>OY728164.1:1261287028-1263787028 GCA_963277665.1 Viscum album
AGATAGATGTAGTAAATAAAAAAAGTATTGAATAGTTTTTAAAAAGTTAAACAATTTAAAAGAGGTTTTAAACCGAAGAGTGGGAAAACAATCATAACTTTCATTAAACATGAAAATAGACTACTTTACCTTCAATGGTCTCTCTAACCTAATGAATATATTCTTCACATTAAACTATTTTTTTTTATCAAACTATTGTGCAATAAAGTCAATGGTCTTAGGTTCATCTTGTTCAATTAAAAACACCCCTCACCTTGACATTTTCACAAAAACTCACCAATTTAGATTAGATGGAAAGGTAATGAAGAAAACTTGTTCTTATTGTCATGCCAAAATGAAAGTTTCATTACCAACTCAATCATCTCTACATAACATACCATTAAAAATCACTATTGTAAACTAATATTGACTGACTTTACTTCCGCAGATTGGATCAATCCAATAACTTTTTAACAATATATATTTCAACCCATGTGCATATACAAATTCAATGATGTCTTTCAATTGACCATGGTAACAACCATAATCAAAAAATGAACAAACAATTCCACTATTTTGTGTTGCTCATTTTTTATTGACATCCTTAATGCTAAACTTAAATCCATTAGCATCTAAAGATTTATAAATATGTGTCATAATATATGGTACCTCAACTAGTTGGTTAAATTCATCAGTTAGTGTAGGGTCACCTAACTCCCCTAGGTTATAGAATTATTTATTCCATATAATTAAATAAAAATTTATTTATAAATAAATTAGTATTGTAATTCAATCATAATGAAAATCCATTTATATGTAAAAACTCCATGAACAAATCATGAAATGATTCATAATGGGATGGATAAATTTAATAATAAATCACATAATACATCTCTTATTTTACCTAATTAATTTGTTCACTACAAATGATAATGCCTTATTTAAATGATTAACTTGTATATTCAAAAAAAACCTATAAAAGTAAAACAATTAAAGTGATAAGACACTTAATGCATCAATGGTTCAACTGATGGAGTATTGAACAATATATATTGATGAGATTGTACCCACTCAATGTTTTCCAAATCAAATATAGTTACTTCTCCAACTGGACAATCATTAATTCTAGAGGTATTATTTAATTTTTTTCAACATCTATAATACATTATACACAATTAGTAAACTCAATGATCAAATAACCATGGGATATTGATTCCTCCATATGAGATCTATTATATATGATTCATTTCAATGTATTCAAATACCACTCAATAGGATACATCCTTCTGAATTTCACTAGACTAGTATCCATTACTATATCGGTTAGGTTTTCTATCAGGTGAACCATAACATCAAAAAATGATGGTGTAAATAGTTTTTCCAAGTGACCAAGCATAATTAAAATTCTATCTTGAAAAATTTTTAAATCACTCATTCATTGATTTCTTAAACAAATCTATCTAAAAAAATTACTCATATCAATCAACGGTTGAACAACACTGGGTGATAAACAATCAAAAATTGTGATTGGAATCAACTGCTAAAGTAGTATGTGATTATAATGACTTTTCAACACTTGAAATGTCAAGCTCATCACATTCACACACATAGAAATATTAGAAGAGTAACCATCGGGCACATTGAGCATCTTCAAAATAGAATGAAATGTATCTATCTCTTTTTTACTGATTATATACTGTGAAGAAGGCATGTATTCTTTGTTTCCCTCACCCAAAAATAAATTCAATTGTTTCCTTAAACCCATTTTTTCTAAATCACATCATGAATTGACAAGGTTTTTGATTTTCCACTGACACCTTATCATGAATCAACCCAGGTAACCTAGTAACCTAATAACTGAGTCAGTCTTAACATAGCCTGAAGGGCACTCTCGATACCTATAGGTTGGTGACTAGCACCTGACATCAAAAAATATGAAAGTGGGAATAAATTTACCATAAACACAATAGAAGTAAGATAAAAAATTCAGTATGCGTACAACACAAACTCTATAATGATAAGTGTACCATAATTCAAAAAGGAAAACATCCTAAAGTATTGTGAAAATATACCAGAAAATACAATAACAACCCAAGTCCCAATGGAAACAACTCTACAAGCCCAAGGATTATTAGCTATTTCCACCTCCAAGTGGAACCTTACCCTTGATCGAACCTGGAAAAAGATAATCTACAAAAACTCTAAGGCATAGGTAGGGTGTGATCTAAAATCCAAGTAGGGTCTCACCAAAGATTATATAATAATATTACAACATTTAATTAACCAAATAAATATTTCAATTTTAAAATAAACAGGTGAGGAAATTCAAAATAATATTTAAAAAAATTATTATTTACATTTTAAAGGATGGAAATAATTTTAAAAATTGCTTAATAAACATTTTATATAAAATAGTTTATATAAATTCAAAAGGCATGGTAAAAAATTTACAAACATTGGAATATATATTTCAAACATAAACAAAGAGTAACATAGTCATCTTCCAAAAGGTACAATAGTTCTAGGATATGGGACTCCCTCACACTCAAATATTTGTCAAGGCATTATGTGTACACATGTCCCTTTGGCACTGTTCAAAGAGGACTCATCACTATCCCATCAGGGATGTGACCTGCTACATATGTATTGTTAGTGTTCTAAATCATAGAGTGTTCTCCCAAATAACTCACTAACTATCTAGAATTGAATTTTCTCTAATAAAAATCAATGATGGGCGATTTATTTTAAGACTTCTTAAAATAAAATTCATCCCATTATCCCATTTCAAATATTCCAATTTTTCATTTAAAAATCAAAAACTTTTTTTAATCAAAACATTCCATTTTCCATGATAAAACCAATGGGTTTCTATAAAAACCATTTTAAGCCATTTTCTGAAATACTAATTTGAAATCAATTTCATAAAATAAATTTTATAATTCAAATTATAACATTTAATTCCAAAATTTAATTTAACCAAATTCCATCCAATTTCACAATACACCCCAATTAAATTGAATTGGGGGGGTTTTCCAATTTCATATTAAATAAAATTTCAAATCCAAATCCCCCAATTCAATAGAATTGGGTTTTTAATAAATAAATTGAATTTAAATCAAACAATTGAATTTAAATCAAAAAATATTTGCCTTATCAAATTAGCCAATCAAAACTAAACCACCTACCTCGGGATCATGGGATCTTGAAACACAATGCCCTAATCAGGAAACTTCAACAAAGAATGTCGGTAATGAGGATCCTAGAATCAAACCTAGATTCAAGAACTAATATAGCAGAGAATATATCCACTAAAAACACTGAGATCTATAAAACCTTAGGGAGAAAATTTGAGAGAGTGGTAGAAATAAAATAGGAAGAATAATCTTATCGGGAAGAGATTTAACATTGTTTTCCTAACTATTATTCACTTCTAGAGGGGTGTAGAGGGGAAAAATCACCTCTTTGGAACATTCAAGAAAGAAGAAAATGTAGGGGGTTGAGTTTGTTCCATCAAGCACCTAAAATGATGGTTTCGGGATTTTTAAATTAGATTTCCAGATTAATTAAAACTCATGCATGTTTTCCTTGGAAGGGCCACATGGTTAGACAAACTGTGCATCCTAATCATGCACCCCTTTTAATAAGGTTTCACGGTTTCTCCTAGGTGTGCAAATTGTTTGTCAAATCGTTCACCAATCGTGAAAACCCTAACTAACTATTTTTTCACAATTTTCACTAGCAAGGCACGCGGTTTGGTAAAACCATTTTCCAACCATACACAGCCCAAAATCCCTTGAAAAAATTCAAATATTTCACCCTAATCAACCCCCAAAAAACCCAAATAAAGAATGATCAAAGTATTGGTTTATGAATACCTGAAAACAATAACAGGTTGTTACAACCTCCCCACTATAGAAACTTTTTGTCCCTAGAAATCCTACTAAGAAGCTTTTATGTCAAAATTATGAGTATATCACTCTCTCATTAGTGCCTCCCTCTCCCACATTTCATGAGAATCAGAACTGTGCTATCATAGCACTCGAAACAAAGGTATATTCCTCGTCCAAATCACCTTGTTTTCATAATTAACTATTCTAACCGGACATTTAGTCATAGATAAAATACGTTCAACCTCAAGATCACTCTATCTCAGAACATGATATGGATCAAAAAGACACTTACGTAGTTGAGATACATGAAACACATTATGTATCGATGCCATTTGTGATGGAAATGATAAATGGTAAGAAACTTTCCCCAACTACTAAAAAACCTCAAAAGGTCCAAAAAGAATGGAGCAGGCTTCCCTTACCTCCCAATCCATCAATAACCCAACCAAGGTGAAACTTTCAAGAACACCTGGTCACCAATAGAAAATTACAAAGGTATATAAAGAATACCAGCATAATATTTATACTGGATATGTGGCATAAAAATTCTCTAACAAATAAATTGAATCTTTTTTGTCATATCTTGAACCAAGACCAGTCCAACCAAGGAACATCCACTAATATTCAACCAATACAATGGATATATGCAAGGCTTTCCATACAAGGCCTCAAAAGGTTTCATTTTGATTACAAAATGGTAACTATTATTATCATAAAACTCAACCATCTCGAGATGGTTATCCCAAGGCCCAAAAAAGTCAAGAATGAAGGTATGGAGAATATCTTCAAGAATATGTATAGATATTTTTGTCTGACCATCTGAATATGGATGGTATATCATGCTTAAATAGATCTGAGATCCCAGTGCCTCCTGAAGGCCTATCCAAAAGTGAGAAGTGAACTAAGGATCTCTGTCAGAGACTATAACAGATGTAACTCCATGAAAACGAACAATATATTTCCCATATATATTTCCCAACTCTTAAAATTTGGTTTTATTAATAATTGGTATAAAGTGAGATTATTTAGTCATTCAATAAATCAAAACCCATATCGCATTCTTTTTTCTTTGGGTACATGGAAACCTAACCACAAATTTCATTCATATCACGTTCCACTTCCAAGTCCTCATAGGAATTGGATAAAGAAAACCTAAAGGCTTTGATGCTCATAATTGACATGTTGGAATGTATAACAATGAGATAAAAAAATCTAAAATTCCCCATATCATACCTAGCCACCATAATCTATACTTTATATCATAGAACATCTTTTTAGTTCATTGGTGCACTACCCATTGGGAATTATAGAAATCCCTCATCACATCTTTTCTTACTACTAATGGTACAGAAAAAAAATTATGATAACGTAGAATTCCCTTCGTAGAGAGTGGCCATTTAGGTATGGTCTCCCCACCATAAAGAGAGTCTCTAATGATATGGAACTCCTCCTCAAGATGATCATCCTAAAGTATCATCTCAAGAATAGAGTATGTCAACTGAACACTAGTCAAGGAACCCTCATTCCATAACTCCTAAAATCCAATATTCAATTGTGTAATGATATCCATCAAGATCGACTCTTCCTATGATTCTTTTATGGCCTGGTTCAGAATTTTTCTGCTCAAAGCATCTAAATGACGTTATTTTCTCCCAGGGTATAGGTGATGTCAAATTAAAAATATTTCAGGTATTCCACCCAATGCCTCTAGCAGTGATTCAAATATTTTTGAGAGAATATATAAATCAAGATATTGTTCCTAGAAAACATAGTAAACCTTTCTCTAAAAAGGTAATGCCTCTAACTTTTGAGTGTGTGCATCAAAGCTGCAAGTTCAAGGTCATGGGTAGGGTAATTATTATCATTTGGCCTAAACTTATGAGATCCACAAGCAATGACATGATCACCATGCATATGAATGCATCCCAAGCCAAAACTCAATGCATCACAAAAGACCACATAGCCCTGATCGGCCTATGGAAGAGTCAACACTGGTATAGTAGTCAAAATACACTTAATCTCAATAAAATAACACTAACATTTTTTATCCCAAGAAAACATTATGCCCATCTGAGTTAGATCATTCATCAGAGAAGCCAACTTTGATAATTCCTTAACGAACTGGTGATAATACTCATCTAAACCCAAGAATCTTCAAATCTCAAAAAAATCATGGTTTCCCCCATGTCATAACATCTTTAACCTTTTAAAGATCAACTAAAATACCATGTTCTAACACCATGTGTCCTAATAACTTCACTTCCTAGATCTAAAAATAACATTTTGAAAGCTTTTCATAAAGTTAATGATTTCTCAACAATTCCAAAACTACTCTTAGATGATGTACATGATCATCCTTGGACTTAGAGTAAATAAGGATTTCATCCAAAAACACCATCATAAAAGTATCAATATACTCATCGAAGATCATGTTCATTAAACCTATAAAGTTTGCAGGAGCATTAGTTAGACCAAAAGGCATAAAAATACTAATAATGGCCATACTAACTCCACAAGGTGGTTTTATGAATTTAATATTCTTTTATTATCAACTAATGCTAACAAGATCGAAGATCAATCTTTGATAACCACTTTTCCCCTTTCGACTGATCAAACATATCATCAATCTGTGGAAATAGATACTTGTTCTTTACCATAACTTGATTAAGTTTTCGATAATCAATATAAAGGCGAAGTAAACCACCAGCTTTCTTATTAAAGATAACTGAATCCTCCTAAGGTGAAACACTTGGGCATATAAATCCTTTATCTAGAATATCATTCAACTGACTCTTTAGCTATATCATTTTATTTGGTACCATGTGGTAAGAGGTAATAGACACTGGTTGAGTACCAAACACTGAATCGGTAGAAAAATATTCCATCCATACTGGTGGAAACCCATATAAGTTATAAGGGAAGACATCTGGAAACTCAATGATAACTATAGGGAGATCATCAGTAAAATATTCTTACTCTAGATCAAAATAAAACATAGATATCACTTTCTCCAACTCTGGATAAGAAGGTTCAGCTCTACTTGACCTCGGGTCCCATTCTCCTTGAAAGATACATAAAATCCCATCAGTTACAGTAAAGGATACCCATAAAAGATAAAAATAAATCAAGGATTTATTAGCATTGAGCTAATCCATGCCAAAAATGATGTCAAGAGGCTTCATGTTGAGAACCATAAAACTCCAAGCAAGCTCAACATCTGATAGAGAGAAAACACAAGTGGGACTATAGAGACCCTATTCTCTATTTATTCTAAGGGGTGTAGTGATATCCATTACATAAGATAAAATCTATATAGGAATATTTAGAATATTAAGAATATGGGTTGAAATAAATGAATAAGATTCACCAATATCAAATAAAGCAGTTGCTAATGTTGAAGCTATAGTGATGGTACATCTCTCAGTTGCTGAACCCATATATGATTCTTCTGGAGACTCTTCCACTGTGTAAAGAATATTTATTCCATATCTCTATGGTTGGAACCCCTTTGTTCTTGAATCATCTGATTGTACCACAATTTTATATGGAACTTATGATCTCATTCCAATATTCATAGTGGAAAATACATGGTAGAACTTTTTCAAGTGACTTAAGCATCCATAGGAACCACATACCATGGGTGCCTCAATTCAAACCCTCTTTTAGTTCCTAGGTTTTCTATATTGGTAACAAGTCAAAGGAACTATTCCAAGAACTATAGAAGTTTTAGAAAAAACCTGCTGCTAAGAACCACCATAAGAATCATCATTCTTCCTCTTCCCATTATAAGAATTTGTACCACCACTGGGAGAAAAGGAAACTCTCGTCAACCCTAACTTTCCAGTAGGGTCTATTTAGACCATCAAATCCTTATCCATTACATCATCATAAGAATGAAGATTCATCAATAAAACTTGAGAATGAATGTCAAATAAAATCCCTATCTCAAACCATTGAGTATTCATTTTCCTATTCAATACAATCTCATGTGAAAACTACAAAAGCTCAGCAAAACGATTTTCATAATCTTTCACAGTCCAGTCATCCTGATCGAGATTAAAAAACAATATCTTAAGCCAACCCCATCAAATTTGGATAGAATTGGTCAATGAAAATATCCTTGAATTCTATCCACTCTAATACCTTGTTCTTCTTTTTCATCACCATCATGCCCCATCATCTCCTACTCAGCCCCTCCATCATGAAGGTGTCACACTTCACCTTGATCTCCTTAGGTGTCTCTAAGAACCCAAACAAATTCTAAATCCTACTCAAAAATTCATCATACTCTTGGGGATCATTGGAGACTTTGAATTTTGGTGGATTCTGGTGAAGGAACTCCTACACATGATTCCTTAGAATATCCCCCTGAGGTTCCACAACTAGAGCCTGAATGGGAACTGGTGTTGGTGCTTGTCACAAAGCTTGTAAAGTACATACAATCACCTCAACTAGACTTGGGTCCACAAGAGGATTTTCTCAGTGTGGTTCATCAACAGCTTCCTCCTGTATCCAATTCACATGTCTTCTTGGAGGCATCATGCTACACAACATCATCAGAAAACATTTAATACATCATATTAACACTCAAATAAAGAAATAAGGGAAATTAATCCCAATATATAGAAAAATAAGATTTGGATTTCATTCTATCCAAATAAAAAATAGGTAAAATGATAGAACTAATCCTCAAGAAATATTTTCCAAACCACCCCTGGTGACTTAAGTCTCATTATGGTGAGTTATGGTTAGGAACCCAATCACAACTACCTCCTAATTCCCAGCAAGATTACACAATTACATACTGACATCAAGGCAAGATGAAAAATATGCACCTTTGATACCACTTTTTCATAAACCAACCAAGATACCCTATTAACCCGATTATTGATTCAGTCCTAACATAGTATGAAGGGCCTTTCTAATCCCCATGGGTTGGCGACTAGAACCTGGCATCATACAATATGAAAGTGGGAACAAATTTTCCACTAAATCAAGATAAATAAATCAGTATGCATACAAGAAAAAATGTATAGGGAGAAGTTTACCGAAGTCAAATAGGAAAAACATCCATAGGTACTACCACAATATACCATAAAATATGATAACAACCCAATTCCCAAGGGACAAAACTCTCTAAGCCCAAGGATCAATAGATAATACCACCTCCAAATGGCACTTTACCCTTTCTCAAACCTATAATAAGATAATCTAAATTCACCCAAATGCACTAGTCGGATGTGAGATAAAATCCTAATAGGTCCCCATCAAGGATTCCATAATATGATGCCAAAATTTATTTAACCAAATAAATATTTCAGTTTTAAAAATAAATAGGAATAGCAGTTCAAAATAATATTTAAAACAAATCATTATTTTCATTTAAAAGGACGTAAATACATTAAATAAATATCTTAATAAAATTATTATATAAAATATTTTATAAAAATTTAGAAGGCATGGAAAAAAAATTTTAAAAATGGCATATTTATTTAAAATATAAACAATGAGAAACATGGTCATCTACCAAAAGGTATGATAGTTCCAGGCTATGGCACTCCCTCACACTTAAATAATTTCCATGACATTATGTGTATGAACTTCACTTTGGAACTGGTCAAAGAGAACTCATCACTATCCCATAGGGGATGCGACCTGCTTCATATGTATTGTTAGTGTTGTAAATCGTAGAGTGTTTTCCTAAATAAATAACTAACTAACTAGGATTGATTGTGCTCTAATAAAAATCAATGGTGGGAAATTTATTTTAAAACTTCTTAAAATACAATTCATCCCATTCTCATATTTCAAATATTCCAATTTTAAATTTAAAAACCAAAATTGTTTTTTAATCAAAACATGCCTTTTTCATGATAAAACCAATGGGTTTATATCAAAACCATTTTAATCAATTTTCTCAAATACTAATTTGAAATAAATTGCATCAAATCAATTTCACAATTCAAATTACACAATTAAATTCCACAAATTAATTTAACCAAATTCCATCTAATTTCACAACACACCCTTAATTCAATAGAATTGTGAGGTTTTTCCAAATTTCTTACTAAATCCATTTTCAAATACAAAGCCACCAAGTTAATGGAATTGGTTTATTAATAAATCAATTGAAATAAATTTCAATTAATTGAATTTAAATCAAGTAATATATGGTTAATAAAATTGGCATATCAAAACAGAACTGGCTACCTTGGGATCATAGGATCTCGAAATAAAAATCTATAATTAGGAAATTCCATTGAATAATGTCAGTAATGAGGATATGATAATAAAAACTAGATTCCAGATCCTAAATAGTTGGGATTAGATCCTCCAAAAAAATAGAGATTTATGAAACACTAGGGAGGAAGGAGGAGATATTGGTAGAAAGAGAACGAAAATAGGAATCTTATCAAGAAGAGACCGAATGACGTTCTCCTATATTAAATTCGCTTCTGGAGGGGTGTAGAGGGGCCAAAATCGCCTCTTTGGAGCCTCATATGAAGAAAAATGTAGGGGGGTGATTTTGGTCCATTGGGAACCTAAAATTATGGTTTCAATATTTTAAAATTGTATTTTTAGATTAATTAAAAACCATGCACGGTTTCCTGGGTAGGGTCACGCTGTTAGAAAAACCATGCACCCTAATTTTCTCCCCTTTTAATGTGGTTGCACGATTTCTCTTAGGTAGGTACACAGTTTTTTAAGCCATGCACCAATAATATAAACCATCATTGTATGGGTTTGTATAGTTTTCACTAGCATGGTGGACAGTTTGGTAAAACTGTGTGCCAACTGTGTACATCCAAAAATCCCTTAAAAGTTTTCAAAATTTTCACCCGAAGCAACCCCAAATAAAACCAAACCAAAGCATGATCAAAAGAGTGGTTTAGGAATACCTAAAAATAGTAACAGGGTATTACATACTTAAAATGGTCCACAATATATTATCAAAAATATTTTTCTCTAATGTGTGTGACATCCAAATTATTCCTTTCAATGTTAGTTTTCTAGTAAGAGAGATTAAAAAATAATTTTCCTCTTCAAATTGTGACTGTACTATCTACCTGCACTAGGAATATTGGGTAATTTATGAGACACAAAATCCTAAAATTCATGTACTATGTGGGTGTTTTATTCCTTAATTTGTGATAATATTTCTACTCCTATCATGATCTTTGGTGCTGGGTTGAATTCTCTAAAACTATAAAATGTAACTCTATCCTTTTTGAAATTGTGATGAGGGGGAAGACATATGTGACTCATGTATGCCCATTTTTACAATGTTTAATCCAGTAGAATTTTAACTTTTATTGTAGTAAGGGCAAGAAAATTATCCTTTCTAACTCCAACCTGATAAATTTTCATAAGTCGTGTAGTCAATGATTGTCTATAATAAAGCACCCGGTGGTTTGAAAATTTCATTCCTTTCATATTCATAAGTTATCACACCATCACCCAAAAATTAATTCTACTCATAAATCAATAGGAAAGGGTAAACATTAATCTTATCCCCCATACTTCTAGGTCCATCAATAAGAGTGGAAATTAATAAAAAGTGTTGCTTCATACAAATCCATAGGGGAAGATTATACGGAACCAACACTATGGGCCATGTGTTATGAGTCACACCAACCATAGACCTGAATGAATTAAAACCATCTGCTTCCAACCCCAATCAGACATTATAAGTATATTTAGTAAATTTTAGGGTGTCTTTGATCAAAATCCTTCCACACAAGAGAGTCTTTCAGGTGTGTTAGCATATCACTTTCATTATTTCTTTCCATACACCATCTCATAAATTTAGAAACTTTAGATGACATAAATAATCTTTTCAATCTTGTATTTAGTGTAAAGTAACTCATTTACTTTATATCAATCGGTTTCCCCTATTTCGCAGCTTGACTTTGATGAGTCTGATTTCTCCAATTATCTTTCCATATAGAAGAGTCACAGATCATATAATTATCCAAATAGATAGTTTCTTTATAAAAAACATACAATTGATTACACATGCATCTATGGTCTCATATGTGAAACCTAAGTTCTTTGTCAACTTACGAGATTGGTAATAAGACTCAGGAATCTTAGCATTAGTAAGAAGTACATTTTTAAATACTACCAACTACATGTTGAACGATGTGTCTGACCACTAATTAAAAGTATTAAAGTGAAAAAGCTTCATGATAAATGAAAATTTACTATAATCAGTACATCTAGAATATAATTCGGTTTGTACATCATCAAGTGTTTCATAAAACCACAATGAATCATAATATGCACCAGAGAATATATTGATATCATCAGTCTCAACATTTTAGATGTTAATGCCTTCAGGACCCAACCCACATGCCAATTCAGCAATAATTTAATGCATCATATCATTTATACTCTCATCAACATCCATATGAACTGTTTTTTGTATGATGAAAATGAATATATTCTTCCCATGATGAGTCCAACTCTTATAATTTTTCAGAAACTCGTTCAACAATAGGTTCTCCCTCATAGTATCTCATGTGAATTTATATCTGTTTGCACATTTTCTACATATAAAACTAATATAGTCACTTTTAAATCCTCTAGTGAAATTAATAAACTAGATAATTCCCTCAAAATATTCTCTATATGTTCTATTTGTAAGATCAATCAAACTCTTATCTATATTTATATTTGTACAACAAGTAGTAACATTTACTGTAATGACCCAGGTATTTACAGAATAATACTTTTTCATATCTATTATTATTTAAGAATAAAATATTAATTTTATATTAAATAGGTCATTTTTTATGATAGAATACTCAACACGCAACAATGGGTTTCTTTGAAATCTTATGTTGCACACAACTTTGAGTTATAACGAAAAATAATATATTATTATTATTATTTTAAATGGTAGTTAACACCTATTCATTGTAATGGAGAGAATGAAAAAAAATAAATATAATATTATTATACATGTTTGTTAAAAGTTTTACATTTATCCATTAAATTTTATAAGCTTAAAATGACAATTAATCCAAGTTTAAGCATAAAATGCTCTAATATTTTTATAAGTTCGGTTTACCACCTTTTGATGGAAAATTATTTTTAAATATAGTATTTGTCTCTTCTATATGTTCAATTTGAAAATTTAAATTTCTTATTTTTAAGAAGAACATCAAATTTTACTTTGGATGAAATTTTGGTATTTTTTTATAAAATTCATATTTTTATGAATAGTGAAAAATACTACATTTTAATTCCAAATTTCCTTTTAATATAATTTATTTATATAGTTATATTGTACTTTTAATTGGTTTTAAAGTATAATTGGATTATATTTTTATCATTTAATCCAATTTTGTTCATTTTAAGTAATTTTACTTTGAAATTGGACATAAACAGATGTCAATCTTTTGATAGTTATTACTTCTTAAAAACACGCTTTTTGGTTTTGACAACGGGATTTAATTTTAAATTAATTACTGAACCTTATGTGTTTTGAATTTGGAAAAATGGATTTTATATTTGAAATTATGAGTTCAAAATTGTGTAAATGGGTACCTTTTATTTTTAGACATTATGAATAGTAACTTCAGTAATTATTTTATTTACCATGGTTAAAGGGTAAACCTAGTAAATAATGGTAAAAAAATAATATTAAACTACCCTAACACATGTCCTAATCCTATTGTATGGGATATGTCCAACCATGGGAATACTTGGGTCTATTTTGGGACCCCATGGATCTACATGTATGTGAAAATTACATTTTATAAAAATTAATTTAAAGTAAAGAAAAATGTAACATAAACATGTATCTTTTAGTAAAACAATTTTTATATGACGTTATATAAGTGATATTTTTTAATATAAATAGTAATTATAAAGATAAAAATATTTAATACATCATGGTATTTTATTTATAATTTTTAGACATCAAATAAATAAATTTATTTATGACACATTGATGATGTAGCGATTACCTTATAACTGAATAATTTAAATAAATGAGATTATAAATATTAAAATAAATTTATTTTGAAACTTTTTATTCCATCCACGAATTTTAGGGATTATTATGACTTTTTATCTTTTAATTAATGAGGTTTTTTCTAAATAATCAAGTTCTTATGTATTTTTTAAAATTTCATGATATGAATAGTAAAAAATTAACATAAATGAGTTTAAAAAAATACTATTTTATTAAATGATATAATAGTCCTAAAAATCTTAGATTCGGCCAAATTACTTAGATGATGTTTAAAATTTCATTAATTAAATATTTGAGGTTTTATTGTCATTTTATAGTAAGTATATTAACCACATAGTATGAATATACAAGAAGACATGGTATGAGTTAAATTAGTTAATTAAGGGTTAAATCTAAAAGATAAGGATAAATTTGTGACTTAGACTTGTCTAAAAAATATTGGTTGAAATTTTTTCAACACAAAATCATCTTATATTTTTAAATAAACTACTTTGGGGTATTTTTAAATCAAAAATAATTTTGTAATAAAATAATACTTTAAAACTTTCCTAAAGTGACCCTCCTCCCTCTTATAAAAAGGCATCACACCTACCCAATTAATTACACCTATCAAAACACTTGTCTCATCCAAAATATGCTCAAATAAGATCCAAATATTCCTCTATTACTCCTAGAAGCCTTACCTTGTGTATAAGGCAATTCAATAAATCATTTAGGCTCAAAGTAAAGGGATTTACACATTTTAAGAGGTAGCATCTTCTTTAAAGTACCTTTCCATTATTTTACTTCTTCACACCATATTATATTCTTATTATTTTATTAAATAAAAAAACCAGTATCCTAAATATACTAGGATTTTTTATGGTATTTATTCAAAATAAACATACATATACCTCCATATAATGGATATGAACATACAGTTTCTGTGGACGGTGAACTACTGTCTCATGAAATGATGATTATTCAATTTTCCCCTACCACCTATAATGGTGGACATTATGATGGAACTATATTTATATATGATATATATTACATTTATATTGTCTCTTTTACTCGATAATTTTTATTTAAATCATACATTTATGCTTTCCATAATGTAAATATGATAATTTCATTTGAGGAAGTGCGGACTACCGCCCCCTCAAAGTAATATGACTCATGCATGCTATACATGGAATGTATAAATAATGGAATTCATGAACTTATGTAACATATATAAAATATGATATTATAATGGAATTATAATATACCTCTGTATCATTTATTTTTCATTCCTTTAAATATGGAAAGGAAATGAAAGTAGCATTCATGTGTACGTATGGCTTACTCTCACTATAAACGGTGCATTTCATTTCTTATCTCCAAATATTGTGGACTATTATATATATATATATATATACAGGATATAAATAAATATAATATATATATATATATATATGATATTTAAATTATGAATATGATTCTGGAGATAATGGACTTTTGACCACATGGAAAATTTGTAATTATAACAAGTTCATTTTTGACTCAAGTATCGAACATCGACAAAACGACCGATATGAACTTGAATAATTATATGATTAATATAGCAAGTTAATAAGTGATATAAAAGAAATAATTAACCTGAAAAATTTTCTTAATCAAGTATAAATTAATTTAGGTTTATTATTCAGGAATATAAAGAACGAACGATAAAAGTTGGACTCAAGGTAAGGGAACCTTTCACCCTCCTCTTTTAGTCAAAAACTTATTTTATGTTATGTATTTGAATTTATATTTTCTTATATTGTGATATGTTTATATATGTCATTATTGTTGTAAATTTTATGTCCAAGTTATGAGAGTCCCTTTTTTCTCTCATCAACTCATTTTCTGAATTTTTAAGTGATGCCTTTAGGCTGCTGAATTTTTGTAAGGGAATTTCTAAACTCAATTTCCACTCATTAGGTTTTATGAATACTTTATTGATTATATTATGACAATATTATTTTCATAATCACTATTTATTTATTTATGTTGTAATTTACACTTACCTTTGTGTGAATATACTTTTTCAACACATAATCACCCTATTGATAAATTCTTACATCATTTATATGAACTTTGTAAGAGAAATCTTAGCTCAATATCCATTAATTGAGTTAAATATCCATGTCATTTGTTTTTTTTTCAAATAATATAAGTGAATGACCTCTGATTGCTTTACACTTAATATCCACTTATATTGGTTGTATTTATATTTTTCACACATTATTATTTCATTGATATATCCTTAATCTAATAATACGATCTTTGTAAGGGACTATGTCTCAATCTCTTTTTATTGAGGAATATCTCAATATTGTGCACCTTTAATATCCTATAAGGTGTATATACAACCCTTTTGACATTTTATATCATGAATTTGAATATTATCATGATATTTAAAGTTTTTTTGATGTTATTCATTAATTATTTTTATTCAAGTGTTTCTCGAGTGTTATAAGACTCTTTAACCAAAACACTATTTTAAATGTTTTAAAGATTTATTATTATAAATCTTTCTTATTATTGTCCATTTTTTTAAAATGGTTTTAAGGATTTACTTATATGGACATATATTTTTTTTTAAATCTAACTCTTTAATTCCTTTTAAAAGTTTCGAAGTGGTATGGGACACTTTGATTCGAAAATCTCTTTATTAAATGTTTTAAATGGTTTTGGAAATGGATTGAATATTTTCAATATCTTGAATTGATTTATTGTGGTTTATGAGTGAAATTTTAATAATTTTAAATCTTTTATGTGATATGATTATGTAATGGTACTTGGAAATTTGATGGGTGGTAATGTGATAAACCAAATATGGGTGGTTCCATGATAAACGTAGGGAGGGTGAGCCCAAGATATCTCTCCAATGCATTGGGTAACATGATGGAGGTAAAATTCAATGTTACTCGTAAGAGATTTAGGGAATATTCTGTGATGGGAATTCGAAACATAACTCCCTATGTAACTCTTAAAGCTACATTATAAGTATGTTATGGATTCCATAAGTTACCATTATGATTTATGATTTCTAGGTGTTATTAATAAATCTTTTGATTTCATGAGGTATGTTAAATAGCTTGTGTTTTATGAGTGAAAAGTATGATTTCATTGATTTGTATATATTGATATAATAAGGTTTTCTTTCCTTATTTTGTAACCCTAAATGAGATTTTTATTCTCATCCCAAGTTTTTGAAATGTTTTTCAGAGGGTATATGGAAGGGTAAGAGAAAAGAAAAATTCAGGAATATTTTTATCAAGAAAAGAATTCTTGTTTATTTAAGGAATTTTATTTTTGTGAAACAATTTGGATAGAGTAGAAATGTCTACTTTGTAATGTTTGAGATGTAATGTAATAGTTATGGCCTAATTCTCTAAAACTATAAACCTAAAAAGATCCTAAATTTCAAATTCTTGACTTAACTCAAGATTATATAATGTTTAAGTTTGGGGCCTTATATTTGGTATCAGAGGTCGGTTTAGATAACTTTAGAGGTTAGGGTGTTATCTGGGTGTAATTAAAGGATCCCATATAACCAAGAGGGATATTATCATATGGAAGATTATATAGGGCTATGGTAAAATAAGTTTTTTGTATAAAAACCTGAACAATGGAAATATAAGGATGTTGATGTATTAGAGTAATATAAAAGTTTTTATGTTGTCTTTACCATACAGAGGATTCTTTTTTTAATAATAATTTTTCGTTTCAAGTTTAAGTGTTGATATTTTTCGTCATATTAAGGATCATTTGTCATGATGGAAGGAAATAGATATTTCACAACATTATTATCCTTCCCCAACAATTTGATCATCACTATTATTGCAAAAGCCTGTTCTAAAAATTTTGACAACTTCTTGAGTATTCAAATCCCCAGCAAGAAATTGTTTGATCTATCCAACACCATCTCATCTCTAAAAAAATTTTATGGGTCATGGTATCTTTTTAAAATGATTTCAAGATCTCAAATTTTCCAACTCTATAGAAAAGTGAAATTACAGGAGTGGAGTGAATTTTTATGTTTTGAAAGTTAGACAACATGCCAAAAGAGAAATGGAACATCCTAAAGATCATGATATATGGATTCAAGGTATGATTTTTTTTCTTATCCACAAAGAATAAAGTGTATTTGGATTGATATTTATAAATGATGATGATATTCGATCGACGGGAATGATGTATTAAGAAATAGGGTGTAAATGTATAGTTAATAAATTAAGAAGAGTGTTGAATGAGTAATAAGTCGACATATAAGGGATTCAAGAGTTATGGTAGGTTATAGGATGATGAACTTCTCTTTTGATGATGGTATTACTTTGGAAGACTTTTTCTAATATGTGAAAACCTGATATTTGATATGCGAAAATTTTATTCAAGTAATAATTACCTTTTCTTGTGTAGACATAATGGATAACTTTAGGGGTTCATATGTTCTTTTTTTTAGGTGATTAATGGTTATTATATTTTGGGATGAAAAATGAAATGTATTAGATAACCTTTGAGGATAAAGTAGGTTATGGTAATTTTTTTATAAATTATATTATTTTTGAGAATATTATAATAATTATATGGTTTTATAAAAGGATAACCCATAGGATCGGTGATAACCCATTGTGTTCGGCAAGGCCGTAGGAATTGAACCCACAATCGAAGTGCAGCAATTGCGCATTTCCTACCACTGGCCTACGTGAAGTCCCTGGTCAGTATGACTTATTATTTTTAGTTAAATTATTTTATCAACCAAGAATAAATTGATTTTTGGAACTTATGTTTTATCAAATGGATATCCTTAGTATAGGAAAATGATTTGGTGATTAAGTGATAAAGGTTATTTTGAAATACTTTTTCTCTTTTGGGAACACTATATGCCTAAGGAAAATAAAATACAATGGGATTTCATTTGAGGAGTAATGGTGGAATTTTAATTTGGAAGAATCTATATTTTTATTGTGGACTTATAGCAATTTGGGTTATTTATGGAAATGATTAACCTGTCATAGAGAATATGTGATTAGGTTAATTACTTTTCAGTATGAGACTTTAAGAGTAGATGATATTATTTGAAGATAAAGTTTAAGATTTTTTATGGAAGACTATGTGATCAAATCCTTCTAAATTTTGGGTTTCAAACTTAGTTTGGATTATTTTGAAGAATTTCAAGAACAATTTTTTATTGAATGGTCTTTGTTGATCTTTGGGTATTGTTTGTTGGACTTTGGAGATTAAAGGTTTTATTTCTTTTTATAAAGGATTATCCTTTTTGGGATTATCTGATCTTGTACTAACCATTTTGGTTTTGGTTAATGTCTAAAAATAATAGAAATATATGGTTCATCTTTTGGGGATTGTGTGATTCTCCAGAAGTTGATTTTAGTGCTTTAGGTGTGACGAAGTCATCTTGAATACTCATTATTTGGAAAAAAATATAAGTTTCTGGTAGATATTTATTAAAGGATGAATCACTAATTTTCAAGTAAGTATATTTCCTTATGATCTTAGTATAGGTAGTAATAAAATTATTCAACTATATAAAAATGATATTGAAGAAAAAAAATGTTAGACGCTTGCTTTTATCAATAGACTTTAACCCAACCACAAATTTATAGTATTGTGGTGGTTAACTTTCCCTGATCAAGTTCTCTATCACTCTCTATTAGTCTATAAGAGTTAGTTTTTCTTTCATATCTATGTGGAATCCTAGTAGGTGTTATCTTGGGTAATCTTTTTACTTCTCTTTCTTTCTTTTAAAGTGATAGTTTTATTGAATCTTCTTCTAATGTGGTATTTTCAATGAAGTTTCCGAGCGCATTTTTAAAATTGCAAGAATGTAATTTCCAAAATGGGGGAAGGATGTAACGACCTAGGTATTTACAGAATAATACTTTTTCATATCTATTATTATTTAAGAATAAAATGTTAATTTTATGTGAAATAGGAAAAAAAATTTGATAGTGTACGCATGCGCAATAATGGGTTTCTTTGAAATCTTACGTTGCACACAAATTTGTGTTATACCGAAAAATAATATAATATTGTTATTATTTTAAATAGTAGTTAGCACCTAGTCATTGTAATAGCAAGAATCAACATAACTAAATAAAACATGGCTATACATTTTTTTAAAATTTTTTACATTTATCCCATAAATTTTAGAGGCTTAAAATTATAATAAATCCAATTTTAAGCATGAAATACTCTAATATTTTTAAAAGGTCGGTTTACTGCCTTTTGATGGCGAAGGATTTTTAAATATTGATTTTTTCTATTTTATATGTTCAATTTTACAAAATAAATTTCTTCTTTATAAGAGGAACATAAAAATTTACTTTGAAGGAAATTTTTTTATTTTTCTGATAAAATTCATATTTTTATGAATAGTGAAAAATAATGCATTTTAATTCAAAATTACCTTTTAATCTAAATTATTTATATATTTATATTGTAATTTTAGTTGGTTTTAAAGTATAACTGAATTATATTTTTATCATTTAATCCAATTTTGGTCATTTTTAGTAATTTCACTTTGAAATTGGACATAAACATATGTCAATCTTATGATAGTTATTACTTCTTAAAAATTCGCTTTTTGGTTTTGACAATGGGATTTAATTTTAAATTAATTACTGAAACTTTTGTGTTAAGAATTTGGAAAAATGGATTATATATTTGGAATCAGGAGGTCCAATTTTTTTAAATGGGTACCTTTTATTTTTATACATTATGAATAGTAACTTCAGTAATTATTTTATTTACCGTGGTTAAAGGGTAAACATGGTAAATAAAGGTAAAAAAATAATATTATAATAATATTAAACTACCCCCAACACATTTCATAATCTTATATTATGGTATATGTCCGACCATTGGCATCCTTGTGTCTATTTTGGGACCCCATGGAGCCACTTGAATGTGAAAATGACATTTTATAAGAATTAATTTAAATTAAGGAAAAATGTAATATAAACATGTATCTTTTAGTAAAGAAAATTTATATGTGGTTATATTAGTTATATTTTCAACTATAAATATTCATTAGAAATATAAAAATATTTTTGAAATCATCGTATTTTATTTATAATTTTTAGACATCAAATAAATAAATTTATTTATTACAAAATGATGATATAACGATTACCTTATTAATGAATGATTTAAATAAATGAGATTATAAATATTAAAATAAATTTATTTTCAAACTTTTTATGGAATACATGAATTTTAGGGATTATTATGACATTTTATCTTTAAATTAATGTGGTTTTTTTAAAGAATCAAGTTTTTATGGTTTTTTTTAAAAAGTCATGATATGAATAGTATAAGAATTGTCATAAATGAGTTTTTAAAACAAATACTATTTATTAAATGATATAATAGTCCTAATAAATCTAATATTTGTAAAAATGACTTCTATAATGTTTAAAATTTCATTAATTAACCAATTGAGGTTCTATTGGCATTTTATAGTAACTATATTAACCGTATAGTATGAATATACAAGAAGACATGGTAAGAGTTAAATTAGTTGATTAAGGGTTAAAGCTAAAAGATAAGGATAAATTTGTGACCTAGACTTGTCTAAAACCTATTGGTTGAGTGTTTTTCAACCCAAAATAATATTATATTTGAAATAAATGACTTTGGGACCTTTTTAAACCAAATATTGTTTTATAATAAAATAATACTACAAAATTTTCATAAAGTGCCCCTCCTTCCTCTTATAAAGAGGCATCATCCCTACCCATTTAATAACACCTCTCAAGCCCCTTGGATCATCCAAACTCGGAACAAATAAGCTCCAAATATCCCTCACTTAATCCTATAATCCTTACATTGGTAATAAGGCAATTAAAGAAACCCTTTTGTCTCAAATCAAAGGGACTTACACGTTTTAAGAGGTATCATCTTATTTAAAGTACCTTTCCATTATTTTACTTCTTTAGTCCATATTATATTCTTATTATTTGATTACATAAAAACACAAGTATCCTAAATATACTAGTATTTTTTATGAGAAGTATTAGAACTACACTTACACATACCTCCATCTAATAGATATGAACATACTGTTTTTATGGACGGCGAACTACGGCCTCACGAAACGATGATTGTTCAATTTTCCCCTACTGCCTCTCATAGTGGAAATTATGATGGAACTATATTTATATATTATATATATTATATTTATATTGTATCTATGATTCTTTAATTTTTATTTAAAGCATAAATTTATGCTTTCCATAATGTAAATATGATAATTTCATTTGAGAAAGTGTGGACTACCGCCCCCTCAAAGTGATTTGACTCACTCATGCCATACATAGAATGTATAAATGATGGAATTGATGAACTTATGTAACATATATAAAATATTATATTATAATAGAGATATAATATACCTTTTTATCATTTAGTTTTTATTTCTTTAAATGTTAAAAAGAAATGAAATTAGTGTTCATACGTACGTACGGCTTACTGTCTCCATGAACGGTGCATTTCATTTCTTATCTCCAAATGTTATGGACTATTCTAAATATATATATATATATTCAGGATATAAATACATATATACTATATATATATGATATTTAAATCATTAATATGATTCTATAGATAATTTAATTTTGACGACATGGACAATTTGTAATTATAACAAGTTCATTTTTGAATCAAGTACTGAACATCGACAAAACGACCGTTATGAACTTAAATAATTATACGATTGTTATATCAAGATAAATAGTGATATAAAAGGAATAATAAACTTTAAAATTTTCTCAAGAAAGTATAAATTAACTTAAGTTTATTATTCATGAATATAAATAATGAACGAGACAAGTCGGACTCAATGTAAGGGAACATTTCACCCTCCTATTTTAGTCAAAGACTTATTTTTTGTTATGTATTTGAATTTCCATTTTATTATGTTGGTATGTGTTAATATATATCCTTATTTTCGTAAATTTTATGCCTAAGTGATGAGAGACCTTTTTTTATCTCATCAACTCATTTTCTGAATTTTTATGTGACGTTGTTAAGCTACCGAATTTTCATAAGGGAATTTTTAAACTCAATTTCCACTAATTGGGTTTTACGCATACTTCATTGATTATATTATGACAAGATTGTGTGTGGAATAACTATTTATTTATTTATGTTGTAATTTTCACTTACCTTTGTGTGTATATACTTTTTTAACACATAATCACCCCATTTATAAATTCTTACGTCATTTATATGAACTTTGTGAGGTAAATCTTAGCTCAATCTCCATTCATTGAGTTAAATATCCATGTCATTGGTATTTTTTTCAAAAATATGTGTGAATGACCTATTATTTTTTTACACTTAATATCTACTTATATTGGTTGAATTTATATTTTTTACACATAATTATGTTATTGATTTATCCTTAATCTAATGATACGATCTTTGTAAGGGACTACATTTCGATATCCTTTCATTGAGGCATATCTCGATATTGTGAACCTTTAATATCTAATAATTTTTATATACAACCCTTTTGAAATTTTATATCATGAATTTCTATATTATCGTGATATTTAATGTTTTGTTTGATATTATTCCTTAATTATTTTTATTCAAGTGTTTCTCGAGTGTTACGAGACTCTTTAACTGAAACATCATTTTAAATGTTTTAAAGATTTATTCTTCTAAATATTTCTCATTAATTTCCATGTTTTTTAAAATTGTTTTAAGGATTTATTTATATGGACATATAAGTTTTTAAAATTCTAACTCTCAAATTTATTTTAAAATATTCAAAGTGTTATAGGATACTTTGATTAAAAAATATCTTTATTAAATGTTTTAAATGGTTTTGTAAATAGATTGAATATTTTAAATATCTTAAATTGATTCATTGTGTTTGATGAGTGAAATTTTGATAATTTCAATCTTTTATGTGTTATTATTATGTAATGGTACTTGGAAATTTGATGGTTGGTTAAATGATAAACCAAATACGGGTGGTTCTGTGATAAACATAGGGCAGGTTAGCCTGAGATAGCCTTCCAATTCATTGGGTAACATGACGGAGGTAAACATTAATGTTTCCCCTAAGATATTTAGGGAATATTCCGTGATGGTTATTCCAAACGTAACTCCCTATGTATCTGTGAAAGCTACCATGTAAATATGTTATGGATTCCACAAGTTACCTTTATGATTTATTATTTCTATGTGTTATTTATAAATCTTATGATTTCATGAGGTATGTTAAAGAGCTTATGTTTTATGATTGAAAAGTGTGATTTCATTGATTTGTATGTATTGATGGGCTAATGTTTTATTTCATTATTTTATAACCCTTACTGAGCATTTTATTCTCATCCTAAGTTTTTCAAATGTTCTTCACAAGGTATATGGAAGGGTAAGAGAAAGGAAGAATTCAGGAAGATTTATATCAAGAAAAGAATTCTTGTTTATTTAAGGAATGTTATTTTTGTGAAAAAAGTTAGATAGAGTAAAAGTGTCTACTTTTTAATGTTTGAGATGTAATGTAATAGGTATGGACAAAATCTCTAAAACTATAAACCTGAAAAAATCCTCAATGTCAAATTCTTGACTTGACTCAAGATTATTTAATGTTTAAGGCTAGGATCTTATAGTTGGTATCAGAGGTGATTTTAGATAACTTTAGAGGTTAGGGTGTTATCTGGGTGTAGGTAAAGGATATCATATAACCAAGAGGCATATTATCATATGGAAACTTTTGGAGGGTTATGGTAAACTGGGTTGTTTAGATAAAAACCTGAATAATGTAAATATAAGTAGGTTGATGGATTAGAGTAATATAAAAAAATTATGTTATCTTTACCCTACATAGGATTCTTTTTTTTAATAATAATATTTAGTTTCATGTTTAAGTGTTGATCCTTTTTTGAAGATTAAGGATCATTTGTCAAGATGGAAGGAAATAGATCTTAAACAACCTTTTTATCCCTCCCCAATAATTTGATCATCAATATTATTACAAAAGCATGTTCGAATGATTTTGACAGCTTCTTGAGTATTCATGTAACACTCTGAGCTTCCACGATACACTTCTCATTCAATAATGCAATAGCTTGCATTGTATGCAAGTTCAAGTTATAACACACCGCGACTAATCAAAGTAGCCGTTATGAATAGTAATACCCACTTTTTAAAATTATAGAAATTTTATATTTCAAAATGGACTTCATTTTTGTATTCATAATATCAAAATTATCCTAAGTTGAATTTTTTGTAATTTTCTGAGAACTCCATTTTTTTATGAATAGTGAAAAATACTTAAAACAACTTTTTTAATCAAAATAATTTATAGTGATAAATTATACTATTGAGTGGTTTTAGAGTATAATTAGAATATATTTTTACCATTTCATCCAATGGTGTTCATTATAATTAATTTCACTTTGAAATTGGACATAAACAATTATCAATCTTTTGATATATATTGTTTCTTAAAAACACGCTATTTGTTGTGACAGCGGGAATTAATTATAAAATTAATTAATGAAACTTATATGTTTGGAATTTTGTAAAATAGACATCAATTTTGAATTCGGAATATCAATTATAGCTTAGAGTGAAATTTTGGCATTGTTCTGAAAAACTTCAATTTTTGATGAATAGTGAAACCACTAAGTGGTAGTTAAAAAACTGATTTTTCGTTTAAATGAAACATTAACACTTATGTGATTTGATTTTTAAAAATCTGACATACATTGTTTTCATTAGGAAGTAAAATGTGGTTCAATGGGATTAAAATAATTTTTTGGTGAATAGTAACTTTTAAGTTTAATTAATCGCGATTAAAGGTAATTAGTGAAATTTAAGGTAAAAATGGTATTATAAAAATATGAAAATACCTTTACACTTGTCCTACCCCTATTGGATGAGTCATGGCCGACCAAGACAATCCATGGGTCAACTTAGGGACCCCATGGAGCCACTTTGGTAGGAAAATGACATTTAAAACTTTTTATTTAATGTTAGAATAAAAATGTCACAAACATGAGTTGTTTTACTAAAACAATTTTTAAATGGGGTTATACAAGTCATATTTTTTACTATAAATATTCATTAGAAATCTAAATTTATTTCCTACATCATTATAGTTTTTTTATAATTTTTAGACATTAAATAAATTAAATTATTTATGACAACATGATGATGCATCGATTACCTCATTAATTAACGATTTAAATAAAATGAAAAGATAATGTAAAATCTAAGACTTACACTTGCCAAAAACCTATTGGATGAGTATATTTCGAACCAATATCACCTTATCCTAGAAATATATCATTGTGGGACCTTTAGAATTCGAAAATCATTTCATAATAATGTAACATTTCAATCTTCCCAAGAGTGCCCCTCCTCTCCTCTTACAAAAGGCCCCCACCTCTACCACCTTATTCACACCATCAAAGCCTTTTGGCTCGGCCAGCCTCTACCCAAATACTCTCCCAACTTCCCTCCCTTACTCCTAGAAGCCTCCCTTTGGGCAGAATTCTTCCCAAGGAAGCCTTTGGCTCAAATCAAAAGAGTTACCCGATTTTAAGGTAATGTCTTCTCTTATGTTATTTTGTTTTATTTTCCTTATCCAACCCCATAAATTCTTTTTATTCATTTATTTTGTAACAACAACAGTATCCTCAATATACTAGGATGTTGTTATAAGAATTATTTGAGCTACACTTACACACACCTACATCTAATGGTTAAAGAACATACTGTTTTTGTGGATGGCGAATTTCTACCTCACGAAACGATGATTGTTCAACACTCATATAACACCTCTAATGGTGGCCATTTTGACGAAACTATTTTCATATATGATATATATATTATTTTTATGTTTTCCTTATGCTTCTTTATTCCTCATTTGTGGCATACTTTATGATTTCCATTATGGGTAAACGTGATAATTTCATTTTAGGAAGTGCGGACTACCGCCCCCTCAATGTGATTTGAATCGTTAATGCCATATGTGGGATGTATAAAGGATGGAGTAAATGGTATTATAAATTATA
Organism: Viscum album; assembly: GCA_963277665.1. Lineage (NCBI taxonomy): Eukaryota > Viridiplantae > Streptophyta > Magnoliopsida > Santalales > Viscaceae > Viscum > Viscum album. Next base: position 1,261,313,947 of record OY728164.1, read on the forward strand.
TTATACTGGAATTATATTATACCTTTATATAATTATAACTTCATTCCATTAAATATGAAATAGAAATGAAAGTAGCGTTCATGCGTACGTACGGCTTACCGTCTCCATGAATGGTGCATTTCATTTCTTACCTCTAAACGGTATGGAATATTATAAATGCATGTATATAATGGATATATATGAGATATATGATATCAATATCATGAATATAATTCTGTATATATTGGATATATCACCACATGAACAACTTGTAATTATAAGAAGTTTATTTTTGACTCAAGTACCAAAGATCGACAAAACGACCGTTATCAACTTAAATAATTACATAATGTTCATAACATGGTAATAAGTGATATAAAAGGAATAATGAACTTGAAAAAGGTTCTTAAGAAGGTAGATATTAACTCTAGTTTATTATTCAGGATATCAAAGAACGGTCGAGTGAATTCGGACATGAGGTAAGGGAACTTCTTAACCCAATTTCTATTCTTTGGGTTAATCTCCTACTTTCAAATTATGTCATGATATTATTATGTACTATCTTGTATTTGTAATTTATATATGTTTACTTATAGTGAATACACATAATAGATATACTTTATTTAAAAAAATGATCTTTGTAAGGGTCTTCGTCTCAATCTCCTTTCATTGAGGCATATTTTGTTTTATACACAAATTTATTTTATACGGTGTATAAACCCCTTTGACTTTGACTTTTATTCAAAAAGGAATATTTTTTTATAAAGCGTTTTACTAAATAAAAAAAGGAATGTTTTTGTCTTACATATGTGGTGACAACGACTTCTCCACCGCCGTGACCATTATTTGTGTTTCGGCTTCCTCTACAAGTCATAACTTTTTTAATGAAAAATAAATACAAAGTTTTAATTTTCTTTTATTTTGGTATTGAAAATAGTTTTGATAAGGTTTTTATTATATCAATGTGTTGTATTGATATCTTTTGTTTGAAATGTGGAAATGTTATGATTCCTTTATGCACGTTTTATGTGATACGCTTATGTTATGGTTTATGATCTGTTTAAACCTATTCATATGAGGAATGCATTGGACTAAATAAATGATGGGTGGAGCTTGCTATAGCTCCTCGATGCATCAGTAGGTCTCATGAGACAAACTAGTGTCTTGGCACGAGGCCTTGACAAAATCTTATTTGTGGTCTTGGCACGAGGCCTTGACTACGTGGTTATGATAGTCTGGCATTATGCATTCCATCATTATGAAAGTGGTTATTGATATTGCATGGGATCATTCGACTAGTAGAATATCCATGTGAGTAAGTAAATGGCATTATTTAATTTTATTTTTTCCATATCATGCTGAATTTCATGTTTAAAAAGGCTTTTGTTTTAGTTATACATTGCCTTAAATGTTAATGTTTTTTTATGAAAGCTTCCGCAATATTTTTATCCTTACTGAGCATCTGAGCTCACCCCTTTCAATGTTTTAATATTTTCCAGGATGTGAAGAAGTATTTTATGAATGACCTGCAGGGATAGTCAGAAGAGGATATTAGTGTGGTCTATGGAGACTTTGTTATTGTAGTTTTTCACTTTATGATGTAATGTAACATTTATGAATATATCTAGTGTTTCCAAGGCTACTAAACTAATCGGTCTTTCAAGACTTGATCTTTTGTGATCATTCCAATGTTACGCAATAATGCACCGACTCTGGATAACTGGGGTCAGGGCGTTACAATTAAAATCACCAGTAAGAAATTGTTTGAGTTATCCAATACCTACTCATTTTTAAAAAAAAATTTATGGGTCATGGTATCTTTTTCATATGATTTCAAGATCTCAAATTTTTAAACTCTATCAAAAAGTGATATTACATAAGCGGAGTGAATGTTTACTTTTTGAAAGTTTGACAACATGCTGAAAGAGAAATAGAACATCATGAAGATCAGGATATATGGATTGCACATGAACCTTAGCCCGGTTGGTAAGGACTCCGTAAGTGCATCCGAGAGACCCAGGATCAAATCCAAGTAGAGACATTATTTTTGGGGGGTACTGTAGCAGTACTATAGCAGTAATGTAGCAGTACTGTAGTAAGAATTGTAGCAGGAACTGTGCAGTACTGTAGCAGGAACTGTAGTAGGTACTTTTGGCACTATAGTAGTCGGAAATATGCCCCTGTTTGGGCCTTCAGGCCACCGATTTGATCCTCAAGTCCTTTAAGGCCTTTGGGCCACCCAGGCCTTCGGGTCAGTAAGCCCTTTGGGCCACCTCAAGGCCTTCAGGACACCTTAAGTGCAGATGAAAACTAGACGACCTACGAGGAACAATCTCTACAAAGAGGATGAGCAAGGAGCTTTCACCACAGCAGAAGCTAAAACGGATTGTAAGAATGAGAGGGTATGGCACCTTCCATCAGGACAAGCATGTGCATGCATGGGAATGCCTAGCTGAACAGCCATGTGAAGGTGGAGAGATGATTTCACGATGAATATGATGGGAAGGAGCAATTCCAAGTAGTTAGCCTAGGTTGTATGTAATATTTGAAGCCTACGGGAAAATGATGTCCTCTAAGGCCTATGGTCCATGTAATACTTACGCCTACGAGCCTTGTAAGGGTTCCACCTCACCCCTTGAAATGTGGATTATCAAAATCAATAAAAAATGAAGGCCTTCGGGCCATTGGATGGAAGGATATGTGGATTAAAGGTATGATTTATTTTCTTATCCATAAATATTGAAGAATCTTTGGATTAATGTTTATAAATGATGAGGATATTTGATCTGCCGGAATGATATATTAATAAATAAGGTGGAAATACACATCACATGAGCCTTAGCCTAGTTGGTAAGGACTCTGTAAGTGCATCCAAGCGACCAGGGATCAAATCCAAGCGGAGGAAGAATTTATGGGGGTACTATAGCAGTATTGTAGCAGTATTGTAGCAGGTACTATAGTGGGAACTGTGCAGTACTGTAGCAGGTACTTTAGCGGGACTGTAGCAGTCACTCTTTAGCACTGTAGAAGCTGGAAATATGCCCCCATGTGGGCCTTCGAGCCTCTGATTTGGTCCCTGAGTCCTTTAAGGCCTTCGGGCCACCCAGGCCTTAGGGCCACCTCAAGGCCTTCAGGCCACCTTTATGTACAGATGAAAACCAGACAACCTACAAGGAACAAGCTCTACAAGGAGGATGATCAAGGAGCTTTCACCACAGCATAAGCTAAATGGATTGCAAGAATGAGAGGGTATGGAACCTGCCATTAGGACAAGCCTGTGCATGCATGGGAATGCCTAGCCGAACAGCCATGCGAAGATGGAGAGCTGATTTCACGATGAAGATGATGGGGAGGAGAAGTTCCAAGTAGTTAGTCTAGGTTGTATGTAATGTTTCAAGCCTACGGGCAATGAATTCCTCTAAGTCCTATGAGCCATGTAATACTTACGCCTATAGGCCTTGTAAGGGTTCCACCTCACCCCTTGAAAGGTGTATTATCAAAAATCAATAAAAATGAAGGCCTTCAGGCCATTAGAGGAGGTGGAAATACACAGTTAATGTATTATGAAGAGCATTGAATGAGTAATAAATATAAATATAAGGGATTCAAGAGTTATGGTAGGTTGTAGTATGATGAAATGCTCTTTTGATGATGGGATTACTTTGGAATACTTTTTATAATATTTGTAACCCTGATATTTGATATTTAAAAATGTTATTCAAATAAGAATTACCTTTTATTGTGTGTACATAATGGATAACCTTAGGGGTTCATATGATCTTTTTTTTGAGGTGATTAATGGTTATTACATTTTTTGATGAAAAATGAAAGGTATTAGATAACCTTTGTGGATAAAGCATGTTATGGTAATTTTTAAATAAATTATATTATTTTTTAGAATTTTATAAGAATAATATGGTTTTATAAAAAGTACAACCCATAGGATAGGTGACAACCCGTCGCGTCCGGAAAGGCTATAGGAATCGAACCCACAATTGAAGGGCAACAAGGGTGCATCACTTATAACTGGCCTATGTGAAGTCCCTAGTTAGTATGACTTATTCTTTTTAGTTAAATTATTTTATTAATAAAGAATAAATTGATTTTGGGAACTTATGTTTTATCAAATGAATATCCTTAGTATAGGAAAATGATTTGGTGATTAAGTGATAAAGGTTATTTTGAAAGATAATTCCTCTTTTAGGAACACTATATGACTAAGGAAAATAAAATACTATGGGATTTCATTTGAGGAGTAATGGTGGAATTTTATTTTGGAATAATATATGTTTTTGTTTTGGACTTATATAAATTTGGGTTATTTATGGAAATAATTAACCTATCACATAGAATATGTGATTAGGTTAATTACTTTTCAGTAAGAGACTTTAAGAGTAGACGATATTATTTGGAGATAAATTTTAAGATTTTTTGGGGAATACTATTTGATCAAATCCTTCTGGATTTGGGGTTTAAAACTTAGTTTGGATTATTTTTAATAATTTTAAGGACAATTTTTTATTGAATGGTATTTTTTGAACTTTGGTAATTATTTGTTGAATTTTGGAGATTAAGAGTAGTATTTTTTTCTATAAAGGATTATCCTTTTTGAGATTATCTGATCTTGTACTAACCATTTTGGTTTTAGTTAATGTCTAAAGACAAGGGAAATATATGGTTCGTCTTTTTAGGATTATGTGATTCTCCAAAAGTTGATTTTGGTGATTTAGGAGTGAAGAAGTCATCTTGAATACTCATTATTTGGAGAAAATATGAGTTTGTAGTAGATATTTATTAAAGGATGAAACACAAATTTTCTAGTAAGTATATTTCCTTATGATATTATATTAGGAAGTAATAAAATTCTTCAACTCTATAAAAATTATCTTAAAGAAAAAAAATGTTAAACGCTTGCTTTTATCAACATACTTTTACCCAACCACAAATTTATGGTATTGTGGTGTTTAAATTTTCTTGATCAAGTTCTCTATCACTCTCTATTGGTCTATGAGAGTTAGTTTTTCTTCCATATCCATGTAGAATAATAGTAGGTGTTATCTTGGGTGACCTTTGTACTTATCTTTCTTTATTTTAAAGTCATAGTTTTACTAACTCTTTTTCCAAAGTGGGATTTTCATTGAAGTTTTCGAGACCAATTTTAAAATTGCGATGATGCAATTTTCAAAAGGGGTGAAGGATGTAACGACCCAAGTATTTATAGAATAATACGTTTAATATCAATTATTATTTAAGAGTAAAATATTAATTTTAAATTAAAAAGGAAATTTTTTCTGATAGCATAATCAATATTAAACAACAAGTTTCTTTGCAATCTTACGGTGCACACAACTTTGAGTTATACCAAAAAATAATATAAAAATATTATTATTTTAAATGGTAGTTAATGTCGAGTTTTTGTAATGGAGGGAATAAATATAACTAACTAAAATATGATTATTCATGTTTTTTAAATGTTTTACATCTATCCAATAAATTTTAGATGCATAAAATGAGAATGAATCCAATTTCAAGCATGAAATACTCTAATATTTTTAAAAGGTTAGTTTACCACCTTTTGATGGAGAAGGATTTTAAAATATAGTTTTTGTCTCTTTTATTTGTTCAATTTGACAAAATAAATTTCTTCTTTATAAGTGTAACATAAAAATTTACTTTGGATGAAATTTTTGTATTTTTTTGATAAAATTCATATTTTTATGAATTGTGAAAAATACTGCATTTTAATTAAAAAATTTCTTTTAATCAAATTTATTTATATAGTTGGATTACAATTTTAGTTGATTTTAAAGTATAATTAGATTATATTTTTATCATTTAATCCAATTTTGGTCGTTGTAAGTAATTTCACTTTGAAATTGGACATAAACAAATGTCAATCTTTTGATAGTTATTACTTCTTAAAAACATGCTTTTTGGTTTTGACAACGGGATTCAATTTTAAATTAATTAATGCAACTTCTGTGTTTTGAATTTGGAAAAATGGATTCCATATTTTAAATTATGAGGTCCAAATTTTTTAAATGGGTACCTTTTATTTTTAGACATTATGAATAGTAACTTCAGCAATTATTTTATTTACTATGGTTAAAGGGTAAACCTGGTAAAGAAGGGTAAAAATAATATTATAATAATATTAAACTACACTACACATGTTAAAATCCTATTTTATGGTATATTTCCGAACACTGGAATCCTTGGGTAGATTTTGGGACCCCATGGATCCACTTGGATATGAAAATGACATTTTATAATAATTAATTTAAAGTAAAGAAAAATGTAACATAAACATGTATATTTTAGAAAAATAATTTTTATATGGGGTTATATAAGCTATATTTTCTACTATAAATAGTCATTAGAAATATAAAAATATTTCATACATCATGGTATTTTATTTATAATTTTTAGACATCAAATAAATAAATTTATTTATGACACAATGATGATATAGTGATTACCTTATTAATGAATGATTTAAATAAATGAGATTATAAATATTAAAATAAATTTATTTTGAAAAATTTTATGCCATACACAAATTTTATGGATTATTATGACTTATTATATTTTAATTAATGAGGTTTTTTAGAAATAATAAAGTTGTTATGGATTTTTTTAAAAGTCATGACATGAATAGTATAAAAAATGACATAAATGAGTTTTTAAAACAAATACTATTTTATTAAATGATATAATAGTCCTAAAAATAAAATATTCGGCCTAATAACTTAGATAATGTTTAAAATTTTATTAATGAACCACTTGAAGTTATATTGTCATTTTATAGTAACTATATTAACCATTTAGTATGAATATACAAGAAGACATGGTAAGAGATAAATTAGTTAATTAAGGGTTAAGCTAAAAGATAAGGATAAATTTGTGACCTAGACATGTATAAAACCTATTGGTTGAGATTTTTTCAACCCAAAATCATATTATATTTGAAATAAATGACTTTGGGACCTTTTGAAATATAAAATAATTTTATAATAAAATAATACTATAAAACTTTTCTAAAGTACCCATCCTCCCTCTTATAAAAGGGCATCATCCCTACCCATTTAATCACACCTATAAAGCCAATTGTCTCATCAAAAGTCTTCCCAAATAATCTCCCAATATCCCTCCCTTCCTTCTAGAAGTATTACCTTGGGAATAAGGCAATTCAAGAAATCCTTTTGGCTCAAATCAATGGGAGTTACACGTTTTAAGAGGTAGCATCTTCTTTAAAGTACCTTTCCATTATTTTACTTCTTCACTCCATATTATATTCTTACTATTTGATTAAATAACAAAACCAATATCATAAATATACTAGGATGTTTTTATGAGAAATATTATAACTACACATACACATACCTTCATCTAATGGATATGAACATATTGTTTCTATAGATGGCGAACTACTGCCTAATGAAACGATGATTGTTCGATTTTCCCCTACCACCTCTTATGGGGGACATTATGATGGAAATGTATTTATATATGATATATATTATATTTATATTGTCTATATTATTTTTTAATTTTTATTTAAATCATAACTTTATGCTTTCCATAATGTAAATACGATAATTTCATTTGAGGAAGTGCGGACTACCGCCCCCTCAAAGTGATATGACTCATTCATGCCATACATGGAACGTATAAAGGATAAAATTAAAGAAATTATGTAACACATATAGAATATGATATTTTAAAGTAATTATAATATACCTATGTATCATTTAGTTTTTATTACTTTAAATATGAAAAAAATGAAAGTAGTGTTCATGTGTACGTACGGCTTACCGTCTCCATAAACGGTGCATTTCATTTCTTATCTCCAAATGTTATGGACTCTTATAAATATATATATATATATATATATATAGGATATAACTAAATATATATTAGATATATATGATGTTTAAATCATGAATATGATTTTTGATATAATGTAATTTTGACCACATGGACAATTTATAATTATAACAAGTTTATTTTTGAATCAAGTACCGAACATCGACAAAACGACCGTTATGAACTTGAATAATTATATGATTGTTATATCAAGGTAATAAGTGATATAAAAGGAATAATAAACTTGAAAATGTTCTAAAGAAATTATAAATTAACTTATGTTTATTATTCAGGAATATAAAGAACGAACGAGACAAGTCGGACTCAAGGTAAGGGAACATTTCACCCTCCTATTTTAGTCAAAGACTTATTTTATGTTATGTATTTTAATTTCCATTTTATTATGTTGGGATGTGTTCATATATATCTTTATTTTCATAAATTTTATGTCTAAGTTATGAGAGACCTTTTTTTCTCTCATCAACTCATATTCTGAATTTTTAAGTGACGTTGTTAGGCTGCCGAATTTTCATAAGGGAATTTCTAAACACAATTCCCACTCATTGGGTTTTACTCATAATTAATTGATTATATTATGACAATATTATGTGTAGAATAACTTTTTGTTTATTTATGTTGAAATTTCAACTTACCTTTGTGTGGATATACTTTTTCAACACATAATCACTTCATTTATAAATTCTTACATCATTTATATGAACTTTGTAAGGGAAGTCTTAGCTCAATATCCATTCATTGAGTTAAATATCCATTTAATTGGTTTTTTTAAAGAATATGTGTGAATTAACTATGATTTTTTTACACTTAATATCCAATTATATTTTTTGTATTTATATTTTTCACACATAATTATGTCACTGATTTATCCTTAATCTAATGATACGTTCTTTGTAAGAGACTACGTCTCAATATTCTTTCATTGAGGTATATCTTGATATTGTGAACCTTTAATATCCTATAAGGTTTATATACAACCCTTTTGACATTTTATATCATTAATTTCTATATTATAATGATGTTTAAAGTTTTTTCTGATGTTATGCCTTAATTATTTTTATTCAAGTTTTTCTCAAGTGTTACGAGACTCTTTAACTGAAACATAATTTTAAATGTTTTAAAGATTTATTCTTATAAATCATTCTAATTAATGTCCATGTTTTTCAAAATGGTTTTAAGGATTTATTTATGTGTACATATATTTTTTTAAAATTCTAACTCTCAAATTTCTTTTAAAAGTTTCAAAGTGGTATGGGACACTTTGATTCGGAAATCTATTTATTAAATGTTTTAAATGGTTTTGGAAATGGATTGAATATTTTCAATATTTGAATTGATTCATTGTGGGTGATGTGTGAAATTGTTATAATTTAAATCTTGTATGTGTTATGATTATGTAATGGTACTTGGACATTTGACAAGTTGTTACGTGATAAACCAAATACAGGTGGTTCTATGATAAACCTAGGGCGGGTGAGCCCGAGATATCTCTCCAATGAATTGGGTAATGTGATGGAGGTAAACTTTAGTGTTTCTCCTAATAGATTTAGGGAATATTCTATGATGGTTATTCCAAGAATAACTCTCTATATAGCTATGAAAGCAACAATGTAAGTATGTTATGGATGAAACAAGTTACCTTTATGATTTATGATTTATTTATGTTATTTATAAATCTTATGATTTCATGAGGTATGTTAAAGAGATTCTGTTTTATGAGTGAAAAGTGTGATTTCATTTATTTGTATGTATTAATGGACTAATATTTTCCTTCCTTATTTTATAACCCTTACTGAACTTTTTATTCTTATCCTAAGTTTTTCAAATGTTTTTCACAGGGTATATGGAAGGGTAAGATAAAGGAAGAATTCAGGTAGTTTTATATCAAGAAATTAATTCTTGTTTATTAAAGGAGTTTTATTTTTGTGAAAAAAAGTTGGATAGAGTATATGTGTCTACGTTTTAATGTTTGATATGTAATGTAATAGTTATGGCCTAATTATCTAAAACTCTAAACCTGAAAAGATCCTCAATGTCAAATTCTTGACTTAACTAAAGATTATGTAATGTTTAAGGTTGGGGCCTTATATTTACACAAGACTTCATATTGTAGACATTTTTAGAATTTCATATCACAAAATATATTTAAAATAAATAATAGCCAATTTCATGCAGACTTCAATTCATACTCATCCAAAACAAGAAAAAAATCACTAATGAAATAATCATCAAATTTTAAGTTATATTTAATTTTTTAAACCTTTTATTTTTTAAAGTATTCTTTTGTACAATACTAAATATTTTTTATAGATTCACTTATAAATAAATGGATGATAATAAAATTTAAAATTTTAAAAAAAATCATAAATATATATTAACATATGACCAATAGTTATTTTATAAATTTAGTTATCAATATACTATAATACATAAAATTATGTTATTTCGAATATCGTTGATATGTTAGTGTATCAAGAAATAATATTTCTTATAATTAATTATGTATTTCTGATTTATAATAAATTATATTTTTTAATACACATTTTATATTATAAATTACATTTATAAAGGTTATTTTATAGAATTCCTTTTTTTTGGGAAAAAATAATGAAGAGTATGATAAAAAACATAGAATATTATATGTTAAGAATAATTCAAAAAAAGTTGGGGGTTAGTTCATATAGAAATTAATTTATTTAAAGGTTTAAAAGATGAAAAAAGGTATATTATTGGTAAAATTTTCAATATAATCATAGTTATAACATTAGAATATAATAATAAATATTAGGATAATGGGTCATATCTTAATAAATATTATAATGATAAATATAAATTTATTGAAAATTTAAAAATAAAATCTTAAAATTATAATATGTATCATCTTCATAATTATCATTAGCATTAAAATGAGTTTTTAAATGAGTTTTGAGAATAATCATCATAATATATGATAAATAATAATATTTATCATCATCATCATAATAATCATTAAAATTAAAATGAATTTTAAAAATAGTCATCATAATTTTCAAAAAATATTAATGTTTGGATTAATTATCATAATTATCAAAAAAAAATTGAATATATTCATTATCAATTCTGATAAATAATAATATTATCATTTTAATCATTATTAGAAGGTTTTGTCATTGACAGATCGTCTAGGAGGTCATAGGTTTGACTTTCAATGGGTGCATGTGTGTGTATTTTCATTGTATTTTTACCTTTCATAACCCATATAAATTATTAGAATGATTTTTATTCTACTATGGAGTGGAAATTGAAGTTTACTATGAAACACGTACTACTAAAAATAGTCCCTTTAACAAGGTGAAAAAAGGGATTTAATAATGCTAAAAAATTATTGTTGTTCTTAGCGTCGTTAGGGGGTCCCCTTTATTAGTGATAAAAAAAGAACTGATAAAAGTGGGTTTTTATCAGCACTTTTTTTAGTGATGATAAAACCCCTATTTTATCAGTACTAAAATAGAGCTGATAAAATCCAAAAAATATATTTTTTAACAATAATTTTTTTCTGCAAATTAAAAAATCAAATATCGACCTTCCCACCCCATCAGCACTCGAATCCCCCCACCCCCTTTAACGGTGCTAGCCCCTCCCTTTATTAGAACTCGAAGCCCCCCCCCCTACACACACACACACATTAATAGTTTTATCCCCTACCATTATCAATTCATGAAGTCCCTCCCCCCTTAACAGCGCTAAGACGTCCTGCTTCACTCGCACATGAGCACACCCTTGCTGAGTATCAAACCGGAGACATACCCTTCTTGGATCTACACCTTTACCACTCCTCTATATTGTTTTGTTCTGTATTTTACAATATATATTTTATTTATATATATTTTGTAACAATTTTTTATAAATATATTTATTTATTTATTTATATAATTATTTTAAAATTCATATATAAAATATGTTTTTGTGTGTGAGTGAGTATAAATACACACACACACACACAGACATATATATATATATATCTGTGTGTGTGTGTGTCTATAAGTATGATTATAAATATTTATATTTATTTACATATATTATATATTAATATTTATATGCATATATTAGAATATATATATATATAAATATATATTTGTTTGTAAATACACACACAAATATATTTATCTTTATATATACATTAATTTTATAGGTATATAAATATTCATACATTTTTATTTTAAATAAAATGTATATTTTTATTAAATAGATATGATATATATATATAGAAATATATTTTATATGTAAATATGTTTACATATTTATTTATAAAATTAAATTTTTATGTTTTAATAGATACTAATATGTATACATGTGTATATATTTAATTATAAATAAAACTAAATTATAAAAAATGGTAAAATTTAAAAACTATAATATCAATATGAATGTAATACCTAGGAATAAATTCAGTCCCTACTGAAAATGGGTAAAAATTCCCCTTTAAATAGGGCTGAAATTCCATTGAATGTGAAAAAATTGGGATACCCTAACTAAAAACTCGGTTTTGGAGGCCTTTTGGGCCTTTTTGGGCCTTAAAATGTGATTGGGGGCTCCCTTGATCAATAGTGCATAAATCTCATCCTAGGTTTTTATTTGATATGTGGTAGATCCCAAATGGACACCCAGATCAAATGTTATGGTTGTTTGAAGTTCAAGTCATGTTTTCAACTTATCTTAGACCGTTTATTAATTCATTTAATTTCTATGTCATCTAACTATTATTAAATGACTATTACTCGATAAAAATTATAAAACTATTAATTAATAATTTTTTATTTTTTTATTTTTTTTTATAAGACATTTTCACTAAATTTATTATATATTAAGTGTAAATGCCTACTTAGGCTTATTGAAAACACATTTAAAAAATATATATTATGTTTATATCAATATAAATATTTTTATTTATTAATATATTATTTTTAATGAAATATAATCTTTTTAATGAAATTTACCTCTTATCAGTGCTAAAAACTGTTGTTTTAGCGCTGAAAAATGAGGTATATTTATTAGTGATAAAAGAAGCACTAATAAAGGGATACTTTTATCAGTGTTTTTTTGGACTGATAAAAGGTTCTTTTATCATTTATTTTATTTCACACTAATAAAAGTGATCCCTTAATCAGCATTTTTTTCTTAGCATTGATAAATTGGGGTGCTGGATAAATTTGGATTTGTGGTAGTGATGTGTGGATAAAAAAATTATGAGAAATAAAATGTTAGATCAAATTATTTTTAAATATTTAATTAAAATATGTAGGAAATTATTCATCAAATATTGAATTAAGATAATCCATACAAGGTTATCATCAAAACCAAAACCCTAAAATATAAGGTGTTTTAAATAAATCAAGAATCATAGGTTTTACCACATATAGCATGATGAATTTGGGATGACAGAAACCAGAGGGGACAGCAGCAGCCAAATCATTGATAAAGACGGAGAGGGGGCGGTGGCAATGACCAAGATCAGATGTAGTAGTGACAGTAGATCTGTAAGGGGTGCGGTGAGGGTAAGGTATAGGACTAAGAAGGTGGATGGATGATAGTGATATCCCCAAAAGGGGGTACAGTGAGGGTTAGGGGATTGGAAGGAGATAAGGGCATATGAGCGACAATGACCACGGTGGCTTCGAGTGTGGTGGTTGATCTGGTTCGCAACAGGCGGTGACAGTTATGGGCATGGAGATGGGTCTAATTTGTGACGAATGGTAGTGGTTTTGGTTTGAAAGGGAGAGGGTTTTTGTGAGCTGAATTCCTAAGGGGGGGAGGGGTGTGTGGGGGAGTGGGGGTGATGGTTTTTTAAGGACATCAATCACCAACGGGGTCCCCCTCTTCAAAGGTCTTATTTCTAGCAACGTTAATGAAAATTAACTAACATGTTATTTAGTTTGTATGTGAAATTAAAGTTACCCAAAAAGATCCACCATATCCTTATTTTCTTGAAGGTATTTATTTTACCATAATCAGTGATACAAATATCCAAAAAATAAAATTATTACACTTTATACAACTAAATATTTGTGTTACTTACCTAAAAATAAAAGTTAATTATATCAACACATATCCAAATGAACCTTATGTATATGGTATATGAAACCTTTTCTTTTAAAGGTTTATAATCATATAATATTGAAATACCATAAGATAAATTATGGTGTGATAAGTATCCAACCCCCATATTTCTTGATTGGGCCTAACAAAGTTAGCATTTTTACCAAAAGTCCCATTATCTGTATATTATTACTCAAGGGAGACCTCAATTCCAATACAGTAACAAAACCTAATATATATAAATAAAAATCAACTTTTAATTTCAAGTTCATAACCCCAAAGAAAAATCATAATCATGGTTGAACATAACTAAATATTATGTTGTACCTTGTTTATTGCTATTTATATGCATGGAATGACATTTATAAGAAGTTTTTTAACATTTTAAACTAAATCATGCATTCATTCATAATATAAACAATTTATATTCATTAATTAAATAAATGAATAAACTAAATAAATGATTAATTCATAAATATATACATGAAATAAACATTTATGAAAATTTCATAAATAAAAAATTATAAATAATTTATAATTAGTAATGATTTATGAACATTCCATAAATAAAAATAAATGATAATTTCATATTTATATCAATGTTAACTCTTTTTTATTAGAAATTTATATGGTATTCTATATGAAGCCCTCATATTAAAATTATATGATATTTATTAAAAAATTCATATAAACATTTCATATTTTAAATAAAAATTTTACATAATTTAAAAATAGGAGATATTTTACTTAATTTAAACCTTGATCAAATCCACTAAAACCCTTTTTTACATGGTTTAAATAATTTTTCAAATAATTCCCATTAAAATTTTATTAAATAATATAAAAAATTTATATTGTTTCTTATTCTATAATTTATAAACTCTTTAAATTTTATTCGACCATGTAAATCACATTTAAACAAATATAGCATCAAGCTCATGGAAACAAAGGTTTTTGATAATTTTAAGAAAAAAATATCATTATAAAACAAAAAACTATTTTTTATATTATAAACCATGACTTGGTTTTTCCCAAATTACAACACTTTCCAAAGAAATAATGATCATTTTTCTTTAGTGAATACATTTCGGATTAATGATTTAAAAGTCCTACTTTTGAAACAACGCCATGGTTTTATACAGCTACATCATGATATCTTATGAAAAGTTTATTTTGATACTAACCATGATATTTTTTAGTTAATACCACAACACAAAAAAAACTTGTTTTATAATGCAATGTTTTCTAAAGAACCTTACATGCCCATTTTTCTTAAACTTATGTCTTAGTTTTTAAAATTATCATGAATTATGACTATTTTTCTTTAAAACTTATTTTGGTTCTAGAATAACTCAATTTATCGGTTTCTTTATCCATTTAAACTACAATTCAAATGAGATGGAAGTTTTATATTAAATAATTTAGGATGGGACTATAGTTGTCTAAAGGAAATGGAAATATTCAACCAAACCCTGTTTTTCCAAGATCCATCCATTCTTTTGAAATGAATATAAATATAAATGAAGAGCATATCTTTTCTCTAATAAAACCCCGTTATCCAATCTCATCTCAAACAAGCTTGATAGGGATCCCTCGTAGGTAAAGTTATCTCTCTTTTGAAGATAATCCATGATTTTTTATAAATATCTCAATGATTCGGAAGGATCCCCACTTTCTCATAGTTTTCTATAACCTTAGAGAGAGAGATATTTGACTTTGGATTTTCATAATGATTGAATCATATTCTTGTGCATATCCAATTTTCAAACCATAAACCTTTTTATATAGTCATAAATTATTATTCATGGATTCCAACCATTTCTAAAATGTTTGGCTATAAATGAAACAATCATAAAAATTACAACAATTTTTAATGTCGTCCCATCATTGTGGTCAATTGTTTAACATTTAAACAATTTATTTTGATGTTTAAAATCCTGTGAATTTCATCATATGATTTTTAAATTGATCATGATATCTTAGTTAGAAGAAAATTGATGAATCATGTGTTACTGTATAAGGCATGAAATACCATGAATAAAAACACAGTGTAGTGACCCTCAATATGTCAAAGTTTACACTAACACAAACCAATACATGGTTTATACTATCGCTGCCAAAAATTGTATAAAGGGAAGAACCTGCTTTTATCAGCACTAAATAGAAAGCAATAATAAAAGCCTCACCGATATCAGTGATAGAAAAAAGCACTGATAATGGTAATGTTTATCAATGATAAAAAAACATTAATAAAGGTGTATCCTTTATCAGTGATTTTTTTACCACTGATAAATGTTTTCTTTATCAGTGCTATTATTAGTGGTGATAAATGTTTTTAATAAAAAATATTATTATTATATATAAAATTATTATATTTATATTCAAAAATAATGTTTATTTATATACATTAATTAAAAAAATGATGCTCTTGGGGATCCAGGATAGTCTCTTTGAAACCTAGTTCATTGAGAATTTATGAGTGGAGATTTAATTTCAACCCATTCAAAATTAAAAACTATTTTTCATAGGTATGGGTCAAAACCTTCATCCAGAATTGGATCCTATGGCATCCACACATTTTATTTGATATTTATTCTTCAATCGGTGTGATAATAAATATGGATAAAGAAACTGAAAGATATAGTTATTGATATTTTTCTAGAGTACTTATGGAGGTAGATCTTAGTCAGACTCTTACTGATAAGGTGATCCTCTCATCTGACTCTGATGAATTAAATTTTCAAATTTTGTATGAGAAAATGACATCATTCTATTCTGAATGCAAGATGATAGGCCATTCCTTGGACTCTTGTTGTAGGGTCATGGTCTTCTCCTTCTGCCTGAAAAATGGGCATGATATTTCAATTTGTAGGAAGGAGGAGAAGGTTGATAATGATACAATGGATGATCAAAATCTTATAGTTAAGAGAAATGATTCCCCTGGAGATATTTTAGGTGATCAGGGGATCACTATGTTGGATGTTGCACATCTAACTGAACAGAAGAAAGATGTGGCCTCTTCTACATCTAATAAGAGACACCTTGATGTTTACATCTGCTCTGGAAGAGACAAGGATAGAAATTTTTATCATGATTCAGATGCAATAACTCAAGAAAACTGAGCTCCTTTTACATGGGAAATGGATGGTTGTACAAATACGGATGTAATTTCCCAATCATGGTAATATAGCAGAGTAGAATCCACTATGAAGGTGGGTATTTCATTTAATTATTCCCTATTCAGGAGCCATGTGAGAGGGGGTTTAGAAAGTGCTAGTGACATTCACAATCACGGTGGTGATGGTTTGGCTGAGGGTAAACAATCCATTGATGAGTATTCTATTCAACATTTAGCTGACCAATAATTGATGCATGAATAATTGATAACTTCAAGGGCTCAAAAGGGAAAGCAGAAATTAGATGCCGAGAATACATCAAAATCAAAGTTCTACCCTATGATGGTTTGTGGTCAAGATTGCACTAAAGTGTATCTATCATAGGGGGGATGTTTTGGATGGCTCTAAAATTAGAAGTGTCTAAGATTTGGTCGATTCCCCTCCAGTTATGTAGGTTCCCACAATGCTTGATCACAAGGGAAAGTATTTTTATACTGCTACCAACAGTAGTGTGGAAGCACATACAGCTAGTAGTCTAGAAGGCAAGAAGGTGTCTTCTTAAAAGGTTTTAGTGGATGATGAGAGCTTCCAAGTAGTATCTTTTAGGAAGTCAATATCTTCTGAGCATGGTCCGACCTATCTTATTCATAAGGAGCCTCTTCCTTCATGTGGGCAGTCTGTTATTCTAGTAGCCTCAAGTGATTTTGAAATTCAAGAATCATTAGTCAAATTACAGGTGGAAGACCAAATTGGTGTTGGGATATCTAACTTGGAGAAAACTAATATTTAAAGCCTCTTGAAATAAGCAAAAATCTGGCATAGAGGTCGTCACCTTAGAGTTCGAGGATGTGGGCGAGGATAAACTGACTGGAATGTTATACGCAAAGAGGAATATATAATTAGGGATGAAATTAGACAAAATTTAGGTCTTTGACTACTTTATTGATGAGGGCGGTACTGATTTGTTTATACCCATCTCTTTCTTTGTCTTTGTTTTTGCTGCTTAATAAAAGGGCTTTGACCCTACCTTTTTTTTAAACATTAATTAAAAAATGCATGACTATAATTAATATAAATATGATATATTAATATATTTTTTTAATAGTTCAAATATATATAAAATATTTTTTAAAAATTATTTATAATATTATAAATAAATATATATTTTTAAAAAAATTATAAAATTATAAAATAAAATAAAATAATAAATATATTTATTATATTTATTATATTTATTATATTTATATTTATTATATTTATAATTATATATTTACAATTATATATTTATAATTATGTATAAATACTTTTTAAATATATTTATTTATAATTATAATTATAATTATAATTATAATTATAATTATAAAGAAATATATATTTAAATAAATATATGTCTCCAATGAATTTGGTCAATATATATATATCATGAGATAATGATGATATTCATGGACCTGATTTCTATTATTTATGTTCGTATATATATTGATGTGTGAGTATAAATAACGCTATATATATTAGGTGTTTAAGAGTATAATTACGATTAAATAGATACACACCTCACACACAGGCCAGAAAGGTGGTCCATATTTATGACCCAATGACCCATCGGTGAATAGGGCTATCATAGTTCCTGAGCTACTACAATACTTGCTACAGTGATGCCACCACTACAGTTCCTGCTATAGTTCCCACCACTGCTATAGTATCGTCATTGCTATAGTCATGTTGTTGCTACAATGCCTTATGTTGTTGTAGTGTCTCCAGTCAACAATTCCACTACTACAACAATGCTGCTACAGTACCCTACGCCCAATGGGTTTTGAACTCTAGTTTTTTATACAGTATTATGGGATGCTTACCATTAAGTCAATCCCCAACTACAAATATAATTGATGCTATATGATCATAAGTTTATTCATGGACATGATTGTGGGTTGATATGTTCCAAATGTTAAGATTACCTATATTATGATGACATGTGCATATATTATGTATTCATGGCTTGTAAATGTTCATTTATACATTAACACCCTTATTATTCATGCCTTCTATATTTGTGATAGCTCGTTTTTTATGATCTAAACTTTACTAGGTATGATTCATTCATGTTATACACATGAACTTATTATGTTCTCATAAATACTTATAAAATTACAATAAATATATTTAAATAAGAAATATATTTATTATATTTTTAATTTGTAATTATATATAAATATTTTTAAATATATTTATTTATAATGATAATTATAACTAATTGTATATATATATATAAAATTATAAAATTATAATAAATACATTTATTATAATTTTATAAATATATATATTTATATATTAATATATATATATATAATTATATACAAATATTTATAAATATACTTATTTATAATTATAATTATAAATATATATATATATATATATTTAAATAATTATAAAATTATAATAAATATATTTATTATATTTATTATATATATAATTATAAATAAATACTTATTTATTTGTAGTTATAGTTATAAATAAATATATATTAATTTAAAATTTATAAAATTATAACAAATATATTTATTATATTTATAAATTTATAAATTTATATAATTAATATATTTATTATACTGAAAAGGTTCAGGAGGCACGTAAGCTTTCTCCTAAAATTTTATTAGAAAATTAAAAGACATAGAGAAAAGAGGGGGTCAAAAAAGGAGACAAGCCCTCATCCAAAATGAAGAGGATCAGAACCATCCCCATAATCATGATCAGAGATATCATCAACAAATTCCCACTTTGACTATGAATTCCCCTGGTTGAAAAGCACAGTGTACTTCTCTCTGAGATTTTTCTACTCCATAGTGAGTTGTCTCGTAGAACTACCACGCCCACATATTGCAGTTTAATCATCATGACCACATCCTCGACCATGACATTTAAGATGATAACTCCATTTCCAAGAATTGGGATGCTTTCATTCCCCTTACATTTCATTCCACCCCAATTAATTTGAGACCATTTTATCATCCATGATGTGATCATCATCCATGGCTTGGTCAATCTCCTTGATGTCTTGCTCACCTACATCCACTTGACTGCTTTCAACAACTGTTTGCCCTCAGTTCACCATTTCATTTTGATCATCATCGTCAATTGATTTAGATGGACCATCTACATGATTGTTATTTATATCTTGATCATCCAGGGGAGATTCCCCTAGTCTACTCTCAAATACACTCTTCCCATCATCATTATGAGATGAAGTATCCCCGAAAAAAAATTCTGACCAAATATTTTTACCAAATCTCTGCATAGGCATATCTTTCTAAATGACTATTGCATCTACCTCAACACTACCTTGTGTGTCACCTTGTATGAAAATGGATTCTTCAATCCCATCCTTCTTCTAATTTTTAGGTTTAATAGTTGATTCATCTTTAGGAAGCATGTCCAGCGGTTGAACTCCACCATCCATCACTCGATTAGCATTCTACTCCATCATGGGATTCAATCTTCTCATGCATTCCTCATCATTCATATTCTCAACCAATGGTAAATTAAATTTTTAATTCACCATAGAGTGACCATTCTTATTTAATATGGTGAAAACAATATTTTTCGGCATTAAAAGTCCAAATTCCTTATATTCCCACATATCTTACAAAAGGAAGGTTATTTCTCAAAATCTATTGGGATTTCAAACCGTCGATTAGTAGAAAGCAGTAGAACCGAATCTGTAAGAGTTGAACAAAGTTCAACTTCCACAATCACCTTCAAAAAATGCCCAAAGTGGGCACTCTCTATTTCTTGGTCAGATTTGATTAGAGCCCCTACTTCAACGGAAATATCCCACAACAACTGTGAATACTAGAAGAACCATGGTAGACCATGAATTCATATCCACGTATGAGTGATGGATTTATTCATTATAGAAGAACTGGAGAAGGGATCCCAATCTTGGATCCTTAAAATTCCAGTTTTAAGAGAAACAAATCCCAAACCCCTTGCTCAATATTTTGGATCATCATAAAGGAAAAAAATATGAAAAAACCCCTTATCGATCTAGGTGATCCTCCATACACCAAATCCCCAAATTTGAAGAAGATTCATCTTTAGATCTTTAATCTTTCAGGGATTACACTGAGAAGTCAACCTCGTAAGAATTGAGTTCTTTCAAATCTCGAGCCTTTCCATAATCAGTTTCTAATTAGCTTCAAAAATTGCTAGCAGCCCATTTTTTGTGATCCGAGAAGAGGTCATGGTCCTAACTAGATGTCTTCTCTTTTATACATTCAAGCTCTTGAAGAACCCAATTGTTGTCACGTTGTTGATCTCACTGAACCTCACTTTTGTTGTGCCACCACTCTCTCTAAACCACACTACCATCATTGTCATCATCATCGAACTCTGTTGCCAAGCCCCACTACCACTCTCACTGAACCACACTGCCTCTGTTCCACCTCTCTTGTCAAACCCCACTATCTCCATGTCTCCTCTCTCACCAATCCCAACTCCCGTCACCACTGCTCTCACTGAACCCCACTATTGTCATGATGTCGTTCTGTCTGAACACTAATCCTACCCCCATCGTCGCTCTCATTCCAAATATAAGGTATGTGATGAATCACCGCACCACATCACACCACATCTCACTACCCCTAGACCACATCTCACCCCTATACCATAACACATCACCCCCTACTTTTCTATTTTCTTCATGAAAACCAAATTGTGAGGCAACAAGCGTTGACCAAATTCCTTGCATGATGGTTCGGGTGCATGTGTTTTTGTTGGAAGTTCCCACAAGAGGTTAGTGTGTGTCGAGATCTGTATTTTTTTAGAGATAACAACTAGGCCTATGGGTTTCAGTACAACGTGAATTCATTATTCATCTCCTTGAAAACAACCTAACACTCATCTGCACACAACTAATACCTAAAACCAATAGAAATTTATAATTTTTATAAGTATAATTTGTTATATTTATACTTATAGATATAATTTTTATAATTATATATAAATCTATAAATTATATAGTATATCTTGGTATACTTATATAATATATATATATATATATAGTTTTTAAACATTTATAATTTTATAGTTTTATACATTTTAGAGTTTATATAATTTTATAAATTTTATAGTATATCATAGTATACAAATAAAATGTAATAATAAATTTTTCTTAAATATTTATAATTTTATAATTTTATTCCTTTATAAATTTATATATTTTTATAAATTTATATATTTTTATAAATTTTATAGTTTATCATATTATACATATATAATTTAAATATAAATTTTTTCTAATTATATATACTTTTATAGTTTTCTATATTTATAAATTAATATACAAGTATAGTTTTATTCATTATAAATTATTATACTTTTATACTTTCATAGATTTTACTTTTATATATTATAATTTTATACTTTTATAAATTTTCAAAACTATATACTTCTATAAATTACATATAATTTTATAACATATATGTATTTTTATATAGTTTTGAAAATATATATACATTTATAAATTATGTATATTTCTTTAAAATATATATTCTTTTATAAATTATATATTATTTTATACTTCAATATATGTCTATAATTTTATATAATAATATAAATATATATAAATTTTTAATTAATACATTTATACCATTATAAATTCAATGTTAGTGTTGAAAATATTTTAAAAAATATAATAATTTCTTTTTTTTTTTGTGAAACCATTGTTATATTAAATAGTAATATTTTATATTATGAAAATAGTTTTTAAAAAATATATCTTTCATTTCTTTTCTTATTACATTCAATATCCATATTTTATCAGTGTTTTATATTCTAAATGTAGTTTTATACTTCATTTATACTCATACAAAAAGGTTTTTGATCATTAAAAATATGAAATAAATTATCAATTGATCATTAATCCTTCATAATGATAGTCCTATAATTTAATATTCTAATGACTCATTTATTCTAACTTAAAATATTTTCATTCCCATAGTCAAAAAATTGAGAAATGATCAAGGTATTGTGCCTCAATCCATCAACAAAGAGAATATCATTTGATCCAAAATTCTTCACTATAATTTTAGTGCTTCCTACGCCATTCAATTGAAGTTAAAAATAGTTTTTAAAATTAAATCTCTTACATTAAATTTATAAATTTCTTTTAATAAGTTTCTTTTTATTATGTAGGATGATAAACCATTTTTCAATCTTTCCATTTTTTTGGCAATTCATGAGCTCCATGTTCAATTGAACATATTTTGGAGTTTCTTTGTCACTTACCTATTTATTAATTCCTTATATTTTATTTGGTGTTAGTTTCTAAGGGAATGAGTATTAGGAAACAAAATTCAATAATAACTATCATCCTCATTAACTTTACCTCCTGAACAGTTATTATTGCATTTTGTTGCCTAAGACCCATCCCACATCTCTTCTGGACATGCACTTATGTTGCTTGAACTACTCTGAGTAGTATTCATCCCATACCAGGTATTAGTGAACATTGTGGATGAATTAAAAGGATAACACCTACCACCATTGGAGCAAATCTTTTCTTAAATTAAATTACCCATTTCCTTCAAAGCATGATGAAATTATTTGAAACATTCAAATGTTGGGTTACCCTTATTTGAAAGGCTCCTTTTGTGTATTTATTTTGTTAAATATTAATATTACTAAATAAAATATGATGGATATGAATAAAGAATGGATGGATGCCAATTGAATGACAAAATAGTATAAAGATGGGGTGAAAAAGTTCATCATGTTTGCAAAAGATCATTCATATGACCCTTCTCAAATACTTTGTCTGTGTTTACACTATTTTTATTCAATACTAATTAGTCCAGAGGAGTTAGAAGAACACTGGATCTATCACAGAATTGATTGAAGTTATAAATTTTGGAATAAACACAGGGAAAAGCTAATATAGCTAGTGACTAGGATAACACTATGTTTTATGGATCATCTTATATGATTACAAGTATTGTAAAAACTTTTATTTTTAAAAAAGGTTTAGATCATTTTTTTTTTCAATTTAAATCCTAGGTTTGATCATGGTAAATGTTCACTATGGCCTAAGGAAGGTCCCAAGAGAATCTGGGGATTGTTTGAAGCCCAGAGTTCCGAAAATTGGGCTAAATAACTGGGTCTCATGGTTAGTAGAAATGGTGCGGCCCAAGTTTCATAGTTACTTCTAACCATACGGGGTGAAATAGAAGTGCAGAAGGAGATAAAAAAAATTCAAAAACCATTCACCTTTAGGTTCACAGTTGTGCAAACCACTTTCAATTTTTGACAGTGGGATTTCGCATGGTTTTTGCATGGTTTGTCCAAACTATGCACCCCCTATTTTGAGGGTGAAAAGTCCATTTTTCCTTAATGAATTCTATTTACCTATTTCCTTTTCCTCATTTCCCTTCTAGTGGATGAAATTGAGTTCCTTCTTCCCATATCTCTCATTTTATCCAAATATAATCTTTGAGCTAACTCACGCATCTGGTGTTCGATTTAAGATCCATAAAAGGCATTGGATTCATTAAAGTGATCTCTCAAATCATTTCACTTCCTATATAAGTTTATCTTTGAATCAATTACACTATTTAGTTGAAATCTATTTTTCCTTATTTTTAGGTCATTGAACTGTTTCATCAATTTCTTCCTGCCTACTTTGAATCGGATGTTGATATCGAGTGAGGAGTCATATAAGACCTTAAGGTAGGTGGTCGTGACATTTTTTTCATGAGTTTTGATGTATTTTAGCTATGCCATTATGACTCATGATGGATTTTGTTGAGAACACCTTTTTATTAATCTCTTTATATCAAATTGATCCTTTCACCTTGATACATGCCTGTTGGTCATTTTTTAGTAGATTAGAGGTTATTGATTTTATTTATGGCCACCCCTCGGGTGTGCCATGTAGAATTTCCTCTTATGGAAAAATTTTTATATGCTTAGATTGACTTCTAATCATTCATATTAGCTTTTAAATTGAATTTTCAGTGTAATGGGAATGCTTATTTGAACCAAGGGTACCTGCAATGTTCTTGTACAACCTATACCCAAAATTGATCATGTAGTCAATTCCCTTAATGACAATGTCATCTTCTAAAAGTCCCACTGATCCTTATAAATAAAACTTCTAGGTTTTAGTAATTTTAATGGGTTTAAATTACATGAAATGGATTATGCATGATGGTTTCCTTTATTTAAAATAACTAAATGGTAATATGTAATGACTTGTAAAGGGTGGTAAGATCATACCTTATGTTATGATGTATAAAATACCCATTTAGAATTATGATTCCTTGAATGAAATTGAACTTAATGAACATGACACATGAGAGGTATTGCCTCATTCCAAATGTTATAAATATGATTATGCTTTTATAGAGGCTATGGTATGATGGTAAGGGATCTATTGAGCATGAAGGTATCATAATACCTTACATCGATTATTGAGCATAATTTCTCACATTAGTGACACTAGTTAAACGTTGGAATTGATGTGCAGTGTCCCTTATTCGAGTGTTGATGTGATGGAACACTCACCATCTCGAGTGATGAGCATGAAGTATCCCACTCATTATGAGATGTAGGGTATGTATCCTATTGCTTGAGATTATAGGATTGTTAGACTGATCATGGATGTTTGAGTTACGCCCTGGTTCATCTAGCAACTAGTATTTCAGGTATATGGTCACTTACATCCGCACATACTTGGTTCATATAGGTGGATGAAATATATAACTATACTATATATATATATTGTTACTATATATATATAGTGATTGATTATACATTACTACCGGTTATGAGATGAAGTAGGTAGAGCCTCCAGGTGTCCTTTAGGAACCTGAGCAGACATTTATTTATTTGTTTAGATTTCTTATTAATTCATTTATACGTGCCTGAATGGCCCGAAGGCCTTCATTTTTATTGATTTTTGATAACCCCCCTTCAAGGGATGAGAGGGAACCCTTACAAGGCCCGTAGGCTCAGATATTACATGTCCAGTTTAGTTACAAACACTAATTGGATTATGTGTAGACATCGTTGGTGGTGGCCTACTAAGATTTTTATTCCACACCCTACTCAGGCTTCCTTTGGTACCCAATAAGATTATATGACTATAGGTATAGATAATGGAAAGGTCCCTATTATAGGTTGTTGATATGAATTACTTATAGATGGATCCTAGGAGTAGAGGATCGAGCATAGGCTCGAGATTCTAGTGGAGTAGTTTTTGTTCTTTTTTTACTTTTTGTATAACATGTTTATATATGTATGTCCCTTTCTACCCTTTTGTATATCAATATTCCATGTATCCATGTATATGAAAATACCTAGTGTATTTTTACTATTATTTATTTTTTCAGTTATTCATTCTTCTTCTACTTATTTATTCTGTCTATTTATATTATGATTCCTTTGTTTTCTTTTATCTATTGTATCTGTTTTCCCACTTTGATAAGGGGGTATAGTCTTAACATTTTAACACCTTTACACCCCCACTCCTAGTCAGTAGCCTCTGTTGTATGGAGTGGCATGTTTGAGGCCATGTAACCCACCGACTCAGAACACAGGTTAGGTAAATTCTGGGTTGGGATATTAAAAGGTGGTATTAGTGGGGGGGTTTGTTTTTTCATACTGTTTGTATTTCAGATTCTAGATTAGGAGTTGAAGGAATTTTAAAATGACCATGTGCATGGACATAGCTAACCCATGTATAGTGGAAACCCAAATTAGCTTGGAAGGGTAGTTACATTTATTGATTATGTCATTTATAGTTGATACAACTTCACCATTGGGTGATTCACTTCAATTATGGTGTTATTATTATTAGTATTATTGAAATGGTGATTTGTTTACCAATAATCGATAAAATTAGTACTTTGAATTTGTACATGCATCATCATAGGCATAATAGGACTAATATGCCATGCATTTTTTCATTGAATGTATATTCTTAGCATGCATTTTCCTGTTACATATTGTTAGTTCCTTGAATATGTATTGAATTGTGTTGAAACTTCTTGTAGGTATTTTGAAAACATGATTGATACTTAAAGAACCTGCCTTAACCTAATAGTGTTTTCTTGAATGGGTTAAAGTAGTCACCTTAAGCAGTCAATTATGGCATGTTGATCCATGGACCATCAGTCGCATGGTCTAGAATGTGTTATGGTGTGGGTTAAGTGGATACCATATTTTGGTTCATAAGGAGTATGGGGCCTTATGGATCGAAAATGGTAATCCACATAATTCAAACATTTAAAGTGATTTAAATAATTGAACAAGAAAAATTCTAAAATGAATATGAATTTTAAAGTGAAATTAGTTTTCCTTTACATGTGAAACAGAGACTTAGACCCAAACCTGGCCTCAGTAGTGGGTAGTGGGGTATCTATTGCATTCATATGGCCTATTATGGTATCTTCTACCACCTAGACCTAGATTTTTGAGTAGGAATATAGGAGTGATCATTCTTATAGGAAGGATTTATACCTATCCTAGTTTTTTATCTACAATCTTTTAATTTGTTAAAATCTCTTCTAAGGTGTTCATTTGGAATTGTATTATCATGCCACCATGACATCCTCCAGTCGTATGCCCTGAAGTTGGTGAAAAACATGCTCCTGAGGTGGTGACCCTAGAGCTTCCAGGGGTTCCTTCTTCAGTGCCACCTATTAAACCTCTTCCTAATACTAATATGGGAACTGAAACCTAGTTTAAAGAGGTATTTATATGTATGTTGTATAATATTCAAGGTTTCATTTGACCAACCCCAAGTATGGAAAAGTTGACTCGATAATTCCAACGAGATCATCCTCACACCTTCTTGGGGGATGGTGGACCACACACTACGGAGTCATAGATCGAATCTATTCTACCATATTCGAGCATCTATAGATGCCTCCGTAGTTGAGGGTCAAACTTTCTACGTATATTCTACACAATTCATCCAAGTGGTGGTGGGATTTTATCACCCAGGAAGATCGACATAGAAAAATGGTCTCAGTATAATTCAAGATGATATTTTATGACTGCTTTTTTTCCTGAACTGCGAGGGATGATAGACCTATAGAATTTATTCTCGCTCAAATTTACTCAAGAGATAAAGGTAGAACAGTCCTTGTAGTTTAGCTTGGGTTATCGAATCCTTAGAGACCTAAGAAGTACCTACAGACACGTACATTCTATGGATTGTTTTTGGCTATGAAGTGGCCAAATTGGGTTGATTTTAGATGGGTTTGAGGTATCACTAATAGTTTTAAGTTAATTCAAATTAAGGTAATGAGTTGATCCTAGTTTATCTCTTGGGGTGGATTGGATGAATTTCTTTTTTTAATGATTTCAATTTCTTATAATTTAGATGGGTTCATTTAAGAAGATCAAACATAATCATCACTTACTGGTTTAATGTCTACACACCCTAATACTAATCACCCATACACTTGAAGGATCAAATCATTGAGCACTCCAAGGTAAAGGTTTGTATTATCACTTGAAATGTGTGACCTTAAATTCAATAAGGATGAAGATGTTTTAAAATCATCAAATAAAAATCTCATTTAAAATAAGTGATTATCCATTAATGGAGTGAGAAATAACATCCAATCCAGCCCCTTGATACTCCCTTGGATCAATCCATAAAATATTTATCCATCCATTGATGACATGTCTTCAACGGAAGCGGGAGGTAGACTTACGAGGGTGGAATTGAAGAAGTAAAAAAAACAACAAAAATCAATCACTCCACCGTTGTGTGATAAATATCACAAAGTATAGTGTGAATAAATTCATAATTTGAACCAACAGTATCAACGTGATATGTAGAACAACATAATAAGAGTATAATAAGAACTTTTATTAATAAACTAGGATGAATTAAAACAACTTACATGTGAAGGAAGAACGTTACAAAGATAAATCGACAGCATAACATTAAGATGAAAACAAAGCTCAAAGATCATAAACTCCTCCAACAAGACTGCCTCAAATAGAAATTTTGGGAGCCTTGGGTCGAGCCTCCAACAGTACAAAGCTTCCCACTTGATTATGGTAGGTTATAGGTGGGTGGAAAGTTGAGGAAGAGTTGATTTTTTCCACCCTTGACCCGAGGTGGCAGCCAGCTTTCATACACCGAACAGACGCGCTTGGAAGACCTTTTAGATGGCCAAGTCAGAGTGGGACATAGAGAAATACAATGGATCCCCGGATTTCTTCTAACCTCCTATAATATTTGGTCCCATTTGGAGTTGTGGATTCAGATATATTATTAGATTAGTGGACTATTTTTTTGGGCCACAGAATATGGCCCAGAATGTTATCTCTAAATTTGGACACCTAAATTATCACAATTTATGTCGAATTAGCACTATATCCTGAATAATTATTTGTTCATATATATGTATTCTAGCCTCACACAAAATTTGGGATTCATTGGGTTTGTAATGTGGGTACCACATTCTCATCAGTGGGCTGGTGTCCGATCTGCCTTCTCTAAAATTGCTTCTTTTCATCACAAAATACCCCCATCTTCCTTTATGAATCCTCCATTGATCCCTGAATGAAAAATGTTCATATTTAAGTGTAGATACATTTCCCAAAATATAAAATTAAAATATGGATAATTACATTCCTTAAAATCATATTAATCATTGGGTACTTCAAATGATGTTCAAAAATGTACCACATAATAATGCATTTTAAGAAAGAATTACAATCATAATGTGAAATGATGTTCAAAGTGTAAAATGCACTAAAATGGTGTTTATGAATAATAAATCACATGAATATTATATATATTAACAATTAATATTAGCCTCATTTAGTGGCTAATCACATCCCCCAACTTGAGTTTTTCTAGTCCCGAGCAAAATATATCTCAACAATATGAAATTTGAATTCCCTTTTCCAAAAACATTTTAATACACAATGATCACCAAAAACTTCTATACCATAAAATCATGAAACCCATAAAAATATTTTAATACAAGATAGTTTCATAATCAGATCCCAATCCCAATCCCATTCCTTTGATCTAATTCATTGACATATTTCATCCAATATCAATTAAGTATGAGGATGTGTTGTGTATCACAATAGATATGGGGGTTCATCTTTATTCAAGGGGGAAATTACGAAAGCGCTTGGTAGAATTACATTTCAATATTAATATAAGTATTCAATTTTTTTTTGTATTATTATTATTTTTATTTTTTTTGCATTTTTTCAATGGTAATTGAAGTTGCACTCAAAAGAGTCAACCCATGTAGCGAGACTTTGCCGATGACTCCCAGGCTCAAATACCTTAGGGAACCAAGTGAAGCCCACATACTCGGGCATCATCTTGAGTTAAATAAGTCAAAAAAAAATTCAAATTACCAAAAATAGAGATAAAATTACTAACTCTAGTTCATACAACTATGGAGTCACGATCCCCAAGTGCTGAAAGCCACGCATTAGGTCATTTCATTGCTCTACGTGCAAATTTATTGTTTTTTTTTTGTTTTTTATTGAATACTCATATTAAAACTAAAATGATCACCAAACCTATGCTATTTATTTTGGGGACCCCATGAACTCAAACTAATACCCCACTATCCAAAGGACGTGCATTGTGGTCTTTTTTTTATTTGGATGAAGATATAAACAATGAAATATCACATTGGACAGCCACACTTTCCAAAATCTATGCTCATGAAATTATACAAGGATTAAAATCAGAATCAGGGAATGCTAAATTATTTGATATTCAGTTTCAAAGTGTGCAATGTGTATTACCATGTTCAAAGTTAAAGGAATTTTTTCTTCCATTTACAAATTTTTATTTTTATTTTCAAATCATTTTTTTTCAAAAAAGCAGATTTTTTTTATTTCATCTACCCCCCAACTTAAAACAACATTGTCCCCAGTGTTTGAAGAAATGAAAATTTAGGAGTAGAGGTAGATAATGGAAGTTAAAAAAGGAAATTAAAAATTAGGATCATGGAATGAAGTCACCTTGTAGTTGAAGTTGAAATTCTTGCTGCTCCCTTTTAATCCTTTGATATCCATGTCACTTGCAGAGTTCCCTAGTAGAAAAAGGAAAAAAAATAAACAAAACAAAACAAAACAATATATATATATAAAATAAAGAAATTAAAATATAAGTATATATATATAAATTATATAATAAGGAAGCACAAAAAGCCATAGGTCAGTGGTAAGCGCACGCCCCTGCCTCCCTTCGGTCCCGGGTTCGAGTCCCCGCTGCTTCGCCGGTTGTGACGGGGTTTGCACCAACACCTACGATGTGGCCTTTTAATTTTATTAATATATTTTTATTTTTATTTTTGTATTTTTATTTTAACCTACAAACACATTCAAATAAAACGAACTGATGATACATTGTCTTCTTTTTAAATTTCTGGGTAAGGTATTAGTCAAGGATCACACCACGTGACACAGATGAATATGGTGCTCCCCTTTCATACCCATCCATACTCATAATAGAATAACAAATCAACAATATATATTTTTTTATTTTTAAATATCAAAATGATTAATTAATACTATTTGAGGAAAAAAATTATTTTCAAAGATGAAAACCACAAGTTGCCTCCCGTGTAGCGCTTTGGTTTAATGTCTCTAGCTCGACTTAAACCCCACAACTTACCCAATACCAACTTTCAACATTATAAGGACCACATGTTTCACCAATTATAATAGGTTGAGATTGATTCTATGTTTATAATTTGTTTCATGCACAAACCTATGTTCTAAAATGAATGGTAAAATCAAAGGAATATCAGAAATTGTTGATCCAGATTCCTCTGTAGTATTTACTAAGACATCAATGATCATTCCAACTTTTTTGGTTTCAAGATAAGAATGAATTAAAATTTAAAGGTCATGATTATACCTTATTAAGGGATTATTTATAGGAGATGGAAGGACAATAATTTTGAGTTCAGGTTGGATAGGACATTTAGACACAAGTTGATATTTTGAATCCAAATCAGTTTCATTTTCCAAATTTCTCACAAAATTGGTTCCTTTTGAATAGAATATTCAACCAAAAAAATTAGAAAGATCAGTTTCAGGAATGGGTATGGACTCAAAGTTTGTGATTTCTCTTAATGGTTCAGTGATTTGTGTTTTTAAAAGATCATCAATGGAGTTATATTCAGGAGACTCAATCCATGATGTCAAATTTCCATCTTGTGAATACAAAAAATAAGTTTCCTTTTGATTTAAAAATACATCAACAATTACTTGAACCTCTTCATCTTCCCCAAATCCAAAGGTTTTCTCTTCAGTAAATTCATGAGAGGTTTTTGGGAAACTAGGCACTTCACATAAGGT
Organism: Viscum album; assembly: GCA_963277665.1. Classification (NCBI taxonomy): domain Eukaryota; kingdom Viridiplantae; phylum Streptophyta; class Magnoliopsida; order Santalales; family Viscaceae; genus Viscum; species Viscum album. The sequence goes on from OY728164.1 coordinate 1,261,346,361, forward strand.
TATGGAAGGGACAGTTTGTGAAGGGATGGGTTCCTCACAATTTTTAATGATTTGTAGTTCTAACCTCAATGATGAAACCTCAAAATTCATTATATCTATTTATTGACACAAATTTTCAAGTAATGGATGTGGATTACGATGGATAAGGGGTTGAGATAGATGTTCTATTCCAGGAGGATAACTATGTTGTTGGAATTCCATAGGAGGATGTTCAAATTGGATTTGTGGGGATTGAAACTCATTATATTTTGGAATATTTTGTGGATAATATGAGTTAAAACATTGTGTCTCAATTGGTAGTTATTTATCCCACCAGTAGAAACTAGGATGGTCATTGTACATCACACTTGGTGTCGGGTGATCAATGTTGAGAGAGGTTACCCATGTTTGGTCTTGTTCAAAATTGATTTCCATAGGAGTGAGGGGGTGAGAAAATATAAGTGGGAAGAAAAAAAAAGATGATAGTGTCTAATATAACTTACTTAGGTCCCCAGAAACAGCGCCAAAATTTGATTCTCACTCAAATTTACCCAAGAGATGAAGGTAGAACAGTCCTTGTAGTTTAGCTTGGGTTATCGAATCCTCAGAGACCTAAGAAGTACCTACAGACACGTAAATTCTATGGATTTTTTTTGGATATTAAGTGGTCAACTTGGGTTTATTTTATATGGGTTTAAGGTATCGCTAATAGTTTTAAGTTAATTCAAATTAAGGTAATGAGTTGATCCTAGGTTATCGCTCGGGGTGGATTGGATGAATTTCTTTTTTTAATGATTTTAATTTCTTATAATTGAGATGGGTTCATTTAAGAAGATCAAACATAATCATCACTTACTGGTTTAATGCCTACACACCCTAATACTAATCACCCATACACTTGAAGGATCAAATAATTGAGCACTCCAAGGTAAAGGTTCGTATTAGCACTTGAAATGTGTGACCTTAAATTCAATAAGGATTAAGATGTTTTAAAATCATCAAATAAAAATCTCATTTAAAAGAAGTGATTAGCCATTAATGGAGTGAGAAACAACATCCAATACATCCCCTTTCTAATCTATTGGATCAACCCATAAAATAGTTAGCCCTCCATTGATGACATGTCTTCAACAGAAGCGGTAAGTAGACTTATGAGGGTGGAATTGAAGAAGTAAAAAAAACAACAAAAATCAATCACTCCACCATTGTGTGATAAATATCACAAAGTATGGTGTGAATAAATTCACACCTTGAACCAACAGTATAAACGTGATATGTATAACAACATAATAATAATATAATAAGAACTTTTATTAAGAAACTAGGATGAATTAAAACAACTTACATGTGAAGGAAGAACGTTACAAAGAGAAATCGGCAGCATAACATTAAGATGAAAACAAAGCTCAAAGATCATAAAATCCTCTAACAAGACTGCCTTAAATAGGAATTTTGGGAGCCTTGGGTCGATCCTCCAACATTACAAAGATTCCCACTTGATTATGGTAGGCTATAGGTGGGTGGAAAGTTGAGGAAGAGTTTATTTTTCCACCCTTGACCCGAGGTGGCAATCAGATTTCATACACCGAACAGACGCACTTGGAAGACCTTTTAGATGGACAAGTTAGAGTGGGCCACAGAGAAAGACAATGGATCCCTAGATGTCTTCTAACCTCATGTAATGTTTGGGCCTAGTTGTAGTTGTTTATTCGGATATATGATTAGATTAGTGGACTATTTTTCTGGGCCGCAGAATCTGGCCCAGAATGTTATCTCTAACTTTGGCCACCTAAATGATCACAATAGAGGTCGAATTAGCACTGTATCCGTAAGAATTATTTGTTCCTATATATTTATTCTAGATTCCCACCAAATTTGGGATTCATTTGGTTTGTAATGTGGGTCCCACTTTCTCATCAGTGGGATGGTGTCCAATCTTCCTTCTCTAGAATTACTTCCTTTCATCACAAAATACCTCCATCTTCCTTTATGAATCCTCCATTGATCCCTGAATGAAAAATGTTCATATTTAAGTGTAGATACATTTCCCAAAAATATCAAATTAAAATATTGATAATTACATTCCTTAAAATCAGATTAACCATTGGGTACTTCAAATGATGTTCAAAAATGTACCACATAATAATGCATTTTAAGAAATAATTACAATCATAATGTGAAATGATGTTCAAAGTGTAAAATGCACTAAAATGGTGTTTATAAATAATAAATAACATTAATATTATATATATTAACAATTAATATTAGCCTCATTTAGTGGCTAATCAAGAATTCATGAACCTATAGTAAGGAAATATGACTGTTATGGAATACTCTACTCATTTCACATATCTGTAGCGGTTCTATCCCACTATAGATGTTGATGATCTTATGACCACTAGAAGATTCAAGGATGGGCTATTTTATGCCAACTTATCATAGTTCAATGTATTCAGGTTGAATATTATTTTTGAAATAGTCAACCAAACCCTTTTCACAAAGCAGAATGTGAGGGATGTTGATGGTATGAGCCAGAGTGGTTTAGCACCTAGATATGTTAGTACTTATTCCTCTGGCTGAAAGACACGTTTTAAGGCTACTCAGAGAGGTATTAGTAGTCAAGATCCTCGTTCTGACATATTTCTGATATGTCATCAGTATAGGAATTTGGGGCATACAAAACTGTAGTGCTTGCATGATCTAGTGGAATGTAGAGGTTGTGGAAGGATGAGGAATATCTAGTGCTTATGAAGAACATTCCCATAAGTTCCTAACAAGTGGGTATCTACTCCTTCTCCATGATTAGAAGTGGGACTAGTAGTATCATGCTTGGAAGGAAGTTGGAGTACCATTAGCTGATCAGACCGAGGTGGTGGTTGAGGATGAGGTAGTCAAGATTAATATTCTTAGATCTAGAACAGCAGGCTTGCTTAGGGAAGTCAGGAATTGACTCAGGGCTACAGTACATGCCAGTTAAATGCAGTCTAGCCTATTTCTTATGAGCAGAGCACCAGACCTTCTACTTTACATGGTACTATGCTAGTAACCTCCACTTTAGTGTCTGCTATATTTGGCATAGGCATGTCTCGCTATTTTATAGCTGAGGTGATCACGAAAAGTTTTGGCCTTGACAACGAGAAATTATATGGTGTTATGACACTAGATACCATGTTAGGTATTTGATCAAAGGGTGTTCACCATTTTAAGGATTTTCCCCATGAGATAGGTGGATACCTTTTCATGTGAGACCTTTTCATCCTCAATATGATGGCCTTTGATGTAATCATCGGGATGGATTGGTTAGTTCCCTATCGATCCCACATTGACTAATATCATCAAAGGGTGATGTTTTAGTTACCAAAGGGTGGTAAGTACATACATAAGGTAGAATTAGATGTGAAATCTATATGAGAAGAACTCGATTAATAGAGGATGAGTAGTGTGATATCTCATATCACTAGTCTTTTCCTAGATGACCAGGGGTTATGACCCACTATTCTACCTCCTGTAGTGGAGTGTTTCAGGGATATATCTTCTGAAAACTTATATAGTCTACCCCCAATACAGGAGGTAGAATTCACTATTGATATTGTTCCAAGAGAAGAACCAGTTACCATTACCCCTTATAGGATAGCACCTATGGAGCTTCTAAATCTCAAGAAGAATTTGGAGGATCTCGAGGATAAAGGATTCATATTCTCCAAAACTTATCATTGGGGATCACTGGTCCTTTTTTTAAAGAATGTGGATAGTACCCTCAAGATTTGAGTGGATTTTCATCGATTAAACTAGATCATGATAAAGAATTGGTATCCACTTCCTAGAATAGATGACCTCTTTGATCAGATCCAAGGAGAAAAGGTGTTTTTAAAAATATATATGAGGTCGGGATATCACTAGGTGAATTCCAGGACTTTGTACATACCTTTCACAGCTTTCAAGAGTAGATATGGTATATATTAGTAGTTGGTCATGTTGTTTGGACTCACAAATGCGCCTATAGTTTTTTTGTCTCTTATGAATCAGTTTTTTCACCCATATCTAGATTCATTTGTGGTAATTATTATTGATGATATCTTTGTGCATTCATGCTACTAAAATAAACATAAAACCCATCTTGAAATTATGTTGAATACAATGATATAGCATCAACTCTATGATAGGCTCAGTAAATTCCACTTTTGGATCAATAATGTCCACTTACTGGGTCACATTATCTTAGGTTTAGGAGTTTCAGTAGATTCAGAGAAAGTGAGAGTTTATTTTATTAGGATCAACCCAAGAATGACTTTGAAATCTAGAGTTTCTTAGGGATACCCAAAAATTATATATGCTTTATCTAGGATTTCTCATGCCTTGAATCACCACCTATAGGCTTGATAAAGAAATTTGTGAAATTAGTATGGTTAGAAGCTAGTGAAGCATCCTTTCATGGGTTGAAGGGTCATTTGACTTCAGCATCGATAATGATTCTTCTAGATCTAGAAATAATATGTATTGTATATTGTGACACATCAGGTATTGGTCTTGGATATTTTTTGATGTAGGATAAATGATTCATCACGTATGGGTCTCTTTAGTTGAGGCCTCACGAGCAGAATTACCTGATGCATGACCTCGAGCTTAATATTATTGTCAATGCCTTACACTATTTGAGACATTATCTACTTGGAGAGAATATTTTGGTATACACTTATCAAAAAATCCTAAATTAAATATTTTTACAGTGGGACCTAAATCTCAGATATCACAAGTGGGTTGAGTACCTACAATCATTTGATTTTGTACTTCCCTACATGCCTGGTAAAGGCAATGCTATGGCCGATGCTCTGATCCGGAAGACTTAGGCACATGCGGTTCAAGAATACAGTGTAAAATGGTATCTCATTGACTTATTCTCAAATATTCACATTTAGGTTCAAGAGGACCATGGTTAGACTATCCTATCGGCCTTAGCAGTGACCTCTGCTCTTCTAGAATGGGTAAGAATGAGACAACTATATAATCTTAAGGGTCTTGTCCTAAAGGAAAGTGTCTCGGATGATGATACATCTTCAGGTTGTACTATATATAGGGATGATACATTACTATTCCATGGGTGTGTATGGGTACCAGCAGACACCATAGAAGAGATGATGTGGGAATTCCGCACCTCGTCATGGGTGGTTCACCCCAGTGTCAAATAAATGTATCGATACTTACATCACCAGTATTGGTGGACTATTATGAAACATGAGATTATCAACTTCATCACTCGGTGTTCCACCTATTAGTAGGTGAAGGTGTAACATCAGTATTCAGTGGGTATTTTGTAGTTGTTTTCCATTCCCAAGTAGAAATTGGATGATGTTTCTATGGAATTTGTGACTGGTTTACCCAGATCACCTCATGGAAATGATACAGTGTGGGTTTTCTTTGATCACTTGATGAATGTTGCACAATTTTTACCTATGTGAAATACCTTCATGGTAGATGATCTAGGAAGACTGTATGTTAGGGAGTTTTTAAGTCTTCATGGATCTCCTATTTCTATTATTTCTATCTGATATTCTCGATTTATGTTACGGTTCTAGCAAGGGTTGTAGAAGGCCTTGGGTGCATAGGTGATTTAAAGCATGATATATCACCCTCGGACCGATAGATAGATGGATCATATGATTCAAGTGCAAGAAGACATTCTCTATGCATGAATCCTTGATTTTGGGGATTCTAGGGAGAAACACATTCCCTTTATTGAGTTCACTTATAATAATAGCTTTCACACTACCATAGAGATGGCTCTTTGTGAATCCTTATATGGTATTCCTAGTCGTTAACCTCTGTTATGGATAGATGAAAGGGAGAAAACTATTTTTGGACCATGTCTCGTGTAGGAGACTACATTTTAAGTCCATTTGATCAAAAATCATATGATGACAACTCAGTACAGACTGCAGTCGTATGCCAACTGGCGTTATAAACCTCTCGAGTTCAAGGTTGGAGACTGATTTTTATTATGAGTCTCACCTAGGTTGGGTCATAGATGTATTATAAGGTAGTTTGAGCTCTCATTGAGGTTATTTAGACCCTTATAGGTTGTGAAATAGATCGTACTAGTGTCTTACTAGTTGGTGCTTCCTCAGAGATACCAGTATATGAATGATGTACTTCATGTGTCTTGGCTTCACTAATACCATCCAGACCCATCACATGTATTTCATCCCAAGAAGTTGAATTGGAGGTTGATGTTTCATTTGAGGAATATCTAGTTCGTATTATGGATCAGATCTTGAAGACACTCTGAGGCAGGTCATTTCCTCTCATATGGGTGTTATGGCAGCATGTCCGGGTATAAGGACTCGGCCTTATTACCTTACATAATCTTGAATTTTAGTCAATAACTCACTTCATTTAACATTGAGGATCTTTTCAAGTTTATAGTTTTAGAGAATTGGGATATAACACATACATAACATTCCACATTTATACAGAGCATATACCACAAAAATAGTATCCATTTCTTCCCAAATATAAAACTTTTCAAATAAGACATGTTTTCTTTGAAAAATATTCATAACAATTAACTTGGCTTCCTTCTTTGTATTACACATCCTTATGACCAGTGAAAATCATTTAAAAACTTGGGATGAGCATAAAAATATCATTAAGGGATATAAAAATAAGGAAAGAAAACATTGGTCCATGAATACTTGTAATGTATGAAATCATTTTCAAAAAGACATACTTGTCACCCATATAAACTTACTTTGTGAAACTTGAGATTTCCAAAATACTTCCAAAAAAACATATAGAACATAAATATAACCATAAAGGTATCTTGGGGCATTACTTACATAATCTTATAACCCTTTATGCTACCTTATTGTGTAACCATCGCAGTTACGCTTGGAGTAACCATATGGTCGACCTAAAACTTAAAAATACCCAATAAATTGAAGGGAGATATAGTTCTTACCATTAATCATAAAAAAATCCCAATAACCACAACATAATCATCAAAAAATAATACTTTCATAAAAACATTCACTTTGAATTTTGTAAAACTAGAAGTTTAAAAGAAAATTTTATAAGAAAAGTCACTTACAAATAACATATAATTGATATGAGAATCAATAAAATTAAAGGAATATGTGTATAAATTTTAAATAAACATAATAAAACATAATATAAACAAAAAAACATTACAAAAATTTTTGTAGTACCATATAATTAATGAAGTGGAAGGATAACCTAAAGAATGAAAATTGGGTTAAGAATTCCCTTACCTTGGGTTTTTCTTACTTAAGAATTATTGAAACCTCCTATATAATGGTTAAAATAGTGTTATTATTATTTTATAGAAAAATTTTAATGTTTATAAAACCTTATATGGTCATTTAATAACATCATTTCACCCTTTAATTATTAGTATTTTTTTCCTTTCACTGTTCCAGGAGCGTTCTTTACAAGATTTTCATGGCCAGTTTGTATTTGATTTTCTTATCGTATGGAAATGAAATTCCATAAGTGGAATGAAATAGTGTTCATATGTTTCAAAAATATTAAATAATTCCATAAATAATTTTTTTATATGGTATTAGGATTAATCATTAGATAAATGTTTAGTGGTATTTGTTTAGATCATTTTGGCTGTTCTTTGATAATCACAAAATAGTTTCATTATATGACATAATATTATCTATATATGTTAACTTCAGAACATAAAAGAGGATATATCATAAACTTTATAATATTTTTCAACCATTAAAATGGTTTTATAACTAGTTTTGAAGGAATTAATTGAAATTGAAAGCACATCATTCCCAATTTTGGTAAACGACACATCACGAATGGTGCTTTTATTATTATTTTTAGAATAAGAGGAAGAGGAGAGGAGAAAAGATGATGAATTTTTTACATGAACATGATAACATATAGAATATATATGATTTTTGAGATTTCATACCCCATGGATAAGGGTATGGTAAGAGATTATAATAAACGAAAGGAATTGAAAAGAAAACACATGAAAATGAAAGAGGATTCTTACCTCTTGATCTCTTCTCCTTGAGATCCTCCTTAAGGCCTTTAGTTTTGGCCTTTTGGTGAGAATAGTAGGTCTTGGAAGTGGGGAAGATTGTTGGAGAGTGTATTTGGTATAATTTAGACAATTCTCAAGGCTTGATAGGTGTGAGAATAAGAGGGGAATGAGGGTGGTATTTATAGTGGATGAGAGGAGGGATTTTACATTATTTTAATCATAATTTTAATATTTTTGTCCAAGACTATGAATAGTATTCAGTCTTGTGATAAAAATAGTAAAGAGAGGATATTAGTTCGAAACAAGTGGGCTTACATCAACCATGATGTCAAAAATATTGAATTTAACTGATAATTCAAATATACGGTATTTTACCATATTTTTCTATTCATCAAAAATTCAAGAATTTCATAAAAATAGAAAAAATTCACCCTAACAATTTTTTGATGTGTAGAATTCAAAAAATGAACTCCATTTTCTGAAAATAATTTTCTAAATATGATTAATTTAATTTTTAAATAAAATCATACTTTATTCAAAAATTAACAATTTTAAAACTATAACTCATTTTATATCACCTTGAAAAATTAATCAAGATCTAATTATCTTAAAGACTTAATAAAATAAAATAATAATAAAATTTAATATTCATTAGGGTCATATTACTATTCATATTACTATTCATAAGGGTATGTTACTATTCACCAAAAATAAGTTGGTTCTATCAGACTCCAAATAATTTACTGATCACAACCGTAGATGACCGTTTTTTGAAATTCAAATCATAAAAGTGGAAAATTTATGTTTAAAGTTTAGTTATAAATATCTAATTAAAAAAAAGTTTCATGCATTTCAATTTTTTTTAAACCTTGGTGTGTTACATTCTCCCCACATTTTGGAAATTACATCCTCATAATTTTATTTACTTATTAAACAAGTGAGGGTACCTTTCCCTCATAGAATTTTTGGATTCCCATGTTTCTTCTTCAACCATGTGGTTTCTCCACAAAACCTTTACCTGGTGAATTACCTTATCCTGCAATACTTTTTCTCTTCGATCAAGAATCTGAATAGGTTTATCTTCATAAGAAAGGTTCTCTTTCAACTGAACTACTTCTGGGCTCAAGACATGAGACGAATCTGTCACATACTTTCTCAATATCGAAACATGAAAAACATTTTGTACCTAAGATAAACTTGGAAGCAAAGCTACTCGGTAGGCGACTGGTCCAACTTTCTTCATAATTTCAAAAGGTCTAATGAACCATGGACTTAGCTTTCCTTTATTACCAAAATTCATAACACTTTTCCATGGTGAGATTCTAAGAAAAACATGATCACCTACCTCAAAATAAAAGTCTTTCCTCCTATTGTATGCATAACTTTTATGCCTGATCTGAGCTTCCCTCATGTGTTGCTAAATCATCTTCACTTTTTCAGCCACTTCCTCTACTAATTTTGGTATCATCAACTTCCTTTCCCCAACTCCATCCCAAAAAGATATATTTCGACACCACTTCCCATACAATGCCTCAAAAGTTTCCATCTATATACTGGAATGAAAACTGTTATTATAAGAAAAATACACTAAAAAAGATGTTGATCCCAACTTCCTTGGTAGTCCATTGAACAAGCTCAAAGAATATCCTCCAAATTCTGAATTGTTCGTTCTGAATTCCCATCTGATTGAGAATGAAAATATATACTAAAATGTAATTTTGTTCCCAATGACTTCTAAAGGGCCTTCTAAAAATTATAAGTGAACCTGGGATCCCGGTCAGATATAATGAAAAGAGGAACTCCATGTAATCTAATAATATCTTTAAGGTACATTCGAGAAAGCTGGTCCAAAGACATTGTATCTTGAATAGGAATGAAATGTATAGATTTAGTCAGTCAGTCAACAATAACCCATACTGCATTGTTACCTTGAGAATGTTTTGGTAGTCCCACAATGAAGTCCATGGATATGTTTTCCTATTTTCACTCTGGAACTGGTAAAGGCTAAAGCATCCCCTTCCATAACTGTCACTATGCTTTAACCTATTGACATGGTAAACATTTCACAATAAAATCTGTAATATCTCTTTTCATTTCATCCCACCAGTAATACTCATGAAGGTCTCTGTACATCTTAGTACTGCCAGGATAAACTGAAAATGGAGAACTATAAGCTTCATACAACAATTATTTCTTCAACTAGGAATCACAAGGCACACACAACCTTTTTCCAAATATTAAAACACAATCTTTATAAAGGTTAAATTCTAGAAACTTACCCATTTCAACCAATTCTACCATTTTTTGTAGCTCACAATCTGCTTTTTGTGCTTACTTAATTCTGTCTGATAATGATGACTGCACTGAAACCTAAAATAAAACAGATGTATTTCCTGCACCAACAACTTCTAATCCAAAATTCATCAAATCATTAATCAAGGGATCATGTTCCAAACGTAACATGGTTAATAATGCATGATTTTTTTTGACTCAAGGCATCTGTCACTTTGTTTACTTTTCCCGTATGGTAATTGATTGTGTAATCATAATCCTTTATCAATTCAAGCCATCTTCTCTTCATCGTGTTTAATTCCTTATGAGTGAATATATACTTCAGACTTTTATGGCCAGTATATATTTGACATTTGGATCTGTATAAATGGTTCCACCAAATTTTCAAAGCAAAAAACCATAGATGCTAATTCCAAATCATGTGTGGGATAATTTCACTCGTGAGGTTTTAGTTGTCTTGAAGAATAGGAAATTACCTAATCATTCGGCATCAAAACACAAACAATTCCCTTCAATGAGAAATCATTGTAGATGAAAAACTCACTATTTTGAGAAGTCAAGGACAAAATTAGAGCATTCACCGATCTCTTTTTCAGTTCCCGAAAACAAACATCACATTCTTCTATCCAAACAAATTTAACCCCTTTTCGTGTTAACTTAGTTATCAGGATAGATAAACATGTAAAGTTTTTAATAAACCATCAGTAATAACCTACTAATCCAAGAAAAATATGAATATTTTTAACATTTATAGGTCTGGGCCATTCACCAACCACTTTTGTTTTGGTAGGATTAACTATTATTCCATCCTTATTTACAATGTTCCCAAAAAAAGAAATCTGTTTCAACCAAAAATCACACTTTCTAAAATTTCCATATAGTTTTTTTTTTCCTTTAAGGTTTGTAAAATAACCCTTATATGTTTTTCATGATCCTATTTACACTTAGAAAATACTAGAATTTCAGTAATAAACACAATCAAAAACTTATCCAAGAACTCGTGAAATATTCTATTCATAAGATCCATGAATAAAACAGGTGCATTATTTAACCCAAATTTCATAACAAAAAATTCATAATTCCCATATCTAATATGAAAATCTATTTTTGATATTTCATCCACTTCAACTTCAGCTGATAGTATCCGTATCTCAAGTTAATCTTGGAAAAGTACTGAGCTCCCTAGGGATGATCAAACAAGTTATCGATATGAGGCAAAGGATAATTGTTTTTAATAGTGATTTTATTCATGGATCTATAATCAATACAAAGTATCATGGAACCATATTTATTTTTAATGAACAAAAAAGGAGCACCCCATAGTGAAGTACTAGGATGAATGAAGCCTTTATCAAGAAAATATTGCAACTTATTTTTCAACTCTAAAAGTTCCATTTGAGCCATTCGGTAAGGAGGTTTTGAAATTTTCTTAGCATCAGGAACTAAGTAAATTGTGAATTAAACTTTCCAATTAGGTATAACATCAGGTAACTCATCAAGAAACACATCAAGATATTCATTTAACACCGGCACTTTATTAATTTGAACAGTTCCCTTTTTTCAAAAATATGAGCAAGATAACTTTCATTTCCATCTTTCAATAGTTTCTCAAATTCCTGATATGTTATCAATTTTATTGGTTCATTCGTGTATACAATATAAAACTCTCTCTGAAAAACAACTTCTTTATCTCTACAATAAATCTTATCATGATTAATAGAAATTCAATCCATCCCTGAAATAATATCAAACTCTACTAAGGGAAAAAACAAGGTTCGAAGGTAATGTCTTTCCACAGATAACAATAGGAATATTCTTAAAATTCGTTTTTTTTTGTAAAATTTCCCCCTAGTGTTTTAAAAATAAGTTCTTGTCTCGTTTTTTTTGGCAATATTTCCAATTTACTAGAAAATTCCTCAGAAATAAAGGAATGTGTAGACCTCATATCAAAAAAAACTTTAGAAAAATCTAATTAAACAAACACAGTACCAGATATAACTTCATTGGATAGCCCAATATCTACTAATGTAGTCTCAAAGGATCTCACTACAACTTTCTGTTTATAGTCTGTCTTCTTTTCATCATTCGGATTTTTCTTTGGGTAGGAATTTACATAATGAACCATCTCACCACATTTAAAACACTTTAAAGTTTTATTATCAATATTATTCTTATGATGATTTTTATTATAATATCAGGACATATTTTCAAACTTACCACATCTAAAACACTTCTCGATTTTCATAAGGCATTCCCCAGGGTTCTTTTTTCCACACTTTTCACAAACTAGAAACTAGAATTTCTTACCATCAGATTTCTTTGATTGATTCTTGCCCATCACTTTCCATCTAGACCTCTTCTTCTCCTTATTTTAAAAGTGCACATGATCATTAAAAAAACTCCATTTCTACCCTATCAACACATTAGACAAGTTTCTCATAACTTTTGAATTCATGGGAGTCTAATTCCCTTCAATTCCTTGGTTTCAATTTTGAGTAAAAAGGGTTGATTTTGCTATCAAGATCTAGAATAAGATTTGGAGCATACCTCGCCAGTTGATTCAAGTTTTATTCATACACATCCACTGAATTTACCTACTTCTGCTTCAATTGAAGTAATTTCTTCTCTATCCTAAGTCAAACCACCTTTGGAAAATATTTTTCAAGGAAAATAATTTTAATTTCATCCCACTCTAAGGCATAAATCTATTCTCTATCCTGAATATTTTTGACCATTGACCACCACTGATCATCTTCACCTTCAAAAAGATAAATGGAAAGACTTACCATTTGATTATATTAACATCCCATAACATTGAATATCTTTTCAGGGGCTTTAATCCATCCTTCATCCACTAATGGGTTAGAAGATCCACTGAAAGAAGGAGGGTGTTGCCATATAAAATGTTCCACTATCGTCATGTTCTTTTTTGATGGATCTGGTTGTTATCTTGCATGTATCCACAACCATTTATTGCCTATGTCAGCTGATCCATTACTATCACAAATTTATTGGTTCTAATCCCTACCATTTTGGGCTATAGATTCGGAAGGATATTCTTCTATCAGTGCCTCTCCACTTTAGCTTCCCTGTTTCTTTTGCGGAAAACCATTATAAACAAACATATCTTAGTCAAAGAAACATAGTAATATTTAAATGCTATTTAATTTCAAATTAAAATAGATTAAAAATAATTTATGGTATTCTATTAATATCATCCTAACCCCTAAATTTATCTAAACCATCATCTAATGCCAACTATAAGGACCGAGACTTATTACATTACATAATCATGAATTTTAGTCAAGAACTCACTTCCTTTCACATTGAGGATCATTTTAAGTATAGAGTTTTAGAGAATTTGGATATAAAATTTATATAAAATTCTACATTTATATATATAGGATACCACAAAAACAGTATACATTTCTTCAAAAATATAAAACTTTTCAAATAAAACATGTTTTCTTTGACAAATATTCATTACATTTAACTTGGATTCCTTCTTTTCCTTAAAAATCTTTATAACCTATGAAAATAATTTAAAAACTTGGTATGAGCATAAAAATCTCAATAATGGATATAAAAATAAGTAAAGAAAATATTAGTCCATGAATACTTGTAACATATGAAATCATTTTCAAAAAGACATACTTGTCACCAATATAAACTAACTTTATGAAACTTGAGATTTCTAAGAGATTTACACAAAATATATTGAACATAAATAGAACCATAAAGTTATCTTGGGTAATTAATTACATAATATTGTAACCCTCTCAGCTACCTTATGATTTGTAATCCTCACGAATACCTTACAATGTAACCCACACGTCTACTTTATTGTGTAACCGTCATAGCTGCACTTGGAGTAACCATACGGCTGACCTCCAACTTACACATAACCAATGCATTGGATGGAGATATAGGTCCCACACTTCATAATAAAAAATTCCCAATAACCATAACCTAATCATAAAATAATAATACTTGTATAAAAACACTCACTTTGAATTTTGTAAAACTAGAAGTTTAAAAGATGATTTTATAAGAAAAGTCACTTTCAAATAACATATAATTGATATGAGAATCAATAAAATTAAAGTAATATGTGTATACACTATAAATAAATATAATATAACATAATATAAACAAAAATTAATTACACAAATATTCTTATTACCGTATAATCAATGAAGTGGAAGGATAACCCAAAGAATGGAAATTGGGTTAAGAATTCCCATACCTCGGGTTTTTCTTACTTAAAAATTGTTTAAAACTCTTGTATAATAGTTAAAAGAGTGTTATTATTCTTTTATAGAAACATTTTTATTTTTATAAAACCTTATATGATCATTTCATAACATCATCTAACCCTTTAATTATTAGTATTTTGTTCCTTTCATTGTTTCGGGTGCATTCTTTACATGATATCCTTGGCGAGTTTGTATTTGATTTTCTTATCATATGGAAATGAAATTATAGAAGTGGAATGAAATGGTATTAATATGTTTCTAGAATATTAAATTATTCCATAAATCATTTTGTTTTTATGGTATTGTTGGACTCACCTGTTTTGATAATCCCAAATCATGTTTCATTTATGTAAAGCATCTTGTTTCTCTTACAGGATAATCATTTATGAGAAAATCATGTTTATATCAAAGTAATAATTATGTACTTTTAATCTCAATGTTCTCTTATTTAAATCTCACAGTGTAAAATTTCTCTAAGTGCAAGGTCATTGATGCAAGGTCACCGTTTCAAGGTCATCGTTGCAAGGTCAATAATGCAAAGGTCACTGATGTAAGGTCACCGATGCAAGGTCACCAATGCAAGGTCACCGATGCAAGGTCACCGATGCAAGGTCACTGATGAAAAGGTCACCGATGTAAAGGTCACTGATGCAAGGTCACTGATGTAAGGTCGTCGTTTCAAGGTTATCGATTCAACATCACCAATGCAAGGTCACCGTTGCAAAGTTCACCGATGCAAGGTCACCGATGCAAGGTCATCGTTGTAAGGTCACAGATGCAATTCTACTATTGGGAAGGTTACCAATAAAAGGTTACCACTGAAGGTTACCATTGGAAAGGTTATAGATGGAGAGTTATTGATGGAAGGTTACCAATGGAAGGTTACCGATAGAGAGTTATCGATGGAAGGTTACCAATGGAAGGTTACCGATGGAGAGTTATTGATGGAAGGATTCCATTGGAAGGTTACCGATGAATGCTGCTAATGTGCACTTACTGTTGAAGCCTACCATTGTGAAGGCTATAATTACCAGTCTATCATACTCTTCTACTCCATACTTTTTCAAATTCTTAAGATTATTCTAACAGTCATATTTGATTAATTAAATGCTTCTGACATTAATTAATGCTGATTGTAGACATATCAAGAGACTGCATCTGGGGACAGTACGAGGTATGAGAAAGATCGCACATGATGTACTTATTCCTATTGTCAGAACTCAAATATAAAAGAGAAGACCAAGGAAGAAAAGATAGAGAGGTATGAGAAGTGAAAGTCCAAAAGTTAAGAAACAGGAATTCATGAGAAAGAACTTACTGGAGAACAAGGAAGAACCATTCAAGCACTTTCATTGTGAACCCGAGAAGTTCAAGAAGATTATTTTTGGAGAACAATTTCAAGGTTTCCTTCTATGTCTCATCAAATCTCGATCAACACACAAAGTAGAACACTCAATTCCTAAAATCTAGAAACTGGAGTTGCGACACTCAATTTTGAATACAACTTCAACAGAAATACTTGAACTGCAAATTCTTCACTCCAAGGAGTCAAGAGATGAACTACAAACAAATATATCTTTCTAAACTCAAACTTATAATCTTAGCACTATTATGTTCCTTCATTTTACATTTTTGAGAATTGTGTGTCTGTCTGTTACACACTATCTTCTGTGCTTGAACTGGAGGATATTGAATATCCTCACATCAAACTTCACTTACATCTTGTTTCCCACGTATAACTGCGGAAGAGACCTTGTGTGGTCTTTATTGTTTTTTTTTTACGAACTGTGGTAGAGGTTGTGAACCCTAGATAGTTTGTAAAAACTGTTGAGAATCCTGATACAAGATGTGTATCAAGTTTATTGTTAATATAAACTTCTTGATGGTAGGTGATCACCAAGTAGAGAGGATTAAGTCTCATCTTGAGACAAAACCTCTTGTTTAACTCCACTATTCTCTATATATTTTTTTTGTGCTATGTTTTATCTATTTTTCACTACTTATAATTTCTAAATCATAAAACTATTTTTCATTCACTTTGATAGTTAGTTTTGGTGAGTGTGTGTATGTTTTTAACTTAGTAAACTTGTTTCAAAAGTTGAAGAAGTGTTTTACACTAATTCAACTAAGGACTAATCATTTTTTGAGAAACATGTTGACCAATTAGACATCTATATATCTACTGCCTTAATTAACTGGGCCGTTTCAAAATTTGGGGGATCTTTAATATAAATTTTTTAATAGAAATGTTATGTAGGAACTAAATTCACCCCCCTCTTGAGATTCCACTCTGACCAACATTTGGTATCAGAGGATTTATTTTAGTTTTTATTACTACTACATGAACTGTTGTGCAATTCGTCAAATTCTTTAACTGTGATTTTAGTTGTATATTAAGGATCTTAAAATTTCTGTCATATCTAAATTGTCTATTCTTTACAATTCTAATTAACAATGGATAACAGAGTTGAGGGTGATGCTACTAATAGGATACCTTTCTTTAATGGTAATAACTATGCTCAGTGGAAATTAAAAATGAAAATGTATCTAGAGAGCATGGGACCTGAAATCTGGGAGATAATTAAAGAACAACATGTATTGCCTACTACTGCTAGGGATACATGGTCTCAGTTTAATAAATCTATATATAATAATAATTTTAAAGCAATGAATGCATTTTATTGTTCTCTAGGTGATGAATAATTCAATAGAATATCTTCTTGTAAAACTGTATATGAAATTTGGGATACTTTGTATTTTTCTCATGAGGGAACAAACAATGTTAAAGAAATGAGATTAAATACCTATACTATTAAATATGATAATTTTAAAATGAAGACTAATGAACCTATCTCTAAAATGTATTTTAGGTTCAATGAAATAGTGAATACCATGAGTCTACTTGGAAACCCAGTGGATAGCAAGGATCGGATTATGAGATTGCTTCGATGCCTACCTGATAGATGGAGAGAAACTTCTGTTTCTATCTGAGAATCTTATGACATAGGCAAGCTACTAGTGAAGGAACTAATTGTAAAGCTTATTATATACGAATAAGATCTTAAGTTAAATTAAGAAGTAGATGAAGAACCAAGAAATAAATTTATAGCATTCAAGACTACTACCTCAAAGAACAAAGATAAAGAAAAAACTCAAGCTCCTATAGACACTTCCACCAGTGAAGACTCATATTCTCATAGTGATGATGAGATGGATCATCTTGCTAGGAGATTCAAGAAGTTATACCGTAAGAAAATTTTCTTTAGAAATTAAAACTATAAATAAAGTTATGATAATAAAGGAAAATGGAAAAAAGGATAGAAAATGGAATGATAACACAAATGAGATAGTCTGTTATGAGTGTAAATGAAAAGGTCATGTGAAAGCTGATTGCCCCAAGATGAAATTTAAGAATAAGTATGAATACAAGGGAAAGGGATATAAAAAGGCTATGAAAGATAATTGGAGTTCCCCAGAAGATAGCTCAAGTGTATCTGACACTTTTTATATTGAAAAGAACAAACATGAAAACCTATGATTCATGAAAGAAACATTCGAGTTAACACCCAATTCTCTTGTACATAATGCTTACTATTTTTGGAATGAAAGTGAATCAAACAATGATGAAAATATGACTAAGGATAAACTATTTGAATATTATGGAATGCTTGAGGACACCTTTTAATGAACTCAAGGATAAATTTAAATTATTGAAAAGACAACATTATTTAAATGCCAATTATAAGTCTGATATAGATATTGAAAAAAAAAATGTGCTCAACTGTTAAAATAAATTATTGAACTTAAATTATCCAATGAGCAATTAAAAAGAGATCTTGGGAAGTTTACTGCAGGTGGAGATACCTTGACTTAGTTTCTAAGAAATCAAATTGCTCCAAAATACACAACTGGTATAGGATATCAACCAGGACAAAGAAGGATTATTAAAACCAAATTTGTTCCAAAATCTGGACAGTTCACTACTAGTTCAATTTTTGGACTATCTTTTGAAAAAAAATCTATAAAGTACCAAAAAAAGTGTTCATGTCTCAAAACATATCTGTTGATTATAGGAACCCTGTGATACAAGTATGGGTTCCCAAATCTTTACTTGCTAACCTATTTGGACCCAAGAAAATCTGGGTACCAAAGTTACCCTACACTTAATCTGTTTTGAAGGAAAACTGTTTAAAGAGATCCTATAAAACTCTATGGTACTTGGATAGTGGATATTTAAGACACATGACAGGAGACTACTCATGCTTCAAGAGCCTAATTAAATTTGACGGTGGACATGTTATGTTTGGTGATAATGCAAAAGGGAATATCGTTGTCTTAGGCAAAATTGGTAACCCTAATACTGTATTAATTTCAAAAATACTTTTTGTTAATGGGTTAAAGTACAATTTACTAAGTATCTCTCAGTTATGTGATGATGGTTTTGATGTTAAATTTTAAAATGATGCATACAATGTTTTTAATTCTAAAAATGATTTAATATTCACTCCTCTTATAAATGAAAATGTATATTCTATTGATTTAAATTCTTTAGCTAAGAAAAATGTTTCATGTTTAAATGATTTTCATAAGGAATCTTGGTTATGGCACAGAATATTAGAACACTGCAATGTACACTCACTTAGGAAACTAACTAGCAAAGTTTTAGTTAGAGACTTACCTAAATTGGAATTCTATAACGACCCATACTTTACATACATTGTTAATACTTCAAAATTGAAGCACACTTATTACAACATATGACAAAACCACAAAGGACCGTATAGGTATAGTGTCTTTAGAAACTGGGAAACATAAACAACTGGTTCATAAATATTCTACAGTGTCTCCCATTTATTTCATCATATCTAGGGTCCCTTTTAGAATATTCTACTTAATATCCATCTTCCTGACCTGGGGAAAAGAAAACATAAAAGGGTGAGCTCAAATGCTCAGCAAGGGCAAATAAAGGAAATAAAAATCATATCATATCTTTTTGAAAATCATAACCTGCAAAAGAGATCATAATATCTTAACATGGAATAAATCATAGAAGTGAAAATGAGATCCCCATAATCATAACATGAAACTTGAAACTTTGTGGCATGCACACATAATCATGGAAAATCATTTCTTGTTAGTCATGACTCATTGCCAAGACTATCTTAGTGGACAAAGTCCCTTTCTGAACCGAGTCACCCTCGTTCCAGTCCTGTTTCACTGAACCGGTATAACCTACCGTTCCATCCATGTCTATCTCATGAGATATAAAATCTTTACCCAATGCATTGGAGGGAGATATAGGTCCCACCCATCTTATAATGAATCCTTTCTTATGTGTGCCACATAATCATAAAACATACATCATCGTATAACACATGTAACAAAAATGGGATTCTTGAAACATCATGACATCATAAATCAATTAATATAAGATAAAGGAATACATAAAAATAATTCCATCACAACATGATCAAATCAATGTAATAATAGGGATAAAAACAGAACCCTTTATTATCTTATATGGAAAATAATTTTGATAAAACACTTGAACTCCATTCTTGAGGAAAATATCCTTTCTTCTTCAAAAACATTTTTCCTTTCATAACATGTCATACAACTTTAAAATAAAAGAAGTTGATTAAAAATAAACTTGAAAACTTGTAAAGGAAGCTTCTTGGAAATAATGTTTTAAAAAATCCATTCATGTCGTATAAGTTAAAAAAACATTCTTCGTACTTTTTTCGAAAAAGTCAAAAAGTACCTCGTACGAAAAAATGACAAAAGATTCCTTTCATATTCTTTACTAAAAACTCACCAAAGGGTAAAATTGGATTTAAACTATTGTAAGTGGATGGAAACAATATTACATATTGAGGGAACATGGATGTGGATGATAAAATACACCCTAGTAAATTTCAAAGTATAAACAATCTCGGGTAAAAATGAGATTGTGATATTTCCCTTACCTTAGGTCCGATTTTGCTTTGTACATGTCCGAAGCTCCTGTATAATGGTTTAAATAATGTTATTGACTTATTCCAGAATCATACATATTGATATGATATCATATATGGTCATATTCTTAGCTTCTTGTTAGTAATATTTCATTGTTACTTGTTACTCGGGTCTTTATTGCCTTTTGTTCTTATGCGTGTTTTGCCGAATACATTCTTATTATTATTTTAAGGTTATAGATACCTTATATCCAGAATTTTATTAGTGTAACATATATCATATTTATTCATTCAATTCATTTATATAATTACTATGTAATGATGATCATGTAGAACGAGTCGCATCACATCGTGGAGACGGTATTCCGTACGTACGCACGAGTGATGATATCGTTCCTATGATCGTGGAACTGTATTGGAGTATATATATATTATTTCAGTATCAATATTACTTTATAATAATCATAAATAGTTACTAATTACACCATTATACCCATCCTTGTAAAGTGATGGTGGAAAAATAGATTACACCACGGCGTGGAGACGGTATTCCGTACGTACGCACGCGCGGTGATTTCATTTTTCCGTGGGATAGATAGAAGGTGAATTAGGGTTGTTTCATATTTATAATAACATATCAGTATGTAAGTAATACTGATGTTATTACTTTATCATGAAACAACTAAAGAAGAAGAAGTTGAAGAAGAAAGAAATTGAAAAGATCGGTAATGGATATTACCTCTTATTTGGAACGCCTCTTTGAATCCTCCACTTAGGGAACTAAGATTGGCCTTTGAAGAAGACCAGGACCTCTAGGATTATTCTAGGGAAGTGGAGAGGAGAAAATGGCAGGGGTTGGCCGAGCTTGAGTGCTCAAATTGGTGTGAGGAGGAGGGGGAGGAGGTGCCCTTTTATAAGGGAGGAGAGGGGCACCGTAGGAATATCTCAAAATATTATTTTATATTAAAGTCAAAATCGGTTAATAATGGTTCCAAAGGGTCTTATTTCGAAGCTAAACTGGGGATGGGTCGAAATCCTATCAACAAATAGGATTTAGACAAGTTTAGGGAATTATTTTAACCTTATCAATTAAATTTAACTCTAAGTTAAATAATTTAACTTTTACCGTGTCTTTTTGTTTTCTTTTACTATATGGTTAATAAACTTACTATAACATGCCAAACGAACCCCAAATTATTTATTATTAATATATATATCCTTATCTAAGTAATTTTTCTGAACCTTAGATTTTTAGGAATAAAATAACAATTAATAATATAATATTTGATTTAAAAAACTATTTTGTGTCAATTTTGACACTATTTGATATATGATTTTTGTGAAAGTTATAACAGAATTATATGTTCGAACCAAGTTTATTAAATCAACATTAATATATCATAGTAACCTAGAAAATTAGTGGAATTCATAAAAAGTCTCAAATTACATTTATTTTGGTGTTTATAACATCAATTATGTCAATATTTCATTAATAAGATAATTACTGCATCATCATTGTGTCATAAATAAATTAAATTATTTAATGTCTAAAAATTACAAATAAAATACCATTATGTAGGAAATCTTTTTAGATTTCTAATGAATATTTATAGTCGAATTTATCTTATGTATAACCCCATATTAAAAATGATTTAATTATTAAACTTTGATTTTAACTATTTTAACCCTTCTTTAAATAAATTAATAATAAATGTCCTAATCTAATCCAAGTGGGCCTAAATGGTCATATTTTTATTCCTAAGTTTGTTTTTGGTCGAATTACATTTGTCCAATAAAATTGGGACATGTTTTAGGGTAATATTAATATCATATTTACCCTTAGTTACCCTATTTACTATTAACCGCGGTAAAAAAAGTAAAAAGTTACTATTCACCAAAAAAATTATTTTTATCTCATTGAACCACATTTTACTTACTAATATCAACCGTGTCTGTCGGATTTTTGAAATTCCATTCACAGAAGCGGTAAAATTAAGTTTTATGCAAAATTCAGTTTTTAACCTACCACTTAGTGGTTTCACTATTCATCAAAAATTGAATGTTTTCAGAAAAAATACCAAAATTTCACCCTAGGCTAATTTCGATATTCTGAGTCCAAAAATGAAGTCCATTTTGAAAAATAAAATTTATAAAATTTCAAAAAGTGGTTATTACTATTCATAACGGCTAGTTTTAATAGCATATTGTTGTTTAGTGAAACTCGGTATTGCGTACGACGCAAGCTATCGAGGAAGGTCGCGATTGCGTGTAAAGCAAGCCAAGCAAGTGTTGTGTAGAAAAAGATTCCTTTGATGATTTATATAACATAAAAGTCTCGGGTGTTACATTCTACCCCCCTTAAAAAGAATTTCTCCCTCGAAATTCG
The DNA here is from genome assembly GCA_963277665.1 of Viscum album. Taxonomy (NCBI): domain Eukaryota; kingdom Viridiplantae; phylum Streptophyta; class Magnoliopsida; order Santalales; family Viscaceae; genus Viscum; species Viscum album. Next base: position 1,261,369,248 of record OY728164.1, read on the forward strand.
TCACTTTGTAACAAACAGACGAGGATACTTCTCCCTCATCATATCCTCAAGCTCCCATGTAGCTTCTTCAAGTTGGTGGTTCCTCTATAAAACTTTCACCAATCGAGTGGTCTTGTTTCGTAGGACTTTTTCGCTACGATCCAGAATCTCTATCGGCTGTTCTTCATAAGAAAGATCTTGCTCCAGCGGTACAACTTCTGAGCTGAGTACATGTGAAGGATCTGGTATGTACTTTCTCAGGAGAGATACATGGAACACATCGTGAACTTGAGAGAGATTCGGTGGAAGCGCCAATCGGTAATCTACCTTCCCAACACGATCCAGTATTTCGAAAGGACTGATATATCTAGGGCTGAACTTCCCCTTCTTTCCAAATCTCATAACCCTCTTCCAGGGAGATATTCGTAAGAACACTTTATCACTCACTTCAAACTCTAGGTCTTTTCTTCAGTTGTCGGCATAACTTTTCTGTCGACTCTGAGCTGCTCTTATGTGTTGTTGAATAGATCTGACCTTTTCTGCCATTTCATCAACGAGATCAGGTCCTAATAGCTTTCTTTCCCCAACTTCATCCCAGCAAGTTGGAGTTCTGCATTTCTTTCCATATAGAGCTTCATAAGCATCCATCTGAATACTGGAGTGAAAGCTATTATTATAAGAAAATTCCACCAAAGGTAGTTGTTGATCCCAACCTCCTTTGAAATCCATGGAGCAAGCTCTCAACATGTCTTCTAGGGTTTGAATTGTTCTCTCAGACTGACCGTCTGTCTGAGGATGATAAGCAGTGCTGAAACTCAACTCTGTATCCAGAGTATGCTGAAGACTTCGCCAGAACTTTGAGGTAAATATCGGATCCCGATCAGATATAATAGAAAGTGGTACTCCATGCAATCTTACCACTTCCTTTACATATATCCTGGCAAGCTGATCTAGAGAGAAATCCTCTCTAATAGCAATGAAGTGTGAAGACTTTGTAAGATGATTAACTATGACCCAGATAGCATTATTGCCTTTGGATGTTTTAGGAAGTCCTGTGACAAAGTCCATAGTGATGTTTTCCCATTTCCATTCGGGTATGGGTAATGGTTGTAACATCCCCTTAGACTTTTGTCTCTCAGCTTTAACTTGTTGACAAACCAAGCATCGAGAGACATATTCAGCAACATCTCTTTTCATTCCATCCCGCTAGAAGTACTCTTTCAGGTCCCTATACATCTTCGTCCTTCCAGGATGAATAGAGAATGATGAACTATGAGCCTCATCCAGCAGCTCCTTCTTTAATTTGGGGATGGGAGGAACACAAACCCGATTCCTGAACTTTATTATCCCATCACAATCAAGGTTGAATTCAGGAACATTTCTCACCTTCTTTTGTAACTCGACATCTTCTTTCTGTGCCTCCTTAATCTTCACATGTATAGATGGTTGAACATTCATTTGAGAAAGATAAGATTTTTCCCCTTCCATTATAATTCCAAGATCCATCCTTTGTAAATCCATAAATATTGGATCTTTTGTGATCCTCATCATGGATAAACTAGCATGGTCTTGTCGACTTAATGCATCTGCCACCTTGTTTGCTTTCCCAGGGTGGTAATGGATTGAGCAGTCATAATCCTTAATCATCTCCAACCATCTTCTTTGGCACATATTCAGATCCTTTTGTGTAAAAATATACTTTAAACTTTTATGATCAGTATAAATATCACACCTTTCACCATAAAGGTAATGCCTCCAAGTCTTTAATGCAAAGATTACCGCAGCCAACTCCAAATCATGTGTTGGGTAATTTTGCTCATGGATTTTCAACTGTCGTGAGGCATAAGCTATCACCATATCATTTTGCATAAGAACACACCACAATCCCTTCTTGGATGCATCGCTGTAGATCACAAACCTTTCTCCACTACAAGGCAGTGTGAGCACAGGTGCGCTGGATAACCTTCTTTTCAACTCCTTGAAATTCTCTTCACATTCTTCCGTCCAGACAAACTTAACTCCTTTCCGAGTCAACTTGGTGAGTGGATTAGATAATCGTGAAAAATCTTTTACAAAACGTTGATAATATCCAGCCAAACCAAGAAAACTTCGAATCTCAGTTACTGTTGTTGGTCTTGACCATCTTTCGATAACCTCTGTTTTTGCTGGATCCACAGATATCCCCTCTTTTGAGATTATGTGACCTAAAAATGCAACTTTTTGAAGCCAAAATTCACACTTGGTAAATTTGGCATAAAGCTTCTCCTTTCTCAGGGTCTTCAATATAATTCTCAAGTGATCTTCATGATCTTCCTTTCTCTTTGAATAGACAAGAATATCATCTATAAAGACTACCACAAATTGATCAAGATAGTCTCTAAAGACTCTATTCATTAGATCCATGAAGATAGCAGGGGCATTAGTAAGACCAAATGGCATCACTATAAATTCATAGTGTCCATACCTTGTGCGGAAAGCCGTCTTTGGTATATCCTCCCTTTTGACCCTTAATTGGTGATACCCTGAACGAAGATCAATCTTGGAAAAGTATTGAGCTCCGCGTAGTTGGTCAAATAAGTCATCAATGCGTGGGAGAGGATATTTGTTCTTGATAGTGATCTTGTTAAGTTCTCGATAATCAATGCAGAGTCTCATTGATCCATCTTTCTTCTTAACAAATAGAACAGGTGCTCCCCAAGGTGACGCACTAGGTCGTATGAATCCCTTATCAAGATTCTCTTGGAGTTGCTTCTTCAATTCCTGCAACTCAATTGGGGCCATTCTATAAGGTGTCTTTGAAATTGGCAAAGTGCCCGGTACGAGTTCTATTGAAAACTCAACTTCACGATTTGGTGGAAGACCCGGTAATTCCTCCGGAAATACATCATCAAACTCTCGTACAATGGGCATATTCTTAATCGTGAGTTTCTCACCAACCATTTGAGATAAATAACCTTCATTTAGTGGAATCAAGACCCATAAGATGGAAGGAATTTGCACTGGAAGGTTATGTTCATCCTTCCATTGATAGACGGTCGTAGATTGATCTGGAATATGAAATGTGACTTCCCTTCTTTGGAAATTGATATGAGCTCCATGTAGAGAAAGCCAATCCATGCCAAGAATCACATCAAATTCCACTAAAGGAAGGATCACAAGATTTGCAGGAAGCACTTTCCCACAAACTTTGATCGGAGAAGAATTATAAACTTTTGATGCGACTGTTGTGCCATTAGGTGTTGTCACAGCTAACTCAACATCTAATTGTTGAGGTAGTACGGTGATACCCTTAGAAAATTCTTTAGAAATAAAAGAGTGGTTGGATCCAGAATCAAATAAAACATTTTCTACTTTAGAGTGGATGGTAAGTGTACCTTTCACCACTTCGTTATCGTACTCCACATCACTGATAGAAATTGCATGTGACTTTCCTTTGTCTTTAGCCTTAAGATTTTGTTGACGTCGACCATCATCATCAACCCTTGGATTTGGGCATTGATTGGCATAATGCCCCATCTCCTTGCACTTGAAACATTGAAGTGTAGTAGGTTCATTCTGTGTATCCCTTCCTTTGTTTGCATCATTAGACATCTTCTTCCCATTATCACGGCATTCAAATGCCCGATGACCTTCCTTTCCACATTTAAAACATTTACTTGTCCCTTTAAGACAACTCCCTCCATGTTTCTTTCCACACTTTGAGCATAAGGGAAAGTTCATCTTCTTTTCAGTGTTCTCTTTAGATTTTCCTTTGAATTCCATCTTCCTCTTCTTATCAAACCCATGTGATTGATGGGTTACTCCAATCTCCATCTCGACTTTGAGAGCACATCGAACGATTTCCTCGTAGCTATTAAAGTCCCTTATGGCTAATGCCCTTCGAAGACTTGGTTTTAAGCCACTAAAGAATCGATCGATCTTACTCTCAGGTTGGATAATAATACCAGAAGCGTACCTTGAAAGTCTTGTAAAATTTGCTTCATAGGTACCAACAGATTCATCATCCCTTTGCTTCAGTTCAAGAAACTCTTTCTCCATCTTTGTTCGGAGAATACGAGGGAAGTACTTATTGAAAAATAAGTTCTTGAACTCGTCCCATTCCATGGACTCAATTTCATACCTTTGCCTCGTATTCTTAATAATATTCCACCATTGATCAGCATCTCCTTCCAAACGATACACTACTAGGATGACTTTATCATGCTCAGAACATTGAAGAACTGAAAATATCTTTTCAGTAGTACTAATCCATTGTTCAGCAACTAATGGATCAGTACACCCGCTAAAAGAAGGTGGATGCTTCCTCATGAAGGATTCAACAGAATGTTGCTCCTTCCTTTGCTCGTTTGTAAGTCCTGCATGATTCATAGCTTGAGAAAGTTGTGTGAGCATGGCTACAAGATTTTGCATTCCAGCTCCCATATCGTTTGGTTCCTCAGTGGGACAATCATTGCATTGCCCATCGCATTCCGCATTAACACGGTTCCTTCGGGTTCCAGCCATTGACTAAAACCAAGAAGAATAGTGTGAGCAACACTAATTATAATAGGAAAACCACATAATTCAAGAATAAAATTTTCATGCTTAAGGTCTTATCCTAGGTTATTCAAGGTGATTTCTAAAACACTAAGATTGTGTTCTATGCTTATACTTATCCTTATGGTTCTTACTAAGGCTTTCACATCCTAGTTTCCAAAGGTTGACTATACCTTTCCTCTGATACCAACTATAACGACCCATACTTTACATACATTGTTAATACTTCAAAATTGAAGCACACTTACTACAACATATGACAAAACCACAAAGGACCGTATAGGTATAGTGTCTTTAGAAACTGGGAAACATAAACAACTGGTTCATAAATCTTCTACAGTGTCTCCCATTTAATTCATCATATCTAGGGTCCCTTTTAGAATATTCTACTTAATATCCATCTTCCTGACCTGGGGAAAAGAAAACATAAAAGGGTGAGCTCAAATGCTCAGCAAGGGCAAATAAAGGAAATAAAAATCATATCATATCTTTTTGAAAATCATAACCTGCAAAAGAGATCATAATATCTTAACATGGAATAAATCATAGAAGTGAAAATGAGATCCCCATAATCATAACATGAAACTTGAAACTTTGTGGCATGCACACATAATCATGGAAAATCATTTCTTGTTAGTCATGACTCATTGCCAAGACTATCTTAGTGGACAAAGTCCCTTTTTGAACCGAGTCACCCTCGTTCCAGTCTTGTTTCACTGAACCGGTATAACCTACCGTTCCAGCCATGTCTATCTCATGAGATATAAAATCTTTACCCAATGCATTGGAGGGATATATAGGTCCCACCCATCTTATAATGAATCCTTTCTTATGTGTGCCACATAATCATAAAACATACATCATCGTATAACACATGTAACAAAAATGGGATTCTTGAAACATCATGACATCATAAATCAATTCATATAAGATAAAGGAATTCATAAAAATAATTCCATCACAACATGATCAAATCAATGTAATAATAGGGATAAAAACAGAACCCTTTATTATCTTAGATGGAAAATAATTTTGATAAAACACTTGAACTCCATTCTTGAGGAAAATATCCTTTCTTCTTCAAAAACATTTTTCCTTTCATAACATGTCATACAACTTTAAAATAAAAGAAGTTGATTAAAAATAAACTTGAAAACTTGTAAAGGAATCTTCTTGGAAATAATGTTTTAAAAAATCCATTCATGCCGTATAAGTTAAAAAAAACATTCTTCGTACTTTTTTTGGAAAAGTCAAAAAGTACCTCGTACGAAAAAATGACAAAAGATTCCTTTAATATTCTTTACTAAAAACTCAACAAAGGGTAAAATTGGATTTAAACTATTGTAAGTGGATGGAAACAATATTACATATTGAGGGAACATGGATGTGGATGATAAAATACACCCTAGTAAATTTCAAAGTATAAACAATCTCGGGTAAAAATGAGATTGTGATATTTCCCTTACCTTAGGTCGATTTTGCTTTGTACGTGTCCGAAGCTCCTGTATAATGGTTTAAATAATGTTATTGACTTATTCCAGAATCATACATATTTATATGATATCATATATGGTCATATTCTTAGCTTCTTGTTAGTAATATTTCATTGTTACTTGTTACTCGGGTCTTTATTGCCTTTTGTTCTTATGCGTGTTTTGCCGAATACATTCTTATTCTTCTTTTAAGTTTATAGATACCTTATATCCAGAATGGTATTAGTGTAACATATATCATATTTATTCATTCAATTCATTTATATAATTACTATGTAATGATGATCATGTTGAACGAGTCGCATCACATCGTGGAGACGGTATTCCGTACGTATGCACGAGTGATGATATCGTTCCTATGATCGTGGAACTGTATTGGAGTATATATATATTATTTCAGTATCAATATTACTTTATAATAATCATAAATAGTTACTCATTACACCATTATACCCATCCTTGTAAAGTGATGGTGGAAAAATAGATTACACCACGGCGTGGAGACGGTATTCCGTACGTACGCACGCGCGGTGATTTCATTTTTCTGTGGGATGGATAGAAGGTGAATTAGGGTTGTTTCATATTTATAATAACATATCAGTATGTAAGTAATACTGATGTTATTACTTTATCATGAAACAACTAAAGAAGAAGAAGTTGAAGAAGAAAGAAATTGAAAAGATCGGTAATGGATATTACCTCTTCTTTGGAACGCCTCTTTGAATCCTCCACTTAGGGAACTAAGATTGGCCTTTGAAGAAGACCAGGACCTCTAGGATTATTATAGGGAAGTGGAGAGGAGAAAATGGAAGGGGTTGGCCAAGCTTTAGTGCTCAAATTGGTGTGAGGAGTAGGGGGGGAGGTGCCCTTTTATAAGGGAGGAGAGGGGCACCTTAGGAATATCTCAAAATATTATTTTATATTAAAGTCAAAATCGGTTTATAATGGTTCAAAAGGGTCTTATTTCGAAGATAAAGTAGGTATGGGTCGAAATCCTATCAACCAATAGGATTTAGACAAGTTTAGGGAATTATTTTAACCTTATCAATTAGATTTAACTCTAAGTTAAATAATTTAACTTTTACCGTGTCTTTTTGTTTTCTTTCACTATATGGTTAATACACTTACTATAACATGCCAAACGAACCCCAAATTGTTTATTATTAATATATATATCCTTATCTAAGTCAATTGGCCGAACCTTAGATTTTTAGGAATAAAATAACAATTAATAGTATAATATTTGATTTAAAAACTATTTTGTGTCAATTTTGACACTATTTGATATATGATTTTTGTGAAAGTCATAACAGAATTATATGTTCGAACCAAGTTGATTAAATCAACATTAATATATCATAGTAAACTAGAAAATTAGTGTAATTCATAAAAAGCCTCAAATTACATTTTTTTTGGTGTTTATAACATCAATTATGTCAATATTTCATTAATAAGATAATTACTGCATCATCATTGTGTCATAAATAAATTAAATTATTTAATGTCTAAAAATTATAAATAAAATACCATTATATAGGAAATCTTTTTATATTTATAATGAATATTTATAGTCGAATTTATCTTATGTATAACCCCATATTAAAAATGATTTACTTATTAAACTTTGATTTTAACTATTTTAACCCTTCTTTAAATAAATTAATAATAAATGTCCTAATATAATCCAAGGTGGCCTAAATGGTCATATTTTTATTCCTAAGTTTGTTTTTGGTCGAATTACACTTTTCCAATAGAATTAGGACATGTGTTAGGGTAATATTAATATCATATTTACCCTTAGTTACCCTATTTACTATTAACCGCGGTAAAAAAAGTAAAAAGTTACTATTCACCAAAAAAAATTATTTTTATCTCATTGAACCACATTTTACTTACTGATATCAACCGTGTCTGTCGGATTTTTGAAATTCCATTCACATAAGTGGTAAAATTAATTTTTATGCAAAATTCAGTTTTTAACCTACCACTTAGTGGTTTCACTATTCATCAAAAATTGAAAGTTTTCAGAAAAAATACCCAAATTTCACCCTAGGCTAATTTCGATATTCTGAGTCCAAAAATGAAGTCCATTTTGAAAAATAAAATTTATAAAATTTCAAAAAGTGGTTATTACTATTCATAACGGCTAGTTTTAATAGCATATTGTTGTTTAGTGAAACTCGGTATTGCGTACGACGCAAGCTATCGAGGAAGGTCGCGATTGCGTGTAAAGCAAGCCAAGCAAGTGTTGTGTAGAAAAAGATTCCTTTGATGATTTATATAACATAAAAGTCTCGGGTGTTACAAATTCCCACTTAACAAATTTTGTAATCCTTTTCAAAAGGAAAAACAACACAAAGTTTCTTTCAAACCAAAGAAAAAAGTTTCTACTTCTCAACTACTTGAGTTGGTTCACATGGATTTGTTTGGACCATCTAGAGTTTCAAGTTTAAATGGGAAGCACTATGTTTATGTTCTTGTAGATGATTTTTCTAGATATACTTGGTTATACTTTCTAGCTCAAAAAAGTGAATCATGTTCTTACTTTATTAAATATTCGAAGTTTTTATAAAATCATAGTGGACTTAGAATTAATACCCTGAGAAGTGATCATGGTCGTGAGTTTGAAAATCAAGAATTTGAATCTTTTTTCTCACAAAATTGCTATACTCACAATTTCTCTACTCCTATAACACCTTAACAAATTGTATTTATAGAAATAATAAATAGGAAACTTCAATAGATTGTCCGGACTATGCTAAATGAGTATAATATTCCTATCTATTTTTGGGTTGAAGCTGTTAATATAGATTGTTACATTATCAACAGATTCTTAATTAGACATGTTCTTAAGAAGACCCCTTATGAGATCTAGAATAATAGAAAGCCTAAGGTTAATTACTTTAGAGTTTTTGATTGCAAATTCTTCATCCTTAACTCTAAGAACAATCCTAACAAGTTTTCTTCCAAAAGTGATGAAGGAGTTTTCCTAGGTTACTCAATCACTAGTAAAGCTTATAGAATATTTAATAAGAGATCCAAATGTGTGGAAGAATCAGTTTATGTCAAATTTGATGAGACTGATCCACATGAACCCAAAACCTCTGTTGAACTCCTTGAGGAAGATATGTCAATTCTGGACCTTAATGATAAAGACAGCGAGCCCTTAGTGAAAACAACTAGTTCTGGAAATTCTCCAGAATTTGTGCATAGTGAATCTGGACCTATAGACATTCATGAGGATTCTATTTCAACTCTTTCTAGAGGTATTATAACTCTCAAAAATCATCCTTTAGATGTTGTAGTAGGTTATTTAAATAGAGGAACACAAACTAGAGATTCTATGAGAGACCAGGTTGAACATAAATCCTTTCTTTCACAACTTGAACCTAAAAATATTGATGATGAAATCAATGATGAATTGTGGGTGATAGCTATGCAAGAAGAATTAAATCAGTTTGAAAGAAAAAAAGTCCGGGAATTAGTAGAAAGACCTAAAGAAACGTTGAACATAGGCACTAAATGGGTGTTTAGAAATAAAGTTGATGCATCTAGAAACATAGTTAGAAACAAGGCTAGAATAGGTGCACAAGGATATAGTCAAGAATAAGGAATAGACTATGAGGAAACTTTTTCACCTATAGTTAGACTAGAAGCCATTAGGATACTACTTGATTATGTAGCTCATCTGAATTCCAAACTTTATCAAATGGATGTTAAAAGTGCATTTTTAAATGGGTACAGGTTGAGGATGTATTTGTTGAACAACCCCCTGGTTTTACAAATCCCCATTTTTGAAATCATGTCTTCACACTTTCAAAATCCCTATATGGTCTAAAACAAGCTCCAAGAGCTTGGTATAATAGAATTAGTTCTTTCTTTATTTCAAAAGTTTTTACTAAAGGAATGGTGAATCATACTCTTTTTATTAAAAGGATTTATAAATATATTTTAATAGTACAGATTTATATAGATGACATTATTTTTGGATCCTATAAAAATTCTTTATGTACTGATATTTCATAAATGATGCAAGATGAATTTGAAATGAGTTTAATGGGGGAACTTAAATTTTTCCTTGGATTTCAAATTTTTCAAAATAAAAATGGTATTGTTTTAAATCAGAGTAAATATACCAAGGATATTTTGAAACGTTTTGGTTTGGACTACAATAAAGGTAGTGATACACCCATGAGTACCGCATATAAGTTGGATACTGATGAAACTGGTAAACCAGTGGACCAAACCAATTAAAGAGGTATGATTGGAAGTCTGCTCTATCTTACTACTAGCAGACCTGATATTATATTCATTGTATGAATGTGTTCTTACTTTAAATCCAATCTTAAAGAGTCTCATTTAACTGTTGTTAAAAGGATTTTTAAATATTTCAAGTATACTACAAACTTATGACTATTTTACCCAAGAAGACAATCATTTGATTTAATAAGTTATTCGGATGCTGATTTTACTAGTTTCAAGTTATATAGAAAGATAACGTATGGAACATGTCACATTCTAGGAAAGTCACTAGTATCATGGTGTAGTAAGAAACAAAATTTAGTTACATTATCTACTGTAGAAGCTGAATATATAGCTATTGGGAGTTGTTGTGCTCAAATTCTGTAGATGAAACACACTTTACTAGACTATGGATATCAATTCAAACATGCCTCAAAAAAGTGTGATAATATAAGTGCTATTAATATCTCAAAAAATCCAGTATCTCATGCTAGGACAAAGCACATTGATATGAGACATCACTTCTTGAGAGATAATTATCAAATAGGTGATATCACTCTTGAATTCATTGGTAATAAACACCAATTGGATGATATATTCATAAAGCCTTTGAATTCTGAGAGGTTAAATTACATCAAACATGAGTTAGGTATGATAAAATGTTAAGGGTTAGAAACATCACCATTAGAAACCTCACCATTAGGGACCTCACCATTAGAAACCTCACTATTAGAAACCTCATCGTAAGAAACCTCACCGTTAAAAACCTCACCGTTGGACCTCACAGTTAGAAACCTCACTATTAGGAACCTCACTGTTGGACCTCGCCATTAGAAACCTCACTGTTAGGAACCTCACCGTTGGACCTCATCATTATAAACCTCACCATTAGGAACCTCACTATTGGACCTCATTGTTAGAAACCTCGCCGTTAGAAAAATCACTGTTAGGAACCTCACTGTTGGACCTCACTGTTAGAAACCTCACCGTTAGGAAACTCACCGTTAGGACCTCACCATTGGAACCTCACCGTTGTTACCTTTCTGGTAGTTAATGTTTTTGGGACTTAGTGTTTTCTCTGCCAGAATCTAAATCATTTTCTACATTACTTATTTCTTTTATCTGATTTGTTTTTTGATCCCTAAGTGATAAAATTAAAGTACCTACCACATTTCGATCCACCTCAAACTCTCTCCTGAATCTCTTTCTCCCTAACCTCAGAACCTAACCCTCTTCTGAAACCTTAGAACCTCTTTAGATCACATGGAAAGAGTGAAGAGACCATTGGTCAGTGATGAAGAGGATGTGCTAAATCCAAAGATACATTGAGCTGAATCAAGTAGTGGAAGAAAGGAAGTGGAAAATCTGATAAACCCTCATTTGTTGAAGATGGAAATCGTATTTGAAAAATAGATCAGTTCTGAATGGTTACTGATGAGAATATCTTTAGTGCTGAAGGCACTTGAAGCTCAAGGCTAGGTTGAATGATTTGTAAAAAATAATAGACCATACTACCCAAAGTTAGTGAATGAGTTTTATAAGTTTTTGAAATTCGAATAGACTGAGGATAAGAACATAATGTCTTCAAGGGTGAATGATGAGTATGATTTTTTCCTCTATTGAATGGGATGGGTGTTTGAGAGTACCACATGAAGGGATTTATGATTACTACTCAAGAGTGGTGCCTCCCACTACTGAGTTCTTCTGTTATAAAGAAGCCTTAGCCAAACTGATAGGGATTGGGATCCCTAGGAAATTCATTGATTCTGAGATGGAAGGAGAAGACAAGCTACTATTTAAGTTTTTTCAATATGTCTTGAGTCCCAGGAGAGGTTAATTTTCTACATTGAAATTTTAGAATGTATTTATTTTATATATATTGAATCATGGAAATAAGATAAACTTTTTTAGGCTGTTGATAATTCGATTAGAGGATATAACAAATCCCAGTTCCAAATCCAATGCCTTATTTCATGCTAGATTGATATCATTAATGTTTAAGGTGAAATGAGTTGCTAAATATAAGGAGGAAATAGTTGTAGTAAGGGACAGTTTCTGCATTACAAAGGTAATTTTCAAGTTGATGAAGATAAATTGGAACCCCTGGAAAAGAAGATGGGTACATGATGAGGCTAAGATATATAAATAATTCAACCCTGTTACTCATATTACTGGGCCTAAGGATAAGAGAGATCCTGGTATAAAGGTTGGTGAATTAGAGACCGTATATTCAGATGAAGAAGGAGAAGTTTCTGTTGTGCCAAAAAGAGAGGATTATCCTATAGATGATAGGAGTGATCCAGACTTTCCCTCGAATCCTCGTGCTAATACTATATCCTTTTGTGAGCCTAGTCCACCAAAGAGATTTCCTATAAGGGAGATTGTCCTAAGGGACAGTGATGATGAAGAGACTAGTGAAGAAAAAGAAGGGGCAGAAAATTTCTTAAGAGACACTAAAGAGACCTCAGATGAGGATGAGGACACTGAATCTAGTCATGATGACTTTGAGATAGCTACTGATACAAATGAAGAAGAATTTATTAGTCTCAATCCCTTGATAGGGAATATGGAAATGGTTGAAAGTGTAGATGAAGAGGTTTCTTATTTAGTTGAAGCTGGAATTGTTTTAGAAGTTGTTGAAGATTTTGTGGAGGAAGTGGCAGTGGACCCTTGATGTAGTTGCTCAAGGTGGTATGGCAAAGCTGAATGTGGTTGATCAGGATAACTCTCCAAGTGAGGGGGAGAAAACTTTTTCCATAGGTTCAGTTTTTGTAGCTCTTGGAATATAGGATTGGTCAGAATACCCTGGATTTGTGGTATTAGGCTTAGATTATGGAGACTCTGATGATGACCAGCCTATCAGAAGTCCTCAAATTCCTACTATTTTAGAAACTACTATTGTGCATCCAGTGGTTCTTCTTCCTTGTGACTATGTGAATAAGGATGATTTGGAATCAATGAAATCAGATCTGAAGAGACACTTTGATGAGATATTTTTTGGGTTAGATAGGTATATAACTCACAATCAAGAAGTTGTCACTTCTTTAGTGGAAAGGCTAGTTTCTGCCTCTCACTCCATCCTGCTAGAGGAGGTAAAGGACTGTCAGAATCAGATCAGAACTTTGACAGATTCTATGGAATCTATGAAGCAGTCTATTTCTAGATTAGACTCCTACATGGTTTCAAGGGTTTATGTGGACAAAGATCTTCGATATGTTAAAATTTTGGTTCAGCAAATGGTCAATGTGTTTGAGGAATTTAAGAATTCCATGGAGACACATGTGAGTGTCCAAGATGATGATGTGAAGAGGCTGATTAGTGGTTTGACTAAATCTTTTAAGGAGATAGTGGCTTTCACTATGGAAACTTTGTGTGCATCTGCTTCATCTTCAGCCTCTCCTCCTATTGATCTAGAATACTTCAGATCGGTTTTTATAGAAGAAGTTGAGAAGTTCTCTAGTACTAGTACCTTAGATCCTTAGTCTATGACTCAGGTTATTTCTGCTACTAGAGAAATTCATAATCTTGTGGGAAATTATTTAAGGGAAGCTGCTCAAGATTATAAGTCCATCAAAGAGAAATTTTATTTCTACTACAAAAGGGTATATAATAATCATTAGATGGATGGTCTCTTCAAGTTGTTGTTGGAAAACTTGAGGATTCCACCTGTCACTCAAGCATTTAAGGATCAGGTAAGTAGGCTCAGAGAGTTGACTCCTGCCTTAGAAAAATTCAGGGAGAATAAGGATGATTTTATCTCAGCCATGGATAGAGGAGATATTATTATTATGGATTTTAGAAATATTCTCTTAACCTTCCTCCATGTGGACTACACTCCCATCATTTTTCCTCTAGCCTTTCCTTCTACCTCGACTGCTTTAGGATCTACCGGTGTTGTACTAATGATGACTCCTGCACAGGCCATCAGAATTTTGACCCCTTTGATTCCTCAGAGATCTATGCACTATAGTTCTACTGATGTGACACGACCCGTCCCCCGAGGCCCGTGTCGTGACTACCCCAAGCCTACCTTCCAAAGGCCAGGGGCTGGCGACTAGCACCAAAGGTATAATTCCATAAAACTGGGAAGGCATTGCCTTTATAACCTGTAAACACATGTAACCAAACACACATCTTGATACGAACGCAAGTAAACTATATAGTAAACAAGTGAGTACAGTAAGTAAAAAGGGGCCAGAATACAAGCCCAACTGGAAAGTACAAGTAAAACTAAAATGAAAAACAACTGAAGAAAGAGAAAAATAGATATTGGATTGTCCTCTGAGGTTCCTACCTGAAGGGTAGGTATAGATCTCCTCCTTAGTACACCACATCCATCTGTCTCCTCCGCGTATCGACACGCCATATGGTCCACCTCCAGGAACCATCTAGTCCTGGTACTCTCAGCCTCAGTCAGTGCTGTCCGTCATCTGTATCCAACACAACAAGGTGCATGCATAGCCTGTGCAGGGGTGAGTATAACGATAATCAGTAGGGACCCCAAGACCCTAAAGGTATCACAAAATCCCACAAGGATAAAACACAAAGTATGAAATCAACAGATAACCTTACTTAGGTATATGTCCATTCATATACTTAAGTTATCAAGTAATCTATCTCAATCATGAGGAAAACACAAAGGTTCTGACTCAGCTCACACCAGGATTTATTCTAGGGTGAGTATCAAGTAACTTTTCGAGTCACAACATCGAACACCTCAGCTGCTAGAGAACTCCTACTCTATTGAGTACAGTGGGCCTAACGCATCACATAGAGGCACTTCCCATTAACCTTGGATGGCTGAGGTACTCCTCCTGTCGAGTATCATGGGTCTGCTGCGTCACACAGAGGCACTCCCCACCGTGGATCTGCTGCATCACACAAAGGCGCTCCCCCTCAAGGCCTGCTGAGGTACTCCTCCTGTCGAGTACCATGGGTCTACTGTGTCACCAATGTGCTCCCCATAGTGGGTCTTCCGCGTCACCAAGGCGCTCCCCACTGGGCCTGTCGAGTTACACCGAGTCGAAACAGTCAGTAGTCATCAAGTCTCATCCAGCCACTAGGTCTCCTCACTATGCTCGCTTGTCTCCAGAATGATCCTCTCTAAAAGCTACTAGTCTATAATCCATATATAACAAATTACCACAAATAAGTATCTCAAAGTTCTGCTACATCATAGGGGTCTCAACGTAACAGACGGCACGTCAATCGGAAGCTCGGTCTGTGAGTTATTAGCCTTTTTATTCCTAGGGACCTAGTTAGATTCATTCTTGATCCAACCTAACCATTTCACATCTCAAATCAAAACTCAATGGGGTATACTAAAAGGGATTTACTCTCTTAAAGGTTCCCAACGCCGTTGACAGTTCGTCAAATAGACATCTGGTGGCAAATTTATGGCCAAAAAAAGGTAAATGGGTCATAGTGGGACCGACCCAGCCTGGGCCGACTCGGTTCAAGTTGATCCGGCCTGACCCGCTGGGTCTGGCCTGGCCCGTAGTCCGGGCCGACTCATTGGGTCGATCCATCCTGTTGGGTCCAGCCCGACAGGCCACGAGGGGCCGCGGAGGGCCGCGGATGGCCGTGAGGGCATGAGGTCGTGGAGCGGCTCGGCCGGAAGTTTCTGCGAGGGCACAAGACCATGGGGCGGCTCGAAGGGCCAGCGGGCGGCGCGGTCAAGGCATCTCGGAGGGCTAGCAGGAAGTGCGAGCCATGGCGGCTTGGAGGGCCGGCGGGCGGCGTGATCCAGGGTGGCTCGGAGGGCCGATGGGTGGCGCGAGCCGGGGCGGCTCGGAGGACCGCGGTGAGGGTGGTTCAGCCGGGGCATAGGGTCGGTTCGGCCGGGAGGCCGAAGCGCCATGAGGCACGGGGCCGGTTCAGCCGGGAGGTCGGAGCACCGCGGGGCGCGGGGCCGGTTCCACCAGGAGGCCCGAGTGTCGTGGAGCACGGGGCTGGTTCGGCCGGGAGGCCGGAGCGCCGCGGGGCTCGTTCGACCGAGAGGCTGGAGTACCGCAGGGCGCGGGGCCGGTTCGGCTGGGAGGCCGGAGCACCATGGGGGGTGAAAGGACAGTTCATCCGGGAGGTCGGAGCGCCACGGGGGTGCAGGGCTGATTCGGCTGGGAGGTCGGAGCGCTGCGGAGCGCGGGGCCGGTTTGGCCAGGAGTCCGGAGCACCACAGGGGGCACGGGTCCTCAAGGCCGCGGGTGGCGGCGTTGTTGCCTTTGTCACCTTCACCGCCTTCGTCACCTACCTCTATTTCAAATAGTACACCAAATAATAACGACGGAGGGGTCGGTCCACGTTTGTTTGGCCCGCACCCTCCGTGTTTAGAGTGATAGCAGGCGGTTCAGAAAGAACAGAGAATTAATGTGAATGGAAGATAATTTAAAACATCATCTCCCACAACCCTTGTCAAACTCTATTCCCAAATACCGCAAAGAATTAGAAGGGGAGAACATGGGAAGTGATAATCAATAAACCCCTACCTCGTTCACTTGATGACTTTGGTGCAAGAAGGTAGTACGGTCGTCAATTCTCCATAGATGAGGATGTCCCACGTCGGAAGAAGTCCCGAGGAAGAAGGTCGAAGGGGGTCGGCATTCTTTGTTGGCAGAGCATTCTTCATCAGTGGAGCGTTCTTCATGGAAGGATGCATTCTTTGTTGAAGAGATTTCTCCCAAGAGCTTATTCCTCCCAATTCCACCAAAGATGCCAAGGATAATAGATTAAGTTCTCTATTTAGTTCGTTGGCACAAATTCAAATTAGCCTAATCAATTTACTAGGTTGTCATATTAAAGGTATGTGCATTGGAACAATTAATGTGGATGAAGTTAAGAGGCTCCTCTGCATATATGAGGGGGTTTGAGAGGTTTTTCTCCATAATGAGGGGAGTTCAAGATGTTTAGGCCTCAGGTGGTCCCCACCACCATAACCTCTCATGGGAGGTTAGGTTCGGGTGGTCCTCAACTCTCAACTTCCACATGGAGGTTTAGTTTCAGTGGACCCCACCTCCCAACACCCACATGGGTGTTTCAAATAAAAATAAAATGTCACACACTTTTATTTTTATTTTATTCTTACACGAAAAACCCAAAAACTAACTTTCACCCTCAACCATCTGTCATTGAGGTAAAAGTCTCCTTAAGCGAATTCTGGTGCTATGAGATCAATGGTGCCCTCAGATTTCAATTCTGATCATTGGTTGAAAAGTTAGAAAAACTCACTCGCATGTTTACTGAACGTACCTGAAATAAAGTTTAGAAATTTATTCCGAGTACTTTGGGCCTCGAAATCATGCGCCGTCAATTTTTTCAGACTCGAATAATTCCCATTTATTTAAAAAAATTACATGTAAATTATGGGTCTTTACATTCTCCCCACCTCAGTCTTTACGTCCCCGTAAGCCATAACTCAAACTAAGGGAACAAGTGGGGGGTACTGAGCAAGAATCTGAGCCTCCCGCTCCCATGTGCTCTCATGGAGGTTCTCGGGATGCCAGCGAACGTGCACTAGAGGTATCGACCATCCATGAAGGACCCACTCATGTCGATCCTTAATCTCTACTAGAACCTCCATAAAATTCACCCCATTATCGACATCCAACTCGCCATGGTCGATGATGTGAGAAGGGTCGTTCATGTATATCCTCAACTGGGATACGTGGATGACGTCATGCACTCGGTGCAACTGTGGTGGAAGAGCTAAGTGTTATTCCACCTCGCCAACTCTACTGAGGACCTAAAAAGGTCCAATGAACCTCAGAGATAACTTTCCACCTTGGCCAAATCTCTGTAATCCTTATCGAGGTGAGACCCATAGAAAGACGTGGTCGCCATCCTCAAACTCCAGATGTCTCCATCTCCTGTCAGCATATGACTCCTAACTTCTCTGTGCAGTCTTCATCTACTCCTGGACGATCTTCACCTTCTCTGTGGTAGCCCGAACCATCTCTGGTCCCACGAGTGCTGACTCCCCTGGGTCAGTCCAGCACAATGGTGATCTACAAGGTCACCCGTAAAACACCTCAAAAGGTGTCATCCCTATGGTGGTGTGATAGCTGTTGTTGTATGAAAACTCCACCAAAGGTAAGTGATCCTCCCAGCTATGACTGAAGTCGAGGACACAAGCATGCATCATGTCCTTGAGGGTCTGAATGTTCTGCTCAGTCTGGCCATCCGTCAGAGGATGGAAGGCAGAGCTCAAATGAAGCTGCATCCCAAAAGCCTCCCGCAACCCCTTCCATAGCCGGGAAGTAAAACATGTGTCACGATCAGAGACAATTATCGTGGGTACTCCATGTATCCACAAAATCTCCTACACATAAAGGCATCTTAAGATATCTACTAAACCCTACTCTATGATCGGTAGAAAGTGGGCCGACTTGGTGAGTCGATCGACGATCACCCAGATAAAGTCATGTCCCCTGGATGTACGTGGAATTCCTATCATGAATTCCATGGATATATCATCCCACTTCCACTCTGGGACCTCTAAAGGTTGAACCAAGCCTACTAGTGCCTGATGCTCTGCCTTCACTTGCTGACAAGTGAGGCACCGAGAAACAAACTTTGTAACTGCTTTCTTCATTACCAACCACCAGTGCTGTTGTCAGAGATCCTGGTATATCTTCACCACTTTTGGATGTACCTCTAGAGGGGATGTATGGAACTCCCTCAATACTTCCTCCTGAAGTGACACTGGTACCATGGTACGTCCTCTGAAGAGGATGAAATGCTCCCCACCTTCAAAAAATCAATCAGGTGTCTGTCCTGTGGATATCTGAGCATGTCATGTCTCATAGTCAGAGTCCCCACATTGTGCCTCCCTGACTTGCTAAAGAAGTGGGGGAGTGACTGTAAGAGACTGAAGAAAAGTTGCTCCATCTCTATCCACAAAGGATATCTGCAAAGCGGCCAGCTGCTCTGTCGCCTTGCCTAGCAGTTATATACCAGATCTCCTACTGAGTGCATATATAACAATGTCCCCCTTACCTGGAGTATAGACTATCTCAAATTCATAGTCTTGGAGGAACTCAAGATAATGTTGTTGTCTCAGGTTCAGGTCCTTCTGAGAGAAGATATACCTAAGACTCTTGTGATCAGAGTACACAGTAAAATGCTCACTCATCAGATAGTGTTGCCACATCTTCAAGGTGAAGACCACTGCTGCTAACTCTAGGTCATGGGTAGCGTAGTTATGCTCATGTTATCTTAGCTATAGAGATCCATATGTGATCATTGCTCGCTCCTACATCTGTACACATCTGAGTCTGGTCCCTGATGTGTCGCAGTAAACTATGTACCCTACACCCTCCTCTAGAAGCCTCAAGATGGGGGCACTAGTCAGCCTCTGTCTCAGCTTCTGAAAACTCCACTGGAATTTCTCCAACCACATGAATGGTTACCCCTTCTTTGTCAAGGATGATAGTGGTGCTGAAATTTTGGATAATTCTGGCACAAACCTCTGGTAATATCTGGCCAAACCTAGAAAACTATGTACCTCTATCACACTCATGGGTGGCTCCCAAGAAAGTACCGCCTCAATCTTCACTGGCACTTGGATATATTACCATAAAGATGGTGCTCTCGGAGTGTGTACAGTACTACCCGCAAATGATAGGCATGCTACTCCTCAGTAGTTGAGTATATAAGAATATCGTCGATGAATACTACTACAAAGCGATCAAGGTATGGCTGAAAGATCCTGTTTATGAGTCCCATGAACACTATTGGAGTATTGGTTATGCTGAATGTCATAACCAAGAACTCATAATGGCCATACCGGCATCTGAAGGTCGTCTTCTACACATCCTTGTCTCAAACTTTGAGCTGGTGATAGCCTGGTCTGAGGTCTATCTTCGAGAACCATCGTGCTCCCTTCAACTAATCAAATAGGTCGTCAATCCTTGGGAGTGGGTACTTGTTCTTCACAGTCACCTGGTTCAGGCACCGATAGTCAACATAAAAACTCAATCTCCCATCCACCTTTTGGTGAATAGAATCAGGGCTACCCAGGGAGAAACACTGGGCTGGATGAATCCCTTCCCCTATAAGTCCTCTAGCTGTACCTGCAGCTCACGAAGCTCTGTGGGAGCCATCTGATACGTTGGTGTAGATATCAGTTCTGTCCGGGGGTACAAGTCAATGTAAAATTACACCTCTCTTCGAGGAGGTAGACCTAGGACATCATCAGGGAAAACATCCATGTAATGGTCCACCACTACAGGATATTTCGGACTTTCCACATCAACCGCTCTGAGGGTAAGGCTATCCAACTGATGAGTGATCAACTGCACTCTCTTCCAGGTAAGTCCATCCTGCATTGCAAAGTCTCCCTTCTCGTCAGTGAAGGTAAACCTGGTCCCATCCATGCAGACACACTGTACCTTGCGCCTAATATGGCCTATCTGAGCATGGACTATAGATAACCAGTCCATACCCAAAATGACGTCGAAAGGCCTCGACGCTGCTACTAGGAGATCCCAGCTAATTCTCTCGCCTCCTAGAGTAAGCTCACACTACCATCACTAGTGTGTAATCATTGAATCCACTCTTGTAGGAGTCTCTAGCCATAAGGATTGAGTGAAAAGCTCCGTCGGAATCTTTGAGCTTCGAACAAGGGTAGTTGCAATAAAAGAATGACTGGAACCTGTGTTTATAAGTACTACATCTAAGGTGGAGTAGACACAAATCATACCTCATATCATCTCCGGAGCACCGTGATCATAGGCCTCAGCTGCCTGGAGCTGAGCTCACCCATGTCCACCTGCTCCCTGTGGTCGGGGTGGACCATCGGGTGGAGGTGGCGGTAACACCTCGAATCATCACCCATCGCCAGCTTCACGCCCAGATCCTCTGCCATGTTTTCCTACTCCCTAAGGACCTCCTTGTTTGAATCTTTATCTCTGTCTGGGCGGTCCTTCGACCCTCTTCTAATCATCCGAATGGCAGGTCGAGTAGTCACGATCCATGTGACCCTACCTACCGCATGCGTAACACTGCCCTCTCCTGGAATGACTGGCTCCGCTTCAGGTGCCCCGCACAACCGATCCTGATTCATGCAGTCGTCCACCTGTAGGTCTGGTCCTCTAGGACACCTGCAACATCTATCTACTGCTAGCTACATAAGACTCCGCTGCGTGATGACTGGTAGTGGGTCTTGCTGCTGGTGACTGCTCAGTAAGGAAACTCTCCACCAAGAGGGCTCTCTCTAACACTCACGCCTGCATCGGTATGCTGAGCGAGATCACCGAAGCCCTGATATCCCGCTTGAGTCCCTGATCGAAGGTCCGAGCCCTGAATAAAGGGTCCCACACCATATATGTGGATTAGCATGAGAGGTCAGTGAACCTTGCTAAGTACTGAGCCAAAGTCATGTTGCCTTGCTGCAGATGAAGTAACTCATGAATGTGCACTGTGCGAAGAGTCACTGGCACAAACTCTGCCCGAAATAGGCTCTTGAAGTCTTCCCAAAGAAGCGTCACCTCATCGTGAACCTGGAGCATCAAGATCCACCATCTGCTTGTTGCTGTCTGTAGAAGGTTGGTGGCAAGGATCACCATGAAATCAGCTGGTGTCCCTACCAATCGGAAAACTCTCACCATGGCCTCCATCCAATCCTCAACTGCATGTGGGTCTGTCTCTCCGCTGAACCTGGGTGGCCTCTGGCACTGGAACTCATGCAACGCTCTTAATCAACGTACATCGTCTGCTATTGGGGCTGGTGGCATTAGTGTCCCAACGGGGAATGGTATCGCTGGTGCCTCCGCTGGTGCCTCTATCGGAAAAGGGTCATATACCAAGGCCTCATCACTCGGTGGGCTATTAGTGTGTAAAACTCTTAGAAATCTTGCTGGCTGTCTATGTGGAGGAATCCTGAAAAGAAACAGGTCTTCCACGGTCAAAAATTTATACCTGGTGAGCTGAAAGTTATACCTGTTGAGCTCTCTCAAAAGATCACAAAGAAAACTTTTGAAAACACACACGCAATCAGTGTTTTTGTGCACTGAGTCGGAAATCATAATTTAGGGTCCTGGTGTATGGATACATTGGCCACCGCACCAACACTGGACTCCCTGAACTGAAAACCACACTCATTACCCTTAACACTATTGCTTCACAGAAAAGATCAGAGTCCTAGTTTTGCGGTAGAACTGACTCCTCTGATACCAATTTGTCACGACCCGTCCCCTGGGGGCCGTGTCGTGGCTACCCCAAGCCCGCCTTCCATAGGCCAGGGGCTGGAGACAAGCACTAAAGGCGTAATTCCCTAAAACTGGGAAGGTATTGCCTTTATAACCTGTAAACACATGCAAGAAAACACATAGTAAGATACGAACTCAAGTCAACTGTATAGTAAAAAATTGAGTACAATAATTAAAAAGGGTCCAGAATACAAGCCCAGCTGGAAAGTAAAAGTACAAATGAAATGAAAAAAAACTGAAGAAAGAGAAAAAAACTACTGGATCATCCTCTGAGGTTCCTACCTGAAGGGTTGGTACATATCACCTCCTCAGTACACCATGTTTGTCTGTCTCCTCTGCGTTTCGATACGCCATATGCTCCACCTCTGGGCACCGTTCGGTCCTGGTACTCTCAGCCTCAGTCAACGTTGTCCGTCATCTGCATCCAACACAACAAGGTGCGGGCATAGCCCGTGCAGGGGTGAGTATAACGATACTCAGTAGGGATCCCGAGACCCTCAAGGTCTCACAAAATCCAACAAGTATAAAACACAAAGTATGAAATCAACAGATAACCTTACTTAGGTATATTCCCATACATATACTTAAGTTATCAAGTAATCCATCTCAAACATGAGGAAAACATAGAGGTTCTGACTCGTCTCACACCAGGATTTATTCTAGGGTTAGTATCAAGTAACATTTTGAGTCACAATGTCGAACACATCAGCTGCTGGAGAACTCCTCCTCTATCGAGTACATTGGGCCTACCGCGTCACATAGATGTGTTTCCCACTAACCTTGGACTATTGAGGTACTCCTTCTGTCGAGTACCATGGGTTTGGCATGTCACACAGAGGTGCTCTCCACCGTGGGTCAGTCGCGTCACACAGAGGTGCTCCCCCTCAAGGCCTGCTGAGGTACTCCTCCTATTGAGTACCGTGGGTCTACTGCGTCACCAAGGTACTCCCCAACATGGGTATGCCTTGTCACCAAGGTACTCTCCACTGGGCCTGTCGAGTCACTCCGAGTAGAAACAATCAGAAGTCGTCAAGTCTCAGCCAGCCACTAGGTCTCTGCACTATGATCGCTCATCTCTGGATGGATCTACTCTTCAAGCTACTGTTTAATACTCTAACTGCCACGAATTACCACGAAGAAGTATCTAAAATATCCACCATGTCATAGGGGTCTCAATATAATAGACGGCATGTCAATCGGATGTCTGGTCTGTGAGTTATTAGCCTTTAGTCCTGGGGGCCCAGTTGGATTCGTGCTCAATCCAACCTGACCATTCCCCATCTCAAAACAAAACTCAGTGGGGTATACTCAAAGGGACCGAATTGCTCCAAGGTTCCCAACTCCACTGACGGTTCATCAAACGGACATCTGGTGCCAAAGTTATGGCCAAAATAAGATAAATGGGTCGTAGTGGTCCCGGGTCCGGTCTGACCTGGTTGGACCAACCCGGCCCGACCGGCCTGGGTTGACTTGGTTCAGGTTGATCCAGCCCAACCTGTTGGGTCTGGCCCAGCCCGACAGGCCACGAGGGGCCATGGAGGGTCACGGATGGCCGCAAGGGCACGAGGCCATAGAGCGGCTCATCTGAAAGTTGTTGCGAGGTCACGAGGTCGTGGGGCGGCTCAGAGGGCCGGCGGGCAGTGCGATCGGGGCGTCTCTGGGGGCCACTGAGCGGCGTGAGCTGGGTCGGCTCAGAGGGCCAGTGGAGGCACAAGTCGGGGTGGCTCGTAGGGCTGCATCGAGGTCGGTTCGGCTAGGGCGTGGGGCCGGTTTGGCCGGGAGGCCAGAGCGCTGCAGGGCACAGGGCCGGTTCAACCGGGAGGCCGGAGCGCCGCGAGGGGCACGGGGCCGATTCAGCTAGGAGGCTGGAGCGCCGTGGGGGTGCGGGGCCGGTTCATCCGGGAGGTAGGAGCGCCGCAGGGCGTGGGGCAGGTTCGGCTGGGAGGTCGAAGCACCACAGGGGGCGCGGGTTGTGGAGGCTGCGGGTGGTAGCGTTGTTGCCTTCATTACCTTCACCGCCTTCGTCGCCTTCTTCCATTTCGAAGAGTACACCAAAGAAGAAAGGTGGAGGGGTCAGGCCACGTTTGTTTGGCCCGCACCCTTCGCATTTAGAGTGATATAAAGCGGTTCACAAAGAACAAATCATGACCATGAATGGAAGATATTTTAAAAAATCATATCCCACAACCCTCGTCAAACTCTGTTCCCAAATCCCACAAAGAATTAGAAGGGGAGAACATGGGAAGTGATAATCAATAAACCCCTACCTCGTTCGCTTGATGACGTTGGTGCAAGAAGGTAGTACGGTCATTGATTCTTCATAGATGAGGATGTACCACATCGAAAGAAGTCCCGAGGAAGAAGGTCGAAGGGGGTCGGCGTTATTCGTTGGAAGAGCGTTCTTCGTCGGTGGAGCGTTCTTCGTTGAAGGACGCGTTCTTCATTGAAGAGATTTCTCCCAAGAGCTCCTTCCTCCCAATTCCACCAAAGATGCCAAAAATAATAGATTAATTTCTCTATTTAGTTCATTGGCACAAATTCAAATTATCCTAATCAATTAACTAGGTTGGCATATTAAAGTTATGTGCATTGGCACAATTAATGTAGAGTAATTCAAGAGGCTCCACCACATTTATGAAGGGGGTTGAGAGGTTTTTCTATATAATGAGGGGAGTTCAAGAGGTTTAGGCCTTTGGTGGTCCCCACCACCATAACCTCTCATGGGAGGTTAGGTTTGGGTGGTCCCCACCACCATAACCTCTCATGGGAGGTTAGGTTTGGGTGGTCCCCACCTTTCAACTTCCACATGGAGATTTAGTTCTGGTGGACCACACCTCCCAACACCCACATGGGTGTTGCAAATAAAAATAAAATGTCACGCACTTTTATTTTTATTTTATTCTTACACAAAAAACCCAAAAACTAACTTTCACCCTCGACCATCTGTCGTCGAGGTGAAGGTATCCTTAAGCGAATATAGTCACTGCGAGTTCAACGGTGCCCTCAGATTTCAATTCCGAGCATCGGTTTAAAAGTTAGAAAAACCTAATCACACGTTTACTGAACGTACCTGAAATAAAGTTAAAAAATTCATTACAGGCACTCCAGACCTCAGAATCACGCACCATCAATTTTTTCAGACTCAAATAATTCCCATTTATTTAAAAAAAAATACATGGAAATTATGGGTCTTTGCATGAGGCTTCTATTGCAGCTCCTCCAACCCTGTTGACTGTCATCCCTCGGCCTATCCCTCCATCTTCAGAACCTGCCTCCTCAACTCCCAAAGACAAATATCCCTTGGACATCTCTGATGTGGATTGAATGTGGGATGACTTAGTTGATAGGGATATTTTTAACATGTTTGTATATTATACTTTTGCTTCATTACTGGAAAATCCTCTTTTGTTTCTTTTTGTCCTCCTGTCTTTTTGTTAATCACAAAGGGGGAGAAATATTTAAGCTTGAATCTCAAAGTTAACCAAAGGGGGAGACATATTTAAGTTAACTGGAATGTTTGAATATATATTCCATATAATTTTCCCCAATATATTTGGTTCAATTTTATGAATACACACCTCTGAAGATATTAGCAAATGTGTTTAACCCTAATTTAGAAAATACTGACATAAATTGTGATTATCAAAAAGGGGGAGATTGTTGGACTCACCTATTTTGATAATCCCAAATCATGTTTCATTTATTTAAAGCATCTTGTTTCTCTTATAGGATAATCATTTATGAGAAAATCATGTTTATATCAAAGTAATAACTATGTACTTTTAATCTCACTGTTCTCTTGTTTAAATCTCATAGTGCAAAATTTCTCTAAGTACAAGGTCACCGATGCAAGGTCACTGTTGCAAGGTCACCGTTGTAAGGTCACCGATGCAAAGGTCACTAATACAAGGTCACCGATGCAAGGTCACCATTGCAAGGTCACTGATGCAAGGTCACCGATGTAAAGGTCACCGATGTAAAGGTCACTGTTGCAAGGTCACTGATGCAAGGTCACTGATGTTAGGTCACCGTTGCAAAGGTCACCAATGCAAGGTCACCGATGCAAGGTCACCGTTGCAAGGTCACCGATACAAGTCTACTGTTGGGAAGGTTACCAATGGAAGGTTACCACTAAAGGTTACCATTGGAAAGGTTACTGATAGAGAGTTATCGATGGAAGGTTACCAATGGAAGGTTACCGATGAAGAGTTATCAATGGAAGGTTACCAATGGAAGGTTACCGATGGAGAGTTATCGATGGAAGGTTACCATTGGAAAGGTTACCAATGAATTCAACTAATGTGAACTTACTATTGAAGATTACCATTGTGAAGGATACATTTACTAGTCTACCATACTCTTCTACTCCATACTTTGTAAAATTATTAAGATTATTCTAATGGTCATATTTGATAAATTAAATTCTTCTTAAATTAATTAATGTTGATTGTAGAGATATCAAGAGATCATATCTGGGGACAGTACGAGGTACGAGAAAGATCGCACGTGATGTACTTATTCCTATTTTCAGGCCTCAAATATAAAATAGAAGACCAAGGAAGAAAAGATAGAGAAGAATGAGAAGCACAAGTCCAGAAGTTAAGAAAGGGGAATTCATGAGAAAGAACTTACTGGAGATCAAGGAAGAACCATTTGAGCACTTTCACTGTGAACCCAAGAACTTCAAGAAGATTATTTCAAGAGAACAATTTCAAGGCCACCTTCTGTGTCTCATCAACTCTCGATCAATATAAGAAGCAGAACACTCAATTCCTGAAATCTAGAACCTGGAGTTGTGACACTCTATTTTGGAGAAAACTTCCACATAAAGACTCGAACTGAAAATTCTTCACTCCAAGGAGTCAATATCTGAACTGCAAACAAACAGATATTTCTAAACTCAAACTTATAATATTAGCTCTATTGTGTTTTTTCATTTTACATTTCAGAGAAGTGTGTTTCTGTCTGTTACACACTATCTCATGTGATTGAACTAGAGGATACTGAATATACTCACATCAAACTTCACTTACATCATGTTTCCCATGTATAACTATGGAAGAGACCATGTGTGGTATATATTGTTTGTTTTTTTCATGAAGAACTATGGTAGAGGGTGTGAACCATGGACAGTTTGTAAAAACTTTTGATAATTCTGATACAGGTTGTGTATCAAGTTTATTGTTAATATAAACTACTTGGTGGGAGGTGATCACCAAATGGATAGGATTAAGTCTCGTCTTGAGATTGAACCTCTTGTTTAACTCCATTGTGCTCTGTATATTTTGTTTTACTCTGTTTTATCTATTTTTCGCTACTTATAATTGCTAAATCATAAAACTATTTTTCATTCACTTTGATAGTTGGTTTTGGTGAGTGTGTGTATGTGTTTAATTCAGTAAACTTGTTTCAAAATTTAAAGAAGTTTTTTAAACTAATTCAACTAAGGACTAATCACCTTTTGAGAAACTTGTTGACCAATTAGACATCTATGTCTCTACTTCCTTAATTAACTAAGTCGTTTCAAAATTTGGGGTATATTTAATATAAAGATTTAAACGGAAATTTTAAGTAGGAACTCAATTCACCCCCTCTTAAGATTCCACTCAGACCAACAGGTATTAGGATGAATCATTAGATAAATCTTTAGTGATATCTGTTTAGATCATTTTGGTGGTTCTTTGATAATCAAGAAATAGTTTTATTATATAACATAATATTATGTATATATGTTAAATATAGAACATGAAAAAGGATATATCATACACTTTACAATATTTTTCAACTGTTAAAATGGTTTTATAACCATTTTTGAAGGAATTAATGGAAATTGAAAGCACATCGTCCACAATTTTGGTAAACGACACATCACGAATGGTGGTTTTATTATTATTTTTAGAATAAGAGGAAGAGGAGGGGAAGAAAGATGATGAATCTTTTACATGAACATGATAACATATAAAATATATAATATTATGGAGATTTCATACCCCCAGGATAAGGGGAGGGGAAGAGAGTATAAGAAATAAAAGGAATTGAAAAGAAAACACATGGAAATGAAAGAGGATTATTACCTCTTGATCTATTCTCCTTGAGATCCTTGTTAAGGCCTTTGTTTTTGGCCTTTTAGTGAGACCAGAAGGTATTGGATGTGGGTAAGAGCCTTGGGGAGGGTATTTTTCATAACTTATAGAATTCTCAAGGATTGATAGGTGTGATAGGAAGAGGGGAATGAGGGTGGTATTTATAGTGGAGAAGAGGAAGGATTTTACATTATTTTAATCATTATTTTAATATTTTTGTCCAAGACTATAAATAGTCTTCATTATTGTGATCAAAATAGTAAAGAGAGAATGTTAGTTCAAAAAAAGTGGGCTTATATCAGTCATAATGTAAAAAATAGTGTATTTAACTGATAATTTGAATATATGGTATTTTACCATATTTCCCTATTCATCAAAAATTCAATAATTTCAGAAAAATATCAAAAATTCACCTTAACCATTTTTCGATGTATAGAATTCAAAAATGAACTCCATTTTTTGAAAATAATTTTCTAATTATGATTAATTTAATTTTTAAATAAAATCATACTTTATTCAAAAATTAACAATTTTAAAACTATAACTCATTTTATATAACCTTGAAAATTTAATCATGATTTAATTATCTTAAAGACTTGAGAAAATAAAATAATAATACAATTTAATATTCATTAGGGTCATGTTACTATTCAAATTACTATTAATATGGGTATGTTACTATTCACCAAAAAAAACAAGTTGGTTCTATCAGACTTCAAATAACTTACTGATCACAACCGTAGATGACCATTTTTATAAATTCAAATCATAGAAGCAAAAAAATATGTTTAAAGGTTAGTGATAAATATCTACTTAAAACAAAGTTTCATGCATTTCAATTTTTTTAGAAACCTTGGAGTGTTACACTAGGTACAAAATGAGACTTGGGAATGGTAAGATGATATATGAGCTTATTGGACATATCTTTTCTCTTATGATACCTCTTTACCCTCAAAATTTCAACTCAAGGATGAGTTGTCTTAAGGATGGGAGGTTGTAAAGACTTGTATTTTCAAAAAGTTACGAATCATTTGTTTTTTCAATTTAAATCCTTGTTTTAATCTTGGTAAATGTGAATTATAGCCTAAGAAAGGTCCTGAGAGCATTTGGAGATTTTTTAGATTCCAACTTTCCAGAAAAGTGGGATAAATAATTGGGATACATGGTTAGTAGAAACTATGCAGCCCAGGATGCAAGGTTACTTCTAATTGTGTGGGGTGAAATAGAAGTGCATCTAGAGCCACACAGTTTATCTAAAATTGTGCAACTCTAAGAGTTAGTCCATGAAAACCACTTATAATTTTTGATAGTGGGATTTTATAGGTTTTGCACACAGTTTTGGAAACTGTGCTTCTTAATCGTGTGGGTCAATTCCTTAAGCAGTGGCTATAGCACAGTTTGTGCACGGTTTCGACAAACTGTGTGGCCAAACCATATGCCCTCTATTTTTAGGGTTAAAAGTACATTTTTTCCTTAATTAATTCTATTTACCTATTTTATTTTCTTAATTTCCCTTCCAATGGATGAAATTGAGTTCCTTTCTCCTGTAGCATTCATTTTAGCCAAATCTAGGCTTTGAGCTAACTCACACTTCTTGTGTCTTATTCAAGATTTGTCATAGGAATTGGATTCCTTAGGGAAAGATATAGAATACTTTCCCTTCCTATCTAAGTTTATCTTTGAATCCATCATTCTATTTAGGTTCAAGACCTTTTTCCTTATTTTTAGGGTGTTGTACTGTTTCATCGATTTCTTCCAACCTACTCTAAATCTGAGGCTGATATAAAGTGAGGAGTCATATACAGCTTTAAGCTAGGTGGTCTCATCATTTTACCCATGAGTTTTGATGTCTCATTGATATGACTTTGTGCCTCATTCCATATTTCTCTGAGCATCCCCTTTTTATTGAGTTCTTCATATCAAATTGATCCTTGCACCTTGATACATGCATGTTGATCCTTGTTTAGTGTATTAGAGGTTGTTGATTTCATTTATGGACACCCCTTGGGTGTTCCATGTTGAATTTCTTCTTATGGATAAATTTGTATATGCCTAGATCGCCTCTTGAGCATTTTGATTAGATTTTAAATTGAATTTCCCATGTAATTTGAATGGATATTTGAACTAGGGGTACCCCCAATGTTCTTGACCAACCTATACCCAGAATTTTTCATGTAGTAAATTCCCTTAATAACCATGTTATCTTTTAAAAGACCCATTGATCCTTATAAATGAAACTTCCAGGTTTTAGTAAATTTAATGGGTTGAAATTAAATGAAATGGATTATGCATGATGGTTTCCTTTCTTTAAAATATTTAACTGGTAATATGTAATTACTTATAAAGGGTGCTAAGAACACACCTTATATTATGTTATATCAAATACCCATTGAAAATTATGATGCCTTGTATGAAATTGATCTTGATGAACATGAAACATGGGAGGTATTGCCTCGTGAAAATGTTATAAATATGATTATGCCTTTATAGATGTTTTGGGATGATGGTAAGGGATTTGTTGATCATGATGGTATCATGCTCCCTTACATTGGGTGTTGAGAATGATGTCTCACACTAGTGACACTAGTTGGACATTGGTCTTGATGCAAAACATCCCTTATTCGAGTTCTTACATGATGGAACACTCAGTATCCCAAGTAAAGAGCATGATGTCTCCCACTAATTATGAGATGTAGGGAATGTACCCCATTACTTGAGCTTACAGTCTTGTTAGACTGGTATTGAATTTCTAAGTTACACCCTGGTTTAGCTAGAAACTATTATTCTAGGTATATGGCCAATTACGTCTTCATGTACTTCGTTCATATATGTGGATTAAATATATAACTATACTATATATATATTACTATATATATAGTGACTAATCATAAATTCCTATTGGATATGAGCTGAAGTAGGTAGAACCTCCAGGTGTCCTTTAGAAACCTAAGCAGTCAGTTATTTATTTATTCAATTTTGTTATTAATTCATTTATACCTGTACACTATTTAGTTACAAGCACTACTTAGATTATGTGTAGACATTGTTGATGGTATCCTACTAAAATTTTTATCTCACACATTACTTGGGTTGCCTTTTGTACCCAAGAATATTATATGATTGCAGGTACGGATAAGGAAAAGGTCCCTATTATAGATTTTTCATATGCATTACTTATAGATGGAGCCTAGGAGCACAGGACTGAGCATAAGCTCAAGATGCTAGTGGATCATTTTTTGTTCTTTTTGAACTTTTTGTATAGCATGTTTGTATCTGCCTATCCTGTAACACCCGAGACTTTTATGTTATATAAATCATCAAAGGAATATTTTTCTACACAACACTTGCTTGGCTTGCTTTACACGCAATCGCGACCTTCCTCGATAGCTTGCGTTGTACGCAATACCGAGTTTCACTAAACAACAATATGCTATTAAAACTAGCCATTATGAATAGTAATAACCACTTTTTGAAATTTTATAAATTTTATTTTTCAAAATGGACTTCATTTTTGGACTCAGAATATCTAAATTATCCTAGGGTGAAATTTTGGTATTTTTCTGAAAACTTTCAATTTTTGATGAATAGTGAAACCACTAAGTGGTAGGTTAAAAACTAAATTTTGCATAAAACTTAATTTTACCACTTCTTTGAATGGAATTTCAAAAATCCGACAGACAAGGTTGATATCAGTAAGTAAAATGTGGTTCAATGAGATAAAAATAATTTTTTGGTGAATAGTAACTTTTTACTTTTTTTACCGCGGTTAATAGTAAATAGGGTAACTAAGGGTAAATATGATATTAATATTACCCTAACACATGTCCTAATTCTATTGGATAAGTTTAATTTGAACAAAAACAAACTTAGGAATAAAAATATGACCATTTAGGCCCAATTGGATTAGATTAGGACATTTATTATTAATTTATTTAAAGAAGGGTTAAAATAGTTAAAATCAAAGTTTAATAAGTAAATCATTTTTAATATGGGGTTATACAAAAGATAAATTCGACTATAAATATTCATTAGAAATCTAAAAATATTTCCTACATAATGGTATTTTATTTATAATTTTTAGACATTAAATAAGTTAATTTATTTATGACACAATGATGATGCAGTAATTATCTTATTAATGAAATATTGACATAATTGGTGTTACAAACACCAAAATAAATGTCATTTGAGACTTTTTATGAATTAAAATAATTTTCTAGGTTAATATGATATATTAATGTTGATTTAATCAACTTGGTTCGAACATATAATTCTGTTATGACTTTCACAAAAATCATATATCAAATAGTGTCAAAATTGACACAAAATAGTTTTTAAATCAAATATTATATTATTAATTGTTATTTTATTCCTAAAAATCTAAGGTTCGGCCAAATGACTTAAATAAGAATATATATATTAATAATAAACAATTTGGGGTTCGTTTGGCATGTTATAGTAAGTGTATTAACCATATAGTGAAAGAAAACAAAAAGACACGGTAAAAGTTAAATTATTTAACTTAGATTTAAATCTAATTGATAAGGTTAAAATAATTCCATAAACTTGTATAAATCCTATTGGTTGATAGGATTTCGACCCATCCCCACTTTAGCTTTGAAATAAGACCCTTTGGAACCATTATAAACCGATTTTGACTTTAATATAAAATAATATTTTGAGATATTCCTAAGGTGCCCCTCTCCTCCCTTATAAAAGGGAACCTCCTCCCCCTCCTCCTCACACCAATTTGAGCACTCAAGCTCGGCCAACCCCTGCCATTTTATCCTCTCCACTTCCCTAGAATAATCCTAGAGGTCCTGTTCTTCTTCAAAGACCAATCTTAGTTCCCTAAGTGGAGGATTCAAAGAGGCGTTCCAAAGAAGAGGAAATATCCATTACCGATCTTTTCAATTTCTTTCTTCTTCAACTTCTTCTTCTTTAGTTGTTTCATGATAAAGTAATAACATAAGTATTACTTACATACTGATATGTTATTATAAATATGAAACAACCCTAATTCACCTTCTATCCATCCCACGGAAAAATGAAATCACCGCGCGTGCGTACGTACGGAATACCGTCTCCACGCCGTGGTGTAATCTATTTTTCCACCATCACTTTACAAGGATGGGTATAATGGTGTAATGAGTAACTATTTATGATTATTATAAAGTAATATTGATACTGAAATAATATATATATACTCCAATACAGTTCCACGATCATAGGAAAGATATCATCACTCGTGCGTACGTACGGAATACCGTCTCCACGATGTGATGCGACTCGTTCTACATGATCATCATTACATAGTAATTATATAAATGAATTAAATGAATAAATATGATATATGTTACACTAATACCATTCTGTATATAAGGTATATATAACCTTAAAAGAAGAATAAGAATGTATTCGGCAAAACACGCATAAGAACAAAAGGCAATAAAGACCCGAGTAACAAGTAACAATGAAATATTACTAACAAGAAGCTAAGAATATGACCATATATGATATCATATCAATATGTATGATTCTGGAATAAGTCAATAACATTATTTAAACCATTATACAGGAGCTTCGGACACATACAAAGCAAAATCGGACCTAAGGTAAGGGAAATATCACAATCTCATTTTTATCCGAGATTGTTTATTCGTAAGTATTTACTGGGGTGTATTTTATCATCCACATCCATGTTTCATCAATATGTAATATTATTTCCATCCACCTAAAATTATTTAAATCCATTTTTACCCTTCGGTGAGTTTTTAGTAATATGTATGGAAGGAATCTTTTGTCGTTTTTCATACGAGGTACTTTTTGACTTTTCCGAAAAAAGTACGAAGAATGTTTTTTTTAACTTATACGGCATGAATGGATTTTAAAAACATTATTTCCAAGAATCTTCCTTTACAAGTTTTCAAGTTTATTTTTAATCAACTTCTTTTATTTTAAAGTCGTATGACATGTTATGAAAGGAAAAATGTTTTTGAAGTAGAAAGGATATTTTCCTCAAGAATGGAGTTCAAGTGTTTTATCAAAATTATTTTCCATCTAAGATAATAAAGGGTTCTGTTTTTATCCCTATTATTACATTGATTTGATTATTTTGTGATGGAATTATATTTTTATGATTTCCTTTATCTTATATGAATTATTTTATGATGTCATGTTGTTTAAGAATTCCATTTTTATTACATGGGTTACGCTATGATGTATGGTTTATGATTATGTGGCACACATAAGAAAGGATTCATTATAAGATGGGTGGGACCTATATCTCCCTCCAATGCATTGGGTAAAGATTTTATATCTCATGAGATAGACATGGCTGGAACGGTAGGTTATACCGGTTCAGTGAAACAGGACTGGAACGAGGGTGACTCGGTTCAGAAAGGGACTCTGTCCACTAAGATAGTCTTG
Source organism: Viscum album (assembly GCA_963277665.1). Taxonomy (NCBI): domain Eukaryota; kingdom Viridiplantae; phylum Streptophyta; class Magnoliopsida; order Santalales; family Viscaceae; genus Viscum; species Viscum album. Next base: position 1,261,404,213 of record OY728164.1, read on the forward strand.
GCAATGAGTCATGACTAACAAGAAATGATTTTCCATGATTATGTGTGCATGCCACAAAGTTTCAAGTTTCATGTTATGATTATGGGGATCTCATTTTCACTTCTATGATTTATTCCATGTTAAGATTTTATGATCTCTTTTGCAGGTTATGATTTTCAAAAAGATATGATATGATTTTTATTTCCTTTATTTGCCCTTGTTGAGCATTTGAGCTCACCCTTTTATGTTTTCTTTTCCCCAGGTCAGGAAGATGGATATTAAGCAGAATATGCTAAAAGGGACCCTAGATATGATGAAATAAATGGGAGACACTGTAGAAGATTTATGAACCAGTTGTTTATGTTTCCCAGTTTCTAAAGACACTATACCTATACGGTTCTTTGTGGTTTTGTCATATGTTGTAATAAGTGTGCTTCAATTTTGAAGTATTAACAATGTATGTAAAGTATGGGTCGTTATAGTTGGTATCAGAGGAAGGGTATAGTCAACCTTTGGAAACTAGGATGTGAAATCCTTAGTAAGAACCCTAAGGATAAGTCTAAGCATAGAACACAATATTAGTGTTTTATAAATGTCCTTGAATAACCTAGGATAATACCTTAAGCATGAAAATTTTATTCTTGAATTATGTGGTTTTCCTATTATAATTAGTGTTTCTCACACTATTCTTCTTGGTTTTAGTCAATGGCTGGAACCCGAAGGAACCGTGTTAATGCGGAATGCGATGGGCAATGAAATGATTGTCCCCCTGAGCAACCAAACGATATGGGAGCTGGAATGCAAAATCTTGTAGTCATGCTCACACAACTTTCTCAAGCTATGAATCATGCAGGACTTCCAAACGAGCAAAGGAAGGAGCAACATTCTGTTGAATCCTTCATGAGGCAGCGTCCACCTTCTTTCAGCGGGTCTACTGATCCATTAGTTTCTGAACAATGGATTAGTACTACTGAAAAGATATTTTCAGTTCTTCAATGTTCTGAGCATGATAAAGTCATCCTAGCAGTGTATCGTTTGGAAGGAGATGCTGATCAATGGTGGAATCTTATTAAGAATACGAGGCAAAGGGATGAAATTGAGTCTATGGAATGGGACGAGTTCAAGAACTTATTTTTCAATAAGTACTTCCCTCGTATTCTCCGAACAAAGATGGAGAAAGAGTTCCTTGAACTGAAGCAAAGGGATGATGAATCTTTTGGTACCTATGAAGCAAATTTTACAAGACTTGCAAGGTACGCTTCTGGTATTATTATCCAACCTGAGAGTAAGATAGATCGATTCTTTAGTGGCTTAAAACCAAGTCTTCTAAGGGCGTTAGCCATAAGGGACTTCAATAGCTACGAGGAAATCGTTTGATGTGCTCTCAAAGTCGAGATGGAGATTGGAGTAACCCATCAGTCACATGGGTTTGATAAGTATAGGAAGATGGAATTCAAAGGAAAATCTAAAGATCACACTGAAAAGAAGATGAGCTTTCCCTTATGCTAAAAGTGTGGAAAGAAACATAGAGGGAGTTGTCTTAAAGGGACAAGTAAATGTTTTAAATGTGGAAAGGAAGGTCATCGGGCATTTGAATGCCATGATAATGGGAAGAAGATGTCTAATGACGCAAACAAAGGAAGGGATACACAGAATGAACCTACTACACTTCAATGTTTCAAGTGCAAGGAGATGGGGCATTATGCCAATCAATGCCCAAATCCAAGGGTTGATGATGATGGTCGACGTCAACAAAATCTTAAGGCTAAAGACAAAGGAAAGTCACATGCAATTTCTATCAGCGATGTGGAGTACGATAACGAAGTGGTGAAAGGTACACTTACCATCCACTCTAAAGTAGCAAATGTTTTATTTGATTCTGGATCCACCCACTCTTTTATTTATAAAGAATTTTCTAAGGGTATCACCGTATTACCTCAACAATTAGATGTTGAGTTAGCTGTGACAACACCTAATGGCACAACAGTCGCATCAAAAGTTTATAATTCTTCTCCGATCGAAGTTTGTGGGAAAGTGCTTCCTGCAAATATTGTGATCCTTCCTTTAGTGGAATTTGATGTGATTATTGGCATGGATTGGCTTTCTCTACATGGAGCTCATATCAATTGCCAAAGAAGGGAAGTCACATTTCATATTCCAGATCAATCTACGATCGTCTATCAATGCAAGGATGAACATAACCTTCCAGTGGAAATTCCTTCCATCTTATGGGTCTTGATTCCACTAAATGAAGGTTATTTATCTCAAATGGTTGGTGAGAAACTCACGATTAAGAATATGCCCATTGTACGGGAGTTTGATGATGTCTTTCCGGAGGAATTACCGGGTCTTCCACCAAATCGTGAAGTTGAGTTTTCAATAGAACTCATACCGGGTGCTTTGCCTATTTCAAAGACACCTTATAGAATGGCCCCAATTGAGTTGCAGGAATTGAAGAAGCAACTCCAAGAGAATCTTGATAAGGGATTCATACGCCCTAGTGTGTCACCTTGGGGAGCACCTGTTCTATTTGTTAAGAAGAAAGATGGATCAATGAGACTCTGCATTGATTATCGAGAACTTAACAAGATCACTATCAAGAACAAATATCCTCTCCCACGCATTGATGACTTATTTGACCAACTACGCGGAGCTCAATACTTTTCCAAGATTGATCTTCGTTCAGGGTATCATCAATTAAGGGTCAAAAGGGAGGATATACCAAAGACGGCTTTCCGTACAAGGTATGGACACTATGAATTTATAGTGATGCCATTTGGTCTTACTAATGCCCCTGCTATCTTCATGGATCTAATGAATAGAGTCTTTAGAGACTATCTTGATCAATTTGTGGTAGTCTTTATAGACGATATTCTTGTCTATTCAAAGAGCAAGGAAGAGCATTAAGATCACTTGAGAATTATATTGAAGACCCTGAGAAAGGAGAAGCTTTATGCCAAATTTACCAAGTGTGAATTTTGGCTTCAAAAAGTTGCATTTTTGGGTCACATAATCTCAAAAGAAGGGATATCTGTGGATCCAGCAAAAACAGAGGTTATCGAAAGATGGTCGAGACCAAAAACAGTAACTGAGATTCGAAGTTTTCTTGGTTTTTCTGGATATTATCGACGTTTTGTAAAAGATTTTTCACGATTATCTAATCCACTCACCAAGTTGACTCGGAAATGAGTTAAGTTTGTTTGGACAGAGGAATGTGAAGAGAATTTCAAGGAGTTGAAAAGAAGGTTATCCAGTGCACCTGTGCTCACACTGCCTTGTAGTGGAGAAAGGTTTGTAATCTATAGCGATGCATCCAAGAAGGGATTGGGGTGTGTTCTTATTCAAAATGATATGGTGATAGCTTATGCCTCACGACAGTTGAAAATCCATGAGCAAAATTACCCAACACATGATTTGGAGTTGGCTGCGGTAATCTTTGCATTAAAGATTTGGATGCATTACCTTTATGGTGAAAGGTGTGATATTTATACTGATCATAAAAGTTTAAAGTATATTTTCACACAAAAGGAGCTGAATATGCGCCAAAGAATATGGTTGGAGCTTATTAAGGATTATGACTGCTCAATCCATTACCACCCTGGGAAAGCAAACAAGGTGGCAGATGCATTAAGTCGACAAGACCATGCTAGTTTATCCATGATGAGGATCACAAAAGATCCAATATTTATGGATTTACAAAGGATGGATCTTGGAATTATAATGGAAGGGGAAAAATCTTATCTTTGTCAAATGAATTTTCAACCATCTATACATGTGAAGATTAAAGAGGCACAGAAAGAAGATGTCGAGTTACAAAAGAAGGTGAGAAATGTTCCTGAATTCAACCTTGATTGTGATGGGATAATAAAGTTCAGGAATCGGGTTTGTGTTCCTCCCATCCCCGAATTAAAGAAGGAGCTGCTGGATGAGGCTCATAGTTCATCATTCTCTATTCATCTTGGAAGCACGAAGATGTATAGGGACCTGAAAGAGTACTTCTGGTGGGATGGCATGAAAAGAGATGTTGCTGAATATGTCTCTCGATGCTTGGTTTGTCAACAAGTTAAAGCTGAGAGACAAAAGTCTAAGGGGATGTTACAACCATTACCCATACCCGAATGGAAATGGGAAAACATCACTATGGACTTTGTCACAGGACTTCCTAAAACATCCAAAGGCAATAATGTTATCTGGGTCATAGTTGATCGTCTTACAAAGTCTGCACACTTCATTGCTATTAGAGAGGATTTCTCTCTAGATCAGCTTGCCAGGATATATGTAAAGGAAGTGGTAAGATTGCATGGAGTACCACTTTCTATTATATCTAATCGAGATCCGAGATTTACCTCGAAGTTCTGGCGAAGTCTTCAGCATACTCTGGATACAGAGTTGAGTTTCAGCACTGCTTATCATCCCCAGACAGACGGTCAGTCTGAGAGAACAATTCAAACCCTAGAAGATATGTTGAGAGCTTGCTCTATGGATTTCAAAGGAGGTTGGGATCAACACCTACCTTTGGTGGAATTTTCTTATAATAATAGCTTTCACTCCAGTATTCAGATGGCTCCTTATGAAGCTCTCTATGGAAAGAAATGCAGGACTCCAACTTGCTGGGATGAAGTTGTTGAAAGAAATCTATTAGGACCTGATCTCGTTGATGAAATGGCAGAAAAGGTCAGATCTATTCAACAACACATAAGAGCAGCTCAGAGTCGACAGAAAAGTTATGCCGACAACCGAAGAAAAGACCTAGAGTTTGAAGTGGGTGATAAAGTGTTCTTACGAATATCTCCCTGGAAGAGGGTTATGAGATTTGGAAAGAAGGGGAAGTTGAGCCCTAGATATATCGGTCCTTTCAAAATACTGGATCGTGTTGGGAAGGTAGCTTACTGATTGGCGCTTCCACCAAATCTCTCTCAAGTTCACGATGTGTTCCATGTATCTCTCCTGAGAAAGTACATACCAGATCCTTCACATGTACTCAGCTCAGAAGTTATACCGCTGGAGCAAGATCTTTCTTATGAAGAACAGCCGATAGAGATTCTGGATCGTAGCAAAAAAGTCCTACGAAACAAGACCACTCGATTGGTGAAAGTTTTATGGAGGAACCACCAACTTGAAGAAGCTACATGGGAGCTTGAGGATATGATGAGGGAGAAGTATCCTCATCTGTTTGTTACAAAGTGACGAATTTCTAGGGCGAAATTCTTTTTAAGGGGGGTAGAATGTAACACCCGAGACTTTTATGTTATATAAATCATAAAAGGAATCTTTTTCTACACAACACTTGCTTGGCTTTCTTTATACGCAATCGTGACCTTCCTCGATAGCTTGCGTTGTACGCAATACCGAGTTTAACTAAACAACAATATGCTATTAAAACTAGCCATTATGAATAGTAATAACCACTTTTTGAAATTTTATAAATTTTATTTTTCAAAATGGACTTCATTTTTGGACTCAGAATATCGAAATTAGCCTAGGGTGAAATTTTGGTATTTTTCTGAAAACTTTCAATTTTTGATGAATAGTGAAACCACTGAGTGGTAGGTTAAAAACTGAATTTTGCATAAAACTTAATTTTACCACTTCTGTGAATGGAATTTCAAAAATCCGACAGACACGGTTGATATCAATAAGTAAAATGTGGTTCAATGAGATAAAAATAATTTTTTGGTGAATAGTAACTTTTTACTTTTTTTACCGCGGTTAATAGTAAATAGGGTAACTAAGGGTAAATATGATATTAATATTACCCTAACACATGTCCTAATTCTATTGGATAAGTTTAATTCGACCAAAAACAAACTTAGGAATAAAAATATGACCATTTAGACCCACTTGGATTAGATTAGGACATTTATTATTAATTTATTTAAAGAAGGGTTAAAATAGTTAAAATCAAAGTTTAATAAGTAAATAATTTTTAATATGGGGTTATACATAAGATAAATTCGACTATAAATATTCATTAGAAAGATAAAAAGATTTCATACATAATGGTATTTTATTTATAATTTTTAGACATTAAATAAGTTAATTTATTTATGACACAATGATGATGCAGTAATTATCTTATTAATGAAATATTGACATAATTGGTGTTATAAACACCAAAATAAATGTCATTTGAGACTTTTTATGAATTCCACTAATTTTCTAGGTTACTATGATATATTAATGTTGATTTAGTCAACTTGGTTCGAACATATAATTCTGTTATGACTTTCACAAAAATCATATATCAAATAGTGTCAAAATTGACACAAAATAGTTTTTAAATCAAATATTATATTATTAATTGTTATTTTATTCCTAAAAATCTAAGGTTCGGCCAAATGACTTAGATAAGGATATATATATTAATAATAAACAATTTGGGGTTCGTTTGGCATGTTATAGTAAGTGTATTAACCATATAGTGAAAGAAAACAAAAAGACATGGTAAAAGTTAAATTATTTAACTTAGAGTTAAATCTAATTGATAAGGTTAAAATAATTCCCTAAACTTGTCTAAATCCTATTGGTTGATAGGATTTCGACCCATCCCCACTTTAGCTTCGAAATAAGACCCTTTGGAACCATTATAAACCGATTTTGACTTTAATATAAAATAATATTTTGAGATATTCCTAAGGTGCCCCTCTCCTCCCTTATAAAAGGGCACCTCCTCCCCCTCCTCCTCACACCAATTTGAGCACTCAAGCTCGGCCAACCCATGCCATTTTCTCCTCTCCACTTCCCTAGAATAATCCTAGAGGTCCTGGTCTTCTTCAAAGACCAATCTTAGTTCCCTAAGTGGAGGATTCAAAGAGGCGTTCCAAATAAGAGGTAATATCCATTACCGATCTTTTCAATTTCTTTCTTCTTCGACTTCTTCTTCTTTAGTTGTTTCATGATAAAGTAGTAACATCAGTATTACTTACATAATGATATGTTATTATAAATATGAAACAACCCTAATTCACCTTCTATCCATCCCACGGAAAAATGAAATCACCGCGCGTGCGTACGTACGGAATATCGTCTCCACGCCGTGGTGTAATCTATTTTTCCACCATCACTTTACAAGGATGGGTATAATAGTGTAATGAGTAACTATTTATGATTATTATAAAGTAATATTGATACTGAAATAATATATATATACTCCAATACAGTTCCACGATCATAGGAACGATATCATCACTCGTGCGTACGTACGGAATACCGTCTCCACGATGTGATGCGACTCGTTCTACATGATCATCATTACATAGTAATTATATAAATTAATTGAATGAATAAATATGATATATGTTACACTAATACCATTATGGATATAAGTTATCTATAACCTTAAAAGAAGAATAAGAATGTATTCGGCAAAACACGCATAAGAACAAACGGCAATAAAGACCCGAGTAACAAGTAACAATGAAATATTACTAACAAGAAGCTAAGAATATGACCATATATGATATAATATCAATATGTATGATTCTGGAATAAGTCAATAACATTATTTAAACCATTATACAGGATCTTCGGACACATACAAAGCAAAATCGGACCTAAGGTAAGGGAAATATCACAATCTCATTTTTATCCGAGATTGTTTATTCGTAAGTATTTACTAGGGTGTATTTTATCATCCACATCCATGTTTCATCAATATGTAATATTATTTCCATCCACCTAAAATTATTTAAATCCATTTTTACCCTTCGGTGAGTTTTTAGTAATATGTATGGAAGGAATCTTTTGTCGTTTTTCGTACGAGGTACTTTTTGACTTTTCCGACAAAAGTACGAAGAATGTTTTTTTTAACTTATACGACATGAATGTATTTTAAAAACATTATTTCCAAGAAGCTTCCTTTACAAGTTTTCAAGTTTATTTTTAATCAACTTCTTTTATTTTAAATTCATATGACATGTTATGAAAGGAAAAAAAAATTTGAAGTAGAAAGGATATTTTCCTCAAGAATGGAGTTCAAGTGTTTTATCAAAATTATTTTCCATCTAAGATAATAAAGGGTTCTGTTTTTATCCCTATTATTACATTGATTTGATTATTTTGTGATGGAATTATATTTTTATGATTTCCTTTATCTTATATGAATTATTTTATGATGTCATGTTGTTTAAGAATTCCATTTTTATTACATGGGTTACGCTATGATATATGGTTTATGATTATGTGGCACACATAAGAAAGGATTCATTATAAGATGGGTGGGACCTATATCTTCCTCCAATGCATTGGGTAAAGATTTTATATCTCATGAGATATACATGGCTGGAACGGTAGGTTATACCGGTTCAGTGAAACAGGACTGGAACGAGGGTGACTCGGTTCAGAAAGGGACTCTGTCCACTAAGATAGTCTTGGCAATGAGTCATGACTAACAAGAAATGATTTTCCATGATTATGTGTGCATGCCACAAAGTTTCAAGTTTCATGTTATGATTATGGGGATCTCATTTTCACTTCTATGATTTATTCCATGTTAAGATTTTATGATCTCTTTTGCAGGTTATGATTTTCAAAAAGATATGATATGATTTTTATTTCCTTTATTTGCCCTTGCTGATCATTTGAGCTCACCCTTTTATGTTTTCTTTTCCCCAGGTCAGGAAGATGGATATTAAGTAGAATATGCTAAAAGGGACCCTAGATATGATGAAATAAATGGGAGACACTGTAGAAGATTTATGAACCAGTTGTTTATGTTTCCCAGTTTCTAAAGACACTATACCTATATGGTCCTTTGTGGTTTTGTCATATGTTGTAATAAGTGTGCTTCAATTTTGAAGTATTAACAATGTAAGTAAAGTATGGGTCGTTATATATCCCTTATTCCCCTTTTTTATATCAGCATGCCATGCATCCATGTATATGACACTACCTAGTAGATTTTGACTATTATTTAGTTGTTCAATTATTCATTCTTCCACTACTTATTTATTTTGTCTTGTTATATTATTCTTCTGCTATTTTTTTTTATTTTTTATATCCACTATACCAATTTGATAAGTGGGTATATTCTCCTCACCATACCACTTGTACACCCTCGCTTCTAGTAAGCATCCTCTAGTGTATGGGGAGGTGTGCATGAGGTCATTTAACATACTGGCTCGGAACTTAGGTTAGGTGGATTTTGAGTTGGGATGTTAAAATTTTGGAAAATGAAGAAGACCATATCGAGGATGTGATTATATGTGTAAATGATGATGAAGATCGTATTGATGAAATGATAGTGATAGTTGAATATGAACTTCATGATTGTCCAAAATTGTTTGAGAAGTTAAAGAGTTGTTAAAAGATGCCATTTTATGATGGTTTCACTAAATATACATCATTTCTAGCCATAGTAAAGCTGTATAATTAAAAATCTAGTAATGGATGGAGTGGTTCCAGTTTTACTGAACTAATTTCTCTCTTGAATGATATGCTCTTAGAAGAAAATGAGGTCCCTAGTTGAACATATGAGGCTAAATGAATGATATGTTTGATGGGTATGATCTCTAAAAGAATACATGACTTTCCAAATGACTATATACTATTTCACAAGGACAAAAAATCACTTAAATAATTCCCAAAGTGTGGTGATTCTCGATACAAGAAAGATTAATTAGTTCCTATGAAAGTTGTATGGTACTTTATAATCATTCCAAGGTTTATACGCCTATGTGTAAGTGAGAAGACTACAAGATAATTTACATGGCATGCAGATATAAGAAATAAATATGGGAAACTTCATCACCCAGAAAACTCTCCTCAGTGGAAGAGGATTGATCATGAGTATCCTGAATTTGGAAAAGATATAAGAAACCTTCATCTTACGTTATCTACATATGGAGTGAATCCATTTGGTTTTCAAAGGAGCACTCATAGTACATGGATGGTTATGTTGGTAAATTATAACTTTTCATTGTGGTTATGAATGAAATGAAAATACATTATGTTATATATTCTTATATGAGGACCAAAACAACTGGGTAATGATATTTATGTTTATTTGGCTCCATTGATCGAAGATTTGAAATTATTATGGGATTCAGGTCTTACGTTGTATGATGATTATTGAAATGAAGATTTCGCATTGAGATTCATTTTGTACAGGGTGATAAATGACTTCCCTACTTACAAAAAATTTCCAAGATATATAATTAAAGTAACTCAAAAGTGTCCCATTTTTGAATAAGTTACATAGTCAATTAGGTTGAAAAATTCATTGAATACTATGTTTTTAGGACATCGCATATTTATACCCCTATAATAGAAGCATTGATCTTGGACAAAATCATTCGATGGAGGTTCATAAGAACATAAAACACCATCTCCACTAATAATTGATTAACTATTTGGGAAAGTAAAATATATCGAAACTGCTTTTGGTAAACCTTTTTTAAAAAACCTTACGAAAATTGGTTATAAAAAGTGATCATTTTTTTAAATTATCATACTGGAATTTTTCATACATCATACATTTATTGATTTATGCATGTTGAAAAAAATGTATGCGATAGTTTCATTGGAATGTTACTAAATATACCTAACAAAACAAAAGATAAAATTAAGGCTAGGTTGGACATGATTGACATGGTAATACGGGAAGAGTTGGCACCAGTGAAGGGTGAAAAATGAACTTTTGTTTCTCCTGCTGCTTACATGCTTTCAAGGTAGGAGAGATATATGTTTTTCAACTTCATGAATGATGTAAATTTTATATATTTTTATTTATTAAATATCAATAATATCATGTCAATGACTGATTTAAAGTTAATGGGTATCAAATCACATGACTATCATGTTTTGATGCAAGATCTAATTCTTGTAGGTTTACATTGAATTTTTTCAAGAATTTATGTCATACATTAAACAAGATATATTTCTTTTTCAAATATATATGTAGAAAATTTATAGACCCATTGAAATTTCCAAATATAGAAAATGAAATTTCCTTCATATTCTATAAATTGGAAATGTTCTTCCTGCTGGCATTCTTTGATATGATGGTTCACTTGATGGTTCACTTAGTGAGAGAGATTCAACTATGTGGTCCTGTAAATTATAGATTTATGTACCCCATTTAATGGTATATAAATATTTTTAAAGGGTATGTCAAAAATCAAAGTCCACCAGAGGGTTTTATTGTGGAGTAATATATTATTGAGGAAGTAATTGAATTATATACCAACTACCTGTCTGGTGTGGAAATCATTGGTCTACCAAAATATCTTCATACTAGGTCACTTGTGGGTAAAGTAATTTCTAGAAGAGATGTTGTCTCAATAAATATTACAGATCAAGAGCAAGACCACCTTTATGTTTTTCTTAATAGTTTAGATGTTTCCCCATATGTTGAAACCCATAATAAAATTATTAGGAATTTGAATCCATCAAGGGATAAAATATGGATATCAAATACATGTAATTAACAGTTTATAGGATGGTTTTGAGAGAATATTTTTAAGGAGTCAATTGAAAATACATATTCAATTTCAGAACAACTTCGATGGATATCTAGGGGACCAATTTTTTATGTATTGTCTTATAATGTTTATGTAATTAATGGTTATACATTATATAAAAATAAACATGATGAAGGTAGTACAATGAAAAATAATGGAGTTATACTTGTAGATGAATCGATTCATGTTTTGGGTAATAAGGAAAAAAATCCAATTTATGAGAATATTTCATACTTTGGAATCATAAAACAAATGTGGGAGTTGGATTATACAACATTCAAAGTGTCGATTTTTTCAATGAAAGTGGGTTGATAACAGTAATGCTGTTAAAATAGATGAATTGGGATTCATGAAAGTGGATTTTAGTAAGGAAGGGTATAAAGACAAACCATTTATAATGGAATCATAAGAATTATAATTATTTTATATTCCATATCTCACAAACCAAAAGTGTTCAATTGTTTTTTTATCAACAAAAACCACTAAAGGGTCATATGAAAAATCAACTGAGGATGAAACTTTCATTGAGACATCTCAATAATTTCATAGTGGTCACAATATAGACAAAGTTTTGTATGATAGTGGGATAAAATCCCTTAAACATTTAAAAAAAGAGTTCAATAATCATGTTATATTTCTTTTGTATTATACAATATGTTACCTAATGTTATTATATATTCGCTAATGTATTTTTGTGATCTGAATTAAATGTTAAACCACTTTTTCAAATAATGAATTATCCACGTAATGATAATCCCAATCCTAAAAAATAATATGTTTCTCAGCCTATTGTTTCTCCTAGCACAGAGGAACAATGGTCTTCTGCACATAATTATGCTACTAATCCATATGAATAACATATTAACAATGTTGAATCCAAGGAAATGGTATAAAATTAAGAAAAAATGCTACAAAAAACAGGAGCATTGTAGCATGACAGTGTTAGAAAAAAATATTATGGTGAAAAGAAATATGTAATTATTATTTTTGGAAGGATTCATAGAGGCTTTCTTACAATTATAACAAGATTTCATCTTAAAGATGTTGAAGAGAAAAATAAACTCGCACCCACCTCTTATTTATGCATACCTCATAATCCAAGAAACGTGGGATGTGTTTTTTGGATGTCATGTAGAGATATCTTTTCAGGTACATTGTGGCTAGTAATACATTTTCTAATAATGCGTGTATTTATCACTTTGATTAGGAATTTTTTATTTATGAAACAACAACTGAGTGATAAAAATAAGGAATGGGAATAAAAACCAATGTACTCCTACCATAAAGCAAGGATGGGGTATGCTTCACTTGAAAAAAAATGGTATATATTTTAAATCTACCATAATAATTTTATGTGATATGAAACAACAACATAATTTTGTTCCTCTATTTATATATAGTTTGATGAATCCAAATACAAATCCACTTCTATCCCACATCATGTGTAATAGAAGGAGGCACATGTAAATAAAGATGGGATGCTAATAAATGAAAACACCCAAAAATTTTGGGAAACAAGTGTAAGTGTGATGTAATATTTTCTTTTTTATTTAAATCACTATAACATAAAAATGATTACTTATTTTCTTATATTTTCTATCTGAATTATACATAGGAATCATCCACACTTGTACCCGATGAATGCCTATTATCAGTGGCCTTGAAGCGATCAAAATAGTATGGCCACGTCAGAGGTGTGGGTTTTGGGGTGACACCCTAAACATGTTTTGAGGAAAAAATAGGATAAAGATAAATAAATGGAAGATATGAAATATATATTATCCACACCTGAAGAAAAATTTCATTATCATTCTAAGTTTCTAGGAAATGTTATGGGGGGAAAGAGAAGAAACAACTCGATAACAACCATTGAGTGAAGATCCACCCCCCCCCCCCACCAGCATTGAAGTGATCCATTCCCCTCAAAGAACTATCTTAGATGAGGTAAACAATATTCTTATAATTGTTTTTGTGAAATTTGAATCAGATAGACATTGATACCTTCCATGTAATGATATAATACAGGGTGAAAATGACTATGATTTATATCTATCAACACTCACCCATCTCTTTGTAGTGAGGGATGCCATGTTCAATATCTAAGAAGATAGTATACACAAATGACCACTTCCAATGGGTCATGTGAGAGTGGGGATTACCGTAGCTCATGACCCGAGCACCGAACTACCTGTTCCACTTGATGACATAGATATTCATATGATTGACCAAGCTGTTGGAACATTCATATCATGTTTATTAGATCTTGTAAAAAATCCACAAGGTATTCATTTCCAGTTTATTTTTCATGTTAAACCTTTAACAATTAATGAAAAAAGGTTTAAACCAATGAATGTTATTATAGACAGACAAAGTGAAGGGGTGAAACTAAATGTTGAATCAAAACCATATAAAGGATCAACCAACTTATCAAAAAGATATTCATAAATCACCTTTTCCCTACCCATTCAATATCCTCATTTACTAACATTTAAGTTTTTTCTAGATACAAAGTTACAAAGTTGTATTAATCACATAGTTTATTTTAAAGAACAAATATATGGAGAGGCTGCTATAGACTACATTTCTCTTGAGAATGTAAATGAAATCCTCAATTATAAATGGCTAGGAGTATCATTTGTAAATGTATACATGAGGTGTGTTTTCATGATTTTTTTCAATAGCTAATATACTACGTTGATTATGAATAAATACATTTCATATTTTTTGCAGGTGTATATTTGAATATCAATTGAAGGGATTACCCCATGAACATAAATTCAGACTCATTAGTCCACATATCACTTCTATAGAAAAAAAATAAATAGAGTAAAAAAATTGATGAAATAGTGGCATAATTGGAAAAAAAATTGAAAGAAAACTTACAGATGACAGACTCTTATTAATACCAACAATACAGGGGTAAAACTCTACAATTTAATCATATCAAATATATCTTAATTTATTTTATTACTTATTCCTTTTTATGTTTTTAGGAAACATTATATTCTCATTGTATTCAATTTGGATACTCCAAAGATTTATTTCCTGGATTTACTATATGGATACCCAACAAACCAACCACACAAGATGATGCTTGTCAATTTTTAATGCACTACATCCAATGTTATAGAACTAAACTTCAAGTTATATATTTTATATTTTGTTTTAATGATAATTATATTATGATAGGTTGGTGTTTAAATATTGTGAAAATCATGGAATGGGGATAGTCCGTGTGCATAAGGAGCCTGACAAGTTCTAAAAGTGGAAAAGTATCAGGGTATATATAATAAGATTTCACTATCCAAACACATATAAAAACAAATTATTTATTTTTCTCAATGTTTCTACAGTGTCTAAAATAAAAAAATAGAAAAGATTGTGGTTATTATGTTTGTAAATTTATAATAGAGATTATATTACATCAACAAACTAGTATCCCTAAAGAGGTATATTTGAATATAATTACTATTTAATTTAAAATATTTATCAATTCTTTGTGTATTTATATTTTTCCAGTACTAATATGAATGTCAAAAATTCTCTTATTCAAAATATGACATAGATTTTCTCAAAAGTGAATGGGGAGTATACCTGATGGCAGAATGTACACATATAACATGAAGACATGACTTCCATAGAAGTAATGGATTGTTTTATTTTATGATTAATTTATTTTTTTCAATATTACTCACATAAGAATTGTTTTCTTATACAGGTAGATTCCTTTTTTCAAGTTGGGGTGGTTTGTTCAAATTTTCTCATTCTTATGAGAGATTGGAATTTGAGGCTACAACTATGATAATTAAAACAAGGAAATGGGTTAAGAATATATATAACTATCATGAAAAGGTGAATTCCTACTACTTATTTAATTAATTTTTTCATCATTTTATTTGCTATTTTTAAGTTAATTTTCTTATCATTTTTATCTAATACTTATTTAGTTTTTTTCATAGATCTTTTTTGAATTCATATTTTTCTTTCAACTATATAAATAATCCATAAAAGAGATAACATGTTCCTTTCTACCAATGTTACCATGCTTTTTATTGTCTTTCTTTGTCAAACTACCAAGAATGTATATTGAGTTGATATACTTAACTGAAAAACCTTTCTTTTTGTTAAAAACCAAAAGAGTAGATAAAGGTTTTTTAACTAAAAACATAAAATAAATATGCAGTGTTGGTAGTTTAGTAAAGAAATAAAATGGGATGGTGTGAGCAGTATGACTCCAGGTTCATCTTTTTATTTAAAATTAACTTTAATTTTAGTAAAAATGGAAACTAACATACCCAAAACATAGAAAACACATTCATATTGTTTTGATAATTTAGTAAAATTATCCATAATTTATTTGTGATATGTAAGAATCAAGAACGCCACAATCCGACACATGGTGTGACCAATATAAATCCAAGTGTTTCCTTTTATTTAAAATTGACATTAATTTTAGTAAAACGAAAACATGACATGCTCAAAATCAATCAAACACATTCATATTGTTTTTATACATTAGTAAAATGATCCATAAGTCATTTTTTATGTGAATGAATCAGCCTCACCTCAATATGATGTACAATGTGACCGGTATGACTCCAAGTGTGTATTTTTATTTAAAATTAGTATTAGATTTAGTAAAAAGAACAAGTGAAATACTGAAAACTAATAAAACACATTCAGATTGTTTTGATACTTTATTAAAATGATAAAAAGTCATTTTTGACATGTAAGAATAAACTGCACCTCAATATGACACACAGTGTGATCGGTATGACTCCAAGTGTGTCTTTTTATTCAAAATTAACATTAATTTTAGTAAAAAGAACAAGTGACATACTAAAAACAATGAAAACACATTTTTACTATTTTTATACTTTAGTAAAATGATTTAGAAGTCATTTTTTATTTTTATGAATCAACTTCACCTCAATCCAACACACGGTGTGACTGGTATGACTCGAAGTGTCTTTTTATTTAAAATTGACATTAATTTTTGTAAAAAGAATAAGTGACATACTGAATAATGAGTAAAATACATTCATATTTTTTAATACTTTAGTAAAATAATCCATAAGTTATTTTTTATTAGTAGGAATCAACCACACCTTAATTCGATGTACAGTGTGACCTTTATGACACAAATTGTCCTTTATCAGTTTAATTTTTTTTAGTTCAAAACATGTTTCACTCACTTAAAACCAACCAAATTCACTCATATTGTCTTTATAATTTATGAAAATAATTCATAAGTCATTTTTGACATGTAAGATACAGTCTCACATCAAACTGGCATATAATGTAACTAATATGACTCAAAGTGTATGTTTCTAGTTTCAAATGACATTTTAGTAAAAATAACAAGTTACATAATGAAAAATAATCAAAAACTTTCATATTGTTTTTATAATTTATTAAAATGATTCATAATTCATTTCTGACATGTAAGAATTAACCCCACCTTAATATAACACACAATGTAACTGGTATAACTCTAAGTGTCTTTTAATTTAAATTTAACATTAATTTTAGTAAAAATAACATGTGACATACTTAAAACTAAGAAAAATAATTTTTATTTTTTTTATACTTTATAAAAATGATCCATAAGTCATTATTTCTATGTAAGAATCAAATACACCTCAATCTGATTCACGGTGTGACCGGTATGACTCAAAATGTCTGTTATCAGTTTAAAATTGACATTATAGTTCAAAATGTGTCACTCAATAGAAATAAAAAAATGCACTCTGGTTATCTTGATAATTTAGGAAAAAAATAATACATTAATTGTAATGTGTAGGGAGATATCTCATATCAAACCTACACATGATGCTTCCAATATGACTCAAAGTGCGTGTTTCCAATTTCAAATGAAATTTTAATAAAAAACACAAGTGACATACTCAAAACTACTCAAATACATTTTGATTATTTTGATAGTTTATTCAAATGATCTATAAGTTATTTTTCATGTGTAGGAATCATCCTCACCTCAATATGGAATACAATGTGACCAGTATAATTCCAAGTGTTTCTATTTATTTAAAATTGATATTAATTTTAGTAAAAAGAACAAGTGAAAAACTGAAAACTAATAAAATGCATTCATATTCTTTTGATACTTTATTAAATTGATTCATAAATCATTTATAAAGTGTAGGAATAAACCCCACCTTAATATTACACATAGTGTGACCGGTATAACTCTAAGTGTGTCTTTTTATTTAAAAATTACATTAATTTTAGTAAAAAACAAGTGACATACTAAAAACTGAGAAAACACATTGTTATTATTTTGATACTTTAGTAAAATGATACATAAGTTGTTTTCGATATGTAGGAATCAATATCACCTCAATCCTACGTATGGTGTGACCGGTATGACTCAAAATATACGTTATCAGTTTAAAATTGACATTTTAGTTCAAAACATGTCACTCACTGAAAACCAAGAAAACATGCCTTGATTATATTGATAATTTAGGAAAATGATTCATAAGTCAGTTTTGATGTGTAGGAAGAAGTCTCATGGCAGACCGACATAGGATACGACTGATATGACTCAAAGTGCATGTTTCTAGTTTCAAATGACATTTTAATAAAAAAACACAAGTGACATACTAAAATCCGATCAAACACATTCGGATTGTTTTGATACTTTATAAAAATTATCCATAAGTCATTTTTGATGTGTAGGAATTATCCACACATAAATTTGATGCATGGTGTGACTGGTATAATTCCAAGTGTGTCTATTTATTTAAAATCGACATTAATTTTAGTAAAAAGAACAAGTGACATACTGAAAACCAAGAAAACACATTCATATTATTTTTATACTTTAGTAAAATGATCCATAAGTCATTTAATACATATATTAATCAACCACACCTCAATATGATGCACGGTATGACCGGTATAACTCTAAGTGTTTCTTTTTATTTAAAATTGACATTAATTTTAGTAAAATGAACAAGTGACATACTGAAAAATGAGAAATCATATTCGAATTATTTTGATAATTTAGGAAAATGATCCATATTTCATTTTTGACATTTAGGAATCAACCACACCGTAGTATGATTCACAGTGAGACCTATATGAATCCAAGTGTGTATTTTTATTTAAAATTGACATTAATTTTAGTAAAAAGAAAACGTGACATACTAAAAACCAATAAAAACATTCAGATTGTTTTGATACTTTAGAAAAAAGAACCATGATTCATTTTTGATGTGTAGGAATCAACTGAACCTCAATATGATGCACAATGTACTGGTATAACTCAAAGTGTTCGTTATCTGTTTAAAATTGACATTTTAGTTTAAAATGTGTGTCACTTACTGAAAATAAATAAAACGCATTCCAGTTGTCTTGATAATTTAGTAAAATGAATCATAAGTCATTTTTGATATGTATAAATCAGTCTCATGTCAGAACGACAAACTATGCGACCTGTATGACTCAAAGTGTGTGCTTCCAATTTGAAATAACATTTTAGTAAAAAACATAAGTTGCCTATTGAAAACTGAGAAAATGGATTTGTAATGTTTTGATACTTTAATACAATGATCTATAAGTAATTTTTGATGTGTAGGAATTATCTTTGCTTCAATCCACCGCACGGTGTAACCGGTATAACTCCAAGTGTGTTTTTGTTTAAAATTGACAATAATTTTAGTAAAAATAGCAAGTGGCATACTCAAAACTGAGAAAAATCATTCATATTATTTTGATACTTTAGGAAAATTATCCATAACTCATTTGTGATGTGTAGGAATCAACCAAACCTCAATACGATGCATGATGTGACTATTATAACTCTAAGTGTTTCTTTTTATTTAAAATTCATCTTTTATTAATGTATTCTTCCATATTAATGTTTAATTTATTTATTTATAGTATTACTAACATAATATTTGTTTTATTATGTAGGTAGATTCTTTTGCTTGGGTTGAGGTGATTTTTTTAACAACTGATACCATGGGAGGACTTTTTTGAGAGGGGATCGTGGATTCCAATGATGATGAAATATTAATGTTTATAAATTTTTGTGGATAGTAATTATAAATGTAATTATACAAAAAATTGTTTGAAATGTATATAGTAGTGTTTTTTTGTATTCATGATGTAAAATTTATTTTAATTAAATTATATATTTTTCATATGGGTTACAGGTATTTTCTGTAGTGTGTTGTTATACAAACAACACACTACATCAGGTTGGGCCTTTATCAAGGCTGATAAAGGGGACCCCCCTCCCTTAATAATGTTGAGGACAATAACACTTTTTTAGAACTGTTAAAGGTCATTGTTCATGATATTAAAGGTAATATCTATAGTGGTTCATCACATTATGATTTTAAATTGGTGCATATTTCTATCAATTTTTATAACTAACACTGAAAATCATTTCTAATGATTTTCAATGTAAGTTATTACCTAACCAATATATAAAATATTTTTGACAGTGGATATAAACTGATATAAAAAAATGAACTTGTTATAAATATAATTTTCACTATTACATTGAATAATTTGGGGTTATATAACACATGATTTCATCAAAATAAATAAAACTTTAATCTATTAAAAAAAATTGATCATATATTTTAGAAATAAAATTTTAAACATAATTTTTCATATTTTTATAATAAAAACATGGTTATTACAATTACCAAGATAAGGATGGATTCAACCAATGAATATGAATAGGCCATGAAACCACTATTATATAAGTGTCTTTTAAAATCACTAGAAAAATCTTTTATCAGTGATAAAAAACATTTTTTATTTAAGCGTTGTTAAATGGGGTCCCTTTAATCAAATACATTTTGATTATTTTGATAGTTTATTCAAATGATCTATAAGTTATTTTTCATGTGTAGGAATCATCCTCACCTCAATATGGAATACAATGTGACCAGTATAATTCCAAGTGTTTCTATTTATTTAAAATTGATATTAATTTTAGTAAAAAGAGCAAGTGAAAAACTAAAAACTAATAAAATGCATTCATATTCTTTTGATACTTTATCAAATTAATTCATAAGTCATTTATAAAGTGTAGGAATAAACCCCACCTTAATATGACACATAGTGTGACCGGTATAACTCTAAGTGTGTCTTTTTATTTAAAATTTACATTAATTTTAGTAAAAAACAAGTGACATACTAAAAATTGAGAAAACACATTGTTATTATTTTGATACTTTAGTAAAATGATACATAAGTTGTTTTCTATATGTAAGAATCAATATCACCTCAATCCTACGTATGGTGTGACCGGTATGACTCAAAATATACGTTATCAGTTTAAAATTGAAATTTTAGTTCAAAACATGTCACTCACTGAAAACCAAGAAAACATGCCTTGATTATATTGATAATTTAGGAAAATGATTCATAAGTCAGTTTTGATGTGTAGGAAGAAGTCTCATGGCAGACCGACACAGGATACGACCGATATGACTCAAAGTGCATGTTTCTAGTTTCAAATGACATTTTAATAAAAAAACACAAGTGACATACTAAAATCTGATCAAACACATTCGGATTGTTTTGATACTTTATAAAAATTATCCATAAGTCATTTTTGATGTGTAGGAATTATCCACACATAAATTTGATGCATGGTGTGACTGGTATAATTCCAAGTGTGTCTATTTATTTAAAATCGACATTAATTTTAGTAAAAAGAACAAGTGACATACTGAAAACCAAGAAAACACATTCATATTATTTTTATACTTTAGTAAAATGATCCATAAGTCATTTAATACATATATTAATCAACCACACCTCAATATGATGCACGGTATGACCGGTATAACTCTAAGTGTTTCTTTTTTTTTAAATTGACATTAATTTAAGTAAAATGAACAAGTGACATACTGAAAAATGAGAAATCATATTCGAATTATTTTGATAATTTAGGAAAATGATCCATATTTCATTTTTGACATGTAGGAATCAACCACACCATAGTATGATTCACAGTGAGACCTATATGAATCCAAGTGTGTATTTTTATTTAAAATTGACATTAATTTTAGTAAAAAGAAAAAGTGACATACTAAAAACCAATAAAAACATTCAGATTGTTTTGATACTTTAGAAAAAAGAACCATGATCCATTTTTGATGTGTAGGAATCAACTGAACCTCAATCTGATGCACAATGTACTGGTATAACTCAAAGTGTTCGTTATCTGTTTAAAATTGATATTTTAGTTTAAAATGTGTGTCACTTACTGAAAATAAATAAAATGCATTCCAGTTGTCTTGATAATTTAGTAAAATGAATCATAAGTCATTTTTGATATGTAGAAATCAGTCTCATGTCAGAACGACAAACTATGCGACCTGTATGACTCAAAGTGTGTGCTTCCAATTTGAAATAACATTTTAGTAAAAAACATAAGTTAACTATTGAAAACTGAGAAAATGGATTTGTAATATTTTGATACTTTAAGACAATGATCTATAAGTAATTTTTGATGTGTAGGAATTATCTTTGCTTCAATCCACCGCACGGTGTAACCGGTATAACTCCAAGTGTGTTTTTGTTTAAAATTGACAATAATTTTAGTAAAAATAGCAAGTGGCATACTCAAAACTAAGAAAAATCATTCATATTATTTTGATACTTTAGGAAAATTATCCATAACTCATTGTGATGTGTAGGAATCAACCAAACCT
Source organism: Viscum album (assembly GCA_963277665.1). Lineage (NCBI taxonomy): Eukaryota > Viridiplantae > Streptophyta > Magnoliopsida > Santalales > Viscaceae > Viscum > Viscum album. The sequence goes on from OY728164.1 coordinate 1,261,426,354, forward strand.
CAATACAATGCATGATGTGACTATTATAACTCTAAGTGTTTATTTTTATTTAAAATTCATATTTTATTAATGTACTCTTCCATATTAATGTTTAATTTATTTATTTATAGTATTAATAACATAATATTTGTTTTATTATATAGGTAGATTCTTTTGCTTGGGTTGAGGTGATTTTTTAACAACTGATACCATGGGAGGACTTTTTTGAGAGGGGATCGTGGATTCCAATGATGATGAAATATTAATGTTTATAAATTTTTGTGGATAGTAATTATAAATTTAATTATACAAAAAATTGTTTGAAATGTATATAGTAGTGTTTTTTTGTATTCATGATGTAAAATTTATTTCAATTAAATTATAGATTTTTCATATGGGTTACAGGTATTTTCTGTAGTGTGTTGTTATACAAACAACACACTACATCAGGTTGGGACTTTATCAAGGATGATAAAGGGGACCCCCCTCCCTTAATAGTGTTGAGGACAATAACACTTTTTTAGAACTGTTAAAGGTCATTGTTCATGATATTAAAGGGAATATCTATAGTGGTTAATCACATCATGATTTTACATTGGTGCATATTTCTATCAATTTTTATAACTAACACTGAAAATCATTTCTAATGATTTTCAATGTAAGTTATTACCTAACCAATATATAAAATATTTTTGACACTGGATATAAACTGATATAAAAAAATTAACTTGTTATAAATATAGTTTTCACTATTACATTGAATAATTTGGGGTTATATAACACATGATTTCATCAAAATAAATAAAACTTTAATCTATTAAAAAAATGATCATATATTTTAGAAATAAAATTTTAAATATAACTTTTCATATTTCTATAATAAAAACATGGTTATTACAATTTCCAAGATAAGGATGGCTTCAACCAATGAATATGAATAGGCCATGAAACCACTATTATATAAGTGTCTTTTAAAATCACTAGAAAAATCTTTTATCAGTGATAAAAAACATTTTTTATTTAAGCATTGTTAAATGGGGTCCCTTTAATCAAAGCTAATAAAAGCACTGATAAAAGTAAAAAAATACTATAAATTTGGAGTGGGTCGAATTTTCTCTATCTCTCCCCCTATCCCTTTTATCAATGCTATAACACCTTTTTCCCACCCCTACATGCCCCTTCCTTCACCTGGTTTCAAACCTGAGACCTCTCCCTTACAAATCTGCACCTTTACCACTATTCTATATTATTTTTTTTTATTTTTTTGATCTATTTATTTATTTATATATATTTCACTACATTTTTTATCCATATATTTATATATATATATAAGGGTAAATAATATGGATCTCATTCTCCATAGAAATAAAATTCAATGGTGTCCTGAAAGCTTCCACCTGCTTTGAAAAGACGACCTCTCTTCATCTTGATTCCCCCAAAATTCATGGATTCTTTTCACTCGGAGTGGGATATATCCTTCAATGATGGAAATTTTGAATCATCGTCTGGAGGAAAACCTAAATCTTCAAGGTGACTTTTTATCATCCTCAAATAGAAAATGGATTTACTTCATGGAAGCACTCCATGGATCTGATGCCAGCACTTGTGAGTTTCCAATACCTTATTCTTTCAATAAATTTGATGATAGTGGCTTCATGGTTGTGGAAGACCCAAAAGTGCTTCAACAGAGATTGATTTATGAAAATTCTCCATCCTCATGTGTATTTTGTACTCAGAAGGAGACAAACCATGGTCATATGATGATTTGAAATTATAGATCTCCCAATAATGGAGCATCTTTGATTGGAATATGATCTCAATTGGGATGAGATTCTTATATATTCTTTTCAGAAGCAAATTTCATCTTAAATCCATTTGGAAGATTGGTAATATACATCTGAAGCTATGTATTTTGATAATTTTAGAGTGGAATATTAATTTTAATCCTTTCAGTCAAAATAATTCAACCGCGAAAATTTGGGTTAGATTTCATTAGTTGAACTGGGTTTATTATCATCCCAATATCTTGAATGATCTTTCTTCATGCATCGGAATCCCTTTGAATATTGATCATTGAACTATTAATGGATAAATTCGGATGTATTCTAGAGTCCTTGTTAAATCTAATCTTGATATGAAACCTCTTAATACAGTTTGTTTCATTGCTAATGACATCAATATTGAGGTAAAAATAGAGTTTAAATTTATTCTTCCATTCTGTGATTATTGTAGAATTGTTGGGAATAACATCTCTGTGTGTAAGAATATTCAAAAGTGTATGAAACCCATAACTAAACTAGATGATTGGAAAGAGGTTAGTAAAATAAATAAAGTCAAGGGAATTTCCCTAGATAGAATTGAGCATTTAAGAAAAATAGAGCCTATAAAATGGATTAAAAAACAAACAAATACCTTTGATGAGAAAGAGATAAAAGGGGGAAATGGGGGCTCTCTTGTTGATGAGGAAGAAAGTGAGGATATTGATTCTAGGTCTATAATTTTTTTTGAACCTCCCATCAATATTTTGGATCCATCTAAGATCCCAACAAGTGAGGATGATGAAGTTTCTCTTGATATCTTCCATGATATTATGAATATTTTTAATAAAATGCATTTCGAATTACCATTATCTAATAATGGTTATATTTATGCCTCTCCCATTCAACCTAATAGAGAGTCCTCACATGATCCTCCTCAGGTTCTTTTGGCAGGACAAGTTCCTATCATTTCCAATGGGGGTTCCTATGAAGATTTTGTCACTACTTCTATATGTATCTTAGGTAATCATTTGTCTAGTCAGCCTTATCCTCTTGAGAGTGCCTTACTTCATAGTGAAAAAACTAATAATTTCTTCTCAATCCCTCAAATTTACATATCAAGAATTCTTTCTGTTCCAAAGGATTATTTTAATGCTGAAAATTTACAAAATGAATAAGCTGCTCCAAGTTCCAGTAATATCAGTGAGGGCATTAAAAAATCATTCATGGGGTTAACATAGGAAATAATCTCTATTATTTCTAGTGAGAAGAAGCCAGTTTTAACAATATCCAATGATGAAGATAAATTTTCTAAGCTGGAAATTATAGTAGAATATTCATGTCCAGTTGTTTAAAATTCAACAAAGGATGATGACTCTAATATGGATGAAAAAATTCAATTTGTTACTGGATAATCATCATCACCTCACATTAATGCTGATAAAACCTATATGTTGGACATTGTTGTAACTAAGGTTGTTCTTTACTATAAATGGAGTATGGTTTGTATTTTTTTTCAATCCTCACATGGAAGATCAAGGAGTTTTCATGGAAATGTATCTTATAGTTCAAGATGACAAAATTATTGTAGGTGACATCATTTTCTAGTATTTTCCAAAAAAAAATATCCAAAATTTTGAAGTTAGCTAGCATCGTGAAAAGTGTATTTACTTGAAGGCCTTATGAAAATATGATAAATTCATGAGTTTCATGAAGATGGGCTTCATGAATGGTGTTTCGTGGAGGTTTAAGGAAAGCTGATAGTGATCTAAGCGACAGCGATGAGTATTGTGAATGACAAAGAATTGGAGCATCGTGAATGGTGACAGTGATCTCTGCAATTATGAGAATTGAAGCATCGTAGTGCATGATGGTTTGATAAAAATCTTCGAGACAATGTTAAATCATAATGGAGCATCGCGAATGGAGGAGATACATGAAGGTGGTTTTGAAATATCCAAAAAATATGTTAAGAGGTGGTGGATCATCGCAAATGGATGAGCCAGTAAATATGAGGCTACCCCTCTTTATTTAACATGAATTTTTTAAGGAAAATTCTAAATCACTCTGATTTCATGAAGCCAAGGGAGCTCTGCGAAACTAACATTCCATGCGATCTTGAGCATCATGAAAAAACTTTTTGAGTCTTGAATGATTCCAATACTTTTTATTAATGAGTGCCTCATGATGATGGGGTATTCTAAATTGACTCAGTGAGCTTTGTGAAGGCAGCTTGTTCTGTGAAGGTAGGGTGCTTCACAGATGTAGTGATCTTTGCAAAGGAGTGTCGCGAAAGGCAGTTTTGAATATTAGTTTTTCAGTGAATAAGGATTTCAAAGTACATCAACTCAAGTCTACGGTGCAAGAAGATTCTCATTCTAAATAGAGACAAAGTCTTTGATTCCAATGTATTGAAGCGACCTTCAAGTCGATAAACTGTGTTAGACTTCTCTCAAAGCATTGAGCTAGGGGGGTCGAAGGAAGTGTTTCAAGGGACGCAATGTGTTATATTTAAAATATTATAAATGAAGTGTGCCTAGCACAGCATGACTATGATTGAACTCTTGTATTCCACAAATAGTGAAGATTAGTGGATTTAGGTATGACCGAAACATAATCGGTGTATTCTCCTTAGACTAGCCCTTAGTGGTGAACTAGGTAAAATTGATGTGTGATCTCTTTTCATATGGTGGTTTGTTTTCTACAAATTCCCTTCAAATAGGTTTAATTGGTTCCTACCAACATTAGAACAAGATCTATCACTTTTGAAGAAAAATTTGACACCCTAATTCACCCCTCCCCTCTCAGGGTGTTCTAGGGTCCTTCAGACATCCTAGTGGAATGCTCAAGTCTAGTTGATCAAGACCCAACAAAAGCTTATGGCTCTGGTAAGGATGTCAAAAAACATCCTTCAATTAGATAATCAATAACACTTCACATTGATGATGATAAACTTTCTAAATTGTACACCACAATGGTCTACTCAAGTCCAAGTGATCAAGTTTCATCGGAGGCTGGTGATTCTAGTAAGGATGGAAAAAAGCACCCTACAACTAGATAATCAACCAGAAACAAAAATGTTTTTAGAAAGAAAAAAGGGGGCTTTTTCTCCAAACTAAGGTTTAAATGGAAATATTGTTTTGGAATTGTCAAGGTATTTCCAATCCTTAGACAATTAGGGCCCTTCAACTATTTTTAAGAAATCATAAACTAGATATTTTAGGCCTCTCTAAACCTAAAAGGACTTTCTCATAGAAGATTGATTCACTTGATAAATTGGGTTATCAGCTTATTGGAACAAATTTTTCCAACAATAACACTAAGAGATTCTTGGTCCACATCCATCATAGACCAGTTTGAGTTTCTCCCATTATTTCACATGAGCTGATTGTCACTTTCAATTACTATTATGATGGAATTAAACAATGTTTCTCAATAATTTATGCATATAATGGTTATTAGAAAATAAGAGGTCTTTGGTAGGATATTTTTAACATAATTATAATTATAAATTTCCCATAAACTCTCATGGGTGATTTTAATGCTATTATTAATCCCGATGAGAGACATGGAATTGGTAATTTTTCTTCCTCAACCAGATATTTCAAGGCTTTTATTGAAGATAGTCTTTTCTATGAAATTAATCTTGTTGGAGCTAAATATACTTGGTATATAAGGCACCTTCATTCTTTTTTTTTCTAGTAAATTGGATATATCTTTTATCAATAATGAAACCCTCAATTTTTGGTCCTCTATCTCTTGTTCCACCCTTTCAAAATTTAACTATGACCACCACCCTATTTTTGAAAATTTAATTTATAAAGTGGAAAATCCACCCTTTCCCTTCAGATTTAGTAATTCTTAGACTTCACACCCTAGTTGTAGACCCATTTTTCAAGAAACTTGTAATTCTTTTAACTTTAGGGATGATTCTCTTTCTTGTGTTTTAAGTTCAAAATCCTTAAGAAAAAGATGAAAATTTGGAGTAAAAATTACTTTAGTCTCATTGATGAAAATATTTACTATATTGAATCATTACTCATTTCTATTCAAGAGAAAGACACTGGGAATGATTTTTCTACTAGCCTTGAACAAGAAAATATGGTCACACGTGATCTGAGTGTTCTTCTTAATCTTAAGGAACTCATGTAGAGGGAATCCTTCAAAATAAAATGGTTAAAGGGTAGTGATAGAAGTACTAAGTTATTTAATTCTATTTAAAGGATAAGTAAAATTAATAGACCTTTGTCTATTCTCAGTGATAATGGAAACTTCTTTGAAAAAGAGAAGACTTGGTAGCACATGTTTTCTCTTATTACATGAAGTTATTTGATGCCACCAACACCCCAACTGAAACCTTGGAAGATATCATTACTAATCTTTTCACCCAAGAGGAAAATTCTAACCTCTTTCATTCCTCTTGATTTTGAGATTAGAGATCCAATCTTTGGTCACAATTATGGGAGTTCTCTTGGCCCAGATGGTTTTATAAACTCCTTCTTTCAAACTTACTAGGATATCATTCACATTGATGTATGCAGACTGGTTAGTCATTTTTTCAGAGGTGTTCAACTAACTCATGGTATAAATGCTCAATTTCTTACCCTCATCCATAAAGTTGATAATTAAAATGAGTTACATCTCTTCAGTCATGTTTCTCTTTTCAATACCATTTATAAAATTATTGGGAAAATTCTAGATAACTGATTGGTATGAATTTCCAACAATATTGTGTCTACTGATCAATTTCGCTTCATCAAAGGTAGTATTATACAAGATTGTTGTGTTATAGCCTCTAAATGTGTTAATCTTCTCTGGAAACCCACCATAGGAGGGAACATTGCTATTAAATTAGATTTCAATAAATCCTTTGACACTCTTGAATGGAGATCAGGTTTAGATTCAATGAAACCTTTGTCAATTGGGTTAAAATCCTCTTGTGCTCAGCCCATATCTTGGTGCTGATAAATGTCTCTCCTAAGGGATATTTCTCATGATTAAGAGGTGTCAAACAAGGTGATCCCCTTTTAGAAATTATTTTCTCTTTTGCTGAGGACTACTTGAGTAGGCTTCTTCCCAATTTAGTGAAGGAGGACAAGGTCACTCCCATCAAGGTCGGTAGAGGTCTTGTTGCTCCCACTCATCTATTATATGTTGATGATATCATTATTTTCATTCAAGAGGATAAAAGAAACATTAGAAACTTGAAAATTGATCTTCGTCACAATGAAAAATTCTCAGGTTAGGAAATTAGCTGGAACAAATCTTTCCTTTACTTTTGTAAAAGAACACCTATAGCTAGAAGGGTGAGAACCACCACTAAGTTAGGGATTAGAGAAGGTAATATTCCATTTATTTATCTTTGTGTCCCTATTTTTTGGGAAAAACCTCAAGCCAACCACTTTTCGCATATTGTGAGTCAAATTAGGAGTCATCTCTCTTCAGGTAAAGGAAAAAATGCTTTCAATGGTAGGATGAATTAGCCTTGTAAAAACCAGCATTGTTTCCAAATTCGTTCACTCTTTTATAGTATATAAATGGTCGTTTTCTCTCATATAAAGTATTAGTACTTTTATAAAAAAAATCATTTGGACAGGAAGCATCCTCCAAAGAAAAATTGTCATTGTTCCCTAGAAACAATACTGCCAATCAATTGATTATGGAGGGATGGGAATTAAGAATCTTAGCAAGTTTAATAATAATTTGAATGATAGTTTTGTGTGGAGACTCATTAGTAAGAAATCTAACGTCCTTAATTTTCTCAGAACAAGATTCCTTAGAAAATTCAAGTGTGTGAATTATGCAGAATCCTCCACATGGCTTGCTTTCAAGAAGCCATATTCCAGAATAATGATTAACTCTTATTGGATTGTTGACACTAATTCCTCTCTTAATTTTTGGATGGACAACTGGACGGGTACTCCTCTCATCAACAACCTTGTTTCACAAGACATATCTTTGGAAACCAATGTCTCAATTAAAGACCAATTGTAGATTCCTCTTGATACCCTTCTAGTTGAGATTAATGAAACTACTTAAAATTGCAATTTCATTGGTGGAGATGACATTCTTATTTGGGAGCATGCTACTAATAGAACGCCATCGTCAAAGGCCTTCTACCGTATTGCAACTCTTGAACACATTAACAACTGGACAAAAAGCCTCAACAATCCTTGGATTCTACCATCTATATTTACTCTTGTCGGGAGAATGTTTTATTCTAAACTTCCCACTGGTGATTTCCTTCAAATTGTAAGTATTAATCTTTGCTCTAAATGTGTTCTTTGCAATCAACATAGAGAAAACATTGATCATCTCTTCCTTAGCTATGCCATGGTTGCTGCCTTATGGACTAGTATTGGAGACTTGTTTCAAGTGCGGCTTCCAGACTGTTTCTCGATCAGAGACCGCTTGGTTTCTTGTCTACAGGTGCAGTCATTGAAGCAAATATCGAATTTGCTGCATGCAGCCTGCCTGGAAGTTCTTCACTTAATTTGTAGTAGTTGTAATTTCCTAATCCATGGTGGCATGCCATTCGCCTTCAATCATCTTTAGCACATATCATCGGAGCAGTTAAAGGGGCAAACTCCAATCAAAATAGTAAATGTGATAACTTTTTACATGTTTTTTTGTCCTTAAATGCTTTGGAATTATAGGTAATTATAATCCTCCTCGTGGAACTTTGGAAGTCTTATGGACCCCTCCATTTCTTGGTGGGCTCAAATGTAACACGAATGGTTCTTCAAGACGTAATCCAGGCGCCTCGGGATATTGTGCTATTTTCATAGACCAGAAAGGCAGTGCAAGAGGTTTGTCTCTATGGCCCTTGTGGCTTCTCCACTTCCTTGGATGCAGAAATGGTTGGGATTATCAAAGCGGTTAAAATGGCTCAATAATAAGGATGGTCTAATATATGGTTGGAATGCGACTCGGCCACGGTGGTGCAAGCAATTAAAAATGGCATAATTCATTTGTCCTGGAAACTTTACTGTCAGATGGATTAGGTGCTTGGAATCTCTTTCGACCATGAATCACGTTATTACATGTCTTTTGTGAAGAAAATTTTGTGGGTGACGGCTTGGCTAACAAAGGGGTGACGACCATCGGATTGACTTGGCTCAATGATGTTCGTGAAGATCTTTTTTTTATTTTTGGCATAATAACTATTATAAAAAGCCACAATTCAGACTTTTGTAACTTTTTTTATTTTAATATAGGAGGCATGTCCTTTTGGGCACGCCCTTGTTTTACCCCAAAAAAAAATACATGCATATACTTATGTATACTTGCATATATATATGCCCCCCAAGCTCGGGTGGGGTGGTAAGGGTGGGGAGGGGTTTGGGGCGTGGTCGTGGGGTCAAGTCCCTGGGCCAGTGATTTATTTGTATTTTCTTCCTTGTGTCGTGTGTCACTTTCGCGGTTGTAGCCAATTTTTTTTATACTTACATGTGTGTGTGTGTGTGAATATAATTATACATATATAAATTTATTTACAAATATTATATATTAATATTTATATACATATGTTAGAATATATAAATAAATATCTATTTGTTTGTTAATACACACACACACAAATATATTTTTATATATAAAAACATTAAATATACATTGTATAGGAATATAAATGTTCATACATTTCTATTTTATATAAAATGGATATTATTTTTGATTTAGATATTTTTATATATTTAGAAAGATGTTTCATTTGTAAACATGGTTACATATTTATTTTTAAAATTAAATTTTAATGTGTAAATATATACAAAAAAAATGTATATATGTGTATATATTTAATTATAAATAACATTCCAATATCAAAAATAATAAAATTTGAATGTCATAATATTCATATGAGAATAAATTGAGTGGATAAATCCCAACATTTATTTTTAGTTATAGAAACAATAATAACGTATTGTTTAAAAAAAAGTAATGCATCAAAGGAACTAACATCTTATTTAGTTTGTAAGTGACGTCATTCAAAACTTCACTTCTTTTGTCTGTCTTGAAAAGTTATGTCAAACCCCTCAGCCTTCACCTTTGTAAGTGACCCCTCAGCCTTCACCTTAAAAAAACTGCCACCCTCTGAATCAAAAGCATGCAGGACACGCCAAGAAACATAAATGCCGTTCCATATTCCCAATCAAAACCCACCCTCACGTCGTAATAACTCCACACCCGCCGCCCCCATCACCCACCATGGCCTCCCAAAACCACACCGCCGCCGCCGCCCTCCTCCGCCGCTGCCTCTTCTCTCCGGCCAATCGGATCACACCCTCATTCCACGTTCTGGAGCTGTCCCTCGCCGTCGCGGCCTTCGTGCTCCTGCACTGCCTCCGCCAGAAGCAGCGCTACGGGGTTGCGGTGTGGCCGGTCCTCGGGATGACGCCCACGCTGGCCGCCGCCGCGCGGGGGGACCTGTACGGGTGGCTCACCGCCGTCCTCCGCCGCCGGAACGGGACCTTCGCGTTCCAGGGCCCCTGGTTCACCTCCCTCCGCGGCGTGGTGACCTGCGACCCCCGGAACCTGGAGCACCTCCTCAAGTCCAACTTCGCCAACTTCCCCAAGGGGCCCTACTTCCGGGAAAACGTGCGCGACCTCCTCGGCGACGGCATATTCGGGGCCGACCACGCCAACTGGCAGCGGCAGCGCAGGGTGGCCAGCCTCGAGTTCCACTCCGCCAGCTTCCGCCGCTCCACCGTCGACTCCCTCCACGACCTCGTCCACGCCCGCCTCCTCCCGGTGCTCGACGGGGCCTGCGACGGCGGCGCGATCGACCTCCAGGACGTGCTCCTCCGCCTCACGTTCGACAACGTGTGCATGATCGCCTTCGGGGTGGACCCCGGATGCCTCCGCCCGGGGCTCCCGGAGATCCCCTTCGCCCGCGCCTTCGAGGACGCGACGGAGGCCACGCTCAACCGGTTCGTGACGCCGGCGCCGGTGTGGAAGGCGATGAGGTGGGCGGGGCTCGGGGTCGAGAAACGTCTGAAGGAGTCGATAAGGTGCGTGGACGAGTTCGCGGCGGAGGTGATCCGAACCAGAAAGAAGGAGCTGAGGGTCTCGAGGGAGGCCGGGGGAGAGCGGGCGGACCTTTTGACGGCGTTTATGGGGATGAAGGAGGAGAGCGGGGCGGCGTTCTCGGACAAATTTTTAAGAGACATATGCGTGAACTTCATACTGGCGGGAAGGGACACGTCGTCGGTGGCGCTCACCTGGTTCTTCTGGCTGCTGGACCGGAACCCCGCGGCGGAGGCGAAGATCATGAAAGAGATCCGGCGGGTGGCGGCGGCGGCGCAGGAGGAAGGTGAATTCGGACCCGAGGAGGTGAAGAAGATGGATTATCTGCAGGCCGCGCTCTCCGAGTCCCTCCGCCTCTACCCCTCCGTGCCCCTCGATCAAAAACAGGTATATGTATATATATTTTTCAATACGTACAGTGAAGTTATGTATATTATATAGGTGGTGGAGGACGATGTGTTCCCGGATGGGACGGCGGTGAAGAAGGGTACCCTGGTGATATACGCAATATATGCGATGGGGAGGATGGAGAGCATCTGGGGGGACGACTGCCGGGAGTTCCGGCCGGAGCGGTGGCTCCGGGAGGGGAGATTCGTGGCGGAGCCGGCCTACAAGTTCGCCGCCTTCAATGGCGGGCCGCGGCTGTGCCTGGGGAAGGACTTCGCCTACTACCAGATGAAGCTCGTGGCGGCGTCGGTGCTGCGGCGCTTCCGGGTGAGGGTGGTGGAGCGCCACCCTGTCACGCCCAAGCTCTCCCTCACCATGTACGTAAAGCACGGCTTGCGGGTCGTTCTCTCCCGCCGGCAAGGAGGGCGCTCGAAATAATTATTATAACTTAAATAGTATCTACTTATTAATAAATTAATTGTATTTGTATGTATTAAAAAAAATGCTTTAGTTAAAAATTTACAGTAAAAAGGAAAGTATATACATTAAAATCAACACTATTAATTATAATTTCAAACTCCTTAAGTCTGTTGCAATTCAACCTTCCCAAAGCAACGTATGATTTCGTCATTGAATACAAATGGAAAACATACCCACATTCCTCACTTTGATAATCTTTAATATTAAAAACATGTTGTATGGTGATAACATGTTAGAATAATTAATATAGTACCAACCAACAATAATAATCAACATGACAGTCCTTGGGAGAACTCACATAAAGTATGTAATTTAAACCGTGCGAATTCTAACCAAATTAAATTTACCACTCATGTTTTCCCAAGAAACTAGCGTGAGTCTTCAACCCACATGATGAGTATTTAATCCATCACAACTAGAAAATCGATTTATTGTGACGGGTCATTTGCAACAAACAAATGATCCGTCGCAAATAGTCTCTGAAAGCGGACAATTTGCGATGGATTAGTGTTTCGTCGCAATTAATTTTAGCAAGGTTTCCCGCCACCCAACGCCAAACTCATTGGCAGCAGATTATTTGCGATGGAAAACTTATTCCATCGTAAATAGTCATTCAGTCAAAAGTATTTTGTGACGGATTTTAAATTCCGTCACAAATACTTTTCAAGAATAACTATTTGCAATGACATTAATTCCGTCGCAAATACTCCGTCATAAAAACCATTGATTTAACCTACGCAGCTCATCCTTTCTCCTCCTCTCCCGCACATCACCTCCCCTCCTCTCCTCCTCTACACCGTCGGACCACCCCTCCTCCACGCCGCACCACCACGCCGCTGTAACCCTCCACCATGCCGCCGCATCGCGACACAAAATCATTCTCCCTCTCCCGCACAGCTGCGACGCAGCCCCTTCGAACTGCCCGCCGGACCACCCAACTTTCATTCCGCTCCATCGAATTCTGTTTGCACTGTTTTTTAACAGATCAAGGTTTGAATCTCTGTGGTACAGATTCCTCTTGTCCGCATTTTTATTATTTTTGAGTTTCATACATTTATTTCATTTTTTCATTATAAAAAACCCTAGGTTTAATAATTTATCTGTTTATCATGCCTAATCTGGTATTTAGGATTGATGCATTTTTTTATTCAATATTTGAATGTTAAAAAAACGTGTAATGCCTGATCTAATGATTTATCTGTTTATCATGCCTGATCTGTTTATCAGTTTATCATGTCTAACCTGGCTTAATAATTTATCGGTTTATCATGCCTGATCTGTTTATTTTAATTGATTTGTACATATTTTTCTAATTTTTCTAATTTTTGTTATTTGTATGTGTGGTTATATATATATTAACGTGTGTCTATATATTTAAAAAAACATGTGCGATTATATACAAACATGTAAGGTTTTTAATATATATATATATATATATCTGTATATGTAAACGTTTTAAAAAAACCTTTTAGATTATATATATATATATATATATATATATGCTTATACAGATTTAATATGTATATTTGTTTAAAAGTGTTAGAATATATTTGATGTATTTATATTAATTACGAAATCGTGATATAAATACACACACACACACACACAAACGTCTATAAACGTTTTAAAAAATGAGTAAGTTTTTTCACACACACACACGCACAGATATATATTTAAACATTAAAAAAACATATAAGATTTTTGATATATATATATATATATATATTAACACCTGGATATGTATATATATATATATATATAATATATGTGTGTGTGTCTATATATATATATATATATATATATATATATTTATATAGATTTGATATGTATATTTGTTTAAAAAAGAGTCAATATACATTTTATGTATTTATATTAATTATGAAATCGTGATATACATATTTATGATAATTATTAAAAATTTAATAATAATTTAAATAATTAATACTAATCTATACATAATTTATAATAATTACTAATTAATTAGTCAATATTATTAATAAATAATAAATATGTATGTATTTTTATATCTATGTATATAGATCTGATATGTTAATTTGTTTTAAAAAACGTATAAAAATAATTTGATGTAAATAGATGTGATTAATTATGTGTTATAAATAAATAAATAAATATAAATAAATAAATAAATATAAATAAATAAATATAAATATATATATAATATTTTAAAAATTGGTTTTATGAAAACATATATATAATATTTAAAGAAGACATTTTAACTAAATATTATTTATTAGTTTTCTTATATTAAAAACGTTAAAAAATTGGTTTTATGAAAAAATAATAAAAATTTAAAATATGTAATATTTATTAAAAACTTAGTTAATAATAATTAGAATAATTTTTTTGTAATACTTTATAAAAAAATATAACAATTATAAGACTTATTAAAAATTCATAAAATATATTAATTATTAAAAATGTGGTATTAATTTAAATAATTTATAATATTTAGTTATTACTGAGTCATTATTATTAATAAATTGTTAATATTTCTGATAATTATAAAATCATAATAATAATTTGTAAAAAAAATATAAAAACATATATAAAAGTAAATAATATTAATAAATTAATAAAAATTACATTAATAATAATCATTACATAATTTCTAATAATTAATAATTAATTTATCAATATTATTAATACATAGTAAATATAACAATTAATCAAAAAATATTATTAATAATTTGAAAATATGAGGAAATACAAAAAATTGTCAAAATTTGTAAAAGAAAAAATATGAGTAATTGTTAAATATTAGTAATATTTATTATAAATTCAAATGTTATGTCGCTCCTAAGGTAAATCCCACATCCCGAATCCAACAATTATCTCCAATTTATCATACGATACACAGTTTGAAAGATGTATTAATTTTTTATAATAAATTATAATACAAATATTAAATTAATTACCCTCGTCTACAATGTCGCTAAACACCTAACGCTCACAAATTTTATGTCGCGTATAGGGTAAGCCCCATATCCCAGACCCAACGGTGATTTCTGATTTATCATATGAGACATTATTTGAAAGATATATAACTTTTTATAATAAATTATAATAAAAATATTAAATTAATTACCCTCGTCTGCAATGTAACTAAACACCCGACACACACAAATGTAATGTCGCGTTTAGGGTAAACCTCATATCTCAGACCCAACGGTGATATCTAGTTTATCATATGAGATACCGTTTGAAAGATACATAACTTTTTTATAATAAATTATAATAAAAATATTAAATTAATTACCCTCGAGTGCAATGTAACATAACACCCGACGCACACAAATGTAATGTCGCGTCTAGGCTAAACCCCACATCTCGGACCCAACGGTGATATCTAATTTATCATACGATACATAGTTTGAAAGATACATTAAATTTTTATAATAAATTATAATAAAAATATTAAATTAATTACCCTCGCCTACAATGTCACTAAACACCCGACACACACAAATGTTATGTCACGTCTAGGGTAAACTTCACATTCCAGACCCAACGGTGATCTCTGATTTATCATACGAGACACTGTTTGAAAGATACATAACTTGTTATAATAAATTATAATAAAAATATTAAATTAAATACCCTCGACTGCAATGTAACTAGATACCCAACACACACAAATGTAATATCGCGTTTACTGTAAATCCCACATCCCGAACCCAATGGTGATCTCCAATTTATCATATGAGTCGCCGTTTGAAAGATACATAACTTTTTATGATAAATTATAATAAAAATATTAAATTAATTACCCCCGACTGTAATGTAACTAAACACCCGACGCACACAAATGTAATGTCGTGTCTATTGGAGCGCCTCCTCATCTGGCCCCGATAAATATTTTTTTTATATCCGATATCTTTAAAAAAGATATTTTATATCTTTGAAAAGATATATCTGATATCTTTGAGAAGATACATTTTATATCTTTGATGAGATATATTTAACATCTTTAATCAGATATGAGATATCTTTTAGGAGATAAATGAGATATCATCTTCTATTTATATGAGATGTACGAATCCTCTCTCGGTAGTGGTTGGAGGCAATGCAGTTGCGTTTTCAAGGAGTGGTTTTCAGATCTGCAACTGGTGGAACTACTTTGATTTGATCGGCTTTCATCTGCAGTGGTTTTTGATCTGATCCCGGTGTTTTTCATCTGCACTTTTGTTCGGACATCAATCTTCTGCTTTCACGGTCAGATCTATTTGGGTTTCTTTAGCAGGTTGTATTCTTCATTTCAGGCTTCATTCAGACTGCATCTATACTCCAACTTTGATCCACTATTTTTCTAAGTATTACTTTTGAGATCCCTGTCATTTTTGGGGAGTCTCTACCGTGTACTTATCTATTTTAGTGGATCCCTCTTTCTGGACTATGTTTCGTGGTTTTTCCCTTTTGGGCTTTCCACGTAAAAATTTCTGGTGTCAATTTTATTTTCTGCACCTATTTTTGTCGCTACGCATCCGCTGTTTGAGGGAAAGATTTCTCCGATGCGCATTCGTGTTTTTTGTTGTTTGCACGTTCATCGCTTGCCATCTTTCCCAACATCTGGTATCAGAGGAAGGTTTGTTTTTTATTTCATATTTTATTATGGAGGCTAATTACAATCGGCTGATTTTATTGAATGGTACCAATTATCATAAGTGACGACTTAAAATGAAGGATCTGCTTTTTGTCAAGCGAATGCATCTTCCAGTGTTTAGTACCCAGAAGCCATAAAGGGTGTCAGATGAAGAATGGGCGTTCAATCATGATATGATTTGTGGCTTCATTCGTCAATGGGTCGAAGACAAAATGATGAATCACATTGTCAACATCTCTCACGCCAGAACATTATGGGAGAAGATCGAGACTACCTATGCTTCCAAGACAGGAAACAATAAATTGTTTCTTCTCAAACAAATGATGAATTTGAGGTACATAGAAGGTACGTCTATTTCTGATTATTTAAGTGAATATCACGGATGTTTTGATCAGTTGTCTGGTATGGGTATCAATTTTGAAGATGAGGTTTTAGCACTTTTATTGCTTAACACGTTACCTGATTCTTGGGAGAATTTACATGTTACTCTAACCGGTTCTGCTTCTAATGGTGCTGTGACATTCAGTTTTGTTAAGTCTGCTATTTTGAATGAATAAGTCAGGAGACGTAATCAAGAGAAATCTTCAGAGATTTTAGTCACAGAGAACAGAGGGAGAATTCAGGAATAGAATCAGGGACAGAGCATTCGAGGAAAGAGTAAAAGCAGAACCAAATCCAGATCAAAGTAGAGAGATTTTGAATGTCATCATTGTGGTAAGAAGGGGCATGTTAAGAAGTTGTGTTATCAGCTGAAAAGAGAAAATAGAATGAAGGAAAATCAGCCAAAGAAGAATGTCAATGGATATGATCATGTGGCTGCCGCTACAGGGGGTGATCTTGTTATTGTTTATGAATCCATTAATATTGCTTCTGATCATTCTTGCTGGGTTGTTGACAGTGGTGCCTGTTTTCATGTGACATCAAAGAAGGAGTTCTTTACTTCTTATAACCCAGGTAATTTTGGGATTTTGAAGATGGGTAATGATGGTCATGTTGATGTCGTAGGTATCAAGACTATTTGTTTAGAGACCAGTACTGAAAGTAAGATGATTTTGAAGAATGTTCGACATGCACCAGAGGTTTGCGTGAATCTTATTTCTACCAGCGTTCTTGATGATGAAGGGTTTATCAGCACATTTGGTGATTTCCAATGGAATCTTTCCAAGGGCTCTTTGATTGTAGCTCGAGGGAAGAAGCAGTCAGGTTTGTACTGGACTAGAGCGTCTATTTCATGTGATACTGCTTGCGTTGTTGTGTTCAGTGGTTCGTCCAAGTTATGGCATAAGAGTCTCAGTCACATCAGTGAGAAAGGGATTGGTTGTTTGGCCAAGCGAAATCTTCTTCCAGATTTGAAGAGTGTCAAATTGGACACATGTGATCATTGCATGGCTGGAAAATAGAGCAGAGTGAGTTTCAGTAGTCATCCTCCACACAGGAAGTCACAAGTACTTGAATTAGTACATTCAGACGTTTGTGGTCCTTTAAAATCTAAGACCTTTAGTGGTGGTATTTATTTTGTGACATTTATTGATGACTACTCACAGAAGCTTTGGTTTTATGTTTTGAATACCAAAAGTCAGGTGCTTAGTGTTTTTAAGCAATTTCATGTTTCTGATGAGAGAGAATCAGACAAGAAATTAAAATGTATTCGCACTGACAATGGGGGAGAGTATTGTGGTCCATTTGATCAGTATTGCAGGCAGGAAGGTATTCGACATCAGAAGACACCTCCCAAGACACCTCAGCTAAATGGTGTAGCTGATCGGATGAACATGAATTTGTTGGAAAGAGTTCGTTGTTTTCTTTCAGAATAAAAGTTGCCTGGACACTTTTGGGGTGAGGATTTACTTACTACTTCTTATATTATCAATTTAACACCTTCAGTTGTTTTTCATACAGACACTCCTGATAAGTTTTGGTATGGAAAAAGGATCAGGTATGATCACTTGAAAGTTTTTGGTTGCAAGGCTTTTGTTCATGTGCCTAGAGATGAGAGATCCAAGTTGGATGATAAGTCACAACAGTTTATTTTTATTGGCTATGGACACGATGAGTTTGGGTACATGTTTTATGATCCTGCTTTGAAGAAACTTGTCAGAAGCTGAGATGCAGTGTTTAAAGAGGACCAGACTATTGCAGATATCGATAAGGGAGAAAAGTCCACTTCTCCAACTTCTGATGGATTTGTTAGTCTTGAGCCAAGTTCTGATTCACATTTACCACATATTGTTGATTTTGATAATCACATTGATGTGCAGAATGATGCTCAGGGTGAACAGGTTGGAGTTGATATTCCCGATGCACCTTTCGTTTCTGATGATCCGGTTCCTGGGGTTATCAATGAACTCGCAGTTCCACTCTGGAGGTCATCTCGACATCGTACCATTTCTACTCGGTATTCACCTGATGAGTATGTGCTCCTTGCTAAAGGGGGAGAACCAGAATCTATTGATGATGTGATGGAAAGTGAACATAAGGAAAGATGGGTTGCAACATGGATGATGAGATGACATCATTGCACGACAACCACACTTTTGAGCTGGTGAAGTTACCGACAGGTAAGAGAGTTTTTCAAAATCAGTGGATTTATCAGATTAAGAATGAAGAATCCAGTTCTGTTCCCCGATATAATGCAAGGTTAGTTGTTAAAGGCTTCTGTCAGAATAAAGGTATTGATTTTGATGAGATTTTCTCACCTGTTGTCAAAATGTCTTCTATTCGGGTTGTTCTTGGTTTGGATGCTAGTTTGGATCTGCAGATTGAGCAGATGGATGTGAATACAACTTTCCTCCATGGAGATTTAGAGGAGGATATTTATATGGAGCAACCAGAGGGTTTTGTTGAAACAGGTAAAGAGAATCATGTCTATAGATTGAAGAAGAGTTTGTATGGTTTGAATCAAGCTCCGAGACAGTGGTATAAAATTTTTGAATCTGTCATTTCTCATTAGGGTTTCAGGAAGACATCTTCTGATCATTGTGTGTTTGTTCAGAGATTTAATGATGATGATTTTATTATATTGTTGATTTATATTGATGATATGCTCATTGTTGGCCATGATGCTTCTAGACTTGACAGATTGAAGAAGGATCTTTTCCTGTCTTTTGCGATAAAAGACTTGGGGCCAGCATGACAAATTCTTGGAATGATGATCTCCTGTGACAGGAAGGCCAAGAAATTGTGGTTATCTCAGGAGAGATACATTGAGAAGGTTCTTAAGAGATTTTCTATGGATAGAGATAAAGTGGTTAGTACTCCTATTGCTTTACATTTTAAGCTCAACACCAGTCAGTCACCTTCTACTGATGAAGAGAGAGAGGAGATGCAACACATACATTATTCATCTGCCGTTGGCTATTTGATGTATTCCATGGTATGTACTAAACCTGATATAGCTCATGTAGTTGGTGTAGTCAGTCGTTTTCTGTCAAATCTAGGCAGAGAGAATTGAAGGGCAGTGAAGTACATTTTTCGTTATCTTTATGGTACTTCTGATATGAGATTGTGTTTTGGAAAAGGGGAACCTGTGCTTTGTGGCTTTACAGATTCAGATATGGCAGGAGATATCGATTCAAGGAAGTCTACTTCAGGCTATTTGATTACTTTTGCAGGGAGAGCTATATCTTGACAGTCTAGGTTGCAGAGATGTGTTGCTTTATCTACCACAGAGTCAGAGTTTATTGAAGCTACAGAGGCATGCAAAGAATTGTTGTGGATGAAAACTTTTATTCGAGAGCTCAATTTCAATCAAGACATATATGTTTTATTTTTTGATAGTTAGAGTGCTATTTTTTTGGGAAAGAATTCCACTTTTCATGGCAGGTCAAAACATATCGATGTTCGGTATCATTGGATCCGTAATGTTCTTGATTTGAGACAATTAGAGATTGAGAAGATCCATACTGATGACAATGGGTCAGACATGTTGACCAAGAGTTTACCCATAGGAAAATTTGAGACTTTCCAACTGATTGCAGGGTTGGAGATGATCCCCAGTTGAGTCGGAGGGGGAGTTTGTTGGGGCGCCTCTTCATCTGGCCCCGATAAATATTTTTTTATATCTGATATCTTTAAAAAAGATATTTTATATCTTTGAAAAGATATATCTGGTATCTTTGAGAAGATATATTTTATATCTTTGATGAGATATATTTAATATCTTTAATCAGATATGAGATATCTTTTAGGAGATACATGAGATATCATCTTCTATTTATATAAGATGTGCGGCTCCTCTCTCGAAAGTGGATGGAGGTAGTGCAGTTGTGTTTTCAAGGAACGACTTTCAGATCTGCAATTGGTGGAACTACTTTGATTTGATCGGCTTTTATTTGCAGTGGTTTTTGATCTGATCTCGATGTTTTTCATCTGCACTTTTGTTCAGACATCAATCTTCTTCTTTCATGGTCAGATCTATTTGGGTTTCTTTAGCAGGATGCATTCTTCATTTCATGCTTCATTCAGACTGTATCTATACCCCGACTTTGATCCACTATTTTTCTAAGTATTACTTTTGAGATCTCTGTCATTTTTGAGGAGTCTCTACCGTGTACTTATCTATTTTAGTGGATCCCTGATTCTGAACTAGGTCCCATGGTTTTTCCCTTTTGGATTTTCCACGTAAAAATTTCTGGTGTCAATTTTATTTTCTGCACCTATTTTTGTTGCTACGCATCCGCTGTTTGAGGGAAATATTTCCCCGCTGCGTGTTCGTGTTTTTTGTTGTTTGCGCGTTCATCGCTTGCCATCTTTCCCAACAGTGTCTAGGGTAAACCTCACTTCCCATACCCAACAGAGATCTTCATTTTATCATATGAGACACTTCTTTAAAGATACATAACTTTTTATAATAAATTGTAATAAAAATATTGAATTAATTACCAACAAATGCAATGTAACTAAACACCCAACACACACAAATGTAATATCGCGTCTAGGGTAAACCTTTTATCCCGAACCCAACAGTGATCTCCGATTTATCATATGAGACACTGTTGGAGATATATTCTATTATTTTCAAAAAATAGCATGTGTCTTATATAATATATATAATATTTTTATTTTATCTGTGTTGAACCTCTACAGGCCTCATAATCTAGTGCTAACCCAATGTCTCACTTTTTGTCACATTCCATAGAATATTTCAAGTTGATAAAATATAATAATAATTTTCAACTAGTCAAAATGATCAGTAATAATTATTCTTATTCTTATTGTTTTTTAGATAACTACAGACTCAGGTAGTAGATACCAGTATCTATTACGTGATCATGATTAGATAAATAATTGCAAAAATCTAAACGGATCTGGTTTGAATCCTATCTATATTGAATGTATTGAAGCCTTTATATCATTTGAATCGTCGAATTCAGATTTTGTTTCTGAAGGAATAATTAAATGTTCGTGTCATAAATGTGATCTTAGGATATTCGAAACATTTGATAATGTCAGACTTCATCTAATGCACTTTGGTTTTTAGAAAGATTATATCTTTTGGTATCAACATAGTGAAAATATTTCAGTAGAAAATAATTTTTTTTAGTTCCAGATCCATCATTTCATAATTTAATACACGAGGTAGTTGTTCCATCTATTCATAAAACAACAACTCAAAATGATATTCCAAATCCTGAATCAGAACCTTCTCAATTTTACAATTTTTTGAAATCTGCTGAGGAGGCCTTATATTTAGGAAGTTAGATGAGAAAACTTGAAGCTGTTACAAAACTTATGGCTATTAGATCATATTAACACCTGAATATGTATATATATATATATATATAATATGTGTGTGTGTGTGTTTATATGTATATTTATATAGATTTGATATGTATATTTGTTTAAAAAAGATTCAGTATACATTTTATGTATTTATATTAATTATGAAATTGTGATATACATATTTATAATAATTATTAAAAATTTAATAATAATTTAAATAATTAATACTAATCTATACATAATTTATAATAATTACTAATTAATTAGTCAATATTATTAATAAATAGTAAATATGTATGTATGTTTATATCTATGTATATAGATCTGATATGTTAATTTGTTTGAAAAAACGTATAAAATAATTTGATGTAAATAGATTTGATTAATTATATGTTATAAATAAATAAATATAAATAAATATAAATAAATAAATAAATAAATAAATAAATAAATAAATATTTAATATTTAAAAAATTGGTTTTATGAAAAAAAATATATAATATTTAAAGAAGACATTTTAACTAAATATTATTTATTAGTTTTCTTATATTAAAAACGTTAAAAAATTGGTTTTATGAAAAAATAATAAAAATTTAAAATATGTAATATTTATTAAAAACTTAGTTAATAATAATTACAATAATTTTTTTTGTAATACTTTATAAAAAATTATAACAATTATAAGACTTATTAAAAATTTGTAAAATATATTAATTATTAAAAAAGTGGTATTAATTTAAATAATTTATAATATTTAGTAATTACTGAGTCATTATTATTAATAAATTGTTAATATTTCTGATAATTATAAAATGATAATAATAATTTGTAAAAAAATTATAAAAACATATATAAAAGTAAATAATATTAATAAATTAATAAAAAATAACATTAATAATAATCATTTCATAATTTCTAATAATTAATAATTAATTTATCAATATTATTAATACATAGTAAATATAACTATTAATCAAAAAATATTATTAATAATTTGAAAATATGAGGAAATACAAAAAATTGTCAAAATTTGTAAAAGAAAAAATATGAGTAATTGTTAAATATTAGTAATATTTATTATAAATTCAAATGTTATGTTGCTCCTAGGGTAAATCCCACATCCCTAATCCAACAATTATCTACAATTTATCATACGATACATAGTTTGAAAGATGTATTAATTTTTTATAAAAAATTATAATAAAAATATTAAATTAATTACCCTCGTCTACAATGTCACTAAACACCTAACGCTCACAAATTTTATGTCGCGTATAGGGTAATCCCCATATCCCAGACCCAATGGTGATTTCTGATTTATCATATGAGACATTATTTGAAAGATATATAACTTTTTATAATAAATTATAATAAAAATATTAAATTAATTACCCTCGCCTGCAATGTAACAAAACACATGACGCACACAAATGTAATGTCGTGTTTAGGGTAAAACTCATATCTCAGACCCAACGGTGATATCTAGTTTATCATATGAGATACCGTTCGAAAGATACATAACTTTTTTATAATAAATTATAATAAAAATATTAAATTAATTACCCTCGAGTGCAATGTAACATAACACCCGACGCACACAAATGTAATGTCGCGTCTAGGCTAAACCCCACATCTCGGACCCAACGGTGATATCTAATTTATCATATGATACATAGTTTGAAAGATATATTAAATTTTTATAATAAATTATAATAAAAATATTAAATTAATTACCCTCGCTTACAATGTCACTAAACACCCGACACACACAAATGTTATGTCACGTCTAGGGTAAACTACACATTCCAGACCCAACGGTGATCTCTGATTTATCACACGAGACACTATTTGAAAGATACATAAATTGTTATAATAAATTATAATAAAAATATTAAATTAAATACCCTCGTCTACAATGTAACTAGACACCCAACACACACAAATTCAATTTCGCGTTTACTGTAAATCCCACATCCCAGACCCAATGGTGATCTCCAATTTATCATATGAGTCTCTGTTTGAAAGATACATAACTTTTTATAATAAATTATAATAAAAATATTAAATTAATTACCCCTGACTGTAATGTAACTAAACACCCGACACACAAAAATGTAATGCCGTGTCTAGGGTAAACCCCACTTCCCATACCCAACGGAGATCTCTGATTTATCATATGAGACACTGCTTGAAAGATACATAACTTTTTATAATAAATTGTAATAAAAATATTAAATTAATTACCCACGACTTCAATGTAACTAAACACCCAACACACAAAAATGTAATATCGCATCTAGGGTAAACCTTATAACCCGGACCCAACAGTGATCTCCAATTTATCATATGAGACACCGTTGGAGAGATATTATATTATTTTTAAAAAATATCATGTGTCTTATATAATATATATATAATATTTTTATTTTATCTGCGTTGAACCTCTACGGGTCCCATAATCTAGTGCTAACCCAGTGTCTCACTTTTTTTTTTCATATTCCATAGAATATTTAAAGTTTATAAAATATAATAATAATTTTCAACTAGTCAAAATGATCAGTAATAATTATTCTTATTCTTATTGTTTTTTAGATAAATACGGACTCAGGTAGTAGATACCAATATCTATTACGTGATCATGATTGGATAAATAATCACAAAAATCTAAATGGATCTGGTTTGAATCCTATCTATATTGAATGTGTTGAAGCCTTTATATCATTTGAATCGTCGAATTCAGATTTTGTTTCTGAAGGAATAATTAAACATTCGTGTTAGAAATGTGATCTTAGGATATTCGAAACATTTGATAATGTCAGACTTCATCTAATGAATTTTGGTTTTTAGAAAGATTATATTTTTTGGTATCAACATGGTGAAAATATTTCAGTAGAAAATAATTTTTTTAGTTATAGATCCATCATTTCATAATTTAATACACGAGGTAATTGTTCCATCTATTCCTAAAACAACAACTCAAAATGATATTCCAAATCCTGAATCAAAACCTTCTCAATTTTACAATTTTTTGAAATCTGCTGAGGAGGCCTTATATTTGGGAAGCTAGATGAGAAAACTTGAAGCTGTTACAAAACTTATGGCTATTAAATCATATTTTGGAATGTATAATAGTTGTTTAGATCAGATTTTATCTTCAGTTAAGTCATTGTTTCCTGGAAGGAATACATTACCTACAAGTTTCTATGAAAGTAAAATGTTGGTTCATAATTTGGGTCTAAGTTATCAGAATATCCACGAATGTTCAAATGACCGCATCTTATATTATGGTAATTATGAATCTTTGGTTAATTTTCCAAAATTTGGAGAATTGATATATAAATAGGAACAACAAGGAAAGTCCAGAGTTCACATGAAACAGTAGAGATATTTTTTAATTACACCTCTTTTACAGTGTTTATTTAGGTCTCGCAACATAGCTGGATTGATGACATGTTATAAATCCAATATTTCTGTCACAGAAAGCTTAAATAATCCATGTGATGGTGATTCATGGAAACATTTTGATTATACACATCCTTCTTTTTCTTCAAAACCTTGTTGTAGGTTCCGGGCGCAGCGGAAGTGCGTTGGTGGGGTGGCCCAACTTTGATTTTAGCATTAAACAACGTTCAAACCGAGGTCCTTCATGATATAAAACGCTGGATCTTTGGAATAGAACAAAGAAATAAAAATAATAGAGGGATTCCCAGAACCATAGAGATAGGATCATCATATGTTGGTTATAATTAATTTAATTGATTCACAAGAATTACCTTGGTGGAATTATTCCTTCGTTGATGTCTCCAGTCAAGATCTTGTGATCTATCATTACGTTTTAGAATCCAAGTGTAGGATTCCTCTAGCTATGATCCACACATGTGCCATGTATCTTTGGACATCACCGAAGGGATCTCCGAGTGCTAGTGTGGAAGAACCTTCACTTGCGATGTCTGCCTTTGATCGCTTTGATCCGATGGAGGAGGATCTCTCTTGGTCTTGAGAGCATTCTTGGAGGAAGTAGTTCTTTCAGACTTGAAAGAATTCTCCAGAATTGTTGTGCACAACCATTGGGGAAAAGTTTTGGGGTTGTGAGAATATTTATAATCAGGTTTTAGGTTATAGAGTTATGATAATAAATAAATGTGTTACATGTTTTATTTATTTCATTAACTCTTATTGAAAACCCCATGTCGAATTATTAATTCCTTGACATGCGCCCACACTGATTATAATAAATACCATTTAATAAAACAATATTATATCCTAAAAATCCCGACTGAAAAAACTACATGCAGTGTAATCATTAATACACGGTGTGTACCCATTTTCCATAAAACTACACGGTGTATATATTTAATATACACGGCGTGTACTTTTATTTTCCATTTTTCTTTATTCCCTCCACCACATTTATTAGACCTTGAGTAATGGATATTTATTTCTATATTAATCACTAATAAATATATTATTTCACCCACAATATATTCTCTCAAATAACTAGTGTCGAAATAAACGCGATCAGACATCCTTAAATAATTATTAAACCACAGTCAGGAATAATATTTATTTAACTTGTTAAATTAATATTTAACCGAGATACATGGACACACTTAGTGTGTGACCCTATAGGCCTCTTTCTCATTGAAATTAGGCAGAGCCTGCCTAAAGTCCAAGGTTAGCATTTAGAAACACGCCAAGGCACCCATAGAGAAAGAAGTTAACGCCGCAATGATGTGTCACCTCATACGAATGCTTACCATGTAATATAATCCCTTTGTCTCGATATCTCTAATCAAGTAGGTTGCATGCTAGTGCGATCAACCCATGTGCTCAATTATTCTTTCTTTGACTTTATGGAATTGAACTTGCCCATTCCTTACCATGGACATGGATTTACTTAGGCTATATCAATTCCATCAAAGGGCCTGAGATTCTACTTCCGTTATGGAACAAAAGGAACAAATCCTTTCTTGCATTATCTATTAATGCGGTATTACTCGTGACACACGCAACGTATCCTACCTCCCTGCGAACAGTGTGTCATCACAGTTTTCGTCAATACATTTAAGTGCGCGAGTTGTAATACCCATTAATAATAATCTTAAAGTCTAAGGACCAATACACACGTCCACAGATAGGAACATCCAATGACACTATGAAATGTGGATTTCCTACTGGCGGGTCTCGTTCTCATAATATCCTCTTGGATATTACCAAGGGTGCACACCATGAAAATGCGACTCAAAGTTTTATGAGTCCTCACCCCTAATGTACAGTATTATTTGTGTCCCTCAAATAACATGATCCATCCATAGAACATATATTCAAGAATAGTTTTATGGCACTTCCGGGTTCTCATCATAGAAGGGATCCACTATGACCCTTTAATGAAACAACTATCCTTGGGACATTATCACATGCATTGTCACGCAGAAGAACAATCAAGATGTGATAAGATGTTTATTTAATGAATAAAGTAAAAAGTAGTTGGTTCTAGGCCACCAACTCCAACAGACTCCCACTTGGACTAGAGCCAACTACTAACAACATTTAACCTGCTAGATCTCACATGATATTCATGCTTCTACTGAGATAGGCCTTTAGTCATGGGGTCTGCCACGTTCTCTTTTGTGGATACTCTTCTCACTACAACTTCTCCCCTTTGATATAAATCCCTCAAGAGGTGATACATCCGGAGTATGTGATTTGTCCGTTGATGCGACCTTGGTTCTTTTGCAAGAGCCACCACTGCAGTATTATCACAATACAATGTAATGGGATCTTTACTGCTAGGAACCACATCAAGCTCCTTGAAAAAGTTCTGAATCCATACGGCTTCCTTGGATGCATCATAAGTTGCTATATATTCGGACTCCGCTGTAGAATCGGTGACAACTGGCTGCTTTGAACTCTTCCATCTCACAACTCCTCCATTGAGACAGAAAACATATCCAGATTACGACTTCAGATCATTCTGATCTGTCTGAAAACCAGCATCAGCATACACTCTGATGACAAGCTCCGCGTCTCCTCCATACACCAGGAACATATCCTTAGTTATTCTCAGATACTTAAGGATAGTCTTAACAACAGTCCAATTCTATTCTCCTGGATCTGCTTGATATCTTCCTACCATGCTTAGTGCATAGGCAACATCAATCCTGGTACATAACATTGCATATATGATGGATCCTATAGCCTAAGATTATGGGATCTTACTCATTCTATCTTTATCTTGTTGTGTATAAGGACACATTTTCTTAGAAAGATGCAGGCCATGTGACACTGGAACCAATCCCCTCTTGGATTGTTCCATACTAAATCTCTTTAGTATCTGGTCAATATATGTACTCTGAATTAGTCCAAGCAGCCTCTTGGATCTATCAAGAATTATCTTGATCTCTAGAATGTATAATGATTTACCCAAGTCCTTCATGGAGAAACACTTGTTCAACCAGTCCTTAACTGACTGTAAGACTGGTACATCATTTCCAATAAGCAATATGTCATCAACATATACTACTAGGATAACGATCGCATTCCCATTAAAATGCTTATAAACACATGACTCACATTCATTATTAATGAACCCAAATTCCTTTATGGATTCATCAAATTGAATGTTCCATGACCTGGATTCTTTCTTTAATCCATAAATGGATTTCTGCAACTTGAAAACTCATTTGGCTTCACCTAGTGTCACAAACCCTTATGGTTGTGTCATATAGACATCTTCCTAAAGGTTCCTATTAAGGAATTCTATTTTTAAATCCATCTACCAAATCTCATAGTCATGGTAAGCTTCTATGACAAGTATGATTCTTATGGATTTAAACATGGCAACTGGTGAGAAGGTTTCATCATAGTCAATTCCTTGTTGATTTCTAAATCCTTTAGCCACTAGCTTTGCTTTATAGGTGCTAACTTTACCTTCTATGTCCAATTTTATCTTGAATACCCATTTGCATCCAACAGAATTTACATCAACTGGCTCATTGACTAGAACCCAGACTTGGTTCTGATACATGGAATCCATCTCAGAATTCATAGCTTCTAGCTATCTTGCAGCTTCTGATCTTTCTACTACTTCCTTATAGGAGAGAGGTTCATCATTTTCCAAAAATAATTATTCACCATCCTCGGTGTCTAGGAAACCAAATCTCTATGGTTCCCTTACCTCTCTTGAGCTTCTATGCAATACTTATGTTTCTGGAACCTCTTCCACGGGGACCTGTGGAACTTGTTCCTGTACCAACTCCTGTGTATCTTGAGCATCAACTTCATTGAAGTCAATCTTGCTCCCACTATCCTTCTTGAGGATGTGCTCCCTCTCAAGAAATACGGCTTGTCTGGCGATAATCACTTTCTTGTCTGAAGGGTTATATAGGTAATATCCTTTTGTTTTGTTGGGATATCCTATAAAGATACACCTCATGCCCCGGGGTTCTAGTTTGTTACTTGAGAAGGCCTTAACAAACGCCTCGCATCCCCATACACGTGTATACGACAAAATGGGTTTCTTTCCATTCCATATCTCAGAGGTAATTCCATTTTCCACCTTAGTTTTTACTCAGTTTAATGTGTATGCTGCAGTTTGTAATGCATATCCCCAAAAGAATAATGGAAGATCCGCATGACTCATCATCGATCTCACCATGTCCAACAATGTGTGGTTCCTCCTTTCACTAACACCGTTCCACTGTGGCGTCTAAGGAGGAGTGAGCTGAGATAGAATCCCAGACTCCCGTAGAAGATCGATGAACTCTTGGTTCAAATATTCTCCACCTCGATCCGATCGAAGTTTCTTTATCTTCTTACCAAGCTGATTCTCTACTTTATCCTTGAATTCCTTAAATTTCTCTAAGTCCTCTGACTTATACCTCATTAAGTAGACATAGTCATATCTACTCAAATCATCAGTAAAAGTAATGAAGTAAGAATATCCACCTCTATATTCTACTAGAAATGGTCCACACACATCCATGTTCACCAATCCTAGAAGCTCTATGGCCCTTTCACCTTGTCCACCGAAGGGCGGCTTGGTCATTTTTCCTTGTAAACAAGCATGACATCTATCAAGAGGTTTTAGTTCAGTAGAGTCTAAATAACCATCTTGGCAGAGATTTTTCAAACGCCTCTCATTTAAACGACTGAGACGGTGATACCACAACTGGGTGATGTATTAGTCATGTGAGTTTGTTTCGTTATCGATTTCCAAAACTTGGATTTCGTAATTTAATACATACAAACCATTATTTAAATGCACCATACCATAACATATGATTCTCTTA
Source organism: Viscum album (assembly GCA_963277665.1). Lineage (NCBI taxonomy): Eukaryota > Viridiplantae > Streptophyta > Magnoliopsida > Santalales > Viscaceae > Viscum > Viscum album. The sequence goes on from OY728164.1 coordinate 1,261,456,614, forward strand.
TAAAAGACACAACCATTATTTCCAAACTCGAAAATAAATCCATCTATATCCAAACAAGATACAAAAATTATGTTCTTGGTAACACTAGGCACATAATAACAGTTATGTAAAACCAAAATCATCCCAGTCGGCAATGAGAGGTGGTAATCGTCAATAGCCAATGCAGCCATCCTTGCGCCATTGACAGCTCAAAGATCCACCTCTCCTCTGGAAATCTTTCTAAATCTGCTTGGTTTCTACATTTTAATATAAATGTGAACCCCACTAGCTGAATCTAATACCCAATGTGTAGAAATAGAAATATTACACTCGATAAAGAACACACATTTAGTGTCCCCATGCTTCTGGGTGCAGTTCCTCTTCCAGTGGCCTTGCTTTCCACATGAAAAACACACTGCCTCCTGTTCCTTGCCCTACCTCTGGATCTTACCCTTCTTGGAGGGACGACACTCAGGGGCTTCAGACCGTTTATAAGTATTTGGAACCTTTACCTTGTCCTTCGTTTTCCTATTCACCATAAGGACTACGGTTTTGTCACGCCCCATGTATTTATCTACCTGGAGAATCAAGTTCATAAGTTCCGATAGACTCTTCTCATTGTTGCTCATGTTGTAGTTGACAATAAAGCTAGAGAAGGTCTTGGGCAGTGATGATAGGATGATATCTGTACGCAACTCATCTGGGAATTTAATCCCTAAGATGTCCAGGCATTCAATGTAGCCAATAAGCTTGACTACATGAGGCCCAGATGGCACAGACTCTCCAAGCTTAGTTGTAAATAAAGCATTGGAGATCTCATACCTCTCCTATCTTGCCTTCTCTTGGTTGAGATCCTTAAGGTGAGCCATCATGCTATACGCATCCATGTTTTCACGTTTCTTAAAGATCTTATTAGACATGGCCGATAGCATGAAACACTGGACATCTGTGGCATCATCCATGTGTTTCATGTAGAGAGATAGTTCCTCATCACTGGCCTCCTTTCCAGGCGCAACTGGAATAGGCTCTTCTAGAATATACAATTTCCTTTCATGGCGAAGGATGACGTGTAAATGCCTCTACCACTCTTGGAAATTGGTGCCAGTGAGAAGGTTTTCCTTCTCAAGTATGGTTCGCAATGATATGTTTGAAGTCATTTTATTTCCGTTTCTACAAATTAAGATGAGAAAAGGTTTAGTACTTTATTACAAAACTGAGATAAATAAATAAATTAATACTTATTAGTCTCCCACTATTTTATCGAAATCCAATAGCCCTCACCATTGACTTTGAAATATTCTGTTTCCTGAATATTCTAGTGGAAAGGATCCATATTTCCCTTTTCATTACCCAAAATAGGGTTGGTCAATCAACTTAAAGGGTTTTAGGTAGGAATTCTAAATGCCAAATGCATTAACTCGCAGCTCCTTGATCCGTTGAGTGGACTCCCCAATCCTGAAATCCTTTTATTTTGGATTTCCTCAACCTTTTCCTCTTGGTCACACCAATTCATACAGTGGCAGTCAACCCTTGATGCAAACCAAGTCAAGTCAACCCAAAACCTTGAATTAGAATTTCTCGATAATTGAAAGTACCCCAACTAGGGTTGGTCAAGCACTTTGAACTATGGTTCAATTCTAACCAAGATTATGAAAGGCTATACCGACTTAATATTTCTTTGAGGAATTTTATCCTTATACATAAATTTCCATTTTATTATATTCGATTACATGATTTTTAATATTAAGTGAGATATAATTAAGTGATTAACCATGTTTAAAATAATATTTACGCATAAACCGGTCTTTATTTTAGTTCCATATTTCATTCTTGTTTAATTCATTAATTGTGTGATCGTGACAACACACCCACAATAAATAAACCATGCAACTGACAGAAATAAATGGTATGATCATGAGCTTGTTCTATTGGTTAGTTTATCTAGCGGTTGATAAACTAACCCAAGACCTAGGGGAGAAACACCTCGAACCTTTCAGTCAGGTTCATGTTTACAACTTTACACCTATCCACCTTTGTATCTCCTTGGATTGATTTCGCCTTGGCTTCTGTCTTGAGCTGCCTCCACTAGCTTGGGCGCTCCATCCATTACATATGCATTTATCTCACACGCAGGTGAGGGGTAAAAAGGGGTTTTTACATAAAATAATCCTTGGGCGTGTAGGACCTACATATTAATGAGGAAAAGGCTCGCAGGCCAATAAATTTAATTTAAATAAATAAATTAAAAGAAACCATTCACATACAAAGGTCTTGGTCTAGCTCATGGTCATCCATACATGAAATGATATTTATGCATAAATAAAACTATCTTTCAATTCTTTAATCATTCTTGTTTAAGATAAATCATGATCGAATCAATTAATTATCTTTAATTAATCAATCCTTTTATATTAAACCTTTTTTCTGAATTTCCTTGAGATTCTCATCCATCATAATTTTAAATAAATTAAAATTATCCTTGTACATAACTTGTACCTTGGAGGAAACCCGGTGAATTCCCGTTCATTACACAGATGTTAAATTAAAAACATATATATAAAACACCTATCACATGTTGTGCCACAACTTTACGCCTACACCATGGTACACATCTCAAGGGTTTATATAATATAATAATAAATTTTAATAAATCTACGTAATTTGGGTGAGTACACGGCGTGTATTTCTGACTATATGGCGTGTACTTTTCTTTACCATCCATCCGAAGTACACACCTGGGGACATGGCGTGTTAATGTACTTCGTAAATTTTCGGAGTACACGACATGTTCAGTGGGACACATGACGTGTAGTTTCCATGTTACACGGTTTCCAGCCGGTCAAACAGTGTACGGGATACACGGTCCAACCCAAACCCGAAGGGAATACACACTGTGTTCATTAGACCACATGGCGTGTAATCTGGAAACCATGTGCCACCTGTTCCTGGTCAATATACGATTTCATAAATGACTTAGATAAGATCAATACACAACCTGATTTGGAAGACCAGTCCGATGCATGAACCTAGACTACACGGCGTGTACTTCCAAATACACGCTGTGTATTCTCGTGTTATACAACCAGGAATGTTTGGCTCCTCTAGATAAGATCCTCTATTTTATTTTGATCAAAATTAAAAGAAAAGGTCGTTTCTTTATGGTGAATGAGAAATGATAGAGGAGGAACAGATCTCAAGATTCAGATTTAAAGAACGATTAACTTGAATTGAAACAACTAAATTATTAAATGCGTAAATCACCAATGAAAAACTAAATTATTATAATCAATGATATGATCCCTATGATACCACTTTTAGGTTCCAGGCGCAGTGGAAACACGTTGGTGGGGTGGACCAACTTTGATTTTAGCATTAAACAACGTTCAAACCGAGATCCGTCATGATATAAAATGCTGGATCTTCAGAATAGAATGAAGAATGAAATACAAAAGAGGGAGTCCTGGAACCATAGATATAGGATCATCATATGTTGGTTATAATTAATTTAATTAATTTACAAGAATTACCTTAGTGGAATTCTCCCTTCGTTGATGTCTCCGGTCATGATCTTGTGATCCGTCATTGCGTCGTAGAATCCAAGTGTAGGATTCCTCTAGCGATGATCCACACATGTGCCACGTATCTTTGAATGTTTCTGAAGGGATCTCCGGGTGTTAGCATGGAAGAACCTTCACTTGTGATGTCTTCCTTTGATTGCCTTGATCTGATGGAGGAGGATATCTCTTAGTCTTGAGAGAGTTCTTGGAGGAAGTAGTTCTTTCGGTCTTGAAAGAATTCTCCATAATTGTTGCGCACAACCATTGGGGAAAAGTGTTAGGGTTATGAGGATATTTATAATCGGGTTTGAGGTTATAGAGTTATGACAATAAATAAATGCGTTACATGTTTTATTTATTTCATTAACTCTTATTGAAAACCCCCATGTCAAATTATTAATTTCTTGACATGCACCCACATTGATTATAATAAATATCATTTAATAAAACAATATTATATCCTCAAAATCCCGACTGGAAAAACTACATGCCGTGTAATCGTTAATACATGGCGTGTATATTTAATATACACGATGTGTAATTTTATTTCCCATTTTTCTTTATTTCCTCCACCACATTTATTAGACCTTGAGTAATGACTATTTATTTCTTAAATAAATGTAACTGCATTACTTGCTAATAAATATATTATTTTGCCCAAAATATATTTTCTCAAATAACTAGTGTCAAAATAAATGTGATCAAACATCCTTAAATAATTATTAAACCACATCCGGGAATAATCTTTATTTAACTTGTTAAATTAATATTTAACTGAGATACATGGACACACTTAGTGTGTGACCCTCTAGGCCTCTTTCTCAATGGCATTAGGCGGAGCCTGCCTAAAGTCCAAGGTTATCATCTAGAAACACGCCAAGGAACCCATAGAGAAAGAAGTTAACGCCTCAATGATGTGTCACCTCATACGAACACATACCGTGTAATATAATCCCTTTGTCTCGATATCTCTAATCAAGCGAGTTGCATGCTAGTGCCATCAACCCATGTGCTCGATTATTCTTTCTTTGACTTTCCGGAATTGAACTTTCCCATTCCTTACCATGGACATGGATTTAATTAGGCTATATAAATTCAATCAAAGGGCCTAAGATATCTACTTCCTTTATGGAATAGAAGGAACAAATCCTTTCTCACATTATCTATTAATGCGGTATTACTCGTGACACACCCAACGTATCCTACCTCCCTGCGAACAGTGTGTCGTCACAGTTTTCGTCAATACATCTAAGTGCGTGAGTTGTAATACCCATTAATAATAATATTAATGTCTAAGGACTAATACACATGTCTGCAGATAGGAACATCCAATGACACTATGAAATGTGGATTTCCTACTGGTGGGTATCGTTCTCATAATATCCTCTTGGATATTACTAAGGGCGCACACCATGAAAAGGTGCCTCAAAGTTTTATGAGTCTTCATCCCTAATGTCCTGTATTATTTGTGTCCCTCAAATAACATCATCCGACCATAGAACATATATTCAAGAATAATGTTATGGAACTTCTGGTTTCTCATCATAGTAGGGATCCGCTATGACACTTTAATGCAAAAACTATACTTGGGACATTATTACATGCATTATCATGCATAAGAACAATCAAGATGTGATAAAATGTTTATTTAATGAATAAAGTAAAAAGTAGTTGGTTCTAGGCCACAAAATCCAACACTTGTAACATACGGCTAAGCCTTTTCTACTGATGGGTTTTGTCCATTTGGTACTTACGACAATCAATATTCTTGTTGGCATGTTTTCATTACTCCTTACAACTTACCTCCTTGGATGTTGATGAAGGAACCACATATATATTTGACGCTATTAATTCTAGGACATCCAAAGAAGAATATTGTTATTTATTTAAAGCCACTAATTGATGAGTTAATTTCATTATGGAACAAAATTATGACTATATTTGATATATCTGCAGATTATAATTTTATATTGAAGGTTCCATTAATATGGATGATCAGTGAATTTCTAACACATGGTATGTTATTTGGATAGAGCACACATGGTCTAAAATCATGTCTATACTGCACGACTGAGAAAAAAGCGTTTATGCTTGGTAATGAGATAAAGGTTGGTTATTTTGACTGTCATTGGAGATTTCTTCCTGTGGATCACCCTTTTCGAAGGAACAAAATTAATTTTACAAAAGTTCAAATTAAAACAGACACACCTCCAATAGTGATCTCAGGAAATCAGGTAAAATCTATTATCTCTGCATTACCTCATGTTACTTTTGGACCAACCATAAATGAGAAAAAGATAAATGGTTTTAGGATATATAATAATTGAATAAAACATATTATTTTTTGGGACCTTCCATATTTGTCTGATTTGTTGGTTTGTAAAATTATAGATGTAATTCATATTGAGAAGAATGGTTTTGATAACATGTTTTATACCATGTTGGACACACCTGGTAAGACCAAAGATAATGTAAATGCACAGTTAGATCTTGCGCAGATTTGCAGACATCCTAAACTTCAACTATTTGAAGATGAAAAATCACACAAATTAATGAATCCAAAAGCAGTTTACCCACTTAGTAAAGAAAATAGTTTATTATTTTGTCAATGGATTATAGATTTGAGGTTTCCAGATGGTTGTGCTTCTAATTTGTCTTTTTGTGTCAGAAATGAACATATTACCGGGTTAAAAAGTCATGACTGTAATGTCATAATTGAATGATTACTGCATGTTGGTCTTAGAGGGTTGTTTAATCCTTCAATATGGGATGTGTTGACCAAAATATCAGATTTTTCCAAGATATTTGTGTGAAAAAATCGGATTATAATGCACTGAGTTTGTTGGAAAAAGATGTTGTTTTAATTTTATGTAAATTGGAGAAAATATTCCCACTAAGCTTCTTTGATTCCATGGAACATTTAATATTGCATTTTATATATGAATATAAATGTAGAGGGTTGGTACAATTCTAGTGGACATATCCATTTGAGATATGTATGTAAAAAATAAAGAAGAAAGTACATAACAAAGTATTAGTTAAAGGGTCGATTACAGAAGCATACTTACAGGAGAAAAATTAAAATTTATACTCTTATTATTTTTAGTTAGAATATCTTTCTAAACATAATCTCATGGGTCGTAATGAGAAAATATTGATGATTTCATATATCATTAGTTGTCAGTTTTTAATCATCCCAAGCTTGGTTTCAGTGGTTATTGTGAGCGATCGATTACAGATGAAGAATTGCACAAATCTCATACTTATGTTCTACAGAAATGTGAAGAAATGACATGATTTGTGTAGTAAGTACTAATATTTTATTATTTAATTAAATGTATATAAAATATCACTTTATTTAATTTTTTTTAGAATATATTATGACCATATCTAATTTTTTTTATACAAATTACATTTGCTGTTCTTGAAAAAATTCATCAACAAAATTTTACACATTAGTTTCAAATTCTGGTAAGATAAGTTTCTTTCGATGGAATATTAAATAAAATTTTCAATGATATCTATTGTTAATAATTTTTATTGTTTACAGGTAACACAACATGAAAATAAAATTGAGAGTTGATTATATGTGATCAAAAACCCTCCATCGAAATTGGTAAAATCTTATAATGGGTATGTGGTTAATGGATTTCAATTCCATACACGCATATATGGTGACTCAAAGATATCAATGAATAGTAGTGTTTGTTTGAAATGATACCATCATAAAAAAACATAAGTTGAATTTTATGGTATACTAGATGAAATAATTGAGTTATGTTATATGGGACCAAATTATGTTACAATGTTTAAATGTCATTGGTTTGATACTGATTAGGGTTTTAAAGTTCATCCACAACATGGAGTCGTTGACATTAAATATAACTGTCTTATTTAATCAAATGAACCATTTATGTAGGCACATCAAGCACATCAAGTTTACTATGATTTTTCAAGATATTTGAAGGATTGGTGGAGCATGAAAAAAATAAAATCATATGAAAATAAATTTATTGAAAATGAAAATAGTTATGTGGAAGTGAAACATATTAAAAATTTTCTTGAAATATCCCAAAATATATCTCTTACTCGAAGAGATATAAATATCAATGATGAAACCTCTCAGTTAAGGGTCGATGATATAAATAACGTTGATGAATTAATAAGGGATGGTGAAACTGAAAGTCATATGGAAGTTGACAATCCTGAAGATGAGGATGAAGAAATTGATGTCAATGAAAATAGTGATAAAGATGATGATTGATGTATTATATTCAGGTATTTAGTTATAGGTAATTATTATATTATGATAATTATTAGTTTTTTAAATTTAATATTTGTATTAACAATCTGTTAAAGGTAAGATTATTTTATTCTAAAAGTTTATTAGTTTTTCATATTTCACGTCATATTAAAAATCAATTAATGGTGAGAATATTTATTTCAGATGGTTAAAGATGATCCTGATGATCTATTACGTTCTCTTACTGATGTCATACTTCCTACTAATGAGCCCGATTTAGTTTATCCTCCTCAGGCTGGTGCGCCTACTAGGAGGGAGTATGGTCTTGCTCGATTACTGATTCCAGATTCTATTCTAGATAGGCAAACATCTATTGATTTTGATCCTCATTTACAAAGGTATGTTTAATTGTTTAAGATATTTATTTTATATTAACTAAATGTATTAATTTTTATAATAATTTTATGATTATATATTTGTTTCAATTTTTATAGTTTTTTTTTCATTTAGCCATTGGACAGGATAGTTCGATTCTGTGAAATTATTTTTCTAAGCCATGGGTGTCATGGGACCTGGTACCCATCATTGTACATGACCAGTTGTTTGAACACTATATTTTACATTATTAAATAAGATATAATTTTTTAAAATTTATTTAATTACTAACATATTTTTCTAATTTTCTTGCAGAATTTATTTTATCCAATTTCTTATAGCCAGAGAGGTCCTATCTGAGAGGCATGAGATATTTGTATATATGATATATTTCGTCAGTTTCTACACAACATCATAAATATAGCTATGAATAAAGCTTGTGCTACCATTTTTTATCATTCTTTCATCTCCCATAATCCTGATTATATATCAGATCAGGTATGGGATAGATTGTTCTTCTTCTGGCTAGGAGAGAATTTTAGGAGGAAATCATCAGCTGGACGTTAGAGATGGGGGAGGTAAGAGGTCACCCATAGGGCTGTGAGTTATACATTTGGCATAAATCGATGACATATGGTAAGTGATATTATTTATTAATGTATATATACTTTAACTGCAACATGTTTTTTATATTATAATGGATATTACTGACCCATATATTATGAAGTTTGAAGTTTGTAAGATTTATACTGATTCCCGTACATAAGAAGTTTTGGGTGAATGACAATTCCATATTGTGGTTAGTGATTTTTTTTAGAAATTTCATGAATATTAATTTTATTGTTATTGTAATTTTTCATTATATTTAAAGGAAAAATATAAGGCTGTGACTTCTCATTCACGGGAGATTCAAGATGAGACTGAACAAGATGTCACTGCTAATTTGGTTTTCGATGAGGGAGCTTGGATACATGTGACTTCAAAGAGTGTTGAGAAAGGTCGAGTGATTGGTATTGGTTCTCAACTGACACCTACAAGTTATTATGGTACATCTGTGATGACATCAGTGAGTGTGAAGGGAGATCGTGGAGAGTCTTCATCGACGTCATCGTCTGCTTCACAGTATGAGGAGAGGTTGAGAACTCAGGATGAGATGATACAACAGATGTATAATAAGAGGGAGGAGGAGTGTGAGAAGCAGCGTCTGAGAGATGAGCATATGATGGAGTACATGCAATGAATTTTGCATGATGTTGGTATAGAGTTTCCTCCCCCTGGTCCTTCGAGTGATCCTCCCCCCAGACATTCAAGTGATCCTCCTCCATTAGATGATATTTGATGATTTATGAAGTTTTTATGACTTTTTTTTGTAATTTTGTATGACAGACATGCTATTTTTTAACTGATTTATTACTTTTATGTATATTTTAATTTGTTAAATTTTCTATAATTATTTTTAAATATTTGTAAATTTATTATTTTTTTAATTTTTTAACATATTTTAATTAATTTGAGGATTCATAATTATTATTAAATATATATATCATTTTTATTATGTTTCTATATATTTAATATGTTAATTAATTTTAATAATTTTAAAAATTTAAATTATTTTTTAGTATATTTATTTTGTAAATTAATTTTATTTTATTTAATATTTACATTTTTAATATATATATATATATATTTAAATTTTATTATATATTTTTTAAAATAATTTTATTTTATTTTATTTTTGATTTTGTTTTTTTAGGAAAAATTTGTTATTTGTGACGGATGTAGCCATCCTTCGCAAATAACTTTTTGAACCTTTTACGACAGATCGTCGCAAAAGGTTATTTAAAAACACTGACAGAAGTCTTTTGCGATGGATTCATCATTCGTCATAAATAAATATTATTTATGAAAGATCGTCACAAATAAACATATTTGCAATGTCACTATCCGTGACAGGGTATTTACTACGGACTCCCATCGCAAATGACATTATGTGATGAAAGTTTGTTGCAAATATCTTATCTTAATTACCTTAAATTTCTATTGTGTAATATATAATTCTTCCAAATAAAATCCATTAGTATTTAAAAAATTAATAAGTATTTAAGGAATAATTAAATCAAGATAAACATGTGAAACAAACATGTAGTAATTCAAACTATAGAAGTATAAATAAAACATAACAAATTTTGAGGTAAAATATGATAAAGTAATTAAGTGATCACAGGTAGGTCATATAGTTGGTTATATGGTAGGTTCAACACTTTTCCAAATTACAACTTATGGTCACTTAATTTTTCAACTTACATTCACTTCACTTTTGTTCTTGTAGTCACTTCACTTTTTCTCATGTGGTCACTTAACTTTTGTTCATGTGGTCACTTAATTTTGGTTGATGTGGTCACTTCACTTTTTTTCATGCGGTCACTTCATTTTGGTTTATGTGGTCACTTCACTTTTTTTAATGCAGTCTCTTCACAAAGTCACTTCATAGGGTCACTTCACATGGTCACTTGACAAGGTCACTTGACACAACACTTCATAGGGTCACTTGACAAGTTCACTTGACAAGGTCACTTCACAAGTTCACTTGATAAGGTCACTTTACATGGTTACTTCCTCACACATACAATCACTTTATTTTCTTTATGTGATAAATTTAGGACTTTTCCAAATTCTCACACATGGTCAGTTCAACATGATGGTTTCAGGTGGAGTGAAATCGTGCAGAGGTGGGTGATATATTAAAATTTATTTTAATAATCATTTCCCAAAACTAAAAGCGAGGATCTTGAACGTCAAATTTATCATTAATTTATTTAATATTTGAAGAAATTAATACATGGGATTAGGAAATTTCTTCATTAATTAATGTTGATCATCTGAAAATACCCTTTCATATTACCTTCATTACACTATGAGGTTCCAAGGATAAAATCCCTCTAGAAATGATCCACACATGCTCCTATGATCTTTGAGCAACACCACTCGATCTCTGGGTGCTAGCGCAGCGAGTCGAATATCTTACGTTGTTGGTACTCGATCGCTTGTTCTTATATCTTGAAGAAATCTCTCTTTCACTTCTTGTTCTTGAGAGGGAGATAGAATGAGGAGTTGAGAGAGAATTTTTTGTGCGCAATAATTCTATATTCTTAATTTTTGGATGCTCTACACAATAGACGTGAACGCCTATTTATAGAGTTGGGATTTAATTAAAAATATTATTTAATTTCATACCAACCATTAAATAGAATTTATTAACTTCAATAAATATCATTGTAACATCCCAGTTCTGGGTGTTGCACAGAGGTTACCTATACCCAGTTAGTCACATGGCCTCAAGTACATTTACCCGAATGCCAGAGGCTTCCGACTAGCAGTGAGGGCCTTGGGAGTGATAGTGGAGAAACTATACCCTCATTGGCAGAGTAACACATCGGAAGTAAAATAGATAACAATAGTGGAAGCAGTAAAACATGCCATAAGTAAACAACAGAAATAATAAACAACTGAATCACACATATATAAATGATGCATGATACATATGTCTAGGAAAGAATCCAAACAAATCACAATGCTAGAATACAGTACTAAACCAAAGTACAAAAGAAAATCAAGTAAACACCTCCACTATATCGCAAGTCTCAGCTTGGTCCCATGCTCCCCAGCTCCACAGTGATCAAGTACCTAAAGTAGAAGGGCGCTTACCCTTATCTATACCTGCAACAATATAATCTGTTTGGGCCCAAAATAATGACCCAAACAGGGTGTGAGAATAATCACAGTAGGCAACCACCCAAAGATCTGTGCCTAATAGTCAGTGAATATATATGGCAAGCAATAAACAAAATAAAGCAGTAAACAAGGAAGTACACATAGTAACAATCCTAAAAATTCAATTGCATTCATTTTTCATATATCAAGTAAGAATATAATCACAAGCTGGTAACTCTATGGGAATTACTCATTGCCTAAATCCTCTGGTTCAACCAAAACACACATAAGAAACCCTTTCGGAAGTACTCACAGTCTAACCCCTATGGTCCAGCTTTAGCAAAGACACTATGAGGAAGCACTCACCGTCAATTCCCACTATGGTCTCATATCGATAATTAATAGGAACTCTAAGGAAGCAATAAACGTCCAATTCCCCCTGTGGCCCGTATTGAGGAAACTACATACACTCTGAGGGAGCACAAAGTCCACCCCCCTATGGTCTCGCAACATAACAGTAAACAGACAATTTGGAGAAGCCCTCAACGTCCATTCTCCCTATGGTATACTACACTAGGGTCTCACGACCCTGTGTAAATCAATTGTGCACAACGATATAAAGGTAGATAAAGTAAACCTCAAGAACTACTTGGATAAACAATCTACAACATATCACAACATGCCAGATAATAATCACTCCATCCTAACAATACTAGGCATATAAAGCAAGAAACCTAACAAACAGCTAGAAAAAATAGTAAAAACAAGAAAACAAGGGAAAAACATCCCTATAATGGAAAGTTTAACCCTATTCACAATAATTAACCTCTATCCAATCAAACAAGGCATAACAGACAATAAAAGGGCTAAAAACCATAAACATGCAATACCCCGAACAAGGGTATTGGGAACTTTTGCACATATAACTCAATGAATAATTATGGAAAGACACAAACAGCCTATCTCGGCTTCGTGATATTGATATATGTGAACCTCAGGCCTTAAATCTCCCTAGAAAGATATAGATCTATAAAAACATAAAAAACATTCAACCGATGATATCTCATGAAAGAGGAGAAATCAAGAGATAATGTTCAGGAAGAGAGTAGAAATCACTGATGCGATTCCAACACAATAAAAGACGGTATATTCGGAGAACAGACGATGATTCGGGGGCTCGGAGAATATCCACAGCCGTATGAATGCTCCTGAACAAAATAGGCTGAGAAGAAGTGCGTTCTATCTATCAGACGTGACCCTGGTCTGTTTAATGAAATAAAAAGAAAGTACACGACATGTTCTTTAAAAGTACACGACATGTACTTGCCTTTTTTGGACTCCACTTTAGGTGGTCTCCGGGTCACCACACACGACCATGTACTCAGCTGTTACACGACTAGTACATGGTCACCCGCAACAACTAGGTACACGGTGTGTACTTATAAGTACATGGAGTATACTATTGAAATTTTCAAAAACTCCCATTTTTCTCAAAGACAACCATGAAAGAAAGACATACCTAAAAGAAGATCCGGGTTCTTACAAACTTCCCCCCTTAAAGAAATTCATCCTCGAATTTCCCTAGAAAGGCGGTGTAGAAGAAGAATCTTTGAACAGCTCGGGACACTGTGATCATACATCGGATTCCCTCTCCCATATCTTGTCTTATACTTGCCCGTGCTTCCATAACACTCGTACTAGAGGAACAGACCGACCACAGGGAACCTTCACACATCGATCACAAATATGGATAGGATGCTCCTCGAACGAGGCATCCACATCGAGATCAACCTCCTCAGGTTGGAAAACATGAGATGGGTATGAGAAGTAATGTAGAAGCTGAGAAATGTGGAAGACATTATACATAGCTTGATACCTCTGAGGTAACTACAACCGATAGTCAATCGGACTGAATCCACCCAACAGCTCAAACAGCCTGACGTATCTCGGTGAAAACTTACCCTGTCTCTTAATCCTCCTGTGTTCCAACCTCAATGTGACACGTAGAAAAACCTGATCTCCGACCTCAAACTCTAGAAGTCATCTGCTTCGATCAACATAAGACTTTTGTCGTGACTGTGCAATATCCATCCTCTTCTGAATCAACTCTATCTACTCTGTGGTCTCCTGGACAAGATAATGTCCCAACATAGCTACCTCTCCCACCTCTATCCAGCATAAGGGCGATCAACATGTCCTACTGTACAAAGCCTTACAAGGTTCCATCTGAATAGTTTCTTAAAAACTATTATTGTAGGAAAACTCCACAATAGGTATGTGTTTCTCCCAAGAACTATGAAAGTCTATGACGCATGCTCGAAGCATGTCCTCCAGCACCTGAATCATACGCTCGGACTAGCCATCTGTCTGAGGATGGTAATCTGTACTCAGAAGTACCTATGTACCCAAAGCTCTATGAATTCCCAACCAGACCCGAGAATTAAAGCATGCATCCTTGTTTGAAATAATGGAGTACAAAACCCCATATAGACGTACAATCTCTTGGATGTATAGACTTCCCAAATCATCAACACTGAAGGTCTCATTGATTGAAAAAAAGTGAGAAACTTTCGTGAGTCTGTAAATGACAACCCATACTGCATTATTTCCTCGATTCGACTTTGGAAAACCTTTCACGAAGTCCATTTATACATCATTACACTTCCACTCAGGAATGGGTAACTGCTAAAAAAGCAATGCTGGTCGCTGATGCTCTGCCTTCACCTACTGGGAGGTGGAACACCTCATGAAAAATCCAACAACATATCTCTTCATACCTGACCACCAATACTGACAGTGTAGATCTCGATACATCTTGGTGATACTAGGATGAACTTCCTAAACTGAGGAATGAAAGTCTCCCATCAGCTCCTCGCGTATGTATCCTGGAACCCACATGTGTCCATGAAAATGCAAGATCTCATCCTCGCCTACTGTCCATACATAAATAGGGTCCTCTCCTGACACACTCTCCTGTAGGACTAGGCCTTATGAATCTGATAGCTTCCTTATTCACACTCGATCAAGTATAGTAGAGGTAAAAACTACAGAAGAAAGGGAAGCCTGCCCCTGTCTGTCGTGCACCTCCAAATGCATCTCAAAGAACAAAGCCATAAGCTACCACTCACTAATGGACTCTTTAACTACCTGTATCTAAGTTCTCATGCTCAACGCATCAACCACTGCGTTTCCTTTCCCAGGCATGTAGGAAAAATCAAAGTCAAAAGACTGAAGGTACTCAACCCCCCTTCACTGTCTCAAATTCAGATCACCCTGAGTGAAGATATACTTGAGACTTTTTTGGTCGGTGAAAAACAAAAAATTCTCTCCCAAAAAATAATGTCTCCAATAGCGTAAAGCATAAAAAACTATAGACAACTCGAGATTGTGCATAAGTTAGTTTCTCTCATGTGGCCTCAGCTGTTGAGACCCGTACGCAATGAATCCTTCCCTCTACATAAGCACTTCTCCCAGACCGATACCTAATGCATCACAATACACAATATATCTCTTGCTTGACTTTGGAAAAACTAGTATTAGTGCTAAAGTCAATCTCCCTTTCAGCTCCTGAAAGGCTGACTCAAAAAAATTTGACCATAAGTACTTCACACCCTTCTTAGTAAGACCCATCAATGGTGCTGATAAGTGTGATAAGTCCTGTATGAAATGTCTTTAGTATCCATATAGCCCTAGAAAACTTCTAACCTCAAAGATATTCTTTGGATTCTCCTAGGAAACCAATGATCTCACTTTCTCTGGGTCTACTAATACACCCGTCACTGAGATAACATGACCCAAGAAGTGAATTTGGTCCATAAAAAAGTGGCATTTTGAGAGCTTAGCATATAAATGATGATCTATCATTCTACTCAAAATGTTCTCAAGATGGGTAGCATGGTTGTGTCCAGTGTGAGAGTACACTAAGATATCATCTATAAAGACTACCATGAAAGAATCCAAGTATGGATAGAACACTTAGTTCATCAGTTCCATGAAAACTACAGGCGCGTTCGTGAGGTCGAATGACATAACCATATACTCGTATAGACCATACCTGCTCTAGAAGGCTATAAGAGGTATATCATATGGACTAATATGAAACTGACGGTAACCAGATCTCAAGTCAATATTAGAGAATACTTGAGCTCCTCGAAGCTGATCAAAGAGATCATCAATCCACGACAAGGGATATCAGTTCTTGACCATCAACTAGTTCAACTTCTGATAATCCATGCAAATTATGAGGGTACCATCTGCCTTCTTTGCAAACAGGACAGGCGAACCCCAAGGAGAAGTACTGGGTTGGATGAAACCCTTTGCCTGTAACTCCTCTAACTGCTTATTGAGCTCCTGTAACTCTAGTGTAACCATCCTATAAAGAGGAATGGACACCGATGCTACTCTTGGAACGAGCTCAATAGAAAAGTATACCTATCGCTTTAGAGGCAAACCTATAAAGTTCTCTGGAAAGACGTCTCTGAAATGATCCACCACTGGAGGAAATTCCATCTGTGAAGTACCCTGTTCATCCATATATAGACCAACAATTTGGGCTGTAACTCCTCCCAACCCATGATGCTCAGTTCCCGCCTTGCTCACCTAGACATCCCACTCACCCTTATCCAGAAACAATCCACCCTCTGGTGATGTGAAACTCACCCTATGAGAATAGTAGTCAACAACTGATTGAAAGGAAACTAACCAGTCCATTCTAAGAATGACATCATAGCCTATCATCTCTAGGATATAGAGGTCCCAAAAGAAGTGATACACACCAACCTCTAGAGGGTACTCCTTGCACTGTCATACACTAGCCATTATTGTCCCCAATAGAGTGTCCAAAATCAAGATATCAGTAGAAGAAAAGATACAGATCCCAAGGATCTCCACAATAGAAAAATATATGAAACTATGGGAAGCCCCTACATCAAAAAGTTCAGAAGCTAAAACTGAGGTAACTAGGATTGTACCTCAAACTATAGAGGGTCCGGGATCCTGCTCCTGCTGGGTCTGGTCCACTGCAAAAGTCTGACCTGTACCGCGGCCCTGTGACCCTGCCTGACCACCCTGAGCTGATCCACCTTATTGTCGTTGAAATCCTGCTGACTGGATACCACAGCCACGACCCCCACCTCGGCCTGAATGGTCGGAAGAACTCCAGTTCCCAAAATGGTGAGAAATTGGTGGTGTTTCTCCTAAATGAGGAGTCATAGAAGAAATTTTATCACCAGTTGCTGGTGAGAAAAACTAACAAAAACACTGAAGATGACCCATCTTTCCACAAGATCAGCACTCCAATGGACCTCTCGGGTAATGTGTCCTCGTATGCCAGCTCTTCCTATACTAGTAGCACACCACCTAGCTACCAGAAGATGTCTCTTGCCTTCTTGGATCTCCACGTATATAATCTTTGCAGCGATTCCTGCTGTCAGTAGGAGGGATACCAACCCCAGATGCCAAGATTCCCTATCTCACAACTCCAGAATCCCTCATATTATGCTTTGTGATCAGTGCCTTGTTGACTATAGAAGTGATGGAATTCAACCTGAAGATGTTCACCTGAGATCGAATGTTGTGCCTGAGACTATCCTCAAAATTCCTTTCTAGAAATAACTCATCACCTCCTAGAATAGGCATGAAGCACTGCAACTTTTTGAAGTGATAAGAGTACTCCATAACTAAAAGAGTACCCTTTTCTAGACTCATAAACTCTCAGGATCGATTGGCCCTCAAAGTCTCTAAATAGAAGTAGTCATAGAAGGAATGCTGGAACTCATCCCAAGCCATAACCTACTGGCGTCCTGACTATGAGATCACATTCCACCATCTCTTGGCGGAATCCCAAATAATTTATGTAGCAAGATTCACCCTTCTATTTGGAGGCATCTCTAGATGCTCGAAGATATATAGAATGGCTTCTAACCATGACTCTATAACCTGAGGTCCTCCGTCCCCTGTGAAGGTGGGAGGATGCTGTTGTTGGAAAACTCGCGTCAACTCTGCCATAGAAGGGGCATGATGCGGTACTCCTCGAAAGGTCTGCATAAACCTCATAAATCCCTCTTAGAACTGTGCATCATCACCTATGTACAAAATGATGGTTGGTTCCAATATTTGCACAACTGTAGGATCTGCTGGTAGTCCCTGATTAGCTATGTTCAGTGTCTGATCACTGCCTTGCAACTGGCGGACAACCATAGAACATCTCGATGGAATGAATCTGTAAGGTCAAGTGCACACCTTAGATCAAGATTAACAGGGACTGAAACTTAGAAGTGTAAGAAGGGAACAAGATAAATAAATCATTCAAGTTTTTCAAAACATGGATACATGGCGTTTATAATTCCTACACGGTGTGTTTCCTTAAGCCTTCACATGGGCGTGTACTTCTGCCAACCTAGGTCATGTAACACCCCATACTCATGGTGTGTTGTCATAACACACGGCATGTACTTGAATCCTCTTCCCCTGCCTGAGTTATTATACATGGCTAAGACACACGGTTCTCCTAGAACAAGACTACATGGAATGTTAGTTCTAGACATGGCGTGTACTAGACGAACTTCACCAACCTGTTTTGTTTGTCACATGGCCGAATTCAAGGGTTACACTACACGACGTGTTCAATATTGACACGACGTGTATAACCTAAGTTTTATACATCCGTTTCATTAGTCACATGGGTGGAAACATGGTCTACATAACACAGTGTGTAAAAATGGTACACGACGTGTTCCATCAGAGATTTCCCAACCCTGTGTCTCTGCCCACACAACCAGTGACACAGTTAGAGACTACATGGCCTGTACATATAGTACACAACATGTATTTAAGAAAAACAGTTCCTTCCTGAGAATAAGGATATATGGAGTGTATTTATAATTACACATCGTGTATTCTAGGTTTTTCTAGACAGTAAGCCTCAAAAACCACTTCAAAACCCATAAAAACACTGAAAAAAGAATTAAAGTTCCAAATTTCGATCTATGAAGGCCCATACTCCTCACGAATCAAAGATTGGAATATTATACAGGTTATATACAAGAATAATAATACAATGATCCACCAAATTCTGATCCATGAGGGCCCATAACACCTCAAGAACCAAAGTTTGGCGTTCATTCAAACTAAACCTTACACAATCCAATACCCTATCAAAAGCAGGTATCCTATCAAGGAATCTATCACAACAACATTAATATCTAGAATGATATCTATCACAACAACATGAAATCACTAATGCACCCTAAATGACATGACAAAAATGTATGACATGTGATCTCTATCAAGTTTCTATATGATGCATGAGATGTCATACCCTCATCTCATCGACTTGCAACAGAAATAAAACCTTAATAATATCAATGATAACATCACAAAACATGTGAATCACCAAACGGTGAAATAAAATAAACTGTAATAATTGAAAAACCAGAAAAATTTCAATAATAAGGTAAATTGGATTTTCCCTATATACAGGTTAGCTACTTCTGGGCACAACTTATTACCAAGTACCTATTAATTCCTATCCCTGGTATAGGGATTGGGGTCGCAGCTTCGGCCACGGATCTCTCTCTTCTTCATGCAGCAGTGTGGCTAGGGTTCAGAAGCACGACTCAGATGGATCGGGTTCATACAGAGGTAAGGATTCTGATTCGGATGCTTGTGGAATTTCAGATCCAGGATGGCCTTCGGCTTCTTATCGGCGGCAGCGTCTAGGGTTTTCAGCGTTGGCATTTCAGTCTGCTCAGCTTGATTCAGAATGGCGAGGAGTTTGTTCTAGATTTTCGCGGCTGTTCGCGCCTTGTTTTTTTCTTCCATTTGGTCCTGTTCCTCGCGTCTGCTGAGGCGAAGGTGCTCTCATTCCCTTTCGAGTTGACGACATCGATGGCTTTATTCAAGGTGGTTTCAGATCCTAACGAAGGTCATTTTCCATTCAATCCTCGATCTCTTAACCTGCTCTGACCTCACGTCACTCTGTGCCTCTCCAAGTTGGATATGGAGCAGAGGTAACATAGGGGTTTTGGGATTTGTGGTTCGGCGATCGATGGGTTGAAAGGTGATAACTGAGTCGACCTTCTATCGTTTTTTTCTACTAGTTTTTTCTTTTGGATCTTCTTCGATGTCTTCATGTGGAACCCTAGGATGCTTTATCCTCTACTCTGGGCTCATGTTCCTCTGCTTCTCCACAAGTCAGACCTGGAGTAGAGGTAACAATGAGGCTTTTGGGATGTGTGGTTAGGTGGCCTTTGTTCCTGGCATGAGTCCTTCGACAACAGAGACTTTTAGTGTTGGCATTGTCTTTACTCATGGTGATTATTCTGGTCTGTCAGATTTGTTTAGTGTTTTTAAGGGTGAAGTTCGTTTTTTTGGTTTTGGTGGTGAGAGCTATTTTTTGGTGGTGCTATGATGTTTTTGGCTTCTCTATGCTGGTGGTTTGGATTACGGTGGTGACGTGACTATGGCGTTGTTTTGAATTTTGAAATTTTTATTTTCCTACTTTCATTTCGGTTCTCGCTGGTGTTGTGTCTTTTTAAAAAATAAATAAAAATGTAATTAGTTGAGTCCTATCCCTAGTATAGGCTCTAAATAGTAAGTCAAGAAGAAAAGAATTCCTCTAATACCACTTTGTAACATCCTGGTTCCAAGTGCCGCCCAGAGGTGCCTTATAATTGGTTCGTCACATGGCCTCAAGTGAATTTCTTTGAATTCCAGATGCTGCTGACTAGTAGCGAGGGACTTGGGAGTGATAGTGGGGAAACTATTACGTCATTGGCATAGTAACACAAAAAAAGTAAAATAGATAGCAATAGAGGAAGCAGTAAAACATTACATAAGTAAACAACTGGAGCACACATATATAAATGATGCATGAAACATATTTCTAGGAAAGAATCCAAACAAATCACAATTATGGAATATAGTACTAAACCAAAGTACAAAATAAAATCAAGTAAACACCTCTAAAGCATCTCAAGCCTCAGCTTGGTCCCATACTCCCTAGCTCCACAATGATCAAGTACCTGAAGTAGAAGGGAACTTGCCCTTATCTATACCTGTAGCAATATAATCTGTTTGGGCCCAAAAGCATGACCCAAACAGGGTGTGAGACTAATCCCAGTAGGCAACCACCCAAAGATATGTGCCTAATAGTTAGTTAATATATATGGTAGGCAATAAACAAAATTAATATATAAACAAGAAGTACACATAGTAACAATACTACAAATTCAATTGCATTAATTTTTCATATATCAAGTAAGTAGATAATCACAAGAAGGAAACCCTCTGGGAAGTACTCATAGCTTAACCCCTCTGGTTCAAACAAAACAAACACAAGAAACCCTATGGGAAGTACTCACAGTCTAACCCCTCTGGTTCAGCTTTAGCAAAGACACTCTGAGGAAGAACTCACTGTCAATTCCCCCTATGCTCTTGTATCAGTAACTAATAGGAACTCTGAGGAAGCACTCAACATCCAATTCACCCTATGACCTATATTGAAGAAACTACAGACACTCCGAGAGAGCACAAAGTCCATCCCCCCTATGGTCTCACAACGTAACTGTAAACAGACACTCTGGAGAAGCCCTCAATGTCCATTCTCTATATGTTCTACTATACCAGGTTCTCACGGCCCTGTATAAGTCAATTGTGCACAACGATATAAAGGCAGCCAAAGTAAACCTCAAGAACTACTTGGATAAACAATCTACAACACATCACAACATGTCAGATAATAATCACTCCATCCTAACAATACTAGGCATGGAAAGAAAGCAGCCTAACAGGAAAGCTAGACCAAATGGTCAAAACAAGAAAACAAGGGAAAAACATCCCTAGTATGTAAAAGTTAACCCTATTCACAAAAATCAACCTCTATCCAATCAAACAAGGCATAATAGGCAATAAAAGGGCTAAAAACCATAAACACGCAATACCCCGAACAAGGGTATTGGGCACTTTTTGACATATAACTCAAAGAATAACTATGGAAAGGCACACAACACCTACTTCAGCATTATGAGATCAATATACATGAACCTCAGGCCTTGAATCACCCTAGAACACCATATATCTACAAAAACATTAAAAGAGTTCAACCAAGGATATCTCATGAAAGAGGAGAAATAAAGAGATAAAGTTCAGGAAGAGAAGAGAAATCACAGATACGATTCCAAAGAAATCAATGATGGTCGATTCGAAGAATGGATAGAGAGTCGAGGGCTCAGAGAAGATCCACAGCCGTACAGATGCTCCTGGATGAAATAGATTGATAAGAAGTGAGTTCTATCCATCAGACACGACCCCGGTCCGTTAAATAAAATAAAAAGAAAGTACACGACATGTTATTTAAAAGTACACAACATGTACTTTCCTTTTCCAGACTCTTCTTTAGGTGGTCTCTGAGTCACCACACAAAACCATGTACTCAACTATTACACAGTTAATACACGGTCACCCGCGGCAACTGGGTACATGGCGTGTACTTATAAGTACATGGCGTGTACTCCTGAAATTTCCAGAAACTTCCATTTTTCTTAATGAAAACCAAGAAATAAAGACATACCTGGAAGAAGATCCGGGTTATTACAATCATGCCACATAATAATAATTATATAACTATTATTTTGTAGCACGCACCAACTTGCACAATAAAAAATATTATATAACGGTCTTATTAATTAAAATTTTTCAACAGACTCAGTCTTGGTCTGTTCAAAATCCTCTATCATTTATTGAATAACAGAATAAATATTTTATTCACAAATAAATATTTTATTCACAATTTAGTAAATTAATATTTATTAAAATATTCAATAAATAAAATAAATATTTTATTCACATGCCAGAGAAAAAATATTTATTTAATTTATGAGATCAATAAAACTTGAATAAAATTATTCCTCAGACTTGAGAATAATATTTATTCCATTAATTAAACTCAAATAGAATTTAATCGAGATCAATGGAAACACTTAGTGTGTGACCCTCTAGGATTCTTTCTCATTGGCATTAGGTATACTTTCCTAAATTCCAAGATTACTATCTAGTAACGGGTCAAAGAACCCAAGAAAAATAACTCAGTGTCATAACGTTGACAACCACATATGAATGATCACTATTTAATATAATCCCCTTTTCACAATATATCATCAAGAAGGTTTCATATCTGTGTCAACAACCTATATGATCGATATGTCTTTATTTGACTATTTGAAATAAACACATCGTTACACCATGGACATGGAATTTAATGAGATTGTTCTATTCCAATCAAAGGTTCAAGATATTAGCTTCCATGAAGATGGAAGAGACAAATCCTTCCTCGACTTATTCATTAATGACATGTCACTTATGACACACCTAATGTATCCAACTTTTACATGAAATGTTATGATCATGGTTTACGAAATACATCTAAGTATGTGAGTTGTAACATGCATTAACAATAATATTAAAGTCTAAGGACCATCAAACATGCTCGTAGATAGGAATATCTGATGACACCAAAACATATAAAATTCATACTGATGGGTCTGTTCTCATAATCTCCCATCTTGGAGATTACTAAGTGCAAACTTCATGAGAAGAAGACTCATCTTCTTATGAGTACTCACACTTGATATTATATGTACTATGTGTCCCATCATAGTATATTATCCAACCACAAAACATTATTTGACAATATCATCATAGTACATCAAGTTTCTCATCATAGTGGGGAACTGCTATGACCTTATCAATGTGACGTATACTATAGGAAATTATTACATTAGAGTCATGTAGAAAAAAAAAACAATATGTAAAAAAAGTTTTATTAATATTCAATAAATAGAATATTCATGTAATCAACGTAAAAATAGTTGGTCCTAGGAAACCAACTCAAAAAAACTCCCACTTAGACTAGAGCCAACTGCCTATGACCTTCAGTCTTTTAGACCTCACATGATAGTCATGTTTCTACTGAGTTAAAGATTTAATCAAGGGGTCCACCACATTGTCCTCTATAGAAATAATCCTCACTAAAACTTAAACTCTCGGAGAAAAATACCTTAAGAGATAATACTTTTGAAGTATTTGTTTCTTACACTAATGTGACCTTGGCTCTTTTGATAGAACCACCACTGCATAATTATCACAATAGAGTGTGATAGGATCTTTACTGCTAGGTTCCACATCAAGCTCTTAGATGAATATTCACATATATATATTGCTTATTTATCTTCCTCAAAATCCACAAAATTCTCATAATCTAATATATAATCTACAACCACAACCTTCTTTGACCTCTTCCAGATCACAAAACCTCCATTCAAAGTGAAGATGTATCTCATTTTTGACTTCATTTCATCTTGATCAATTTGGAAACTATCATCTGCATATCCTCTGATGACTAGTTCTTAATATCCTACATAAACCAGTAACATAACCTTAGTATGACTCATATAAATAAGGATAATATTGAATTCTATCCAATGATGGTCACCTAGATCATCTTGATATCTTCCTACTACACTTAATATGCAGGCGACATCTAGCCTAGTACATAGCATAACATACACGACAGACCCAATTGCTAATGAATATGTAATCCTTATCCTTCTATTTATTTCTTCATGTGTCCGAGGAAACATTTTCTAGGAAAGATGAATTCCATGTGACATTGGAAACAATCCCCTCTTATATTGTACTATATTGAATCTATTTAGTATCTTGTTAATGTTTGTACTTTGACTTAGGCTAAGAAATATCTTGGATCTATCATGATGGATCTTTATCCCATGAATATATGATACCTCACCTAATTCCTTCATAGATAATAATTTATTCAACCATTCCTTAACATACTGTAAGGATGGTATTTTGTTTCTAATGAGTAATATGGTATCAACATGTACTATTAAGAAAACAACTACACTCCCACTAAACTGTTTATATACACACAACTCACATTCCATATTTGTGAAACCAAATTCTATTATGGCCTCATAAAAACAAATTTTTCATGACTTGGATGCTTTCTTTAATCCATAAATGGATATTTATAACTTTCATACCTTTTTGACATCCTTTGGAGTCACAAAACCTTTAGGTTGTGTCATATAGACATCTTGTTAAAGGTCCCCATTAAGGAAAGATGTTTTGGAATCCATTTTCTAAATCTCATAATCATAGAAATCCTTAATGGAAAGTAGAATTATAATGGATTTCAACATTTCAAATGGTGAAAATGTTTCATCGTAGTCAATTCCTTGACACTGTTTAAACCCTTTTGCAACCAGTCATGCCTTATAGGCACTAACTTGTCCTTCCATGTCTAGTTTTTCTTGAATACCCATTTTCAACCAACATGATTTACATCTACTAGAGGGCCTACCCAAATCAAAACTTGGTTTTAGTACATGGAATCCATTTCAGAATTCATGAATTCTTACCACTTGGAAACATTTGTTCCATTTACCATTTCCTTATAGGTTAGAGGATCATTATTATCAACTAATAATGATTCACCATCCTCAGTGACTAGAAAACCACACCTTTATGATTATCTAACCTCTATAGTACTCCTATGCAGTAATTGTGTCTTAGAACAATTTATTCTTCCATTAGTCTTTGTGGAATTTGTTCCTATGCCAACTCTTATGTATCTTGAGCTTAGACTTCATCGAAGTATATCTCTCTCCCATTATCTCTTTTAGAGATAAGATTATCCTTAAAAAATTTGTAATGTATTCCAACCAAAACCTTTTTGTCTGAAGGATTTTATAAGTATTATACCTTTGTTTCTTTGGGATATCCTATAAAGATACACTTTGTGCCTCAGGGTTCAATATTTTACCTAAAGAGGCCTTAAACAAATGATTCTCAACCCCACACATGTAATTAAGACAACATGGGTTTCTTTTCATTCCATAATTGGTATGGTATACCATCTGTTACTTTAGTTGGCACTCAGTTTAGTACGTATGCTACTATTTGTAATGCGTATCCCCAAAAGGATAATAGAAGAATTGTATGAATAATCATTTATCTCACTATTTATGACAAGGTGATTTCACTTACACCATTCCACTGAGGCATATAAGTAAGAGTGAGTTGAGATAAAATCCCAAACTCCTGTAGATAATCAATGAATTCTTGATTAAGATATTATCCACCATGGTTTGAGCAAAGTTTCTTAATATTCTTTCCAAGATGGTTCTCAACTTCATTATTGTATTTCATAAATGTATCAAAATAATCCTACTTATACCTCATTAAGTAGGCATGTCCATATATACTAAAATCATTAGTAAAATCGATGAAGTATGAGTAACCACCTTATTATTCAATAGGAAATGGTCTATATGCATCTTTATGAACTAATTCAAGAAGCTATTTATCCATTTCACCTTTCCCACTAAATGGGGATTTTTCACTTTTACTTATAAACATGCGTGACATACACCAAGTGGTTTTAGTTAAAAAGAATCTAAATATCCATATTGATGTAATTTAGTTAAGTGATTTTCATTTACATGACCTATCCGGTGTGTGGTATGAGTCATGTGAAGTTACTTTGTTATCGACTAACATTATTTGGTTTGTGTAATTCAACACATAAAGACCATTTTTAAACACACCTTACCATAAAAAATGATATATTTATAAAATAAGCAAAATTTATTCCCAAATTTGAAAATAAATCCATACGTATCAAGTCTAGGTATAGAAATAATGTTTTTGGTCACTGAAGGAACATAATAACAACCCTTTAAAACCAAGATCATTTCAGCTAGAAACATGAGGTGGTAGAGCCTGATAGCTACAATAACAAGTTTATCTTATTTGGATGCTTGAAGATCTACCTCTCCTCATTCAATATTTCCGAATCTACGTGGTTTATGTATTTGAATAAATATGTGAGAACCAAAAGCTGTATCTAATACCTAATTTATAAAAACATATAAAATACACTCAATAATAAACACACCTGAAGCTTCCCCTTTCTTCCTTGGCTAAGTGTAGTTTTTCTTCCAGTGAACCTTATTGCAACATGTGAAAGAGAAAACATCATATTCCCTTACTTTCCCCTTGATCTTCCTCTTCTTGGAAGGGCATGAAGAATATTTGGGAATAAATATCTTTGCTTTCCCTTTCCATTTTTTCACCATAAGGATGGAATGTTTTTCATGATTAATATCCTTATATACTTGAAGAAGAAGAGTAAGAATATCTGATAGATAATTATTAATGCTATTCATATTAAAATTCACAACAAAAATGGATAATCTCTGGGAGAGTGATGCCAAAATGAGGTCAATGCCCAGTTCTTTAGGGAGTTTAAACCCTAGAAACTCTAAGCACTCAATATAGCCAATGAGCTTGACTACATGAGGCCCAACCGGGGAACCCTCTACAAGATTTATCTAAAAGTGTGCCTTGTAAATATCAAACCATTCATGCATATCTCTCTCCTGGAAAAGACCACAGAGGTTATCAATCATTCTATATGCATCCATGTTTTCATGATACTTCATTAGTTCACTCGACATTGATGAAAGCATCAAACATTTAACATCGACCGCATCACTCAAATGTTTTTCATAGACAAGTAACTCTTCATCACTCACCTCTTTAGAAGGAAGATCATACATTGAGGATTCCAGCATGTTAGATTTTTATTCATGGCATAGCACAACCTGAAGGCATCTAAACCACTCTTAGTTGTTAATAACAGTTAGGAGGTTATCTTTCTCTAATATTGATCATAGGGATAGTGTGGATGATGAACTTTTCATTTTATTCTACAATTAAAAGGATCATATTATTAATACTTTTCTTGATTAAAAAATAAGTGAGATATAATAAATTAAATGTTTTTATTTATTTATTAAATCTCCCACTATTTTATCAAGTCTCAATATCCCTAACCATTGAAATAAGAATGTATAGTTGCTTTAACATTCTAGTGGCAAGGATCCCCATTACTTTTATTAATGATCCAAACTTTGGACATGAAAACCATAATAAAGTAATTAGGTAGGTGATCTTGCCAACTATGGACTTGAAACTCATTGATTCATTGACTAGATTCCCCTATCCGGAAATCTTGACATGGATTTCCTCAACATTTTCCTCCAAATTTGTATTGAACAGACTTTTTCCATTAAACTCAATCCAATTTCTGTTAAGTTAATCCAAAACTCTCATGAAAACTCCCTGATAAAAGTAAGTGTCCAGACTTTTTACATGTACTACACTTAGTTCTATGGTTTCATTCCCAATAAAGTAATGTAATACTTTTTCTGAATTAATATTTAATTGAGGGATTTTAATTTATTATGCATAAATTTTATCTTGTTTAATCTTTTAGACATCTTGTTAATATTAAGTGGATTTTAATTAATTAACCATTCTGTATAAAACATTTATGCATAATTAGTTTATTTATTTTTTGTTTTTGCACATTAATTCATTTATTTATGTGATCACGACCTTACATCCATAAAATAAATAATCTCATAGAACAAAATAAATAAATAATTAAATGACCCATTCATGAGATTTATCTAACAGTTGATTTAATAAGAAGACATTAAATCAAACTTTAACATAGGGGAAATAACTCATATTGCTAGTCTTGTCATGAGTTACAAAATTCCACTTGTCCACCTATGTATCGTCTGGGTTGAAATAATTATGGTTTTATATTGAACCACCTCCACATGCCTTGGGATGCTCCATTAATTATAAATATTTATTACTCACATGCAGGTGAGGGGAACCAAAGGATTTATTAAAGGGGGTTACATAAATATCCTTGGACATGTAGGTCCTACATAAAAATTAAGGGATAAATGACACAAATATCATCATTTATTTTAATATTAAATAATTGCAAACTCATGAAATAAATTAAATTAAAAAATCCAACACATACAAAGGTCTTTGCCAAGATCATGAACAATCATACATGCAAAAAATATACAAAAGTAAACAGATAGAATTCATTCATTTATTATTTAAGATAAATGCACTAGCATTAATTAATTAATTAATTAATTAATTCCCTTTCATCTTAATGATCATACGATATTATTTGGAGATACCCATCATTATTGGTATTCATGGAAAATAAACTATAGAACCAATAATGACATATTAATTACAATAAATCAATTGAGAATTTAAAATCCTTTAAAACCATTATTAAATTGTAAAACACACAATGGTGTGCCAATCAATAAAATAAGGTTTTAATGCTACAATTTTTAAATTTAATTAAATTTTAATTTTTTCCATTAATGGGAGGCTACACGGCATGTACATGCTGCTGCATATCATGTACCTCAGTTTTTTTATATCTAAGTCACACACCTAGGGATTCAATGTGTTAACTAAGCCGAACTATATGATGTGTATCTACTAGATACACACCCTATATCCACTTACCATGTGCCAAGTTGGCCCAGTTAACACACAATGTGAAATAAAAGCACAATATGTAATTAATTTCTGGATACATCTAGATACAATGTGCATGGGTATGCAGTGTGTGCTCCGGCCACACGCAGTGTAACCTAGTTTTACTAGACTATGATTTGGCACATCATGATGGCATCTCCCATCATTCTTCATTTGTTCTTAAACCTTTAATAAAATGAAACACTGAATGAACATGATTAATATGTTGATAACATGTTAATTCAAATCAGATTAAATAATTAATAACATAAAATGAAATTACACCCACAGTTTTACATAGATCAACAATCAAATAAATAATTATAAATTTAAACCTAAACACTATAATACAAATTGATGGTTTTCAGGCGTAGTGGAAGTGTGTGGTGGTGGGAACTATATTAAAATTTCTTTTATTAATTTTTTCTCGAAACCAAGAGTAAGGATATTGAACGTCAAATTTATAATTAATTTATTTAATATTTGAAGAAATAAATACCTGAGCTTAGAAACTTTCTTCATTGGTGAATGTTGATCATCTAAAAAGACCCTTTTGGATTACATTTATTGTTCTGTGGGGATCTAAGGATAGAATCCCTCTAGCGGTGATCCACACGTGCTGCTATGATCTCTAAGAAATACCAATTGATCTCTGGGTGCTATAACGACAAGTCTAATGTCTTGCGTTGTTCGTACTTGATCACTCATTCTTTAGTCATGAATAAATATCTCTTGCACTTATCATTTTTGAGAGGGAGATAGAAGAAGAATTTGAGAGAGAATTCATTGTGTGAAATAATTCTCTATTCTCAATTTTTGGATGTTCTACATAATAGACATAACTGCCTATTTATAGAGTTTGGATTTAAGTTAAAATATTATTTAATTTCATACTAGATATTAAATAAAATTTATTAACTTCAATAAATATCATGCTGCATAATAATAATTATATAGTTATTATTTTTTGGCATTCACCAACTTTCGCAATAAAAAATATTATATAATGGTCTTGTTAATTAATATTTGTCAATAGACTCGATCTTGGTCCATTCAAACTCCTATATCATTTATTGAACAACTGATTAAATATTTTATTCATAATCTAGCAAATAAAAATTTATTAAAATATTCAATAAATAAAATAAATAATTTATTCAAATACTGGAGAATAAATATTTATTTAATTTATGCAATCAACATAACTTGAATAAAATTATTTATTGAACTTGAGAATAATATTTATTCCATTAATTAAACTCAAATAAAATTTAATCAAGATCAAAGGAAACACTTAGTGCATGGCCCTCTAGGATTCTTTCTCACTAGCATTAGGCGGGCTTGCCTAAAGTACAATATTATTATCTAGTAATGGTTCAAGGAACCCAAGAAAAAGAACTTAATGTTGCAACATCAACAAGCACATATGAATTCTCACTGTGTGATATAATCCCTTTGTCACAATATATCATCAATCCAGTTTCACATTCGTGTCACCAACCTATATGCTCGATATGTCTTTCTTTGACTATTTGAAGAAAACACATCATTACACCATGTCCATGGAATTTAATGCGACAGTTCTATTCCAAAAAAAGGGTTGAGATATTAGCTTCCATAAATATGGAAGGGACAAATCCTTCCTTGACTTATTCATTAATGACATGTCATTCATGACGCACCCAACATATCGAACTTCACAATGAACTATTATCATCATGGTTTATAAAATACATTTAAGTATGTGAGTTGTAACATGGATTAATAATAATCTTAAAGTATAAGGACCATCAAACACACCCATAGATAGGAATACCTAATGACACCAAAACATGTGTAATTCCTAATGACGGGTATGTTCTCATAATCTCCCATCTTAGAGATTACCAAGTGTGAACTTCATGAGAATAAGCCTAATCTACTTATGAGTACTCTCACCTGACATTCTATTTACTATGGGTTATATCATAATACATTATCCAAATGCAGAACATTATTTGAGAATATCGTTATAGCACATCAAGGTTCTCATCATAGCGGGGAACTGCTATGAACTTATCAATGCAGATTATACTCTAGGACATTATTATATTAGAGTCATGAAAAAAAACAATATGTAATAATAATTTTTATTAATATTCAATATATTTAATATTCATGTAATCAAAGTAAGAACAGTTGGTCATAAGACACCCACTCCAACAAAAAACTCATACGATCACTTGAGGATTTAACTAGAATATACAAAAACTTAAAACAGAAAAATCTTACAGTGTATGAAAAATTAGTATTATTGAAATTATTAAAAATACTAAAAAATAAATTAGATTAAAATATAATTCAACATAATGTTTGTATAATAATTTGAACATTATCAATAATACTAAGCACTCAATATAATCTCAAATAATTTAAGTTGATAGAAAACATGTAAATCAATTAGTACAAATAATTTTCAATATTGTCTATGATGAGGTATCCTCTCATAGTCTAGAATAAAAATGAGATGCATGTATCAAGATCATTGACCTTTGTGATGTGGTGGAGTATGATGACCTGGAGGGGGATCTTCCTCAGGTACAGGACCTCGACCATTTTCTACTATATCTATGAATCACCAGGATGAGGTGAACTTGATCCTTCTCTGACTACATAAGTTGAAGGACCTCACATCCGATGAGGGATCTATATTCCCTATGAAAGATCAGTCATAATGAATGAAGGTATGGGAAATGACTATTTATATGATCTCGAAACTTCTATACCAGCCGAAAACTATGGATATGCTAATAAAAAAATGGATATCATGGAAATTGGTACACATACATAGTCAGATGAGGTATGTTTTCTAGATGTGATGCTTATTACTATGGAATAGGTGTGGCCTCACATGAATCCCGACATGGTCTACATCATCATCATTATAGATCGTCAATATCAACAACCACTGGAGGAGGTTCTTGAGAAGGAACCTCTACTCCCTGAGCCGTATGATCAAATATATTATCATGCAGAGCACGATATAATGACATCATGTCTTGTTTTGTAGTATGGTATGTTTCATGACGAAATAATGTTGGTTCTAGGCACTGTGGAAGTGTACAGTGGTCGAAAATATATTAAAATTTCATTTAATAATCATTGCCCAAAACCATGAGTGAGGATTTTGAATATCAAGTTTATAATTAATTTATTTAATACCTAAAGAAATAATTACCTGGGATTAGGAAATTTATTCTTTGATGAATTTTTATCTTTTGAAAAGACCCTTTTGGATTTCCTTCATTGTGTTGTGAGGATCCAAGGATAGAATCCCTCTAGCGGTGATCCACATGTGCTCCAATGATCTCCGAGAAACACCAATAAATATCTGGGTGATGGAATGGTGAATTGAATGTCTTATATTGTTTGTTATTTATTATTTTAAAATCTCTCTTACATTTATAATTCTTGAGAGGGAGAGAGAATAAAGAGTCGAGATAAAATTCGTTGTGCGCAACAATTCTCTATTCTCAATTTTTGAATGACATACACAATAGACACAACCATCAGTTTATAGAGTTAGGTTTTAGGTTAAAATATTATTTTATTGCATGTTGTCCATTAAACAAAATTTAAAACCTTTAATAAACCCCATGCCACATAATAATAATATTATTATTTTATTGTACGTTAACTTGCGTAAATTGATAAATAATATTTATCAGCTTGTAAATAATTTTTTTATCACCGGACGTGATATTGGTCCCTTTTAACTCCTTGGTATTAATTGAATACCCAAATAAACATTTTAGTCATAAATAAATATTTCATTTACATATGGGCTAATAAATATTTATTAAATATTAAATTAAATAAAAAAAATATATTTTTATTCACATGCCAACGAATAAATATTTATTTAATTTATGAGATCAATATAACTTAAATAAAATTATTTCTTAGTCTTGAGAATAATATTTATTTCATTAATTAAATTCAAATAAAATTTAATTGATATCAATGGAAGAACTTAGTGTGTGAACCTCTAGGATTCTTTTTCGTTGGAATTAGGTGGACTTGCTTAAATTCCAAGATTACTATCCAACAAGAGGTCAAAGAACCCAAGATAAAGAACTTAATATCACAAAGATGAAAACCACATACCAATTATCACTATATAATACAATCCATTTTTCACAATATCTCATCAAGTAGGTTTTACGATAGTGTCATCAACCTATATTCTTGATACATATTTCTTTTAATACTAGAAATAAACATGTCGTTACACCATTACCATGGAATTTAGGAAACAATTATATTTTATTCAAAGGGTCAAGTTATCAACTCCCATACACATGAAAGGGAAAAATCCTTCCTTAACTTATCCATTAATGACATGTCAATCATGACACACCTAACATGCCCTACTCCCCACCAACATATGACGTGATTGATTTTTTTAATAAATCTAAGTGTGTGAGTCATGACATGTATTAATGATAATATTAAAGTCTACATACCATTAAAAATACTCAGAGATAGGAATATCCAATGACACCAAAACATTCATAATTCCAACTAGTGGGTCTGTTCTCATAATCACCTGCCTTGGTGATTACCAAGTAAAAACTTCATTAGAAGAATACTCATCCTCTTACGAGTAATCACACCTAAAGGTCTAAATAATATGCATCCCATCATAGTACATTACCAACCATAGAACTATGAATTTCAATCTACTATACCTCACATGATAATCATGTTTCTACTGAGTTAAGACTTTAGTCATGGGGTACACCATGTTGTCTTCTATGGAAATAATTTTCACTAAAACCTCACATCTCTGAGAAAAATACCTCAATATATGATACTTTTGAAGTATATGATTCACCTATTGATGTGACCTTATCCCTTTTGTGAGAGACAACACTATAGTATTATCATAATAGAGTGTGATAGGATCTTTACTACTAGGTACTACATAAATATCTTGGATAAAGTTTCACATTCATACTTCTTCCTTAGATTCCATAGAATCTGCAATATACTCAAAAATTACTATATAATATATGATCACAACCTCCTTTGAGCACTTCTAGCTCAAAAAACCTCCATTCAAAGTGAAGATATATCCCGTTTGTGACTTCATGTCATCTTGATCGGTTTGGAAACTGGTATATGTCTATCCTCTGATGACTGGTTCCTAATCCCCTCTATAAACCATGAACATATCCTTAGTACACCTCAGATACTTAAGAATAGTCTTGACTTCCATCCAATTGTGGTCACCTAGATCATCTTGATATCTTCCTACCACACTCAACACATAGGCAACTTCTAGCCTAGTACATAACATAGCATACGTTACTGACCCAATCACTTACATGTATAGAATCCTTGTCATTCTGTATCTTTCCTTATATGTATGAGGATACATTTTCATAGAAAGATGAATGTCATGTGATGTTGGAAACAATCCCCTCTTTGATTGTTTCATACTAAATATTTTTAGTATATTTTCAATGTATGTACTTTGACTTAGGCTGATCAAACTCTTGGATATATCACAATGGATCTTGATACTAATAATATATGTTGTCCCACTCAAGTCCTTCATAGAAAATTATTTATTCAACTATACCTTAATATACGGTAATACTGGTATTTAATTTCCAATAAGTAATATGTCATCAACATATACTATCAAGAAAATAACCACACTCCCACTAAACCGTTTATAGACACATGGATCACATTCATTATTTATGAAACCAAATTATGTTATGGCCTCATCAAAATAAATTTTCCATGACCTAGATAATTACTTCAATCTATAAATGTATCTTTACAACTTTCATACCTTATTAGAATCCATTGGATTCATATAAACATCTTACTAAAGGTTCCCATTAAGGAAAGTTATTTTGAAATCCATTTGTTAAATCTCATAATCATAGAAGGCCACAATGAAAAGTAGAATTATCATAGATTTGAGCATTGAAACTGGTGATAAAGTTTCATCATATTCAATGTCTTGATGCTGTTTAAACCCTTTTTTAACTAGTAATGTATTATAGGTATTGAACTATCCTTCCATGCCTAGTTTATTATTTAATACCTATTTGCAATAAATATTCTTTAAATCTACTATATGGTCTACCAAAATCTAGATTTGGTTTTGGTACATGTAATCCATTTCAAAATTCATGGATTCTTTCCACTTATCAACATCTTTTCCAATTACTACATCCTCATAGGTTATAGGATCATTATTATAAACTAATAATGAGTCACCATCCTTGGTGAATAGAAAACCATAATGTTATGGTTATCTAAACTCTATTGTACTCCTACATAGTAATTTTGTATTTGGAATAGTTTCTTCTTCCATGGGGCTTTGTGGAATATATTCCTGTATCAATTATTATGTGTCTTGATCCCTGACTTCATTGAATTATATCTCTCTCCCACTATCTCTTTTATAATGTTCTCCATATCAAGGATATGACATATCTCACCATTATAACCATTTTTTATAAGGGGTTGTATATGTTATATCCCCTTTTTTCCTTAGGGTATCCTATAAAGGTACAATTTGTTCCTTGAGGTGTATTATTGTTACCTAAAGAGGCCTTAACAAATTCTTCTCTTTCCCATGAATGTAAATTCGATAACATGGTTTTATTTCCACTCCAAATCTCATATGGAATACCATTTATCAATTTAGTTGGTACTTGGTTTAGTATATGTGCTGATTTTTGTAACACGTATCCCTAAAAGGATAATGGAAGACTCACATGACCCATCATTGATCTCACTATATCCAATAAGGTATGGTTACACCTTTTACTTACACCATTCAACTGAGGCGTGTAAGGAGTGAGTTGGTATAATATCCCAAACTCCCATAAGTAATCAATAAAGTATTGATTAAGATATTATCTACCAAAGTTTGAGCAAAGTTTCTTAATTTTCTTACCAAGATGGTTTTAAACTTCATTCTTGTATTCCTTGAATTTATCAAAAGAATCCAACTTATACCTCATTAAGTAGACATAACCATATCAACTAAAATCATCAATAAAAGTTATAAATTATTTGTACCCACACCTTTATTCAACAGGAAATAGTCCACACACATCGGTATGAACTAATTCAAGAATATATTTATCCCTTTCAACTTTCCCACTAAATGAGTCTTTGGTCATTTTTCCTTCTAAACATGTGTGACATACACCAAGTGGTTTTAGTTCAGAAGAATATAAATGTCCATATTGATGTAATTTATTCAATCTCTTTTAATTTACATAACCTAGATGGTGATTTCAAAGATGGTTTTGGTATGATTCATGTGAAGTAACTTCTTTATCAATTTCCATTACTTGGTTCGCATAATCTAACACATAAAGACCATTATTTAATTATGACTTACCATAAAAAATGTTATCTTTATAAAGGAAGAAAAATTTATTCCAATATTTGAAAATAAATTCATCTATATCAAGTGTGGATATAGAAATAATGTTTTTGGTTATAGATGACACATAATAACAACATTTAAAAACCAAGATCTTTCTGATTGTCAACATGAGGTGGTATTCCCCAACAATTATAACAACAAGTTTAACTCTTTTTGGATACTAATTGATCTACCTCCCCTTGGTTAATATTTATAATTCTTCTTGGTTTCTATATTTGAATACATATGTGATCACCACAAGCTATATCTAATTCCTAATTTGTAGAAACATATAAATTACACTCGATAAAAAACTCACATGAAGCTTCCCATTGCTTCTTTGGTTGGGTGAATTTTTTATTCCAGTGGCTCTTCTTGTCACATTTGAAAAAGATAACATCTTGTTCCATTTCTTTCCCATTAATCTTCCTTATCTTGGAAGGGAATAATGAATATTTTTTCTTAAATATCTTCACTTTCCATTTCTTTTTTTTTCACCATAATAATGGAAGGTTTTTCACACTTCATATCCTTATCTACTTGGATAAGAAGAATAGGAAGATAATTTTCAATGTTGTTCATATTAAAATTACCAAAAAACTAGAGAATATCTAAGGGAGTGATGCCAAAATGAGGTTGGTTCCAAATTATTTAGGAATTCTAAACCCTAGAACCTCTAGGAAATCAATGTTTCTAATGAACTTGAATTTGCGAGGCCTAGCTGGGGAACCCTCTCCAAGATTTATTTGAAAGAGCACCTTAGAAATCTCAAACTATTCCTATCTATCTCTTTCTTGGTAAATACCATGGAGATGATCAATCATACTATATTCATCTATGTTTTCATGAGACTTCATGATTTGACTAGAAATATATAAAAGCATCGAACATTTAACATCAATCATGTTGCTCAAATGTTTTTTGTAGACTAGGTTCTCTTCACCACTCATCTCTTTTGCAGGAGGATCATTCATTGATGATTATATCATGTAATATTTCTATTCATGGAATAGCACAATCCTAAGGTGTTTGTTCCATTCCTAGAATTTACTACTAGTTAGGAGGTTTTCCTTATCCAATATTTATCATTGGAATAATGTGGATGATGATATTTCAATTTTATTCTAAAATTAAAATAATAGACTATTAATACTTTTTTTATTAAAAATAGAGTGATATATAATAAGTTAATTGATTTTATTAAATCTCCCACTATTTTATCAAATTCCAATCATCCTCACCATTTAACTTGGAATGTCTATTTTCTATAA
The DNA here is from genome assembly GCA_963277665.1 of Viscum album. Taxonomy (NCBI): domain Eukaryota; kingdom Viridiplantae; phylum Streptophyta; class Magnoliopsida; order Santalales; family Viscaceae; genus Viscum; species Viscum album. Next base: position 1,261,494,645 of record OY728164.1, read on the forward strand.
CATTCTAGTGGCAAGGATCCATATTCCACTTCGCATAACCCCAATAAGGGTTGGCCATGCTACTTGAAGGTATTTAGGTAGGAAAGTATTTACCAACTATGGGCTTATAGCTCCTTGATCCATTGAGTGGACTACCATATCCTAAAATCCTAACTTAAATTTCCTCAAAATATTCCTATAAATTACACCATGTCTAGAAATGGATCCTCTTATTGAAGTAAAATGCTTAAGTCAACCCAAAAACTTCATATTAACCCCCTTATAAAAGTAAGTATCCCAATAAGGGTTAGTCAAACACTTAGTTCTATTGATTTTCATTCCCAATCAAGTAATGGAAGGCCAATTAGGACTTAATATTTAATTGAGGGATTTTAATTTATTTAAAATAAATTTTATATTCTTTTATCATTTACATGTATTGTTAATATTAATTGGATTCTACCTAATTAATTAACCATGATGGATAAAATAGTTACGCACAATTCATTTATTTCATTTCTATCTTCGTACATTAATTCATTTATTCATGTGATCACGATCTTGAATCAAAAAAATAAATATTTCCATAGATAGAAATAAATAAATAATTAAATGACCCATTCATGATCTTTATTTAATGGTTGATTTAATAATAGAACATTAAATAAACCTTTAACTCGAGGGAAATAACTATTATTATTGGTCTTGTCATGAGTTACATTATTCCACCTATTCACATGTGTCAACTGAGTTGGCATCATAATGGTTTTATCTTGAAGCACCTCCACTTTCCTTAGGATGCTCTATTAATTACATGTATTTATGACACACACGTAGGTGAGGGAAACCAAAGGTTTGGTTAAAAGGAGATTACATAAATATCTTTGAACACACAGGTCCTACATAATAATGGAGGGATATATGAAATGCATAACACCATTTAATTTAAAATTAAATAATTGAAAACCCATGATATAAATTAAATTAAAAACATCCAACACATACATAAGTCTTGGTCAAGCTCATGAACAGTTATACATGAAACAAATACGTAAAAAGTAACTATATAGAATTTATTTATTTATTCATTGTTTATTATTAATATGAACATTATTTCATTAATTAATTAATGAATGAATTAATTTTATTTCATATTAATGATCATCCAAACATAATTGGAGATACCCATCATTTATGGAATTCATGGAAAATAAATGGAAGAACCAATAATGACATATTTATTACAATAAATTAATTGAGAATTTAAAATTCTCTAAAACTATTATTAAAATTTCAAACACACAATGGTGTGTCAATAAATAAAACAAGGTTTTAATGTTATGATTTTCCAATTTAATGTAATTTTAAATTATATTCATTAATGGGAGGCTCCATTGCATGTACATATAGTTACACTTTATGTATCTCAGTTGTGTGTATCCAGGGTACATTCCTAGGTCTGCGGTGTGCACCTCGGTTAGACTACATGATGTGTACATAATAGATACATTCCATGTGTTCCACTTTCCATGTGTTTGGGATGCATGATCGGGTATTTGGTGTGTGTATTGGTGGACTACATGATGTGTACATGCCAGCTACATTCTGTGTATCCCTTTGAGATGTGTGTTCTTTTTCTTACTGAGTCACGTGACATGATTTTTGGATGTGGGAATTGATGAAATTCATACCGTTTACACCGCATACACATCATGTATATCATAAAAGCTCCAAGTTCTCAGTCTTACATGGTTTTGAACATGTATAATGACTACATGGATTCCGTGATTTATGCCGCTAACTTGTATAGACTATAATGGTGTGTATAATGATACACACCATGTAATACAACAACCATGTGCTAGGTTGGTTGGTCAACACCAAGCATACACCATGTGTAATTACTGCGTGGCATGCCATATATCCCTCGACACATCCAGATGCATCAAACTAGGGTACACGACATGTAATTTCAATACACACCATGTATCTATATCTTACCAAACAAAATTGGAAGTTTTCTGCTGGAATCTATGGTTCTTAATCTCCTATTCTTAAACCTTTTAAAAAATGAAAACAATTGAGATAATATGATTAATATGTAAAATCATGTTAATTTAAGTTAGATTAAATAAAAATAATATAAAATGAAATACTAACCAAAATTGTGCATAGATCATCAATCAAATGAATAATTATAAATTTAAACGTGACCACTCTGATACCACTTATTAGTATTGGGTGTATCAGAAGCATGAAATTGTGAGTGATATATTAAAATTTATTTTAATAATTTATTTCTCAAACCATGAGTGAGGATCTTGCATGCTAAATTTATAATTAATTTATTTAATATCTAAAGAAATATATACCCAGGCTTAGGAATTTTCTTTATTGATGAATGTTGATCTTATAAAAAGACCCTTTAATATTACCTTCATTACGCTATGAGGATCCAAGGATAGAATCCCTCTAGCGGTGATCTACACATGCTTCAATTATCTCCAAGAAACAAAAATCGATCTCTGGGTGATATCATGATGAATCAAATGTATTAAGTTGTTCATTATTGATCGGTCATTCTTTGGTCTTGAAGAAATCTCTCTTGAACTTCTCATTCTTAAGAGGGAGAGAGAAGGAGGAGTCGAGAGAGAATTCATTAAGCGTAAAAATTATATATTCTCAATTTTTAAATTTCATACACAATAGACATAACTGTCTATTTATATAATTAGGGTTTAGGTTAAAATATTATTTAATTGCATGAAAACCAGTAAATAAAACTTAAAACCTTTAATAAACCCCATTCCACATAATAATAATTTTATTTTTTGGTGTTCCAACTTTTTCAAATTGATCAATAATATTTATCGGCTTGTAAATAATTATTTTATCACTGGATGCAGTCTTGGTCCATTTGAAATCCTCTAAATTTATTGAATACCTGAATAAATATTTCATTCACATACAAGAGAATAAATAATTATTAAATATTTAATAAAATAAACAAATATATTTTAGTCACATGCTAGTGAATAAATATTTATTTAATTTATATGATCAATATAACTTGAATAAAATTATTCCTCGGTCTTGATAATAATATTTATCCCATTAATTAAATTCAAATATAATTTAATCAAGATCAATAGAAACACTTAGTGTACGACCCTCTAGGATTATTTCTCGTTGGAATTAGACACACTTACCTAAAGTCCAAGATCATTGTCTTTCAATGAGTCAAGGTACCCAAGAGAAAGAACTTAATGTAAAAAACAATGAAAACCATATAAAAATTCTCACTATGAAATATAATCCCTTTATTAAAATATCTCATCAAGCAGGTTGCACGACGGTGTCATCAACCTATATTCTTGATACATCTTTCTTTGACTATCTAAAAGAAACACATTATTACACTATGGCCATGAAATTTAATCAAAAATTATATTCCAATCATAGGTCCAGGATAAAAACTCTCATAAATATGTAAGTGACAAATCCTTACTCAACTTATCCATTAATGACATGTCAATATTGACACACCCAACATACCCTACTTCTCACCAACATATGGTGTGTTAGTTTTTGTTAGTAAATCTAAGTGCATGATTCATGAAATTTATTAATAATGATATTAAATTATTAGGACCATTACACACACTTGAATATAGAAATATCTAATGACAAAAAAATATGCAGAATTTCTATTGGTGGGTCTATTCTCATAATCTCCCATTTTGGAGATTATCAAGTGTGAAATTTATGAGAAGAAGCCTCATCCTCCTAGGAGTACTCACACCTGACAGTATAAATACAATGTTTCCCATCATAGTATGTTATCCAACCGTAAAACTGCATTAAGAATATTTTCATAGAACTTGAATGTTCTCATCATAGAGGAGAACTAATAAGACCTTATCAATACAAAAAATACTCTAAGAATTTATTATATTAAATCCATACATAATAATGAATAATATGTAACAAGATGTTAAATTAATATTCAATACATCGAACATACATGTAATCAAAGTAAAATCAGTTGGTCCTAGGACAACAACTTGAAAAAATACCTCACCTTCCTCAAGATAATATATGTGGATAATATTACCTAGTTGATTATGCTATAAATAGATTCAAACTAACTAATGTAAAGTTATTTACTTACCAAGTCATGGATTCCTCTATCATGTGGTGTAAGATAAAATATAAACTTCAATATATACCATGGAACATACTCAATCTATTGTGAAAGATGATATCACATCATAGAAATTCCATTGATACTAAATGATGTGTGTTTATCCCAGATGTTGAAATACAGTGCATGATTCCATCTCCAGTCAACATCATGCCTCCTTGTTCGATTTTGGGAATGAAACATCACTGACTAATTGGGTGATAATAGAATACATTGAACTCATCCAAAATGATGCATAAATCTATTAAGTTGGAACAAACCAACAATATGAAAGTGTATGAGAGGAACTATAACCATGATATCATCAAGTCTGATAGTGTATTATATAGGAAGCTGGTCTAACATACCCTAGTATGGAAGCCATGAAATCTGAAATGACATGTGACATTTGTTAAAATATATTTTTTACTAATATCCAAAAATGATAATATTATGAAAATGATTAGTCAATTAAAGAATGTATATACTTACCTTGGTAGTTATTAGACTATATAACATGATAATGTGCGCACCAAAATTTTGTATCAGTGCCCTAACAAACTAGTGTGCCAAAATCCACCTATAATGCACAACATAGAAAGTGATGAATAATAAGAAATTAATTATAATAACTCATAATATCCTAATAAAATAATAAAGATGAGTGATCATACCAATGTCAATGTGGAGCGTTATGCAACACATCCATATTAAGCTCCAGAACAACAAAAATATAGGCTAGGGGAGGTATGTGAACCCATCCCCACATATGAATAAGGATGATAAATCCCCCAAGATCACTTCTATATAATGGACATGTAGTGCATAATGATATGTATGTGTATTCTAAGTATGTACTGGACATGCATACTAGAGTGATTAGAAAACACTGTCCCTCTAATGAGCTGCAAGATATATTCATGGTCATGAAGCATGGAAATCTACTCATCAACGTCAGTAGATAAATGTGAAAAATTCATTTCAAGATAACTTATAGCTTGAAAACATCCATTTTTAGAAGAATTATCTTCCATAATGTATATTCCTGTAAATTGTTGTGTAATATCATGGAATTATCTATGGGTGGACCCTATAATGACAACACCCTTGATAGGAATACCGAGTATAATTTATACATCCATTTGGGTGATGTTCATATCTTCCTTAGGAAAGTGGAGTGTGTGATCCTCAGGTCTCCATCAATCAGTGAGGGAATCAAGGAGGCGATGATCAATAAATGTATAATTTAATATGGCGATGCCAAAAAAATCTATCATATCATAGGTATGGTATAATAGTAGCTAGAGTCAGAATATATAATCACACTAACATGTTGTACCTCATGGCCCACTAGCACCTCACTTGAAATGTGTTTATACCACTTAGTGAGTTGATTAATATCCCCCCATATCTATGCATAAAAATGAAATAAATATTAATTAAGTATAAAATGAAAATATAATTTTATAGTTATTATAATGTTATGATTGGTTTAATATAGGATATAACTATAACAACACAGAACCCACACACCCATATTTGGCGTTGAAATCATAAAATTTACATTTATGGTTTTGATGTCGATAATTATGACCCAATTTTTCCATCCAAACCTTACAAAATAAAAAGGAAGAATTGGATAACTTATATCCTCAAGGACCTTTTAGGTTTCGAGTTTTATAGAATTAGGAAAAACTATTACATAAACAATTCACGTGAGTTTAAATAATCATTTCTTCCACTTAACCCAACTTTTCTTTTTTCACATTTAGACATCATCATCACCATCCATATGAAATCCCTTTTATACATAAGTCATTTAACTTCATTATTTACAACCTGGGTAAAAGGAAAAATATAAAGGGAGAGTTAAAATTCTTAGTAAGGTAAAACATAAGAATTAACAAATAAATGTAAGTAGTGAGCATAAGAAGAGTATAAGGGTGTGATCATATAATCAAAGTGCATGAGTATAACATAATAATATTCATACCCATCAATACCTAGATCATCAAACATGAAAACATGGAATAAGGATTTCACAAATGAAATAGTCATAAGAATCAATAATCATGATCCATGTGATATCAATATTGATCAAATGAAACCTCATAAACCCATATCAATCACAGATAAAATTTGTTGGTATCTTGGGACATCATATCATAGAACCCTTATAGATTGGAATAACCATACAAAAAACTTCCAATATATTTATTTTAAGAACATAATCATTACCCAATGCATTGGAGCACAATCTAGGTGCATCCATTGTTTAACCTATAACGGGCTCACCCGGTGCTATCTGGGCACACCCATCATTTATAATGTCTAATGAATGAATAATGAATAAATAATATAGAGATTTAATTTCATAATAACTCAATGAAATAACCTTTATTATTTTCATAACATAATTAACCCATAGAAAAGAAATGGATTCCACAAAAATCTCTTCAAAACATGATTAACCCATGGAAAAGAAACAAGTTCCATGAAAATATCTTTAAGATATGATTACCTGTAGAAGAGAAATAGGTTCCATAACAATCTATTTGAAACATTAATAATATATCTAAAAAAATAATGAGGAAAATATCAATACAAAATATCCCTAGTGTAGGATAATTAACAACAAGGGTTATTGATGTTGATGAATAAAAATACCATTAAAATATCATTAAAAACATTCTTTAGGAAAATATCATTTTAATTTTGAAAATAACTTTTTAAAACATAAAACATCTTGAAAATTATTTTATTTCAAAACAACTTTTAAAACTAAGAATTTATAGAATATTAAGAAAAAATTTTATATAAAAATAATTGTGTTAAATTTAAAAGGAAGCTTAAAATAAATGATAGTTATGATGGTGGGTAAATCCGTACATGCTGTATATGTTAAAAAACATTCCTTTTAAACTGTAAAAAGTTTAGAAATGATCCTTGATTGGAAAGAGAAAATAATATTGATTTTATTTTTTTAAATGGGTAGAAATATATCTTTAATAAATCATTTTAAAAGGTTAAAAATATATTTTAAAACATTTTTATAATACAAGGTTTTATCAGAAAACTGATTTCTAACCGAAGAGAGAAACAAAGTCTAATTTTCTTAAAAACATTTTATCAATTATTCTAAGTACCAAAGAGTGAAAAAACTATGCTATTACATGAAAATATCATGAATAACCATAGTATAATATAATTCATGAGAATTATAATATTTCAACATCAGAGACTTAATCATACACAATCCTGATAAATGATAAGATTGTAACAAAATATGCTTACCACTTTGGTAAATTTGAATTGTAATCCCCATGAAGGTATAAAATTAAATGAAACTTATAATATTATTAAAATAATTATATTAATGATATAACATGTCAAATTATTATTATATACACCTCATAAAATAAGATAAGTGTATAACATAACATATGTCTCAAAGTAGGCAAATTGAGACAAAAATCTCTTACTACTTTGGTAAATTTGAAACTATAAACCCCAAGAAAGGGAAATCCTTAAAAGAATTTTTAAATAAAAATAAATTTTATTATAATTATTATTCAATACATTCATGGTAATTATATATACCTCACAACAAAAATAAGTGGTGAATATGACATATATCTCACATAAATAAAAGTGAGATGAGAAAAACCCTTACCTTGAGTCTATCTTGTCACATGTGTCTTTATCTTCCTAAATAATAAACTTATATTAATTATTTACTTGATTAATAATTTTTTAATGTTTATTATTAATTTTATTTCATTTATTATCATTTTATATAAAATTACTTAATCAATTAATTTTATGTCAGATGTTTTGACTATATTTAGCTTACATGTCAAAAACTACTTTGGCATGTTGACTATGGTCAAACTGGTCATTATATAAAAATATAAATAATAATAATAATCAATATATAATTATAATATTTATACATAAATTATACTTTTTATACCCATCATGAATTATGGTTATGAAAAATAAATTAACATTATGATCATGGAGATGATAGGTCGTACGTACGCATGAGTAACATTTCCATTTTTCAATGATCATCATGGAAAGAAGTTAAGTAATATTTTATCTTTATATAATGATAATAATATCATAAATAACATATTTTTTAATTATATATACTTATATATAGAAATATTGTGATGTGGTGTTAAAAAAAGTAATCACATCGCTTCGAGGAGGCGGTAGTCCACACGCCCACGAACGACGTTATCATTTTTTTGAGTGAGTGAGAAGGAAAAAATAAAATGATATATTATATTTAAATAATGATAAATATATCATTAATATCATAAATATTTCATTTATATCACATATATTTATTATTTTCAACCTTATTACCTTCCATGTAATGCGTTAGTGAAAAATAAATAAAATCGCTTCGTGAGGCGGTAGTCCGCCGCACACACGAGCAACGTTATCATATCCCTTATGAAATGGAACATAAAAAATTATATGATATAATTACTCCAGATGTATAATTATTTTATAAATATCACATATAAACTTTTGATCCATCATTATACCGAACCATGACAGTTGGTAATGAAAAAATGAATGACATCATTTCGTGAGGCGGTAGTTCACTGAACACATGAATGATGACTTTTTAACCCATTTGATGAAAGAATGTATGGTTGTAGGTATTAAAATTATTATAATAACATATTATTATATTTAATATACTCAGGTTATTATATCATCATGGTATAAGAATAATTTAAGGAGGTGGAGAAATAAGTAAAATGAAGACACACATTGAAGAACATTACCTCTTCTTTGGGCATACTCCTTAGGTTTGCACTAAATCCTTGAAAGGATGGATTTATGACCAAAATAAGTATTCTAATATGATGGGAGATAATTTTTAAAGTTAATTGGGTAGGTTTATGATGATACAAATTTCTTTAGAGGTGTGAATAAGTGAGGGGAGTGAATGCCCTTTTATAATGGAGGAGTGTCATTCTTGTAAATACCCAAAAGTATTCACTATTGGGAGGTCTAACTTACCTCATGTGGATAAAAAATAGATCAATAATATATGTTAGTGTTTATTTGGTCTATAAAAACCTAAAAAACACAAAAATAGATACATTTTTATCATGTTATTCTTTAGTCTTTAAGTTTACTCAATTTTACCCCTTTTAGTTTTTTCCATGGAAACTTGTAACTGTTTATTTACCTAGGTAATTTAACCTTTAATAATACAATTAAAATGAAATTTATTATATAATTTTACCTAATTATTATTAATATTAAATCCAATTTATTAAATAAAAAACTAAAGTTTGTGTAAAATTAATTTTAATACAAACATATGTAATGCACAAAACCATGTTTTAACCTTAATCACGATAATTAATTTAATTATTTAATCTAATCATTAATGTAAAAAATTAAGTTTACCTTATTATATAATATAAATTATGATTATTCCAAATATATAATCCATTTATCCAAATTATACTCACATAATTTGAATAATTTAATTTAATATTAATCCCACAGACATGGAGAGACATTGGGTTTTAAAAAAAAGGCATTTTTTTAGAAAAATATGATTCTATATTGACTCTATGACTAATAATAACAATTATATGAAAATAAATTAATATTTAATGATAAATATTCTATACATTTCATTTAAAACATTCCCACTGGGGGTTATTTTATTTAATTAAAATAGAGAAACATTATGCATTTTAAAACAATTTTTGGAAAACCCATTTTTAAACCCAAAAAATAACTTATACTAAAAACCAATATAAAGTTTATTAAAGTTAATTTAGTGGATTAAATATATATTTATTGTAACACCCCAATATTCCATGGTACGTTTCCATTTGAATAATGCAATAGCTTGCATTGTACGCAACTTTGAGATTTTAAGACACCACAACCAATCAAACTAGCCATTATGAATAGTAATAACTACTTTTTGAAATTTTATAAATTTTATATTTCAAAATGGACTTCATTTTTGAATTCGGAATATTGAAATTATCTTAGGGTGAATATTTGGTATTTTTCTGAAAACTTTCAATTTTTGATGAATAGTTAAAACACTGCGTTATTGGTTAAAACCGACATTTTATTTAAATAATTATTTATTTTATTTAAATTTATTTTAGGTAAAAATAGATACATAATACCTATATAATTTAAATGTAATTAATTGGATTCATTTTATAATAAGATTAGATATATAAAATTTTTATTGAACTTTTTATCGTCTTTTACCCACATCCTAGGAGCATTTGCAAATTTGCATAAAACTTAATTTTACCGCTTCTGTGAGTTGAATTTCAAAAATCCAAGAGACACAGTTAATATTAGTGAGTAAAATATGGTTCAATAATATGAAAATAATTTTTGGTGAATAGTAACTTTTGACTTCTATTTACCACGGTTAAAAGTAAATAGGATAATTAAGGGTAAAAATGATATCATAATTACCCTAAAAAATGTCCTAATTCTATTGGATAAGTGTAATTAAACCAAAAAAAACCTTATGAATAAAATATGATCCCCTTTGGTCCACTTGGATTAGATTAGGACATTTATTATTATTTTATTTAAAGAAGAGTTAAAAGAGTTAAATTCAAAGTTTAATAACTAAACCATTTTTAATATAAGGTTACACACAATATAAATTCGATTATAAATATTTATTAGAAATATAAAGATATTTAATACATAATGGTATTTTATTTATAATTTTTAGACATTAAATAATTTAATTTATTTATGAAACAATGATGATGCACTAATTACCTTAGTAAATAAAGATTAAAATAATTGATATTATAAATATCCAAATAAATGTAATTTGAGAGTTTCAATGAATAAAACTAATTTTATAGGTTAATATGGAAATTTAGGGTTGATTAAATAATTTTTTTTCGAAGTAATAATGCTGTTATAATTTTCAAAAAAATCAAATACTAAATAGTGTCAAAATTGACATAATTGAGTCTTTAAAACAAATAGTATATTATTAATGGATATAATATTCCTAAAAATATATGGTTCTACCAAAGGACTTAGATAAGGTTATATATATTAATAATTAACTAATTGAGGTTCTCTTGAAATTTTATAGTACGTTTATTAACCATATAATATAAAAATTCAAAGAGACCTGGTAAATGACAAACTATTTAACTAAGAGTTAAATCTAAAAAATATGTTTAATATGGGGATCTAAACCTTTCTAAAACATATTAGTTGAGAGGTTTTTGAACAATACCCACATTATCCTCTAAATAAATTATTTTGGATTCATTAGAAACTAAAAATTATTTCATTATAGAATAATATTTCAAGATTTTCCTAAAGTGACCCTCACCTCTCTTATAAAAAGAAACTTCCCATTCTCTTAATTTAACACCTAAAAAGCCTTTTTGATCGGCCAAAACCTACCCAAATATCCTAAAAACTTTCCTCTCCTAATCCTAGAGGTCTTATTTTGGCATAAATCCAACCTAAGGATCCCTTTTGATCAAATCAAAAGGAAGAACCCGAAGAAGAGGTAAATATTTCATCACATCATTCAAGTTTTTCTTCTTCCACTTCCTATTTCTTTGTTGTTTCCATTATAAAATAATAATTACAATATCTTATAAATAATTTGATGTTATTATAAAAATTTTACAACCATATTCATTATTCTATCCATCATATGAATGAAAAAGTCACCATACGTGCGTACGTACGACTTACCATCTCCACGTCGTGGTGTAGTTTGTTATTCAAATACTTAAGTATTTGTATGGGTATAATAATGATATATAATTGATTTAAATAATAAATATAACATGTTAATTATTTTTTATATATGATATAACATTCAATTATATATGATTTAACCTTCAATTGAATGATATTGTCACTCGTGCGTACGTACGGATTACCGTCTCCACGAACGCGATGAGATTCATTCCCCATTGTAATCATTCTAGAATAATTTTTATTTGATGATGAAAAATAATTTTTAATAACTTAATATCATTATGTATATTAATAAAATACATAATATCCATAACAAACATGTCTTACGTAACAAAACATATCAAGAAAAACGAATCAGTTAACTCCCGAAACGACGATAATACTAAAATATTATTAACAAAGTAATATTAGAAGATCATATATGATATCATATTTACTTATATGGTTCTTGTATAATTTAATAACAATTATTTAACTATTATACATAATGTTAAATTACCCTCAACCAAGGAAAATTACAAGGTAAGGGTTAATTTCACAATCTCTTTATTATCCGAGGTTGTTCTTACGTAAGTATCTACTGGGACCTCTTTATCATCCTCATCCGTGTTTTCTTAAAAATGAAAATAATTTTTTTTTACTATTTACTATAATATGGGTTAAAGTAATTTATACCCTTATTTTACCATATATGTTTTGAAAGGAATCTTTCCGTCGTTTTCCAAACAAGGTACTTTATGACCTTTTCGACAAAATTAAGGTAAGAATGTCTTTTTTTAACTTATACGGCGGGTGTGGATTTTTTCTGCCGTTATATCATCGTCAAATCTTCCTATAAAATCTTATAAGAATATTTTAAAAATAAATGTTTTATTTTATAATTATATTAATTTAAAATTATTTCAAAATAGAAAGATATATTTCTCTAAAAAAGTTTTGATTTCATCTATGTCAACATCCTTTGATGGATTTTAAGCTTGTTTGAAGTTGATTTATTATGATACAAAAATTCCGTATTGTACTAAAGGTTATGTGATATGTTTGACTATGTATGTGTTATTTTTACACCATTCATGGTTTATGGATAAATTATTGACATTTCAAATGCTAGTTTTAATACGAATGTTTATGTTATGTTTAAACATTTTCATATGAGAAATGCACTGGACTTAGTAAGTGATGGGTGGAGCCCACTCTAGATCCTTGATGCATAGGTAGGTCTCATGAGAAAAACTAGTGTCTTGAAATAAGGCCTTGATAAAATAATATTTGTATTCTTTTCACAAGGCCTTGACTATGTGGTTATGAAGTCTGGCATTATGCATTCCATCATTATGAAAATGGCTATTGATATTGCATGTGATTATTCAACTAGTAGAATATTAATTTGATTAAGTAAATATAATTATTTGATTTTATATTTTCCATATTATGAATAAGTTTAAGTTTAAAAGGATTTTATTTTAGTCTTATACATTGCCTTAAATGTTTATTCTTATTTATGAAAGTTTCCACAATATTGTTATCCTTACTGAGCATCTGAGCTCACCCCTTTCTATGTTTTATTTTTTCTAGGATGTGAAGAAGTATTTTATGGTTGAACTTCAAGGATAGGATAAGGATATAAGTGTGTTTAAAAAGGGGAAAAATGTTTTTGATGTTTTTATTTCATGATGTAATGTAAAACTTATGAAAGTATCTAGTACTTCCAAGGCTACTAAATTGATAGGTCTTTCGGGATTTGATCCCTTGTGATCATGCCAATGTTATGTAATAATGCACTGACTCTGGGTAAATAAGGTCGAGGCATTACATTTTATTACATTAAAAAATATTCAAAACATATTAGGACTTTTAAATTACATAATTTATTGAAATAAAAATACTTTTTACAAAAATCGATATTTTTTACTATTCAGTGAAAAATCAATATTTTCCGAAAAGTCCCAAAATTTATCCCAAAGTAAATTTTGATATTTAGATTTAAAAAATTAAATTAATTTTATCAAATAAATTTTGTAAAAGTGTAATAAATTATTTTTAAAATAAGTACTCCATAAAAAGGAGACAAAACTGTTTTTTTGAAAAAAACAAAGTTTTAAGCAGAAAATTGGATTTCTTTTTATCTCTTGTATAGAAAACACATAGGATGAATGTTAAAAATTATATTTAATATATAATATAAAAATTTCATTAATATAAACCAAAAATAGTTATTTTTTTAATTTATTGGTATAAAACACACATGTGCACAATAAAATAGTTTTTCAGGAAAATATTTCATTTTATTTTAAAAAGGGTTTTATTTTCATTTATAATTAATTTTTAATCCAAGAATTCATTATATATACATTTGTAAAAAATATTTTCATAATTAAATAAATCATTTTTATACCCTCGGTATTAATTCCTATGTGATAACTATCATATTAAATAATAATAATAATAATAATAATAATAACATGTTTTGTTTAAACTTAGTGTTTCACATCCTTTACACTATCGAATATAATTTTATTCTTTTAAAATGATGTGGTGTTACAATAACAATTATTTTGACACCATTTTCTCTTTATTAATTTGATAACATGGATTTATATTTGTTTGACATGGTGTGTATTATATATAATTACATCTGCATTATTCTTAAAAACTCAGTTTCATCATTTTCCATTAATCTTCTTCACAAGTCCTATTAAATAATTTACATTTTTACTTACAACATCACTTTTATTCAAATTATAATATTAAGAACAATCATTATAAGGGTTGTTAGAATTTTTTTTAGTAAACTTGAACAATCACTAGATTTGATTGAGTATTTTTAGAAGGCTTATTTTCAAATTAAAATGTAATATATTTTTATAAGGTTGATTTTCAATCACTAAAACTTTTACAAAACCCCTTAGAAGTCCAACCCTAGGTTCAATATTACTCCAATTTATAAAGTCTTTGTAAATTACATTATTATCATGAAATAAATCACCATGGTTGAGAATAATATCTTATTATAGTAATGTTAGGGAATAAATTATTGTTTTGACCTTCCTTTTGATATATATAGTATCTCAGATACTGACCTTGTACTTGAGATTAGTCCATCTAATTCTGAATCCCACTAGACTTTGATCCACCCCAGGGTTATAACCTATTAATTTTAGGTATAAATGTGGGTTGATATTTAGGAATTGGGAAATTTAAAAACTCCCCCAATAGACATCTACAGTGTACTATAACTATTAGAAATGGTGTTGATCTAGTACAATAGATCAACATATGGTTCCCATAATATGTTCACAGAGGCACATGTCATAATGGCATGAATACATAGAAACCATAATGCCTAGAAGTTTCTAAAGTCACAATTCCTCATATCCATTAATACCACCAAAACTTAACTACTGCTACCTATGATAGGTTTCTGACACTCTATCACTATAAATAGACTTTATTCCTAATTGAACATTCACATTCAAAAAGTGAAACATTCATCAATAATCTCTCACTGAAAGTTTCATCTATACTACAACCCATGATGAATTATATCAGTAGTATTTCTTCCTCTATCTACAATGTATTTTACACAATGATAAAATGTCTCCTAAACTAAGATAGTTATAAGTAAGTTTTTAATCCCCTTGAATATGGCATTGATGCACTCTACAATGTTTCTCATCACGTTTCTATACCTCTACCCTCATTATATTTCAATGTCCATTTCTACTTTGAAATCTGTATCATGTAGTCATACAGTCTCTAATTATCATAACAAACTCCTTCCGATCGCTTCTAAAACCTTCATTTATCCAACTTATATGCTACCTAAAATTTATCATATTACATATAAATTAATACTATTATTATGTTGGCACAATGAAGAAGAAAAAGATTTTATATGAAGCTTTATGATAGCCTTCTTAATAGATTCATCATGAAAAGTTTTTCACACATTACTAGAAATGTGTCTAATGCAGTATTGATGATGTGAATTTGGGGATATACACATAATAGTATCTACATTTATTTCCAAATTTATTTCTCAATGATGATAAGATATCAAACATGCACCCCAAATGTGGGAGAAACGATTTCTAATACATGCCAAAATCTAACTCCAAGATTCATAATTTTCATTATCCACTATGGAAAATGTTAGTAGTATAGATGTATGGATACCTTTTTAGGTTGTTGTAATAAAAAATATGGTAGTGTACTTTCCATATAGAAACATTCTATCAATATTTATAAACTATTTATAGAAATTAAATGCAACAATATATGGAATGAATGCCTAAAAAAACCGATGAAAATTTATCATGAGAAGGATCAAATAGGTTATCTTGAGACACATGTTCATTTGTATCAAGGTAGAAGACAAGTTGACTATTCTTCCTCGGTATTGATTAAAATTTCAGCAACAAGTAAAAAGTGTCATCCAAATCACTATACACCTTGAAAATTGCCTTTATTTTTCATTATCCATAACTTTCCATAGGAAATATTATAACCAAAATTTTTTTGTATCCTTTCTTTCACAAGTGATATAAGCACATATTAGTAGGTCCTAATCAACTCGAAAATAATATAAGACACAAATTATTCATCCAATTATGTATGATATTGTGTCATGTTAAGTTTCACACAAGTATGGGATGCCTCGATCTTATAAATCCTTAAAAATTTAAGATAAATGTCAAGAACCTTCCTCAAGTGAAATGTAAAATCACCACCATATTTTTCATATCGTATGATTTATTTTTTCCAATTTTAATTCTAAACTAAAAATATACAGTGTATCTCAATATAAAATTATTTTATTATAATTCTCAGGGAATATTTTCTTGGAAAATATCATCCAAAGTATAATGTTTTGTCCATTGAACCAAATCTATACTCTATAACTCTAAGAAAATCAAATGTAGATGTGATAAAATTCTAGTAAAACTCTAGAAAACCCATTATAAATTCTGACCAAGATGCAAAGATTAGTTTATGATTTATCATGTGTTGAGGATTATGTACACCTATTTCATTTCTAGTAACCACTTCACCAAATTCTCCATATTACTGCTCATTATCACTATTTTATCCTTATGTTTCATCAATAAAAAATCCCTCATCATAAAAATTATCTTGCATCATATCCGAGTTATTAGTTTGTTTGTCTTCTTTGAAATGATATGGAATAGTCACATATTATTGGGATGAACCTTTTTTGATGACTCTTGTATTCTTCTAAAATTATACAATTATAGGATACTACTGGATAGTAGAAACCTCCATGTATAACTCCATCAAAGTGTTATTATACTCTTGGATAAATAATTTAATTAATTTTAACCAGTACTCATCATTATCCAATGGATAAGATATATTTCATAGACTATCCTAAAATTGAAAATGTTTATAGCCAATAGACTTGATCTTCTAATCAGTTCTCAGATTTAATTGACCATGAATTCCTGCATGAAGTTCCCTTAGGGTAACACAATCACTTATGATAACCATTATTGTTGGTTGTATACTATATTAAGATCCTTGATTAGTTTGAATAAATTATCCATAGTAGTAGTCAATGAATACATGATTTTGTATAAGAAAAAATGGTTTGTGATCATGATTACAACAGTGAAAACAATATTCATTGTGAGGAATAATCATGTAGGGTTGACCGTGGAATAATTGCATAATATTATTTCATGATAAAAGGATATAATTATAAGTTGAATGGTTTATAAAGAGAATGTGATTAATGAAACTATACCCCCTGGGAGTTTCAAACCAGGTGTTCAGTTAGACCTCTTTGTCATGCACTAATTGATTATTTAGTTAATACCAAATACACCCCTTTTAGGGTTATTACCCCTAGGCGCATCTCTGTCAGAGCCTGAATCCACTTGTTGTAAAAACCGAAGTAATAATAAAATATATATATTTTTCATGTTTATTAATATTAATAATATATTTATATTCATTATAAAAATTTTAATTATTTTTTTAAATAAAAAAGGAAATAGTTTTAATTTAAAACCATATATTATAATGTTTTATTTTAAATATTAATTTCTAAATATTAGAATTTTAATTTGGGAATTTTTTTTTTGAAATTATCATATAAAAATTAACTTTGGTTGAAATTTTGGTATTTTTTTAGAAAATATTAACTTTTCAATGAATAGTGAAAAATACTAATTTTTGTAAAAATGTATTTTCTTTTCAATAAATTATATAATTTAAAAGTCCCATTATATATTGAATATGATTTAAAGTAATATAAGTATTATTTAGTTATATATAATACAATTAATTTCTTTTGAATCAAATTCATATTGGATTTTATTATAAGTTTATTTTTATGTTTAAAAGACAATATTTTTTCTAAAAACTGTTTTGAAGTACATAAATGTTTCTCCATTTTAATTAATTCAAATTAACACTAATGAATAAATATTTAAATTAAATTAATATATTATATATATAAAAATATTAATTTAAATTAATATAATGATTATTACTAGTCATAGAGTTAATATAAAATCATCTTTTTCTTAAAAAGTACAATTCTTGAAAACCAGTTTTTTGTCGTGTCTGCGGGTTTGATTTTAAATTAAATACAATTATGTGGATTTAATTTTATAAAATGGATTATGTATTTTTAATCATCATAATTTATATTATCTAATAACATCAACTTAATTTTTGACCATAATGAATAGTGAAAATAGTAAAAATTAATTACTGCGATTAAGGTAAAAACGGATTCACCGGGGGATAAACTAAAAATATAAGAATTAAAATGACCTAAAAACTTATATAAAATATATTTTATTTCAATATTTTGAATTTATAATGTCTAAGTCTCATCAATTTTTCATTTTATATCCCTTTTTCATGTGAAAAATGTGGGTGCATGTTTTTATTTTAGAAAATTACAAGTATGCCACTCACCTCACTTATAAAAGGACACCCCTATTCTCTCATATTTAAACCTTAAAAGGAATTTGGATCAGACAAGGAATACCCAAATATATTCCTTAATTTAATACCCATTACCTATATCCCTTTTTTTTGATCATAAATCCATCCTAATAAGGCTTTTGGAGCTTACTAAAGGAGGTTGTCTGAAGAATAGGTATCATACTTAACCGAGTGTTTTTATTTTATTTTGTCTTCCGCTTACTTTAAATATTATTAAATTATGATTATATAATATCACCATTATATGTCATATATATACATGTTATTATGTTAATTTAGTAACCTAAATACATCTCATATTCTATCAAATGGGATATGAAATCATCATTCGTGTGTACGGTGGACTACTTCCTTATGAAATAACATCATTCGTTTTACATCATCACCTCTCAAGGATTTTTATAATGATTTATTTAAAGTATATATGTGTAATTTTTAATATATTTATACTTATATATTTATGAAATCACATATACCTTTTACTTTCCATTCTATAGGGGATATGATAACGTTGCTCGTGTGTACGTCAGATTACCGGCTCACAAAGTGATATGATTCATTTTTCACTAATACTTTACATGAAATGTAATAAGGATAAATTTAATGAATATGTGTGATATTAATGACATAATTATTATATTCATGAAATATTTATCATTATAAAAGGCTAATATATCATTTTATTTCTTACACTGAAAAAAGACAACATCGTTCTTGCGTACGTGTGAACAACCACCTCCACATAGTGATATGGCACTTTTTTCATTACTAAATCACATTAATGATACATATAAGTATATTTAAAGAACTTATATGGTATTTATGATATTATTATCATTTTAGAAAGATTAAATATTACTTAACTTCTTTCCATAATGATTTTTTAAAAATGGAAATGTTACTCATGCATACGTATGATCTACTTGATTGAGTGGCCCAAAGGCCTTATATTTTTTATTTATTTTTGGATAATACCATTTTTAATTGGTTTGATAGGGAATCCTTACATGAACCTTAGGACTAGTGGCATAAGGCCCAATTTATGACCAAAATGCCTAGAGGCACAAGGTCCAATACATGACCTGAATTCCCAACTGAACTACACTAGAACTTCCCCTCCCTAGAATCTACACCATTAAAGTCCTAGATACTCACCTCAAATTTTTGATAGACTAGTAACTACCCTTTTAGAGATGCATGGTGCCTAGAACCGATGGTGATTTCTATACCCTCTCATTATTCTAATTCGTTTAGCTCTACTTTGGTGTCTTCTACTTGCTCTAAATCCTCTTCTAGGCCATACTCATGTGTGGTCTACTTAAGATGATTCTTATTCCTTATTAAATGAAATCCCATGGCCCTAAGGACTGAGGTGGCCCAAAGTACTTGTGGATCATAGTCCCAAATTATATGAATAATTATGTTTCTATAGTAACTACTTCTGTTTCCCACTACAGTAACTGCTATAGTATTGCTACAGTACTTGGAAAAATCCACCCCCACTAATATTTGATCTTGGTTTGCTCAAATTCCAAGCAATATCTGTTACCACTTGGGTATAGGCTTGTTAGCTACATAAGACCTATAGTCTTCATGATCATAACATAGTGTATGTTTCATAACTATCTTTCATGATTGGTTTTTAAGGTATAACTGATGTCTAAAAATAATAATTATGTCATGATTATTGTTCTAGATATTTCAAAAAAAAAAAGACTACTTTGACCATAGTCAACATAACAAAGTCATTTTGGACACATAATCGGAATATCATCAAAATATACGGTGTAAACTTAAATTAATAAGTAATTGTATGTAAAATGGTAATAAGTTAAATAAAATGATTAATAAACATGAAAATGGTTCTTAAGAAAGTAAATAATTTAAGTAATTTTATTATTCAGGAAGATAAAGAATGTACGTGATGATTTAGACTCAAGTGGTAAGAGAATTCATCTTAATTTTCTTCCATTGAGGCATATTTTGATGTTATGTACTAATATTATTTTATGAGGAGTATATAAAGCCCCATTGACATGTTATAACATGAAATTCTATATTATCATGATATTTAAAGTTTTGTTTAATATTATTCTTACATGGGGCTTATGATTCAAATGTTTCCAAAGTGGTAAGAGAGTTTTCTTTAAAAAAATATCATCTTTTAAATTTTTCTATCAAAAATTATTTTTATTCCATTCCCATGTTTTTAAAATTATTTTAAGAATAAAATTATATGAACATGAGAGTTTTATAAAGGCCAATTCTATCTTTCTTTTAAGGTTTTTAAAAAAATTAATCTTTGTATGGAATATTTGACTTTCTTTACAAATGAAAAAAGGAATGTTATAATTTAATATATATGGATAAAATGACTTTTCTCACAATTATAATCATTATTTTAAGTTTACATTACTTTAAAATATTTAAAACTTTCTTAAAATAAAAAATCTCTTTCGCTTTTCTATTATTTTGGTATTAAAAATGGATTTTTAAAAGAAAAGGGTATTTTGGTATTAAAAATGGGTTTTTTAAACTAAGGGTATTTTGATATCTAAAAGTGATTTTTACATGAGTTTAATAGAGTTTTTAAAATGTTTTATGGTGAATAAGTGAAATAATAAAATGTTTTATTCATGATATGGTATTTGATAATTATATGAGAAATAGTTGAGACTGATATAACTTATATGATGAGTGCACCAAGAAGTGTCGGGTGATCCTAATATATATTATGCGATGGGTAAACCTAGATAGTACTCTAATTAATTGAGTAATGTTACTTGTGTTAACAATAAAAAAGGAGAGAGTTTCCAGAGGGTTTATCCTATGAATTTAACTGGGCTCTAGTTATTTATCACATGGGTTTAAAATTGTTTATGAATGTGATGCTCTACATTTTCAAAAAGGGTTTTGATTTTCTTTCTATTGGTATTAATGATTTTATTTGAGAAAAAAGTGTGTGCGTTTTTCATGTGAAAATTATTTATTTCTTTCACTCAAAGAACATTTAGATAAAGGTAAAACATTTCATAGGTCTTCATGTTTTCACTAGATAAATGGTTTTTATTTATTTTTTACATCCCTTATTGAACTTATTATGCTCATCCCACATTTAATTTTTTTTCATAGGGTTTAAGGATGGGTAAGATAAAATAATAAGTCAAGTTGAAAGTCATGAAGATTTTCCATGAAAATAAATCATGTTTTATTTTAAATGTTTTATATTCTAGGGAAAATGGATACTAATTACAGGTGTCAACTTTGTATATATATGGTATTTTTATGTAATGGTTATGACCTAGCTCTCTAAATCTCTAAACCTAAAAATATTTGGGAATGAAAGGAAGTGATTTCTAGTATAAATACACTATAATATATAATTCTTAAGGTTGTGTTGTTGCAGTTGGTATCAGAGAATAGTTTAGATAAGTTTAGAGGTTAGGATAATGTTAATTATATGAACTTGAAAGGTTTTACTTTATGGTTAAGTTTAAATGATATATAATTTTAATATTACCATGTTGCTTCATCTAATATATGTCTATTCAGAATGGTTTTCCATAGAGAAAATAGAGAAGATGTAGTGGGAAGGAACTAGGAGGAAAATATCCTTTCAAATCAGTATCTTGATATGGTTGGAATTGGAACAAAATAGTTTTTTTATAGTGATGGATCAACTGACATAAGATATAAATAGTGGTGGTATGTATTCTAGGGAGCATCTGAATCTACCATGGAGGAACATGTCAGTAATGAATTATTTTAAGAGACAACATCTACCATCATTCATTTGATCATCTAACCACATGGCATATAAAGGTTTTATTAATACCATGGATAAGATATTTGAAGTCATGGGATATTTAGAACATCAAAAAGAAACCCTTTAATTTATTATTTTGAAGGTGAAGCCGATAGATGGTGGTATTTGGTTAATAATTCCATAGAGAAATATAATATTGATGCCATAAAATGGAACACATTTAATAATATTTTTATATAGAAATATTTCCTTAAGGTTTTTTTCTTATGATGGAGAAATAGTTCCTGGAATTGAGAAAATAAGATGAATATTCCATAGCCATATATGAAGCCAATTTTTGAAGACTTTCCAGGTATGTACCATATTTTATTTGGGAAATTGATAGTAAAATTAATAGATTTTAATCATGGTTGAAACCAAGTTTATGAAGAGATTTTTATGCATGATAATTTAACATTTATAATAAAGTGATTCATTGTGATCAGAAATTTGAGATGTATTTTTTCGACACTTATGTTCCATTAGATGATAATAATAAGAAAAGGTCAAGGTGGAAGGAAATGGAGAATAAAAAAACTAAAAATTATGAAGGTAATCCCCTAAAATATTCCAGTGTGGTAAATTAAATTTCAATGAATACTTGACAAGATCTAGAAAATGTTTATGGTGTGGTCATTTTGGTCATAGGGCTCGTGACTATAAAGGAAAAAAATCAAATAATGGGGTAACCAATAGCCATCCCATGGTGAGGTGTTTTAGTTCAAATGTATTTGGTCAATATGCTTAAAGATATCCAAATTTATACTAATAGGATGAAAATCATCATGATCAGAAAAAAAATGTGTAGACAATTCATTTTTTACTACTATAGTTGACGTTACCTTCAAATGAAGTGGTGATAAGTATGATAATTATTTATTCAAATTATGTTAATGACTTGTTTGACTTTGTATATTCACAATATTTCATTTATGATGAATTTTCAAGTAAAATGTGAATATCACCATAAGAAAAGAATATATAACTTTTGGTGAAAACCATAGGTGGAAATATTAAAACAAACAAGATTTATAGGAATCTACTTATTGTTATTAGTGGAATGGTATTTACTGAAAATATTATTGAAACACCCATATTAGATTTTTAGATCAGTCTTGGTAAGGATTGGATTTCAATTTTTCATGATAATATAGATTAAAAAACTAATAAAGTAATTTTCAATGATTTCATGCCTTTGATAACTTACCAAGAAGATGAGAAATTGATTATAGATGGTAGTGAAAGTTACCAAGATCATATTTTTGAAAAGAAACTATTCAAATTAGTGTTATTATAGTAGTGAAATAATATATGGATATATTTCCTGATGATTTTCTTGGTTTTATTCTAGATCAGGAGGTTGAGTTTATTGTCAACTTTGTGCCTAATTCTAAGCTTATTTATAAACCCCATTATCAAATGTCTCAAGTAGAACTTTTAGAATTGAAAAAGAAATTACATGATTTGTTAGATAAAGTTTTCATTTGAACTAGCATTTTACCATGGGGTTATCCTATTTTTTTTTAAAAAAATATGTTTCAATGAGACTTTTCATTGATTATTGATCTTTGAATAATATAACTGTTAAGAAAAAATATTTTTTCCCTTATATAAATGATTTTTTTGATCCGCTCCTGGGAGTTAAATATTTTTCAAAGTTTTATCTAAGGTATGGGTACCATCATCTAAAGTATAAGGAAGATGGCATTATAAAAATAATGTTTTGGACTAGATATAGGAATTATGAGTTTGTGGTTATTCCCTTTGGTTTATCTAATGTACCTATCGTATTTATGGACCTTATGGATAGAGTTTTCCATGATTTATTAGATAATTTTCTATTAGGGTTTATTGATAATGTTTTGGTATATTCTAACATTTATAAAGAACATGAAAGACACCTAAGTATTGTTTTTCAAACGTTAAAAGAGAAAAAAATATATGAGAAATTTAGCAAGTATGAATTATTGTTGTAAATAATTTCTTTCCTTAGATATACTATTTCTAAATATGAAATGACTGCTGACCCCAATAATTTTTTTTCTAAAGATTGTCGAAGATGAAAAAATGTCATAGATATTCCTAGTTTTCTTGATTTAGTGGGTTAATACCATTTTTTTGAAATATTTTCCTAGTTGTATAGACCACTGAATAAGTTAACTAAAAAATTAGTTAAATTAATCTGGAAAAAATAATGTGATGATTCTTTTTAGGAATGAAAAAGAAGATTGGTGAATGCTTCAGTTTTGGCCCCAACTTTTAGAAATGGTTAAATTTTCATCTATAGTGATGATTTATTGAAGGTAATTGTTTTTTTACTAATAAAAAATGATAAGGTAATTGCTTACACCTCATTTCAGTTAAAAACTCATGAGTTAAATCACCCAACACATGATCTGGAATTAACTACTATGGTTTTTTATTTTAAAAAATTAGAGGCATCATTTATATGGAGTAAAGTTTGAAATATATACTGATTAAAAAAGTATGAATTATATATTTACTTAGAGAAATAATTGAACATGAGATAGAAAAGATGGATGGAACCGATCAAGGATTATGATTGCATGATTTATTATCATATTAGAAAAGAAAAAAAAGTGTCTAATGTGATGAGTTATAGAAATAATTTTATATTAACTACATTACATTTAGAACATAACCCTTTGGTTAATTATTTAATTAATTTCATACTAGAAGTTATGGATGTGGGAAAATAATCTATTTTGTTTTAGGTTTCAATGAAATTGACTCTATCAGAAAGAATTAAGCAATCATAAAATGAAGATCATACTTTATAGGAAAAGGTACAATCCACCAAGATGGGTAAGTTTCTTGAGTTTAATGTTGATGAAGAAGGAATAATCATATTTGGAAAGATATTGGGTGTGCCATGTGATTCACAGTTGAAGAGAGAGTTATTTATTGAACCTTATAATTCCCTATTTTTCATTTATCTAGGCATCACTAATATGTATAAATACATTCAGAAGTATTAATGGTAGTATGGAATGAAAAGTGATTCTATTGAATTTACCATTAAATGTTTGACTTGTTAGTAGTTGAAAGAAGAATGAAAATTATTTTAGGTAATGAATTTACCATTTACAGTGCTATAGTGGAAGTGAGAAAAATATATCTATGGATTTCAAGGTGTAATTTCTAAGGACATAATGAGGTAGAATTTGATTTGGGTTATTATTGATCGATTAACTAACTCTATGAATTTTCTTCCCATTTGACATAATATGTCATTAGATATACTTTCTACATTGTGTTTAAAGTAGATATTCAAGTTGGATGGAATTACTATCTCTATTATATCAGACCACAATCCCATGTTCACATCTAATTTATGGAAAGGACTTCAAAAGTATTTGGGTATTGAATTAAATTTCAATACAACTTTTCATCCTAAATATGATGGAGAGTAACAGAAAACAATTACGACCTTAGAATATATGATTCATTCTTTTTCAATGGATTACCAAGGAATTTGGGATCAAAATCTTTCACTAGTTTATTTTTCTTATAACAAATTTTTTATTCTAGTATACAGGTGGAACCTTTTGAGAAATTATATGGAAATCAGTGTCATACGCCAACTTTTTGGGATGAATTAGTTGAAAAAAAGTTTATGAGACCATATTTGGTAGAGGAAATGGATGAGAAGGTGCAGTTGATTCGACAACATATAAGGGTGGATTAGAGTGGGTAGACAAGTTATATAGATAACCAAAGGAAATATATTTCTTTCAAGGTAAGTGATCAAGTTTTTATTAATGTATCTATATGGAAAAGTGTTATATATTTTGGTAAAAAGGGAAATATTAGTATGTGGTTAACTGGAAAATATGAAATATTTGAGAAATTTGTATTGGATTCCTATTGAGTGTCTTTTGCTCTGATTTTATTCTAGGTACATAGCATATTTCTTGTTTCAATTTTAAGAAAATATGCACCAGATTCATCTTATTTTTAGATCCCTAAAGTAGTTTAGTTGGAAGAGAATATTTATTTATGAGGAATATCATATTCATATTCTTAATTTTAGAGAGATTTTTTTTGTGGAATAAGGTGATTCACTAGGTTAAGGTTTTATGAAAAAACCATATGGTTAAAGAGGCACATTGAAATCTAAAAATTCTATGAGGGAAATATATCCTAACTTGTTTAGTAAGTGAATAAAATTATGAAGGCACAATTTAAAAAAGGGTGGAATAATGTAAAAACCTAATTAATTATATAATAAATCATTTTTGTGTTTATTAATATGAATTAGATAGTTATATTCATTATAAAAATATTAAGTAATTTTTTTAATAAAAACAGAAATAGCTTTAATTAAAATTATTTTATTATAAATTTTTATTTAAAAGATTAATTGCTAAATTTTTTAATTTTAATTTTATAAAATAAATATAATTTTTGAAATATTCATATCAAAATTAATCTAGGTTAAAATTTTGGGATTTTTCAGAAAATATTGTTTTTTAGTGAATAGTGAAAATTACCAATTTTTATATAAATGTATTTTCTTTTCAATAAATTAAGTAATTTAAAAGTACCATTATGTTTTTTAATATTATTTATAGTAACATAATTATTATTTAATCTACTTAATTTCTTTTTAATCAACTTCATGTTGGATTTTAGTATAAGTTTATTTTTGGGTTTAAAAAATGGGATTTTTCTGAAAACCGTTTTAAAGTACATAATGTTTATCCATTTTAATTAATTAAAAAACACCTAATTAGGAATGATTTAAATTAAATTTATAGATTATATATCTAAAAATAGTAATTTAAATTCATATAATTATTATTACTAGTAATAGAGTTAATATAAAATCATTTTTTCTTGAAAAATACACGTTTTGGAAACCCATTTTTTATCATGTCTGCAGGATTAATTTTAAATTAAACTTTAAAAAATAAGTGAATTTAATTTAGTAAAATGGATTATATATTTTTAATCATCATAATATATGTTTTCTAATAAGGTCAACTTATTTTTTGACCATAATTAATAGTGAAGATAATAAAATTTATTACCACAGTTAAGGTAAAAACAAATTCACTAGAGTTAAACTAAACATATATGGTTTAGAATGAACTAAAAACTTATCTAAAATCTATTTTATAACCATATTTAAAACTTATAATGTCTAATTATTGATAATTATCCATTTTTTGAGCCTTTTTTCCCTATGAATAACATGGCTACACCCTTTTCTTTTCAAAAATTTCAAGTGTGCCACTCACCTGACATATAAAAGGCCACCCCCCTCTTCTATACTCTTCACACCTTAAAATACATTTGTATCATAAAATTTATACCAAAATATATTCCTTACATACCTCAAAAAAACTAGATCCATTATTTTGATCATAAATCCTTCCTAAGAAGGATTTTGGTTCTCATATAAAGGGGTTGTCTAAAAAAGAAATATCATTTTTAACTGAGAATTTTTATTATATTTATTCTTCCAAATACATTAAATATTATTAAATTATGATTATATAATAGCAAAATTATCACCCATATAATTATATATTATTATTTTAATTTAATAACCTAAATACATCTCCTCTTCCATCAAACGAGATACAAAAATCATCATTCATGTGTACGGTGGACTACTATCTCACGAACTGATGTCATTCATTTTCTATCATCCTCTATCATGGATTGTTATAACGGTGGATTTAAATTATATATATATATATATATATTATATTTGTAACATATTTATACTTATATATTTATGATATCATATATAACTTCTTACTTTCCATTCTTCTAGGGATATGATATCATCGCTCATGTGTACGGTGGACTACCGCCTCACAAAGCGATGTGATTCGTTTCCCACGAATGATTTACATGGAAGGTAATAAGGATAAAATTAATGAATATATATTATATAACTATAATCATCATTATATCAATGAAATATTTATCATTATGAAAAGATAATTTATCATTTTCATTCTTACACTGAAAAATGATAATGTTGTTCGTGTGTATGTATAGACTACTGCCTCCACAAAGTGACGTGAATCTTTTTTCATCACTAAATCACATAGATGACATATATATAAGTATATTTAAAGAAATAATATGGAATTTATGATATTATTATCATTTTTTAAATATAAAATATTATTTACTTAATTTCCATAATAATCATTGAAAAATGGAAACGTTACTCATATATATATACGACCTACTATCTCCATGATCGCAGCATAGTTAATTTTTCATAACCATAATTTATTAATAGTTTTAAAGGTACAATTTATTTATAAAAATGATAATTATGTCATTATTTTTATTTTTTATATATTGAAAAATGACGCACTTAACCATAGTCAACCTACTGAAGTCATTTTGGACACATAAGATGAATATCATCAAAACATCCAGTGTAAACGTAATTGATTAAGTAATTATATATAACATGGTAATAATTGAAAAATAATAATAATAAACTTGAAAATTATTCCTAATCAATTAAATAATTAACATACATTTATTATTCAATAAGATAAAGAACACATGTGATGAGTCGAACTCAAGTGGTAAGGGACTTCATCTCAATTTCATTTTGTTGAGGAATATTTTGATGTTATGATCCTATATTATTTTATAAACTGTATACACAAACCATTTTAAATTTTATTTCATGAATTTATATATTCTCATGATATTTAATGTTTTTTAATGTTATTCTTTCATGGGTCTTGCAATTCAAATGTTTCCAAAGTGGTAAGATACTTTTCTTTAAAAATTAATATTATATTTTAAAGTTTTCCTTAAAAATATATTTTTATTCCATTTCAGTGTTTTTAAAATTATTTTAAGAATGAAATTAGATGGACATGAGAGTTTTATAAAGGTATTTTTTTATTTCTTTCATTTTTTTTTCAAAAAAGTAATCTTTGTATGGAATATTTGACTTTATTTACAAACGAAAAAAGAAATGTTCTAATTTAACATATACGATGAAAAAAACTTTTACTACCACCATAAAAATTATTTTAAGTTTGGATTAATTTACAATATTTCTTGTTTTATTCAAATAAAACCCCACTTTCCCTTTTTTGGTATTTTGGTATTGAAAATGGTTTTTAAAAGAAAAGGGTATTTTGGTATTAAAAATGGATTAAGAAAAAGGATATTTTGATATTTAAATATGATTTTCACATGAGTTTTTAAGAGTTATTCAAATGTTTTATATTGAAAATTTCAAGTATAAAATGTTTTATCCCTAATATGATACTTGAGAATGATGTGAGAAATGGGTGAGGTTGATATAACTTATATGATGGGTGCACCCAGATAGTGATGAGAGAGCCCGATACAACTTATATGATGGGTGAACTCAGATAGCACTCCATTACATTGGTTAATGTTCCTTGTCTTAATAGGAAATAAGGAGTGAGTTACCATAGGTTATCTCCTATAGATTTAACTGGGATCTAGTTATTTCTAACACAGGTTTAAAATGTGTTATGAATGTGATTCTCTAAGTTTCCAAAAGGGTTTTGATTTTCTTGTTATAGGTCTTAATGATTTTATTTGAGAAAAAGAATGTGTTTTTTTCATGTAAAAAATATTTATTTATTTCTCTCAAATAACATTGAGATAGATTTAAAATATTTCATGGGTTTTCATGATTTTCACTAGATTAATGACTTATATTTATTTTTATGTCGCTTACTATGATTTTTGCGCTCATATGATGTTTTAAAATGTTTTTCATAGGATTTAAGGATGGGAAAGGGAATAAAAGAAGTCAAGTTGAAAGTAATGATTTTTTTCATGAAAACAAATCATGTTTTATTTTAAAATTTCTATATCATGAAAAAATGGATACTGATTAGAAGTGTTCAATTTTTATATATATGGGTTTTTTATGTAATAGTTATGACATATCTATCTAAAAATATAAATCTAAAAGACATTAAGGAATGTAATAAAGTTATTTCTAGTCCAAAGACACTAAAATATGTAATTTTTAAGTTCATTTAATTACACCTACAGTATCTATACATGGATATTATTTCTCAAATAACCACACATTCTTTACTTTATTAAAATTTTATAATGTTTTATTATGTTTAGACTTATCCCTATTTTTCAATAATGTTTCATAGTCTAAATTTTAATATTCCTAAAGGTATCTAAATATATTAATTAGTGTGAGTTTGGTGGAGTAAAGATAATATCATTAATGAAATTAGACCCCCCCCAGAGTATCAAACCAGGTGTACAGTTAGGATGATTTTTTGTGCACTAAGTGGAGATTGAGTTACTACCCAATACACTTCTTTCAGGGTTATTACCCTTAGGTATATCTGCACCAGAGTATGCATCCAATTGTAGTATCCAGACAGTGATGTCATTTCTTAGATAACCACACAATATTTACTTTACTGAAATTTTATAATGCTTTCTTATGTTTAGACTTATCCCTAATGTTTTTTTCTAATGTTTAAAAGGACAAAAATTGATATTCCTAAAGTTATCTAAAGATAGTAATTAGAGTGAGTTTTGTGGAGTAAAGAGAATGTGATTAATGAAAGTAGATCCCCTGAGAGTCTCAAACCAAATGTGCAGTTAGACCTCTTTGTCATGCACTAAGTGATGATTGAGTTAATACCAAATACACCCATTTCAGGGTTACTACCCCTAAGTGCATATGTTTCTGAGTCTATCTCCTTGTTTGTATCTAGGATGAGATTGAATTTATCATATAACCATACAATATTTAATTTATTAATTAATTGATATACAATATTCACTATGAAGAATAATTGTGTAGGTTTGAAAGTAGAAGAAGTGTGAAGTTCATTCATGGTAATGAAGTTAGTAAATATGTTCTCCTAATTGTTAGTAACTAATTTAGAAAATTTTATCTAATTATTGTTAATTAAGTTAACAATTAATTAATTGATATTTATTTAATATTTAATCGATAGTTAGTGAATAATTAGGTAATAAGTAATTAATAGTTAATTAATAGTTAACTAATAGTTAATTAATAGTTAACTAATAGTTAATTAATATTTAACATATAGTTAATTAACAGTGGTTACTCATTAGTTGATCATTAATTAATTATTATTTGATTGTTAGTTAATGATTAGTTAATAATTAGTTAATGATTTGGTAATGATTAGGTAATCATTAGTTAATGAATAACTAATTAATATTTAATCATTAGTTAATTAATAGTTAGTTAATAGTTAATTGTTAGTTAATTATTAGTTAAGTATTAGTAAATCCAAAATCAATCATTATTTAATCATTAATTAACTATTAGATAATCATTAGTTAATCATTCATTAATTATTTTTTAATTAATATTTAAAAATTAGTTAATTAATATTTAACCATTAGTTAATTAATAGTTAATTAGTAGTTAATTATTAGTTAAATATTATATATTCCACCAATCCATATTTCTGTATTTTCAAAAGGCCATTTTAAGGTTAAATGGTAACCTTACATTTACAAATACAAAACTATAAAACAATATGAAATTAAACCAAATTCAGGATTCACAACTGAACCAAATTCAAAATTTGAAAATACTACATCGATACCAACAAAATTCATCAGGAAATAAGATCCTTGATCATTGATCAACGCTTAATTAGTTAATAATTAGTTAAATAAGATTTACTCATTAGTTAATTATTATTAATTAATAGTTAATAAGTAGTTAATTAATCTTTAATAAGTAGTTAATTAATAGTTTATTTTAGTTAATTATTACTTAATTATTAATTAATCATAAGTTAAGTATTAGTTAAACTTTAGTTAATCATTAGTTAATCATTAGATAATCATAATTTAATGAATATTAATGAATAGTTAATAATTAATTAATTATTAGCTAATGATTAGTTAATGATTGGTTAATCATTAGTAAATCATTAGTTGAGTAACTGAATGAAAAGTACTTTTTTATTATCATCTAGAAAAAGTCCTAGTACCTTTGTTACAAAGAGCCCTAAAGGGGAGAAGAAATAATGTAAGACAAGTGAATCTTTTTGTACAAAGACCTGACACTCCCATAGAAGAGACCCCAAACCTTAAAATATGGATTACTCCCTCTCCTAAGTAGCTGAGGCTTTCAAGGGCGTCCGCAACAAAATTGGTCTTCCTCTAGCTATGATGGATGATGTGTTCCAGAGATTGTTTGGCACATCAAGAATAAGGCTTTACCTACAGATGAAAACATACAGAGGAAGGGCATTCACTTAGCCTCACGCTGCTTCTGTTGTGT
The DNA here is from genome assembly GCA_963277665.1 of Viscum album. NCBI lineage: Eukaryota > Viridiplantae > Streptophyta > Magnoliopsida > Santalales > Viscaceae > Viscum > Viscum album. The sequence continues at coordinate 1,261,527,654 of OY728164.1, forward strand.
GACCTCAAGGAGGGAATCAACTGATTATCTTTTTGTTCAGAGTGACTGGGCAGCTGAACTTTGGTCACTCTGTTCCCCACAAACAAGGGTTAATATTCACCAGTATCCCTTCTAAAGCCTCATAACCTCATGGTTTCAGGGTGTGGAGGGAAAGATCATGGAATGTAAAGTCCAAGCCATCATCCTTGCCTCCATCTGTTGGACAATTTGGGAGGACAGGAATTAGACAAGGTTCAGTTCTAGTGTCTCAGCTTTGTTTCTTTTTATGAGGGAAAGGTCCTTAATAAACGATATTCTCTCTCTACTAAAAGGGTGTCAGCAATCAGCCCTGATTTGCAACATCCTCAACAGAACTATCTCGCTCGGAGGTTCGGGAGGCAGATGGGTCGGTTGGAATCCACCTTCTAGTGGGCTGAAATTCAACATGGATGGTTCTTTTAGAAATGGAGCCATGAGAGGTGGAGGGGTTCTATGCGATGCATACAGTTCTGTTATTATGGCTTTCAACTCAAATCTGCTTCAGCTCTTACATTTTTGACCATATTTATCCAAAATTCAATTATTTTAAAATGGTTTTTTAAGTTTTTTTGAAAAATGGGACAGGGTTCCCAATATTTTAAAAAATGGGTCTCAAGTTGTGTGAACCCCATTCACGCATCCCTGATCCCAGGAAGATGTGTGAATGGGGTTCACGCAACATAGGCGCGCTGAAAGATGCGTGAACCCTGTTCACACATCCTTCATGAAGTTGCTGAAGGATGTGTGAATGGGGTTTATAAATCATACATAAACTTTTAATTTTTTAATTTTTTCATATATTTTTTTTAATTTTTAATTTTAATTTTAATTTTTCTTTGTTTTGTTTATATATATATATATAAATAAAATAAAAAATTTTAGTTGAATTTATCTACTATTTAATATCCAGCAGTACTGTCATTACAACAGTTTAGATTCTAACAGAAACCCTCACCCAAAACTCTCTTTTATAAGAGGGAAAGACCTAGAAATTATTCTGTATTTCTAATGTGGGATTCAGATTCTCTCTTTCCTACGTAGAACATTCTGTATTTCCGATGTGAGATTCTGTTCAAGTAAATGTCTTTAAAAGACTATAAAATACAAAATATTAGACTAATATAAATAAAACTTAAAACATGGATTAAAAATATAAGAAATAGTTGAAAATAAAAAGAATTTCATAAAAAATGTTAATGAATAATAATTTATAAGCTTTCAAAACCACCAACTTGAAACTTAAAAATGTTTCAAGTACATGTCTTTGAAAGACTATAAAACACAAACTATAAGAACAATATGAATGAAACTTAAAATATATATTAAACATATAAGAAATAGTTGAAAATAAAAATAATTTTTTAAAAAATGTTGATGAAAAATAATTTATAATCTTTCAAAGCCACCAACTTGAACATTAAAACTTTTCAAGTATGTGGCTTTGAAAGGCTATAAAATAAAAACTATAAGACCAATATAAATGAAAATTAAAATATGGATTAAACATATAAGAAATAGTTAATAATTAATTAACTAATTTTTAATATAATTATTAGTTAATTAGAAATATCATTATTAATTATATAATAATTAATTAGTAATATCATTATTAATTATATAATAATTAATTAGTAATATCATTATTAATTATATAATAATTAATTAGTAATATAATTATTAATTATATAATAATTTAGTATTTAATTAGTAATATAATTATTAATTATATAATAATTCATTTTTTAATTAGTAAATTAATAATATAATAAATAATTATAATTATTTATTATAATTATTAGTTATTAATTATTAATAACTAATCATATAATAATTAATTAGTTAATTATTAACATAATTATTAATTATATAATAATTAATTAGTTAATTAGTAATATAATTTTTAATTATAACTATATTTATTAATTATATAACTAATTATTATATCACTAATTAACTAATTAATTATTATATAATTAATAATTAATAATTAATAATTAATAATTATATTACTAATTAACTAATTAATTATTATACGATTAATTTTTAATAATTAATAATTATATTAGTAATTAACTAATTAATTATTATATAATTAATAATAACTAATTATAATTAATAATTATATTTCTAATTATATTACTAATTATAATTAATAATTACATTACTAATTATAATTAATAATTATATTACTAATTAACTAATTATTTATTATATAATTAATAATTATATTACTAATTAAATAATTAATTATTATATAATTATATTACTAATTAACTAATTAATTATTATATATTAGTTATTAGTAATTAATAATGATATTACTAATTAACTAATAATTATATAATTAATAATTATATTACCAATTAACAAATTAATTATTAACTATTTATTATATTTTTAATCTATGTTTTAATTTTCATTTATATTGGTCTTATAGTTTTTATTTTATAGGTTTTCAAAGCCACGTACTTGAAATATTTTTAAGTTTCAAGTTGGTGGTTTTGAAGGCTTATAAATTATTTTTCATCAACATTTTTTACAAAATTATTTTTATTTTCAACCATTTCTTATATATTCAATCCATGGTTGAAGTTTATTTTATATTGATCTTATAGTTATTATTTTATAATCTTTCAAAGACACATTGAAACATTTTTAACTTTCAAGTTAGTGGATTTGAAAGCTTATAAATTATTATTCATTAACATTTTTTATGAAATTATTTTTATTTTCAACAATTTCTTATATGTTTAATCTATGTTTTAAGTTTCATTTATATTGGTCTTATAGTTTTTATTTTATAGTTTTTCAAATTCATGTACTTGAAACATAACCCCACATCGAAAATGCAGAATGTTCTGTGTAGGAAAGGGAGAACCTGAATCCCACATTAGAAATGCATAATGATTTCCAGGGCAAGCCTTGTTATAAAATAGAGCCCTGGGTGAGGGTTTCTGTCAGAATCTAGACTACTGTAATGGTAGTACTGCTAGATATTAAATAGCAGATAAATCCTACTATTTTTTTATTATATATATATAGATATATATATATATATATAAACAAAACAAAACAAAAAACAACAAATAAAAACAAAAAATTTAAAAACACAAAAAAATTAAAAAATTAAAACTTTCTATAGGATGCGTGAATGGGGTTCACGAATCCTTAATTAAGTTTACAAAGGATGCATGAACCCTGTTCACGCTTCCTGGTGAGAAGAGATGCGTGAACGAGGTTCATGCATCTTTTATCCTGTCTGCGCAGGATACATGGACCTAGTTCACACATCTCTCCATGCCAAATATACATGAACGGGGTTCACGTATCTTGAGAACCATTTTTAAAAATATTGGTAACCCTATCCCTTTTCGATAAAAAATTTAAAAAAACCCATTTATTAAAAAACCCACGAAGGTATCATAATTGTGTTATCGATACTGGATATGGGTGGCGGCATCCGTATTTACGAAGGTGGTGAAATTCATGTCTCAGACCAACAATGATGGTAGTGTCTCCGAATGGCTGCAGTGGCTGTATCTTTGAATGGAAACAATGGATCGATGCTGGCAGGAGACTGGGACGACGAGGGTTTTATGTGGCCTTGTTCATCGATGTTTGGTGGCATGGTAGGGCAGTTGGTGGTGTCGGTCACATCTCAGAGCGGTAACAGCTCAGTGTGGGAAGGTGATAGGGATGGCCACGATGTCTGGTGGCCTCATACAGTGATGTTTGGCAGTGTGGTAGGGTAGTTAATGGTGGAAATAATGGAAGGGTGGTATGGAAGCGGCACCCGTGGTTTTGAGCAACGGTGGCGACATAGCTGCAATGACGATGGTGACTTTTTCTAGAAATCAGGGAGGGCTACAATAGTATGGAATCACATCATTTTCTAGTTTTGGGTTTTCATAACCCTTGGTCATTAAGGTATCATTTTTTATTTTAACTCTAGGCCTTAGGGTCTCTAGACCTCTGGGACACCCTTTGTTGCAGGTGGCATGACATGTCCAGACTTTGTCTTAGCTCATTTTATAGGAGGTACACCACACTATGCACATGTCATCAAGTGGGATACCATGAAAGATGGAAGAGTATAATAACACCCATCATCAATAATCTATCTTGGGGGATATATGGGAACCTAGCCTCATGGATTTTTGAATTATGTTTCAATCAGATGGTGTGGAGCATCAAGTTGATGTTACAACGCTTATGAAAGCATCGTCAGGTGGAAGACTCAAAAGAGCAATGGGTGTGCTGGCATCCATCATCCAGTCCTCCCTCACATTACAATGTGGGATGAAGGGGTTCCCCTCTATTTTGTGTCAGATTGACATGACACAACTTTTGATAGGGGGTGACGCATCATCCTATACTGATAGCATTGGTGAAATTTCTCTCACAGGGGGCGATGTGTACTCTAACTAATGATTGACATGGATCCTAATAACCTTTGGGCCTTTTCTTCATTCTATTTTTGAGGGTTTATTAATAGACCTTCTGGTCACAAGGTCTTTGGCACCATGTTTGGGCCTTCAGGTCATATTTCTCTAAGACATTTGTGCCTCTAGCTCATAGGCCATGTATCGGGTTCCCCTTAACCCAATGTAAAAGGTATTTTAATTTTTAATAAAAGAGGGATTTCCCCTATACCTATTCAAAATTTTAAATTATTTATTAGTTAATAATAATTTTTTACTTAATTATCTATTAGTCAATAATTACTATTTACTACTTATTATAAACTAAGAAATGATATTAAATAATAATCAATTCATAATAATTATTATATTACTAGCTATGACTAATTATTAATTAATTACCCATTAATATTAACTATTATTTACAAATTACATCTCATTAACTAAACTACTAAGTAAATAAAATAATTAAAATAAAATAATAACTAAACAACTAACTAAATAAAAAAAATTAAAATAAATTAAAAAAATACCTTTAAATGAAGTTTCATAAATTTTTTACTCTGTTAAGGTTACCAAAATAGTTGTGGGGAAGGGAGAAAAAAACTAGGAGACATTTGGAGAGAGAGGGACCCAAAATGGGTGAGGTTTAGAGAGAGAGAATTTTTTTACAAGAATAAAGGGGTGACTTTTATAGGGGTGGGGGCTAAATGTGTTAATGTCCTCAATGACTTTCACCTTTTATTAAGTGAAAAGAATTGGGGGTAGTAACACCTTTTAACAAATAAAAGGCGAAAGGTGTTGTGTTCATCAATGTCTTTTTCATGTCATCGATCATAAAAAAAGGCATTTCCCACCTCAAATCCTTTATCACTTAGTTTCCAAAATTTTTAAAACCTATACCTAATTTATTTTTGTTTTAAAACCTAAAACCACCCAAAAATTAACATTATATATACATTTAAAAAATCAAGGAATACATATTTATAACTCCCACATTGTCACCTACAAATTCATTTAATGTTAATCAATAATGAACATCTAATCACTACAACAAATTCCACAATTACATATTTTTTATATCATGAATTTAATGTTATAACAATAATATGTCAATAAATATATACTAAAATGATAACTGTTGTATTAAAAAATAACACACGAGCATTTCATTTCTTTTAAACTATCCGTGATTATTACAATGATAGTATGATGATGCTCAACATTCAATAATATCTAAATCATGATACACCAACATTTAATGCATGTTAAAAAATATGAAAAAAATAAATAACATTAATAGTGTTGAAAAATATTACCATTTAAATGATAATTAATATATATATTTTTATATATACCATCAGATATTTAAAAAATTAAAAAAATTAAAAAAAACTGAAAAAATATTTTGTATTCAAAAAATTTATTGAATTATTTTAATTATTTTAATTATTTTTGTATTATTTTATCTTATTGTTTTTTTTGAAAAAAATAATATTTTTAATGTAAACACTATGGTATATTTATATATTTTTTATTATATACAATTTTATCTATATGTTTAAGAATATTTATTTTTATACACTTTATATTAAAATTTAATAGTATCTTCAATTTTTTTAATTAATCTCAATTAAATTTATTTTTTCTAAAAATATGTTACTTCATTTACTTTAAATGTATAAGAAAATTTTATATATTTGTTTTTTATAAAAAAATTAATCATTTATTTTTAAATATATATTTTAAAATAGAATTATATGTTTAGAATATACTTCTATATTTTTTAAAATATCCCATTTATTGTTTTGAAAACATATATCTGGTATTTTTTTTAATTTTGATTTTAATTTTTTTATTTATGTAATAATTGATAAAAATTATTGCTTAGAAAATATATAATTTATTAAAATTAAATTATATCCATCACCATATTCATTATTTTATCTATTATAATAAAATCAATTTTTTATTTGAAAAATTTATTTTAATATACATTTTCAACATAATATAAAATTTTAATGATAATTTCATAATGTAAAAAAGTATATATAATTTAAGCAATTATTTTTCAAAAAAATTAAGAAGTTTGTAACATCTGTTTAATTATTATTATTTTAAAATTGTGGTGGATTTAATTATTATTATTTGAAAATTGAATTATCTTTCGAATGACCCAAACCCCTCACCCTACCCCCCGAATGTATAATACCTTATTGTAGTTCATAAAACGCTACCTTTTTCTCATAAATTTTAGGGAAATTTGCGCACATGAGTTAAAAATATATTTTCCTACTATATAAAGGGTTTTTAGTGACTGCCAAAAGCAATCATTAAGGCCTATAATGGCCATCCAGAAACAACCAAATGGCTAGTCACTATTGGTTATAGTGGCCACCATTTGGTGGTCGCTATAGTTAATTATTTATTTTTTAAAATAAAACTAATACAATCCAAAAACTTGTATTAAAAAAACAAAATCAAAGAACAACCACCATTCATAAATTCAAAATTTGTCTACATGATATATAATTTAATAAACTAAAAAATAACCTCTTTGAATTATTTTTGAACCTCCACACTCATTATCTCTTATTGCTGAAAATAAAATAAATTTTAAAATAAAATTTAGTATAGTAAATGATAAATAAAATAAAATAATTAAAATCCACTATATTATTTAAATTAAAAGTTAGCACAATAAGCCTTATGTTGTCATTTTTTAACATATTACTTGTTTCAAATCATTTTTTAAATCTAAAATTTCTTATTCAGTCAATCCAAGCACACAACACATTAAATTGACATGTCAGATACTCATACACATAATAAATAACTTAAAAAAACATTCCTATGATTTCATGTCAATCTGAGATTTTTTCCATGGTTTGGACTATAAAATATGTGTTTTAGTGTTTCAAAACATTAAAAATTAATTTTCATCAATCTTAAGAAGAAGAAAACTCATATTGATATGACGTCATTTTCTATATTTTAAAAAATAAATCTATGGATGTTTTACTATTATTCCACAACAATCATAGGTTTTTTTTTGGTTTTGACAACCCGACACATGTTTTAAAAACTGCCAAAACTTTAAAACTAAAAATTGATTAAGTTAGATCACATAACATTTCATATTGATTTACCTTCTCCTAATACATGTAAAAAAATCACATAATTATTTTCTATGATTTCACATCAATATAAGTCTATTTTCTATGGTTTTGACCATCACATGCATGTTTTACAATTTTAAAACACTAAAAATGTCTTTTTTTTTCATCCAGAGAAAATGATAACTTGGATTAATGTGAATACAATTCCTAAATTACATAAATCAATCTAATATTTTTTATATGATTTCTCAATTGTCAAATATCATTTGATTAATTTTGACCCCCCTTTATGCACATTTTTAAAAATGTCAAATCCTTATAAATTTCTTATGTAGTTAATACTATTACACCACACATATTATTATTGTGTTGTCTTCTCATACAAATCGAACATATTTTAAAAATATTTTCCTCTGATATCACATCAAAACAAGGTCTTTTTATATGGTTTTGATTGTTAAACGCATGTTTTAGTGCATTAAAACACTAAAAACGTGTTTTCTATCATCCTGATCAAATGGAAACTTGTATTGATATGTTTTTAGTTTCTAAATTTCTAAAAAAATTCAATATAATATAGTTTTTTTATGATTTTATGAAAATCAGAGAATGTTAGCTTGGGTTTTTACCCCCTGATGCTCATTTTTAAAGATTTCCAAATCTTTAGAAACTGCTTATTCAGTTAATCTAGGACACCACATATCTAATTGATGTTTCATCTACTCTTACACATAAAAAAATATTAAAATATATATGTACTATGATTTAAAAATATTCAATATCTTTTTCTATGTTTTTCAAAGCTATATGCATGTTTTAGTGTTTTAAAACACTAAAAATACATTTTTGGTCATTATGAGAAAATAAAAACTAATATTGACATAGTTTTAGTTTCTAAATTTCAAAAATAAATATATGGTTGTTTTCCTATGATTTTATAATAATAATATGTCATTTTCTTGGTTTTTACCCCCTAACATACATTTTAAATATTTTCAAATCTTTAAAAACTATTTATTCAGTCATTTAGAGAACACTACACATCAAATTGATGGGTTTTCTACTTATACACATCACAAATAAATTATCTAACACATGATATTGAACTTTTAGTGGTATTTTTATCTTTATAAATTTTGAATCACCTTCTATATGGGTTTAAATGTGCAATATATATAGATCATAAAAGTCTAAAGTATAAATTCACCCAAAAATAGTTTAACATGAAGCAAAGAAGATAGATGAAACTGATAAAGGATTATGATTACATGATTCACTATCATATAGATAAATCCCAAAATGTATATGATTCCTTGAGTCAAAATTATAATATATCATTAATTATGTTAGATTTAGATTATGATCCATTATTTAATGATTTAAGAAATGTTGTAATGAAAGTTGTATATGAAAAAACTCTTTTTTTGGCATATGTATTTGTATAATCATACTTTTCATAGATATTTAAGAAGTTTTATGAATGATATTTTAGTTTTAAATAAAAGTTATAATTGGTTAAGGAAGGAAAATTTCCTAAGTTTAATGTTGAAAAATAAAGTATTATTAGATTTGGTAAGTACTTATGCATTATGAGTGATTTTCAGTTGAAGAAAGAATGATTGATTAAAGCTCAATACTCTCAATTTTCCATTCATCTTGATAGTAATAAGTTATACATATAATTTTATGAATTTTATTGTTGGTAAGGAATGAAGAAATATATTTCTAATTTTATCATGAAATGTTTTACTTATCAACAAGTTAATGTTAAGAAAAAATTACCATAGGGGATGATTCAGATATTGTCAGTTTATGAGTGGAAATAGGAGAATATATCTATGGGTTTTGTGGTGGTATTACCAAATAAATATTGAATTAATAATGTGATTTAGGTAATTTTTGTTTGTTTAATAAAATATATGCATTTTATTCTTATTTTAGATACTATGTCTTTGGATTAGCTTGTTAAAATCAATCTTAAAGAGATAGTTAGGTTATATGGAGTCCCTCTATCTATTTTATTTTCATGTAATCCTATATTTACATCAATTTTTTGGAAAGGTTTTCAGAATTCATAGGGTAATGAGTTATGATTCAATATACCTTTCCATACTCAATCTGATGGAAATTAAGTGTGAAAAATTTAAAATTTAAAGGATATACTCTGATATTTCTCATCAGATTATCAGTGAATTTGGGATCTATATCTTTAATTACTATAATTTTCTTATAATAAATATTTTAATTCTAGTATAATGATTGTGAATATTAAGGAATTATATAGAAATCGGTGTTAGAATCCAACATGTTGGGATAAAGTTAAAGAAATAAAACTACTGGTTCTGTCATGAGCCAAGCTGGAGTGCCATCCAAACCGACACCTGACTTGGCCTGTGGCATGGCTGAAAGGGTGTGCACAATTCCCACGTGCTGGAAAAAAGTGCCTGGGTATCAAAAATGCATCTTGGGAATGAGTTTACCCATAAAATAGTCATAACAAACCAACCACAATCAATTTACCAAAACCGAACAATGAAAAACAAAAATAGCATAACCAATTTCAAGATTTAAGTTTACAACATTTAAACTTTAACCAAAATAGTAAAAAAGGGAATAATGACTACCCCAAAATCACTATATAGCAAGAGAAGCCTCTCCCTCAATACACCACCACAACACCTGTATAAAGAAGGCCTCTATAAACCTGAACCACCATCTACCAATGCCATGAATTTACCTGTAACAAACATTACCAAGTCCACTTACACCCAAGGGTGTAAGTAGGGTGTGATCCAAAACCTAGTAGGATTTTAACCAAACAAAAGGCTCCATGCTATAAACATTATAAGATAAATTAACATGTATTTTTTATAAAATAAATCTAAGAACATTTTTCTAGAAAAAACTTTAAGGAAAAATCATGCTTTGCTTTTGAATTAACCAACAAGGTACACCATATGCCTATGGTGGGTACAATATCAGAATAGATAACTAAGTCACAGGAAAACCCTATAGGCTATAGCTATAGTGGGACCCTAGAGACATAATATCTCGATGAAAAGTGGTATAGTAACCATAACCATCCACCTTCTCATGCATGAGCCACTAGAGAGGAGAAACATCCAAAATTATAGCGGTCTCCAATCATCATAAATATATATTTAGTGTTGTAATTGTAAATCCCACTAGGTGAATTTGGGCCAAAGCCACTTCTGAATCACTAGAATACTATTCCTAGTCCACCTACCTAGATACTCGGGTTTCCCTTTATGGTAAATTTCAATTCACATTTCATAAGGATCACAACAATTCACATACAAATATGCCAACAATATAAACACACATGTGAGACCATCATTTCCACACCCAAAACTCATTTTGGAATCAAAATCACACTAAATACCTTTCAAAATACATTTCACATCACTTGCTTAATTTATTAAACATCTTGGACAATTTTTAAAACTCTTTTAATAAGAACAACAAGGGTTTACATATAAAATACACCCAATTTTCTTTAGAAAAACCATTTTAGAACCATATGCACATTAAACCCCATTTAAAACCAAACATACATGAAATTCATATTAAAATAGGTTTCTCACCATCTTCACATTTTATTAAATAACTTCAAAACACAATAGAAGAAATCACATATAAATCATCATGGAATATAACCCATTTCCTTTAGAAACCCATTTTTTTTCAACACCAAAGAACCTTAAATAATTTTAAAAACACATTTCACACCTCACATATAATCCATAAAATGTAAACAAGAAGTAAATAAAGCATATTAAAATCACCAAATAATGTTTAAGAATAGAACCACCTACCTTAAGATAAGAAACTTCTGGAAATCAATGGAAGACTACAACCACACCTCAGTCGAACCCTATAAAGGAAATATTGAACATAAAACATCAATATCAAACCCAAAAGATTAATATCTAACCCTAAAAATGACAACCTACCCACTGCAGAAGATAAATCCCAAATAAAGAGAAAGAAAACCTTAGAAAATATAGAGAAACCGAAAGAGAAGGGACTTACTCAAGGGTTCTATAAAGAATCCAAGCTAAATCTAACAAAAAAAATTGTGCCCAAGGGAGGAAGGAGGAAGGGGGATGTACCTAGGGTAGGAAATCTTGAGGGGGAGAGAAATGGGTGATTTGGGGTTAAGAATCAGGGAGAGAGAAAAAAAATAAAACCTAAATTTTTAAAGACATAGACAGACCACACAATTAGTCTACATGGTTTGTAAAACTGTGTGGAGACTGTGTGCCCCTCTTTTCCTAAGATACACCTACCACACAGTTGGATCACATGACCTGACTTACCATTAAACAACATAGGCTCGTATCAGCAGCCAGTTTTTGGTTTTCATAACCCCTGGGCCTTAGGGTATCATTTTCTATTTGAAAACTAAGACTTAGTGTCTCTAGAACTTTGGGACACTCTGTGTTGTAGGTGGCATGGCGTGTCCAGACTTTGTCTGGGTATATTTGGTAGGAGGTAAAACATGCTATATATGTTATTGGGTGAGATACCATGAAAGAGGGAAGAGTATAATGACACCCATCAACAACTATCTATCTTGGGGGATATATAGAACCCATCCTCATGGATTTTTACCTTATGTTTCAATTAGATGGAATGTGACATCAAATTGATGTTGTAGTGCTTATGAAACTATCATCAGGTAGGAGACTCAAAAGAGTGATGGGTGTGCTAGAATCCATCATCCAGTCCTCCCTCACATTATAATGTAGGATGAAGGGGTTACCCTCCATGTTGTGTCAGACTAGGACAACACAACTTCTGATAGGGGGTGACACATCATCCTATACTAACAGTATTGGTGAAGTTTCTCTGGAAGGGGGAAACGTTTTGTCTAACTAATTATTGACATGGATCCTGCTACCCTTTGGGCCTTCAGTTCATTCTCTTTTTGAGAGTTTATTACTAAACCTTTAGATCACTAAGTCTTTGGTACCATGTTTGGGCCTTTGGGTCATTTATCTTTAAGACCTTTGTGCCTTTGGGATCAAAGGCCATGTATTGGGTTCCACCTTAACCCAATGTAAAATGGATTTTCCTTTTTAATAAAAGAGTGATTCACCCTATACCTATTCAAAATTTTTAATTATTTATTAGTTAATAATGATTTTTTACTTAATTATATATTAGTCAATAATTATTGTTTACTACTTATTATAAACTAAGAAATGATATTAAATAATAATAAATTCATAATAATTATTATATTACTATATATGAAAAATTATTAATTAATTACCCATTAATATTAACTATTATTTACAAATTACATCTCATTTACTAAACTACTAAGTAAATAAAATAATTAAAATAAAATAACAACTAAACAAATAAATAAATAAAAAACATTAAAATAAATTTAAAAATACTTTAAGTTTCATAAATTTTATACTCTGTTAAGGTTACCAAAATAGTTGTGGGGAAGGGAGAAAAAAACCAAGAGACATTTGGATAGAGGGGGACCCAAAATGGAGGAGGTTTAGAGAGAGATATTTTTTTATGAGAATGGAGGGGTGACTTTTATAGGGGTGGGGGCTAAAGGTGTTGATGTTCTCAATGAATTTCACCTTTTATTCAGTTAAAGGCATTGGGGGCAGCAACACCATTCGAAAAATAAAAGGTGAAAGGTGTTGTGGGTATCAATGTTTTTTTCATGTCATAGATCATAAAAAAGGCATTTCCCACCTCAACTCCTTTATCACTTAGTTTCCAAAAAATTTAATACTTATACCTATTTTTTTTTAAAAACCTAAAACCCCCCAAAAATTAGAGTTATATATAAATTTAAGAAATCAAGGAATAAATATTTATAAGTCTCACATTATCATCTACTGATGAATTTAATGTTAATCAATAATGAACATCTAATCACTATAACAAATTCCACAATTACATATTTTTTCATATCATGCATTTAATGTTATACACAATAATATGTCAACAAATATGTACTAAAATGATAATTTTTGTATTAAAAAATAACACACGAGCATTGTAGTTCTTTTAAAATACCAGTGATTATTACAATGATAGTATAGTGATGTTCAACATTCAATAATATCTAAATCATGATACACCAACAGTTAATGCATGTTAAAAAATAGAAAAAAATAAATAACATTAATAGAGTTGAAAAATATTATCATGTAAATGATAATTAATATATATTTTTTTAAATTTACCATCAGATATTTAAAAAATTAAAAAAATTCATAAAAAACCAAAAAAATATATTGTATTAAAAATTTATTAAAATATATAGTGAAATTATTTTAATTATTTTATTATTATTTTTTATTATTTTATCTTATTATTTTTTTTGAAAAACATCAGTTTTTTAATGTAAACACCATAGTATATTTATATTTTTTTAATTATATACAATTTTATCTATATATTTAGGAATATTTATTTTTATACACTTTATATTAATTTTTAATATTATCTTCAATTTTTTTTAATTAATCTCAATTAAATTTATTTTTTTTTGAAAATATATTACTTTGTTTACTTTAAATGTATAAGAAAATTTTATATATTTGTTTTTTATAAAAAAATCAATCATTTATTTTTAAATATATATTTTAAAATATAATTATATGTTTAGAATATACTTTTCTAATTTTTAAAATATTCCATTTATTTTTTTGAAAACATATATCTGGTAATTTTTTTAATTTTGATTTTAATTTTTTTATTTATGTAATAATTGATAACAATTATTGTTTGTAAAAATATATAATTTATTAAAATTAAATTATATCCATCACCATATTAATTATTTTATCTATTACAAAAAAATAAATTTTTTATTTGGAAAATTTATTATAATATACATTTTCAATATAATATAAAATGTTAATGATAATTTCATAATGTAAAAAAGTATATATAATTTAAGAAATTATTTTTCTAAAAAATTAAGAAGTATGTAACATCTATTTAATTATTATTATTTTAAAAGTGAAGTGTCTTTCATTATTATTATTTGAAAATTTAATTATCTTTCCTATTACCCAAACCCCTCACCCCACCCCCATATGTAGATTACCTTATTGTAGTTCATAAAACCCTGCCTTCTCCATTATCAACTTCAGGAAAATTTGCACATATGAGTTAAAAAAATATTTTCCTACTATATAAAGGGTTTTTAGAAACCACCAAAAGAAATCATTAAGGCCTATAGTGGCCATCCAATAACCACCAAATTGATAGTCACTATTGGCTATAGTGGACACTATTTGGTGGTTGCTATAGTTAATTATTTATTTTTAAAATAAAACTAATACAATCCAAAAATTGTATTAAAAAAAATCAAAGAACAACTATCATTCAGAAATTCAGTATTTTTCTACATGATATATAATTTAATAAACTCAAAAATAACCTCATTGAATCATTTTTCAACCTCCACACTCATCATCTCTTATATCTGAAAATCAAATAAATTTTAAAATAAAATATGTTATAGTAAATGATAAAAAAAATCAAATAATTAAAATACACTATATTATTTAAATTAAAATTTAGTATAATAAGCAGTATGTTGTTATTTTTTTCAATATATTACTTGTTTTGAATCATTTTTTAAATATAAAATTTATTATCTAGTCAATCCAAGCAAACAAAACATTAAATTGACATGTTGGATACTCATACACATAATAAATAACTTAAAAACACTTTCATATGATTTCATGTCAATCTAAGATTGTTTTCCACAGTTTGGACTATTAAACATGCATTTTAGTGTTTCAAAACACTAAAAATAAATTTTTATCCATCCTAAGAAGAAGAAAACTAAGATTGATATGACACCAGTTACTATATTTCAAAAATAAATCTACGATTATTTTACCATGATTCCACAATAATCATAGGTTGTTTTCTTGGTTTTGAAAACCTAACACATGTTTTAAAAACTGCTAAAACTTTAAAAACTAAAAATTAATTCAGTTCGATCACACAACATTTCATATTGATATAACTTCTTTTAATACATGTCAAAAAAATCACATAATTATTTTCTATGATTTCACATAAATATAAGTATATTTTTTATGGTTTTGGCCATCACATGCATGTTTTACTGTTTTAAAACACTAAAAATGTGTTTTTTATCATCCTAAAAAAATTATAACTCAGATTGATGTGAATCTAATTCCCAAATTAAATAAATCAATGTAATATTTTTTATATTATTTCATGATTTTCAAATGTAATTTGATTAATTTTGACCCCCCTTTATGCACATTTTTAAAACTGTCAAATCATTATAAATTGCTTATTTAGTTAACATTAGAACACCACACATATGATTTTTGTGTTGTCTACTCATACAAATAAAAAATATTTTAAGAATATTTTTCCTATGTTATCGTATCAAAACAAGGTCTTTCTATATGGGTTTGACCGTTAAAGGCATGTTTTAGTGCATTAAAACACTAAAAATGTGTTTTCTATCATCTTAAGAAAATGAAAACTTGGATTTATATGATGTTAGTTACGAAATTTCTAAAAAATCAATATAATATAGTTTTTCTTTGATTTTATGAAAATATGAGAATGTTATCTTGGTTTTTTACCCCTTAATGCACATTTTTAAAGATTTCCAAATCTTTAAAAACTGTTTATTCAGTTAATCTGAGGACACTACATATATGATTGATGTTTCGTATACTCTTACACATAAAAAATAATTAAAATATAGATGTATTATTATTTCAAACAAATCCAATCTCGTTTTCTATGGTTTTCAATGTTATATGCTTGTTTTGGTGTTTTAAAACACTAAAAATACATTTTTGGTCACCATGAGAAAATGAAAACTCAGATTGACATATTTTATATTTCCACATTTCAAAAATAAATCTATGGTTGTTTTCCTATGATTTCATAACAATAATATGTCATTTTATTGGGTTTTACCTCCTACACATGTTTTTAAAGACTTTTAAATCTTTAAAAACCATTTATTCAGTTATTTAGAGAACACTACACATCAAATTGATGTGCTGTCTACTTATACACATCACAAATAATTTATCTAACACATGATATTGACCTTTCAGTGTTAGTTTTTTCTTTATAAATTTTAAATCATCTTCTATATGGGTTACAATATGAAATATATATAGATAATAAAAGTCAGAATTATATTTTCATCCAGAAATAGTTTAATATGAGGAAAAGAAGATGGATAAAACTGATAAAGTATTATGATTACACAATTCACTATTATCTAGATAAATCCAACAATGTATCTGATGCCTTGAGTCGAAAATATAATGTATCACTAATTATGTTATATTTAGATTATGATCAATTATTTAATGATTTAATAAATGTTGGAATGGAAGTTTTATACGAAAAAAATACTTTTTTAGAACATGTATTAGTATAATAATCCTTTTCATAAATAATTAAGAAGGTTTAGGAATAATATTTTAGTTTTAAAAGAAATTTATAATTGGTTAAAGAAGGTAAATTTTATAAGTTTAATGTTGAAAAAGAAGGTATTATTAGATTTGGTAAGTGGTTATATGTTATGAGTGCTTTTTAATTAAAGAAATAATTATTGATTGAAGCTCAAAAATCTTAGTTTTCTATTCATCTTAACAATAATAAGTTATACATATACTTTCATGAATTTTATTGATGGGAAGGAATAAAGAAATATATTTCAAATTTTATCATGAAATATTTGACTATCAACAAGTTAATACTAAGAAAAAATTACTTCAGGGGATGATTCAGCTTTTGTCATTTCATGAGTGGAAATAAGAGAACATATCTATGGATTTCATGGTAGGATTACCAAATACATCTTGAAGTAATAATGAGATTTAGGTAATTTTTGTTAATTTAATAAAATCTATGCATTTTCTTCCTATTTGAGATACTATGTATTTGGATTATCTTATTAAAATCAATCTTAAAGAGATAGTTAGGTTATATAGAGTCCCTATATCTATTTTATTTTCATGTGATCCTATATTTACATAATTTTTTTATAATGTTTTTCAGAATTCATAGGGTAATGAGTTATGATTCAATATAACTTTCTATAATCAATCTGATGGAAAATCAAGTCGAACAATTTAAAATTTAAAGGTTATACTCCGGGATTTCTCATTATATTATTAGTGAATTTGGGATCAATATCTTTAATTACTATAATTTTCTTATAATAACAGTTTTAATTATAGTATACAGATTGCACCGATTAATTAATTATATAGAAAGCAGTATTGGACTCCAACATGTTGGTATGAAGTTGAAGAAATAAATCTATTGGTTTTGTCATGAGCCAAGCTGGAGTGCCATCTAAACTAACACTCGACTTGGACCATGTAATGACCCATGGCATGGCCCAAAGGGTGTTCCTGATCCCCACGAGCTGGAAACATGTGCCTAGGTATCAACAATGCATCTTGGGAATGATTTCACCCATAAAATAATCATAACCAACCAACCATAATCAATTAACCAAAATTGAACAATCACAACCAAACATAACATAACCAATTTCTAGATTTAATTTTACAACATTTAAATAGAAACCAAAATATTCAAAAATGGAATAAGGACTACCCAAAAACCACTATAGGGCAAGAGTAGCCTCTCCCTCAAGTAACCATCACAACACCTGTATAAGGAAGACCTCTAGAAACCCAAACCACCATCTTTAAATTCCATACGTTTACCTGTAAAAATCATTACCAAGTCTACTTACACCTAAGGGTGTAAGTAGGATGTGATCCAAAACCCAGTAGGATGCCACCCAAACAAAAGGATCCATGCAATAAACATTATAAGATAAATTAACATGCAAGTTTTATAAAAGAAAACTAAGAACATTTTTTTGGAAAACATTTTAGGGAAAAACATGCTTTGATTTTGAATTAACCAACAAGGTACACCGTATGACAATGGTGGATACAATATTACAATAGAGCACTAAGTCACGGGAAAACCCTATAGGTTCTAGCTATAGTGGGACCCTAGAGACATCGTATCTCAGTGAAAAGTGGTATAGTAACCACATCCATCCACGCCCTCATACATGAGCCACTAGAGAGGAGAAACATCCAAAATTCTAGTGGTATCTAATCATCATAAATATATAGTTAGTGTTGTAATCGTCAATCCTTCTAGGTGAATCCGGGCTGAATCCACTTCTGAACCACTTAAATACTATTCATGGTCCACCTACCTAGATTCCTAGTTTTTCCTTCATGCTCAATTTCAATTCACATGTCATAAGGATCATAACAATTCACATAAAAATATTCCAACAATATAAAAACACATGTGAGACCACCATTTCCACACCCAAATCCAATTTTGGAATCAAACTCACACTAAATCCCTTTCAAAACATGTTTCGCATCACTTGATTTTAAGAATCACAATAAGTGTTCACATATAAAATACACTCAATATCCTTTATAAAAATCATTTTTGATCCATATGCACATAAAGACCAATTTTAAACTAAACAAACATCAAATTCATATTAAAATAGGTTTCACACAATCTACACATTTTATCAAATAACTTCAAAACACATGACAATGAAGCATATATAAATCACCCATGGAATATAACCCATTTCCTTTAGAAACCAAATTTTTTAAACACCAAATCACCTTTAATAATTTTAAAAACACATTTCACAACTCACATATAATCCATAGAATGTCAAAAATAATCAAAGAAATCATATTAAAATCACCAAATAATGTTTAAGCATGGAATACCTACCTCAAGAGAAGAAACTTCTAGAAATCGGTGGAAAACTACAACCACACCTCAATAAAACCCTATAAAAGAAATATTGAACATAAAACATCAAGATAAAACCCAAAATATTAATATATAACCCTAATAATGACACCCTACCCACTGGAGAAGAGAAACCCCAAAGAAAGAGGAAGAAAACCCTAAAAAATAGAGAGAAACCAAAAGAGAAGGGACTTAATCAAGGGTTCCATGAATAATCCAATAAAAATATCCAAAAAAAAATGAATCTCAAGGGTGGAAGGAGGAAGGGGGGATTTACCTAGGGTAGGAAATCCTAAGGTGGAGATAAATTGGTGATTTGGGGTTAAAAATCAGGGAGAGGAAAAAAATAAAACCAAAATTTTTAAGACATAGATTGGACGCACAGTTAGTTCACATGGTTTGTAAAATTGTGTGAAGATTGTGTGCCCCTATCTTCCTAAGAGACCCCTACTGCATATTTGGACTGCCTAACCTGAATTATCATGTAGAAGTTGTGTGATATCTCACTTCCTAAAACAATCACCTACCACACAGTTACATGGGCAGGGGTGCACAGTTTCCCCTAACCGTGCACCAACCGTGTGCCACATGCTGTATGGGAAAAAAATCACACTTTTATAAAGAACACATGGGAAATCCCAAGGGAATTACCTATACCAAAAATAGATATAAAATTACCTCAGAAATTTCAATCCATCACATCTAGATCTCGAGAGAAAAACCAAGACCCAAACTTGAATTGGAACCAAGGATGAAAAAAACCCGAGTGTGACAATTATCCCCACCATAATTATTTCCACCCCTCAAAATACATTCCAAGGTTTGATACATAAACAATAATTGATAATCCTCCATAGATCAATGATATTTCCCAAAAAAATCAAATGAGAATAAAGGACACCACAAACAGAGATATAGATTTACAAGGTTTAATAAGGGAGGCTGGAAAGGGCTCCCCACCATATGCCTCCTACCCCCAAAAGGCCACAACACCTACATTTGATCAATCCAAAAAGAAATAAAATTTTTACAATGCATAATACAACCTATGAATCCAAGGGCACTTCATACATCACCAAATGGAACTCATACCTTTCAGTAGAAACAAATAAATGAATCTAAACCATTTATTGATGAATATTTTCGCAATATTCCTCCAAAAACACCACTAGACGCACTCAAAACCCAAATTTTACTCAGATAAGGAACTCAAAATTGGGTAGATCCTAAATATACGACCCACTGCCAAGTCAACACTAGAAACCAATCTGAATTTTCAATACAGAGAGGCCCAAACAAACTCCCCTCCATAAGAATCAACTGGTACTGACAGAAAGGGGAACTTGACATTGGAAAATGTAGGAACTCTCTGCATAGACAATATCTCCACACCAAGGGAACCAAATAAATAATCACCAAACCAAATAAAAAAAACTATGTAAAACACCATCCCCATGGGATGTGACCATCTACAGATGAACCCAATCCAAAAATGAAACAATTCACAAGGCTGACCACACAAAGAAACCAATAAAGATTCACCTTCAAAGAGGAAAAACATTGGAATTCAAGAAAACGAGACAAACATGACTCCTTATAACCAAGGAGTAACTATTCCACCCATAAGGATTATAATGAATAATGGGGCCTTCATGCCTCTTCCCATGAAATAGTACATTCCCAAAGAAAAGGATCTACAATAGAGAATCTTAAAAAATCCCCATCTAACATGAGAGGACAAGTTGGACTAAGGTCCCTCACACCCTAGGGTTATTGATTGTGTAAGATCTTTAATTTGGGGCCTATGTATAGAGCCCTAATGTTTGAAGCATCTCTTACCTCATAGCTAGAATCTGAAAATCCCCTATTGGAAAACTTCCTTTGGTTTCACAAGAGACCAAACAACATTACAAGAAAAACCAAATGCACACAACACCTCACGAGACCCACTTTCTCTAACATGTCACTTTCACCAAGGAAAGTAATAATAAGATGTGAACACATCATAATCTTTC
The DNA here is from genome assembly GCA_963277665.1 of Viscum album. Taxonomy (NCBI): domain Eukaryota; kingdom Viridiplantae; phylum Streptophyta; class Magnoliopsida; order Santalales; family Viscaceae; genus Viscum; species Viscum album. The sequence goes on from OY728164.1 coordinate 1,261,549,074, forward strand.
ACATGTAACAAGAAAAAATAGAACAAGATACCCATGGAACACTCCTCCATTTAAATGGTAAAATTCATAATTTTCAAAGGAGAAACGTGCTTCTGTCAAAACAAAAGTTCTCAAAAGAATCCAAAACATAAGATTTTTTATTTTAAAGAGGATAAGATGCCAAAAACACCACCAAACATGATTATTACAATTGATAGAAGCATGACCATTATAGAAGGATTTTAAATTGCGCCCGAGATAGCATGCTACTCCTATAACTGGACTGACTCCATATCTTAAGGGGTGGATCTGGATCCAAAATTTTTCATGGGAACACCCATATAGAACTATTTCAAGTTCCCTATGTGTACATAGGCATGAAAGGTCTTCATAGAATTTAGACACGATGAAATTTCATGACTGGACTTACCACACAGATGGTACCTCATGATCCCATGCCTGAAAGAGACTAATAAAAGATCCAAATCCCCACAACTTCAGGCCTCATACCAATACTATAATTACCATCATGACTTATAATCTATACCTTCAACATAAATTTTTTGAATTACACCTTTAATAACTCAGAAAACTCAAGGAAACTAAATATTCTCTCAATCTTCGTCATCCACTCTCCTACTTTGTGAGGATCTCCTTGACCAAGAAGGAGATATGGATTCAATTCCAAACTAAAAAAGGGAGTCATTATGTTGATCAACTAGAGGGTATACCAACGGTTAATCACCTATTATTGCACTTTGAATATACACTAATTCTTCATGGGGGCATACATTAACCAACCAAGGAAATAGAGATCCCAACCAAACTAAACCATTGACCAAAATGTACAAAAAAAACACTAAACATGCAAAGGAAACCTACTCAATGTCTTATCAGAACATATTTCAAAAGGACCTACTGAACATCATCTCAAAACCAACTTATAAAAAAAATGAAAAGTTAAAACATCATTAAACATGAAGAGTTTTCAAACTCAAAACACCTTTCAATAAATATTCTCAAACCACAATGCGACGCACCACACAACCACTGGTTATCAAAACACCACAATTTCTCTTAAAAACACCTTTGAAAATAAAATAGTATTCGTGGGTTGCACATTCACCAAAGGTATTCCATGGGTTCTCACACATGCACATTCTCGTGCCAAACCAGGCACTCATCCAATTTTCCACACATATCCTATGCACGTGGTCACTCATGGAAATAAAAAGGTTCAAAACAAAACTTTACCACTTTACAAAACAAAATATTCAACCCACACATTAAACTTTCAAAAATTCATAAAACCTTTCATGAGTTTACTAACCAACAAATTGAAGACCATTTCTAAATTTTCAAGACCTCTTTTTGAATTTAACAATTTTTTTAGAAAATATTAACCATTTAAATGAAACCTATTTTCAAACTCTACACATAAAATCATTTTCTATTTTATGTAAACATAATACCATGGATTTAATCTAAAATTAAATTCCAAAAATTATTTCCAAAAATAATTTTAGAAAATAAATTTTGTTTTCTGAATAATCCAATGCTGAAAAACCCCAGGTTTTAGTTACAAAAACATAATTCCCAATAAAATCATTCCCAATTTACCCAAAAATCATTTATTTAAACTCATTACTCCTTTTTTTAACCCAAAAAATCATTTTATAAAAATTAAATTTCCAAATAGTTCTTAAAAATGGTTTCAAAAACTTGTTTTCTATCTTCCCAAAACCACACCATTTTTGCTTCAATACCCAGTTTTTCAAAATTTTCAACCAAGGATTCTCAAAATAATTTTCATAATTCAATAATACATCAGAAAATTTACAATTATAAAATAGTGTTGATTGGAAACTTTACCATATGGTTGGTGGCTATATGCTAATCGCACTATTGTCACCGAGAGCCTTCTAAGACCATACACCTAGCTCCAAATGGATTCCTAGGCCCTGTGAGCTCATGAAGATCACTATCCCAACTCCAATTTCATTTCCCAAACACCAAACATCCCATAAAAACTAAAGAAACCAAAAGAGGGTAAAATTCCCATAGAAACTCAATTCCTGTCACGAGGTGTGTTGGCCATACACCTTACTCATAACCAGAATATTCAGTCCCAAAAATCATAGCTTTGGTCTACCCAGAATCTTCCCCAAATAACATGAACCAATAGAGAATTACCTCCTCTGATACCATTTTCTCACGAACCAAGCCAGAGTTCCATCCAACCCAACACCCGACCTGGCCTGTGGAATGGCCCGAAGGGTGTTCCCAATCCCCACGGGCTAGCAACAAGTGCCTGGGTATCAATAATGCATGTTGGGAATGATTTCACCCATAAAATAATCATAAAAAACCAAATATAATCAATTAACCAAAACTAAACAATCACAACCAAACACAACATAACCAATTTCTAGATTTAAGTTTACAACATTTAAATAAAAACCAAAATAGGATACAACTCAAAAGGGAATAAGGACTACCCCAAAACCACTATATGATAAGAGGATCCTTTCCCTCAAGACACCACCACAACACCTACATAAAAAATACCTCTACTAACCCAAACCACCATCTCCAAACACCCTAACTTTACCTGTAGAAAACATTACCAAGTCTACTTACACCCAAGGGTGTAAGTAGGGTGTGATCCAAATCCTAGTAGAATGCCACCCAAATAAAGGTTCCATGATATAAAAATTATAAGATAAATTAAAATTAAAGTTTTTTAAAATAAATATAAGAACATTTTTGTGGAAAAAATTTATGGAAAAAACATGCTTTGCTTTTGAATTAACCAACAAGGTACACTGTATTCCGATGGTGGGTACGATATCACAATAGAGCACTAAGACACAATAAAACCCTATAGGATCTAGCTACAGTGAGACCCTCGAGACATCGTATATCAGTGAAAAGTGGTATAGTAACCATAACCATCCACGTTCTCATGCACGATCCACTAGAGTGGAGAAACATCCAAAATTATAGTGGTCTCTAATCATCATAAATATATTGTTAGTGTTGTAATTGCCAATACCTCTAGGTAACCTCAAGCTGAATCCAATTTCAAATCACTAGCATACTAATCCAAGTCCACCCACCTAGATACATAGGTTTCCCTTCATGCTCAATTTTCAATCTAAATGTCACAAGGATCACAAAAATTCACATACACATATGTCAACAATATAAACACAAATGTAAGACCACCATTTCTACACCCAAAACCCATTTTGGAATCAAATTCACACTAAATCCCATTCAAAACATGTTTCACATCACTTTCTTAATTTCTTAAACATCTTGTACAATTTTTAAAACTCTTTCAAGAAGAAAAACAAGGGTTCACATATAAAATACACCCAATTTCCTTTAGAAAAACCATTTTCAAGCCACATGCACAAAAAACCCATTTGAAACCGAAAAAACATAAAATTAATATTAAAATAGGTTTCATACCATCTATACATTTTATGAAATACCTTCAAAACACAAGATAAGGTAGCACATATGAATCACCCATGGAATATAGACCATTTCCTTTGGAAAACCATTTTTTTCAACACCAAATCACATTGAATCATTTAAAAAAAACATTTTTAACCTCACATAAAATACATTGAGCATAAAAAATAATAAAATAAAGAATATTAAAATCATGATATAATGTTTAATCACAGAACCACCTACCTCAAGATAATTTTTTTTCATAAATTGGTGGAAAAAAACAACCACACCTCAATAAAACCTTATAAAGGAAAGATCAAACATAAAAAAAATATTTCACCCAAAATATTATGATCTAACCCTAAAAATTACACCCTACTCATAGGATAAGAGAAACCCCAAAGAAAGAGGAAGAAAACCCTAGAAAATGGAGAGAAACCAAGATAAAGGGGGCTTACTTGAGGGTTCCTTGAAGTATCCAAGACAAAAATCCATACAAAATGGATACCAAGGGAGGAAGGAAGAAGGGGGGACATGCCTAGGGTAGAAAATCCCAAGGGGAGAGAAATGTGTGTTTTGGGGTTAAAAATCGGGGAGAGAGATAAAAAGAAAACCCAAATTTTAATGACCTGGACATGCCACACGGTTAGTCCACATGGTCTGTCAAACTGTGCAAAGACCGTAAAACCCTATCTACCTAAGGTAAACCTATCATATGATTGGCCCACACAATTTGACTTACCGTGTAAAAGCTGTGCGTTAACTCACTACCCAAAACCATCACCTACCACACAATTACCTAGGTAGGGGCACACAATTTCCCCTAACCATGCGCCGATTGTGCACCACATTCTATATGGTTAAAAAACTTCCACTTTTTTCCAAAACACATGGTAAACCCCAAGGGAATTACCTATACCAAAAATAGTTAGAAAATTACCTCCGAAGTTGCAACCCGTCACACCCGACTCTCGAGAGGAAAACCGAGACCCAAACTTGAACTGAAACCAAGGATGAGAACAAAAACCTAGGTTTGAAAAGTTCTAGAGTTGATATAATATATAGATAAGAAGGTAAATATGATTAAACATCATATGAGGGAATCTCAAAGTAATAATAAGAGTTATCCAAATAACCATAATATATATATATTTTTTGAGGTAGGAGATCATGTTTTGGTTAAAATATTTCCTTGGAAAGGTGTTATGAGTTATGGAAGGAAATGAAAATTAATCCTATGTTTATGCCCATATAATTATAATTGGAAAATATGCAATGGAATAAATAAACAAAACATGGGTATTATTTTTATTTGAAAAGAAAAGAAAGAAAATGTGAACAAAACTCATGGATCATATAACCTTTCAAAAGATATGTGATCACATAACCTTTATATGGTCATGCGAAAGGGACATGTGTAGTTCATAACCTGTGGGAGATCACATGAACCCCCTTTGAAAAAAATCCATGCTATCAAAAATGAAACCAAGACACTCAACGATCATACAGAGGCTATTAGATGTGACCCCCTAAGTCACATGACTTGTCAGGAGGCAGACACCTAACAACTATCCAAAAATCCTTGTAAAAATAAGGGGAAAATTTGAAAATGGAAGGAGTCTCTTGAATTCATAAATCTTCTGGCGTCATGCCCATGAAACTCACAATACACCATAGAGTCCCTGATGACATTCCCATCTTACTATATAAGAGCATGGTGACATGCCTTTGGATCTATTGAAAATTAAAAGGGTTTGTCTATGAAAATGATCATGAATTACCCCAAGAACCTTTATTGGTCATGTAACACATCACTGAAGGAGAGAGTGGTTGTTTTTTACAACACTCATTCTAATTCATGAGATCCTAGGCCTTTGTGAAATAAAAAAGGAAATAGAAAGGAAAATGATGGGATATTCTTGCAAGGGAAAGATATGTTGATTTTATGTGAATGTGAAATTACAACCCAAGAAATCAACATTTATCATGAGATGAAACCCTCAACAAGACAACTTTATCTCGTGAAGGCCCCCAATAAATTCACCTTTGTGTCATGGAAGATCCCAGACAAGTCACCTTTGATCACGCGCAGGCCTTTCCACATGCATCTTGATCTCACGAAGGCCCTTAGACAAGTTGTCTTGACATTATGGAAGCTCCTTGGTGTGTCAAAATGTTTACGTAATACCACTTCAATTTGATAAAATCTAATAAATGGAGAACTGATGGGATGGTCCTGTGGTCATTGAAAAACATGTGACACCCCTAGGATTACCTATGGTAGGATTTTTTGAAGCACATGATACTAAATCCCTCCACAATCTCCAACCTAAATCTACAAGATATGACCCACACAAGGTAGTGTATAACTGGGGTGTAAAGGCCTATAAATCCATCCCCCTCATCATAAAAAGGAATATTTAGATCTATGCACTGACACATCCATGCATCCACAACCCATCACCTATGGATCATATTTCTCAAAGTGGCCAATCTCATGATCGCAAAGGTTTTCCACTAGGTAAAATCTATGGAACAACCAAAGGGATCACGGTTCATGCATAGTCACTTTGCATGATCACTTGAGATCACGCAAATAAATTCTAGTGTGTCATCCAGGTTATGCAAAGGAGGCCCCACATATCCTTATAGCACACAAAACCTAAACAAGATAACGCTGAACAAATATAAGGAACATATGAAATAAAATATGGAATATAGACTAAAATAAATGAGACTTATGAGAAGAACATATACATTTATCCTCATGAAAATCGCATGGATTATCCATATCATGATAAAACATTAGGTCGTTTCACCCAATTCACGATATGTCCCATCAACATACCATTTAGATCATGCGATGTCCTTCAGACACATCATGGAAGTCACACGATGCCTTCCAAGCATGTCACCTAAGTCTCATGAAGCCCTCTAGGCTCACCATTTAGATCTTGAGATTTCCTCTAGAAATGTATCCCAATTTATTAAGTGACACCAGTGTATTTCATCTAGATCATGTGAATTACTACATGCTTATCAACCAGATCTCACAACACCCTCCATGCATGTTACCTAGGTTTCACTATGACACTAGAACATTTCAGCCAGATCATGTGAAATCCTACAGTCATGTTAGTATATATCATGTGATGACCATCATACATGTCATCCTAGAGCATGAGACACCCTCCAGGCATGTCATCTGAGGTTATTTGACACCCTCCAGGCATGTCAGTTGAGATCACGTGATAACCTCCAAACATGTCATGCTGGATCATGTGACACCCTTCCGACAAGTCAACTAGACCATGCAATTATATTCGTATGTGTACGCTATGCAATTGGGTCATTTCCATAAATCCCCATACATTTCCAGATATCCTCAAACATGTTAGGTAGACAATCAGGTAGGTCAGGCAGATAACCAGGCTAGGTCAAACAGACATCCCGAGACATGATAACTTTATCTAGTGGGAATATAAGGGAAATATCAATACGTAATCCCTAATCAGTGACATAATATGATATGTTCACCATATAAGGAAACCTCAATGTGTAAGACCCAATTAGAAACAAAATATGATATGTCCCCCATATAAGGGAACCTCAGTGTGTAAGCCTCAATCAACAACACAATATGATATGTATCTTATATAAGGGAAACCTCAGTGTGTAATCCCCAATCAATAGAATAATATTATATGTCCCCCATATAAGTGAAAACCCAGTGTGTAAGCACCAATCAACAACATAATATGATATGTACCCCATATAAGGGAATCCTTAGTGTGTAAGCCTCAATCAAACTGAACTATGATGACTCTCATTCCTTTCATAACAAGGATATGCATAATGCCTTCCTAAGGCCTGAGCTCAAATGGGCATCCACCTCAGTGTAAAACCCTCCATCTATCTGACATTCCAACCATCGAGACCCAATATCTCCCATGGGGTGATCATCCTTCCTCATCCACCGATAGATTAAGAAGTCAAAAAAACTATGATGAATTTGATTCCTTCTATAACTAGGATACGTAGGATGCCTTAATAAGGCTTGAGATCCATATTAAACATCCAAAGTGTTGTCCCAACACATAATTCCTTCATCCATAATTAGTGATACTAGTTACTTTCCATCCCTTATTTATCACACTATGAATAGGTAATGTGGGCTTAGGGAGTTGTAATGATCATATAATTTGCATCATGATTCTCTACCAGCTAGTGAAACATCAATTTTTAATCCTCAATTAGTGGAATAATATGATATGTCCCCTATATAAGGTCATCCTTAGTGTGTAAGACCTAATCAAACTAAACTATGATCACTATGATTCCTGCTATAACCAAGATATGTTGGACACCTTATTAAGGACTGAGATCAAATGGGAATACACCTTAGTGTAATTCCTACCATGTATCTGACATTCCAACCATAGGGAACCAATCTGTCCCATGGTATGATCATACTTCCTCATCCACCACCAGATCGATAATTAAACTAAACTATGATAACCATGATTCCTACTATAACCAGGATATGTAGGATGCCTCCTCAAGGTATGGGCTCAAATATATAGCGCCTAAGTACCTCCACATGTTTCCTTTATGAATTACATTAAACTGAACATGTTTAACAAACTATGTGGGTTTTTATTCCTATTATAAATTATTATACACAGGAAACCTTATAATGAATCAATCCCATCCTCAAAATATTAACAGCCTCCCTAGATGACAAAAAATTACAGAGTGATTAGTTATACAGATTCAATATATAAGAATATACCCACCAATGGGAAATGGATGAAGAAACTTAGATACATATAGATAGATTCACTAATAAGATTCCCTCTTTTCATATGAAAGGATTTAACCTATGATCATTTTTATGGTAATCGGTCCTGTATCAGGATTAGGAAGAGATTCTTGAACATATCTTAAATTTATAAGAGATTACAGGAGTATTCAAAAATCCCCATAAAAAGGGTGTGATGATCCAAACCTCCCATCCTCTTGACCAATGTGAGTTCCTAAGCGTCGTTGGGTCTAAAACCCAAAGGACCACCTACCTTTGAAAAGCAGGTCTGTAATCAATTATGAATGTAAGAGCCATTGGGAGTTTTTGTTAGAGATAAAAAATGGTAAAATTGAAATGGATGATTGTAAAATACATTGAACCCCCCACAATCAAACCATCAGTCCAAGCCATCCACATATATCTAACGAAACAAAATTGGGGTACCTAACATGAAATCATTTAACTACGACATCTCCATCACAAGATAAAAAGAATATATTTCCTAGTTCTTATTGGACCATTTTTTTCATATCATATGGGTGGAACTATCTTATTTCCAATGAAACAAAAACTGTTAACCTAATGTGAATATCTTAAATAACAAAATGATCAGTTGAACATGCATCCGACCATTTTTTTTGCATACCCAACATGAACAAAAGTGAGGAACATGACATGGATCTTATGGTTGATCCTATGTAGCTTCGGTTCTTATGAAATAAGTTCATCCTCACTTTGAAAACTATATTTGAGCATAATTACCATACCAGGAATAAGAAAAAACAATTGTATTACCCATAAATATTTGATTGATAATGTATGATGCCTACAATGATGCACTGATTGGTTACCTTGTTCATTATTGTATTCCTGACTACAAATATTTATCTGGAAAATAAAACCTAACCTAAGATAATGTCTTCATCCAATGACTGTTTTGGAAAATAATTTATGGCTGAAACCCCCATGGGACTCATAATTACATCACCTATATGACACCTTCAATGTCAAGTGGAGAATGCAATGTTCCAGGAATACCATTGACATAATAATATCCTAACCCTTGAAGAAACACGCAAGGGTCTAAATTTTTTAAAACCGATGGGTATTCACTATCCAAAGTAAGCTACAATAAATCCATTGGTTCTCATTTTCATAACCAACTACTTCATAAGCTTATCCCCATAGCACAACAATCACCACCTTTAGTATCTAATGAATGTGGATCAAAGATCCAACTATAGATCCATTTTGGTTCAAGGTCCACCGAGGAGGGATTCTATTAACCACTATCACCAATTCCATCCTACCAGTTACCTTCATTCTCCTACTAAGGGTACCAACCAACACAATTCCACCTCTGATCCCCATGCATGAGAAATAAGGAAGATACATCAGGTGTGGAAGGATTTGGATAATTGTGAGTGGGATCATATCCCCACTCCCATTGATGATGTATAACAACATATTATGGTGATAAATAGTGAGAAGGATCATATATATACTGATTCAGAAGAAGGTTTAGGGAATATCTCTACAATGACTATGAAGGAGGTGCATATTCCTACCCCCATGCATGAATCCCATTAGTATATTCTAGTGGAAGTAGGAGGAAAAATGCGGGCTCATATCCCGAATTCAATCGAAGATATCTACTAGTATACAGTGGATATATAAAATTTACAGGCTTAAAATCCTGAACACACTTTGTTAAAGTTCCATTACATCTTAGAAACAAATAAATAACTCTTCTGACATATTCTAGCAATGCTACAGATATAGGGATTGGTGTATCCTCCTATCCCTACAGCTAGGGTAGCACACCACTATGAACAATATGAATAAATGGTTCATTCGGAGCAGGCACACATTCTTGATCCTATCTAGGAGGATTATCAACATATTCCAGTAAAGGAAGAGGCATCATACTATGATCATATTCCCATTCCAATTGGGGATCATCAGGTGAGAGAATAACATACCTCAAAACAGGGGAACATTCCTATCAAAAATGACCAAAGACATATTCCAAAGGCCCAATATTGGGACCATATCTCCATTTTGGAAAGGTATAACCAAGTTAGAGTTTCAAATACCTTAGGACAAGATCATATTCCTATCAAAAAAGACCAAATACATACCACAAAGGCTCAAGATCAGGCTCATACTCCTATTATGATCGAGGCTCACCAAGTGATAATGGAACATTCCTAGATATAGGATCATTACTATCAATGAATCTTCCTAGAATATTATAGTAAATCATGTAATATAGGCACATATTCCTACTTCTACCAATGAATGACTACACCAACATCCTTACAAGGACATACAGGAGGAGGCTCATATATCTTCTCCCATTCTAAAGGTTCGTCGTCATATTTCAATGGGGAATACGTATTCAGACCAGGATCATATTTCCGTTTGAACCAAGGCTCACCAAGTGAGAGTGGAAAATGCCTCGAGATAGGCTCATATTACTATAAAAAATAATGGAATCGTACTCCAAATTATTAGGATCAAGATCATATCCCCATTATAACCAGGGATCACCAAGTGAGAATGGAACATTCTATGGGACAAGATCATATTCCTATTAACATTAAAGAAGAATAATGGTAGACTCTAGTAGATTCTCAGCAGTGGGATCATACTCCTATGACACTGGACGGTTTTCAAAAAATTTTGATAGCTATTATACCACAGGCTCATATCCTTGTAAAATTACAAAAGGTAGGTCAACATATTTCAACCACAATGAAGAACAAGGATAATATCCCTATTTTTCCCAAGTTAGTGTCCTTGAGGTTGTATGAGACACATTATAAACACCCCAAGGGTCTGTTGACTCTTAAACCGAATCAAAAGGTGATAATTACTATGATCGTCCTCCTTGTGGTAGTGTTGATATGGATCAAAAAGACTCTACTCCTAACATCTTCCGTGGTCAACCTCCTCACAGTAATATATCCCATGGTCAAGGAAATTCTCCCCTTTCCCAAAAACCTACATATAAAGAGGTTTTCAAAAATCATATGCCTTTGTATAGAGTGGTGCTCAAAACATTGGGGTCAGCTGTATATATACCCCCATCAACTTCCAGCAACACTCTACTCTAGTTAGTAAGCAACCTTGAGAGTCACCTTCTATGGTATGATTAGATAAAGGAATGTAAGTTTGATGAAGAGAAAGATGTCATTGACATATGAAGATAGTTAGTCAGAAACAACCTCCCCACCATGTTATGACCTCTTTCCACTTATGAATATGAGATCCCAGATGAGCTAGAGAAGGATTTCATGCCTTATCTATGCCCAAATACATGGAAAACTCATCAAATACTAAAATCTAGACACATACCTTATCCAGGATATGAGGTTCACCTCCATACCATCAAGATACTCTATTTTTATCTAGACTTGGCCACTATCTCTATGGACCAAAATCCAAAAACATAAAATTACAACAAAAATCTAAAAAACTCTTCTTGCTATTGCATAAAAAATCTCCATAAATTGATTATTGAATCCATGTTATGTATCTTTATTCGTGGATAGGGAAAGTATGTAGCATTATACTTCACCAAACCTCTGGAATAGTATAACATCTCAGATATAGAATCCTATAATGTTATAGCCTCCAGATAAATCAGGGTATCGAGTAACGCATAAGAAAATTGGTAACTAAAATAAAATTACATTTCTTAAACAGTGATTATAGATCATTAATGGAGAAATATGATAGTCAAAGTTATTTGAAATGGGCCCCTAAAAACAATTATAATTTATTTCAGACATGGAAACTAAATTTTCAATCAACCTAATTACTGCTCTTAGAAACTGACTCCTATTATGGGCTGACATTTCACCTAGATCCTATATGAATATAACTAAGATGTATAAAATAGGTCACAGTAACAACTTCCATAGTAGTTTTCCAAAAGAGAACCTTGCACACTAGGTTGCAGAAATATTTCCCACTGCCTCCACCACTCAGATCATCAATACCTGAGAGGATCTAGGATATGTCAGCAACGGTTGCAAACAAACCCCATCCCACTAGGCTGGGGTCATTTTTTTCTCAATCTCCATCACCATGATCATTTTACTTAAGAGGGTCATGGAAAAATAAAAAATGGTTCCCATTCAACCCCATACCACTAGTATGGGGGAATTTATATCTCAATACCCATCCTAGGAATCATCAAATACTCAACCAGAAGCATAAAATACTCAACAATAGGATCAATTAATGCCAATTTTGGCTCCTAATAGTCCTCATACCTTGGGATTGGGGTAATTTTAATCATCATCATCCCCATAGAAGGAATCAGTATTCTACTGGTTGGGAGGTAAATATTGATGGTTGGCATCCCATCCGTCCCTCCCACCATAAGACAAACCTATACTATTCTGGGACTTTTCAATAATCATGACTGGAAACTACATTAAGGTCACTACTCATAGGCTGAGATGATAGAAGTGCATGAAAAATGAAATCAAACCACACCATGGTTTCAAGATAAAATGACCTAATATGGCCAATAGATTATGAAATAACCCTAAGGCAGCCGGTGCAAAATCATCCTATTATGTTGAAAGTAATGAGATAACCACTATTTCCCAATAGAGACCTGTGAATGTCATCACCATCAACACAATAGATAACATGGATCAAGAAGTAGATGAATATTGATGAAATATATAAAAAATACCCTGAGTGGTGGATCGGGATACACCCACTTAGGCTACACATACCCAGAACTAGAGGAGGATCCAAAACTCAGCACCTCAGAATATTGATTTTTCACCTCTATAGTGGAACACTACCAAGGATAAACGGAAAGGTGTAGCTAAATCCCAATAACTACCCCAAATAGTTTAAGTTTATTCCATAGAGTAAATAATGGAACAATATGAGAGTGAGATTCAAAATCTCAAACAACTCAATGAGGTGCTACTCAGGGGAAACATTCCCACCAGGAATTTTCTTTAGACAGAGGTGAATATTTCTCCTCCCATACATTTGTAAAGATCCAATCCACCTATAAGAGTGGCATATGAGTCTCAAATCGGCTCTGAATATAGGAATCTGATATACATAAATGAGTATGTTGAAAATGATAAATACATCTCTCCATTATGGTGAAAACCTCTCCCTCACCAGGGAAATCATTTATTCTTAACACAAATTATGAATTAATGGGAGATGAAAAAGGTCCACCTTATCAGGCCCCTCCCACTCCGTATAGACCAGAGGCGGGTTAGACAGCAGTACCACCAAAATTGATCAATGTTATTGAATCCCTGACTACCAGAATAGAATCCATGGAGGGGCGACATGAACCTGTACAACTTGAGAGGAATCCATATCATAAATTTGTGGATGAAACATTTCTCCCATCCAATTTTAGTATTCCTACCTTCTCTACCTTTGACGGTGCGGGAGACCTCGAACAATATCTCACTCACTTTGTATCCCGATGCGATTTGATAATGGGACCTCACGATCATTAGGAGGTGACAAAGATGAGGTGTTTTGTAAAAAGTCTAATAGGTATAGAATTTTTTTAGTACAAAAACCTTTCAGTAGGATTATTTTTAGGATGGGAAGACCTTCGTCATCAATTATATTATTAGTTCAACTCTACACTAAGGAAAATGAAAATCATTGACCTGATGAACTATAAGTAATAAAAAATGAGAGGGTGTCTGACTTCATATCTATATGGAAGGTTTTAACATATTTTCTCAACATCTATCTATCATTAGAATAAATTCTGGAACTCTATGATGAAAATATCTGGGATGAGCTGCAGAAACCTATGATCCCAACAAAGTATCCAAGTGGATTATACGAGTTTTCAAAAATAACACATCATTTGGGAGACTCCATTTATAATACCTAAGCTAAATCCCAGCTCATGCCTTCAGTATAGGGGAAAATTATCAGCAAGGTAGATACTACCTCTATTAATCTCAAACCAGTAACAGTGCATGTCCAAGAAACTAATCATGTCTTGAATTGTCCAGTGCATTTTATTGAGTAGCAACAACCACAAAATTTCCCTCTTCCAAAAGAGAAAAGTGACCAAGGTCAATCATTATTTGAGGAACAGATGAATAAATCATACTCCTTAAAAAATTAAAAATTCCCTAGTTATTTCCTTATATCCATGGAAAATATCCTACTCAATATTCCATATCCCATGAACCCCAATGAGGTCAATCTCACTGATCTTCTTGACTACTATCTTTTCTATAGAAGGTTGGGTCATAACATCCAAGATTGATTCATATTAAAATATGTTATCCAAAGCATGGTTGATTTCAGATAGGTGATGTTGGATAAATACCCGACATAGGTGACTTGAATAGTCATTGCCCAGTCAGAAAAAGAGGGAGATTGGAATAAAGTTTTAGCTACGTGTGGATAAAAATTCAAAAACTGGATAACTCAGAAGGTAGTTGACTGAGATCATGACACCCTGAGAGTAAAAATTCTCAAACCCATAATAATTTCTCCACCTAGGAAAGTAACATCATATATGTATCCCAAAGGTGGATGAGACCATTAAACACCATAAGTGACAAGAGAGTAAGAGTCATATTATACTCCAATGTAAGCTCTGAATCTAGCATATTTATTCCCAACAACTTTCAAAGCATGGGTACCACCCCACCAAATGGAACCCTCATCAGATGAAGAGATCATCATTGGTTCTGTTAACATGTTACACTTGTGATCCCCCTTCTCCAATGATGGATATGACTTCGAGTACGAGTTCTCCACACCTAACCGGGGAATAGAGGGCCGCATGAATAGGAATTGAGGATACATGGGACAACACAAGTGTAGTTGGAACTAATATTTCAGTTGCCTCCCCACATAATAAATATATATAGCTCAAAACCCTAGGAAATTCTATAGTAATTCCAAAAGAGAAATTGAGGTTTTTCAGAACCCTCCAGTGGTCATTCACACCCATTCATATTGCACGACCTCCAAGTGGGGGTGCAATTATCTGATCATCCCCAACAATGGGGGAGGCTAGCATGACCCGATCCACTAGAAGCAGATGCCCCCTTAACCTCTTCACAAGAACCAGTCTTGTATACCTCAAATGCATTAGTTCTTGAGCCACATAATAAAAAGCATCCCCACCTTAGGAAGTGCCAACCTATGGCACAAAGTTATGATATTTTGAAATAGTTAGAGGTTTTCTTAGAAAATATATCAATCCTAGATGCACTGCTTCATTAAAAGAACTTAGGGAGGAAATATTTAAAGCTCTCTATATATCCCATAGGAGTTTAATACATAAGTCATTATATCCAAGGTATATAAAATAGAGACCATGCCAGTAGAATGACATGTCTCCATCTCGTTCATAGAGATTGATCAGGAAGAGGTCATCCTGGGACACATCATACACCTATATGTTTTGGGAAGACTCGATAATGTCTACATATGAATGGATCTGATTTACAATGATTATAAAATCAATATTATCTTGATTCAGACCCTCTATGTTTGAGATATAGGGAAGGGGATTTTTCTCCCACAAAGTTGGACATTAAAGGGTATGATAAGCATGAAAAAACACCTCTCAGGAAGATCAATCTCAAAGATCAGTTTTGGGATATCACATCTAACACTGAGTTTATGGTTATCTAGTAAGACATGACATAAAATTTCCTACTCGGAATGACTTGTCTCTATATCCACATTTCAATACCCTCAACATTCCATAAGTGTTTGAAATACCCAATTGATGGAAATGTAGGCATAATATAGGGTTATAGTGATCCCTTTGAGACTAGATAATACACACATGCTGAGGTGAGTTTATAAAAAAGGGAAGACACACAACCAATGGTGGATGATGATATACAGGTCGCATCCCCCAATGGATTAAGGACTACCCCTGAAAATCTAGTGATTACGCTCGACATTGAATATGTGCTGCCCATAAATCTCATTGAAGAAATAGGTATGATCTCAAACATTAAAGACCCTTCTATCCATAGTGATAGATTAAAATAAAATCAGATCTCAAATCTCTCTATAGAAACTATGGTAGTCGGGGATGATAATTTCTTTTTTTATGGACCATCTCACATCAGTAGTGACAGATATTCCCCTAGATTATATAATTTTTCAAAAAATTCCTCCACAGACTCAGAGGTGGATGAATAAGAGGATGACCTCAGGAATTCCCCTTATGGATTCAAGGAGGGAATCTATACCACTATTGATGAGATCAAGCAGGTGAATCTGGGAACAAAAGTTGACCCACGACCTACACTGATTAGTTTCATCATGCCTCTTGAGGAGAAATATATGTACATTGAATTTATAAAGAAACAACGATATATGTTTTCTTATAACTATAAAAAAATTCATAGACTGAATCTAGATGTGTCTACATGTTATCTTGGATTACTCGATGACCATAGAGTCTTCAATTAGGAAAATAAGAGGATACACTCTTTTCATGCTAAAAATTTAGAAGTAAAATTTAGCAAATTTATCAAGGAAAACTTTTTTCGAGAAGTAAAATACCCAATATGGATTTCCAAAATTGTCCTTATCAAGAAAAATAATGAGAATATTAGGGTCTTCATTGATTTTAGAAACCTTAAAAGACACTACCCAAAGGACGATTTCTCATTGTCGATCACATAACTCTTTATTAATGAAACTAATAGCTTTCAATCCCTTTCCTTCATGGATGAGTATTTTGGGTACAATCAGATAAATATGGCCCCTAAATATGAGGAATCCACTACCTTCATATCAATTTAAGGTGTCTTTTTCTATCAGTTCATTCCCATTTGTATCTAATAACACTGAAGCTACTTACCAATGTGTCATGCAGCATATCTTAAAGCCCTTCCTGGAAAAAATAGCTGAATGTTATATTGGTGACCTGGTGATCAAATCCCAACAATGACATGATCACTTCACAGATCCTTAAATAGTCTTTGACAAGTTGTGACAACACAGTCTGAATATGAACTCATTGCAATGTGATTTCAGAGTAACGTCAAGGAAATTCCTTATATTTTTGGTATACCACCATGGAATCAAGGTTTAACTAGAAAAGAATAGTGTTATTTTAGAAATGTCACCCCCTAGGAATCTCAAATAACTGAGGGTAATCCATGTTCACCTATCCTAAATTCATCATTTAATAGAAAACTTGATAGGAAAATATCACCTCTTAACAAGCTAATATATAAATGAATCAACTACAAATGGGATGATGATTATCAACAAGCCTTTGAGAGTCTCAAGAAATATCTTCTACACTGACCAGTCTTAATGAATCTTTTGGAATGAAATTCACTCATCTTATATGTATCCACCATGGAATTCTCACATGGAACCCTCCTCACACAAAAAAAATGATTCATGGAATGAGAACATTCTCTACTACCTTATCCAAATAATGATAGGTAATGGGAATTGATATTTTTATGTTGATAAGAAATACATCACATTCATATTTGTAGTGAAAAGTTAAGAAATTACTTACAGAACCACAAATTCCAACTTTTCTCTCATATTGATCTGCTCAAGTACATTTTTGGTCTTTTTATTCTGACTAGGAATCTGTCCTGATTGATAGCCATTCTGAAACAATAATACATTCAGTTAATGTCACAAAAGTCAGTGAAAGGGCAGGACCTGACTGATTTCCTTATGGCACACCTCACTCTAGATAACACACCCATAGACACCAAAATTATAGATGAGGAGGTTTTCTATGCCTATGACACTCCCCGAACATGGTAGATGTATTTTTATGGCACCTCCTGAATTCCTATCAGAAAAAGGATGGAAAATCCAAATCCTAATCTGGTTATCTTAGGGATTGTATTTTTATCTCCATATAAAGATTTTTTTCCCTACTCTTTATCACTATCTTAACTTTTCACAAACAATGAGGTTTAATACCAAGCTCTCAGAACTAGCTTGAAACTAACCCTACAACTGCAAAAATCCTACCTAAACACCAAAGGTGATTCATAGCTAGTGATAAAGAAGATAAATGGAGAATATTCCATAAAAAAATAATTGGCCCCTCTCATTGGATATGTAATAATACTAATGGTGTAATTTCATTTTTAGCCCATGCTGCACCATGTCCCATTATCACAGAATTCTTGTATCGATGTATTGGCTAATGCAGCCATAGTCCTAGGCAATCCTGACCAGGAGGAAGTGATCTTCTATATTACACCCCAAATAATGCTCTCATAAATCATCATATGTGATATGGAATAAATAAATCATGTCAACACCACCTCATATCATGATTAATCGATATCCACCCCTAGATGTATGGATCCCACAATTGGTTATCTCCAAAATGGGACTGTCCTGATAGACCGAGTCAGAAGGGAACAGATTCAGTGTCAAGTAGAAAAATTTACCTTGAAAGATGTTCCAAATGATAAAATATCCCTCTAAAAGAAAGGATTTAATAGAATTATCCTCATATGTATAGAAAAAGGAAATATTCTTGTCTTCATGGAAGAGGTCCATGCGGGCTCCTACAACGCTCATCAATCTGGGACCAGGCTCTCCCACCAAATTAGGAGGCTATGTTACTACTGGAAAACCATGATATAGGAATATGTATAATTCACAAAGAAATTTCATGCATGGAATATACATGAAAACCTTATCCATCGACCCCCATAATTACTACATACGACTAAATATTCCTGCCAGTTTTCTATATGGGGAATGAATGTTATGGGACCATATCCCCCAACAACATCTAAGAAGTTTAAGTACATCCTTATTGGTACCTACTTATTTTCTAAATGGGTTGAGGAAATACCACTAAAGGAAGTCAGGACAAATAATATCATCAACTTCATACTATCCTGTATCATTAATTGGTTCAGAGTCTTTCACACAATATTAACGGACAACAGTTCCATATTTTGTTCAACAGAGTTTAAGAAATTGTACTAGGAGTACAAAAATGATTCCAATCACTCATCCTAATATCATGAATCATAAAATGAAAAACACATGCCTTTAATAATAATCTATCAAATAAACTAAAGAATATGGTAAATAAATAAAATATGTTCTGGACGGACAAGCTCCTCCATACTTTGTGGGCCTATTGTACCACCACGCATACTACTACACAAGAAATTCCATACTCATTGGTGTATGAGACTGAGGTAGTATTTCCTATAATGTTCTAATTACCCTCACTTTGAATATCCATTTTTAGACAACTATTAGATGATGAGAAATCAAAAAAGCAGTTGGATGAGCTGGAGTGGCTCAATGAGGACATGATTTGTACATTGCAAAACCTTGAAGTCTCTCAAAATTGTATCACATAGGCCTTCAATAAAAAGGTTCACCTCTATTCATTTCTTAAATAAGAACTGTTATTGGTTCTCAAAATCCCAATGATACCAGGAAAGAAGCCTCTAAATATGGAACCCAAATGTAAAGGGGCTTATATCATACATAAGTTCTATCACAATGGGGCCTACTCATTGACCACAATGGATGGGGAACATGTCACACCCCCACCAATGTAAGATTTATTTATAAATAATTTTCATATCTTTCATCAAGCATTATACATACTAACCACAAGAAGATAAACTATACATATCTTGTCCTATCAGTAATATGATAAACTGTACAACATTCTTTTTCCTTACTGCATGATGTTAAACTACATAGATCCCTGATGTTCATCTTCATGTGTGTTAGGTGAAACTCATCCTTACCACAAGATTTCAAACTGTAAGACCAGTTTCCTCTCTGCATGACACTAAACTTCATGGTTTCTAAGAACTATGTTCCTATCATGACATGATATATAGTGATTCCCAAAACTCCATTCTTAGGTCCATCTGAAACATTCCTCCTCTTTCACATTGATTCACATTACTTTCCACTACATGACATTAAACTGCATGGATAACATCCTCACTGTATGACATTAAATAGAATGGGTTTCAAGAACTATTTACAACCTGATTCTCATTTTAATGAGATATGTAGGGATGCCTCGATCCTATATCTGGGCATAGCCACTGCATAGTACAAAATTCCCCTGTCCATTCTCTAAATTTCCATTATGGTGAGATTAACCCTTTTCTTTCCTTATTTATCACACTAAGAATAGATCATGTGGGTTTAGGATCTTTGGTAAGGGATTACCTGCATGGACAAGGCATATCAACTCACAACAGGGTTATCGTGGTTCTTAATGTGAGACCTTAAAAGGAACACCATAAGTCCTCACTGCATGATGTTAAACTGCATGGTTGATGTCTCTTGTATGACATAAAACTACACATTCCTATAGACCTCTACTAATAGGACCACTATCGTTGGTGTTGGTCTCCCACCACACCTCCATTCAATAACTATGTGTGCCTTGATTCGTATAATCATTGGATAAGGAGTTTCACCCGAATATAAAACCGTGGGTCCAGTCACAACAAACAAACCTAAAAATACCCCCTCCCAGCATATAGGCCAGACCTTTGTAGGGACATCCCATTTAAGAACTATGTGTGGATTGATTCCTATTACTATGAGATACGTAGCGATGCCCAAACATCAATTCTTGGGCCTAACCAAACATTAACTTTTCATGTTAGGGATATCCCATTTAAGAACTATGTGTGTCTTGATTCTTATTATCATGGGATATGTAGTGACACCCAAAATTCCATTCTTAGGCCCAATCGCAACATTCCTTTTTTTAAACTGAGGGCCCATATCCTTGTTTCATGATGGTAAACTGTATTGTTTCTCAAGAACTATATATGGATTTATTCCTATCATCAAAGGATACATAGTGATTCCCAAATCTCCAATATTGGTCCCAACTACAATAATCAATGGGAACAATTCCCCCCTTTTTTATGGGTCAGACCTGTGTAGAGTGTTTCCCATTCAAGAACTATGTGTGGATTGATTCTTTTCTCCATAGGATACGTAGTGACACCTGAATCTATGATTCTTGGGTCAATCCATGATAAGAAAAACCCCCCATACCTATGTAGGAATCAGGCCTATCTAGGGAAATTCCATTACAACATCCTTACCGCATGAAATTAAACTGTAAGGAAAATGTATAGGTCACAAGACATTAAAACTGAATGAAAAATACATCCCTACTACATGAAATTAAAAGGTGCATACCATCACCCATAATCATACCTTATCAAAGGTCTACCAAATATTGAACTCATTTAAACAAATAATGGGGTGATTCTTTTATTTTTTGGTCCCCTCTTCCCATAAATCACAGTTCATGATTTAAGCACCTTGGGTTACTGTAAACCTTTCATGGCCCTTATGAAGGGTTCCTGAATTTGAGGGACCCTTTGTTTGACTATGAATGTATGCCTATGGATCCTTCAAACACACCTATATTCATCAACCAAATTTGTTATTGACTTACAAAAAGAGATTTATGATCCTTGTGAGTCTGACATTACCATATAATAAATCATCAGATTAGGGTATTCTAATCCATTCCTGACATGATTTTACCATATCATTACTCATATATTGAGAACCTTGATCCACAATTTACAACATTTTCATCTCCCAATCAAAAGGATATTGAAATAATCTTGACCCTGGGTATCCTAATTAGTCTATTGTGTAACATTCCAATCATATTAGGTCCATGTGTGTCTTGACCTTAAACTACGTGCACTTTGGTCAAAATGGTAAGAGCTTAAATTATAGCTTATAATGGCCCAGATTACAAGACCCTAAACTTCTAGTGAGAGATACAAAAAACTTGTTAGGTTGAAAACCCATAAAGGATGGACTGAGAAAAAGTCAAGTCTTCACTTGTTAAACTCTTCATCTCCAGATTTTATGAAAAAATTAGTTTACAAATAAATAAGAATTCAAACTCATAGGTCACACTTTGTAGCCCTAGTAAAATATAATCGATGCTCACTGGACCCCATAGTCTAAGAAAAAGTTAGATATATGACTTTTAACATCTTCTTACCATAATAATGTGTTCTCAAGGCGTTGAAACAAATTTTAGGGGGATCAAACCCTTTTGGGATATTATATATTCCATAAACCACACTTCATGATTTGAGAACCTAGGATCGCCATAAACCATCCATGGACCTTAGAAAAGGATAAACTGATTTCTAGCGATGCTTTTTTGGACTATGAATGTATACTTATGGATCCTGTATATTCATTTATGGTTGTCAACCAATTGTGTCACATTGAAAAAAGGTATTTATGATCCTTGTGATCCTGACATCACCATGGAATAACCCAGCACCTTGGAGTGTTCTAGGCCATTCTAGACATGATTTTTACATACCATAGTCATCACCCAATCACTTTAGACCTTGATTTAAAATCCTCATAACTAAAATGTTCAATCAGATTCAACATCCTCAATGTTATGTCACTGTGTTTTATACTCTTTCTTAATGCAAGAATGAAACACTCCATGCCTGAAAATTTTGATATCCCACACCTCATGGATTGAAATCACATGGATTAGGGCTTGATATTCACAATTAAAGTGATAAACTTCCCAAGGGTTCCAAAACCCTTCTTGGATAGATTTCATTCCATATCCAACTTCATCACCTAGATATTCAAGTCTTCACAAATATTTAATGGCCCTTAGAAAAGAGTAGGGACAACTCTATTTTGCCATGATATCAATATATAAGGGCTTTAACCTACCAACTAGAGGTGTTTCTTCCTTATAAGAAAAGAAATCCAAACCCCATGAGCCCTAGTAACACTATGGTGGAGCTCAATACCTTAGGGTGTTAGGGTTCATCCCTAACATGTCTACCCCATCCCATATTCCTTAACTCAAACTTTTGGGTTATGAATTACTCAACTCATATCCCAACAATACAGATTGATCCAATATCCCTAGTATTTCACCCTTACCAAATATTACCCCACAAATCATACATGTCCCTTAGAAAAGAGTGGGGAAACCTCTGTTTGACCATGCTATCAACACATAAGGGATTTGACCTACCAATTAGAAGAATATCCTACTTACAAGAAAGGAAATTTGATCCTCATGATCATTGGAAAAACCAAAATAGAACTCATAACCTTATGGCATCTTAGGTTATCCATAGAATGTTTACCTCATATTCCATATTCAATAATATAAGGTCCAAGATAAAATACCATAAACTATAACAATAAAAGGTCTGAACTAAAATACCAAAAAAGGAAATAATATAAGGTTTGAGCTAAAATGCTCTAAAATATAGTAATATAAGGCCCAAGATAAAATAACATGAAATATAGTAATATAAGGTTTGAGATAAAATACCACAAACTAAAATAATATAAGGTCCGATCTAAAATACCATAAAATAAAACAAGAAAAGGTTTGAGATAAAAGAACCTAAACTAAAAAAATATAATTTCTAATCTAAAATAACTTAAAATAAAAAACAAAAATGATTTAGTCTACAGGAATGCATGAGGGAGAAAAATTTCCAGGGGGAAACCCGTAAGATGGTGGCCTGAGAAAAAGACGAGTCCAAACTCACTAAGTTTTCTTCTATATGATTAAAAGGAAACAATTGGGGAAATATAAATAAAAAGAGACAAAAATATTATGATTCCCATCACATGGACTTAGAAAAAATCAATATATGATCTCCAATTCCATTAAATTTGAAAAAAATAGACCACTCCCCCTCCGGGACATATATTCTGCCCAAACCATCCTTTTTTGAATTAGGTAATCTCATGATAGATATAGTATATATGTTAATGAGAAATATAATTTTGGTGGTAATTTATGAGCATTTATCAAGAAGATTCTATTATAATTTGAACATTCAAATCCAGTCATTTTGGTTTACTTGATATTATGAAAAGAGTGGGTATCATTGATGATTCATGCAACACCAGATCAATGAAATGTCAAGTAAATCATGAATGAAACATAACTAGATAGTAACATAGAAAGTTAGGAATATATATTCATTTATATCATGAAATAAGGTAGGATATCCACAATTGAAAGCCTCTCTAAATATTAAATCAAAACAAAATCTACATCAATGATCAAACTAAAACAAAATTTGATCAGTTGTTCTATCCAAATCAGAAAGAGTATGATGCGAATCCTTAATGGAGTGACGAAGTACCTCCCACCCCGCTTATTATACTTATTTCATAGGATTAATGGTATCAATAAGAGTATAAATATCCTCAACTCTCTTCTAAGTGGTTTCCAATGAGGATGATGATGTTGAAAGTTCATAACTTGAGTGAGCTAATATTTCCTCATATCTTCATATATGTGTGGTAAAAATATCCATCTAAGCATGTGTCTTAGATATGAACTGAAAAATATACTCTAATAACTCTAAATATTCCTTCATCTATTCAGCTAGGGGAGTCCCATCTTCAAGATCATGCAATCCCCTCTCACTTGTGGCCAAATCTTTCTGCATCAGGATGATTTGTCGCATGATTTCATATAATGGATGGCGGTCAAATTAATCCTCCCATAAGTCATGAAAGAGATAGAGAAGTTGTTCTTCTTGATAATAGAATATTTCTAAGGTAGTTTCAATGACCAAAGAATGAATATTCTACCAAATTATCCTATTTCATGTCTTATCCTCTACTGTGGCTTCTAGAGTGGGTGCATCAAAAGGGGGAACAACCGGATGATATAATAATGAAATAGGGGAGTAATCCCCATAAAATATTCTCTAAATAGATGCATAATCTATTGATCATATTTAAGGGCCATCTCCCTTAATATATTTTTCCCCACTGAGGGTATTTTAATCACAAGGATGAGAATGTATCCTCAATGACTTTCTCAAGTCTTGAATCAACTACATCGTTGCTACAAATAGGGGGGTCATTGAGGAAAATGGTTTGTGCACTTGAAAAACCAGTCAGTTCCATACAAAACCTAGTTAGTCTTCTACCCAGTCCTGGGAATAATCATGAGTAATAATGATAGGGTCACCAACAAGAGGAAGTATAATATCATCATTAGTTTTCTCATGTGACAATGTCAGTAAAAACTGGCAGATAATCTCAGAATGTCGCTCTCCCTACACGCCAACCGAGGGGAGAGGGGAAACTCTTTATATGTATCCAAACTAGAGAGTGAATTGATAAGGGGTGTACAGATCACAAATGATTGTATCATATATTTTGTCTGTAAGAACTCCATCCAAAAGGGATATCTTGTATGAACATTCATCACGAGAACCACCACCATTATCAATAACATTCCCAGTCGGTGAAATATAAGGACTAAAGTCAAAATTATTAGATTAGATTGGTATATTAGTAACCTCATCAAGGACTAAAAGTATTGCCTGAACCATGGATATGTCTAGAATCCTAGAAAAAGATAAGGCACTAGGGACCCTGGTGGTATTGTAGTATCTTTAGTAGTGGAAATGCTCCCCTATCCAGCTGAATAGAAAATAGAATGGACCACTAATTTTATAAGGTATGTTTACCTACTAGATGTGGCCCAGGAACTAGAAAAGTCATACAATATTCAGTAACACCAGATTGAGGGGTCTTCCCTCTTCTAGTCATGTTGTCATCATTGGCTTACTGACCTAGATTACTGATCATGCATCCCCACTTGGGAAAATCCACCTGTTCGGGAACATGGACATGAAGCCCACCAGGCTAAGGCTTGGTGATATCTCTAGATTTACCATGTATCCCCATGAGGTATTTTCTATAGATTATGGGATTTCCAAGTATCATCCAGTGTTATTATAGACCCATCGAGAGGGGAAACTATGAGGGCATATAATGGTCGGTCGAGATCCGCTATGATAGAGGAAACATTGATCCAATCTTTAAGAGAGATGAATGAGTGAATAGTTAAATCCTTAACATTTATTTCATGATGTTTAGAATTTACCCTATCAAGACTGGAGTTTGCATGGAGTCATCCCTGGAATCCTTAGTAATAAGAAATTCATCATACATTTCCCTAAGGGAAGATATCCCATCCAATTGATAGATATACCAAAGGATTATTCTCACATCTCCATGGTATAGATGGAATTAATTAGTACTAGGGAACAAAAAACTAGCCAGTCCACTTATAATATTAAACTAATGATAAAAAATGAACTAGGAAACCCATACCATTTCATAAATATGGATAGCGTGAAGCTGATCTGCAGATTATAAGAAGATCTGACTAACCCAAAATGGCCATGCCCATTCATCAGAAATATTTACACTAGGGAAAAAATCCCATTTCAAGCTACAACCACTGCCCAAGTTTTTCGAATAAGAGACAAATATTATCAAGTATCTTTGAGAGATGGTCCGATGGGAAAAATCATAGCTATCTGGACCCAGGGGAGAGTTATCCGGTATATAAGACAACCCATGAGACCATGCTACGACCAGTTAACTATCCTAAAAAACCATAATATGAATGAAATCAAGGGAATTTTATACCCAATAAGATGGTAGATTTTAGTCCAGAGAAGGGATGGAAAAAATATACAAAATTATTAATCCATATAGGGGATGTCAGTGTGATAAAAGATAGTTTTGGAGTTTGAATGGGAGAAGACTTTTCAAAACCTCATTATTAGAGAGCACAATATATAGAGGGTACTCATTATGATTCCTAGAAATCATGTCCCTATGATTATCCATGATAGAATAACTATGAAAGGAGATAGAATCCATCTTTAGAAAATTAATAAGTATAAATTAGATGAGTGAATGCTCGTCAAAAGAAATTCATAATTATAGTAGCCTCATGTGCATCACATGAATCATCAGAGTATTTATGATCACATTTAGAACTTTCAAATTTTCTAGATCATGAAGATCTCATAGATTTCATAAACCCAAAAAACATCATGAGACTGCACGACTAGTCATGATTCTCACTATCACGTGACCATGACATGGTCACACGATTCACATAATTGTTGAAGTGATGATGCTATAGAACCAGGAGATCATGAAAAAAATTAAAGGATAACCATGATGATGTATGGAAAAGTTCAAAAAATTATTAAATATGGATTTATGGTTAGTTCGAACAAGTGATGGGAAAAACAAGTCTTATGAAGCATTTCTCACAAAACAGTCTTATAGATGGATATTGTGATAGGTTCTTGGGGTAGGTCTTGTGAAAGATACATGCAACAAAGGAAGATCACATGGGATTTGATATTTTGGTAGTTTTTGAATGATCCCACCTATGTTCCCCTATTTATAGGGTCTTCTGTAGAATATTAAACATCACCTGGAAGACCAAGTGTTTCCCAAAACACCAATTCATGACAATGACATAGCCTTAGGAGGACATTTATTTTCCTCATAACTAAGACCTTGTCTTTGCATTCACCACTCTTGAAGGGGGGGGGGGGGGAGATTTTATGCCTACTAAATGATCATTATAAAATATATAAGAGAAGAAATACCTGAAACATGAGTATTATTTTTCTCTACAAATCAAATGAAGAGAAGGTGACTAAAACCCACAAATTGTGTATCCTTACAAAATATACATGATTTCATAACCTTCTGAAGGTTATGAAAAAGGTAATTTTATAGTGTATAACCTATAATAGATCATGTGGATCCCCTTTGACAAACCACCTTGTTATCAAAAAGGCATTCAAGACACTCTTTAATCATACAATGGGTGATAGATGACCTCTCCTAAGTCACATGACTTGTTAGGCAACAGGTTCTAGATAACCATCCAAAAATACTTGTAATATAAGGGAAAAAATTCAAAATGGTGGAGCCTATTTCGGCAGTAAAACTTCATAAGATGTGCCCATATGATTTTCAAGACATTGAATAATCCCTAGTGACATGCCCATCTTACCGCACAAGAGCCCGATGACATGCCTTAGCTCCATAGATAATTAAAATGGTTTGTCCATGATAATGCTCACGTATCACCATAAGACCCTTTATTGGTCATGAAAAATATCAAAAAAGGGGAGAATGGTTGTCTTTGAAATGGATCGGACCTCTCCAGTCCATTACTTTGTGAAAATATGGTGTTTGAGGTGTTCTGGTAGGTCAAGGTGACTTATCCCCAATAATTTTTCAAATTTCCAATTCTGTGAACAGTTCCATCAGTGAACAGTTCTATTGGTAACCTCTAATGGTAACCTCTCTTTCCTTTTCCAAATGTACAATTCTATGAACAATTCCATTAGTGAAAATTTCTATCAGTAACCTCTATCATTAACCTTTATTGGTAACCTATAACGGTAGGTGAACAATGTTCTATCGGTGAGGTTCAGTGAACAATGTTCTATCGGCAAGGTTTAGTGAAAAGTGTTCTATCAGTGAGGTTCAGTGAACAGTGTTCAATTAGTGAGGTTCAATGAAAATTGTTCTATCGGTGAGGTTCAGTGAATAGTGTTCTATCAGTGAGGTTCAGTGAACAGTGTTCTATCGGTGAGGTTCAGTGAACAATGTTCTATCGGTGAAGTTCAGTTAACAGTGTTATATCAGTGAGGATTTAGTGAACAATGTTCTATCAGTGATGATTTAGTGAATAGTGTTATATTGGTGAGGAATTAGTGAAAAATGTTCCATCAGTGAGGATTTAGTTAACATTGTTCTATTAGTGGGGATTTAGTGAATAGTGTTCTATCGGTGAGCATTTAGTGAACAATGTTCTATCAGTGAGGATTTAGTGAACATTGTTCTATCCATGAGGATTTAGTGAACAATGTTCTATCAATGAAGATTTAGTGAACAATGTTCTATTAGTGAGGTTTATCGATAACCTCTATTGGTAACCTCTAACGGTAGGTGTACAGTAACTGTAGGTGTACAGTAACAGTTGGTGTACAGTGTTTCCAGCTTCTTACAGTTTCACCCCTTTGACATTTCCTTTGAAATAAAATAAATCTAAAGCCTTATTTTAAGGACTCTTAAGGCCGATTCAAAGACCATAAATCCTATATTAATTATTCCTATGGCTCAGGATGTTTTTACTTGGTCAAACCGTGTGGGATAATGTGATCCTCTTTTAATGGGGAATTAAGAGTATCTTAAACCATCACCCATTAAATCCTCAAAAGGGACAAGATATCATACTCCCTTGTTATTCCTCTTTGTTCTTGGCTATGAGATTCTAGAACCTTTCAATCCTTCCCGTAGGAGTTGCAAAATCAAAATTTACTCCTCGGATTGGTTCCACTTTATTTTGATGCAACCGAGCTGTATCGATCAATCTTCGATATAAGGTATGTTTTATCATCATTCCTTTGGGGATCATCTCCTCCTGTTTCTACTTTCCATATTATAGAATGTAATCTCCATGCTTATTATAGCATTCTATCTTCTTATAACATAAACTTTTATTACATTACACAAAACTGAGGATCTTTAAGGTTTAGTGTCTTGGAAACCAGGAACATAATACATGAAAACAACATAAAGCATTATTCCTAAACACTTTCCTTAAGTTCATCCTAGGTTTATTACTGCATCTCATAACCTAGGGACATACATCAAAAGAAAGGGTGAGTAGAAGGCCCAGTAAGGGAAACAAGAGGAACATTTTACATGTGAACTTGATATACTTCAATAAGGACATGAAAAGAACATTAAGGCATGAGAAAGAAATCATGAGGCATTTCATAATAAAAATAAAATTTTTCATAACTTGAAGATGTGGCTACATCATTTAACATAGACAATCATGAACATATCACCAAGGTCCATCCCCAAGGTGTCATTTGAAAATTACCAAGGTTATTCACCAAGGTATCGTGAAAATTGTAATCTTTAGTGGTTACATAATTACCCAATGCATTGGAGCGCTATCAGGGCGCACCCTTAAATTTTACTTTATTATCATGTGAGCCACATATATCATCATCAAAAATTTCATAAATAACCCATATAGAATAAAATAAATGGGTTTTATTTCATAATCATAACGTTAAAAAAAACTGCTTTAAAGACATGATCCTTACGTCACTTTAAACCCACGGAAAGGGAAAGCAGGTCTCATGTATGTAAATCCCAGAATTTAAAATAGAACATTTTGATATATATGTGAATACCCTTGTAGAAATAAGAGCTTTGAGTATTCACTTTATAACATAAAATAATTTTTAGAAAAAAGAGAGGCATTTTGAGACGAAAATTCTGCAGCATAACAGCTATGTTTCGGGGTTTTAGAAAACATTGAAAAGAAAGGGGACATGGGTCACCCACTCATAAATGATCCATAAAACAGTAGGGTGATAGAATAAGAAGGATATATGGACATGGTAATGGAATTTGAGGGACATACCATTTGAAATGAAAAACATGGAAGGAAAAAAAATTAGATTTCTCTTATGAAAATTCGGCAGCTTAACGGCGTCACTTAAACTTCAATAAAAATGAATTGACCAGATCAAATAGGGTCTCTCATAATATGATAATAATAGATCAGCATGATAGATATAGAGATAATACCCTAACATAATAAAAAGGAACTTGAAAGACTTGACATGAAAATCGAACTTGAAAAATGAGACGGGTGAAAGAATCCCTTAAAAATTCGGCAGCCTAACGACGTCACTTAAACTTTCATAAAATGAAATGATGAGAGTAATAGGGGATCTCTCATCATATTAAAATGAAAAGGGAAGTAAGATGAATATAAAAGAACATCCTCTCACATAAGAACATGGAGCATAAAAGGAATGACATAAAAGTGATTACATGAAAAGAAAGAGAGGGGTCAGATCCCTTACCTTAAAACGTGACTCTTGAAACTCAAAGTTTTGGACCTTGAGGGATTGGGGGAACCTTGGGAGGACTCCTTGGAAGGTAAGGAGACCAGAAATTCTTTGGGGGAGAGTTGGGAGTGAAAACTAAAGGAGGAAAGGGTGGGTATTTATAGGGAAAGTGAGAGGACAAGGCATTAATGGCCAAGGGACACCTCACTAGTGGTTTTGAAAAAACCATGGGCTTGCCCATGGTATTTGCCCATGGTATTGGCCACTTGGGACACCTCATACCTTATCTTACTATTCATTATTTGACCATATTGAATATATAATTAATACATCATTTAATGATGTCATTAAACACCCGTAACTTAAAAACTATATTTTCACTATTCATAAAAAATTCAACTTTCTCAGAATAATCCCAAAATTTCACCTTAACCAAATATCGATGCTCTAAATACATTTATGAACTCCATTTTATAAAAGTAATTTTCTAAATAATTTTAATTTAATTTTTAAATAAAAACACTATTCATCGAAAATTCGTTTTTTTAGAAAAAATCCCCAAAAATTACCATAACATAATATCGATGCTCTGAGTTAAAAAATAAAGTCATTTTTATAAAAATAATTTTCTAATCATTTTTAATTAAAAAACACTATTCACCTGAAAAAACTAATACTTGATTAATCATTTATGAAACCGTTATTTACCCATTTTATTGAATCACATTACTTAATCTAGGTGTCTAAATTATATTAAAACTTTCTTTGAGTGAAAATAGTAATCCATTTTGTCACATTACTAATCCTAAGCGTAAAATCACTATTCATAATTTACTCTTCATCAAAAATTAAGTTGATCTTATTAGACTCCAAATTCCTTACTGAACACTTTTGTAGAAGACCATTTTTTGAAAATCATTACACATCATTAGTTATTTAGGGTTTACATAAATATTTTAAAATATCCTTTTTCCAAAATTCATCAATAAAATACATTCTAAAATTATCTGGACATTTGAAATTTCACAAACATCACTAAAGGAAGAAATCTCAATTCATTCACCCGAAAGGATTACACAAGGAAGCTAGGGTCTCGTCACATAGACCCTTATAACACCGGCATAAGACCTAAGTGTAAGGTGTGCTATGGTGAGAGAATCTGAGGGAGGCTCAGATAACATTGCCCTAGTAGTAATCTCTACTAACTTGAACTTCTCCCGCAGGCGTTTCCGTTCAAGCTTGACACGCTGGAGTTCGGCTTGGGCTTGGTCCAAAGCGAAGCCCAAAGATGCCACCTCCTTCCTAAGCTCTGATAAGTGGGCTTCATAAGGTTCGAGTCTACTGGATGAAGCCATCGACTCCTCTTTCTGCATTAACCATTAACATCTCTATTAAATCATTAAGAGTAAGTTAATATACTATTTAAAAAGTTTGGGTTGTTACATTCTTCCCCCCTTAAGAAATTTCATCCCCGAAATTTATAATCGAAGCCTAGTCGAAAAGGTGAGGGTACTTTTGCTTCATCGTTTCCTCAGGCTCCCAAGTCGCTTCTTCATACTTATGATTCCTCCACAACACTTTCACAAGGCGGGTAGTCTTGTTTCGTAGAACCTTGTCTCTACGGTCCAAGATCTCCACTGGCTTCTCCTCATAAGAGAGGTCATGTTTCAGTTGTACCACCTCTGGGTTCAGTACATGCGAAGGGTCGGGTATGTACTTCCTCAAGAGAGATACATGGAAGACATCATGAACTTGAGCTAGGTTCGGTGGAAGTGCTAGATGATAGGACACTACTCCTATGCGATCAAGGATTTCATAGGGGCCAATGTACCTAGGGCTGAGCTTCCCTTTCTTCCCAAACCGCATGACTCTCTTCCATGGAGAAATTCGAAGGAAGAATTTGTCACTAACACCAAACTCCAAGTCCCTTCGACGATTGTCAACATAGCTCTTCTGCCGACTCTGAGCTGCCTTTATGTGTTGTTGGATGGCATGAACCTGTTCCGTCATCTCTTGCACGAGATCAGGCCCAAGAAGCTTCCTCTCACCAGTTTCATCCCAACAAGTAGGAGTCCTACACCGCTTTCCATACAGAGCTTCATAGGGTGCCATCTGAATACTCGCATGAAAGCTGTTGTTATAGGAGAACTCCACTAATGGGAGGTGTTGATCCCATCCACCTTTAAATTCCATTGATCATAATCTCAACATGTATTCGAGTGTCTGAATAGTCCTTTCAGATTGGCCATCAGTTTGAGGATGATAGGTCATACTAAAATTCAATTCAGTATTCAGAGCATGTTGAAGACTTATCCAGAATTTTGATGTGAATCTTGGGTCACGATCAGATACGATGGATAGTGGTACCCCATGCGGCCTTACCACTTCCTTCACGTATATCTTGGCAAGCTGATCCAGAGAGAAATCTTTCCGAATAGAGATAAAATGGGCTGTCTTGGTGAGACGGTCCACAATAACCCATATCACATTATTTCCTTTGGATATTTTCGGGAGACCAGTTACAAAGTCCATAGTGATATTATCCCACTTCCATACTGGTATGGGTAGTGGTTGTAATACCCCCTTAGGAAGTTGTCGTTCTGTCTTTACTTGCTGACACACCAGGCACCTTGTAGTGTAATCAGCAATCTCCCTCTTCATGTTATCCCACCAATAATGATCACGAATGTCTCTATACATCTTAGTGCTTCCCGGATGTATAGAGAAAGTAGAGCTATGAGCTTCATCCATCAGTTCTTTCTTTATCTCCGGAATAGATGAGACACATAGTCTTGTATGAAAATTCAATACACCTTCTTGATCAATATTGAAATCAGGGAACTTCCCATCCTTTACAGCCTCAAACTTCTCCTACAGCAAAGGATCTTCTTTTTGAGCCTTCTTGATCTTCTCTAGTAATGATGGTTGAGAAATCATTTGGGATAGGGTTGATGATGTCCATTTCCTTATAATTCCCATGTCCAGTTTTACTAGATCTTTAATCAAGGGATCTTCTAAGATCCTCATTGTTGCCAGAACAACAGGATCTTTCCTGCTTAATGCATCCGTGACTTTGTTTTCTCTTCCAGGGTGATAATGTATTGAACAATCATAGTCTTTAATAAGCTACAACCATCTCCTTTGTCTCATATTCAATTATTTCTGTGTGAAAATATACTTTAGACTTTGGTGGTTAGTGTATATATCACATTTCTCCCCATAAAGATAGTGCCTCCATATCTTTAGAGAAAAAACAACTGCCGCCAGCTCTAGATCATGCGTAGGATAATTCTGCTCATGAATCTTCAACTGTCGAGATGCATAAGCAATTACCTTGTCATTTTGCATGAGGACGCACCCAAGCCCTTTCAGAGATGCATCGCTAAAAATAACGAATCCTTCTCCGATAGAGGGTAGTGTTAACACAGGTGCAGTAACCAATCTCTTCTTCAGCTCTTGGAAACTTTCCTCGCATTCCTTTGTCCAGATGAACTTAACCCCTTTTCGAGTCAACTTGGTTAGTGGATTAGAAAGCCGTGAAAAGTTTTTCACAAACCTCCTATAATATCCTGCTAAACCAAGGAAACTACGAATCTCAGTTACTGTTGTGGGTTGAGGCCACTCCTCCACAACCATTATCTTTGCAGGGTCAACCGAGATTCCTTCATTGGTTACGATGTGCCCCAAGAAATCCACCTGTTGTAACCAAAACTCACACTTGCTGAAATTTCCAAAGAGCCTCTCCTTCCATAGAGTTTTCAAAATAACCCTCAGATGATCTTCATGCTCCTCACGACTTTTTGAATATATCAAAATATCATCAATAAAAACTACCACAAAGTTATCAAGGTAGTCCTTAGAGACTCTATTCATAAAATTCATGAAAATAACAGGAGCATTAGTCAAGCCGAAGGGCATAACAGTAAACTCATAATGCCCATATATTGATCGGAAGGCAGTCTTTGGAATATCTTCCTTCTTCACCCTCAGTTGATGATAACCAGATCGAAGGTCAATCTTAGAGAAGAATTGAGCCCCGCGAAGTTGGTCAAATAAATAATCAATTCTTGGAAGAGGGTATCTGTTCTTCACTGTGATCCCATTCATTTATCTATAATCAATGCATAGCCGCATTGATCCATCCTTCTTCTTCACAAAGAGAACTGGTGCTCCCCAAGGAGACACACTCAGTTGGATAAACCCCTTCTCCAACAAGTCTTGGAGTTGTTTCTTTAACTCTTCTAGCTCCACATTTTCCATTCTATATGGAGTCTTTGATATCAGTTGAGACCCAGGTACGAGTTCAATGGAGAACTCTACCTCTCTTTCTAGGGGAGGTCCAGGTAACTCCTCAGGAAATACATCCATGTATTCCTGAACAATCGGAACATCTTCTATTTGTATGCTCCCTTTTCCTTCATCATCATCACCGATTAACTACATAAAGAAAGCTATAGGAGGTGCTTCTAGATAGGGATCAGTTCGGGATATCTCTCCTCGGAAGATAATTGTAGGTCGTTCATTCAAGACTACTGAGATTTCCTTACTTCTGCATTTGATCTTAGCATTATACTTTGAGATCCAGTCCATCCCTAGTATAATGTCAAATTCCATCATGGGAATGACTACTATATTTGCGATAAGATTGTGCTCACCAAAGTAAACACTAGAGTCTCTAAATACTGTTGATGCAAGGATAATCCCATTTGGAGTCTTGACTGACAACTCTACCTCTAGCAGTTCGGGGATTGATTCTATATTCCTTGCAAACTTGGAGGAAATAAAGGAATGCGTAGAACCAGAATCAAATAAAGTACTTGCTAGTTTTGAGAATACGACAAGAGTACCTTCTACCACATCGTTTGGAACTTCAACTTTAGTTGTTGTGATAGCGAAAGAACGACCTTGCTCCCTTGGCCTCTGCTGAGGTTGATGGTGATTCCCCTCCACCGCCCTCGGATTTGGACATTGATTAGAAAAGTGCCCAAGCTGTCCACACTTGAAGCATGTGACTTCGGGTAGGGCCAAGACCATCTTTCCTCTGTCGTTAGTGTTGGGAAGTTGAGGCTTCACATCACTACAAAAATTCCGAGAAATATGGCTTTCTCTTCCACACCTGTAGCACTTACCACTTCCGATCAAGAAATTCCCCGAATGCTTCTTCCCACACTTATTGCATGTGGCATGTTGCATATGCTTTCCACCTCTTTACTGATCAAAACTTCTTCCCAGGCTTGGTTCTAGAGTTCTCTTCTTTTCATTAGATTTGTGAGACCACTGTGTCTCCCCAAACTCTAGTTCAACTTTCATAGCACTTTGAACTATTTCTTCATAGCTATCGTAGTCCCTGTTGGCTAGATTCTTCTGCAGATGAGGTCGTAGTCCACCAAAGAATCTATCAACCTTCCCATTAGGGTCCATGACAAAGCTTGAGGTATAACGGGAAAGCCTTGTGAAGTTCATCTCATAGCTCCTGACAGATTCGTTCTCCTTCTGCTTTAGCTCGAGAAACTCTTTCTCCATTCTCGTTCTCATGGAACGAGGGAAATACTTGTTAAAGAATATTCCCCAGAATTCTTCCCACTCCATAGCTTCCATCTCTCCTCATGGCTTAGTGTTTTTGATCAGTGACCACCACTGATCAGCTTCTCCCTCTAGGCGATAAATAGCAAGGGTGACTTTTTCTTGTTCCGAACAATGAAGTACAGAAAAGATCTTTTCAATGGAGCTTATCCATTGTTCCGCAACCAATGGGTCAGTAGATCCACTGAATGTTGGCAGTCGTTGACGCATAAAGGACTCAACAGAAAGTTGCTCCCTTCGTGGTGAGATCGGCCTCTCAGCTTGATTCAAGTTATTACTCATAACTTGAGTCAGTTGGTTCATCATTCGCATGAACGTTTCCATTCCGGCTTCCATCGGAGGGCCATCAGCACATGGTGCATTGCGGTCACCATCGGCACAGTTTCTCCTATTTCCCGCCATTTTCTAAAAGAATAAAACCTTAGTGAGAAACTTATTTCATTTATGAATCTTTTAACTAAGACTTCGTGCTTAGACAATTATACTTCTCTATAATTCCTTCA
Organism: Viscum album; assembly: GCA_963277665.1. Lineage (NCBI taxonomy): Eukaryota > Viridiplantae > Streptophyta > Magnoliopsida > Santalales > Viscaceae > Viscum > Viscum album. Next base: position 1,261,586,177 of record OY728164.1, read on the forward strand.
TAATGATTCATAAAAAGCTTGTGATTAACCAAACATATCCCCCGGGAGTGTCGTAACCAAGAGTGCAGCAAGGCCCATTATCGTGCACCAGTTCCCGTTCGAGTCTAGCTCAATGCGGTGTTTTCGGGTTTTACCCCTATGTACATCTGTGCCAGAGCCGCCTCTACCTGCTCGTATCCAGACAAGGATGTATTTGTTTGATAAACCACTTACTCAATACTTACCAAAATACCAGGAAGATTTCCTATATTTAAACTTTTCTATAGGGTTATTCCTAAAGTTTTTATATCCTAATTTCCACAAATAACTAAACCATCCTTTGATACCAACTATAGCATCCTGTCTTCTTATAACATAAAATTTCATTACATTACACAAAACTGAGGATCTTTAAGGTTTAGTGTCTTGGAAACCAGGAACATAATACATGAAAACAACAAAAAGAATTCTTCTTAAACACTTGAAAGGCTTCTCCTTAAGTTCATCCTAGGTTCATTACTGCATCTCATAACCTGGGGACATACATCAAAAGAAAGGGTGAGCAGAAGGCCCAGTAAGGGAAACAAGAGGAACATTTTACATGTGAACTTGATATACTTCAATAAGGACATGAAAAGAACATTAAGGAATGAGAAAGAAATAATGAGGCATTTCATAATAAAAATAACATTTTTCATAACTTGAAGATGTGGCTAAATCATTTAACATAGACAATCATGAACATATCACCAAGGTCCATCCCCAAGGTGTCATTTGAAAATTACCAAGGTTATTCACCAAGGTATCGTGAAAATTGTAATCTCTAGTGGTTACATCATTAACCAATGAATTGGAGCGCTATCAGGGTGCACCCTTAAATTTGCATTTATTAGCATGTGAGACACATATATCATCATCAAACATTTCATAAATAACCCATATAGCATAAAATAAATGGGTTTCATTTCATAATCATAACGTTAAAAAAAACTGCTTTAAAGACATGATCCTTACGTCACTTTAAACCCAAGGAAAGGGAAAGCGGGTCTCATGTATGTAAATCCCAGAATTTAAAATAGAACATTTTGATATATATGTGAATACCCTTGTAGAAATAAGAGCTTTGAGTATTCAATTTATAACATAAAATAATTTTGAGAAAAGAGAGAGTCATTTTGAGACAAAAATTCTGCAGCATAACGGCTATGTTTCAGGGTTTTAGAAAACATTGAAAAGAGAGGGGACATGGGTCACCCACTCATAAATGATCCATAAAACAGTAGGGTGACAGAATAAGAAGGATATATGGACATGATAATGGAATTTGAGGGAAATATCATTTGAAATGAAAAACATGGAAGGAAAAAAAATTTGATTTCTCTTATGAAAATTCGGCAGCCTAACGACGTCACTTAAACTTCAATAAAAATGAATTGACCAGATCAAATAGGGTCTCTCATCATATGATAATAAGATATCAGTATGATAGATATAGAGATCATACCCCAACATAATAAAAAGGAACTTGAAAGACTTGATATGAAAATCGAACTTGAAAAATGAGACGGGTGAAAGAATCCCTTAAAAATTCGGCAGCCTAACGGCGTCACTTAAACTTTCATAAAATGAAATGATGAGAGTAATAGGGGATCTATCATAATATAAAAATGAAAAGGGAAGTAAGAGGAATATAAAATAACATCCTCTCACATAAGAACATGGAGCATAAAAGGAATGACATAAAAGTGATTACATGAAAAGAAACAGAGGGGTCAGATCCCTTACCTTAAAACGTGACTCTTGAAACTCAAAGTTTTGTACCTTGAGGGCTTGGGGGCACCTTGGGAGGACTCCTTGGAAGGTAAGGAGACCAGAACTTCGTTGGGGGAGAGTTGGGAGTGAAAACTAAAGGAGGAAAGGGTGAGTATTTATAGGGAAAGTGAGGGGACAAGGCATTAATGGCCAAAGGACACCTCACTAGTGGTTTTGGAAAAACCATGGGCTTTCCCATGGTATTTACCCATGGTATTGGCCACTTGGGACAACTCATACCTTATCTTACTATTAATTATTCTACCATATTTAATATATACTTAATACATCATTTAATGATGTCATTAAACACCCGTAACTTAAAAACTATATTTTCACTATTCATCGAAAATTCAACTTTCTCAGAATAATCCCAAAATTTCACCTTAACCAAATATCGATGCTCTAAATAAATTTATGAACTCCATTTTATAAAAATAATTTTCTAAATAATTTTAATTTAATTTTTAAATAAAAATACTATTCATCGAAAATTCGTTTTTTTCAGAAAAAATCCCCAAAAATTACCATAACATAATATCGATGCTCTGAGTTAAAAAATAAATTTATTTTTATAAAAATAATTTTCTAATCATTTTTAATTAAATTTTTAATTAAAAAACACTATTCACCTAAAAAAACTAATACTTGATTAATCATTTATGAAACCATTATTTACCCATTTTATTGAATCACATTACTTAATCTAGGTGTCTAAATTATATTAAAACTTTCTTTGAGTGAAAATACTAATCCATTTGGTCACATTACTAATCCTAAGCGTAAAATCACTATTCATAATTTACTATTCATCAAAAATTAAGTTGATATTATTAGACTCCAAATTCCTTACTGAACACTTTTGTAGAAGAACATTTTTTGAAAATCATTACACATCATTAGTTATTTAGGGTTTACATAAATATTTTAAAATATCCTTTTTCCAAAATTCATCAATAAAATACATTCTAAAATTATCTGGACATTTGAAATTTCATAAACATCACTAAAGGAAGAAATCTCAATTAATTCACCCGAAAGGATTACACAAGGAAGCTAGGGTCTCATCACATAGCCCCTTATAACACCGGCATAAGACCTAAGTGTAAGGTGTGCTATGGTGAGAGAATCTGAGGGAGGCTTAGATAACATTGCCCTAGTAGTAATCTCTACTAACTTGAACTTCTCCCGCAGGCGTTTCCATTCAAGATTGACACGCTGGAGTTCGGCTTGGTCTTGGTCCAAAGCGAAGCCCAAAGATGCCACCTTTTTCCCAAGCTCTGATAAGTGGGCTTCATAAGGTTCGAGTCTACTGGATGAAGCCACCGACTCCTCTTTCTGCATTAACCATTAACATCTCTATTAAATCATTAAGAGTAAGTTAATATACTATTTAAAAAGTTTGGGTTGTTACACTTATAATGGTTTTTTTCTTTGGGTTTGGTTGGTGCTGTCATACCGTGGAATCCTTGGGTGGATGTAGTTGTCGTGAGAGGAGGATCGTGACTCGTTGTGTGGATAAAGAACGTGAGGAACTGTTTGAGGTAGGAGATTCGTTGCTTCTCTTTTCTATTATGAGAAAATATATTGTTATCATGTTTAATCCCACTGGATGACAATGGAATTGACATAATAAATATTTTAACCAGATAAATAAATTGATATCGGTCATATGTTATTGCCTCATGTTTTACTAGATAGTGTGATATCTATGCTTGCTTTGATTATTTGTTCATTCTTGATGGAAATTGGTAAAGAATGTAAATTGGGATTAATTGATAATTGTTTGGTTAATGATAAAGAGGCATGTAAAAAAATTTGGTTCTAGTTGTAATTTGATGTTAATCAAATTGGCGTAGTAAGCATGTTTAATTATTGGCGATAGCTTACTGATTAGGTTTCCTGAATTTGGAACCTACGAATAACAAATCTGTTAATTCAATATGGATTAAAGAACTGAATGTTTGATAATCAATTAAGGGGTTCTGAGTTACCCCATTGATTGTAAAAGGGCCAAGAGCCCAATTAATGTGGTGTTTGTTTTCCTACTGCTTGTGCTGTGATGTGAGCCTGGATGGGTGTTGTGATATGCGGGGACATGGAGGCCCTTTTTTTGTGGTAGTAGATGACACCTAGAGTGTCGAGATGCATCGGTTTATGCATGTGGGTGTTGGGGAGGACACCAAGGATGATGGAATGGGATGGATGTGATTGTGGGATGCTTGCTGATTTTTTATTAGTTGTTTATCTTCTTTACTTTTCCCCAATTCTCAAGGAAGCTGGTCTTACTTACCCTTATTTCAAAAGAGGCAAAGACATGTGGGGTATGCCACGCGCTTTCTGTTTTTATCTTCTCAAGGAAGGATGGGCATATTCTCTTTCTATAGGAAGAAAAGACTCAACGGGTAGTACATCTACTCACCGTGTTGATCCCCCTTGTGTTTAGTAGAATAGAATGTTTTTCTAGAATTCCTGGGAATGTGGGAAAGTAATTATATAATGAATAATTGAATAAATGGTGTTAACCCATGGCGATGGAGTTTCTGGAAGATAATGATGAGGTTGTAATTTTGAAGGAACAATTGACTTTGGGTGTGATGCTAATGAAACATAATGTGGAATTATTCATGGTTAATTAATGTATTAATAATTTAATTAATGAAAAGTGGAACTAAAAAATAGAATTAAGTAATCTAATAAATCTCTTTAAATGGTTGTGTGTATATAAGATACCAAGTCTTAGAAGTAGCAGCCCGAAGTCTGAGAGACGTTAGCTGCAGTGTGCCTAAGACTAGGTTATGCCCATAGTGTAGTTGTGAGTTATAGTATATTCTATACCTTTTGTGTTTCTATATGCTACTCCACCCTATCATTAAGGGAAACTAACACCCTGGGGATTCTGAGCCCTGAGGGGGTGTTTTCCCCAACATTCCGGTGGGAGGATGGATGGCTGACTACCCCCTTTGGCCCCGCTCTCTTCTCTTGGTAGTTTCTTGTGCTGGTAGGGAAATTGGTTAGTTTTCCCATATATATGTGTAGAGGGCTGTAATGGATTGTGGTTATTCACACACATATATTCTGGATATAGTTTTCTATGGACTACTATAGGTGTAACGTGTATAGGCTGTGATGGCTTGAGGATCCTTACTCGGTGTATGAGCTATAATGGCCTGAGGTATAATACTTGACGTATGATACACGTTATGCGAGCTGTGGTGGCTCTTGGAAAATACCTGGTTACTTTGGTGTGTGGACGTGGTGGTTTTTTTGCATGAGGTGCATATTGTGGTGCTTCGCCCAGGTGTCTGCGGGTAAGCCTTTTTGGAGAGAGATGCTCAGGACATGTGACTTTGGGGAAAAACAAAAAACTAGTGGAGAATTAGTAATGGGGTACCCTTGATATTCTTTATTATATGATATATTCTTGTATATGTTACTTAGTGAGAGTAGCCATAGTGAGGTTGGAAACTTAGTATACTTGTTTAGGTGACGAGTTAGTTTCACTTGTTGTTCACTGTGCTTTAGCATGCTTTCTTCACTTTTTCACGAGAGGCTTTGGGGAGGATCCTACTAAGTATACTGTTATACTCACCCTATGTATATATAAAATGTTTTTCAGGTCACTTGGAGAAGGTTGGAGATCAGGCTGGTGTTTACTAGCTTGTGATTGCAGGAGATGTTCGGGCTTGTGGTTGCTTCTATTTTTACTTTCTTTTGAGTACTTGTAGTTTTTCCCCTTTCAGTTGTAGTTCTTTTTCATGGCATTACATTTTTGCACTTGGGTTTCTTTTATATTTCAGTTCTGATTTGGAGTTGGTTGGTGTCTATCTTATCTCTCTCTTCCGCATGTGTTCTCTTAGAGGGTAATGTCTCCCATTTGTGTGTTTATTATACCCTCAGTGCTAGTTGCCAACCCGGAGCCTACTGGATGTAAGACTTGGGGGTCATTATCTCACTTTTCACATTGCCAACCTAGGAGGGGTACACTTTGTGGGGATGTGGTCGTGACAGAGTGGTATCAAAGGTCTGGTTGAGGGATAGGATGTAGTTTGGAGTTAGGCACAGGTGAGGTTGCATGGGTTGGTAGGGAAATGATGTCATTCATGTTTAGAAAGTGAGGTAAACACTGGATACCAGCTGAGACATAGATGTTTAGGGCCCCCTATGATCTGATGTACAGACCTTTAAGTTTACAATGGCTACTAAACAAGGTGATACTAGTTGCAGGGTAGAGACCTAGGAAAGGACCATGCATCATTCTTCTTTGTGCCTATGTTTGAATGGGTATACCTTGGGATAGGTTAACCTAAAATGAATAAAATAAAAAGATTAATTAATTAATTTTGAGTCTTCAATATTCCAGGTTTAGGAACTCTAACAGTTATTATTTTATAGGTATGGCTATAGGTCGACATCCTTGTTAGGTTTGTGTAGAAAATGTACAGAAGGCTGTTCCAGCAGATCGCTGCAGGGTAGAGGTTGACGACGACGACACTTGGAGGAAGACACTCAAAGAGTTTCAGTTCCAGAGTCTGCAGAAGTATGAGGGCTCTATTTCAGATGCATTCATGGAAGACTGGTTAGTGGAGGTCGAGATCAGCTTCAGTTTAATTCATGCTTGTAAGGAGAACTGGGAGTCCTTGGTTGTGATGATGCTGCGTAGAGTAGTGAGGCAGTGGTGGTTCTTGTTCCTCAGGGATCATGAGGAGTCAGCGATCTCATGGGAGGAGTTCCGAGACAGGTTTAGAGTCGAGTTTCTTTCTTTGACTATGACGGTGTCTAGTCTCTAGGAGATTCTTACCCTTCGACAGGGGAGCTCCAGTGTTTAAGAGTTTGGAATCCATTTCAGGAACCTTTTAAAATATGCTTTAGACCTGATGCCATATGAGGAAGCCTGGGCGAGGCATTTCGAGGAGGCTTTGTGTCCAGAGATCTAGTGCCAGGTCACCCCATTTATACTGAAAACATATCTTGAGGTGATAGAAAGGACAAATTTTGTCGAAAGGACTTTGGCCCAGACCGGATCATCACGAGAGGGGAATCATCATGATTCCTCACGAAGTAGAGTTGTGGTTCGGGGTTCCCAGTTTTCAGGGCAGAAGAGTTTTCATTCAGCCGGGGGTAGGTCCCAGCCCTTCACATCTTGTTTCTCCAGAGGCAACAACTCTCAAGCTTATTCCAATGGATCAAGTATTTTTTTCTTGTGGTGGCCATGGTCATCAACAGCGGGAGTTCCCAACCTTTTAGAGTGATCATCGTGCACTAGGCGCTACGCTCCAGGTTCCTCCATTGAGACAGTTCCAGCTGAGGCAGCAGCAGCCGGTTGCACTAGTTTTATATCTATAGAGGGTAGATGGGGTAGGTATAGGACAACCCCATGATGCTCCCCATCCTCAGAGAGCAGAGCGTGGTTGTGGTGGTGGTCATCATTAGGGCCAGAGAGGCCATGGATGAGGTCGTGTTCAGCTTCATGCTGTAGCATTTCCAGCTCCAGGTGATCCAGATGTCGTTTGAGGTACCCTTTTCTTGTTTTCTACCTTGATGTATGCCTTGTTTGATTCAGGAGTGACACACTCCTTCATATCACATACCCTTGTCCATGCTTTGGAACTTGAGGTAGAGAGGCTTCCAGTGCCCTTGTCATTGACTACGCCAGTTGGAGGTCTAGATGACTTGTTTGAAGTATGTAGAGACTATGAGCTAGTGTTGGGGCAACACCGATCTTGGCGAGATTTCCTATGTTTACGAATGTAACCATATGATGTCATCCTCGTCATGGATTGGTTTTATTCAGTGCATACTATCATGGATTTCTTTAGGAAGAAGGTCGTTTTCATTGGTGTGAATGGAGTGAAAGTGGTGTTTGTTAGTGAGCAAGCTCCTCAGATGGGTCATAGGCGCATTCCATCCTTATCATCCATGATGGATGAGATGATGCTAAGTTCTTCAAAGGTTCAGCAGTTGGTATTTCCTAGGGTCGTAGAGGAGTACCCTAATGTCTTTCCAGAAGAGGTTGTAGCATTACCCCCTCGACGAGATATCGAGTTTGGGATCGAGATACAACCATGAGTGTCTCATATCTCTATGTCTCCATATAGGATGGCCCCTTCTGAGTTATGAGATCTACGTATACAGCTTGATGTTTTGTTACAGTGCGGTTTTGTTTGGCCAAGCGTGTCACCATGGGGTGTACCAGTTTTGTTTGTGAAGAAGGCCAACAATAGTTTGCGGTTGTGTGTTGATTATTGTTGATTAAACAAAGTGACAATAAAGAATCGCTATCCTCTTCTAAAAATTGATGATTTATTTGATCAACTGAAAGGTGAAAGTTGGTTCTCAAAGATCAACTTGAGGTCGGGATATCATCATATGCATGTGAAGGATGAGGATACCCTAAAGACTGTTTTCTGTTGCCATCATGGGCATTATGAGTTAGTTGTAATTCCATTTGGTGTGATGAATTCTCCAGATGTATTCATGGGATTGATGAATGTTGTGTTCTGTGAGTTCCTAGATAAGTTTGTGGTCGTTTTCATCAATGAAATCCTTGTGTACTCCACATCTAAAGAGGAGCATACAGAGCATCTACAAGCCGTTTTGGGAGTTCTTTCCCAACATCAGCTATTCAGGAAGTTGTCGAAGTGTGAGTTTTGGGCTCGAGATGTCCGTTTCATGGGGAATGTTGTGTCCCAATAGGGATTAGCTATGGATCCATAGAAGATAGAAGTAGTTGTGTCTTGGGTATCCCCTCAAGACAGTGTCAAAGGTACGAAGTTTCCTTGGTCTCGCAGGCTACTACAGGAGGTTCGTAGCCGATTTCTCATGAGTTACGACTCTGCTGATAGCTTTGACTAGGAAGGATCAGGAATTCATATGGACTGATCAGTGTCAGGAAGCTTTCGAGTATCCAAAGGAGAAGTTAGTAAGTGCTCCAGTCCTTTGTATTCCAGCTGAGGGAGTTCAGTTTGATGTTTTCTGTGATGCTTCACATCTGGGGTTAGGTTGTGTTCTCATGTAGCAGAGGTCAGTTGTTTCTTATGGGTCTCGACAGTTTCATCCCCATGAATGCAACTATGCCACCCATGATCTTGAGTTGGTATCCATGGTGTTTTCTCTGAAGTTATGGAGACATTACCTCATTGGTGAGCGCTTTGTGGTTTTCACCTATCATAAGAGTTTGATGTATGTTTTCTCCCAGTGTGACTTGAACTTACGACAATGTCAGTGGATGGAGTTATTGTAGTAATACGACTTTGAAATATCGTATAAACCTGGAAAAGGGAATGTTGTAGCTGATGCACTGAGCCGAAAGTCACGTAGCGATACTGTGCGTGAATCCAGTGATTCCTGGAGAGTAATGGAATAACTTTCAGCATTGCATCTTGATATGGAAGAATTTGGGGTAGAGGTTGTCTTTTTTAGATGATGGTACAATCATCCCTGATGTAGAAGGTGGAAGAGTCCCAGTTGGGATATCTAGAGGTGGAGGTCTGGAGAGACTGATTTGTTTGTGGTGAGGCCCCTGATGGTTGGTCAGAGGATGAACAACACCGAGTGTTGTATCATGGAAGGCTTTTTGTTCCCTTGACGATGCACAATATAGTTCTCAAAGATTTTCATAGTTCACCTTTAGCGGGGAATCCTAGCATGACAAAGATGTACTAAACCTTAAGGATCATGTTTTGGTTGACTGGGATGAAGCGTACGGTTGCAGAGTTTGTGTCTTGATGTTTAGTCCGCCAGAAGATGAAGGCTGAACACCATGTTCCTGGTGGTCTTCTCTAACCATTAGAGATTCCTCAGTGGAAGTGGGAGGACATCTCAATGGACTTTGTTACTGGTTTACCTCGAGCTCTAAGAGGACATGATGCTATTTGGGTGCTAGTGGATCATTTAACAAAATCATCCCACTTTATAGCAATCAAGGAGTCAAGCTTAGTGGAATTTTTGACGAGGAAATATCTAGAGGAGGTGGTGAGAATTCATGGAATCCCTAGGATGATCATTTCTAATAAATATCCTCGTTTTACCTCCAGGGTTTGAAGAGGACTCCAACATGTTTTTGGTTCTCAACTATGCCTTAACACTTCTTTTCATCCTCAAATGGATGGTCAGACAGAGTGAAACATATAGACTCTTGAATACATGTTACGCTCTTGTGTTCTTGATTTTGGATGTTCATGGATGAGGCACATACCCTTGGTGGAGTTTTCTTACAATAATAGTTTTCACTCCACTATCAGTATGGCGCCTTTTGAAGCCTTTTATAGCCGGCCTTGCCGTTCTCCATTGTGATGGACTAGGGTCAGAGAGTTAGCAATTCTCAGACTGGAACTAGTGCAGAAAACAACAGAGATGGTCCAAGTGATTCTTGAGAGGATGAAGATAGTGAAAGATCGTCAGAAATCATATGCTGATCAAAGGAAGAGACCCTTGGAGTTTAATTTTTGGGATCATGTGTTTCTGAAGGTGACTCCCCATCATGGGCAGCAAAGGTTTGGTCGTAGAAGTAAGCTTTCTCCCCGTTTTGTTGGACCTTTCGAGGTGTTAGCTCGTGTTAGAGTTGTGGTTTATCGAGTAGCACTTCCCCTACAGATGAGTTAGATACATGATGTTTTCCATGTATCACAGATCCATCGTTATCTTCATGACGACTCTCACATCATTAATTGGGGAGAGATCGATGTTGATGATGATACAAACTTCTAGGAGTGACATGTGGAGATCCAAGACCGCATGGAGAAGGTGTTGTGTGGGCATTCTATCCCCTTAGTTTGTGTCTTGTGGCGACATGGTGGAATGGAGGAGAGTACCTGGGAACATGAGTCACATATACGTGCTCAGTACCCAGAGTTGTTTTATGTTTAACTTTTTTCATGTAACGATGTTCCCTTTGTGGTGAAAACTTTCATGTTTTATTTATGAATTTCTTTTGTTGATTTTGTGGATTTCTCTCTTTTGAGAGGTATCTCCGTGGGTGGTTGTTCAGACCCTGTTTCTTTTTTTGTATCTTTAGGTTGGTTTTGAATTCTCGAGTAAGATAATGTTTTGAGAGGTATCTGATGTAATGGCACAGACCTCTCCGGTCCATTACTTTATGAAAATATGGTGTTTGAGGTGTTTTGGGAGGTCAAGGTGACTTATCCCCAATAATTTTTCAAATTTCCAATTCTATGAACAGTTCCATCAGTGAATAGTTCTATCGATAACCTCTAACGGTAACCTCTCTTTGCCAAATTTCCAATTCTGTGAATAGTTCCATCAGCAAACAATTCTATCGGCAACCTCTATTGGTAACCTCTATCGGTAACCTCTATCAGTAACATATAATGATAGGTAAAAAATGTTCTATCGATGAAGTTAAATGAATAGTGTTCTATCAGCAAGGTTCAATGAACAGTGTTCTATTAGTGTGGTTCAGTGAACAGTGTTCTATCGATGAGGAGTCATCGATCTCATGGGAGGAGTTCTGAGACAGGTTTAGAGTCAAGTTTCTTTCTTTGACTGTGAAGGTGTCCAGTCTCCAGGATATTCTTACCCTTCGATAGGGGAGCTCCAGTGTTCAAGAGTTTGGAATACATTTTAGGAACCTTTTACAATATGATTTAGACCTGATGCCAAATGAAGAGGCTTGGGCGAGGCATTTCGAGGAGGCTTTGCGTCCAGAGATCCAGTGCCAGGTCACCCCATTTATACTGAAAACATATCTTGAGGTGCTAGAAAGGACAGAGGTTATCGAAAGGACTTTGGCCCAGACTGGATCATCACAAGAGGGGAATCAGCATGATTCCTCACGAAGCAGAGCTGTGGTCCGGGGTTCCCGGTTTTCAGGGCAGAAGAGTTTCCATTCAGCCGGGTGTAGGTCCCAGCCCTTCACATCTCGTTTCTCCAGAGGCAAAAACTATCAAGCCTATTCCAATGGATTAGATGTTTTTTTCTTGTGGTGGTCATGGTCATCAGCAGTGGGAGTGCCCAACCTTTTAGAGTGGTCAAAGCGCACCGGGCGCTACGCTCCAGGTTCCTCCGTTGAGACAGTTCCAGCTGAGGCAGTAGCATCCGGCTGCACTAGTTTTAGATCAGTAGAGGGTAGATGGGGCAGGTAGAGGACAACCCCATGACGCTCCCCATCCTCAGAGAGCAGATCTCGACCATGTTGGTGGTCATCACCAGGGCTAGAGAGGTCGTGGAGGAGGTCGTGGTCAACTTCATGCTCTAGCATTTCCAGCTCCAGGCGATCTAGACGTCGTTCGAGCTACCCTTTTCTTATTTTCTACCTTGATGCATGCCTTGTTTGATTCAGGAGTAACACACTCCTTCATATCACCTACCCTTGTCCATGCTTTGGAACTTGAGGTAGAGAGGTTTCCAGTGCCCTTGTCATTAACTATGCCAGTTGGAAGTCGAGATGACTTGTTTGAAGTATGTAGAGACTATGATCTAGTGTTGGGGCAACACTGCTCTTGGTGAGATTTCCTATGTTTACGAATGTAACCATATGATGTCATCCTCGACATGGATTGGTTGTATTCGGTGCATACTATCATGGATTTCTTTAGGAATAAGGTCATTTTCATTGGTGTGAATGGATAGAAAGTGGTGTTTGTTGGTGAGCAAGATCCTTGGATGGGTCATAGGCGCGTTCCATCCTTATCATCCATGATGGCTGAGATGATGCTAAGTTCTTCAAAGGTTCAGCAGTTTGCATTTCCTAGGGTCGTAGAGGAGTACCCTGATGTCTTTCCAGAAGAGGTTGTAGCATTACCCCCTTGATGCGAGATCGATTTTGGGATCGAGATACATCCATGAGCATCTCCTATCTCTATGTCTCCATATAGGATGGCCCCTTCTAAGTTATGAGAGCTACGTATGTAGCTTTATGGTCTGTTATAGTGCGGTTTTGTTCGGCCAAGTGTGTCACCATGGGGTGTACCAGTTTTTTTTGTGAAGAAGGCCAACAACAGTTTGCAGTTGTGTGTCGATTATCATTGCTTAAACAAAGTGACAATAAAGAATCGCTATCCTCTTCTACAAATTGATGATTTATTTGATCAACTGAAAGGTGAAAGTTAGTTCTCAAAGATCAACTTGAGGTCGAGATATCATCATATGCGTGTGAAGGATGAGGATACCCTGAAGACTACTTTCTGTTGTCGTCGTGGGCATTTTGAGTTAGTTGTAATTCCATTTGGTGTGATGAATTCTCCAGATGTATTCATGGGATTAATGAATGTTGTGTTCCGTGAGTTCCTAGATAAGTTTGTGGTAGTTTTCATCAACGACATCCTTGTGTACTCCACATCTAAATAGGAGCATACAGAGCATCTACAAGCTGTTTTGGGAGTTCTTTTCCAACATCATCTATTCAGGAAGTTGTCGAAGTGTGGGTTTTGGGCTCGAGAAGTCTATTTCTTGGGGCATGTTGTGTCCCAACAGGGATTAGCTATGAATCCATAGAAGATAGAAGCAGTTGTGTCTTGGGTATCCCCCCAAGACAATGTCAGAGGTACAAAGTTTCCTTGGTCTCGTAGGATACTACAGGAGGTTCTTAGCCAATTTCTCATGAGTTGCAACTCTGCTGACAGCTTTTAATAGGAAGGATCAGGCATTCATATGGACTGATCAGTGTCAGGCAGCTTTCAAGTATCTAAAGGAGAAGTTAGTAAGTGCTCCAATCCTTTGTCTTCCAACTGAGTGAGTTCAGTTTGATGTTTTCTGTGATGCTTCACATCTGGGGTTAGGTTGTGTTCTCATGCAATAGAGCTCAGTTGTTTCTTATGGGTCTCGGCAGTTGCGTCCCCATGAATGCAACTATGCCACCCATGATCTTGAGTTGGTAGCCGTGGTGTTTTCTCTGAAGTTATGGAGACATTACCTAATTGGTGAGTGCTTTGTGGTTTTCACCGATCATAAGAGTTTGAGGTATGTTTTCTCACAGTATGACTTGAACTTACGACAGTGTCAGTGGATGGAGTTATTGTAGGAATATTACTTTGAAATATTGTATACACCTGGAAAAGGGAATGTTGTAACTGATGCACTGAGCCGAAAGTCATGTAGTGATGCTGTGCATGAATCCAGTGATTCCTGGAGAGTAATGGAAGAACTGTAAGCATTGCATCTTGATACGGAGGAAGTTGGGGTAGAGGTTTTCTTTTTCAGATGATGGTACAGTCATCCATAATGCAGAAGGTGGAAGAGTCCTAGTTGGGATATCTAGAGGTGGAGGTCTGGAGAGACCGATTTGTTTGTGGTGAGGCCCCTGATGGTTGGTTAGAGGATGAACAACACCGAGTGTTGTATCATGGAAGGATTTTTGTTCCTTTGACGATGCAAGATACGGTTCTCAAAGAATTTCATATTTCACCTTTTGCGGTGCATCCTAGCATGGCAATGATGTACCGAGCCTTGAGGAGCCAGTTTTGGTGGCCTGGGATGAAGCGTGCGGTTGTAGAGTTTGTGTCTCGATGTTTAGTCTACCAGAAGGTGATGGCTGAACACCATGTTCCTGGTGGTCTTCTCTAGCCATTAGAGATTCCTCAGTGGAAGTGGGAGGACATCTCAATGGACTTTGTTACTGGTTTAACTCAAGCTCTGAGAGGACATGATGCTATTTGGGTGCTAGTGGATCATTTAACAAAATCATCTCACTTCATAGTAATCAAGGAGTCAAGCTCAGTGGAAGTTTTGTCAAGGAAATATCTAGAGGAGGTGGTGAGAATTCATGGAATCCCTAGGATGATCATTTCTGATCAAGATCCTCATTTTACCTCCAGGGTGTGAAGAGGACTCCAACATTTGTTCGGTTCTCAACTATGCCTTAACACTACTTTTCATCCTCAAATGGATGGTCAGACAGAGTGAACCATATAGACTCTTGAAGACATGTTACGCTATTGTGTTATTGATTTTGGATGTTCATGGATGAGGCACTTACCCTTGGCGGAGTTCTCTTATAATAATAGTTTTCACTCCACTATCGGTATGGCGCCGTTTGAAGCCTTGTATGGCCGGCCTTGCCGTTCTCCATTGTGATGGACTGGGGACGGAGAGTTAGCAATTCTCAGACCGGAACTAGTGCAGAATACAACAGAGATGATCCAAGTGATTCGTGAGAGGATGAAGATGGTGCAAGATCGTCATAAATCATATTCTAATCAAAGGAAGAGACCCTTGAAGTTTAATTTTGGGGATCATGTGTTTCTGAAGGTTACTCCCCATCGTGGGAAGCAAAGTTTTGGTCGTGGAAGTAAGCTTTGTCCCCAGTTTGTTGGGCCTTGTGTTAGCTCGTGTTAGAGCTGTGGTGTATCGAGTAGCACTTCCCCCACAGATGAGTTAGATACATGATGTTTTCCATGTATCACAGCTCCATCGTTATCTTCATGATGACTCTCACATCATTAATTGGGGAGAGATCGATGTTGATGATGATACAAACTTCGAGAAGTGACATGTGGAGATCTAAGACCGCATGGAGAAGGTGTTTTGTGGGCATTCTATCCCCTTATTTTGTGTCTTGTGGCGACATGGTGGAATGGAGGAGAGTACCTGGGAACATGAGTCAAATATATGTGCTCAGTACCCATAGTTGTTTGATGTTTAACTTTTTTCATGTAACGATGTTCCCTTTGTGGTGAAAACTTTCATGTTTTATTTATGAATTTATTTTTTTGATTTTTTGGCTTTCTCTCTTTTGAGAGGTATCTCCATGGGTGGTTGTTCAGTCCCTGTTTCTTTTTTTGTCTCTTTAGGTTGGTTTTGAATTCTTGAGGAAGAGAATGTTTTGAGAGGTATCTGATGTAATGTCCCAGACCTCTCCAGTCCATTACTTTGCGAAAATATGGCGTTTGAGGTGTTTTGGGAGGTCAAGGTGACTTATCCCCAATAATTTTTCAAATTTCCAATTCTGTGAACAGTTCCATCAGTAAATAGTTCTATCGATAACCTCTAACAGTAACCTCTCCTTCCTTTGACAAATTTCCAATTCTATGAATAGTTCCATCAGTGAACAATTCTATCGGTAACCTCTATTAGTAACCTCTATTGGTAACCTCTATCGGTAACATATAACGATAGGTGAACAGTGTTATATCGATGAAGTTCAGTGAATAGTGTTCTATCGGAGAGGTTCAGTGAACGTTGTTCTATCGGTGTGGTTCAGTGAACAGTGTTCTATCGGTGAGGTTCAGTGAAGAGTGTTTTATCAGTGAGATTCAGTGAATAGTGTTCTATCAGTGAGGTTCAGTGAACAGTGTTCTATCGGTGAGGTTCAGTGAACAATGTTCTATCAGTGAAGTTTAGTGAACAGTGTTCTATTAGTGAGGATTTAGTGAACAATGTTCTATTAGTGAGGATTTAGTGAACAGTGTTATATTGGTGAGGATTTAATGAATAGTGTTCTATCAGTGAGGATTTAGTGAACAATGTTCTATCAGTGGGGATTTAGTGAATAGTGTTCTATCGGTGAACATTTAGTGAACAATGTTCTATCAGTGAGGATTTAGTGAACATTTTTCTATCCGTGAGGATTTAGTGAACAGTGTTCTATCAGTGTGGATTTAGTGAACAATGTTCTATTAGTGAGGTCTATCGGTGTGGTTCAGTGAACAATGTCCGCTCGCAACAACTGCATCTATGAGGATTTAGTGAACAATGTTCTATTAGTGTCCTATGGCTTGAAATGTTTTTACTTGGTCAAACCGTGTGGGTTAATGTGATTTGATTTTAATGGGGAATTAAGCGTATCTTACATCGTCACCTCATTAAATATTCAAAAGGGATAAGATATCATCCTCCCTTGTTCTTTCCCTTTGTTCTCAGCTATGAGACGGTAGAACCTTTCAATCCTTCTCATAGGAGTTGCACAATCAAAATTTACTCCTCGGATTGGTTCCGCTCTATTTTTATGCAATCGAGCTGTATCAGTCAATCTTCGATATAAGGTATGTTTTATCATCATTCCTTTGGGGATCATCTCCTCCTATTTCTCCTTTCCATATTATATCATGTAATATCCATGCTTCTAATGATTTTTTTTCTTGGGGTTTGGTTGGTGCTGTCGTACCGTGGCATCCTCGGGTGGATGTAGTTGTTGCGAGAGGAGGATCATGAACTGTTGTGTGGATAAAGAACATGAGGAACTGTTTCAGGTAGGGGATTCTTTGCTTCTCTTTTCTTTTACTTGCAACTATATTTTTAGCATGTTTAATCCCACTAAATGACAATGGAATTGACATAATAAATATTTTAACCAGATAAATAAATTGATATCGGTCGTATGTTATTGCCTCATGTTTTACTAGATAGTGTGATATCTATGATTTCTTTGATTAGTTGTTTGTTATTGATGGAAATTGGTAAAGAAAGTAAATTGGGATTAATTGATAATTGTTTGGCTAAAGATAAAGAAGCATGTAAAAGAATTTGGTTCTAGTTATAATTTGATGTTAATAAAATTGGCATAGTAAGCATGTTTAATTATTGGTGATAGCTTACTGATTAGGTTTCTTGAATTTTGAACCTATGAATAACAAATCTGTTAATTCAATATGGATTAAAGAACTGAATGTTTGATAATTAATTAAGGGGTTCTGATTTACCCTCTTGATTGTAAAAGGGCCAAGAGCCCAATTAATGTGGTGTTTGTTTTCCTAATGCTTGTGCTATGATGTGATAATAGATGGGTGTTGTGATATGCGGGGACATGGAGGCCCTTTTGGTTATGGAAAAAGATGATACCTAGAGTGGCGAGATGCATCGGTTTATGCATGTGGGTGTTAGGGAGGACACCAAGGATGATGGAATGGGATGGATGTGATTGTTGGATGCTTGCTGATTTTTGATTGGTTGTTTATTTGATTTACTTTTCCCCACTGCTCAAGGCAGCTTGTCTTACTCACCCTTCTTCTGAAAGAGGAAAAGACACATGGGGTATGCCACATGATTTCCATGTTTAGCTTCTCAAGGAAGGATGGGCATATGCTCTTGCTATAGGGGGAAAAGACTCAACGGGTAGTACATCTACCCACCGTATTGAGCCCCCTTGTGTTTAGTAGAATAGAATGTTTTTCTAGAATGCCTGGGAATGTGGTAAAGTAATTCTATAATTAATAATTGAATAAATGGTATTAACCCATGGGGATGGAGTTGCTGGAACATAATGATGAGGTTGTAATTTTGAAGGAACAATTTACTTTGGGTGTAATGCTATTGAAACTTAATGTGGAATTTTTCATGGTTAATTAATGTATAAAGAATTTAGTTAACGTAAAGTGGAACTGAAAAAGGGAATGAAGTAATATAATAAAGCTCTTTAAATGGTTGTGTGCATATAGGATACCAAGTCATAGAATTAGCAACCTGGAGTCTGAGAGATGTTAGCTGCAGTGTACCTAATACTAGGTTATGCCCATAGTGTGGTTGTGAGTTATAGTATATTCTATACTTTTTGTGTTTCTATACGATACTCCACCCTATTAGTAAGTGCAACTAACACCCTGGGGATTATGAGCCCTAGGGGGGGGGGGGGTGTTTTCCCCAAAATTCTAGTGGGAGGATGGATGGATGACTATCCCCTTTGGAACCGCTCTCTTATCTTGGTAGTTACTTATGCTAGTAGGCACATTGGTTAGTTTTCCCCATATATATGTGTAGAGGGATTTAATGGCTCGTGGTTATTCACAGACATATATTCTGGATATAGTTTTCTATGGACTATTATAGGTGTAACATGTATAGGTTGTGATGGCGTGAGGATCCTTACTCGGTGTATGAGCTGTAATGGATTGAGGTATAATACCTGACATATGATACTTGTTATGTGAGCTATGGTGGATCCTGGAAAATACCTGGTTACTTTGGTGTGTGGACGTGGTGGTTTTGTTGCATGTGGTGCATATTGTGGTGCTTCGCCCAGGTGTTTGCGGGAAAGCCTTTTTGGAGAGAGATGCCCAGGACGTACGAATTTGGGGCAAAGAAACAAACCAATGGGAAAGTAGTAGCAGGGTACCCTTGATATTCTTTATTATATGATATATTATTGTATGCGTTACTTAGTGAGAGTATCCATGGTGATGTTGGGAACTTAGTATACTTGTTTAGGTGATGAGTTAGTTTCACTTGTTGTTCATTGTGCTTTAGCATGATTTCTTTACTTTTGCATGAGAGGCTTCAGGGAGGATCCTACTAAGTATACTGTTATACTCACCCTATGTATATATAAACAGTTTTTGGGTCACTTGGAGCAGGTTGGAGATCAGGCTGGTGTTTACTAGCTTGTGGTTGCAGGAGCTGTTCGGGCTTGTTGTTGTTGCTGTTTTTACTTTCTTTTGGGAACTTGTAGTTTCCCCCCTTTTTTTTGTAGTTCTTTTGCATGGAATTACATATGTGCACTTGGGTTTCTTTTACATTTCAGTTCTGAGTTGGATTTAGTTGGTGTCTATCTTATCTCTCTCTTCCACATGTGTTCTCTTAGAGGGTAATGCCTCCCATTTGTGTGTTTATTATACCCTTGGTGCTAGTCACCAACCCGGGGCCTACTAGAGGTGGGACGCAGGGGTCATTATCTCCCTTTTCACATTGCCAACCCAGGAGGGGTACACTTTGTGGGGAGGGGGTCGTGATAGTCTTGGACAATGATCGTACTAATTTGTGGGATCTTTGGACTTTTCAAAATAAACAAGGAAATAAAAAAGGAAATGATATGAGATTCTTGTGAGGGGAATATATGTTGATTTTATGAATATGGGTATTTACACCCCAGGAGATCACCATTTATCATGTGAGTCTCACTTTGAAAATCCAACTTGATCTAGTGAAGGCCCCCTGGCAAGTCACCATTTTCTCATGGAAGATCTAAGATAAGTCTCCTTTCATAATGCTCAAGCCTTTATACAAGCATCATGATATCCCGAAGGCCCCTATACATGTCATCTTGAAATTTTGGAAGCTCATTGGAATGTAAACATGGTTAGGTAAGACCCATTTTATTGGTCAAAATCCAATAAATAGGGTGCTGAGGGGATGGTTTCATGGTCACTGAAAATCATGCGATGCCCTCAGGATGACCTACAATAAGATTTTACATAGTGTGTGACACCAAATCCCTCCATCGACTCTAGTAGAAATATGTGAGATAAGCACCACACAAGGAGTTGTATATCTGGGGTGGAGAGGCCTAAAAAATTTTCCCCATCAGTATAAAAAAATATATATTTGGATCTATGCAGTGGCGCATCCAGGCATCCATGTAGAGCAGATTTCTTGGAGTATCCAATCTCGCGATCGTAAAGGTTTTTTGCCAGGTAAAATATATGGAACAACCTAAGGGATCACATGGCATGCATTGTAACTTCATGTGATCACTTGAGGTCACAAAAAGGACTTCTAGAGTTTCATATGAGTTATGAAAATGAGGTCCCTCATATCAGCTGAAGCATGCTAAACCTAAACAATCTAACACTAAAAAAATCTAAGGCACATATGCAATAAAAGCTGGAATAAAGACTAAAAGACAAGATACTTATAATAAGAACATATATGTTGATCTTAATGTGCTTCACATGACTCATCAAGATCATGTTACAACATTTGGACATGTATCCCAAGACATGTGGCATCCACTTGATATACCATTTGGATCATGCGATGTCATCCAGACACATCAATTAAGTCACACGACACCTTTCGAGAATTCCACCCGAGTCTCACAAAGTCCTCTAGTCTCTTCATCCAAATATTGAGATTTACTCTAGACATGTCACCCAAGTTATGCGGTGACACCAATGTATGTTATCTAGCTCATGTGAAGTCTTTTGGGCTTATCATCCATATCTCATGGAACCCTCCAAGCATGTTAGGCATGTTTCATAATGACACCAGGACATGTCATCCAGATCACATGAAGTCCTCCAGACATGTCAGCTGAAATAATGAGATTACCTCCAGACATGTCAACATATATCATACGACACCCTCCAGGCATGTCAACCGAGGTCATGTGACACCCTCTAGGAATATCAGCTGAGATCATGCGATGACATCTAGGCATGTCATCCTAGTTCATGAGACACCCTTCAAAAAAATCAAATGGATCATGTGATTGTATTTGGACATGTACTTTATGCAACTATAACAAGTACATATATCCTTAGACATGTCAAGAAGAAAATTTGGAAGGTCAAGAAGATAATCGGGCCATGTCAAGCAGACATCTCGGGACATTATAGCCATGTCTATTAGGCATATAAGGGAAAACTCAATGTGTAATACACAATTAGACATATAATATGATATGTCCCCAATATAAGTGAAACCTTAGTGTGCAATACCCAATTAGAGGAATAATATAATATGTCCTCCATATAAGAGAAAAATCAGTGTGCAATCCCCAATCAGTGACATAATATGATATGCCTCTATATAAGGTAAACCTCAGTGTGTAATCCCTAATCAGTGAAATAATATGATATGTCCATCATATAAGGGAAGCCTTTGTGTGTAATCCCCAATCAACAACATAATTTGATATTCCCCCCATATAAGGGTATCCTTAGTGTGTAATCCCCGATCAAACTAAACTACGATGACTATGATTCCTTATATAACAAAGATATGTAGGACTCATTCCTAAGGCCTGATATTAAATGGGAATCAAACTTAGTGAAAGTCTCACTATGTATCTAACATTTCAACCATTAGGAACCAATATCTCCTATGGGATGATCATCCTTCCTCATCCACCAGCACATCAAGAAGTCAAATGAACTACGATGAATCTGATTCCTTCTATAACTAGGGTACATATGAAATCTTCCTATAGCATGATATCCATATAAAACACCCAAATCAATATCTTAACACATAATTCCAACATCCATAATCAGTGATATTGGTTACTTTATATCTATTGTTTCACACCAATCATAACTCACATATGATTAGGGAGTTACAATGATCATATCATTCACATCATGAATCTCCAATATCCAGGGAAAACTCAGTGTGTAAGCCCCAATAAGTGGAATAATATGGTATGTACCCCTTATAATGGAATATCCAGTGTGTAAGTGTTGATAAAACTAAACTATGAGAAATTTGATTCCCTCCATAACCAAGATACATAGGACACATTCTTAAGGCTCATGCTCAAATGGGAATCCAACTTAGTGTAAGTCCAACCATGTCTTAAACATTCCAATCATTGGGTCCCAATATCTCCCATTGGATGATCATCCTTACTCAACCACCAATGACTTGATAATTAAACTGAACTATGAGAACTCTAATTCCTACTATAACCAGGATACACAGAACACCTCCTCAAGGTTCGAGCTTAAATATATAGTGAATAAGTGCCTCCATATATTTAATTTCCATATGATGTTAAACTACATGGGTTTAATTAAATATGTGTGTTTTCATTCCTATTATAAAGTAGGATATGTGGGATTCCTTATAATGGATAAATCCAATCCTTAAAATATTAACCACCTCCCTGGATGAAAACAAACTCTGAAGTGCATGGTTATATGAAATCAACATATAAGAAGCTACCAACCAATGGGAAATGGATGAAGAACCTCAGATAAATGCAGATGGATTGACTAATAAGATTTCCCCTTTCCATTTGAAAGGATTTAACCTATGAACATTTTTTTGGGTAACTGTTCTCGTATCATTATTATGAAGATATTATCAAACATATCTTAAATCTATAATAGACTCACAGAGTAGGAAAAAACTCCCCCCCAAAAGTGTGTGATGAGCCCAAAATCCCATACTCTCGACCAATGAGATTTCCTTTGTGTCATTGTGTATGAAACCCCAAAGGACCACCTGTATTTGGAAAGTAGGTCCATACTCAGTTATGGATGTGGGAGCTGTTGGGATTTTCTTTTAGATATATAAAAATGGTAAACCTGACTTGGATGATTGTACAAGACTTTGACCCCCCCACATAATCAAACCATTGGTCCAAGTTAGCCACATATTTATAATGAAACAAAAGTGGAGAATCCAACATGAAATCATTTAATTATACCATATCCTTCACAAGATAAAAGGATAGACTACCCATTTCTCATCAATAATTTTGTTCTTGTAATATGGGTGGTCCTATCTTTGTTCCAATAAAACAAACCGTGGTTTGTTGGTCCATATAAAATTATTGAGAAGTTTAGATAATTTTCCTTATAAAAATCCTCAACTCTAAGTTTATTTTAGGTACATGATGTGTTTCATGCTTCATCGATAAGGAAATATACACCTAAGGCATCTCATGTTTTGAGGCCTAAAGTAGTTCAGTTGGAAGAGAATATTTCCTATGAGGAGAAGAAATTTTAGATTCTATATCACAGAGAGAAGGTGTTACAAAAAATAAAACTCACATATTTAAATTTTTATGGATAAACCATATGATCAAATAAGAAACATGAGAATTTAAAAAAGTTATGAGAGAATAGTATCCCCACTTGTCTACTAAAAAATAAAATTATGAGGATGAAATTTAATTAAGAGGGGAAAAATGTGAGAACATAAGAATTTATAATAATAAATTAATTTATAGACTTATTAACATTTATAATTATATTTTATGGTTTCAAATTCAATATAATTATTTTAAGTAATTTTTTAATCAAAAAAGAAATACTTTTATTCTAACAAAATTGTTTTCCATGTGTTATATGGTTTTATTTAAAAATTAAAATTCTAAATTTTAAAATTATAATTTTATTAAATGAAATTTATTTTTTTATAAATATTTCAAAATTATCTTAGGATATTTTTTTTTGGATTTTTCAGAAACAGTTAATTTTTTGGCAAATAATGAAAAATACAGCTTTTACAAATATTATCACTTTTAGACATTATAATGATATACGAATGAATTTAAAGTTTATGAAAAATCTTTTATATAAAAAATATATATTTAATAATAAATATAATTAATTTAAAAGTATAATTATAAACACAAAAGTCTATGTTTGATATTTTGGAAATCTAAGTAATGTTTTAATTATAATAAAAAATATTTTTAGATCTTCTCTTGAAATAATGTATTAAAAAGGTTTATTTATGTTTTGGTTTGGTTTTAAATTAAAATGATTCTTATTTTACTTAACATAATCCAATTAGTTACATGTCAATCAATATTATACTTTTTTTGGTATAACATTAGTTTTATTTTTAAAAAGGTATTTTTTCTAGAAAAACTTTTTAATTGTGTTTTGTAAACTTATATTAAAATTAATTTTTACATATTTGTGAATTTGAATCATATAGAATGGATTCAATATTTTTAATAATAATTTAAATTTTTTTTAATGAGCTCAATTTCATTTTTATTTGTAATGAATAGTTTCTATGGTAAAAATCTATCTGTATGGTAAAGGTAAAATGGGTTAATAGGTGGGGGGGGGGGGGTTAAATGTAGATATAGGGTTTAAAAAATATCTAAAAATTTTATAAATTTGATTTTATGAGTGTATTTTTACCTTAAACTATCTTATATTTTTATTTGGGTTGCTCTAGAGCCACTTTCCTTGAGAATAAATATTTATTTTATTTTAAATTTCTTAATATTTACAATGGAATCACTCCTCTCACATATAAAAGAAAAACTCCTATCCTAAATTTCCAAAAAACTTTGAGAACTAAAAAATAAAATAAAAATAGAAAAATATCTTCCCATTTCCTATAGGCCCCATTCTCACCAAAATACCATTAATTTTATCCTTAAGGTGTAAGCTAATGAATGATATCCATGGAGGTGATATAAGTCTTATCCAATTTCTTTCAAGTTTATTTTTTCTTATGTGACCTTAAAATATATTTTAACCATAAAAAATAATATCCAAAATATATTTAATATACTGAAATTTTATTTTTAGTATGTAATTACTATTTTATATCTCCTTTTCATCCCATGGGAAATCAAAACTTCGCTCATGCGTACGTGAAGAATAATACCTCCATGAAGATATGTGTTTCATTTTTCACCACCACATCACATGAAAGGTTATAAAGATGTATTTAATTTAAATATATAATATTTATTAAATAATAATAATTATTTAATGATAATATATCATCTACCTTCTTACACTATCATCCATTAGAAAATGATATTGCCGCTTGTGTATATGTGTGGACTACCACCACCACGAAGTAATATGATGAATTTTTAATTTATGAATCACATGGTTGGTCATAAAGATAAATTTAATTAATAAATATTATATTTATAATATTATTATGATTAATTAAATTTAAACCCTTATATACTTTATTTCGTTTTCATCCATTAAAAAAAATGAAAACTCATCTCATGTGTACGTGGATACCATCACCTCCATGAAACGTTGCATTTCATTTTTTATGACCACCTTACATGGGTGGTTCTAAGATTATATTGAATGTATAAAATTTTTAAGTATAATATTTCTAATATTTTTTAGATTATGAAACCATGACCCATTTGACCACTTTTAATGTTCCAACTTTATTTTGTAAAGTACGAACCTTACTTCCTCAAAACGCCTGACATAAACTTAACCGACTTAGTAACTAAATAAAATAAGGTAATAAATGAAATAAAAGGAATAATATTAAATTAATAAACATTAAAAGGTTGTTAAAAAATATATAATTAATATAATTTTATTATTCAGTAATTTAAAATTCATACATGACGAGTCGGGATATGAGGTAAGGGATTTTATTTAAAACCTTATGTTAATGTTATCATTTCAAAATCTTTCTCTTCCATATCTATGTTATTTAAAATGTTTCAAGAATGTTATTGTTTATAATTAAAATATTTCTAAATACTATTTTAAACTAATTTTTAACTTCTTTATATAATTTTAAAATGGAATATTTTCAATTTTTATCATACGAGTTATTTTTTACTTTCTTTACAAAAGTTAAAAAATAATGTTTTTTAATGTTTACTACATGACCTCCATTCCCACTAACATAGATGTTATTTTTTATAAATATTAATAAAAAAATTTCATGGTTTTTCAAAGAAGTTACTAGTACCATTTTTCAGGGAATTTTTAGTCTTTAAATCATTTTCCAGAGAAAATGATATTTATTATTATTTTTATCAGATAACAAAAAAATATTTTTCTTATGGGGTAAATGAAAATTATTATTAGTTTTATGATGGATAAGAAATATTTTATGTGTTTATATCATGATATGGTTCTTGTAAATTTTATATGATGGTTATAGGGTTCGATATATCCCTCCAATGCACTTGGTAATGATATATTCCCGATAAGAGACATGATTAATTAACCATGATGGCTATTACCATGTGAGGGTTTTTGTAAGGGTGATTGTAAAGATATTGTAACAAGATACCTACATAGTTTTCAATGATTTATATTTTTTTAATAGAAATATTTTTATTTCATAATGTATGTAAATGGGTCCATGAAAGGTTTTGACATTTTAAAAGTGAAAGGTTGGTTTTTCATGGAAAAGGTTGTCATGAGTTCTTATGTTTTAACAATAAACTATCATTGTTATAATTTTTAATTTTTAATTTATAAAAAAAATTATAAAAATTTTTCTCTTTGAATTTGATTTCATGATTAAGTAAGTGGATATTTTTGATGAAAGTTTATTTTGTAAAAAGGAAAGCTTCCTTTTGGATTTTCATGTTTTTCAAATAAACTAACAAGTTTAATTTATTTTTATATCTCTTAATGATAATTGTTTTGATCATACCATATTTTAAAATATTTTTAATAGTACTTAATAATGTATAGGGATTATATCAAGGTCAATGGTGACACATTTTGAATGAAGAAAAATATTAATGAATGAAACATGAGTGTAAACATAAGAACCTATTTTTGTGGAAAAAATATACATTGTGTTGAAATGTACACTTTTTTTAAGCAATGGTATTCCTAGTTATATAAAAAATAGAACCTAAAAGATCCTAGAAATGTGAGAAAGTGAAAAAATTGTTATAAATTATATAATTATGGTTTGATTACCATATATAATTTTATAGTTTAAAAAGGTAAAATACCACTCAAAATGGGGGTTCTGTAATTTTTTATCCTCAATCAAATTCAAGTAAAATTTAGTGAGAAATTTAATTATGAAATTGAAGATAGAAAACAAATATAATAATTACATGATAAAAAATAACTCAATATGAATCAAAATTAAAATGTTGATATTGTGAAAATTACCAAAGTAGAGATCACAATGCAAGGTGATGCACTACTACAAATATGGATTATAATAGCGCTAAAAACAGCCTTTAACAGCGCTGTTAATATCGGCGAAGATAAAGGGGGGTCCCCTTTATCAGTGCTAAAAAAAGCGCTGATAAAGGGGGACTTTTATCAGCGCTAAAAAAAGCACTGATAAAAGTTCCCCTTTATCAGCGCTAAGCAAGCGCTGATAAAGGTAGTATTTATTAACACTATTTTCAGCATTGATAAATGTATAATATATCAGCGCTATTTTGAGCGCTGATAAAAACTACCTTTATCAGCACTCAAAATAGAATTGATATATTATCCATTTATCAACGCTTAACTAGCGCTGATAAAGGCCAAAGATCCTATCCAAAACCAGAACCTTCACAGAACCTGCCCAGCACCTGCACACATTACATCACCTGCACAGAGTCCAAACAAAACCTGTACACAACACACACAACACCCACACGCAATGCATAGAAGAAAAAAAATGATACATACATTTACTTGAAATCATGAATACAAAACAATACACTTCTATATACATTTCAAACAATGTTTAATTTGGTTACAATTACATTTATCCAACAAATAGTTAAAAAAAATGATGTTCCATCCTTTTTGCATCCATCCGCTCTAAAAAATTGTCATCCATGGTGGCGGTTTCTGAAAAAAGCATTCAAACTGAGGAAAAAGATTTCACCTACATAATAAAACAAATATTATGTTAGTAATACAATAATGAAATAAAGAGTGGGGTTTCTAAAAGGAATTATACTAGTGAGGCACAAAACATAAAATAACCAATTAACGAAATTGGTGCATGGTTAGGGCTAATCATCTATAATAATCAAATGGCCCAATGTTTAGTAGAACATGGGATATTTAATGATTCAAGGGGGAATAGATAAACCTACAGTTTGGTTCTAAGGTTATGATGGTCTCACATTGATGGTTAATGGTTTGTCAAATAACGTGATGAACTTGTGTAAGGTATGAGTTTTTGGGGAAGTATCTCTATATGGTTGAATAATGGATTGTAAGCCACTCAATGATACTATACAGATTAGAAGTGTGTGTATATTTATTCCCACATTGTTGTAAAATGATTTATTTTACCCTTAGGCCTAATAATTCCTCTAATTAATGAGTGGAGTTAACAAATTTTCACTATCAACCATTAAAGCGGGTTACCCTCATATATTCTTCATTACACTCAACAAAATCCTTTACACGCACTCTCCTCCTTCTCCCTTCCCCCATGGGATATCTCCCTTACTTTTGAGATAAATCAAATATTATCAATTACATTAAAAGAGTGGAGAAATATCTTCAACCCTATTATCCTCCTCTATTGGATACCAATGATGGGCCTTTTGCAACGACATTAAACCTTGGCTATATAACTATAGCCACGGTTTAATACCATGGATATATGTCCCCCCATTCCATAAAAAAGAAGCACCCCTGCCCCCTTCCCCAGCACACCCCCTACACACTGCCCACCCCCGAGCACACCCCCAACCCCTGCACACTCCCTACCCCCTGAACACCCCCTGCCCCCTTCCCCAGCACACCCCTACCCACTGGACTTCCCCCTACCCATTGCACACCCCCTGCCCACCCCCTACATATTTTAAAAGAACCTAGCACACCCCCTACCCCTTCCCCCTACCACTTTCCCCCTTCCCCCTCCCCCAGAAAACCACCCTTGCCCTCTCACCCTGTCCCCTGCACATCATAAAGAAAATACCTTGTATAGAAATTGTGCTCAATTTACATTATACACATCATATATATCAACACATTCTCATTTACTTTCATTGAATGTAAATACACATATATAGACTCTCTACATCTCATAAGAAAACCCTATTTAAAATTCACAAACACATTAAATCCATTTGAAAACACCCATCACACAACTTTCTCATTTCTTCAAACACATTTAAAGGATTTAAGCATGAAAATCCACAAGAAATACAACTGCATTAATTTTAAAAATAACTTTCAAGTCTATACACACCCCAAATTCCTTTGATAACACATTTTTAACCACACAAACATTTCATATAGTACACTTAGCAAGCAAATACAACATAATAAAATCATCATATAATGTAAAAGCATGGAATCACCTACATAAAGCGTGGAATCTTCCGAAATCTGCTGGAAAACATAAAACCACACCTCCATAATACCTTAATAAGGACTGATTAAACATTAATATTGAATATATTAATGGAAACCCATGTTTAACTTGTGTTATTACATGAGTTTAACATCCCACAAGGATAGAGGGTCATGATTTAATGTCTTATAGAGATGTAAGACCTGGGTGGATCAAAACACTTATAAAGGTAGATCAGGTAGGTACATCTCTAGGAGGGAGCACCTGGAATGTTTACCTGATAGATGGATCAAAACACCCAATGAGGTCTGACCCAAGTTTGGTGCATCCCATAAAGGTAAGGTTTATCATTTTGAAGACTTATTCAGACTCCACTAAGGGAAATACAAGAGGGAAAATAAGTGAAGGTGTACCCCAGTGAGGGGGTCACCATGGTTTACCATTGGTTGGGATTTAACCTCATAGAGGCTTCCCATGTACCCTATTTAGAATACAAGGATCAAAACCCATATATTTAAAAGAGGTATGTTGTGGGTATTACCCATGTTTAGCTTCCCTTCACACTAGGAATACTCTTGGTTGGATGAGTATGGGTTTTGTGGGGCTTATGCATTGTCATATTCTCAGGTTCTTCCAAGAGTATCAATGGGATGAATGGGACATACGTGCTAAGATGGACCATGTGAATGGCGTGATCCTTGTAAATAGGCACGAGGCACAAAAAACATGTGGATTTGTCTGTAAAAATTATCTATGGTGGCCATGGGGCTTATCAGACTCCCCATACCTTCCATAAACACCTAAAAACATCACGAGGACCAAATTCTACATGATGGTGCATCACATGGTTAATTCTTTTGATGATGTACTGGTCGTTTGAGCTTGGATTTCATCTCAACCAGCCTTTCCCTTACTTGAATTATCCTGGTACACATATTTTGGTTCCAAAAAATCCCTCAACGATACCAATTATCTTATGCATCTACCTAGAAATAATTGTGCAAGTCAAACAACAACACATGTGCTCAAATACAAGTTCAAACAAACGAGATACAGAAAATGGATTTTGTTAATCCTCGGTGGTTTCGTCATTCACCCCATACGCACTGCACATCATCATGCCTTACTTCAATATTGATTTGTTCAAAGATCAATAATATAAATCCGGGGATAGAAAACATTGATTAATAAATTAAGATTTAAATACATCAGAGCATTCTCAATTCAGCAAAGAAGGTTGGAGGATAATCAATGATCATATATAGATAACATAAGTGTTAGGAATTCACCTTCATCCTATTTGTGTACAATCTTCCATCAGGTATGTTGCCCATTCGTTTCTAAACACATGTATATAATCTTCTGAATATGAGTTTTTGGGACAGTCATGGTAGTACTGAAAAAATAAAAATACACAAAGGATTAATAAATATTTTAAATGAACTCATAATTATTTTCTAAAATAACTCATCAGGGATGGTAGTTTGTTGATGAAATATGATCTCTTTCATAAATTTACAAACATAATAACCACAGTCCTTTCCGTTTGTTTGTTTTGGACACTACAGGAACATCGATAACAATAAGTAATTTGTTTTGATATGTGTTTGGATAGTGAAATGTTATTATATATACCTGGATACTTTTCCAGTTGTAGATCTTGTAGGCGTGCTCATCCTTATGCCCTGGATTCATTCCATGCATTAGACGATATTGATGCACCGCCCTATCATAACAGAATCCTCATTAAAAGATAACATAAATTATATAACTAGATGTTTAGTTTTAAAATGTTGGATCTAGTGTATTAAAAATTAACAAATGCCATCATGCGTGGTCAGTTTGTTGGATATCCATGCATTGAATCCAGAAAATAAATCTTTGGAGTATCCAAATTGACTGCAATCAGTATCCAATGCTCCCTAAAAATACAAAAAGGAATAAGTAAAGAAAGAAATGAAAATATAGTTGATATGATTAAATTATAGAGTTTTACCCCTGCATCGTTGGTATTAAAAAGAGTCTGTTATCCGTAATTTTGTTTTCAAATGATTTGAGCAGGGATGACATTATTACAGCCTCTTTAACAAAATCTATTTCATCTTTTTAAGATGTGAGGACTAACAAGTCCAAATATTTTTTGTTCATGGGGAAATCCCTTCAATTGTTTTTCATATATACGTCTGCGACAAATATAAAATGTATTTAGTCAAAATTATCAGAGTATATCAGATTTTGTAAAATCAAATCATGAAAAATTACCTCATGTATACATTTACCACTGAGGCGCCTAGCCATTCATACTTGAGGAGTTCATTTACATTTTCAGCACTAATGAAATCTGATATCTCCTCTCCATACATATATTTTTCGAAAACAACTATGTGAGTACTGCCATCTTTCAACTTTGTATCCACATGAGCCTGCAATGATATTAACTATGGATATAGAATGAGTGGGGTGAAGGTGCTCTCAGTAGACCGTTTTAATTGGTTGGTTGATCCTTGAGATAGTTTTGAGCTGATATTTCATTTCACCCCACATTATTTGTCATTCTGTAATAACAGTCATCGGTTCAGACCTTTTTTCATTAAATGTTAAAGGTCCAGCTTGAAAAATAAATTAGAAATGAATACCTTTTTGTCAGCATGATTTTTTACAAGAAATTTCGACCATGCGATGAATGTTCCAACAGCTTGTTCAACCGTATGAATGTATTCATCATAATTTGGAATAGGTAGCTCGACACTCGGCTCATTAGCTACATTAATTGAAACTCTAAGATGATATTTTGAAATCTATCTGTTGTGTAGCATGTCGTTTTTTGCATTGAACACCGTAGCCCTTGCTACAAGGCGATAGGTGGGAGTTGATAAATATAAATCACAGTCATTTTCACCCTATGGAATATTAGTAATGGAAAGGTATTAGTGTCTATGTAAATCACATTTCACAGACACAATTATTAAAAAATTGATTACCTCATCTAAGTTAGGTTTTTTAGGGGAATGGCTCGCCTCAAAGATGGTGGGGGGGGGGCGAGATCGTCACACACAAGTTGTTGTTGAGTTATTTCTTCTCTTTGCCTCTCCCCCATAATTTTTTCTACCATATCTCTCTAGTATTGTAATTATTTTTGAAAAATAGATAATTGTTCTTGCAACTTTTACATTTTTTCAGTTTGATCCCCCGTTTTTTTTTTGTTTTTGATAATATGTTCGGGGTGTCACCCCAAAACCTGCACCTTTAACACGACCATACTTTTCTGGCTGCTTCAAGGCTGCTGAAAGTATGTCTGCATCTGGTGCGATTGTTTTTGATTCTTGTGACTATTTCAGATAGAAAATATAGAAAAATAAGTAGTTATTGTAATGTAATAGCGATTTAAAGCAACTCAAATTTATATTATGTCATACTTACACATGTTTCCCACACTTTTTGTGTGTTTTCATCTATCAATATCCCCTCTTTATTTACACGATCCTCCTTCCATAGCACATGGCATGGGATGAATATGGATTTCAATTTAGATTCATCAATCTGCATATAAACAGAGAAACATGGTTATGGTGTTGTTTTATGTCACATACTAGTAGTAGGGTAGATTTAAAAGACGTACCAATTTTTTCTCAAGTTCAGCGTACCCCATCCTTGCTTTACGGTAAGGGTACACTGGTTCTGTTGCGCATTTTTATTTTTAGTACTCAGTAGCTGCTTCATAAATAAAAAACTGTCAATCAGAGTGATGAATACAAGAAAACGTCAAACAACTTATTACCCCACACAATGTACCTGAAATGTATGCTCCCCACAACGGTTGCTAAATGCATCCCACACTCCTTGGGATATCAAGTGTGCGTAAAGAAGAGGTGGGTGTGGCTTGATTTTCCCTTCTGCATCTTTAAGATGATATTTCATTAAAATTGTGCGGAAACCTCTATAAATCCTTCCTAAAACTCTTAATACATATTCCTTGTGCGAGACATCTACTATAAATGCACTCTGCAATGTATAATGAAGAGTAAGTCAATGTTTTGGTATTTTATTTTATTTTAATAAATTAAAAAAATGATATCATAATGTTACCGTAATCTCTTCCCACATTAGTGTCTTCATCCCTGTGACAACATGGTTCCATGACTGTACATCAATCAGCACGCGTTGCTGAGTGACGATTCCAATGTAGCTACTAAAGATGGATCTATTGGGGTTAACATGTTGGCCTCGCTTATTCCATCCCCCCTCAAATTTTATGCCTTTTTCTTTTGCCTTAAGGATTTTGGCCAACACTGTCAAACCACGACGCTCTTGTTTTTTTTGCGCTTTCATGGTTTCATTTCCTACCATTTCCTCAGAAGTAGCATCAATATCTTCCCCTGGAGCACTAGCATCGGCAATGGGACCAGCAGCAATAGGTTGAGAAACCTGTTGTACCTCAACACTGGGACCAACAACAACAGGTTGAGAAACCTATTGTTGCTCTGCACTGGGACCACCAGCATCTGGTTGATAAACCTGTTGTTTCTCTGCAGTGGGACCACTAGCTGCTGGTTGAGAGACCTTTTGTGCCTCGAGATTGGGCGCACCAGCAGGTGAAGAAGTCATTATCTGCAGAAATGGTTTAATATTTAATTTATATTACATAAAAATAGCAGCGAACAGATAATAACATAGCGTAACACAATGTATGTTACAATAAACAAATAACCTGATTATTGTACTCTCTTTTTTTTCTTTAAAGGATGAAGTGATTTGAATCCTCTATCGACTATGTAAATTCCTTCATTGTGGTCTCCTCTGACATACAAAATGCCATCTATATTTGGACCACTGCGAAATGATTGTGAAGTCCCTATAAAAGGGTCAACCTCCGTTGAACTTTCATCTGACCCTTCAGTTGTTTTGGTCGATAACAGAACAATTGACCAATTTCGGTTTGCGGGGTTTGGAACATAAAATACTTGTACTACCTGTGATGCCATTATAAATGGTTCGTCTTTCTCCCCTTCCTTACTGAAATCAACTTTCATGAATCCTAATTCATCTATTTTAACATCACTCCTGTTATCAACCCACTTGCATTGAAAAATCAGCACTTTGAATTTCGTATAATCCAACTTTGATATTCGTTTGATGATGCCAAAGTATGACATATTCGCATAAATTGGTTTTTTGTCCTTATCACCGGAAACATGCATCGCCTCAGCCACAAGTGTCACACCACTATTCTGCATGGTACTGTCTTCATCATGTTCATTAGTATAGAATGTATAACCGCTAACTGGATAAGAATTGTAAGATAATACATACACACTTGATCCTCCGGACAGCCATCGAAGTTGTTCTGAAATTGAGTCTGGAGTTTTATCCAACTGCTTAAAAATATGGTCTCGAAACCATCCTATAAACTGTTGATTATGTGTATCTGATATCCATTTTTCATCCCTATAAGGATTCAAATGCCTAATAATTTCTTTGTGGGTTTGAACATATGGGTCAACGTCGAAACTATTCTGCAAATGTAAAGGTGGGCCTGATCCCGATCTGTAATATTGATTGTGACAACCTCTCTTCCAGAAATTCCTTCACCCTCAAGCCACTCAGTGTGATGAGATTTTGGTAGGCCAACAATTTCCACACCAGACACGTATTCGGTACAAAATTCAACAGCTTCCTCAATAATATATTGCTCCGTAATACAACCCTCTGAACAACTTCAGTTTTTGACATACCCTTTCAAAATCTCCATATACCGTTCAATGGGGGTACATACATCTATAATTTATAGGACCACATAGTCGAATCTCTCTCACCAAATGAACCATCAAATGAACCATCATATCGAAATATTTCGGCGGGAAGAATATTTCCAATTCACATAATATGACGGAAATTTATTTTTCCATAGTTGGCAATTTCACTGAGTCTATAACTTTTCTACATATATCTTTGAAGAAGAAACAAAGCTTTGTTAATGTATGGTAGACATTCTTGGGAAAAATGAAACGTAAAGATATAGGAATTAGATCTTGCATCAAAACATGGCAGTCATGTGATTTCAGACCCTTTAATTTTAAATCTCCCATTGACACGATGTTCTTGATATTTGATGAATACCCATCTGGAACCTTTATGTCATTCAAGAAGTTGAAAAACTGATATCTCTCCTGCCTGGAAAGAGTGTAAGCAGCAGGAGGAAGAAATGTTCGTTTTTCACCCTTCACTATTGCCAACTCTTCTCGTATTCCCATCTCAACCATGTCCAATCTATCCTTAATTCCATCCTTTGTTTTGCCGGGTGCATTTAGCAACGTGCCGATGACACTATCACATACATTTTTTTCAACATGAATAACATCAAGAAAATGTCTGACATACAGACAATTCCAGTACGGTAATTCATAAAAAACTGATCTCTTTTTCCAACCAATTTTCGTAAGGTTTTTCGAAAATGGTTTACCAAAATTAGTTTCCAAATCTTTCACTTTCTCAAAAAATTGATCACCTGTTAGTGGAGACGGTGTTTTACGTTCCTCTGAACTTCCATCGAATGATGTCGTCCAAGATCGGTACTTATGTCGTCGGGGTAGAAATCTACGATGTCCTAGAAACACAGTTTTCGATGAATGTTTCAACCTAATTGACTGTGTACCTTGTTCGCAAACAGGACACCCTTGACTTCATTTAATGATATATCCTGACAAATTTCCATAAGTAGGAAAGACATTTATAGTCCCATACAACATGTCTTTCAAAGTGAACTGTTCATTTTTGTAAGCATCATACATCGTAACACCTGAATCCCACAATATTTTCAAATCCTCGATCAATGGGGCCAAATAAACATCAATATCATTACCTGGTTGTTTTGGTCCTGATATAAGCATAGATAACATGATGTATTTTCGTTTCATGCATAACCACGGTGGTAAATTATAATTTACCAACATAACCGGCCATGTACTGTGACTGCTTCTTTGAAAACCAAAAGGATTCACCCCATCTGTAGATAACGCCAGACGAAGGTTTCTCGGCTCGTTCCCAAATTCAGGATACTCGTGTTCAATTCTCTTCCACTGATGAGAGTCTGCAGGGTGACGTACTTTCCCATATTTAATTCTTGTATCTGCATTCCATGTCAATTGTCCTTTAGTCTCCTCACTTCCATACAGGCGTCTAATCCTAGGAATGATTGGAAAGTACCATACAACTTTCGTAGGACTAGAATCATCTTTCTTGTATCAGGAAGCACCACAGTTTGGGAATTCTTTAAGTGATTTGTGGTCCTTGAGAAACAATATACAGTCATTCAGGAAAGCATGTATTCTTTCAGAGATCATACCCATCGATCATAGCATTCGTTTGGCATAATATGTTCGGATTAGGAGTTCATTATCTTCTGGGAGCATGTCATTCAGGAGAGCAAGTAGTTCCGTAAAACTGGCATCACTCCACCCGTTTCCTGCTTTCAAATTATATAGCTTCAATACGGCTGACAATGCTATATATTTAGTGAAACCAACATACAATGGCGTTTTTTCACAACTCTTTAACTTCTCAAACAATCTTGGGCAATCACGAAGTTCATCTTCAACTGTCCTTGTCATTTCCTTAATATGATCTTCATCACCGTTCACATCTGTAATCACACCCTCCATATGATCGTCTTCACTGTTCATGCTTCTAATCATATCAGATGATCTATAAAATGTCGTGTTCTCTGAGTCACTACCAACATTGGTTTATTACCCATGTTTATTCCAACATGTATAACTTCAATCTATTCTGTGACTGATCAGGTGTTCTTCCAACTCCTCTGGAATAATTTGTCTTGAATAACAACAGCGTAAACACAGACAAAGGATTTGAGAAGGGTCACATACATGATCTTCTGCAAACTTGATAAACTCTTTCATGCCATCTACATACTCTTTTGTCAACCGATTGGCATTCATCCATTCTTTATTCATATTCATCATATTTATGGGTTCGATCTTGATAACTTTCCTAATATTATGTTTTAATTAATCAGGTAGCATTGTTTGGGTTTTATAAAAACAAATCATGGTACAAATGCCTTTAAACACATGTGAAATCCATATACATGGTGTGTCCAGTAGGGTGAACATCGTGTATGTATAAGATACCTGATTTAATCTAACATATATCAAATTTATTCCAAGTTAGTCTTACAAAGACTGAATAATGCCTTAGAAAATACATGACATGCGAACAAGAGGAAAACAATTAGTAATAAGAGAAAACAATAATAAATATGATGCTATCTCAATGTACTCAAGGTGATGATAAGATGTTGGTCAAGATCAACTATGGGTTGGGAGTACACTAATATTTAATTGAAAAAAACTACTGAAAACTGATCCAGAAAAGGATGAAATATCCTATTCATCAAGTCCCTTAATACAACCAATTCATTAGTTAAACCAAAAATCATTGCTAAAAAATCATACAGGCCATAGATACTCCTAAAATTAGTCCATGGTAGGTCCATCGATGTCCAACTCATCTAATGGTATCCTAATGTCAAATCTATCTTGGAGAAGATCATAGAACCTCATAGATAATAAATGTGACTATAAATGTGTGGATGAGGATACATATTCATGACTATCATCAGGTTAAATCTCCAATAGTCCAAAAAAAGAATAAATACCAATCAATAGTCTATTTTAGAGAACTATAAAACCCCATGGTAAAGTACTATGCCATATGAAACCATTATATTCTATATCATCAAATTGTAATTCAAACAACTGATGCCCTTTTGGTGTTATTTTAGAAATTGTGATAGAAATTGAATTTTCTCCCAAAACTAACTAGATTATAATGTTTATCTCTTTATTAAGAAGTAAATTTTATACCTCATCAGTGAAAACATCCTAAAAATGTACTACCATTGGGGAAAAAGAATCCTAAATCATTCTAGCAACATCTACAATATGCCTGACTATTTGAGCCATTAGGGTACAATAAATATATAATTATAACATGCTATTTAAAATGAAATGTGGAAACAGGAAATCATACAGACTCCTGATAAACCCATAATACAAAACATATCACCTAGTATGTCTGTCACATATACAAATAAATAAATTAGAAAAAAACACACTACATAGCATAAAGGTACCATTAAATACTTACATTGGTCAACTTGTTTTGGAAATTGTTTATCTTCATCCATGCCTTGTACTTGCACCCATGAATTTGAAGGTGAGTATGCGTACACGATAGTTGACCTTCTTAGAGAAGAGTTTCTGGAAGAGTTAAAGATAAATGAAGCAATGAATATCATTAGATTGTTGGAGAAAATGTGGTTGTACAAATAATGTGGCAATCGACTTGTGCAATGCGGCCTAAGTTACAACTTGCAGGTATTGTACTTAGGCCGCGTTGCACAAGCCGATTGCCACATTGTAACATAGGCCGCGTTGCACAAGCCGATTGCCACATTGTTTGTAGCAACCGCATTTTCTCCAACACTCTAATGATCTTCATTGCTTCATGTATCTTATACTCTTCCAGAAACTCTTCTCTAAGATGGTCAACTATTGTGTACGCATACTCACCTTCAAATTCATGGGTGCAAGTACAAGGCACGGATGAAGATAAACAATTTATAAAACAAGTTGACCAACATGCATCATCCTAGACACTCATCA
Organism: Viscum album; assembly: GCA_963277665.1. Taxonomy (NCBI): domain Eukaryota; kingdom Viridiplantae; phylum Streptophyta; class Magnoliopsida; order Santalales; family Viscaceae; genus Viscum; species Viscum album. The sequence continues at coordinate 1,261,625,008 of OY728164.1, forward strand.
CTAGTTATGAATCACATCCCTAGACATAATCATAATCACATTAAGACCACACTATCTATTATGGAAATCCTTACTGGAATTAGCCTCTAGATATGGTATCATTCCTATCTCACATCTATATTCACTATTTGGTCCTCACACACACAATATATAAATAATATACCAAGGGAATACCATCCATGGAACTCACATCCCACCTTGAGAGCATGAGGAGGAGGAGGACGAGGCGGCGGAAGTCATGGCAGTGAGGGTGGAGGCGGCGACGGTGGAAGAGGCGGAGGAAGCGGTCACGGCAGCGAGGGTGGAGGCAGCAGAGGCATTGGCGGTCGCGGTAGCAGGAGCGGGGGTGGAGGCGGCAGCGGCGGTGGAGAAGGAGGAGGACGAGGAGGACGAGGAGGATGAGGAGGAGAAAGGAGGAGGATGAGGTCGCGCGGCAAGGGGCCTGGTTCAGCTTCCACGAGAGCTCGAACGCATGCAAGTGAGGATGGCCTGTTAGGGTTATTAAATAAAAACCAAAAGAACCTACTCAAATGGAAAATATTAAACACATCTTGGATAGCTATCAAACTAGATGGTAACTGAAACCAATAATAAATACTCCCTAGTGACCAAAAATCACTATGTTTATCCCATTACTCAGTGAAAACAGACATTGATAACCTAGCCACTGATGTCCCAAGTGATGTGAAACTACGATAAACACCTAATCACTAACCTAAAACACTAGAAGTTGATTCCAATGGTTCTTATTGAATTTATTATAACTCTGTGTAATGATAAAATTCTTCCAGATCAACTGCACCATCCCTTTCATCTCTTGAACAACACTCAAACCAACAATGGACCACTCTCCCAACTCTTCCCAGTACTAGGGATATCTATAGGGATTCCAATATAAATAAATGTAGGAATACTTCTTTATCATATCCTGATAACAATTGTTATAGGGGAAATCAAAAAAAGGAAAATTTATTTCCCAATATAGAATGAAATCTTGTGCATGATTCTGGAGAGTAACCTCTAGAACATTGACTTCCCTCTCTCTATATATATCCATCTATAGATGATAATGTGTTAATAATTTACCATGGAAAAATAGTGAAACCTATAATTATTTCCAAAACATAGATTTCAACCTCAGACCACTTTCTGAAACAATTATAGAGGGAACCTCATGAAGTCTCAAAAAATCTAAAACATATAAGTCCGTGAGTTGTTCCACTTTATCGCCTCATTAATATGAAGGAAGTGCACATATTTTTGGAGTTGATCAACAACCACCCAAATAACAACCTTCCTGCAAGTAGTTTTTGGAAAACCAATAAAAAATTAATGAAAATATAATCCCACTTCAATACTGGAATGTTTAATGGCTAAAACAACAACACAAGTCTCTAGTGATCCTCCATAATTCTATAATATGTAATGAACCATGAATCCAAAACTGTTATCAACTATATCATCCATTGACTCTTTCAATAACACATCATGTCAGGATTTCACATGATCAATTCAAGCAGTAGAAAAAAAATTTACTTGAAATTGAATATCAATAATGGTAGCGGCGTCGGCGGAGGCAACACCAGAGGCGGAGGTGGCAGCGGCGGCAGCAGAGGCGGCGACGGTCGCAGCAGCGACGGCGGAGGTAGTGGCAGTGGCGGCAGAGGCCACGGTGGTTGTGGCAGCGGGGGCGGGGGTGGAGGCGGTAGTGGAGGAGGAGGAGGACAAGGAGGAGGAAGGACGAGGAGGAGGAGGACGAGGTCGCGACAGACGAGGGGCCTAGTTTGGCTTCCGCAAAAGCTTGAGCGCATGAGAGTGAGGATGTCCAGTTAGGTTTATTAAATAAAAACCAATTGAACCTTTATCAGTGCTCATTAAAAGCGCTGATAAAGGTATGGTTTATCAGCGCTAAAATAAAAGCGCTGATAAAACATTAATTTATCAGCGCTTTTTTAGCGCTGATAAATGTAACATTTATTAGCGCTTTTAGATAGCGCTGATAAAGGCATACCCCTTTATCAGTGCTTTCTGTTTAGCGCTGATAAAGGGCAGCTCTTCCCTTGCCCTGTTTTGTGGTAGTGATGGTCGTTGGATGAAGAGGAGTTACAATTGGGAATAAGGTGCTTGAAAATTTGGTGTCCACTATAGGAGGACACAATGCTTTCAAATCAAACATATGGGGGGTTACTAATGGTGATATAGGTTAGATTCAGTGGGGGGATCTAAATTTCAGGGCACATGGGGGAGATGATTTGAGGTAGTGAGTGGGGTAATAAATGAATAGGGAGTGCATGGGGGTTGTATGGGGGGGGGGGAGGAATCCTGGGTGAGGGGGAGGGAGTTCAAATAATAGTGTTGAGGAGGTATAGAGAAAGGATGGGGGGATTTTAGGTGTTTTTTGGGAAAAGTATTAATGATATCCATTTGACAACTATTATTAACACCAATAGTGATCAATTTCACCATCCATGAAAGGTTAATTTTATCATAAGTTGTAAAAATATGAAATCATTTCATGTTTTGGCTCTAATTTGTGGGGTACTGAAATAGTGGAACTTGATCATTCCTCTTGAACTAAAAATGAGAAACCATTTCATGTTTTTTATTTTTAATTTATATATATTTTGTTTTTTCATATATATATATCTAAATTTTAAAAAATGTTTAAAATACTATTATTTTATTTAGAATTTATTTTGTTAAAGTAATTTGGAAATATAAAATAAAATCACACTCAGGACACCCTTATATAAAGGAAAGGTCCTGACATTCTTTAGAAATGTGGGATTTTTCTTCTACCTTTCACCCTCATAATAATAATAATATATTATTATTATTATTAATAAAAAATACATAATAGATAATTAATAATAAAATTAATAAATAAAAATCTGTTTAATATAATTAACAATTTATAATATAATTAATAATAAGTAATGACACAAAAAATAAAAGTAATGATTAATGACATTATTGATAATTTATAATTAATAATATAATTAATAATTTATAATATAATTAGAAAATAATAATATAATTAATAATTAATAATTAACAATATAATTAATAATTAATAATTGTATATGTGTTGGTGATCCTATGGTTTGGGTAATTCACTTAGTTCCTTCCATTGGTTGTGGCTTGCCATCATAATTTCATGTTTGTTGGCATGGACACTTTAACATCTTGGGGTAAGGTGGGGAGACTATAAGGACTCAACCTTAAACATTACATAATCATTAGTTTTAAGTCAAGAATTCATTCTCTTATATTTGAGGAACTTTTCAGTCTTTGAGTTTTAGAGATTTAGGTCATAACCCATACATAAAAAACTATATAATACAAAGTGGACACATCTAATTAGTATCTATTTTTACTATAATATAAAACTTTTAAAATAAATAATGATTTCTTTTCTTGGAAAATATTTATGAATTTCAACACAAATTGTTATTTTCCCTTAACCATCCTCAAATACTATGGAAAACATTTTAAAAACCTGGGATGAGCATAAAAATATCAGCAAGGGACATAAAAATAAGAAAGCTGTTAGTCCAGTGAAAAAAATGAAAACCCATGAAAAACCTTCTCTTAAAAATATAACTTTTTCCCTAAAAATAGAATTATCATTATTTTAAAGATATCATTTAAATTACCTTCAAAAAACAAATTATTTCTATGAAAAGGAATTATAAATCATAGAAAAGTCTTGTAGGTACCTTGGGAAAGAATCTTATAGAACCATTACAAAACCCTTACAAATTGGAATAACCATATGAAAAACTTCCAATATAATTTTCTAGAAAACATAATCATTACTCAATGCATTGGAGCATTATTTAGGAACACACATCATATTAGCTATAACATGCTTACCCAATGATATCCGGGCACGCCCATCGTATATAATTTCTAAGAACCACAACATGAATAAAAACTTTTATGATTTCAATTTTTCATCATAAAATGTTTAAAAAAAACTCTTTTAAACTTATATGAAAATGTTCCATATAAAATGTCATGACCCGTCCCCCAGGGATCATTCCGTGACTACCCCAAGCCCGCCTTCCATAGGCCAGGGGCTGGCGACTAGCACCAAAAGGCGTATTACCTAAATCCGAGATGACATTGCCTTTATAACCTGTAATCAAACACAAACAAGCACACAAAAAGATACAAACACAAGTAAACTGTATAGTAAAAATAGTGTGTACAATAAGAAAAAGGGGCCAGAATACAAGCCCAACTGAAAAGTATAAGAAAACTGAAAAGTACAAGTAAAATGAAACAACTCCTCTAAACTAGCGCCAAGGATCCTACCTGAATGGTAGGTACAGCTCTCGAACAATTGTATCTACGGTATTCCTTGTCTAATATCCACCTATGATCTACCTCCAATCCTGGTACTCTCATCCTCGATCAGTACTGTCCGTCATCTACACCAAACACAATAAGGTACGGGTGTAACTTGTGCAGGGTGAGTATAACGATACTCAGTAGGGACCCCGCGACCCTTAAAGGTCTCACAAAATCCAAAAAGGATAAATTAAAAAGTATGGAAAAAACGGACAACACTACTTAGGTATATTCCCATACATATACCTAAGTTATCAATTATACTCATCTCATTCACGAGGAAACACAAGGCCCAACTCATTAGCCCAAAACTCAATTGTTCCACGAAGGAAATAATACTAAGAAGGTAACAACAAAAAGGTAAGTACCACAAAGGTAACGCCACATAGAAGAATACCACAAAGGTATCACCACGAAGGTAAGTTCCACAAAGGTATGCCACATAGAAGAATACCACAAAGGTATCACCACGGAGGTAAGTACCACAAAGGTACGCCATATAGAAGAATACCACAAAGGTATCACCACGAAGGTAAGGAATCATATCACACTAGATATAACTTAGGTATGGTAGTAAAGATGATTAGATGTAACTACTGAATCATCTTACTCTATTTAAGAGGCAGACCCATGTAGGATCCTAAATCATTAGACCCACGTAGGATCCTAGTATAGCAGACCCACGTAGGATCCTAGTATAAAAGACCAATGTAGGATCCTAGATTAGTCCCACTTGGATTACTATAGCATATCCAGGTGAGACTCTCGAACATGGACCCACATAGGATCCCAAATAACAGACCCACATAAGATATCTTTCTCATGTTATAGCTAGCTATAGGGTTCCCGCACTAAGCTCGCTTGATTACAGGAGGTTACACTCCTCAAGACACAAGTCGATACTCCAACTTACATGATTCCCCACTAAGAATTATCAAAAAGGACTTCCATGAAAAGGGGGTTTCAATGCAATAGACGGTGCGCCAATCGGATGCCCGGTCTGTAAGTTATTGGCCTTTTTGTCTCGAGGGCCCGGTTAGATTCGTGTTCGATCCAACCCAGCCATACCCCAAATTTATACAAAACTCAAGTGGGGTATACCAAAATGACCATATCTATCTAAGGTTTTTGGCGCCGTAGATAGTTCATCAAACGGACGCCCATAGCTCAAGATATGGTCGAAAGAGCGAAAAGAGTCAAAGCTGGTCTGGGTCCAGTCCGACCCGGTCGGACCGACTTAGCTCGACTTGGCCTAGGATGACAGACCCGTTTTGGGTCGACCCAGCCTAGCGGCATGGCCTGACCCACTGGGCGGCCCGCGGTGCAGCCCGCGTTGGGCGGCCCGCTGGTCTGCAACTGGTCAGATGACCAGCCCTCCTCCGCACAGCGCGGTCACGGGCCGCGCCATCACCGGATGCCAAAAATGAGCCGTCCAACCTTCCATCATCACCACGGACTCATGACACATATCCTGCATGCCGGGTGGCATAGATGCGCGCCGCCACCTCCATCACGTGGTCGATAGTGCACCGGCTTCCACCCTCGCTTTATCGCGGCCCTTATCCGGCGGCGCGGTCGTGCCTCCACTGCCGTCGTGGCTGACTGGGGTGCCGGCCACCACTCCCGAGTTCCACCAGTTCCGGTCACCTACATGGTCACTGAAGAAATTCTTTGGGTCACCGGGTGTGCCCCGGTGGCCCATTATTCATTCCAAAAATTTCTGCACTCTCTTCAGGATGTCGCCATCAATTCAATATTGTCAAAATTCACAAATTTTGCGAGGAGGTCGGGCCGTGTTCATTTGGACCACCCTCTCCGTGTTATAACGATAGAAATTAGCATAGATATTCTTAATTCGATAAGGATGACAAGAACGAGGGTAAGGGGTATATAAAAAAAACAAACCCTACCTCGATTACTCATTGGAAGATGTCACGAGGAATATGATGAAGTCGTTGGGGATGGTGACGTCGACATCCGTTGCTCTAACAAGATGCTTATGATTTGGGATCAAGAGTCGGTTCCTCATTCTTCATTGGGGGTTTCTTCATTGGAGTAAGAGTTTCTCCAAAGTTCTTCCCAAGCCTCCCTTTTCCAATGATTTACCCAAGGAAATGAGGAGACAAAAAATTAAAATAGGTTTATCAATTTAATTCATGTTGGCACAATTAAATGGCACAATTAAAGTTGGCACAATTAAATGGAACAATTAAATTTGGAACAATTAAATTGCACAAATTAATTAATTGAAGAGGCATAATTAAATTAATTGGAGAGTTGAAGGTTTTCCCACATAAAGAGGGGTTCGGGTGGTCCCCACCACCATGAATTCAAAATGGGAGGTTTTCTAGCTCGGGTGGTCCCCACCACTGAACATTAATATGGGAGGTTAAAAAATAAAATAAAATAAAATTTGTTCTTTATTTTATTTTTATTTCCACAAAAGACATGAAAAATAACTTTCACCCTCATCCTACTACGGTCGAGGTGAAGGTCTCCTTATGTAAATTTCAGCACTGTGAGTTCAACAATGCCCTCAAATTTCGATTCCGAGAACCGGTTCAAAAGTTATAAAAACCGGCTCACACCTTTACTGAACATACTTAAATAGAAGTTAAAAAATTAATTCTGAGCACACCGGGCCTCAAAATCATGCGCCTTCAATTTTCAAGAACTCATAATATTCCCATATAATAATAATAAAAATCACATGGAAAAATCCAGGTCTTTACATAAAACACATAAAAATATTCCTTTAAAATCTTTAGATAATAAAGTAAAAAATGATACATAAAATTTACTTTATAAATATTTTATTTCTATAATTTTTTTTCATAAAATCATTTTAAAAACATTTACATGAAAATAATGAGTTGGAAGGAAAACATTAAAAGATATTTTTTTAAAAGAAAAACCCCTAATCAGTTTGGAAATATATGAATCAAAATCCCCATGAAATAATAACATTAAAAAATCTATAAATACCATTAAAATAGATAAATTAATGATATAAAATTTCAAAGTGGCTGTATATAATCCCATTAAAATATTATAGGTGTATAATATCAAAATATATCTCAATGAAAGGAAAATTGAGACAAAGTCCCTTACCTTAAGTCTGACATGTCATTTGTGTATTTATTTTCCTAAATAATAAACTTATGTTAATTATTAACTTGATTTAGAGCCTTTTCCAAGTTTATAATTACTTTTATTTAATTTATTACAATGTTATATAAAATTACATAATCATTTAATTTTGCATCATATGTTTTGACCAAATTCAGCTTATGTGTCAGAAATGACTTTTGTAGATTAACAATGGTCAATGAGGTCATTATATAAAAATATATAGAATAATAATCATGAAATAATTATCATATTTATATATAAATAATACTTTTATGACCAATTATAAGTGTTGTTTTTTTGAAATTTAGTATGTTACGATCATGGAGACGGTATGCCGTGTATATGCATGAGTAACATTTATATTTTTCAATGATCATTATAAAAAAGAGGTAATTTATATTTTTTTTGAAAAGGTAATGCCTTGGTCAAAGACCAAAGAACTATTTATTAATTAAAGAAACAAAAGTTTACAGAAGACTGAAATATGGGATTCTTTTACAATATCTATCAAAAAGATGAAATAAATCAGCTGGCAGGGTATCCAGCCAAGTCATGTTCTGATGAACACCTTTTTTGGAAAGGGCATCAGCAACAACATTTGCTTCACGGAAGGCATGAGTAGCTATGTAATCAATCCCATGGAGCGAATTTAGGAAATTAATCTAGAGAGTAGTAAGAGACCAGGTGAGATGAATGACACCATTCCAAATGGCATGGACAATGGTGGTATAATCACTTTCAATCCAAAGCTTTCTCCATCCTCTTTGAAGCATGAAATAAACTGCGTGGATGACTTCTAGCATTTCAGCTTCTAAAGATGAATAAAGATCACATCCAACATAGAAGAAACCCTGACACTGGCTAGCAGAGTATTTAAAGATAGCTCCACAACTGGCAGGGCCTGGGTTTCCCTTTGAGGCACCATCAACGTTCACTTTGATCCATCCTGGCATCGGTGATTGCCAGAAAACTTCAAAGGAACGTCTGGGCTGTGGAAAAATACCCAAAACCCAGATATGTAGAAGGATCTCAAAGTAACCAACAGAGTTGTTGCAACAATCTTTTTGAATTGAAGCAGCTTCATGGATCGCAATGAGAATTCGAGTTTTTCCTACATTGAGACTGAATGAGTGCTTATTATGAATAATATTGTTTCTGACGTACCAAATCTCATGCAGGAGTTCCTACACTGCTGCAAGAAATGTATTTTTAACTTTTTGAGAGTCTTCATGTCTAGTACGTTTTTTCATGAACAAACAAATCGAGTCAGATAAGGACCAACTGCAATTAAATAAGTCAAAAATATAATTCGATAATGCAGAGATTATAACACAAGACAAGAAGAGATGATCAGAATCCTCCCCGTTTTTATTACACAAATGGCATTTAGAGTAGAGTTTAATACAAAAAGTTTACAGGCCAGTTTTAGTGGGCAATCTATTATGTGCAATATGCCAAATAAGATTGAACCTTGAGTGTTTTATCCAAGGCTTTCTAAAGGTACTCACCCATTGTTGATTAGATTAATTTCTAGAGAAATTATGCTTGTAGAATTTTTTTTAATCAAGAATACCATTAGCATCAGGTTACCAAACAAGGAAATCTCCAGAAGTAGAAAATGGATAATTATCAATGATCTTCACAATGTTGTCAGGGAGATCATGCCTATGCGATTGTAAAAAATCCTTGATAGTATGACTAGTATCTTCAGAAGTATTATTAGGAGGTAACAAAGATATCAAGGGGTTAACAATCCAATTTTCACACCAAAAATTAATGCAGGAGTCAGCGCTAACCATCCATCTAGATTTTTCCATAATCTTATGATATGAGTCCCTAATGGAAGGCCAGATCGAGGAGTTAATGAAATTAAAATTCCCTTTCAAAAGTTTATTAAAGAATCTATGATTTAAAAATTCAGAAGCTTTAGAAGTATAATTTATGAGACTCCAAGTGAGTCTAGATTGAAGGGAATAATTAAAAAATTTTAAATTTTTGATACCAATTCCTCCTTTATCAAGAGGTTCACATTGCTTCGTGAATGTGGTAGTCCAAACGTTCGCAAAAAATGTTATCATTTCTCAGTGAGTGAAAAGGTGAGAAATTAAATGATATATTATCTTTTTATAATAATAAATATGTCATTAATATAATAATTATTCCATTTATATCACATATATTCATTATAATTACCCTTATTTCCTTTATGTAAAGTTTTAGTGAAAAACGAATCACATCACATCGCGAGACGGTAGTCCACTGTACACACGGATAACATTATCATATCCCATAGGAAATGGAAAGTAAAAAAGGTATATATTATATAATGACTAAAAGGGTATAATTATGTTATAAATATAATATATATATTTTTTATCCATCATCATACCCAACTATGAGAGGTGGTAATGGAAAAACGAATGACATCTGTTCACGAGGCGATAGTCCTCCGTACACACAAATGACAATTTCATAACCCATTTGATAGAATATGAGATGGATTTAGGTAATTAAATAAACATAATAATATATCAGTATAATAAAGATAATTTTTCTATTATATAATCTTATTTTAAGAATAATTTAATGGGGTTGTGTAAGAAATAAAATAAAAGTGCTAGTTGAAGAATGTTACCTCTTCTTCGGATAACTTCTCTCGGTTTTCACTAAATTCCTTCTTTGGTTGGATTTATGACAAAAATAATGATTATATGATAATAGTATGTAATTATATAAGTTATTTTTGTAGGTATTTTCCAAACCAATGTTTTTTTAATGTGTTAAGATAGGGGGATATAGGTGGCCTTTTATATGTGAGGTGATTGGCACACTTGTAATTTTTGAAAAGAAATAATTCCATCCAAATTTTTTTCATCTCACAAAGATATAATAATGGAAAATTATACATAATATAATTTATAAGGTAGAAATATTTCTAAAAAATATTTTTTAGACAAGTTTCTATATCATTTTAACCCTTATCTTTTTAGTTTAACCCCCTTGTAAATCCCTTTTTACCTTAACATCAGTAATTAATTTTTATTGTTTTCACTATTAATTTTGGTCATAAATAAGTTGATATTATTATAAAATATAAATTATGATGATTAAAAATATTTAATCCATTTTACCAAATTCAATTCACTTAAGTGGAAAAATTTATTTTAAAACAAAACCTGCAGACACGATGAAAACGCAAGTTTTCAAGAAGAGATTTTTTTTGAGCAACAAATGATTTTATATTAACTATATAACTAATAATAATAATTGTATGAAACTAAATTAATATTTAATTATATATAATTTATAAATTTAATTTAAAACATTAACCATTATGGATTATTTTAATTAATTAAAATAGAGAAACATTATACATTTTAAAACAGTTTTTAGAAAAAACCTAGTTTAAACACCAAAACAAAGTTATACTAAAAAATATAATATTAATTAAAAAGTAATTAAGTGGATTATATATAAATAAATAAAAATTATGTTAATTTAAATCATATTAAAAACATGCTGGTAATTTTATAATACTTAATTTATTGAAAATAATAGACTTTTTTACAAAAATCGTTATTTTTCAGTATTCAAGGAAAAATCAATATTTTACAAAAAATATCTAAATTTCACCATATTTAATTTTTTATATTATGATTTCAAATATGATACTAAAATTTTAAAAATCATAATATAAAATTTAGTAATTAAAATTTTAAAGAAAACTTTATAAGAAAAGAGTTTAGTTAAAACTATTTTTTTTAATTTAAAAATTACTAAATATTTTTATTACTAACATAAAAATCTAATTTATATTAATAAATGTGAAAATTATTTATTCTATAATTACCTATAATTTTACATTCTTCCCTACTTTTATAAATTTCATCCTTATAATTTTATTTACTTATTAAACAAGCAGGGATATCTTTCTCTCGTAGCATTTTCAGATTCCCATGTTAATTCTTTAGCCATATGGTTTTCTATTAAACATTAAACTTATGAATAACCTTATTAAACAACCCTTTCTATCTATATTAAATAATATGAATTAGATATTCCTCATAATAAATATTCTCTTGAAACCGAACTACTTCATGGATAAAAACATGATATGAATCTGAAACATATTTTCTTAACATCAAAAAATGAAATATATTGTGTACCTGAGATAAACTCATAGGAAAATACACTTAGTAGGTAAATAATCTAAATTTACCCAAGATTTAATATGATTTAATGAACTGTGTAATTAGTTTCCCTTTATTATAAAAATACACAACACTTTTCCATGGAGAAACTTTGAAAAAGATATGATCACCAACATTGAAAGAAAGATTTTTCCTATATTTATCTGCATAAATTTTCTGCCTAATCTGAGAGATCCTCATATGTTGTTAAATAATATACACCATATTTTTCATTTCCCCTACTAAATATGGTCCTATTAACCTCATTTCTCTTACTTTATCCCAAAATGTTGGTGTCTGACACCGCTTTCTATATAATGTCTCAAATGGTGTCATCTGTATATTAGAATGAAAATTATTATTATAAGCAAAATAAACTAAAGAAATATATTGATCCCAAATTCCATGGTAATTCATTTAACAACAACAAAAAATATCATCCATGGTCTAATTTTTTTTCTTAGACTATTGGTTAGATTGAGGATGAAAATCTATACTGAAATTTAATTTAGTACCCAATGACTTTTAAAGTCCTTTCCAAAAGTTAGATGTGAACCTGTGGTCACGGTCTGATAAAATGGAGAGATAAACTCAATGTAACCTGACTATCCACTTTAGATACAATTCATAAATCTAATATAAATACATTTTATCTCTAATGGGAAGGAAATGTAGAGATTTAGTTAATCGATCAACAATAACTGAAATTGCATTATTATATCAAGAAGTATTTAAAAATCATGACACAAAATCCATCGATATATTTTTCCATTTCTACTCCAACAATAGAAAAGGTTGAAGCATTACTTTCAGTAACTATCATTCTGCTTTAACCAATGAAAATTAAAACACTTCATGGTGAACTCAACAATATCTATTTTAATTTAATCCCACCAATAATACTACTAAAGGTCTTTTTACATCACGGTACTGCCTAGATGAACATAAAATGAAGAACTATGATCTTCAATTAATAACTCTTTATTAAACTAGGAATTACAAGGCATATATAATCATTTTCCAAATCATAAAATACCTTTTTCATCAATATTAAAATCTTTAAAGTTACCTTTCTTAACAGATTCTACCTTTTCCTGTAAAGATTGATCCTCATTTTGAGATTGCTTAATTATTTCTAACAAAGTCAACTTCACTTAAACCAGAAACAAAACCGAGGATGTCCCCGCATCCATAACCTCTAGGTAATAATTTAACAAATCATAAACCAAAGGGTCACATTCCAAATATAACATGGTTAACATAACATTATTTTTTCAAATCAAATCATTGGCCACTTTGTTTGCTTTTTTGGGATGTTAATGAATCATGAAATCATAATACTTGATTAGTTTCATACAACTTCTATATCTCATGTTTAATTAATTATGAGTGAATATAATTTTAACTTTTGTGATTAGTATATATTTTATAATTTACTCCATATATATGATGACTCCAATTTTTTAAAGCAAAAACCATAGTAGCTAATTTCAAATCATTTTTAGGGTAATTTAACTTTTGGGGTTGCAATTGATTCAAAACATAATAAATTACCTAATCATTCCTCATTAGGACACAACCACTTACTTTCAAAGAATAATCATTATAGATGAAAAATTCTCCATTTCTAGATGATAGGGAAAAAACTAGAGCATTAACTAATCTTATTTTCAGTTCCTGAAAATAATCATCACATTCTTTTGTTCATATGAATTTATATCCATTTCAAGTTAACTTAGTTAATGGGATAGACAATCGAGTAATGTTTTAAACAAAATATAGATAGTAATCCGCTAATCCAAGAAAACTATGAATCTTTATGGTATTTTTGGGTCTTTTCCATTCTTTAACAACTATTTTTAGTTGGGTAAAAAATTATGCCATATTGAGAAACAATATGTCCAAGGAAAGAAAAAATTTCAACCAAAATTCACTCTTTCTAAATTTATCATATAGGTTATTTTATTTTAAGGTTTGAAAAAGAATCCTTAGGTGTCATTCTTGTTCCTACATACTTTTATAATATACCAAAATTTCATCAATAAACACAACCACTAAATTTTCCAAGAACTCATGAAAAACCTTATTCATAAGGTCTACAAATACAGTAGGTACATTGGAAAACCCAAATAGAATAACAAAAAACTCATATTTTTTTATATCTAGTCTAAAATGTAATATTATTAATTTCATCCTCCTTCCCCTTCAGCTGATGGTACCTGGGCCTCAGATCAACATTTGAAAAATAATGCACACCTTGGAGCTGATCAAACAAATCATTGATATAAGGCATAAGATACTTGTTCTTAAAAGTGATGTTATTCAAATATATATAGTTAATATAAAGTCTCATTGAACCATATTTATTTTTAACAAATAAAATATAAGCACCCCTTGGTGATTCTCTAGGTTAGATGAATCATTTATTTAATAGATCCTATAATTTATTTTTCAATTTTTAAATTTCTACTTAAGCCATTCAATAAGGGGGTTTAGATATAAGATTATCATTAGGTGCTAGTTCAATAGTAAAATCAACCTCCTAATCAGGTATAATACTAAGAAAATCATCTATAAAAACATCCATGCATTCATTCATTACTATAACACCACTAATTTGAATAGTTTTATTCTTTTCAACAATGTGAGCTAGGTAACTTTCACTGTCATATCTAATCAATTTCTTATCATCTTGGTATGTTATAAAAGGCATAAAATCATTAAATAAAACTTTCTTAACATTGAAATCTATCTTAACATGATAAAATGAAATCCAATCCATACCCAAAATGATATCAAACTCTCTTAAAAATAGTTTAATGAGGTTTTTAGTAAATATCATCACACTAATAACAGTAAAAATATTCCTATAAATTTTGCTTTATTTAATACTTCCACCTGATGTTTTTGTGAAAAGTTATATCTTAATTTTATATGGTGATATCCCCAATTTAATTTCAAATTTATTAGATATGAAATAATTTTAAGATCTAGAGTCAAACAGGGTATTGGAATAATTAAAATACACAAGTAACATATTTTTCAAACTTCATTTGATGGCCCAATATCAACCATAGTAGTAGAAAAAGATCTTTATAATACATTTTTCTTATGATCTTGATGATTTATATCTTGGTTTAATAATTTTGGGCACACTTTAACATAATGACCCAACTAATTGAAACTAAAACACCTCACCATTGGATGTCTATTAGTTATACCATTATTTGATTCTTCAAGATTCTTTTCTTTTCAATCATGGGACATATAGATAAACTTTCCACATCAGTAATGATCCCATGATTTCATAAGACATTATCTAGTGTTATTTTTACGAAAAATACCACAATATGGGAACTTCATTTTCTAACCTCAAAATTTCTTTGTTGTATGTTTCCCCATTACCTTTTATCCTGATTTATTCTTAATTTTATCACCATGAGGCGCATAAGTTTCATAAAACTCCATCTAAATTTTTTTTGCACAGTGAAAAAATTTCTCATAGATTTTAAATTCTCATTTGGAAAAAGATATTCATAGACTTTTTTTCAATACTGAGTAAAATCCATTAATTTTATTATCAATTTCCAAAACAAAATCTGGTACATTCCTGGCCAGTATTTTAAAATTGTATTCATGCATGGGCACAAAATTTTAATCTTTTTACCTCAATTCCATGACTTATTTTTCCATTCAAAGTTGAATAACCTTAGGGAAATATTTCTCAAGTAAAATATCCTTAAATATTTCCATTTTATGAAATCAAGATCATATTTCTCTCTGGTATTCTTAACTAATGAGGACCATTGATCAGCTTCACCTTTAAGATGATAAATGGAATGAGTTTCATTTTGAAATTCCAAATATCCCATGAATTAAAATATATTCTCTAAATAATTGATCCATCATTTGGATATATCTATGTTAGATGATCCACTAAATTAAGTGGATTTTGTCTCATGAAATTTTCCATAATATATATGTTCCATCATGGTAGATGAGGTTCCTCTAGCATGAATACCATCACTATATATTGTGTAAACTAAGCCATCAATACAAAAAAATTGTTATGTTCCAATTCCATATATCTCAGGATTTTTATTTGGAAGAATATTTTCCTCTTAGTTACTTAACACAATAGATTCTTTGTTTGCTCTGTGAAAAACTATCCTGAACAGGCCTAGTTTAGATGAAGCAATATGTTCATCTTAAAATGTTATATCTTTTCAACTTATCTATAAGGTAAATTCTATCAAGGGTATGACATTAATATCATCCTAACCTCTAAAGTTATCTAAACCAACCTATCATACCAACTACAAGTAACCGACATTAAAAATTACATAATCTCGAGTTTTAAGTCAAGAATTCATTCTATTACATTTGAGGATCTTTTTAGGTTTATAGTTATAGAGAATTAAGTCATAAATCAAACATAAAAAACCATATAATACAATTTGGAAACTTCTTATTAGTATCCATTTTTCTCAAAATTTAAAAATTTAAAAATAAAGAATGATTTATTTTCATAGAAAATATTCATGACTTTTAAATTTACTTATTCCTTTCCCTTACCCATTATTAAATTCCATGGAAAACATTTTAAAAATGTGGGATGAGAAAAAAGATCAGTAAGGTACATAAAAAGAAGAAAATAGTTAGTCTAGTGAAAAACATGAAAACCCATGAAAAACGTTTTCTTAAAAACATAATTTTTTTTCTAGAAAAGAAATTTTCATTCTATTAAAAATATCATTTATATTACCTTTTGAAAATAAAATATTTCCATTAAAACTCATTATAAATAATAGTAAATTCATATAGTTACCTTGGGATATCTTTTCATAGAACCATTATAGAACCCTTACAAAACCTTTATAAATTGGTATAACCGTACAACCAACTTCCTATATAATTCTATAGAGAACATAATCATTACTCAATGCATTGTAGTTCTATCTGGGCACACCCATCATATTATCTATTTGGGATTAACCAACATTTTCTATGTGTACCCATCATATATAATATCCAAGAACCACGACAAGAATAAAACATTTTATTCTTTCACCTTTTCAATATAAAACATTTGAAAAACTCTTTTAAAATCATATGAAAATAACTTCTCGATATAAAAATACCATTTTCATTTAAAAAACCATTTTCAATAAAAAATATGAAAAAAGGGAAAGAGAATTTTAATTGAAAGAAATATGAAATCTTGAAAAGGAATCCAAAAATAAAATAACAGTGACAACGGTGAAAAATGTCATTGTCGCCATGTACATTAAAAAAAGAACATTCATTTTGTTTTTTATACAAATGTTCCATATGAAACACGTAAAAAAATTTATTTTAAAAAACCTATGAAAATAAAGTAAAAATAAAAATAAAATGTATTTTATAAATATTTTATGTACATATTTTTTTTCATAATTGTTTTTAAAAACATTGACATGAAAAAGAAAGAGTTGGTAGGAAAACATTAAAAGAAAACTTTTTTAAAAGAAAAACCCCTCATCAATTTTGATATATTTGAATTATATGTATCATGAAATAATAATGATAAAAAAATATAAATACCATGAAAATATATAAATTCATGATATAAAATGTCAAAGGGGCTGTATATAATCCTCGTAAAAGAGTATAGGGGTATAACATCAAAATATGCCTCAATGAAAGTAACATTGAGATGGATTTTCTTACCTTGAGTATGACTTGTATATGTGTCTTTATCTTCCTAAATAATAAATTTATGTTAATTAAATTTTTTCTTGATAAATTTTTTCAAGTTTATTGTTAATTTTATCTCACTTATTACCATGATATATACAATTACTTAATCTATTACTTTGATGATGGATGTTTTGACCATATTCGGCTTATGGGTCAAAAATAACTTTGGTATGTTTACTATGTTCAAAGAGGTAATTATTTAAACATAACCAGAATAATAATCAATAAATAATTAAAATATTTATACATAAAATATACTTTTAATACTAATCATGAATATTATTTTTGAGAAATGAAGTACATTATGATAATGGAGATGGTAGGTCGTACATACGCATGAGTAACATTTCCATTTTTCAATGATCATTATGGAAAAGAGTTAAGTGATATTTTATTTTTATATAATGATAATGATATAATATATAAAAAAATTATTTATTTAAATATAATTATGTATTTCATTCATGTGGTTTGGTGATGAAAAGAGAGTCACATCACTTCATGATGGCAGAAATCGACACGTTCGCGAACGACATTATCATTTCTTAGTGAGTGAAAATGTAAAAAAAAACAATATATTATATTTAAAAAATGATAAATATATCATTAATATAATAATTTTTCCATTTATATGACATATATTATTTCTAATTATCATTATTTCATTCCATGTAAATCATTAGTGAAACTGAATCACATCGCTTCGCATGACAACAGTCCTCCATACACATGAACGATGATTTCATAACCCATTTGATGAAAGTGGACATGGATTTAGATTATTTAACTAAAATAATAAAATATCATAATATTTAAGATAACGAGGTTATTATATAATCATGGTTTAAGAATAATTTAAGGGGTTGGTGGAAGAAATAAAATAAAAACGCTCGTTGAATAACTTTACCTCTTTTTCAGGTAACTTCCCTTGGTTTTTACCAAATTCTTTCATTAGTTGGATTTATTAACAAACTAAGGGTTATAGAATGATAGTAGGTAATTATAAAAGTTTTTTGGGTTGGTATTGGTTGAATTAATTTTTTTTAAGGTGTTAATAGATCAGGAGAGTAGAAGACCTTTTATAAGTGAGGTAAGCAGTGCAAATGTAATTTTTGAAAAGAAATAAATTCACCAACATTTTTTTATGTAAAGAGTCTCCAAGAATGGAAAGTACTTAATAATATAATGTATAATTTAAAAATATGGACATAAAATAAATTACATATATTTTTAGGTCATTTTAACCCTTGGTTTTTTGTTTATCCCTCTGATAAATCGATTTTTACCTTAATAATGGTAGTTATTTTTTGTTGTTTTCAAAATTAATTTTAGTCAAAAAAATTAATTTGCACTTATTATAAAATATAAATTATTGTGGTTGGAAATATGGAATCCATTTTATCAAATTCAATTCATATAATTGGAAAAATTCAATTAAAAAAACCCACAGACGCGACGAATAACAAGTTTTCAAGGAGAGTATTTTTTGAGCAAAAGAAGATTATATATCAAATCATTGAATAATAAAAATAATTATATAAAAATAAATTAATATTTAATGATATATAATCTCTAAAATTAATTTAAAATATTCCCAATGAGGTTTTATTTTAATTAATTAAAATGGAGAAACATTATTCATTTTAAAACAGTTTTTAGAAAAGCTCATTTTTAAACCAAAAAACAAACTTATACTAAAAAACAATATAAAATTTATTAAAAATTAATTAAGTGGATTAAATATAACTAAAAAATACTTATTTCACTTAAAAAAATATTAAAAAAATATTTTTACTTTTATAGTTATTAAATTATTGAAAAGAATACTTTTTTTACAAAAATCAATATTTTTCACTATTAACTGAAAAATCAATATTTTCCAAAAAATCCCAAAATTTCACTATATTTAAATTTTGATATTATTATTTAGAAAATCATATTCATAGTTTTTAAATTCAAATTCTATAATTTAGAAATTTTACTTTTAAATAAGACCTTATAAGCAAAGAGTTTAGTTAAAATTAATTTTTTTATTTAGAAATTACTTAATATATTTATAGCCAATATAACAACCTAATTAATATTAATAAATATGAAAATTATTTATTTAAACTTTTCATAAGTTATTTAATATACACATTTTTACCCAATTTAATTTCATGATGAAGGAAGATACCCGAATCTCTTTAATTGTTTTTTTTGTGGGTGACCTTCACTAATAAGTTTACGGTGAAATTTTGAACCTATTGATTTATTAATTGTTAATTGTTAATAATATAATTAATAATTAATTATAATAATAATAATTATATTTTCAATTAATAATTATTAAATAATTATTAATTATATTGATTATACCCAACAAAATATTTCAATTTTTTCAATAGGGTTATATACGTTGGTAAAGATATATTTTTTGTTAGTACAATGTTTTAACAATAGATATTTCTGTCTCTAAATTGTTGGTAAAAACTCTATCATTAAATATTAATTTAATATATGAAACAATTTTATACGATTATAATAATACTAACAGATAATGTACATATTTGTTAAAATTTTTATAAACATATCCATACATCAAATTTATCTTTTCATAATATATATTAGGTTCTTGGGGGTATAATTAAATTAAAAAAACACACCACACACACAGACTAGAAATACAGAACATAACCCCCCGAAAAGATATCCTACCCATCAAACCTTATTTATTCATTATATGGCCTAATGACCTAGTAGGCATGAAACCCATTACAGAGCACAAAGGCCCACAAACTGGCTCGAAGTCCCAGTGAAACGTAATGTCAGCATCATGCTTGTTTCACCATTTGTCTGAGTCACTTCCTCTCCGTGTCACCTCCTGCCAATGGAATAAAAGACATTATGTGAAACTCATTCAAACTTCATCCACAATATTTTTAACATATCAGTTGTCACTGTGGCGGTTCACACTGCTGGTAGGATTTAATGGTTTAATGACTACTGAAATATACACTATATGAGTAGATATGTACAACTTAGGAATTTTCCCCACGTGCACATGTGAAACATTAATTCTAGGAAAAGGCACTATAATCTTCTAGGCTTCTGCACCTGGAATGGCACTGCAATCTACACAAGGCTTCTGCATATTAAGTATCAGTTGTGGGATGTGCAAGGAAGCTAAAAAGACTTAGGGTAGCATAAAGGATGTATCTTATCATGATGTTGGTTCATAGTGTTCTAAAATAGAGAAAATTTAAAGCACAAAATTAAGGAAAAATAAATGAAAATGCATGGAATCAAGTTTTAAGTTAACATAATTAAGGAATCTAAAGTATAGCTTTAGACACAAAAAAAAACTTCAATAGAAATACTATTTTAACCTAACATAGCCTCCTTACTTTCTATTTAGTTTCAAGGAGATTGAGGGTAGTAGCCTAGCCACTATTTATACATATCAAAAATGATCCTCTAGGAAGCAATAAAGTTGGGCCAATAATATGCTTAAGGATTTAGTGGCCGGACCTCATTTAAATACACTAAAAGAAAACTGAAATTAGTGAAAAAGGAACCAAAAGTCGTAGTGGGATTTCATTATCACTGACCACTCATATTCTCTTTAGTTTTAGTGTATCAATACATATGAACATTAGTGATGAAGTTCTTTATCAAACCTCTATCTTTGAATTAGAAAAACCCTCACCCTTATCCAGCATGATTGAGCAGTAATTATTGAGAACATCCAAGGAAGTGACTGAAACCTCCTCCAAATCAAGCTGGAAAGATCTAGTTCTTTTCATCTAGCCTCATCAATAGAAAATTTTTTTGTAGGTATTTTCATATAGTAGATTGAAAACATAGTCCAGTCAATATTTTTGATCCACTAGGCCAAGAAAATTTCCCAAAAAAACACCAGGAAACCAATATGTATTTTTAGATTAAAAAAGCTAAATATTTCAAAAAATTAAACCGAATTAACTAAAAATTGAATAAATAAATAATTTTCTAGATTTGGTCATTAGAATTTAAGTAAATTTTCAATATATACAGGGATTTTTTCAATTTAAGTAAAAAAATTGTATCAGTTAACAATTTAAAAATACCATGTTTATTTTCAAAATATGAAATCTAGAAATAGTTATAGAAAATATTCTATGATAAAAAATAATTCTAAGAAATCAACAAATGAATTTTTAAAATTTTTGAAAAATCATAATCCCTACTCAGTTTTCATTCTAAAAAATTAGTCCATAGTAAATTTGAAATTGTTAGATTAGTCATAAATCATTATTTTTAATGAAAAATAGAAGAATTATGTAATATAGAATATTCTAAAAATTTCCCAACCAAAAAAATCTAAATTAAAAAATAACTTGCTTTTGTTCACAAAAAAATATCATGATGGATACATAGAACATTTTACAGTAAATTTCCAAAAATCACCAAATAATGTATTTAAAAAATATATATACATATATAGATCTAGAAAATTAATCATTTAATATCAAAAGTGAAGTTTTTTAATGCAAATGTATAAAATTAAAAACTGCCTAAAATGATAAAATAAAAAACACTTGCATAATATATATTTATACCAACATGAGAAAAATGGAATATTACATTTCCTTGTCAACATATTTTATAACATTATTCTTCTCATCAGAATCTATATGTAAAAAAAAGTAAGATTTAATTATTCCTGTATCATTATTATCATCACCAGATGTATTGAAAGGAGTATTTATAAAACCATAATTTTTTGGATGTATAGGAAATTATCCTTCTCATATTGATAAAATTTTAATTGAATTAAAAGTGATCAGTAAGTGAAATCATTTTAGTGTATGGGTCCTTGATAATAATATTGTACATGGATCATGATAATAAGTGTAATATTCTAACCATATCATCATCATTTAGGTTCTACTCAACCATGATTTCTAAGAAACTTAGTCTAAATGGAGAATTTAATAACATTAAAGGAGGTGACTATAAAATATATTAAAATTTCAAACCACGGATTATTAAACAATAATAAAAAATACTATAAAAATAACATGCATATTACCCATCAAGTGGTCGCAGTAGGCTTTACAGTTTTTTGTTTTAATTTCCCATTCATGTAACATGAGGTCAGTGAGTGATCCAATTTCAGTATATAATTCTTGGTTTTACAGAGGATGGGTTTTATTGCAAGAAATCTGAGAGAGATAAAACTAGAAAACTAGATGTTATGGGGATTTTAGTTCCTAACCCATCTTAAGAAATTTTCATCTAAGAGAGCTAGATGACTAGATTCAATCAATGATGCATAACCTAAGCTCTATTAATTGTTTATATGATGTGAAAAGTGATGCTCAGTAGATGGGTATTCACATTAAAACTAGAAAAACAATTTTAGACTTAGGTTATTCTAAAATTCATCCAAATTTAAAGGAATTTAAGCTTAATGGGATATAAAGTTCCACCTAGTTTGATTGCTTATCGGTAACAACCATTATATTCCTGTGAAAATTGATCCTTTCATGAGACTAGTGACACATCAAAGGGTTCCAAAAATGTCAAAATTTTATTTTTTTATGAAATTTGTTTTATTCACTTGGATAAATTATTTTACATCCAACAAAATAAAATCTACCAAAATAAATATTTACTAATTAGTAAGGTATGGTGATGAAGATTTCTATCCAATCCATAAAGGTTATTGTCATTAATTTCCAATTTCATGTGATTGTAGATGTGAAATTGGAAAAGATTTAACTTATACTCAATAATATTTTTAAGAGAATAATTCCCAATATATTTAATTTCCATAAATTAAATACCACAGTAAGTCTCACTACTTATATTGTGAAGACTACATGCTAAAGGATATTTTTAATGATAAAGTGCCTAGACCATTCAAGGGCTATCTAATGAGAAAATTCATCAAAGAGTGAAAGACAAGTGTGATTGTGACATGCAATGTAAAAATCGAGTTGGGTAGAGAGGCAATATATAGAATTCATAGACGTTCTTCCCAAAGTAAAGGCTTGGGGTTCATATACACTTAAGGTATTAACCCAAGCTACATTTTTTTGAGTATATTGGGGAAATTTTAACCAATAATGAGTTGGATGAGTGGAATTAGTTGTGAAGTTGAGTAAGGAATTCATACCCTATCCCACTTGATGCAAACTAAGGTTCAGAAGAAATCTTAAAGGAGGAAAATGAACTTAGTTTGAATGCAATATAATATGGTATGTTGGGGAATTTGTAAACCATAAATTAATTGATACAAACATGACCCAATTTATAATTTCTATTTGGACTCCTGATTATCACTATTATCATTTTTCATTCTTCTTCACCACTAGAAAAGTTAATGATTTCGATGATAAATAATGGAAATATGGTATATATTTTGGTGAACATGATCATCATATCAAGGCATTTCAATATAATTTTGGAAGCACATTTTTTTGTGATAAGAAGCGAGGGGACTCTAAATTATTCCTAGGAAAAGTCTCTGGAAAGAATGGATGATTAAGTGTTGGTAGGTTTTTTTTAATTTGTACATGAATTTGTGTTTGAAACTTTTCTTGTGGGATAATTTGATATGTTGGTACTTGGATCATCAATAGATTGGTTATTTACATTTGAATGAAAAAACATCCAAGTTGTAAAGACCTGGAAATTTCAAGTAATTTTTTTCTTAAATACTTTGGAATTTTATGAGTCTGTGGCTTCTGACGACACTTGATTCCGAGGTCTGGTGTGCCCGAAATCAATTTCTGATGTTTTGCTCGGGTACGTTCATTGAACAAACAAGAGGGGTTTTCTATATTTTGAACCAATGCTCATAATTGAAATCCAAGTGCACTGATGAACTCGCAGCACCGATAATTGCTTAAGGGGAGATTTACTACAGTTGCATTTTATGCGGGTTTGAAGTTATGTTTTAGGGTTGAATTAAGAAGTAAATAAAATTGTTTGTACAATATTATTTTGTATCTAAGGAGGTTAATTCCTCCCATGGGTAGCTGAGGGTGGGAACCACAATTGTAAAGACCCATAAATTTCAAGGGAAATTTTTTCTTAATTTTCTTTGGGATTTTATGAGTACATAGTTTCTGACGGCACCTGATTCTGAGGCCCGGTGTGCCCGGAATAATTTTCCAAAGTTTTGCTTGGGTACATTTAGTGAACGAACGAGCGGGTTTTTCTATCTTTTGAACCGATGCTCGGAATCGAAATCTAAGGGCACCGATGAAACCGCAACACCTGTAATTACTTAAAAAGTCCTTTTCCAGAGTTGCGTTTTCTCGGGAAGAGTTGTTTCTTTTGTGGATTAAGACTTCCGAGAAATAAAATTTGTGCAAATAATTTTATTTCTTTAAAGTGGTTAAATCCTAAGGGTGGAGGTTGGGTGGAACTAACCACCCATGTGAGGCTAATAGTGAGGTGGGGCCCACACGAGCCCCATCCCTTCAAATTCCCTAACTTCTCTAAAACCCTCACTTTAATTATGTGACACACCCTCTCATTAATGATGCCAACTTTACTTCATTTAATTTTGACAAGCTCAAGATTTATTAAGTTAAGTTAATTCAACTTTTGGATTTTGGAAATGCATGTGTTGGGTAATAAAATAAGAAGAATCTTAATTTATTTGGGTTGGTTGGTTGTGTGGGGAATTGGAGGAGATAGAACTCGTCTTCTTCGTTGGAGAACGCGAAGAACGTCAAGACCTCGACGAAGAACGCCATCACTGCAAGGAGTAATTGACATGCCATTCTTCTCTTCTCTGCAGCTGGTGTGAGATTCCATCCACCTTGGACATACGCCGACGCCGTCAACTGCGACGCCGACCACCGTCACCGTTGTTGAGGTAGGGGGTTTTCGTATATAGTGTTTATGTGAATTATACCCTCGTGCGTGGGTATTTAATTGCAGGGTGTTTGCATAATTTATTTTGAATAAATTATACCCTCTTCAATGATTAAAAACACTTGTTTAAATGATTTCCAATTGATAACACCAAACGCGGAGGGCGCAGGCCGAACAAACACGACCCGACAACCCTCCGCAGCTTGTTTATTGATGTGCGAATCGGCGGGTGATGACGAAGCGAGCCGCAAAGGCATTTTGAACCCTTCGCAGTAATCTACGGGTCCCATAGTGACCATAGGCACAGACGGTGGGAGGAACGGAACACCGGTGCGTATCCGGTGGTCCGCGGAAAGCGGCGGTGGCGCGCCGCTGGAACAGAACCGCTGCGGCTGAGCCACGATGGTGGACCAAATCGGAACGGCTTAGCCGTTCCGGAATCTGAGGGGCGCGACTTAAGTGCCATGGCAGCTGGCCACCAACTCCCTCCCCTGGCCATACCGGGGCGGGTTGAGCGGACCGGACTGCCAGCGCTGTCCGGGCCAGGTCGGGTCGACCCGGTTCGGGCCGACCCAGGGGGTATCGGGCCGGGTCGGACCGGGCCAAAACCCCCTATTTTCGGGCAGTTTCGTTCAAACGCCCATAACTTGGGCTACAGACCTATGATCGACGCACCGTCAGTTGTGATGGGATCCTTGGATCGATATGGTCATTTCAGTATATTAAAATCAAGGTTTTGGAGAATTTTGGATACGGATGGGTTGGTTTGAACACGAGACCAACCGGGCCCTCAGAGAAGAAATGCTTATAACTAGAGCTCCGGACATCCGATTGACGTGCTGTCGACTTTGTTGGATTCCTCTTAGTGAGACGGACCTGTTGGCTTACTCCAATCGAGGTTTGGATGAAGTTGGAGTACAGTCGGGTTGGTTTTGACTTAAAAACCAACCGGACCCCTGGAACGAAAAAACCATTAACTCTCAGACCGAGCGTCCGATTGACGTGCCGTCTGTCACGTTGAGTTCCTTTTTTTGAGACAGAACTTTGAGATACATCAAATCCGGACTACATATTAGTTGATGTATCTACCCCCTTGGATCGTGGAGTGGACCCTCCCGGGAAAGAGCATGCTGTGTGCGGGAACCCTAGAGCTGGCTGCGACTGCGACGACGATGACGACTCACTGAAATCCTCCATGGGTTCGGCAGTGATGATGATCATACTGAAATCCTCCATGGGTTCGACGGTGAAGAATTTCATTCTGGAATCCTCCATGGGTTCGACGATGATGACAACCGTATTGGAATCCTCAGTGGGTTCGATGGTGAATACTTTCGTACTGGAATCCTCCGTGGGTTCGATGACGATGACAACTGTATTGGAATCCTTCGTGGGTTTGACGGTGAAGACTTTCGTACTGGAATCCTCCGTGGGTTCGACGACGAGGACAACCTTATTGGAATCATTTGTGGGTTCGCCGGTGAAGAATTTCGTACTGTAATCGTCCGTGGGTTCGACGACGATGACAACCATATTGGAATCCTCCGTGGGTTCAACGGTGAAGACTTTCGTACTGGAATCCTCCGTGGGTTCGACGGTGAAGAATATCATATTGGAATCCTCAGTGGGTTCGATGACGACGATGACCGTATGAGAATTCTACGTGGGTTCGGCGGTGATGACTACTATACTAGTATCCTACGTGGGTCCCAACTTAGATGAATCAGTGGCTACATCTGATCACCTCTATCACCTTACGAAGAAGTATACCTGTGTGAGCTGAGTCTTGACTTCCAATCATTATATTCAATATGATTGACTTGTTTTCTTATGTGGATTTGTGTTGTTCTTTTCTGTGTGGATTGGGTTGTACTATCCTATGTGGACGTGATCGAACTTGGGCTCGGATGATGGAGTCGTACTGGAATTGATGACTTAGGTATATGTATGGGCATATACCTAAGTAGTGTTGGATGTTAGTTCGTGATTGTATATTTATTTTTTGGATTATCCTTTGTGGATTCTGGGAGACCTTTGCGGGTCTCAGGGTCCCTACTAAGTAGAGTATACTCACCCCTGCACAGGCTATGCCCACACTACATTGTGTTGGATGCAGACGAAGAACAACACTGATCGTGGTTGAGGATTGTGGAGCAGTCAGTACCTGGAGGTGGACCACTGGGCATGACGTACACGGAGCGGACGACTGAACCGACGAGCTGAGGAGGCTATCTGTACCCACCCTTTAGGTGGGACTTCCGGTGGACAGCTCGACGTTACTGCTTTACTTTCAGTTTCATTAATTTCTTTCAGTTGTACTTTACTTCAGTTGGGTTTGTATTCTGGCCCATTTACTTTCCAGCACTTACATTTATACCCAGTTTGCTTAGTTTTTACTTCATCTTGATTACTCTGGTGTTTTTTTAGTTTATAAAGGCAATTCCTTCCCTTTTTATCAGGATTTACGCCTTTGGTGCTAGTCTCCAGCCCCTGGCCTATGGGAGGCGGGCTTGGGGTAGTCACGACACGGGCCCCGAGGATGGGTCATGAAAAATTGGTATCAGAGGATTCGGTTCTACCACAGAACTTAGTACTCTGATATTTTCTTTTTGTGAAGCAATAGTGTAAAGGGTACTAAGTATGGTTTTCATTTCAGGGAGTCCAGCATTGGTGCAGCGGCTGACGTATCTGTACACCAGGACCCTGACTACTGATTTTCTGACTTAGTGCACGAAAACACTGATCGCATGTGTGTTTCAAAAGTTTTCTTTAAGTTAGCTCAAACTAGGTCAGCTCACCAGGTTTAAATCATTTGACTGTGTCGCATCTGTTCAGGATTTCTCCATGCAGAAAGTCAGTTGGAGTTTCCAAGAGAGTACTCGATGATGGCTCACAGAGCGATGAGGCTCCGGTGCAGGGCCCTATTTCTATGTTGGATCCTTCGGGTGGTGTACCAGCAGCACCACCACCAGTTAGGCAGCAGATGCCACCAGCCGTACTAGTGGATGGTGCACGCTGGCAGAGTGTGTTGCACGAGTTCCAGCAGCAGAGGCCTTTGAGGTTACGAGGCGAGACAGATTTCCAGACAGTAGTGGACTGGATGGAGGTAATTTCTAGAGTTCTACACCTAGTTTAGAGCTAGTAGAGAAGATGGTGATCTTAACTACAGGTGTTTCCCAGTGAGTGAACATGAGGTTGGTTTGAATAGTAATGAGGCTTTGGTACGTGGAATGATGCCTGAGATAGTACCTTCGGGTAGTGTGCCAGCTATATCACTACCTATTGGTCAGCAATTACAACTGGCAGTACCGGTAGAGTACGTATGTAGGCTTAGTTCCTTACACATGTTTCAGCATCAGATACCCCTCAGGTTCCAAGGTGAGCCCGACTCACAGGCGGCTGAGGACTGGCTTGAGGTGGTGACTGAGAGTTTCCTAGAGCTTATACAGCTTCGGCAAGATGACATTCCAGTAACTGAGAATTCACCGGGGCGTACCAAACTGTTCTTAGTACTCGATGAATACGATGCGATCGGTGCTTCAGGGATCGAACTTCTGAGAGGGGTATATTTAAGGACATCCGAGCCATCGCCTTTTCTCTATGCATTCCTACTTATGCTAGGGAGCTAGAAAGAACCTTTGTGGTTGAGAATTCTTTTTCTAAATGGATGCAGTCAGTGAAGGTTAGCAGTGGGAAAACAGGAAACTGGCACCAATCTCAGAGACTTGGGTGTGTAAAATATTTCAAGTAGAGGAAGTGAAAAGGACAGATGAATCTGCAGGGCGGCAGACGTGGAAGTGGAGCTAGGAGAGCAGCATGGGGTGGTGAACATTTTGACATGTTGCAACAACCCGCCTTTTTAATCCCCACTAGGCTCAGGAATCTGGAGGTGAGGGGAAAGAGTAGCTGCATGCGGTCAAGGAGTGCGACCGAAATGGCTATAAGGATGATTTGATGTACGGACTATGTCTTCTTCTAGCTGCCGTAGCAATAGACATCGATACGAATCATTCCTTCCTTCCATAAATCTTGTCCCAAACCTAGAGTTTCCGGTTAAGCCGTTGACTTG
This sequence comes from Viscum album, assembly GCA_963277665.1. Lineage (NCBI taxonomy): Eukaryota > Viridiplantae > Streptophyta > Magnoliopsida > Santalales > Viscaceae > Viscum > Viscum album. The sequence goes on from OY728164.1 coordinate 1,261,654,348, forward strand.
ACCCTCATGTCTGGAGATACCTTGGAGGAGACTCGAAAATCAAACTTGCGCCGACGGTGTGATCTGACCCTTGAGACGAGAGTTTCGGTTGGAACCTCTTGGTAGCAGCGTTGAGGCCTTACGACGTTAGTTTGAGTATGGACTGGGCAATCAAAGTTCATACACAAATTGACGGTATTAGGAAAATGTCGGGATGAGTATTCCTTGGTCGGCGAAAAGGAAACCTTAGGCAACACAGGTTAAAATCATGCATAGGGGGGTGAAGCCAATCACTCTTAGGTCGTCCAACCTTACCCTTGTGGTTGTATGAGTTTTTAGTTTCAGTTCTAATCAGGGAAAGGAGGCCTCTAGAGTTCGAGGATGGCGACCACGTTCTTATATGGGTCTCACCTCGATAAGTTTTACGGAGTTTTGGCCGGGGCGGCAAGTTATCTCCGTGCTTCATCGGACCATTCTAGGTTCTCAGCAGGATTGGCAAGGTGGTTTACAGCATGGCTCTACCACCTCAGTTTCACCGGGTGCACGACGTCTTCCACGTATCTCAGCCGAGGAGATACGTGCACGACCCGACGCATATCATCAACCATGGGGAGTTGGACATTAACGATGGGGAGACTTTTGAGGAGGTCCCGATGGAGATCGATGATCGATAGGAGAAGGTCCTATGTGGGCGGTTGATTGCTCTAGTGCACATCAGATGGCAGCACGAGGACCTCCAGGAGAGCACTTGGGAGCTGGAGGCTCAGATGCGTGCTCAGCACCCTCATTTGTATCCCTAGTTTGTGATGTATCTTTACAGGGATGTAAAGATATGAGGTGGGAGTAATGTAAAGACCAGTAAATTTCAAGGTAAATTTTTTCTAAATTTTATATGGGATTTTACGAGTACGCAGTTTCTGACGACACCTGATTCCGAGGCCCGGTGTGCCAGGAATCATTTTACGAAGTTTTGCTCGAGTACGTTCAGTGAACGAACGAGCGAGTTTTTATATCTTTTAAACCGGTGATCGGAATCGAAATATGAGGGCACCGATGAAACCACAACACCAGTAATTTCTTAAAAAGACCTTTTCCAGATTTGCGTTTGCTCGAGAAGAGTTGTTTTTTTTGGATTAAGACTTCCTAGAAATAAAATTTTTGCAACTAATTGTATTTCTTTAAAGTGGTTAAATCATAAGGGTGGAGGTTGGGTGGAACTAACCACCCATGTGAGGTTAATAGTGAGGTGGGGCCCCTACGAGCCCCATCCCTTCAAATTCCCTAACATCTCTAAAACCCTCACTTTAATTATGTAACACACCCTCTCATTAATGATGCCGACTTTACTTCATTTAATTTTGACAAGCTCAAGATTAATTAAGTTAAGTTAATTCAACTTTTGGATTTTGGAAATGCATTGGTTGGGTAATAAAATAAGAAGAGTCTTATTTTATTTGGGGTTGGTTGGTTTTGTGGGGAATAGGAGTAGATAGAACTTGTCTTCTTCGTTGGAGAACGCGAATAACGTCAAGACCTCGACGAAGAACGTCGTCACCGCAAGGAGTAATTGATGTGCCGTTCTTCTCCTCTCTGTAGCCAGTGTGAGATTCCATCCACCTTGGACGTACGCTGACACTGTCAACCGCGATGCTGACCTCCGTCACCGTTGTTGAGGTAGGGGGTTTTCGTATATAGTGTTTATGTGAATTATACCCTCGTGCGTGGGTATTTAATTGCAGGGTGTTTGCATAATTTATTTTGAATAAATTATACCCTCATCAATGATTAAAAGCATGTGTTTAAATGATTTCCAATTGATAACACCTAACGCGGAGGGTGCGGGCCAAACAAACATGACCCGACAACCCTCCACAACCTTTTTATTGATGTGCGAATGGATGTGAGATGACGAAGCAGTCCGCAAAGGTGTTTTGAACCCTTTGCAGTAATCTAAGGGTCCCGTAGTGACCATAGGCGCAGACGATGGGAGGAACGGACCACCGGTGCGCGTCCGGTGGTCCGCGGAAAGAGGCGGCGGTGCGCCATGCCAGTGGGGCGGCGCCGACGACCGGCGGCGGCGGCGCGCCACCGGAACAGAACCGCCACGACTGAGCTACGATGATGGACCAAACCGGAACAGCTTAGATGTTCCGGAATCTGAGGGGCGTGGCTTAAGTGCCGCGCCAATTGGCCGCCAACGCCCTCCCCTGGCCGGACCATAGCGGGCTGAGCGGACCGGATCGCCAGCGCCGGCCGGGCCGGGTCGCGCCGGTTGGGCCGGGCTGCGCCGGCTGGGCTGGGCCATGTCGACCGGGCCGGGCCGTTCCTTAGTGGGCCAGACCCGGACCCGGGTCAGGTCAACCCAGTTCGGGCCGACCCAGGGGGTATCGGGTTGGGTCGGACCGGGCCCGAACCCCCTATTTTCAGGCAGTTTCGTTCAAATGCCCATAACTTGGGCTACAGACCTCCGATCAACACACCATAAATTGCGATGTGATACTTGGATCTAGACGGTCATTTCAATATATTACACTCAAGGTTTCGGAGAACTTTGTGTATGGACGGGTTGGTTCGAACACGAGACCAACCGGGCCCTTGGAGCGGAAACGCTTATAACTTGAGCTCTGGACCTCCGATTGATGTGCCATCAACTTTTTTGGATTCCTCTTAGTGATACGGACCTTTTGGATTACTCCACTCGAGGTTTGGACACAGTTGGAGTGCGTTTGGGTTGGTTTTGACTTAAAAACCAACCGGGCCCCTAGAACGAAAAAACCATTAACTCTCAGACCGGGCGTCTGATTGACGCGCCGTCTGTCACATTGAGTTCCTTTTGTCGAGACAAAACTTTGGGATACATCAACTCCAGACTACGTGTCAGTTAATGTATCAACCCCCTTGTTTTTTGGAGCAGACCCTCCCGGGAACGAGCATGCTGTGTGCGGGAACCCTAGAGCTGGTTGCGACTACGACGACGATGGCGACTGCACTGAAATCCTCCATGGGTTTGGAAGCGATGAAGACCGTACTGAAATCCTCCGTGGGTTTTATGGTGAAGACTTTCATTCTGGAATCCTCCGTGGGTTCGACGGTGAAGACTTTCGTACTGGAATCCTTCGTGGGTTCGACGACGATGACAACCGTATTAGAATCCTCCGTGGATTCGATACTGAATACTTTCATATTGGAATCCTCCATGGGTTCGACGACGATGACAACTGTATTGGAATCCTCCGTGGGTTCGATGGGGAAGACTTCCATACTGGAATTCTCCATGGGTTCGACGAAGATGACAACCGTATTGGAATCCTCCGTGGGTTCGACGGTGAAGACTTTCGTACTGGAATCATCCGTGGGTTCGACGGTGAAGAATATCGTACTGGAATCCTCAGTGGGTTCGACGACGATGACGATCGTACGAGAATTATCCATGGGTTCGGCGGTAACGACTACTATACTAGTATCCTACATGGGTCCCAGCTTAGATGAATCAGTGCCTACATCTGATCACCTCTATCACCTTACGAAGAAGTATACCTTTGTGGGATGAATCTTGACTTCCAATCATTATCTTCAATATGATTGACTTGTTTTCCATGTGGATTTGTGTTGTGATTTCTTATGTGGATTGGGTTGTACTATCCTGTGTGGACGCGATCGAACTTGGGATCGGATGATGGAGCCGTACTGGAATTGATGACTTAGGTATATGTATGGGCATATACCTAAGTAGTGTTGGATGTTACTTCGTGATTGTATATTTATTTTGTGGATTATACTTTGTGGATTCTGGGAGGCCTTCTGGGGTATCGGGGTCCCTACTGAGTAGCGTATACTCACCCCTGCACGGGCTTTGCCTGCACTACGTTGTGTTGGATGCAGACGACAGACATCATTTATTGTGGTTGAGCTTTTGGAGCAGTCGGTACCTGGAGGTGGACCACTGGGCGGGACGTACACGGAGCGGACGACTGACCTGAGGAGTTGAGAAGGCTATCTGTACCCACCCTTCAGGTGGGACTTCTAGTGGATGACTCTATGTTTCTGCTTTACTTTCAGTTGCTGTACTTTCTTTCAGTTGTACTTTACTTCAGTTAGGTTTGTATTCTGGACTATTTACTTTCCAACACTTACAGTTGTACCCAGTTTACTTAGTGTTTACTTTATCTTGCTTACTCTGGTGTTTTTTTACTTTATAAAGGCAATGCCTTCCCTTTTTATCGGGATTTACGCCTTTGGTGCTAGTCTCCAGCCCCTGGCCTATGAGAGACGGGCTTGGGGTAGTCACGACACGGGCCCCGAGGACGGGTCGTGACAACAACCACCTAACTTCCCAAGTTTGGATGTTAGAGAGGTGGGTCCCGCAAGATCCCCAACCATTTAATTTCCTCTAAAATCCTTAAAACCCCTCATTAATTTGGAAAACCCCCCTTTAATTTCCACTCTCTCCACTCCCCTCACTCCATTAATCCATGTCAAACCCTCAAATTAATGAGGATATTTCCCCTCTCTCTCTCCTCTTCCTCTCTTTAATTAAATGCCAACACATTTAATTAATTAGGTTCTTTCCTCTCCCTCTCCTCTCTATCTCTTTAATTAAATTCCAACACATTTAACTAATGAGGATCTTTCCTCTCCCTCTCTTTAATTAAATGCCAACATATTTAATTAATGAGGTCATTTGAATTTTGAAAGATAAATTTCATGTGATCTAAAATAATAGGAGGTGCCTATTATTTTATTTGGGTGGGGGGGAGAGCTTTAGTTGTGCGAATGAAGTTTGGGAGTGCTCTTGAGATTTTGGAAGAAACCAGCCTCCGATGAAGAACGGCGTCTCCTTCGACGAAGAACACCAGTTCCATGACGAACAATGACGTGCCACCCTTTATCTTATCCGCAACAAGTGAGGAGATGCTGCTTCCTCCTCAGACGCACTCCGTCGAAATCTACAAATCCTCACCTCGTGACTCTATCTACCGTGACACCGATGTTCATCATCTTTTTGAGGTAGGGGTTTATTCTTGTAATTGAATGTTTTCATACCCCGTTCTTAGTTGGAAATCTTGGTTTATATATGGTCAATTGATATCGCTTTACGTAGAGGGAGTGGGTCGAACAAACACGGCCCGACAACCCTCCATTGATCTTGTTATTATTTTTAGAATCGACAACCGAAGGGGAAGCAGACACGACGCCATCGCACCATGTCGGGAACGCGATGAAGGAAGCCGGTGCCATCACGCCTGCTATGCGGGAGGAACCGCAACCCGCATCACGAGCCACTTTGGTGGAATAACCGGCCGGCCCTCGGTCGGCCGGGTGAAGGGGAGCCGCGACGCCAGGACGGCGCCGCGCTAGAAGAGTTGGGGCCCGCTTTGTGGGCCTCTTGTGTCAGAAGACTGGCCGGCCTAGCCGGCCGGTTTGGGAAGGGCGGCGCCGCTTGGAACCGTCGGTTCAGACAGCCGGGGGGCCGCACCCCCTTAGAACCACTCGGCCTTCGGGCTGAGCCACTCGGTCATCCGGCTGAGCCAGCCGTGCCGCACGCCCAGCCGGGCTGCATGCCCGGCCGAGCCAGCCGGGCCGTGCACCCAGCCGGGCCGGGCCGCGCCAGTTCGGGCTGGGCCGCACCCCGCTGGGCCGTGCCACTTCGGGCCAAGTTGCATTTTACCTTCGGACCAGTCCGACACCCCTGCCAGGTCGGACTCATCAAACTTGGTTAACCCGACCCATCGGCCCACTGGGCTAAATGGACCAGGCCTCTTATTCACTTAAACGTGAATAACTTAAAGACCACACGTCCGATCGACATGACGTCTGTGGCATTGGAACTCTTTTGATGAGACAGTCCTTTTGAGATACTATAAGTGAGTTTTGGAAAACTTTGGTAAATGTCTGGGTTTGGAACGAGCATATTTCCAACAAGGCCCCTGGAATGAAAAAGCCAACATCTCTCAGACCGGGCGTCCGATTGATGCACAGTCTATCACGTTGAGTTCCTTCTGATAAGACAAAACTCGGGATAAATCAACTATGTAATTCTTGACATTTTAGGTATCGACCCACCTTACTTGAGGAGAGGACCCTCCCAGAATCTAGTACGTTGTGTGCGAGAACCCTAGAGCTGGCTGCAACTCAACAACTACTGTACTGGAATCCTCCGTGGGTTTGACAGCGATGACTACCGTACTGGGATCCTATGTGGGTTCGACGGTGATGACTACTGTTCTTGTAACCTGTGTGGGTCTGGCAGTATTGAACTCTGTATTTGTATCCTGTGTGGGTCCGACAGAGTTGCTGGTCTTGTATCCTCTGTGGGTCCGACAGCTTAGCTGGACTTGTATCCTATATGGGTCCAACAGATTAGATAAGTCAGTGACTACATTTGATCATCTCTATCACTATACGAAAGATGTATACTTGTTTGAGCTGAGTCTTGATTTTCCAATCATTATCATCGATGTGATTGACTTGCTTTTCTGTGTGGACTGGGTTGTACTTTCCTATGTGGACTTGGTTTTGTTTCCCTATGTGGTCTGGGTTGTGCTTGGGCTCGAGAGTTGGAGCCGAATTTTAATTGATTAATTAGGTATATGTATGGGCATATATCTAAGTAGATTCGGTTGATTCTTTGTGATTGTATATTTCCTTTGTTGTTTATCCTTCGTGGATTATAAGAGACCTTCGAGGGTCTCAGGGTCCCTACTGAGTATCGTATACTCACCCCTGGACATGATATGCCTGCACTATGTTGTGTTGGGTGTAGACGATGGACAACACTAATCGAGGTGGAGGCTTGTGGAGATGGATGATACCCGGAGGTGGACCACTTGGCGGGACGTACATGGAGCGGATGGCCCGACCCGAGGAGCTGAGGAGACTATCTGTACCCACCCTTCAGGTGGGATATCCGGAGGGCGACTCGGTTTTGATATTTTACTTTACTGCTGTTGTACTTTCTTTTCAGTTGGATTTTTATACTATCCCATCTACTTTTCAACACTTACTTTTGTACTCAGTTTTACATAGTGCTTACTTCGCTTGAGTACCCTATTGTGTTGTTTACTTTACAAAGGCAATGAGTTCCCTTTATTTTTGGATTTATGCCTTTAGTGATAGTCACCAGCCCCTGGACTATGGAAGGCGGGCTTGGGGTAGTCACAGCATGGGCCCCGAGGACGGGTCGTGACAAATTGGTATTAGAGGAGTCAGTTATACCGCATAACTCAAGACTCTGATAATTTATTCTCTGTGAAGTAATTGTGTTAAGAATATTGAGTTTGGTTTCTAGTCTAGGGAGTCTAGTATTGGTGTGGCATCCAACGTATCCATACACCAAGACCTTGACTTCTGATTTCTGACAAAGTGCTCGAAAACACTGATTGCATGTGTGTTTCAAAAGTTTTCTTTGTGATTACTTTGTGTCAGCTCACCAGGTATACTGTACTAACCGTGGAGCATCTGTTTATTTTCATGATGGCCCCACGAAGGAAGCCATCCATGGTTCCTTGTTACGTGTGATATGGAAGCCCACCGAGCGACGAGGCCTCGGTACAGGGCCCCATCACAGCGAAGGCCCCAATGGTACCACTACCCGTTGAGCCACCGATGCTATCAGCCCCAGCGGCGGAGAGTGCACACCGCCTGAGCGTGTTGCATGAGTTTCAGCAATAGAGGCCGCCCAGGTTTTGCGGAGAGTCATACCCTCAAGCAGCCGAGGATTGGATGGAGGCTATCGCCAGAGTCTCCAGATTGGTAGGGACACTAGCTGACCTTATGGTGATCCTTGCTACGAGTCTTCTGCATGCAGCAGCAGGTAGATGGTGGAACTTGATTCTCTAGGTGCACGATGAGGCATCTCTACTTTGGATGGAATTTTAGAGCCTCTTCCACTTGGAGTTTGTTCCAGCCACTCTCCATACGGTGCACATCCATGAGTTACTACATCTGCTGCAGGGAAGTATGACAGTAGATCAGTACTCGGTTAGGATTACTGACCTCTCATGCTACTCCATTGACATGGTACGAGACCCGTTCTTCAGGGCCCATAACTTTGGGTAGGGACTGAGGCACGAGATCAGAGCCTCGACGATTCCCCTCAGCATCCTGATACAGGTAGGGGTGCTAGAGCGAGCCCTTCTAGTGGAGAGCTTCCTCGCCGAGAGGCCACCAACAGAGAGACCCGCCGCAGGGCGAAATGGAATGGAGTCCTCTGCAGTCGGAAGTCGACAGATGTCACAGGAGTCCAAGCTGGCCAGACCATCGGGTGGGCGACCTCAAGATATGTGATCGGTTGTGCGGGGAACCCGAAATAGAGCTAGACTTATGAGGATCAGACAATTCTATGCATGCGGCGAGCAGGGCCACATGGCTCGTGACTGCCCGAACCGCCATGCAGATGAGCAACAGACAGTGGAGGGACCTCCCAGGCAGAGGTAGAGGTTCGACCATGGCGGTTCGCAGGGAGTAGGCGGACGAGGAAGAGGAGATGGCCGAGCAGTGGGTGGTGGATGACGCTTCGAGGCTCTACCACCACCACCCCCAGGAGGTCCACCCCGACCACAAGGAGCTGGTGGGCAGAGGCAGGCTCAGCTCTAGCCAACGGAGGCTTATGACCACGGTGCACCTGAGATGATTTGAGGTATTATCTATGTCTACTCCACCCTTGCTGCAGTTCTTATAGAAACATGTGTGAGTCATTATTTTATTACTGTTTCCCTTGTTCAGAGCTCGGAGATTCCAACGGAGCCGTTGGATCGATCTTTACAGCTAGAGACTCCCACGGGAGCAGAATCGACGATTACACACTGGTGCCGAAAGTGTGAGCTTACTCTAGGAGGTGAGAGATTCGGCTAGGATATTCTTGTAGCGGCGTCGAGGCCTTACGATGTCATCTTGGGTATGGACTGGTTATCTACAGTCCATGCCTAGATCGACTGTATTAGGCGCAAAGTGCGGTGTGTCCACATGGATGAGACCAGGTTCACCTTCACCGGTGAGAAGGGATCATTTTCAGCGCAAGATGGACTTGTGCAGAGGAGAGGGAAGCCAATCACATATCAGTTGGCTAGTCTCATCCTCTAAGTAGTTAACGTGTGGAGTTAGAGTTTTCCTGTTGTGGTGGATTAGTATGTGGACGTTTTCCCTGACGATGTTCCAGGACTACCTCCTCGTAGAGAGGTAGATTTCTACATAGACCTGTACCCTGTGACATAACCGATATCTACTCCAGCATATCGGATGGCTCCCTCCGAGCTTTGAGAGCTGCGAGAACAGCTGGATGACTTATAGGGAAAAGGTTTCATCCGACCCAGTGTTTCACCCTGGGCTTCTCCGATTTTGTTCGCCAAGAAGGAGGATGAGAGTTTGTGACTGTGTTTCGACTACCATCGCCTGAACCAGGTGACCGTGAGGAACAGGTACCCCCTTTAGAGGATTGATGACCTCTTCGATCAGCTCAAGGGATCACGATGATTCTCGAAGATAGACCTCCTATCAGGCTATCACTATCTCAGAGTTCGAGATGAGGATGTGCAGAAGACGACCTTCAGGTGTCAGTATGGCCACTACGAGTTTTTGGTTATGCTCTTCAACATGAACAATGCTTTAACAGTGTTCATGATTCTCATGAATAGGATCTTCCAACCTTACCTTAATCGGGTTTTCATGGTATTTATTGACGACATACTGATTTACTTGACTACCGAGGAGGAGCATGCCTACCACTTGCGGGTTGTACTAGATACACCCCGAGAGAACTAGCTTTATGGTAAGCTCTCAAAGTTCCAGTTCTGTATTTTAGAGGTTCACTTATTGGGGTACATCATCTCAGAGGTGGGAGTTGCAGTGGATCCCGCAAAGATCGCGGCAGTACTTTCTTGGGAGCCAACCAGGAGTGTGACAGAGGTGCAGAGTTTCCTAGTTCTGGTTGGATACTATCGAAGATTTGTGCCAGACTTCTCTAGAGTTTCAGCACTGCTCTCATCATTGAAGAAGAAGGGGAAGCCCTTCGTGTGGTTAGACAGATGTTAGCAGAGCTTCCAGGAGCTGAGGCGGAGATTGACCAGTGCGCCCATCTTGAGGCTACTGGAGGAGGGTGTTGGGTACGTAGTTTATTGTGATGCATCAGGGAATGGACTTGGGTGTGTCCTGATGCAGGAGTGAGCGGTGATCTCTTACGGTTCATGGCAATTGAGGCAGCATGAGCAGAACTACGCTACCCATGACCTGGAGTTAGCAGCAGTGGTCTTCGCCTTGAAGATGTGGCAACACTATTTGATGGGCGAGTGATTTACAGTCTACTCTGACCACCAGAGTCTTAGGTACATATTCTTACAGAAGGACCTGAACCTGATATAGTGGTGACGACTCGAGTTCCTTCAGGACTATGACTTTTTGATAGTCTATACTCCTGGAAAGGGGAATGTTGTGGCTGATGCACTCAGTAAGAGATCGGGCATTTAGCTACTTGGAGAGGTGACAGAGCAGTTAGCCTCTTTACTGATATCCTTCATGGATAGAGATGGGGAATCCTTTCTACAGTCCCTCACAGTCACTTCTCCACTACTTCAGTGGGTCAGAGAGGCACAACATGGGGACGTTGACTATGAGACGCGACGTGCTCAGATTTCCACAGGGCAGGCGTCTGATGGATTTTCTGAAGGAGGGGAGAATGTAATCCTCTTCAGGGGACGTACCATGGTACCAGCTTCACTACAGGAGGAAGTGTTGAGGGAGTTTCACACTTCCCCTCTAGCAGTACATCCATAAGTGGAGAAGATGTACCAGGACCTCAGATGGCATCACTGGTGGCCGGGTATGAAGAAGGCTGTAGTAGATTTCGTTTCACGATGCCTCACTTGCCAGCAAGTGAAGACGGAGCACCAGGTACCAGTAGGCTTGGTACAACCCTTGGAGGTTCCAGAGTTGAAGTGGGACAGGATATCCATGTATTTTGTGATGGGGCTCCCACGTACTTCCCGAGGACACGACTCCATCTGGGTGATCGTAGACCGACTCACCAAGTCAGCCCACTTCCTACCGATCATAGAGCAGGGCTCAGTAGAGAGCTTGGGACGCCTCTATGTTCAGGAGATCATACGACTTCATGGTGTGCCATCATCTATCATCTCCGATCGAGACACTCGCTTTACTTACCAGCTTTGGAAGGGGTTGCAGGAGGCTTTTGGGACACTGCTATGCCTGAGCACTACCTTTCAACCTCAGACGGATGGCCAGACGGAGAGGACCTATCACGACCCCCTCCCCACAAAGTGTACCCCTCCTGGGCCGGCAATGTGAGAAGGGAGATAATGACCCCCGAGTCCCGCCTCCAGTAGGCCCCGGGTTGGCGACTAGCACCGAGGGTATAATAAACATACAAATGGGAGGCATTACCCTCTAAGAGAACACATGAAGAAAAGAGAGATAGAATAGACTCCAATCAAATCCAACTTAGAACTGAGATATAAAAGGAAACCAAGTACTTATATGAAATGTCATGCAAAAGTACTACCACTGAAAGGGAAAACTAAAAGTACCCAAAAGAAAGTAAAACGGCAGCGACCACAAGCCCGAACAGCTCCTCCTCCAACCGCAAGCTAGTAGTAACCAGCTTGATCTCCAACCTGCTCCAAGTGACCTGAAAAACAGTTTATATGTACATAGGGTGAGTATAACAGTATACTCAGTAGGATCCTCCCCAAGCCTCTCGTGAAAAAGTAAAGAAAGCATGATAAAGCCCAGTGAACCATAAGTGAAACTAACTCATCACCTAAACAGGTATACTAAGTTCCCAACCTCACCATGGCTACGCTCACCAAGTAACGCATACAAGAATATAGAATATAGTAAATAATATCAAGGGTACCCCGCTACTACTTCCCCACTGGTTTTCCGCTTTGCCCCAACGACACACGTCCTGTGCATCTCTCTCCAAAGGCTTCCCACAGACACCTGGGCTAAGCTCCACAATCTGCAACTCATGCACCACAAAGGCTTGCCCGCAGACACCTGGGCGAAGCACCACACCGTCCTCACAACCAAAAGTAACCAGGTAGTTTCCGGGAGCCACCACAGCTCGCATAACGTGTATCATACGTCGGGTATAATACCTCAAGCCATTACATCCCATACTCTGAGTAAGGATCCTCAAGCCATTATAGCCTATACACGTTACACCTATAGTAGTCCATAGGATACTATATCTAGAATATATGTGTGTGAAATAACCACAAGCCATTAAATCCCTCTACACACATATATGGGTAAAACTAACCACTGTGCCTACCAGTACAAAGATCTACCAAGAGAAGAGAGCGGGGCTAAAGGGGGTAGTCAGCCATTCAACCTCCCATCAGAATGTTTGGGAAAACACCCCCCCAAGGCTTAGAATCCCCGGGGTGTCAGTTGCCCTTACCGACAGGGTGGAGTAGTGTATAGAAACACAAAAAGTACAGAATATATATAACTCACAACCACACTATGGGCATTACCTAGTCATAGGCACAATTGTAGCTAACGTCTCTCAGACTCTAGGCTGCTACTTCTAAGACTAGGTATCCTATAAGCACACAACCATTTGAAGAGATTTATTAGATTACTCCATTCTCATTTTATCAGTTCCACTGTACGTTAATTAATTCTTTAAACATTAATTAACCATGAACAATTTACCACATTAAACTAAATTGGCATCACATTCAAAAACTGCTCCTTTTTAGGATTCACATCACTATTAAATTCCAGTTTCTCCATCCCCATGGATTATCACCATTTAAACAAACTTTCATTATGGAATTACTTTCCCATATTCCCAGGAATTCTAGAAAATCATCCTATGCTACTAAACAAAAAGGGGCTCAACACGACGAGTAGATATACTAACCGTCAAGTCTTTTCCGCCTATAGCAAGAGCATAGACCCATCCTCCATAGAGAGGCTAAACACGGAAAGCACGTGGCATACCCCGCGTGTCTTCGTCTCCTTCAGAAAGAGGGTAAGCAAGACCAGCTACCTTGAGCAGTGGGGAAAAGTAAAGAAGATAAACAACCAAACCAAACCACCAATATCAAACCATCACATTCATCTCATACCATCATCCTTGGTGTCCTCCCCAACACCCACATGCATAAACCGATGCATCTCGCCACACTAGGCGTCATCCGCTGCCACAACCACAAGTCCCCATGCCTCCACATATCACAACAGCCATCCAGACTCACATCAAATCACCAGCAGCAGGAAATCAAAGATCCCAAAATGGGCTCTCGACCCTTTAACAAGGCATTCAGCCTTCATACAAAATGATCACTCAGAGCTCCAAACCACAAGGCATTCATCCTTACAAGGAAGCGGGTAACTCAGAACCCTTTTGAAATTTTCGAACTAATAGTTCTTTAATCCATCTTGAATTAACAGATTCATTAACATGACGCTTTATCTTTATCCAATTATTTAACAAATAATTCCGGCTTTACGTTCTTTATCAATTTCCATCATGAACGAGCAACTAATTAAAGAAATTCATAGATATCACTCTATCTAGGAAAACATGAGGCAAACCGTTATCACGGTACCAGGCAACAATATGCGATCAACCAATTATTTTAATCCAGTTCAAGTATTTAATTAGGTCAATTTCATTGTGATCCAAAGGGTTAAATCATGCTAATTTACAGTTGCACATAAATAACTAGAGAATCCATGCATCCCCTACCTCGAAGAGTTCTTGAAGTCCTTTATCCACACAACGGGCCACAATCCTTCTCTCGCGACAACTGCATCCACCCGAGGATGCCACAGTAAGTCACAACCAACCAAACCCCATTAGAACCATGGAGATTACATGGTAATATGGAAGGGAGAACAAGAGAAGGTGATCCCCGAAGGAACGATGATAAAACATACCTTATATCGAAGATTGATCGACACAGCTCGGTTGCATCCAAAACAGAGCAGAACCAATACTAGGAGTAAAGATTGATTGTGCAACTCCTACGGAAAGGATTGAAAGGTTCTATCATCTTGCAGATGAGAACCAGGAGGAAGAACAACGAAGAATGATATCTTGTTCCTTTTAAAAAAATTTAGAGAGGCGACGGTTTAAGATCCGATTTATTCTCCATTAAAAACGGATCGCATTAACCCACGCGGTTTGACCAATTAAAAACATCCCGAACTTAGGAATAATTAATATAGAATTTATGTCCTTTTAATCGGTCTTAAAGTCCTTAAAATAAGGTTTTAAAAGTATTTTACGTCAAAGAAAATGTCAAATTTGCGAAGCTGGAAACACTGTTCACATACTCAAAAATTTGGCAAAGTATGGAATCGGTAGCTCTTATGAAGTCTGGAAACACTGTTCATTCATGAAATTTGGAAAAGTATGGAATTGGTAGCTCTTATGAAGTCTGGAAACACTGTTCAATCGTGAAAATTGGCAAAGTATGGTATCGGTAGCTCTTAGGAGTCTGGAAACACTGTTCACAGAACTAAAAAAATTGGCAAAGGAAAGAAAAGCTCACCGATAGAACCTTACCGATAGAAAAACAAGTCTACTGATAGATCCTCACTGATAGAAACACAAGTCTACCGATAGATCCTCACCGATAGAACTATTCAAGTCTACCGATACTATTCACCTACCGATATTGTTCACCTACCGATACTGTTCAAAAAATTGGAAACACTGTTCCCAGAACTAGAAATTTGGTAGTGTTAGCCAAGCTACTGGTAGACTACGACTACAGGTCGACCAAGCTACCGGTAGGCAGCGGCTACCGGTAGACCGAGCTACCGGTAGGCAGCGGCTACCGGTGGACCGAGCTACCAGTAGGCAGTGGCTACCAGTAGACCGAGCTACCGGTAGACCGAGCTACCGGTAGGCTGCGGCTACCGGTAGACCGAGCTACCGGTAGGCGGCGGCTACCGGTAGACCGAGCTACCGGTAGGCTGCGGCTACCGGTAGACTGAGCTACCGGTAGGCAGCATCTAGGGGATAAGTCACCTTGACCTCCCGGAACACCTCCAACACCACATTTTCACAAAGTAGTGGACCAGAGAGGTCCGGGCCATTACATTAGATACCTTTAAAAACATTCTCATCCTCGAGAATTAAAAACCAACTTAGAAGAAAAGAGGGGTCCGAACAACCACCCCATAAGATACCTCTCAGGGGAAAACCACCATGAGTTGTTCGAAAGCTGGAACAAAACTACGACATCTGAGAATATGGAAACTAAAAATCCATATCCAAACAATTCAATCATAACATCACACAAAAGTTACATAAATAAAACATGAAAGGTCTAACCATAAAGGAAACATCATTACATGAAAAGAGTTAAACATTAAACAACTCTGGGTACTGAGCACGTATCTGTGACTCACGCTCCCATGTACTCTCCTCCATGCCACCGTGTCGCCACAAGACATGAACTAAGGGGATAGAATTCCCACGTAACACCTTCTCCTTGCAGTCTTGGATCTCCACAGGTTGCTCCCCGAAGGTTGCATCATCATCAATATCGATCTCTCCCCAATCGATAACATGAGATTCATCATGAAGGTAACGACGGAGCTGTGATACATGGAAAACATCATGTATCCAACTCATCTGAGGGGGAAGTGCTACTCGATACGCCACAGCTCCAACACGAGCTAACACCTCGAAAGTCCCAAGAAACCGGGGAGAAAGCTTACTTCCATGACCAAACCTTCGCTGCCCACGACGGGGAGTCACCTTTAGAAACACATGATCCCCGACATTAAACTCTAACGGTCTCCTGGTTTGATCAGCATATGATTTATGACGATCCTGTGCTGTCTTCATCCTCTCACGAATCACCTGAACCATCTCTGTTGTATTCTGCACTAGTCCTGGTCCAAGAATTGCTGACTCTCCGACCCCAGTCCAGCACAACGGAGAACGGCATGGCTGGCCATACAAGGCTTCAAATGACGCCATACCGATGGTAGAGTGAAAACTATTATTGTAAGAGAACTCTACCAAGGGTAAATGTTTCATCCATGAACCTCCAAAATCAAGAACACAATAGCGCAACATGTCTTCAAGAGTCTGGATGGTTCGCTCTGTCTGACCATCCGTTTGAGGATGAAAAGAAGTGCTAAGGCACAGTTGAGAGCCAAAAGCATGCTGGAGACCTCTCCACACCCTAGAGGTAAAACGAGGATCTCGATCAGAAATGATCTTCCTAGGTACTCCATGAAGTCCTACCACCTCATCTAGGTACTTCCTCGACAAAACCTCCATTGAGCTTGACTCCTTGATCACTATGAAGTGGGCCGACTTTGTTAAACGATCCACTACCACCCATATAGCATCATGTCCTCCCGGAGCTCGAGGTAAACCTATAACAAAGTCCATCGAGATGTCCTCCCACTTCCACTGAGGAATCTCTAAGTGATGGAGAAGACCACCAGGAACACGGTGTTCGGCCTTCACCTTCTGGCAGACTAAACATCGAGACACACACTCAGCAACCGTACGTTTCATCCCAGGCCACCAAAACTGACTCCTCAAGGATCGGTACATCTTTGTCACACCAGGATGTACTGCCAAGGGTGAACTATGGAACTCTCGGAGAACCGTATCGCGCATCTCCAAGGGGACAAATAGCCTACCATGATACAACACTCGGTGTTGTTCATCCTCCGACCAACCATCAAGGGCCTCACCACAAACAACTCTGTCTCTCCAGACTTCCATCTCTAGATCACCCAACTGAGACTCTTCCACCTTCTGCATCAGGGATGACTGCACCGTCATCTGGAAAAGACAACCTCTACCCCGAACTTCTCCCATATCAAGATGCAAAGCTGATAGCTCTTCCATCACTCTCCAGGAATCACCAGATTCACGCACAACATCATTACGTGTCTTTCGTCTTAGTGCGTCAGCTACAACATTCCCTTTTCTAGGTGTATATGATATTTCAAAGTCGTATTCCTGCAAGAACTCCATCCACCAACGCTGCCTCAAGTTCAAGTCACGTTGGGAGAAAACATACCTCAAACTCTTATGATTGGTGAAAACCACAAAGTGCTCACCAATGAGGTAATGTCTCCAAAACTTTAGAGCAAACACCACGGCTACCAACTCAAGATCATGGGTGGCATAGTTGCATTCATGGGGACACAACTGCCGAGACCCATAAGAAACAACTGACCTCTGCTGCATGAGAACACACCCTAGCCCCAGATGTGAAGCATCACAGAAAACATCAAACTGGACTCCCTCCGTTGGAAGACAAAGGACTGGGGCACTTACCAAATTCTCTTTTAGATACTCGAAAGCTGCCTAACACTAATCAGTCCATATAAACTCTTGATCCTTCTTGGTCAAAGCTGTTAGAGGAGTTGCAACTCTAGAGAAATTAGCTACAAACCTCCTATAATAGCCTACGAGACCAAGGAAACTTCGAACCTCTGACACGGTCTTGGGGGCTGCCCAAGACACCACTACTTCTATCTTCGACGGATCCACAACTACTCCCTGTTGGGACACAACATTCCCTAAGAAACAAACTTCTCAAGCCCAGAACTCATACTTGGAAAACTTCCCAAACAACTGATGTTGGCGAAGAACTCCCAAAATGGCTTGTAGATGCTCTGCATGCTCTTCTTCAGATGTGGAGTTCACAAGGATGTCATCGATGAAAACCACAACAAACTTGTCCAGGAATTCACGGAACACAACATTTATCAACCCCATGAAAAAAGCTGGAGCATTAGTCACGCCGAATGGCATTACAACAAACTCATAATGCCCATGACGACAATGAAAAGAAGTCTTTGGGATATCCTCATCCTTTACACGCATTTGGTGATATCCTGGCCGCAAGTCGATATTTGAGAACCAACTTGCACCCTTCAGTTGATCGAATAAGTCATCAATCCGTAGGAGAGGATAGCGGTTCTTTATTGTCACTTTGTTTAATCGACGATAATCGACGCACAACCGCAAACTACCATCAGCCTTTTTCACAAACAAAACTGGTGCACCCCAAGGTGACACACTTGGCCGAACAAAACCACACTGCAACAGACCATCAAGCTGAATACGTAGCTCTCGTAACTCAGAAGGGGCCATCTTATATGGATACATAGAGATAGGGGACGCTCCTGGATGTAGCGCGATCCCAAACTCGATCTCTCGTCGAGGGGGTAAGGATACAACCTCTCCTGGAAAGACGTCAGGGTACTCCTCCACGAACCTAGGAAACGCCAACTGTTGAACCTCTGAAGAACTCAGCATCATCCCAGCCATCATGGATGATAAGGAAGGAACTCATCTATGACTCATTCAAGGATCTCTCTCACCAACAAACACCACTTCCTCTCCATCTTCATCAAATAAAACAACCTTCTTCCTATATCAATCCACAATAGCCTGCACCGAATACAACAAATCCATGCTGAGTATGACATCATATGGTTGTATTCGTAAATATAGGAAATCTCCCCAAGAGCGGTGTTTCCCCAACACTAGCTCACAGTCTCTACATACTTCAAACAAGTCGGCTCGACCTCCAACTGGCGTAGTCAACGCCAAGGGCACTGGAAGCCTCTCTATCTCAAGTCCCAAAGCATGGACAAGGGTAGGTGATATGAAGGAGTGTGTTTCTCTTGAATCAAGCAAGGCATACACCAAGGTATAAAACAAGCAAAGGGTACCTCAAACGACATCTGGGTCGCCTGGGGCTGGCAATGCTAGAGCATGAAGCTGACCACGACCTCCTCCATGGCCTCTCTGACCCTGATGACGAACACCACCACAACCGCGCTCTACTCTCTGAGGACGGGGAGCGTCATGGGGCGGTCCTCTACCTGTTCCATCTACCCTCTGGTGATCTAAAGCTGGTGCAACCTGCTGCTACTGCCTTGGCTGGAACTGCCTCAACGGAGGAACCTGGAGTGGAGCACCCGGTGCACGATGAATGCTCTGAAAAGTCGGGCACTCCCGCTGCTGATGACCACAACCACCACAAGAAAAACAAGCGCCTGATCCCTTGGCATAGGCCTGAGAGTTTCTGCCTCCAGAGAAACAAGATGGGAAGTGCTGGGACCTACCCCCAGGTGAACGAAAACTCTTCTGCCCTGAAAACCGGGAACCCCGGACCACAGCTCTGCTTCATGAGGAATCATGACTATTCCCCTCTCGTGATGATCCGGTCCTATCCAAAGTCATATCAATAACCTCTTCCCTCGCCAGCACCTCAAGATATGTCTTTAGCATAAATGGGGTGACCTGGCACTGGATCTATGGACACAAAGCCTCCTCGAAATGCCTCGCCCTGGCCTCATCATCTGGTAACAGGTCTGAAGCATATCGTATAAGGTTCCTGAAACAGATTCCAAACTCTCGAACACTGGAGCTCCCCTGTCGAAGGGTGAGAAGCTCCTGGAGACTGGACACCTTCGCAGTCGACAAAAGAAACTCGACTCTAAACCTATCTCGAAACTCCTCCCATGAGATTGCTGACTCCTCACGATCACCGAGGAACAAGAACCACCACTACCTCGCTGCTCCACGCAGCATCGTCACAACCAAGGACACCCAGTGTTCCTTCCGAGCACGAATCGAACTGAAGCCTATCTCGATCTCCTCCAACCAGTCTTCTGTGATTGCATCTAAAACGGAGCCCTCGTACTTCTGTAGACTCTGGCACTGAAACTCTCGAAGTGTCTTCCTCCAAGTGTCATCTTCGTCAACCTCTACTCGGCGGTGATCTGCTGGAATAGCCTGCTGGGCATCTTCTGCGCAAACCTGACGAGGACGTCGACCTGGAGCCATACCTGTAAAATAACAACTGTTAGAACTCCTAAGCCTGGAATATGGAAGACTCAACATTAATTAATTGTTTTGTTTTATTATGTTTAGGTTACCTATCCCAAGGTCTACCCATTCAAACACAGGCGCAAAGAATAATGATTCATGATCCTTTCCTAGGTCTCTACCCTGCAACCAGCATCACTTTGTTTAGTAGCCACCGTAAACTTAAAGGCCCGTGCAATAGATCATAGGGGGCCCTGAACGCCTATGTCTCTGCTGGTCTCCAGTGTTTACCCCACTTGCTAAACATGAATGACACCGTTTTCTACCACCCCATGCATCCTCACCTGTGCCTAACTCCAAACTCCATCCTATCCCTCAACTAGACCTATGACACCACTCTGTCACGACCCCCTCCCCACAAAGTGTACCCCTCCTGGGCCGGCAATGTGAGAAGGGAGATAATGACCCCCGAGTCCCGCCTCCAGTAGGCCCCGGGTTGGCGACTAGCACCGAGGGTATAATAAAAATACAAATGGGAGGCATTGCCCTCTAAGAGAACACATGCAGAAAAGAGAGATAGAATAGACTCCAATCAACTCTAACTTAGAACTGAGATATAAAAGGAAACCAAGTACATATATGAAATGTCATGAAAAAGTACTACCACTGAAAGGGAAAACTGAAAGTACCCAAAAGAAAGTAAAACGGCAGCAACCACAAGCCCGAACAGCTCCTCCTCCAACTGCAAGCTAGTAGTAACCAGCTTGATCTCCAACCTACTCCAAGTGACCTGAAAAACAGTTTATATGTACATAGGGTGAGTATAACAGTATACTCATTAGGATCCTCCCCAAGCCTCTCGTGAAAAAGTAAAGAAAGCATGCTAAAGCCCAGTGAACCATAAGTGAAACTAACTCATCACCTAAACAGGTATACTAAGTTCCCAACCTCACCATGGCTACGATCACCATGTAACACATACAAGAATATAGCATATAGTAAAGAATATCAAGGGTACCCCGATACTACTTCTCCACTGGTTTGCCGCTTTGCCCCAATGACATACATCCTGTGCATCTCTCTCCAATGGCTTGCCCGCAGACACCTGGGCTAAGCTCCACAATTTGCACCTCGTTCACCACAAAGGCTTGCCCGCAGACACCTGGGCAAAGCACCACATCGTCCTCACAACCAAAAGTAACCAGGTAGTTTCCGGGAGCCACCACAGCTCGCATAATGTGTATCATACATCGGGTATAATACCTCAAGCCATTACAGCCCATACTCCGAGTAAGGATCCTCAAGCCATTATAGCCTATACACGTTACACCTATAGTAGTCCATAGGATACTATATCCAGAATATATGTGTGTGAAATAACCACAAGCCATTACAGCCCTCTACACACATATATGAATAAAACTAACCGCTGTGCCTACCAGCACAAAGATCTACCAAGAGAAGAGAGCGGGGCCAAAGGGGGTAGTCATCCATTCAACCTCCCATCAGAATGTTGGGGAAAACACCCCCCCAAGGTTCAGAATCCCCAGGGTGTCAGTTGCCATTACCAACAGGGTGGAGTAGCGTATAGAAACACAAAAAGTACAGAATATATATAACTCACAACCACACTATGGGCATTACCTAGTCATAGGCACAACTGCAGCTAACGTCTCTCAGACTCCAGGCTGTTACTTCTAAGACTAGGTATCCTATAAGCACACAACCATTTGAATAGCTTTATTAGATTACTCCATTCTCATTTTATCAGTTCCACTGTACGTTAATTAATTCTTTAAACATTAATTAACCATGAACAATTTACCAAATTAAACTAAATTGGCATCACATTCAAAAACTGCTCCTTTTTAGGATTCACATCACTATTAAATTCCAGTTTCTACATCCCTATGGATTATCACCATATAAACAAACTTTCATTATGGAATTACTTTCCCATATTCCCAGTCATTCTAGAAAAGCATCCTATGCTACTAAACACAAAGGGGCTCAACACGGCATGTAGATATACTACCCGTCGAGTCTTTACCGCCTATAGCAAGAGCATAGACCCTTCCTCCATAGAGAGGCTAAACACGGAAAGCACGTGGCATACCCCGCGTGTCTTCGCCTCCTTCGGAAAGAGGGGAAGCAAGACCAGCTGCCTTGAGCAGTGGGGAAAAGTAAAGAAGATAAACAATCAAACCAAACCACCAACATCAAACCATCACATTCATCTCATACCATCATCCTTGGTGTCCTCCCCGACACCCACATGCATAAACCGATGCATCTCGCCACACTAGGCGTCATCTGCTGCCACAACCACAAGTCCCCATGCCTCCACATATCACAACAGCCATCCAGGCTCACATCAAATCACCAGCAGCAGGAAATCAAAGATCACAAAATGGGCTCTCGGCCCTTTAACAAGGCATTCAGCCTTCATACAAAATGAGCACTCAGAGTTCCAAAACACAAGTCATTCAGCCTTACAAGCAAGTGGGTAACTCAAAACCCTTTTGAAATTATCGAACTAATAGTTCTTTAATCCATCTTGAATTAACAGATTAATTAACATGCCTCTTTATCTTTACCAATTATTTAACAAATAATTCCGGATTTACGTTCTTTATAAATTTCGATCATGAACGAGCAACTAATTAAAGAAAATCATAGATATCACTCTATCTAGGAAAACATGAGGCAAACCGTTATCACGGTACAAGGAAACAACATGCGATCAACCAATTCTTTTAATCTGGTTCAAGTATTTAATTAGGTCAATTTCATTGTGATCCAAAGGGTTAAATCATGATAATTCTACAGTTGCACATAAATAACTAGAGAAGCCACGAATCCCCTACCTCGAAGAGTTCTTGACGTCCTTTATCCACACAACGGGCCACAATCCTTCTCTCGTGACAACTGCATTCACCCGAGGATTCCACAGTAAGTCCCAACCAACCAAAACCCATTAGAACCATGGAGATTACATGGTAATATGGAAGGGAGAACAAGAGAAGGTGATCCCCGAAGGAACGATGATAAAACATACCTTATATCGAAGATTGATCGACACGGCTCAGTTGCATCCAAAACAGAGCAGAACCAATCCTAGGAGTAAAGATTGATTGTGCAACTCCTACGGAAAGGATTGAAAGGTTCCAGTATCTTGCAGATGAGAACCAGGAGGAAGAACAACAAATAATGATATCTCATTCCTTTTAAAAAAATTTAGAGAGGCGACGGTTTAAGATCCGATTTATTCTCCATTAAAAATGGATCGCATTAACCCACGCGGTTTGACCAAGTAAAAACATCCCGGCCTTAGGAATAATTAATATAGAATTTATGGCATTTGAATCGGTCTTAAAGTCCTTAAAATAAGGTTTTAAAAGTATTTTACTTCAAAGAAAACGTCAAATTTACGAAGCTGGAAACACTGTTCACATACTCAAAAATTTGGCAAAGTATGGAATCAGTAGCTCTTATGAAGTCTGGAAACACTGTTCATTCGTGAAATTTGGAAAAGTATGGAATCGGTAGCTCTTATGAAGTCTGGAAACACTGTTCATTCGTGAAAATTGGCAAAGTATGGAATCGGTAGCTCTTAGGAGTTTGGAAACACTGTTCACAGAACTAAAAAAATTGGCAAAGGAAAGAAAAGCTCACCTATAGAACCTTACCGATAGAAACAAAAGTCTACTGATAGATCCTCACTGATAGAAACACAAGTCTACCGATAGATCCTCACCGATAGAACTATTCAAGTCTACCGATACTATTCACCTACCGATACTGTTCACCTACCGATACTGTTCATAAAACTGGAAACACTGTTTCCAAAACTAGAAATTTGGTAGTGTTAGCCGAGCTACCGGTAGACTACGACTACTGGTTGACCGAGCTACCGGTAGGGAGCGGCTACCGGTAGACCGAGCTACCGATAGGCAGCGGCTACCGGTGGACCGAGCTACCGATAGGCAGCGGCTACCGGTAGACCGAGCTATCGGTAGGCTGTGGCTACCGGTAGACCGAGCTACCGGTAGGCAGCGGCTAGGGGATAAGTCACCTTGACCTCCCGGAACACCTCCAACACCACATTTTCACAAAGTAGTGGACCGGAGAGGTCTGGGCCATTACATGACCATTTAGACACTCGACGACATGCTCCATGCATGTGTCCTTGACTTTGGTTGCAACTGGGAGGATCAATTACCCTTGGTGGAGTTTTCCTATAACAATAGCTACCACTCCACCATCGGGATGGGACCATACGAGGCGCTGTTCGGCCGACCTTGCAGATCACCTCTGTACTGGACTGACCCTGGGGAGTCAACACTTGTAGGACCAGTGATTGTCCAAGATACAGCGGAGAAGGTGCAGATCATCCATGAGCGGATAAGGACTGCACAGAGCAGACAAAAGTCCTATGCTGATAGGAGACAGAGACCAATGGAGTTTGAGGATGGCGACCATGTTTTCTTACGGGTATCACATCGACAAGGACTACGGAGATTTGGCCGGGGCGGCAAGTTATCTCCATGATTCATCAGACCTTTCCAGGTCCTCAGCAGGGTAGGAGAGGTGTCTTACCGCCTGTCCCTTCCACCTCAGTTGCACCGGGTGCACAACATATTCCACGTATCTCAGTTGAGGAGATATGTGAACAACCTGACCCACATCATTGATCCTGGAGAGCTGGACATCGATGACGGGGCGAAATTTGTGGAGGTCCCAGTGGAGATCAAGGATCAATAGGAGTGGGTCCTACGTGGACGGTCGATTCCTCTAGTGCACATCTTTTGGCAGTACGGGAACCTCCAAGAGAGCACATGGGAGCGGGAGGCTCAGATTCGTGCTCAGTACCCTCATTTGTTTCCCTAGTTTATGTTGTAGCTTTATGGGGATGAAAATCCCTGAGGTGGGAGTAATGTAAAGACCTGAAAATTTCAAGGAATTTTTTTTCCTTAAATACTTTGGAATTTTACAAGTCTGTGGCTTCTGACGGCACTTGATTCCGAGTCTTGGTGTGCCCGGAATCAATTTTTGAAGTTTATCTCGGGTACATTCAGTGAACGAACAAGCGAGTTTTTCTATCTTTTGAACCAGTGCTCAGAATTGAAATCTGAGGGAACCTATGAACTCGCACTGTCAGTAATTGTTTAAGGGGACATTTACCGCAGTTTCGTTTTATACGGGTTTGAAGTTATGTTTTGAGGTTTAATTATGAAGTAAATAAAATTGTTTGTAAAATTTTATTTTGTATCTAAGGAGGTTAATTCCACCATGGGTAGTTAAGGGTGGGACCCATAGCCACCTAACTACCCAAGTGTGGATGTTAGATAGGTGGGGCCCACATGATCCCCAACCATTTAATTTCCTCTAAACTCCTTAAAACCCCTCATTAATTTGGCAAACCCCCCATTAATTTCCACTCTCTCCACCTCCCTCACTCTATTAATCCATGTCAACCCCTAAAATTAATGAGGATCTTTCTTCTCTCTCTCCTCTCCCTCTCTTTAATTAAATTCCAATGCATTTAATTAATGAGGATCTTTCCTCTCCCTCTCCTCTCCCTCTCTTTAATTAAATGCCAAGGCATTTAACTAATGAGGATCTTTCCTCTCCCTCTTTTTAATTAAATCCCAATGTATTTAATTAATGGGGTGATTTGAATTTTAAAAGCTAAATTACATGTGCAATAAAATAATAGGAGAAGCCTATTATTTTATTTTTTTGGGGGGGGGAGAGCTTTCGTTGTGCGAAGGAAATTTGGGAGAGCTCTTGAGATTTTGGAAGAACACCGACCTCTGACGAAGAACGACGTCTCCTTCGATGAAGAATGTCGGTTCCACGATGAACAACGACGCGCCACCCTTTCTCTTCTCCACAACAAGTGAGAAGATGCCGCTTCCTACTCGGACGCACTCCGTCAACATTTATGAATCCTCACCTCGCGATTCCATTTACCGTGACACCGACGTTCATCATCTTTTAGAGGTAGGGGTTTATTCTTGTAAGTGAATGTTTTCATACCCTGTTCTTCGTCGAAAATCATGGTATATATATGGCTAATTTCTATTTCTTTACGCAGAGGTCGTGACCTGAACAAACATGGTTCGATGACCCTCCGTTGATATTTTTATTATTTTTAGAATCAGCAACCGAAGGCGGAAGAGGCACGACGCCATCGCTCCATGCCAGGAACGTGGCGAAGGAAGCCGGCGCCGTCGCACCGGCTGTGCGGGAGGAACCACGGCCCGCATCGCGGGCCGATTCGGTGGAAGAACTGGCCGACCGGGAGAAGGGGAGCTGCGGTGCCAGGAGGGCGCCGCTCTGGAGAACCAGCCGGCCCATCGGCCGACCGGGTGGAGCAGACCCACGGTGCCAGGAGGGTGTCGCGCTAGAAGAGCCGCGGCCCGCTGTGCATGCCGCTTCCGCCAGAAGGTCGGCCGGCCTAGCCGGCCAGTTTGGGAAGGGAGGCTCCGCTTGGCACCACCGGTTCGGACAGCCGGGGGGCCATGCCCCCCTCAGAATAGCTCAGCCAGCCGGGCCGCGCGCCTAGCCAGGCCCCGCCCAGCCAGGCCGAGCCAGGCTAGGCCAGGCTGGGCTGGCCCACGCGCCGAGCCGGGCCGCGCCGAGCCAGGCCGAGCCGGGCCGCAGCAGGCCGATCCAGGCCATGCCAAGCCGGGCCGGGCCGCGCCAGACCGAGCCGGGCCACACCCCGGCGGTCCGAGCTACGTTTTTCCATCAGACCGGTCCGACACCCCTGCCAGGTCAGACCCGTCAAACTAGGTTAACCCGACCCGTCGGCCCACTGGGCTAAACGGGCCAGGCCCGTTATTCACTTAAACGTGAATAACTTAAAGACCGCGCATCCGATCGACACGCCGTTTGTGGAAATGGAGCTCTTTTAACAAGAAGGTCCTTTCGCAACACTCTAAGTGAGTTTTGGATAGATTTGGTAAATGTCTAGGTTTGGAATGATCATTTTCTAGCTAGGCCCCTAGAACGAAAAAACCAATATCTCTCAGACCAGGCGTCCGATTGATGCATTGTCTGTCATGTTTAGTTCCTTTTGACAAGACAGAACTTCGGGATACATAAACTCTTGACTTCGTGACAGTTGATGTATAGACCCCCCTTACTCGAGGAGCAGACCCTCCCAGAATTGAGTACGCTGTGTACGGGAACCCTAGAGATGGCTGCGACTCAACGACTACTGTACTGGAATCCTACGTGGGTTCGACAGCGACGACTACCATACTGGGATCCTCTGTGGGTTCGACGACGATGACTACTGTTCTTGTATCCTGTGTGGGTCCGACAGTATTGAACTCTGTACTTGTATCCTATGTGGTTCCGATAGAGTAGCTAGTCTTGTATCCTGTGTGGGTCTGACAGCTTAGCTGGACTTGTATCCTGTGTGGGTCCGACAGCTTAGATGAATCAATGAATACATCTGACCATCTCTATCTCTATACAAAATATGTATACTTGTGTAAGTTGAGTCTTGATTTTCCAATCATTATCATTGATGTGATTGACTTGCTTTCCTGTGTGGACTGAGTTGTACTTTCCAGTGTAGACAAGGTTGTGTTTCCCTATGTGGACTGGGTTGTGCTTGGGCTCGAGAGTTGGAGCCAAATTTTAATTGATGACTTAGGTATATGTATGGGCATATACCTAAGTAGAGTCGGTTTATAATTCGTGATTGTATCTTTCCGTTGTGGTTTATCCTTTGTGGATTCCGAGAGACCTTCGGGGGTCTCAGGGTCCCTACTGAGTATCATATACTCACCCCTGCACGGGATATTCCCGCACAACATTGTGTTGGATGTAGACGATGGACAACACTGATCGAGGTGGAGGCTTGTGGAGCTGGACGGTACCCAGAGGTGGACCACTTAGCGGGACGTACATGGAGTGGACGGCTGGGCCCGAGGAGCTGAGGAGACTATCTGTACCCACCCTTCAGGTGGGATTTCCGGAGGGAAACTCGGTGTTGCTATTTTACTTTACTGTTATTGTACTTTCTTTTCAGTTGTACTATACTTTCAGTTGAGTTTGTATACTGGCCCATCTACTTTTCAACACTTACTTTTGTACTCAGTTTTACTTAGTGCTTACTTCGCTCGTGTACTCTGTTGTGTTGTTTACTTTACAAAGGCAATGCCTTCCCTTCCTTTTGGGATTTACGCCTTTGGTACTAGTCTCCATCCCCTGGCCTATGGAAGGCGGGCTTGGGGTAATCATGACATGGGCCCTGAGGATGGGTCATGACACAAGTAATTTATTTCATATGTTCTGGATGAGTGTTCCTATATTCCTTATTTAAAAAGGGTTTTTTTCACTTAATAGTTTTATTCAGAAATTTAAGTGTGAAAGTTTTAACAAAACAAACATTTTTTATTTTTTAAACAACTTATTATATGCTATAAGTGTTGAAAAGAACTCCTTCAAAATAATGAATCTTAAATTATATTTAGTAATATGATTAAACAATGAAAAGTAAATATAAAAATTCATCATCAATATCTCAAATTTAACTTTCAATTAATTTCTCTTGTAACTAATATGAAAATTAGTTGGAAAATAAGATCAATCCATAGAAAAAATAACATGTCACTCTACCCATTAAAAAGTTTGATAATATAACGGTTAAGTTTATCATAGAAACAAAAATTTTCAATATTTTAAATGAAAAAATATAATACAAATTATATTTTGACTACATATTCTTCCTTAGAGTTACCTTTTGAGTTCCAGAAACAAACACCACATGCCTTAGAAAGTAAAAAAAACCATATCAATACCAAAAAAACACAAGTAACAACATTTAGAAATTTAAATGGTTTTTACTATAGAAATAAATGTAATTAAAAATATTCCTTTATATGGTTCATTCCAAAGGAAAATTTCATAATTTTATAAGTTGATAAAATAATACTCTCCATGGATGAAATATTCAAAATCTTAACACGTCACCTTTAATATAGTGTATTATTTTATATTTTATTATCCTATAAACACATGACTCAAACTGAATAGTATATATTATGGATATGGAAATAGTAATTAAAATGCTAGAATAAAGTATGGAAGTAGGCCCCTATAAAATTATCAATCCATTGAACTATGTTTTTAGCACCATTTTGATACTATAAATGAAACAGGTCCTCAAAAATAAACTAAAAAAATTAATTCATCCTAATGTAAAATTATATAAATAAGAGTGTGGAATAAATACAATGATGTTCATACCCACTTAATCTGGTTCAACACTATATTTCTACAATGATTGAATAAAATGGAAAAGTATGAAAAGAGAAATGATGGTTATAAGAACAGAGGCCTGACCTAAATAATTGGAATGGCTGTATAAAAGCATGAAATTAGAAACCTAAAATTACAAAAAAAGAAAAAAAACTATAAAAATTTTTTTATCTCAATTTTACTTATACCTTAACTGTTATTCAATTAAAACATCAGATACCCATGATTTCAAGGTCTTAAAATATTAATATAAAAGGTACATTACTTATAAGAGGCTCAATCACCAATTAATTGAATGAGAAATTGGTTTATGTCCACGATCCTCCTAAATCCTCATATTTTTAGTTGAAATTAGAAAAATGTAACTCAGCACCAATAAATGGGGGGTGTAGGTGATGGAATAGAATCGATGTGGGGGGGGGGGGTGGGTGGGTGTGGTTGTGGTTATGGGTTCGGGTGATGACAATGAACCGATAGGTTTGTGAGTGCAGGTTTAGGTCGTCGGTGTGGGAACAGTGGGTGACAAAGGTGTAGGAAGGGGAGGGGCTTGGGGAAGACATAAAGATAGGGGAGGGGAGGAAAAGGGAATTTGTGAGGATTTTGTTGAATTATTGGATAATCTAAAGAAAAAACTATTTATAGGTAAATATTTTTATAATGATAACATTTTATTATAAAATATTAAATTTGAATGTCATAATTATGATTCAGGCCAATCCTGGGGAAAGCCCCACGAGCCCCTAGGCTAGGGAAACACACGAGAAGGGAGAAAAATACAAAGAAAAGGGCATAAATTGAACCCTTTTACTATATCTCACAATGCATTTTTGGGAATTTTTTTTTTGATGCTAGTCTTGGGAAATGGAATTTATAGGGCCATTCATAATTTTGGTAACTCTCATTCCCAATGAACCCCTTCATGTACCCAATTTTTTTGTTTTATTTTTAAACTATAAATACATAGAAGTGTTAATTAAAGGTGGATAGTTTTGGTGGGATCTACATTTCATTATTTTATTTACTTCTTGTATTTCTATTGTATTTTTATTTCTATTTTTCGTTGTCATCAACATACATAAATTCAACTCTTATTTCATCAATGATGTGTTTCGCCTACAATCGGTCTTACATTTCCGGTTTTGAAATTATTCATAGTTTTAATTGGCGTTTGATCGATTTCACAACATGTTATCAGCACAATAATCTTCTTCTTATTGAGAATTATTATGATGGTGTCATCATCTAAATAAGATAAATATGACGAGAAAAATGTATGTCCCATGTTTTTTATAAACATTCTTATTTTGACATAATCTTTCACGTGTGCATTGACTCTCCTCATTCAAAGTGATACACAAAAAGTTGTGTCTTATTTTATATTCACGACATTGTTACATTTATTTTTCCCTCTTGATATATTTGAAAATTATATATTATTTTCTTAATCGTTTATTGCATGAATAATAAAGAGCTTCTGAAGAGCTGTAATGAATCATGACTGAAAAATTTCACTTCATTCTATGAAGAGAATATGTTTGATTAAAAACCAATGTGGTTTATGTCATGAAATACACAATTCATAAAATAAAATAATGAAACAACACCACCAAAAGTGGTCAAATAATGAGCATCAAGTACCTGTCGTATGTCTAGTTGAAGTTTGGTGATCAGTGATTAACATCGTGTACCTGTCATACATCGAGTTGAAGTTTAGTGATCATGCCATGAAAAATTAAATCTCATATATCTTATTCCTTATTCACTATGAAGGTTTCAGGTTTGATTATTTTGTATAAATGCTCATAATGAATATGATGTTTAATTTGAATATTTTTAAATATCGTATTGTTTTATTTACTTTCTATTTCATTTTATTTCTTATAAAATGATTGAGAGAAATTAACTGTTCATTATGAACAAGTGTAAATATATTTTTTATATATCCATCCCCCAAAGTGGATAAAATTGATGAAATTGATTAATTAAAATTAATTCTATTTTTTTAAAGGCACTATAAAAAATAATTTTATTTAATTCACTAGAGTGAATGAGAGTATTTATTGAAAAATATTTATTTTTTTACCCAAAGTGAATGCAAATATACCTGATTTTATTTTAAATCAAGTTTTTTGTGAATACCAACATCAATGGAAAAATTATTATTTATCATATTCTTATGGATTATAAATATAATATCATGTATTTTATTTATCCCATGAAGTGGATGGTGCTATTCATATAGTTGATAAATGAAATGATTGAATTACAAGTTTTTGATAATCTCATATATTTTATGAAAATTATTTTACCACATGAAGTGGTTAAAACAATGATCAAAATAATAAATAAAAATTAGTATTTTATACAATGTGATCATTATTGATAAATAATACATTATAATTCATGGATCATGAAATACAATGAATGAATTCATCCCCTGATCTAAATGTATTATTAATTACTATATCTCATTCCTTAAAGAAAATGAAATTATTCGTGAAAAATTTGATATGATTTGTGATATCATGAATATTTGAGAGTTTATGAAGTTTGATAAAATTATTTATTCTTCATTTGATAAAGTTAATGTTGTTTATGAATTATAATTTTGGACGATGATAAGGTGTGTGTTGTGAATCCAGAAGATTCTTCCACATTGTTTCTTGCTACAAATTCTATAGCTTTAAAATATGTGGGGGATCCTATCCCAGGTAGATGTATTGTAAAATAATTTTTGGGCCTGAAGTTCCAAATATTTGGGTTAGAACTTCTAAAATTTGAAATAATCCACTTGGTGATGGGCCTAACCCATTATGATTATATTATGAATTCATCAAACACCATAAGTAGAAATTATAATGAAAAATATAGGTTTACACAATGAATAATCCTGGAGATCTTATATGCATCGATCTTGAAGATTTTTTTAAAATATTAGTTTGATTAAATGCTTTAAAAAAGATCATATATGAGTTAGTATATGCTCATTTAATTATATTTACCAGTAGTGAAAATTAATTAACGACTCCAGAAGAGAGAATAAATTTATAGCTGGTAGTAAAAATTCTTAATGTTTTGTTATATATTAAATCTTGATGAGATATATTATTGGAATTATTATGAATATCATATTGAGACACTAGAAAAAATAGGTACCTTGATATGTAACAAGAATTCATAAAAAAGTAATTATAAATATTTTTTTATGTAAAATTGAATCAATAATGGTAAACCAAATGTTTATTGATCCTAACAGGTTAAATATATAGCATGATGATTTAGTACATCTCAGACAAATTATAATGAAATATATTGATTCATGTATACATGCACATCGATTTGTCGATAATATAGTAGATATCCACTAGGGAAGAATGATGAATTTATTTAATGGATTCATGCATACTAAATCATTAATTAATTAATTCTCATTAAGTCATTATGAATTCCCCCTGTATAATAATTTACCCTAAGGTACCCATTTTTGAGGTAAATTATTTATATCATTAGCTGATATTTTGGAAATAAATTTCTCATATACTTTTGAAGAAGTATATATGGGTTCACCCATGAACCACGAGATCCATATATATGAAAGATGCAAACAATATATGATCATGTGTGTTTTTGTTGTTGTTAGTGAGTATACATTGCATGCTATGTATTTCGATTAAAAGAAATATTGAGCATCATATATGATATGGTCTTGTAGAACCATTAAAAAGATGATCACAACCCTTAAATGAATGTAAAGTGTTGGAAATAAATATTCTGATTATACACACTCAAAGTGTGGTTGAAATGATTATATAAAATCATTATTCATCATGAGTAGAAAGTAATAAATATATTTTCCTTTGAAGAGGAAAATGAATATCTAGACAACATTATATATTTTTATATATTGTCCCTGAAGAAAAACTAGTACCATAAAAACTATGAGATCTCAATCAAATGTTGTTGATATATTTTCTTTAAATGATTTTAAAACTCATTTATAACAATGGATTTTGATAGATTTCAACATCACAATAATTGGCCAAAATTATTAAAGGAACTTATGATATTTTCAACATATAAAGTTTTTTATTGATTATCCAAACTACCAAGAATATT
Source organism: Viscum album (assembly GCA_963277665.1). Classification (NCBI taxonomy): domain Eukaryota; kingdom Viridiplantae; phylum Streptophyta; class Magnoliopsida; order Santalales; family Viscaceae; genus Viscum; species Viscum album. The sequence goes on from OY728164.1 coordinate 1,261,687,520, forward strand.
GAATTTCGATGATCTTACTATAAGAAATATTCTTCCTTGTATATTTAAATATTTATATATGAATCCCATAAGGGTTTGAAATACTTGAAGTATATTCAAAATTATGAAAATTTAACCCAATCTGATAAATTATGGGGTGAACTGAATAAGAAGTATTTTACGTATCTATATTAAGTTATGGAAGAATATAAATTTAATTTATCATCTCTAGGTTTCTATGAATCATTATATTCATCATATTATTAAGATTTTTTGAAAAAAATATAAACTCTCAATTTTTTTTTTGAAATCAATGACTTATATGGAATGTCCTTTTATTTTGAATTAATCATCCCGAAGATAAAATATTAAATTTTTGGAATGGTTTTACCCTTAATGAATAAATAAATCTTTTACTTATAAGAGTGATATATTTTATACATGAGGGGTTGATGAAGAACAAATTTATCCCACAAGGATTAAATATAAATGCACATTTTATTTATCCCTGAAGTATATATATGTACAAGTGCATATGTACCTTGAAAATAACAATAAATCATATTATGATGCAAGGTAATGTTCTTCACTATTCATTTAAATCTAAAGGGTATAAATTATTATTATTCCAAAAATTCAAAACTAAATGTTTTGGTTATGAATTGATCATGGACATTCCATGAGTTAAATTATGATCATTATGAGTGGGAGATGTAACAATTGTACTCTTTTTTCCCTTAGTAAAGTTTTTTCCATTGGGTTTTCTTGATAAGGTTTTTAACGAGGAAAAAAATCTAGGGACTTGATGTTAATGTACTATTTTTCTCTAATCAAGGGGTTTTTCCTTGAAGGGGTTTTCCTTGATGATTTTTTAATGAGGAAATCATACATCATAACAAATATTTAAGAAAATGTTATAAATTATTATGGATATCTATAATTAATGGAAATTATTGGTCTTCCCCATGATTTTTAATTTTTAATGAGACCATTAACTATTAATTATAGTCTTACTCCCTTGTCCTCAAGACATAATTAAATAATAATATTAATTTATTTCCTAAAGACACAATTAAATGATATAATCAGGGGGAGTTAGGAATGCTGCACTCTTTCTCCCTTCAGGTTTTTTCATCTGGGTTTCCTGGAAAGGTTTTTAATGAGGCAGCATGACACAGAATTCAATTACTTTGGATTCACTTATTTTTCCCACAAGGTTTTTTAAGTGAATATTATATAATATTCCATAAAATTATGACATTCAAGGGGTATTTTTTTTGAAATATTAAATAAGAATTTTATAATTATCGTTAATCTCATTACTAATAAACCCCTTCATGTGACCAACTTTTCATATGCCAAATTTTGGTATTTTTTGTACACTATAAATACATAGAAATGTTAATGAAAGTTGTATGGTTTTTGGGGCCTCTACATTTTGATCTTTTCTTTAATTATTGTATTTATATTTTATTTGTATTTCTATTTTCACCACCATCATCATATAAAAAATAAATTCTCATTTTATCAATGATGTGCTTCGCCTACGATCGGTCTTACATTTTAGGTTTCAAAAATTTTCACGTTTTTAATCGACATTTGATCGATTTCACAACACATATTAATTTGTTGTTAAAAAACAGTCAGAATTAATATGAAAAATTGACAAATTTAATTTTCACTAAAATATTTGTTGGTAATAAAAATTAATAAGGGAATATATATATATATATATATATGGGTTTGTTGGTACATAAATTTCATATTAAAAAAACATAATATCTATTAGAATTGTTCATTTTTACTGACATATATATTATACGACACCAAATTTATATTGGTAAAAGTCAATTTTTTTTGGTAGTGATATTATCAATTTTTATTAATTATATATGGTCTAAGATATGGTTGAGCGGTACTCAACAGAACCCCCACATCCAAGATACTAGGTTTTGATTCCTAGAATCCCCTTGAGGGATTTCTGGGTGGTGATGCAGGTGTTGATGTAGGAAGTCAGTGACGCGGGGTGATATAGGCATGGTGATGTAGACATACTAATGTAGGAAAGGGGTATGAACCGAGTTCTATGCCTATGGAGTATAGGGGCTTTGGGCCATGTAATGAGATTTCAATCTCGCTGGACCTTCAAGACTAATTGTTATGAGTTAGCTTGATTGTGGGTCTATCCTTGGGGGGGAAGGGTGAGTTATGAACCTTTCTAGCCCATTGGGTGTGAGTGTGTTTTTTTTATTTATAACCCCCAAGATCTCAAATAAATAAATTATATTATAAATTTTTAATTTTTAATTATATTAATTATATTAGTTGTGATTAGTAATTGTCAATTATATTATAAAATATTAATTAAATTTGTAATTATAAATTATTAATCATATATTTATTCATTAAAAGGGTGCCCTTGGTGTGGTTTTATGTTATATTTTCAGACTACTTTAATTCAAGTAATTCTGAATAAAATAACAAGTATTTGATTTTTTTTAATATTTTGTTATATAGATATTTATATAAAAAAAATTTATTTTCCATGTTAACCCATTTTGATAAAAAATGGTTTCATGGTTTTTACGACCCATTTTGGGAATATGCGTGAAATTATTTGATGTTTTTATTACCCATTTTCATAAAAAAATTTGACCTAAACCCAATTTTTTTTAAAAAACCCATACGAGTAATTTTTTCCCAACTTCCAATAGTAAAAAATTATTCATATCAACTATTAAAATTTGGTTATTACATAATCAATGTAAATTTTTTTTTGATGTTACATTACACTAGATTAGTGATTAAAAAGGGTTGACCTTTATCAATGTTTTTTAGTATTGAGAATAAATACTATTTATCAATAAGTTTACTTATATCATTAATAAAGGGTTCCTAACTTATAATACTAATCAACCTCCTACTTCCTTTATCTCTTCTCCACGTGAATCATTGTTGACCAATACTTCCAAATTTCCACCCGTCAAGCTATTTCCTACCTTATATCAGTTTTAAATCCCAAGTATAAGAATCTCATCACTTTTTTTAACTGGTTATATTAGTTTTTTCATATTTTTTGTTTCCCCCCCTTGTTTTTTTGAAATATATAAATGTACATATATTTTTCATATATACATACATATACACCTACGCATTTGTGTATGTGTGTGTGTATTTGGATATATATATATATATAGTTAGATTAATTTATAAATACTCACACACACACACACAAAAAATTTTATATATCAATATGTTATATATATATACACATTAAAAATTATATATATTTGTATATATATGTATATACTATATTTACTTTATTTATATATGTTACATGTTTGGTTTATAATTTATATTTGGTTTATTTTATATATTTTTATATGTTTTATGCTTATATATAAATGTTGATATATTTAGATTTATCTTCTTTATTTTTTGTATAAAATTATCTAATAAATGTTTTTATTTATGTTACATATATATATATGTATGTTTATTGTGTTTCTAGTATATGTATATATATGTATTATATAATACTATTTATAGTTAATATATATGATCATATTCATATATATGTTTTTTAATGTATGTATATATTTATTTTATATCTTATATATACATATATATATATATGTATGTATGTATGTATGAAACCTAGTGCCCCACCGTTGGTGGTGGGGTGGTAAGGGTTTGGGGGGGGGGGGGGGTGGGGGTGAGGGGAAAGTCACAGGGTAAGTCCACAGGATTGCGATTTAGTGCAATTTTCTTCCTTGTGTTGTGTTCTGCGATGATGGGTGTAATCAAACTAGTATGTATATAACCTATTGCACATTCAAGTGGAATGAGAATCACCCACATGAAACAACATCGGGGGTTCAACCCCCAATTAATTATACTTACACAATTAAATTGGGGTGTTTATTCTTCCCATTAGGTGTGCATATTTCTCTTCAATAGGATATGATTAGAGGGGAAAAAATAGATCAATTACAATATTTGGTTATCCCACACTTTGATCAGGAAGTATCTAGAGCCCCTCCTAATGGTGATTCTAACATCCAGTACAAAGTAGAGTGATGTCCCGTGGTAATATGAGGAACTGTGCACACCTTGGTGGTGTGAGGAAGCCACCTCCAATGGTTGATGATGTAGAATAAAAACCTAATTCAAGGTCTAGGTAAAAAATGGTTTAGAAATGTAGATTAAGGCCCCCCCAAGTAGGGGACCTGGGAGACAACACAAAATTCCAAAGCAGGGGCTGGAAATAGGAGGACTAACCACTAAAATGGATGGTGATGCAGATGAGGACCCTCGATCGATGGTGGGGGATAGTGGCATGGAATAAGGACCCATGAGCATGGGGATGGTAATAGGAGGACCAGTGAGTAAGGGGTTTAATAGGGGCAATAAGCCTCTTACGATGGGGGAATAGAGACATGCTAGCATGAGTTGGGCTGAGTGCAGCTAGGGAACACAAGGCATGGGCCTTCATACTGGTTGATGGGAATTTATGGCCATTAGGGGTATGAAAAATGGCCATATGTTAGAATATATCCATTGTGCCTTTGGGTTACTAAACAATTTAATAAATAGGTCTAATAAGGTCCTCATCAATCCTTATAAGAAAGGATGAAGCCTAACCCATTGGGCACCTAGGGTGTGTGTGTTATTTGATTACTTGTAATCCTCCATACCAATGATATATATATATATATATATATTATATGTGTATTATTTGTGTGTGTGTGATAAGTCTACATCATGCATAAATTTTTGATAACTTTAAAGGATTAATTTTGTTAATTATTTTAACATTTCAGCTAAATACTCATTATTTTATTTATTTATGGATATGAGGCAAGTTAATACAATTTTGGATAGTTATTGATGATTCAATCCATGATAAAACTATTTATGGAATCATTCAAATGCAGAGGATGAATTTGAATAGGGACATGATTCACTTCAGGACACCATGCTGATGTCATGATAGTTTGATGTAAGGGTTTTAAGAATAATCCATAGATTCACGTTGTGGCAGATTTGGTCATGCCATGAACCTAATTCAACAACAATTTGAAAAATATTACTTTTCTAAATCTTTGGTAGATTTCACGCCACTTTGAACAAGTACTATTAGGATTGACCTAAATGAGTTGAATGCCTACTTTTTGACTCATAGGATTACCCATGGGTGGATCTTTGACTATGAATAAAGGGATTTGTATGCTTCATAAAGGGAGATGGTATTGGAGACCTGAGGTGAGGTACTACTACTATAGAGTCATTCACTAGGATGTCTCCTCCAATTTTATAGGTTTTTTTATTTTATTATTTTATCACCCTACCATGGTTAGCATGAGGGGTGATTTATTTGTGATGTGGTTATTTAAATTAAGGGGAATTAATGTAATAGGTATTTTATTTTGAATAAAAAATTCATCTTAGGATTTTTTCAGTCACATCCTTTCCTATATCTTTTCCCCTTTAATTCTACAAGGCATGAAAATTGCTTTATAAGTGAGTGAGAGAGTGATTTTTTAATGAATTAAAAAGTAGGGAGTTTTTACCATGACCATTGGAATGATTATATTCTATGTTTAAAAATGGGTTTGGGTTACCTATAATTTGTTTTTTCAATGTAATTGATCATAGGAAAATGCGATTCTTGAGGTATAGAGGTTTTTCCCATACAAATGGAATAAACTAGAGTTTATTCCAATAACCAATTGATTTTTCATTCATTAACTTATGTTTTATTATTTTATGAACTAAGATTTACAATCACCTGAATAATTTTTCATATTCGGACCACTCTCTCTCAAAACCATCACCATCATTCTCTTCTTCCTTTTTAAGTAGTTTTAGGTCTATTTCAACATAGTTGTGGGTATTAATTATAAATTAATGTATTCTTCTCCCCATCCTTATGAAATTTACCTTAGACTTTAAATATCCTAGAATACTTAATCGAATATTTAGTGAGTTTTAGTTATATAATTATAAATTTTAACTCAGTACAGACCTGATGGAACTAACAATGCCTTCTAGGTGTATCAATGTGTGCATAAATTGTGAAAATATATCATTTAACTAATATTGTTTTTATATGTTATATATATATATAATTATATATATTTTATTGTTAATATATTTATATATATATGAACTATATATTAATGTTTATATATGTATGGGTGTGTATATTTATATATGTTTTATTTAGTAAAATTTATATCTCGTGAAATTAAAAAAAAAATATGGCACAACCAACCATGAAATTTCCTTTTTTGAAGTAGTATACCCTTTCCTATCATTAGACTATTCAAATTTAAATTGGGGTTCCCAACCATAGTGATATTTCAATGTTCATCTGGAAATAGATTTTTATAAATATAAGGTCCCCCTTATTTTTTTTGGAATTTTCTCATATTCCATAGAAAAAATCCAAACTCAATCTATTAGTTTTCTTTAATATTTTATGTTACATAAGGAGGATTATTAATATTATCATTCATATAACCCTAAAAACTACATCCTTTCATTGTAAATGACATCACATACTATATATTTTAATACCTTAATTACTTTATAAAGACAAAATTGTAGCATCACAACTACTAGATGTGGTTTCATAATCTCACCATAATATTATATTTCCAATATTATGGTTCTATTTTTATCATGAAATAATAAAAAATACTTATAATTTTATGGTGTATGATAATATACCATTAAGATTTATTTCTTGAATAAATTTTTTTATTAATACCATGTATTGGGAAATAAAAAATTTCCTCTTCTCGAATCTTTACTAATACCATGGTCTCCCTAATATCATGATGTATCAAGATAATTTTTTTTGAATTTCATAATATAGAAAATGAATATAAAACTATACATTTTTTATATAATTTTACATTATGTATATTAATTATATTAAATATTTTTATTCTTTTTTTTATTAAAAATAGGATGAGTATTTGTCAAAATGGATGGGTGATAATCATATAACTAGAGAGTATGAGGAAGTTTATAAAGAGTTCCAAAAATTTACAATAAACAGTGTAAATGAAACTTCTTGAATCATATGTCAGTGTATGCATTTTTTTTATTAAAATTTAATTGGCCTAGTAAAATTGGATGAATATTTGGTTTTTTATACAATTGATCATAGTTACAAATGTTAGGAAAAACATAGAGAAGAAATAAATATAACTAAAAAGTGGAATGAAAATATATTTTATGAATAATTAGATATTGGTACAATTATATATTATTATGAAGATCATATTGAGGAAATAATAATTGCAGTTGATGTTGAATTTAGATATTGTTCATTTTTTTTGAGAAATTGAATAATTTCATAGAGATTATATTATTTGATGTTTATAAAAAATATAAAATACTATCAAAGATATAAAAACTATATAACCTGATAGAGGTAAATTGATGGAGTGATTCCAGATTCAAAGAGTTGCTTTCTCTATTGATGAATATGATTCTAGATAAAAAGGATCTTCCTATTGAACACATGATTCTAAATATATTTTTGGTTTTATGGGTATGAACCACAAAAAAACACAAGAATTTCTTAATATCTGCATATTATTTTATAAATAGTATGAATCTCCATATAAATTTCCTAACTTTAATGTATATCGATACAAGGAAAAAAATCCATAAAACATTGTATGGTACTTTCCTATCATTCCTAGATTTTGATGGATATATTAATGTTTATAGACTGTGATTTAGTTGACATGGAACAAAAAAAAATAATTTAGTATTGTGAATTATGACATCTAGTAGATTCTCCTCAATGGAATAAAATTGAAAATGAGTATCTTAAATTTTTCAACGAGTCACAAATTTTTTTTCTTTCATTATATATAGATGGAATTTATTATCATGGTTTATAGAGTTTCACTCATAGTATTTGGCCAATTATATTGGTAAATTATAATTTTACACCATGGTTATATGTGAAATATAAGTAAATTAGGTTTTTATTACTTAATTCATGACTAAAATATGTAGGGAATGATATTTAAATTTATTTCGATCCACTTACTGAATATTTGAAGTTAGTGTGTGTTAAAAGTGTTATAATGTATGATGCTCACAAGAAAGAATAATTTTTTTAAGAGCCATGTTATTTGGTATGATAAATAACTTCCCTAATTATGGTAATTTGTTAGGGTAAAAAATTAAATGGAGGTTAGGGTGTTCTATATGTGAAGAAGGTGTGCACACAATCACTTAGGTTGAAACATAATATAAGAATTGTATAACTTTTACATCAAATGTTTTTAATTCGATGAATTCAATATTGATAATGAACAAAAACATTTTATGGGAGTTTAAAAGAATGTTTTTCACATTCTCCATTAACAAGAAATGAAATAATTATAAAGATAAAATATTTAATCAATGTATGTAGTAAAACACTATATAAAAACATTATTATGATAAGTTATAAAAATAGATTTATTTTTTTTAACTACTTTACTGGAAATGATTTTATTTCCAAAATTATCTAGATTTCATGTGTAAAGATAAAAATGTATGTGAAAGAGAAATTTTAATATTAATAAATACATTAATTAATACCAAATATGGATTTAATTCTAGGTTAAACATGATTGAAATGGATATTAGGGTAGAGTTGGCTCTATTGAATAAAGGGAAATGAACCGTTCTTTTTCCAATGACTCACACACTATCTAGGAAAGAGAGATTTTAGTTTTGTATCTTTTTAAATGGTTTAATGGAACTAAAGGGGTATTTATCATATATCAATAATGGTGTATCAATGAATTACCTAAAGTTAATAGTATTAAAATCACACTATCTATATATTTTGATTCAATATTTTGTACCCTTTTAAATATAGTGAATATTTTCAAAAAAGTTCAATACACAATTACTAAGATGTGTATTTTACAAATAAATATCTAGTAAAATTATTTATCCAGTGAAGTTTCTAACAATGGAAAAAGATATTATTATCACTTTATTTGAAATAATGTTTATATTATCATCAATATTACTTGATATAATGGTTCACTTGACAGTTTATTTGGTAAGGGAGATCTGAATTTGTGGCCCTTTACATTTTAGATGGATAAACACCATTGGATGATACATGATGATATTGGAAGGGTAAATCATAAATAATAGGTTTCCAATAGGTTTTATTGTAGATAGTTATATTTTAGAAAATACATTTAATTGTTTATTGAATACCAATTCGATGTGTATATCACTGGTCTTCTGAAATCTTTATATAACAGATGCATCAAAAGTGAAGGACTTTTGGGAATAGATATTTTGAAAATTTCCACCACATATTAGTAACAAGATCTCCCGTATTTTTTTCATAATAATGAGGAGATTATGAAATACATTATAACTCCTAAATACATTATTAGTAATTTTAATCCAACATGGGATAAAGTTCAGATATTGGTAGGTACAGTCATGAAACACTAAATTTATAAATTTACAAAGCTATAACTAATGTATTAGTAGCATTAGGGTTGACTCATTAGGAAGAATGTGAGTAGAAACTAGTACTATAATCTTATATGAATGTTTATAAGATGATTTTTTAATGTGATTAAACTCTAAAAATTATAAAAAATTGAATAACCAATTAACTAAACTAAAACTCATATAAATAAGGGAAGTGGTTGTAGATGAATGTGTCAGAGTTTTGATTCCTATTCAAGTGAATGTAATGCCGATTATTTTATTCCCACATCTGAATATTTAGTTATATAATTATCATTTATTCCAAATTTATTCTAAATACCATCAAGTCTTGTTATTTAATGTTATACAATACTATAATATTTCTCATAAATTATCAAAACTTTATTCTCTAATTTGATGAATAATTTATGTGACATTTTAGGATTGAATCACTTCATAATATAAAATGACCCATTTCTCAAAAAGTTGAAGTATATATCTATGTCGTTTTTTCTCACACAATATTACATATTAGTTATCACCTATGAATTTTTATAGATAACTAAAAAAATATCAACCTGTCAACCAATTTATATATTTATTCTAAAATCACTCACACAAGACTTATTATTATCACATGCACGTGATAAAATTACGAATAAGTAAATTATTTGTGTTTATCTAAACTATGATTACTTATTAGGTATCACACTGGGGGTGTCCAGACTTGATAAGAACCAACCTGGCATGGTTAGGTCTAGCAGGTCAGGTTATGCACAAAATAATACCGAGTTGGGTTTTTTTGGGTTGACCCATGAATAGGTGGGGTCAAGTCTCGGGTAGGGTAAATAACGAGCATACCTGAACCTATGAAACTAATGGATTTATTAAAAAAATAGCTCATCACTCACCCCATACCCACCCACCCAGACACCTCCTTTATTGCCTCCTCCTTCGTCACCCGACCTTCCTTTAGGAGCAATCGAGAGAAGCCCTAATCACCTTCTTGATCACCTTATTCTTCATCCCTCCCTCCCAAATTATTATACCACAATTCTATTCCATTCCATACCTTACATATTTTCATAATCCTCCATCTCCCTCCATTATTATTCTTCAATCCTCAATGTAATCATTGACTATTTACCATCTGTCTGTCCCTCCTCCTCCTAGTGTTGTGTGTGAATTTCTATCTGCATATATCTTTCTGGAACCTATTCAATTCTTCTTATAACCCCTTTAATTATTTCATTTATGTTGTTAATATTTTCATGTCTTATTATACACTCCCTTTAATTATTTTATATGAAATGTTCATAATGTGTGTGAAATATTAATATTTTAATACTAAGTATAATTTTTGAGCATTTTTAGAAGTAGTCCAATTGAGTCAGTTTACCATTTTATTAATAACTCTCACTATAATGATTAAAATTGTGTGGTTATTGTTTTTTAGGATTTATTATTCAATTTATCACATATCAGTATAAGGGATTATGGGTCAATTCTTCCATTTGAAAGCTCATAAGGACCACACAAGATGACCCAAAGAATTTGTGATGAAACTAGATCATCCATGATGATTGAGTTACTGGTCTCACTATCGAAGCCCATATTTTTTGAAACTTCACCATTTGTTCTTATTATCCAAAAGAATCATGGGTAAAAATTTTAGGGCCCAAATCTAAGAACAAGGGGCCCAAATAAAGCTTTTAAGTCCAGCCCACCATTCTGGCCGAGAAATAAAATTAGTATAGTATTCATGACATATATCATGATGTAAGAATCCAATAGAGCTAAGAGTTTTCAATGTAAAATAGAAGATATATATGGACGACTTTTTTGAAGAAATAATTCGATTTTGAAGGCATCTTCCTATTCAAAAACCCTTTCACATTTTGGACTTCAAAAATACTGGATTGAAATGGACAGATTAAAATTGTTTAATCATCTAGACATAACTTTGGATACATAGGTCCAAATTCATCCAAATTTTGAGAGTAGTCGGAAAACTTTATTATATACAAATTTAAAGAAGGATTTTTCTCGATATTCGGCTGTCTATATAGACAAATTGGTGATGAAAGTGGAGGGACAAATTGGGAATGCAAATAGTCCACTCCTTGGGCTATAAATACTCTCCCCTTCTCTCCTTGAGAGGGGTTGGCATTTCAGAAGAGAGGAGATCATATTAGCACGACCAAAGATTTTCAAAAGGCTTGGGAGGACCTTCCATACTCAAGTTTCCACTTGAGAGACCTTTCATCCTCTCTTTGTTTTCATTTACTTTAATGTTCTTCATTGTTGTAATTTTGTAAGTCCTTTCTATGTAATTCTGTTTTAATGCAAATTTATTCTTCAATATCTCTTATTCTCATCCACCTTCTATAGATTAATATTAATGTTCTTAAAATAGTTTAAATACATTTGAATCCCTTTCCCTTATTTTGCTTCCTCATTCAATCGAAAATCCTTTTTTAATTATCATCATTGTTCGTGTGTGTGTGTTCGATGTACCACTCTTTTCTAATCCCTTTATTTTTCTTCTATTCTTAATTTATCATTATAATTATTATAACCAGACTATTAAACACCCAAATGGATGAGTAAATATTTTATTGGGGTGATTCAAAATTTAGGGATGTTAAGTGATTGAAAGTATTTTCTCAATGAGTATTCGTTAATTTAACATTGTGTATGTTGGACTTAATATGTCATGGATTAATGATATCTTTTGTTTAGGATGTGGTTTCCATAGATTATTAGAACTATAAATACACTACCATAAACAAGTAATGATTGAGATTATAATCCTAGTTAAGTTAAGGATTGGATTAAAGCTTTAACAGTTATGAATTCTAATCGACGTCAACTTATGAAGTGGGTGTTAATTTAAATGCAATATAAAGCAAAGCTCAAGGATATCACAAGCTTAACTACCTAATAATGAACTCACCCAAATCTTTATCAATTTTTTAAATCAATTATAGAAAATCAATCATTTCAATTAAGCTCCGAAAACAAACCCCCCTAATCAAAATACAATCAACTAAAAACAAACGACTATTACAAAGTATCATCAGTGATGATTCGACCCGAGTGCTACTATACACATTAGTAAAGCACTAGAACTTTGACCTGTAGATAGGTGAAAACCAGCCATGCATATCAAATGGATCCGTTTCTGGGGATGGTGCTTTAATTAGTCATTAGTTTCTAGTTATTTTAAAAAAAATTGAAAAAAAAATTTTAAAAAAAAATTGAAAAAAAACACAAAGAAAAACCCATCTTCTCATAAAAATCATAAACAGAAAACAAACAAAGAAAAAACTGTCTTCCTCTTTCTTCCAAAATCTTTCTTAAATGCCCCGTAGTCTCCCAAACAATCCTTCGGATTTTTTTGAACCTGAAATTGAGCGAACATTTTCCAACTTAGGAGGAACATAAGAGATAATCAAATAATTCAAGAACTAGTCCTTGTCCAACCAATTGAATTAGAAATATCCAATCCTAGGGAACAAACCCTTAAAGAACATGCTGCCCCTGATATGAATTACCAACCTCTTGGTATTCAATATCCAAACATATAGGCTGACTTTGAACTCAAATCGGGTTTGATTCATCTTATCCCTCATTTCACGGGATAGCCGGTGAGGATCCACATCTCCACCTTAAAGAGTTTCAAGTAGTGTGATCTACCATGAATTATCAAGGGGTTTATGAGGAACAAATCAAACTTTGAGCATTCCCTTTCTCCCTAGATGACACTGCCAAGTCATGGATTTACTACCTACCTCCTGGTTCCATAACCACATGGAATGACATGTAGTGACTCTTCTTAGAGAAATTCTTTCCTTCTTCTTGTACTGCTTCTATCCGAAAGGAAATAAGTGGTATCCGTCATTTTCCAAGTGAATCACTCCATGAGTACTGGGAGGGGTTCAAAATGCTTGTTGAAACCTGCCCACACCACCAAATTACTCACCAACTCTAGATCCAATACTTCTATGAGGATTTATTAGCTATGGAGAGAACTCTCATTGATGCCACAAGTGGTGGTGCTCTTGTTGATAAAACTCCTACAGCTGCAAGAGATCTTATAAGAAACATGACTGCAAACACACAACAATTACATACTTGAGCACATGCTCAAGTCAAACTAGCCCAAGATAATCAATCAATTGAGCCGAACAAGATGGCCGAGTGGATGAGTGAACTTACAGGTCTTGTGAAACAACTAGCTGTAGCTACCAAATCCCCAACCTCGTCTTCTCCACAATCAATGTTTCCTGGAACTACCAAAAACTATGGAATCTGCAACTCTCCATATCATCCAACTAACACATGTCCACAAATTCAAGAGGATAAATCCGATTCATCTGGACCAATGGAGCTCAATGTAGCATATGCTCAACGGAACACTAATCCTCAACTATCAGGTCAGTTTGTTAGAAATTTCAATCAACCACACTATGAGCCCTTCTCTTCTTCCTATAAACAAGTCCTTAGGTATGGTAATACAATATCTCATCCCCCCTCAATTCCCTCCTCAAAACCCAAACCAGTTTCGATATGGTCAAGGCATTGGTAACTTCCAACAACCTTATCCTGTTATTCCTCTACCTCAAAGGAACAATCCTCATCCTGGATTCTACTATACTAGTGAGCCTTCCCAATTCCCAAACTAATAAAATCACTTTCCCAAGAACCAAAATCAAGGTAATCCCAATTCGGGACAAGCCTATTCTTCCAAGAAACCATGGGAAAGTGCTATTGAAGATCTTTCCTCCTTCACACATTCTAGTCTCAAGAAAATTGAAACCTAAATTGGTCAACTTGCATCCCACCTTAGTCAACAGAAACCATCCAATTCTTCCCAACTCCCAGCTCACCCACTACCCAACCCCAAGGGTAATGTAAGTGAAATTGCACTTAGATCAGGAAAGAAAATTTCTATGCCTCAAGATAAGTCCTCCAACCCCCTTTAAATGTTGATCTAGAAAATGAAAAGAAAAAGAAACTTGAAAAGGAACCTGAAACCATTCCCTCACCTCCTTCCTTTCCACCTAGGAATACAATTCCTTTTCCAAAAGCTGTCTCTAAGCCAAATAAGTCATTTAAACCTGATCCTGAAATGCTTGACATGTTTAGACGTGTTGAAGTCAACATTCCTCTATTAGATTCCATAAAACAAATCCCTAAGTATTCCAAGTTTCTTAAGGAATTATGCACCCAAAAGAGGCAACTTAGGACCTTCAAAAATGTTTCAACCCAATATTCCATACCCATTAAGTGAAAAGATCTAGGGACCTTTACAGTCCCATGCCAAATTAGAAGTTCTAACTTCGATGATGCACTCATAGACTTAGGAGCCTCAATTATTGTCATGCCCAAATACATATTCTCTAACCTTGGTCTAGGTCAATTACATCCAATGGGTGTTGTCATTCAATTGGCCAATCGAAGTAAAACCAGTCCTGAGGGTATAACTGAGGATGTCCTTGTTTGTGTCAATGATCTTATCTTCCCTGCTGAAATCTATGTCCTTGACATGGAGGGTGAGACGAACTTTTCTCGATCTCCACTAATTTTAGGAAGACCTTTACTCATGACATCAAAAACTAAAATTGATGTCCATTCTGGCATCTTATCCATGGAATTTGGTGACCAACTGGTCAAGTTCAATATTTTTCAATCCATGCGATATCCATCAGAGAATGAATCTGCATTCTCTATCCATTCTTCTGAAACTCCCTCCGAGAGTGTGTTGAATCCCAATCCATCATGTCCTTGTTCTACTTATAGAGGAGTTTGTGAATATTGCATCCTCATTAACCAAGTCATAAATGGAGAATTTTATTTTGACATTACAAATGCAAACTCCATTGATCTAAAGGATCTTGAAAACTCTTTGGAATCCCATCTAACCTATGACATCCACTGTTCCAACTTGGATGGTAATGAGGAAAATGAACAATCTTGTTCATTTTTTTGATTCAAATCAGATTATCCAATATTCATTATTTCTTATCCATGATTTTGAAAATTCTTTTATATGTGAGGTTATCCCTAATCAAATGTTTTTATCTTGTCCCAATGAGAGTTAAGGTTGTGTGATTTGTTCCCTAATTAATAAAGTGATCACTAGTGAGGTTGAAATTGACCATTATTCAGTGAAAAACATTTAAATAACGGATATTGAAAATTTTATTCAGTATTATGACTCCACTGATCCCCATTACTCTACATCGGTAGGTGATGAAATAAATGAGTCAAAAACAATTGGGATATCATACTGTGGTTTTCTATTATCTGATACTTACATAAATTAACCATTAGAATTGAGACATATTCCTGAATTTCCAAGCATAGAAAACCATCTCTTTGTGGATAATATAATTCCCCACGTTGAAGACCAAAGGGAGGATAGTTCTATGCTCTTTCCACCCCTGTTGAATTGCAAGAACACAATCAAATAAAGGGATAAATTATCCAATGAACAATCAGGCATCCAAAAGGAGAAGTTTTTCTGGAAGCACTCTAGAGTTGAGAAAATACGGTGGCCACCATCAGACTATGGGTAGTCCACTGCAAATATCTAGCTGTAGACAAATAAATACAACTCTTCTTGGGAGGCAGCCCATGTTTTATTTTAATTTTATGAAATTTTAATTACTTTTTAGTTTTTCATTACATGAATAATGATTTTTCTTTTTCAGGTAACAACACACAATCTTGGATCAACATTGACTTCTATTGGATCCCCAAATTCTATAGTCAACCCACCACTAGATGGATATGGCAACCAGCCAAATCCAAACCAGGGGGCACCTCTTTCCTTTTAACTTTCTCTATATCTCTTCCTCTCTCTACCTATTTCTTATTCTTCCTCTCTCGTTCATTTTTACCACTTTCTTTATCAAAACCTTTCTTTTTCACTTTCTCTTTTGTGTGGGTGTATCTTTATAAAAATAAAAAAAAAACCTAAAAAAAAACAATCACTTAAAAAATAAAAAAAATTATGAGTCATGCTTACTCACCATCGAGTTTTGAAATTTTGTCCAACCATTTTGGGGAGTTAATAGACATGTTTTCATATCAATTTTTTTTATTTTAATCATGACTTTGGATAAATAATTTTGTGTAAAAATTAACAAATTTTGAATGCTCAATTTTTGATTTGGAAAATTCTTTTCCCCAACTGTGAGGAACAACATTTGCTTTCATGCCAAGGCCACCTATGGCCATATTTTCAAAATGTGTGTTTTCACCCCCATTTGCGAGTCTTGAGTTTGTGGACCTTCGAGATGAATTTAATATGTTAGTGTGAATTAATATGATAGAGGCATTTTCTAAACCTTATGAGAATCACAACAACCAAATAGTCTCCCATTAACCATACATTAATCCTCCTTTTGAAAGCCCCTTCGAGCCTATGAAAAACTTTTCTTTAATATCCACATTAAAATCCCAATACCATTTCCCACCCAATATCAACATGGATTTTCATTGTATAATTTTTTGAAATTTAAGTGTGGGGGGAATGGATTTCATTGTTTGGGTACCCTATTATTGATTTTCAACGAGTTATCATCTGCTTGAGGGCAAGCATCCATTTTAGTGTGGGGGAGAGTTTTTCATTCAGTGTGTTTTGGGGAATGTAATATACTTCCATTTATGCAATTTTGTAAATGTTTTTGAAAAGTGTTAAAAAAAACATAAAAAATGATGAAAAAAATCAAAAAAAAAAACAAAAAAAAAATGAAAAAATGGGTTGTGTCTTGGGTAGGTCAAAAATAACTCTTCCTCAACCTTTTATCTTGTTATAAATATTATAATTAGTGTCATGAGGAGATCAAACATGGGTTGGGATATGAGTGTGAGATCTGTTTCAAGGTTAACTTTCGAAAAAACAAAGAAAAAAAGAAAAAAAAGATAACACTTGCATTATATTCTTATTGGGAGAAGTTTTTTGTTTTGTAAATATTCCATCTTCTCATTATATTTATATTTTCTTCCTCTATTGTGTCTTTATTCACACAATCATTCCCTTGTAAATATGTGTTTTCATTTCCTTCCATGTTTTATTTCAAAAAAACGTGCATTGCTTTTTCTATGTTGGTGTTTTAACCCTATTCTTCTCTCACTTGGACATTATATTACTACCATCCCATAGCCACAGAAAAACCACTTAAAAATACCTCTTTATTCTTGTGCACTTTGGATAGGTATTGGAAGCTGAGAGCTCTTTCAAACTCTAAGATTTTCACTTTTGGTTGGTGAAAGAGTGAACCTCCACAAATGAATTTTATCATCTTGAGAGGTGTGAGTTTTGAGTGTCCACATTTTCCATTTCTAAATTTGAGCAAGAAAAAAATGAATTATTTTTGGAACATTGTTTTTTTAACAACTTATGGTGGAATTCAAAATGGATGAGTGAAATAGTCTAAACCTCCCCTGATTGAAGAATTTTTTTTAATATTTGTTGGTGAGAGAAAATGATTTTGTAATGTTTTTATATTTGTTGCACATGAGGACATGCACAAGACTAAGTGTGGGAGAGTTAATGTTTTTAATATTTTAATGTCTTATTATACACTCCCTTTACTTATTTTATATGAAATGTGCATAATGTGTGTGAAATATTAATATTTTAATACTAAGTATAATTTTTGAGCATTTTTAGAAGTAGCCCAATTGAGTCAATTTACTATTTTATTAATAACTATCACCCTACTGATTCAAATTGTGTGGTTATTGTTTTTTAGTATTATTTATTCAATTTCTCACATATCATTACAAGGAATCCTGGTCCAATTCTTCCATTTGAAAGCTCATATGGACCTCACAGGGTGACCCAAAGAATTTGTGATGAAACTGGACCATCCACGATGATTGAGTTACTAGTCTCACTCCCAAGGCCCATATTTTGTTAAACATCACCATTTGTTCTTTATTATAAAAAAGAATCTTGGGTAAAAATTTCAAGGCCAAAATATAAGAATAAGGGGCACAAATGAAGCTTTTAAGTCCATCCCACCATTCTGGACGAGAAATAAAATTATTATAGTATTCATGACATATATCATGATGTAAGCATACAATCGAGCTGATATTTTTCAGTGTGAAAGAGGAGATATAGGAGGCCGACTTTGTTGAATAAATAATTAAGATTTGAAGTCATATTACTATTTAAAAACCCTTTCACATTTTTGAATTCAAAAATAATGGATTGAATTGGACAGATTACAATTTTTTAATCATCTGGCCATAACTTTGGCTACATAGGTCCAAATTACTCCAAATTTTGAGAGTAGTCGGACAACTTTATTTTCTAAAACTGAGAAGAAGGATATTTCTCGATATTTTTCTGTATGAATAGCCAACTTGGCGATGAAAGTGGAGGGATAGATTGGGAATGAAAACAGTCCATTCCTTGGGCTATAAATACTCTCCCCTTCTCTCCTTGAGAGGGGTTGGCATTTCATAATAGAGGAGATCATATTGGCACGACCAAAGCATTTAAAAAGGATTGTGAGGACTTGACATACTCAATTTTCCACTTGATATAACTTTTCTCCTCTCTTTGTTTTCATTTACTTTTATGTTCTTCATTGTTGTAATTTTGTAAGTCCTTTCTTTATAATTCCGTTTTAATGCAAATTTATTCTTCAATATATCTTATTCTCATCCAACTTTTGTAGATTAATATTAATGTTCTTAAATAGTTTAAATAAATTTGAATCTCTTTCCCTTATTTTGATTCCTCATTCAATCAAAAATCCGTTTTTAATTATCATCATTGTTCGTGTGTGTGTGTTCGACATACCACTCTTTTCTAATCCCTTTCTTTTTCTTCTATTATTAATTTATCATCATAATTATTATAAACGGAATATTAAACACCCAATTGGATGTGTAAATATCTCATTGGGGAGAGTCAAAATTTAGGGATGTTAAGTGATTGAAAGTATTTTCTCGATGAGTATTCATTAATTTAACATTGTGTATGTTGGACTTAATATGTCATGGATTAATGACATATTTTGTTTAGTAGGTGGTTTTCATGGATTATTGGAACCATAAATACACTACCATAAACAATTACTGAATGATATTATAATCCTTGTTAATTTAAGTCTTGTATTAAAGCTTCAACACTTAGGAATTCTAATCGACGTCAACTTGTGAAGTGGGTGTTAATTTAAATGAAATATAAAGAAAAGATCAAGGATATCACAAGCTTAACTACCTAATAATGAACTCACCCCAATCTTTATCAATTTGTTAAATCAATTATATCCAATCAATCATTTCAATTAATCTCTGCAAACAAACCCTCTAATCAAAATATAATCAACTAAAAACAAATGACTATTACAAAGTATCATCGCCGAGGATTCGACCCGAGTGCTGCTATACACATTAGTAGAGCACTGGAACTCTGATCGGTCGATAGGTGACAATCGGCCGTGCATTTCAGTCATGTTGATTTCCCTTATCTCTCATGTGTTTATCATGAAAAGGTATTTTTTCTACCAGGAGTGTGCCACATTTAAATCCTCTCTAGTGGGGTATTTTACAGACAGCCTCTAGCTAGCCATTCATTAAAAGGTTGAAAAAGTCTCTATACTCCTCAAAATTCTATATAATCTCAAATTATGATGATATATACTCAAATTTCCCATTAAATTACAGAAATATGATGGGTTTCAAAAATATAAAATTGTTTGAAGAAATTGAGGGTAAGCGGTCTTCTAAGAAGGAAAAATTTCCTAAAGAACCTTTTAGAGTTTCTAAAGGTCGAGATCATTTTCATAAGAAAAATATAAAAGGGATATATATAATTATTTTGGAAATGATTATGATTTCATTTCTATACAACATGGAACTGTTAATTTGAATAGGAAATTAATGAGGTGCAACAAAAATCCACACAAAAATATCGAGAATAGAAAAACCACTATTGGTGTTAAAATGAAATATGAAGATAAGAATGTTGGGATGGATAAAATTTCAATATCTTATTTTAATGAAGAATAGTGAAGAATAATTTTTTTAAAAAATGATAATGATTGACGAGTTATCATGTAAATATTTTTATAATCACAAATTTAGAGAATTTATTGAAGTTTTTCAACCTCAACTTCAAGTTTCATCTAGAAAAATAGTTTCTAGAGATTTCTTTTTGTTATATTTGTGTGAGAAATAAAAATTAAATTATATGTTCTATATAACCAATATTATGGTATGTATTACTAATAACACATGGAATTCAATTAGAACCATAATTATATGTGTGTGACTATACATTTTATTAATGACTATTAGATCTTGAATAAAAAATAATCAAGTTTTGTCTTGTTGCAGATCATAAAGGGGAAACATTTGGAAGAGTAGTAGAACAAATAGTGAAATAATGGGGGATTTAAATGATTAATATTGTTACCATGGACAATTATAGTTATAATAATATAACTATCAATTATTTTATGAGGAGGATTAGTGATTGGAATATGTTTATTCTTAAAGGGGATTACATGTATATGATATGTTTTTCACACATTTTGAATCATATTTTTTTTGATGGTTTAAAGGAAATATCAACATCAATTTATATAATCATAGTTTCTTTCAAGTTTGTGAGAAGTTCTTCTTCTAGATTGGCCCACTTCAAGATAATTCTAAAGGTGTTAAAAAATCCCTAGTAGACCAACCATAATTATTGATGTTCCTACTAGGTGTAATTATTATTTCTTTATGTTGGATATTTCAGATAAGTATGAGAAAGTATTTATTATCTTCGAGGAGTATTCAAAATTTTGAAGCGCTCCTATCAGTGAAGGAGGGAATCTTAAAGTATATTATTATGAGAATACTCGTTTATTTTTCAATTTTTTTAAAAAATTTATGATAAAACTTTTGAATTTTACAATTATATGTATATGAAATGTCACATTTTCTTTCATAATCTTTGTGAATATATAGAAAAATCAAGAAATGGAAGAAAAGTAATGATATTGTTGTGTGTGAAATAGATATTTCAATGAAGGTGAAGATGGACATGTATTAGGGTATTGGTTCCAATTTCAATTCTTTCATACATGTGGAAGTTTTTCTTGATACCTGATATAAATTATATTATATTCAAGATAGTTTTCTTCTGATGTTTTATAATTAATAGAAGAATGAATTTATCATGAAATTAATAGAGGATATGATTTTCCTGAGTTTTAAAAAAGAAAATATCCCATCCCTCTTGATCAGCGTGAGTCATATTCTCATCAATATTCTAATATTTATGATTATATTAGTTGTGGTGAGGATTATGAGAAATGGAAAGACGCATATAGATCAAAGAAAAAGAAAAGGAAATTATCATAATAAATAAACGAGTTAAAAAGATATCTATAGTTTGATTATTGTGAGGATGATTTTGATTGGTTTGATAATTTAAAATGGTTTAAAGAAAATATAAAAAAGTATGATGTTATTTGATGAATTTACCAAGATATTCTAGCTATAACATTATATAATGTGTCTTTGGAGTCAATATTTAGTATAAGAAGAATATTAATTGATCCATTTCATAGTTTTTTGAATCCCAATACCATTGAGGAATTAATTTATTTAAAACATTTCACTTTCTAAAATAATATAAGTAAGGACGATTGAGAAATTTTCATTAACATATAAATTTCTTATTTTTTATAAATTATTTAGAGAATACATTTATTTATTATTTAGGTATAAATTTATTTAATTTTATTTGATTTATAGTGTTAATGACACTAATATCTTCTTATTTATATTTAAACACAATGAAAATTTTATAGCCCAAAATTCCATTCTAATGTCATTATTTACAATTTATTCTTCCCCCTTGGACTCTCATATCTTCATATGATAGCCAAAAAAATTATACCAAGATAATTATTTACCACATTGTTTTTGTATAAAACAAATTTTACCTATCAAATAATTTCTATAATACTTTAAACATTCCCTAAAATTACTAAAATAGCCATAAAATTATAGAATCTCTAATATCAAAATCTTATTCAATTGTTCTAAAGTTTAGTCACAAAGCTCCTTGATTTTTAAAATACTTATTAAATATGTTTAAGTGTTTTATTTACCCTTTTACTTTCTTTTCACAATGATTTATTCTATAATTTCTATTTTATTGTATTTCATTTTTTCAAAGTTTCTCCATCTTCACTTAGAAAATTCATTCCCATTAAATAGATCCTTATTATTATTCTATATTCTTCAAGTTTCTTTAAGGATTTATTACTTTTTTAACCTTCACACTTTTTTATGAATCAAAAACTTATATTTTTGTATTTTTTACTATTAAATTTACTTATTAATGTGACTAATTAATATTTAATATATTGAATCATATTTTCTATTTTATTAGTTCTAACATTTATCTATACATTCTTCTTACCTTGATTTTTTATTTGATTTAAATTAGACAATTAATATAGATTATTTTGTGAAAATATATTCATTAGAGTGCACTGTTTGTTTCATGGTTGGTGTATATCTCACATCACGTTTTTTGGGAGATCACAGTTGAAGTTTCTGGGTGTCTTAGATAGAGTTCCAAGTCATGGAATAGTCCTAGGGTAGGGTCTATTCAATAAGACCATTCAAACCACTTTTAGTGAGAGGCCTAGTTGTATAAACCCTTTATGTATCTCACTAAATTGATGCTAATTTTATAAATTTTTAGGTTAAAAAAATCTCTCTTAAAGTCTCTAAGGTGTATTGTACTTCTTCAATATTGGATATATAAACCCTCCCTTCATAGACTGAAAATGGAAATTTATTCCAGAAATTCAAGTATCACTTAATCACTCTTGAACCCTTAAAGGTGTGTCAAATTTATTTCTCAAATCTAGGTAGAATAATTCATTAAAATTTTATGTGTTTCAACATTATTAAGGTCTTCAAAAATCCCTCCACATTGTATTACTTCTTTATCAGTTAATAAACTCTAATTTTGAAATAATTTTACTTTTTTTGTAATACCTTATATTTTTTATTTATTCTATTAATTCATGTTTATACTTTATGATACAAATTTATCCTAATTAATTTACCCCCAAATCATGGATTTATATATTCTATATGATTAGTGTTCTTTAGTAGTCCAAAATGCTCTTTGTTTTAAGAACATTTGGATGGGTTGATTTCTAATGTGGCATGATATACAAAATTTTATATGTTTAATCTTCTTTATATGTTATAAATATCCACAATAAATTCACACGACCTTTATAATTTTTTTTTCAAAGTTTATTCCTGAATTATAAATGGTTATTATTTTAGTGCCTTGATGAAGTATAAATTGTTATTTTTGTTGTTGTATATCAGTAATTCATATATTATATGAAATATTTTAGGTGTGTTAAATCCCACAAATGTTTTACTATCCCAATCATAGGTTTAACATAGTTTTTTTTTAATATTTTATTATGTAATGTATAATATTATTTTCCCCCAAAACCCAATTGGACAGGGAAGAAACTTTAAGAAAGAAATCTATCTAAATATTCAGTACAAAATAAACATTATAAATAAATAAACTGATTAACCGGACCCAATTTATCCTGAACCCTAATAGTTCGGGTTGAGTGGGGTCGTTTTCCCATGAATCATGTAGCCCGACCCCAACGGGCCGGGTTGGGTTGAGTTGTATACTCTTGAAGCATGTGACCTAACCCATTATCTTTTTATTAGTTCAAGTCCAAAACCACCCTCGACTCGACCCAACCCAACCCATATATACCCTTGTATCACATGAACTCACACCAAAACATATGCCCAGACCTCATATTAATTAAATAAAACAAAAATATAATATAATAAGTAAAAATCCAACTAAAATAATTCAATTGGAAATCAAAAATTAAATTTGTGAGTGGGTTCCCTAAAACCAACTCCCGTATGTACTTTAATTATCAATACTTTTATATGGTTTAATATATGCATGAATTTTCAATTACCATGATAGTAAAATGAATTATTTATATACTATATAAATGGTAATGTATTTATATTACATATCGTATCAAAATGTTATAACAGTTCCCAACTATAATGATAACCTCATGATATTATGACACTATTATTAAACATACTACCTATAGTCTAGATAAATCACACTCAAAGTATGAAAAGTATGTACAACTATCATGTTTTGGGGATTATATGTATTAAATCTTCTTCTCTTGAAGTTTTCACTTGATGATCTTGAGTATCATAAGTATTGAAACTTCTTCTCTTGAAGTTTTCACTTGACGATCTTGAGTGTTTGAGATTATGAGGATAAACCAGCCAATAGAAACACAACATGTTATAAGTTTCATTCATTGTACTGATCTATGATCTTCTGTGTTAGTCTATTAACTTGATATCATTATCTATGTGTATAATTTGATCATATAAATTGATAAAAGTTGAAATCCACAATGTTTATGCTTTGGAGAGGTAGCTTATGTTGGTTTTTTCCTTAGTGTATGATATTTTTTGAATGATCAAGACACAATTTATCACTTATGAGTAGAGGAAAAGATATCTTAGGCTCATATTAATAGGATGGTAGTTCCTACACTAAATCCATGACCATGGTTAAATAGGGAAAAGTCAATTTGTTAAAGTCTTGGAAAGAATAAATAAAATAGGTATGTATGGCTACAGAAGTTATGCATCTTGATTTATGAGATATCATATGACAAAGATATTGTATTACATAGTGTGTGTTCATAGGAGAGGTTATCATTGATATAACTGCACCTTTTCTCTATAAACAACTTGATGGGTTTTTAGACTCTGATCTTCGTCTTTATGTGATGATCACTATAATCAAGATAAGGTATTAAAGGGCCACACACTAAGTGTATTAAAAATTATGTATTATTCTAGTGAATAGAAGTTTAAGACATGGTGGGCCCCACTATGGGGTTCTGATTCTGTCCATGTTTGAAATATCACTAGGAAATGGATAATTTAAATATTATTTAAGTTTAAAATAATAAGTTTTAAATTTATTTACTCAATGTATTAATAAGTTATTAAGTGAATACAAAAAATAATATTTTTCGAATAAATATTATTATTCATGGTTTGTTAAGTATTTAATGGGAGAATAAAGCTGAATTAATGGATTAAAATTCATTATGTAAAATATTTCTAATATTAAAAGTACATGATAAAATATAAATGACATTTATAACATAGTTACTAAGTCAATTTGTGTAACTAAGGTCTTATTTAGAAGGTTTAAGTTATACTGGTGACAAATTAAAATTTATGAGACTCTAAAACTACCTATATAATACACGAGGAGAACAAATCGAAGGGACTATTCATCCCCTAGAATTTGGGATCCTATTTATCTTCTATCAAATTCTACATTGATAATGATGAGATTTCAACATCAGTATCCATGCTCTTTATTCTGGATCTAAGTAACGATGCTCCAATGATCACAAGGATATCAAAATTGTCTTCTATTATTCATTATAGAACTTAAAGACTGAAGATCAATGTACCTATAGGATATTGAGGCATTCATGGATGATATATACGGATCTAAACTCAGTTCCTTTAAGAAACAATAACATGAGAACCGTGGGTTGTGTATCAGGTTTTTCATTGACTTGATGATTTTATAACATTGATTGAAGTGAAGAATTTTAATTTCCCATTATTTTTCTCTTACAATACACAGATGGTACCAACAATGAGAAGAACATTCATTCAATCAAAATCTAATAAGGTATGATTTTAATTTTATATTTTTGTCATTAATTAAATTACATGATAACATTGGGTTGTGTATAAGTTTTTTCATTGCCATGATGATTTTAAAACATTGGTTGAAGTGAATAATTTTAATTTCCCATTATTGTTCTCTTAAAATACAAACATGGTACAAAAAATTTTAATTTAAGAGATTGTGGATAAATTTAATTCTAAATTTTGATTAAATTTTCTATAATTCAGAAAGAAGGTTTTGATATGGTCTCATCACAAGTGATGACATTTCAGTCGAATTTCATATGATCATGTTATGATTGAGAAAATATCTATGAAATTTTAGAAAATAAAAAATGAAAATTATATCTAGTATATATATATGGTCTTATATGGGTATTATTTAGGTGGTTGGGGGATTGAATGGGGTTTGTTCCCATGTGTGGGCATAAAGATGCAAAAAAAAACAAAAAAAAAGTATTTCTAGGTGGAAGTTTCCACCCCTATAGAGATTTACGTCCCAATTTAATGGGGGTGAATGTTGAAAAAATAAAATTTTTATGAAGGTAACATATTCATTTTTTTTGTATCAATACGGCACCCCATAGGGGAGTTTCTTCCACCACCGATGCACTACCCACTTTTGAGGTTCACAACTCATGATATAACACAAATAAAGGTCACTTAGATCTGAGTTGAAATGGGATAGGTTGGTCTATATTTGACCTTCTTGACCCTATAGGTTTGTACCAGTACTTATTCAACATCCAGGGACATGTTTAGGGCCAAACAGATTCAAAAATTTTAAAAAAAATTAAAAATTAAATTTAATTATCTATAATTTACTAAAATTATTTAAAATTCCATGGGACGTATTGATAATTTATTAAAATTATTTTATTATAAATTTAACACATTAAAATTTTTCTTGTGATGAATTTTAGAAATTTTAATTTTTATTATGCAATTAATTTTCAAGTTGACTGATCATTAGATAAGACTAACCCATGCATGTTTGGTATTTAATTATTTATTTTAATGATTTAATTTAAGTTTTAAAATATAATTATTATTATCTTTTGATGATTTGAGAATCATCCCTCACTATTTAAATATATAAGGGCTAGTGTGTCCACATTTGAGTGAGAAAATATAATTATCACACCATGAGTTACCCTCAAATGTGTGTGAGTATACATTATAAAGATCATAGGTGTTCACAATGATATATTTCAAGTTGAGATATGTCATAAAACCAAACAAGTGAAGTGTAATGGAGTTTGGAGGGAACTACTATAAAATTTGGGGGTGAAGAAAGGAATTCGAGAGGGTCATAGTTAATCCATTATCTGCTTGGTGGATTAACCAATAGATAATATGTCAGGATGTTTTCATTATTTATTATTTATGTCTAGAATGGTAAATTATTTTATTATGTGTGTGCTATATGATCACATAGAATAGTGAACAAATATTTGAAGATAAAAATGAATAATTTTACTGTGAATGTTTATCATTTAAGTATGGTTAAGTTGTGAGTAAAATCACATAACATATTAAATATAAAATTATTTAATTCACCAAGAATAATTAAAAATCCATTAAATATATATTAAGTTAGTACAACTTACATCACTTGAGTTTGAATAAAAATTTATGTATGAGGTTCTTTTCATCTTTATTTGAGGGTTCCACTTACTATTGAGATGTTTTTATGAAAGGTTTAGTTCAGATTAACTAATTTTGGAAACACATAAGTATACATAACTATCTTATTTTAACTTTAGAGAAACATTGTTGAATAAATCCAGCTTAGAATTTTTAGAATCTAGGACTTTACTCAACACATCAAGGAACCATGAGTAAATGCAGTTTTCCAAACAAAATCCTACCTTGAGGCTCTCTAAATAGCAACATATCTATATCTTAGACTATGAGGGGAGGTTTTATGGATAATTTACACTATAATACTCTAGTTTCGGAGTATTATGAATCTATTGGTTGATGGATACAAGGATTTAATAAAATAGTGGGATACATTTAATGATTATTTAATCATCAATGGGTATTATTAATTAAGATAAGTACTAATATGATACAATTTATTTTTTATAGATCAAATGAATAACATTACTAGTTAAATTTTACTATAATTAATATTTGATAAAGATATTATCTTGACTCACCATAACCTATCGGTTTGGTAAATTGTAATTTCCCTATTCTTTCATTTTAAAAATTTGAAATATATTAAGGAATATTTTTAGATTTTGACACTAATATGATGCAATATTTCAAGGCCAGGTGATCCTTGGTGTTGATATATCAATAATATTAAATATATTATATCACATGTTCTATTTTTTTTAAATAATGAAATAATTCATGAATGGAGTCTCAGATCAGAAATATGAGAGAACTATTAAATCTAGGATGCGGGTTTCACCCTAGGTGTGTTATAATCCTTGTTAGTGTCATACATTTTGTTAAAGTGTAGTCATGGTAACAAATTATAAAATAAATAAATAAATAAATAAATTTATTTATTAATTTAAATGTATGAAATAATCCTATATATATATAAAATTATTGTTATAGAAAATACATAGGTTTAGATGTATAACCCTTGGGATTGAGAGAGAGCCATTGGAGGAGGATTTGTGGATGTTCGATAATGGATTGTTCTTTTGAAATGGGTGTTCCAACGGAGCTTGTCGATCTCATAAAAAACAACTGACTAAAACCACTCTTCATCAATGATTGATCCAAACATGACATAGGATGTTTTTATTGGATTCAACCCATTTTTTATCTAGTGTTGAACACAAAAAAATTATTTTAACAGTTTGATTCCTGGTTCTATGGTTGATTTATGATTGATGAAATCATATAACTTGAATTTTAGGAATTGATATTATTTTATTTCGGTTATTAGTTGTTTATTCTAATGAAAATGAATTGAGTGAAACCCAAAAAAAGGATTAGATTCATTCCACTTATTCTGTTTTGTATATTTCTTCCCATATTCTATGTGAATTCATTTATAATATTAAATTGACTGACGGTTCGACCAATACTTGGAAATTGATTATCGAACCACTATTATTTATCACAAAGGATCAATACCATGAGTTCAAGTCCACAATTTATGGAGAAATCAAGGTGAAATGGAGATGGTAGATAATCAAGATCGGTTTGGTGTTCCCTATTTGCAGTTTGGAATGTTGTATGGTGCAATGGTAGTCGATTCCCAAGAGGATCAGATGGTCGGAATATAGCCATCGACAAAGGTGAGGTTTGGTCAACCCAGATCCATGATTTCTGGGTGAGATTCAAAGTGAAATTAAAGATGGAGGAAGTGTGAGAGGAATCATGAAAAACCATTAGGTTCTAGAAAATTACCGACTATACAACATGTAACTCTAAGAACACATGCCATGTGGTCCCCTCCTATGGATTTAGGGTTTATGCATGAAATAAAATATTACACACCGTGTGATACGTGTGACACGCTGTGTAACCCATGGATAGAAGCTCTTCATATACCCTAGGATCACATGGGAATAGACATGGCCTGATACACAGACATAACCAGAGTACATGGGCCTAACCTAGTACTTGGGAATGGCCCAATACTCATGCATGACTAGGTACATGGGAATGACTAAAATACACAGGCATGACCAAAGTACATGGAATCACTTAAAGTAAATGGACATGGGTTAGAGAACAAGAGTAAACCTAGGATAGGAAATACATGTTGTGTACTCCCAATACATGACATGTAATTTATCCATGGAATTTTTTTGGCCCCTATTCTTTTTATCACATATTGATGTCCTTAGGGTACAATCTCTCAATTCATACCCCATAAGGGTAGATTGAGGCATCATGTCTCCTAAGCATAATATATGATCCTCTCTGTGAGATCATTCTCAGATAGAGTTTTAGGAATCCCTCATGAGGCCCAGGGCAAGATCCTTTATTATATCTTCTTCTCTATGTGGGGTTTTAGGAATTGACATGACCAACATACACATGGGTTGATCCCCTACTTAGTGGGTTAATGCAGTTATGGTTTGTGGTGCCCCCATGGACTTGGGTTTGATCCCCTATCCATGTATTGATATCTTATAACTTTTAGATCATATATGTTTATATATAGACATGATGATAATGACATCTTGAATGAGTAGCATCCGTGTTAACAGGATCTTGGAGTGAGTTCTCCTAGATGATCATTACCTTGAAACCTTAGGTAAGAGTCCTAGGCTAGATTTGTCATTGCGACCTTACCCTAAGACTTAGTGTATATCATTTGTAAAATTGGGTGTTATTATTTTATGTCACATATTTTGATTAACATGCCTTTATTATGAGAACACTACTTTCTTGATGCATTATGTCTGGTGATTTCGAGGTGTCCTACTAGGTATTATTTTACTCACCCCTACATGGACTCTTCCCACACATGTCATTTATTATGAAAATGTCAGGACATTTTATGAAGTCATAGGAAGACTAGGAGTAGGTAGAACACAGTAAGCTAGAAATACCATGGGTTTTACTAGGTTTTTAATTTGATAACAGTCTCTTCCTACTTAATAGGGTGGTCTATTTTATCTATTTTAGTGGGATTTTCTATGGAACTTTATGATTTTTAGTATTATTATCATACTATGATTGTGGGATATAGATGTATTCATGCATTGGTATCAATTTTATTTTTTAATTTTAAGTATTGTATGAGTATTTGGAGATGTTTGTTTGTATAGGTACCTTAGTCTAAGGCCTACCATGCGTGTCATATGCCTACTCGACACTTTTTTCTAGCCCCTAGCCTACTGAAGGTAGGTTTTTTTGAGTCACACTTGACTGAGCATAAACTATGTGGGCCCCAGGTGGTTAGGTACTAATAGAGTGGTATTAGAGAGGTTTCATCTTAGGACAAGAGTATAGGTATTTTATATTTATGAGTTTGTTTTGGGAATTAGGGTAACAATGTTAAAGTGTTTCTATTTTGGATCTTGGGACAAGGAATCTAGTTTTGGTTCTGTGGCCAATGTATCCATTCTCTAGGACTCTAATAACCCTTTTTTTGAATCAGTACACATAGGAATTAGTTATAGGGAAAACATTGATACATGAATCATATAGGGATGGGTTCTGGTTTCCATGTCTTTCTTGAGTTTGATCCCCTGATATACTCATGACCACAGTACATCTTGTCTATTTTAGGATTCCTACATAATGATTTTTAGTTAGTATTATATAGAAAAACCATGACGATGATCCACAAAGTTTTTAGGATTTGATACAGAGTCCCATTTAGGTGGTCGTACTTCTGAGTGGTTTTCCAATTTTCCCACCGCTCGACGAGTAGTAGGATGTTTCACAGTACCAGAGGATGAGGCATGCAGGATGCACACACATATTGAGTTTCAATGATAGATACCCCTCAGGTTTTTGGGTGAGTGAGACCATGAGATATTTGAGTACTATCTTGAGGTAGCTACTAGAGTTTTTTACCTCATTAAGACACCTATAGATCAGATGGTGGTCCGAGCATTGAGCCTTCTTCATGGATCTTCAGGGTGTTGGTGGGGCCTAGTGACAATATCGTACAACAATATGAACCTTTCATGGATAGATTTTTTGTTCCTTTTTAGAGAGGAGTTATCTCCAACTACGTTGTGAGTGGTGCATATCTAAGAGCTTCTATATCTTTAGTAGGATAACATTACTGTGGTAGATTATTCATTGAGGTTCACCAACCTCTTATGATACTTTATGAATATAGTTCATAATTTTTGGGCAAAAATCCCTCAAGGCATCATTGAAGCATTTTTGAGGTGATTGTGTTTGTTGAAAAAGTGGACATCTGAGTGGTGATTGTTGACAAAGAAAAAAAATGACATAAAAATTTGTTGAAAAAGAGGATTTCATGATGGAATGTCGAGTTCAAGAGCTGTGGTCCCATGTTTGATTCAAGAACATCGATAATGGAGTGGACAATCTGGAGGTGGTTCAAAAGAACAGATACAAGGTGGCGCCGTTTTCCAGTGTTTGCCAAATTTTTGGGCTTGAAAATCGACAAATGAAGAAAAGTGGTTTTTGGAAAAGGGACTTGCGCACCGTGTACATGAAGGCTTGGAAACTTGCACGCCATATGTTTTTCAAGATCAGATCATCAAAATATGGCAAAGGGATAAGGTTCTCACAAGTTTTGGTGAGGTCGCGCAGGTGACTTGCGCGCCGTGAAAGATACTTGCATGCCGATGCCTTGGAAGTTTGAGAACTTGCGCGCCTATGGTTTTTCAAGATCATAGGATCAAAATATGGAAAAGGAAAGAGGTTCACGCAAGTTTGGAAATAGGTCGCGCAAGTGAATTGCAGGGGAAGAGACCTGCGCGTTGAGACTTGCGCGCCGAGGGTTGACTTGCACGCCGTCACGTAGGGTGGTCAGATTGCCTATAAATACTAGACCACCCCTCTTAATTCTTCACCGGAGTTCAAAACTTTGAGAAATCAAAGCTCCCGTCGTGCAGGTGTGGTGGTCGCGCAAGTGGTGTGTGTGGTCATGCAGGTGGGACTTGCGCGCCAGGGTGATAGTTGCGCGCCAGTGTTTGAAGCTGCACGCCAGTGTGGAGTTGCACACCAATATTGGTTTGGGCGTAAAAGGAAGAGAGTCACGCATGTTTGGAGTTGGGGAATCTTGTACCACACAAGTTTCTAAGGAGGACTTTAGTGCCCGTTGTAACTTGCGCGCCGATACTTGCACGCCGAGATTGACTTGCGTGCCAAGTAAGGTTTATTTCCAGCAGTGATTTTCAGGCTGCGTGGAAGCTGGAAGTTTGCACGATTCCTTCGGTGAAAAGAAATATTCATCTACGGGTGAAAGTTTGGTTTCAATAGATCATATACTTACAGAGGAAGATGCAATCCTTCATGCAAATGAAGATACCTACAGGTCTATAAACTGTGAGTGGATCCTTTCCAGATCAGTGAGCAAAGGAAGAGTAAGAAGGTGATCCTCTCCACCGGTAGTGAGCCAGAGAGAGAGAAACAGGGAGTGACCCTTGGGGAAGCAGTGAGCTTACCCTAAACATTGTAAAGGCAGTGAGCCTGGGCATAGAAGTGATCTAGCCTGAACTTTGTATCCACATCTAGTGAAGAATAGTGGAATTTGGTACGACTGACAACTTGTCGGCGTATGCTCCTTGGACGTAGCCTAGTGAGGGTGAACCAAGTAAAAATCTTAGTGTCTTCCTGTTTTCTTCCCTACATTGCATTCAAAGCATCATCATTAGATAAAGAAGTAAATAAGTGATCATAGTTTACAAAAAGAGAAAACAAATTGACCCTTGTAATAAAGAGGTCAAGATCTAGTGGGGTAGGAAGAACTTTGAAAAAGAATATCCATACCCAGATTCACCCCCCTATCAGGGTATATAGGCCCCTATTGGTCCTAACAATTGGTATCAGAGGGATGGTTTATTTTATCAGATTTGTTTGCCTCGACTTGGTGTAGTCGATCTGTGTGGTTGAAGATACAGTTTTCTCTTATCTCAATCTGCCATGGGAAAAGGAAAAGCATGAAAGAAGAATCAGAAGTCAGATAATTTCCCTCAGTGTGGAAGTGTTTTTGGAAAAAGTGTGATTCAACTAAAAGAATCAAAAAGCTTACTAAAGGAAGGTCTGGATTAATCTGATAGGGAAAATATTGATTCACTCAATCATGATGTTGGAATGAGTGAAGTACATGAGCATCAGAGTGATGCTAATACAGAAGAAGAAATTGAAGGAAGAATAGATATGCGATCTGAGTTAGAGGCTTCTCTTGAGGAGATAGATTTTTGGAGAGAAAAAACAAATAAGTCTAACAATGTTGTTCATGATGTCAAACTCTATATGCAGCAGCAGGAAGAAGAGAAGTCTGAGTTGATGGAAGAAATTGAGAAACTCAAGTTATCAACACAAGAGAACTTAGAATCAGTTAGTGAGTATAAGATTAAGATTTAAGAATAGAAAAGGGTGATTGATAAATTGAAAGAAAAGTTAAAGATCAAGTCAAGTGTATCGAAGAACCTGATATTTCAAGTGACGTTAGAAACACTGATGAAATTAAATCTAAAGATATTAGCATCCAAGAACTGGAAACTGAGATCAACAAGCTAAGAAGTTTGAATCAAAGGCTTATTAACGTAGCTACTGACCTAAAGGAGAAGAATGATTCTCAAGATGAAGAACTAAAAAAGATGGCTAAAATGAAACGAAAACAGAAGGCTGGTGATTATGAAGAGAATCAAAACTTAGATGAAGTTCGGAATCTGAAAGCTAGAAATGATGATCTAGCAACACAGTTGTCTGAGCTAGTTCAGAAGAATCAAATGCTATAATAAGAGAATATATGTTGTTCAGATTCTATTGAAGAAGAAAGATTAAAAGTGAAGGAGAAAAGTGACATGGTGGAAATTCTCACACAGGAACTAGAAGATGTGATGAATAGAGGAAAGAATCTCAGAAGAGAACTCAATGCCCAAATTGAATCAAGGGATATGAAGATTCAAAAGTTGGAAGAAGAGATAGAATCAGTGAAGAAGGAAGTGGAGAAATCCAATGCTAATGGAAAGCCCAAAATGAAGGATGCCTTACACTTTCTATTTGATTATACTTCGACAGGTGATGACGAAATGAAAAGAAAATTTTCTATTTCTGAAAAGAGGCAGGAAAAAATTTTCTCAACTCAAAGACCATACAGTTTGGAAAAAAATGGTATTGGGTTTGATGAATCCCTTTACGTGCATGACAGAAAGAGGGTTGTGAATAGTTCCAGAAGTGGAGAAAAACATCTAGGTGCTGGAGACAGACCTAAGAGAACTATATCAAAAGGAAATGATGAAATGTGATACTTTTGCGGGATTCATGGCCACACATCAAGATTTTGTTCAGAGGCTCTGAAATACATCTCGGGCTGTGAAAATAGAAACATTGATAAATTTGAGAATAAGAAGAAGCGTCATAAGAAATCAGAGTGAAGAGTCTCTCAGGGGAAATCATTTATCAGATGCTATTACTGTGGAATAAAAGGACACACAATGAGTATGTGTCCGAAAGCTCAAAATCTCAATGTCAGAGAAAGAACTCAAAATGCATCAACATCTCGACATGGAAATGATGAAATGAGGTATTCCTTCGATGGAAAATGTTTTATATGTTCTAATTATGGGCATTTGGAAATAAATTGCAGCAAGAAGAAAGCAAGAAAGGAAAATGGACTCGAAAGGAGATTCTCAACCCCAGTGATACATAATGAGAAATTATACACTGGGAGACAAAGTGGTAAGTTTGAGAATAGTATTAGAGCGTCAGGGGAATCACATGGAGCTGAACGAAAGGTGTATCAGTCACCTCCTCTGTCATACTCACAATAGCTCTCAAAGAGAGAATGTGAACAAACCTGGAAGATTAAGGGGAGAACTACTCCAACTGTGATAAAGAAGAATGAAAATTCAATGGAGGACCCACCACCAATGAAAAATAGGGTGATGACTCATAAATATGATAAAAAGAAGATAAACAAAGAATGCATTGAAAAATTCATGAGTCATGTGCCACAAATAGGACTAGAAGAAAAAGGAAAATCCCTGCAATGGTGGAAGAAGGAAGGGAAGATGGAAAGAAAAGAGATTCCTGTTCATATAAATAATCAAGGAAAATGGAATTTTGGTAGAACATCAAAGATAGAAATGTGTACTAGTGGGTTTAAACCCCAAATTGTGGGAAAGGCCTGGCCTGCAGAATCTTCATATCAGAAAAAGACTCAGCATGCAGGTAATGAATGCTTAGTCATATGGCCAGAGTTGTTGAAGTTGGCTAGGTAGCTGGAGGAAGCAAGAAAGGAGTGTGATGCACTCCAAGAAAGAATAAAAGGGTTGACCCATCAGGATCAACCGCAATCCTCATCTTGATGAGTCTGGAAGAAACCCCTCTCCCTATGTGTATAAATGTTGTTAACTGATTATTCAAGTGTTTCAGGTTTTAGGGAGATACGATCCAAGGGGAAGTGGCATCTAAAGATGCAAAGTGGAGAAGTGATATGCTCCAGAGTTTCAATTGATTCAAATCAGGTACCATAGTTGAAGAAGAAAGGGAGCAACATAGCACAATAGGAAGTGATTGTGTTAATAACTCTATCTATTGTTTCCTACACTGAGGCTCAACTCAGTAGGCTTATAGATTTGGTTAATAGCTCGATACTGAGTGCCAGACTATAATAAATGATGCATGAGGAAAAGAAGAGTGTTTATGGGTCTAAACAGTGTTCATAACCCCATGAAGTGTTTCATAACATATGGGGAGCATACAATAACAAAATAAAATGAAAGATCCATCAAAGAAATAATTGGATGACTCAGCTCAAGTGTTGCCTATCGAGGGAAGAAAGAAATATGGGTAGAAGCAGCAATAATCATGCATCTAATGCTTATCTATTTCATTCTAACAAGTGGTATTAGCTGACAGTTTTTAGGATACTGAGAAGCTGTGAGAGAAAATCAAAGGTGTGTCAACAAAAATTTGAGATAAGATGTTCAATGAAATGAGGTCATTGAACAACGATACAATGAAATGTTTTCTGTTAAAAGTGAGGAATTGGTAAGAGACTCAGGGAGATCAGAAGTGGTTGAAGATGATTTAGAAGAGGATACTGATGGTGAGTACGAGGTAGTAAAATCCTTATCTGCACAAAATCCAAAGAGTCGAGCTGAAATTGACAGGAAGAATATCATCAGTGATCAGTGAGATCTAGTTCAGACAAGAAGAATGAAATCACTGCAGAAGACATCATTACTATCAAAGGATGAGCCGAAATGCTTTGCTGATGAAGTTGAAGATGAAAACTGGGTTCATTCCATGAATGAAGAGCCAAATCAGATTGAGAAGAATCAGACATGGGAGATTGTTTTGAGGCCAGCAGACAAGAATGTCATCGGGACTAAATGGGTCTATCGCAACAAGATGAATGAAGATGACATAGTGATTCGAAACAAAGCACGACTAGTGTGCAAGGGATACTCCCAAATAGAGGGAATATATGTAGATGAGACATTTGCACCAGTTGCAAGGATGGAGACAATCTGATTATTTTTTTCCATAACAGTGAAAAGAAAGTTCAAAGTGTTCCAGATAGATGTGAAAGCTGCCATCTTGAATGGAGTTCTAGAAGAGGAGGTGTATATTGAGTAGCCATATGGTTTTCTGATTCATGAGGATGAGAACAAATTTTTAAGCCTGAATAAGGTGTTGTATGGGCTGAAACAAGCACCAAGGTCATGGTAGTCAAGACTAGATCAGTACTTAAAGAAGATTGGTTTTTAGCATGGGGGAGTTGATTACAATCTTTATTTCAGCAATGAAAGTAATCAAAGGATTATGGTGTTGGTTTATGTAGATGACATAATATTTGGCGGATAAAATGAAGCTCAGTGTGACACAAGGAAGTAATGGAACATTCATTTCTCAATCCAAATATGCCAAATAGGTTTTGAGAAGGTTTGTAATGGAGAATTCCAAAGAGATGAAGACTCCGGTTACTACCCAGATGAAATTATCAAAAGATGAAGATGGCAAGGCAGTTAATATCACAGAATACAGACAAATTATTGGAAGTTTGTTGTGATTGACTGCAACAAGTCCTGATATTGTTTTCACCACATTCCAAGCAGCGAGATATCAGAGTAATCCCAAGGAAAGTCACATGCTCGTAGTGAAAATAATAATTCGGTATACGAAGGGAATGGTGGACTTCGGATTGACATATAATGATAAATCTCAGACAGATTTATTGGGATATACTAATGCAGACTGGGCCGGTTTAGCAGATGATAGAAAATCATCATTAGGTGGTGCATTCTATCTTGGTGGATTGTGTATTTCTTGGCTAATAAAGAAGAAAGATTACATTTCGTTGAGCACCGCAGAAGCTGAGTATATTGCGGCCACACAAGCATGCACACAGTTATTGTGGATGAATCAGCAGCTTGAAGATATGAGAGTTTAAGTGAAGTCTCCAATTGGAATCTAGTGTGATAACTCAAGTGATATAAATCTTAGAAAAAATCCTGTCATCACTCAAGGACAAAGTACATTGAGATAAAGTATCATTTTATCAAGGAGAAGGTTGAGCAGGGAATCGTGAAGTTTGATTATGTGCCTACAGAGCTCCAGGTTGCAGACATTCTGACAAAGGCCTTACCCAAGGAAGCTTTTGAGAGGCATTGACTGGCTCTAGGAGTTCAGTCGATTCTCCACACTTGAAATAGTGTGGATGTGGAACCACCACCCCCTCTCTCCGAGTATGATGTGTTTTCCCTAATGTGATGATATGTGTTCTCTACTCTGTTACAGACTACAAAAGAGTGACCTTTGGGTTCGTTGACAAAGGGGTAGAAAATAGTGATTATTCAAGGGGGAGACAGTGTGGCAATTTGATAAATCATGACTGATATGGGGAGAAGCTAACCAGTGGAGTAGCCAGATAGGGGGAGAAATGAGAAAGGGGGAGATTTTTAAATTTGACGATGCTAGAAGTGATCGATCAAAGAATAGATATCACGACAGCTGCGGATCGTGATAAAAGCATAAGAGTAGTGTTGTAATGTGGTAAAAATATTTCCAAAAAAAAATTGGTCTTCCAACAGGTCCTTCAACAATTGGTATCCGTTTAGTACAAATTGGTTTCAGTTTGGTGTCAACAGTGGATGTCATAGATGAAGTGATTCATTGATGAACTTTTCATTTACTCTTGTTTCTCATGCCAAGCATTGCTCATGTGGGATTAGAGTATGTGTTGAGTAAATCCTTGATCGCTATTAGAATCACAAAAGGTTAATGGTGGCTGAAGAATAAACGATGTATCTTTCTATGGAATATTTTTCAACAAACCCAAAGGGGGAGATTATTAGGCAAAAATCCCTCAAGGCATCATTGAAGCATTTTTGAGGTGATTGTGTTTGTTGACAAAGTGGACATCTGAGTGGTGATTGTTGACAAAGAAAAACAATGACATACAAATTTGTTGACAAAGAGGATTTCATGATGGAATGTCGAGTTCAAGAGATGTGGTCAATGATCCATGTTTGATTCAAGAACTTCGATAATGGAGTGGATGATCTGGAGGCAGTTCAAAAGAACAGATACTACGTGGCGCCGTTTTCCAGTGTTTGCCAAATTTTTGGTCCTGAAAATTGACAAATGAAGAAAAGTGGTTTTTGGCAAAGGGACTTATGCACCGTGTACATTAAGGCTTTGAAACTTGCACGCCATATGTTTTTCAAGATCAGATCATCAAAATATGGCAAAGGGATAAGGTTCACGCAAGTTTTGGTGAGGTCGCGCAGGTGACTTGCGCGCCGTGAAAGATACTTGCGCGCCGATGCCTTGGAAGTTTCAGAACTTTCACGCCTATGGTTTTTCAATATCAGAAGATCAAAATATGGAAAAGGAAAGAGGTTTGCACAAGTTTGGAAATAGGTCGCGCAAGTGACTTGCAGGGGAAGAGACCTGCACGTCGAGACTTGCGCGCCGAGGGTTGACTTGCGCACCGTCGCACAGGGTGGTCAGATTGCCTATAAATACTGGACCACCCCTCTTCATTCTTCACCGGAGTTCAAAACTTTGAGCAATCAGAGCTTCCGTCGTGCAGTTGTGGTGGTCGCGCAAGTGGTGTGTGTGGTCGCGTAGGTGGGACTTGCGCGCCAGGGTGATAGTTGCGCGCCAGTGTTTGAAGCTGCGCGCCAGTGTGGAGTTGCGTGCCAATATTGGTTTGGGCGTAAAAGGAAGAAAGTCGCGCAAGTTTGGAGTTGGGGAAGCTTGTGCCACGCAAGTGTCTGAGGAGGACTTGCGCACCCGTTGTGACTTGCGCACCGATACTTGCACGCCGAGATTGACTTGCGTGCCAAGTAAGGTTTATTTCCAAGAGTGATTTTCGGGCTGCGTGGAAGCTGGAAGTTTGCCCGATTCCTTCTGTGCAAAGAGATATTCATCTAATGGTGAAATTTGGGCTTCAATAGAGCATCTAATTACAGAGGAAGATGCATTACTTCATGAAAATGAAGAGACCTACAATTCTATAAACTGTGAGTGGATCCTTTCCAGAGCAGTGAGAAAAGGATGAGGAAGAAGGTGATCCTCTCCACCGGTAGTGAGCTAGAGAGAGAGAAATAGGGAGTGACCCTTAGGGAAGTAGTGAGCTTACCCTAAAAATTGTAAAGGCTGTGAGCCTGAGCATAGAAGTGATATAGCCCAAACTTTGTATCTACATCTAGTAAAGAATAGTGGAATTTGGTACGACCGACAACTTGTCGGCGTATGCTCCTTGGACGTAGCCAAGTGAGGGTGAACCAAGTAAAAATCTCTGTGTCTGCCTGTTTTCTTTCCTACATTGCATTACAAGCATCGTCATTAGATAAAGAAGTAAATAAGTGATCATAGTTTACACACAAGAGCAAACAAAGTGACCCTTGTAATAAAGAGGTCAAGATCCAGTGGGGTAGGAAGAACTTTGAAAAAAATATCCATACCCTGATTCACCCCCCCTCTCATGGTATATAGGCCCTTATTGGTCCTAACAATAATATATTATTCTAGGAAAATCCCTTTGAATTTGGACTATGCAGATATATATGTACTAGTGTGATACCTCCTTGAATCCCTTCCTATGATGGGTCACTAGAGTGTGATTTGGTAGTAGAGAGATTTCATACTAAGTAGAAACTGACAATTGGTTCCAGTAGTAGGAACATAATAGATGAGACTTCAGAAGTGGGTATCCGAAGAAAGACACAAGGATCCATACATAAAATACATTTAATGAGATGGTCATATGATAGAGAGTTTATATTTTAGGGATCTCAAAATGGTTCAATCCATCCTAAAGAGAGGTGATGCTACTCTTTTTATGTTCAAGGATACTTGTCATGGCATTTTCAAACCTACTATATAGATGAAAGAGAGACAATGGATAAGCTACCTTGGGAGAGGAAATAGTTTGAGCAGGGAGATTTACAGGGCGATGGGAATATAAGAGGATATGTTAGAGTATAAAGTGGTGGAAGGCAATTTGATTTATTTCTATCACCACCCCCAGGTGGTTCACTCTAATATTAGGGAGCTTGTGGTTAGGGATGATGGCAGATGCAGGTAGTGGAAGCCTATAAACGAGATTCTCCAGGTATGATTAGAGGTACGATATATGTATTTTTTACCTTATATATAGTTCTAATAGACATAGGCACATGTTAATATTTTCTTGATACATTACTATTTTGAGACCTAGACATTCTAATTGACCCTTTAACTTAACCCTTTCATTTAGATACCTCTACTAGAGGAGACTAAAAAATCACACATTTTTACTGATAGTGTGACCTAAATTTTGGAGGTGAGACCTTACTTTGGGATCTATTTGTATCAACAATAAGGCCTTATGATTCCATACTAGGTAAAGACCAACTATACATAGTTCATTTACATATTGACTATTTTAGGCGGAGGATGATGTGTTTCCACATATACGGGATGATGTTTTCCTTATTTGGTGAGAAGAAAACCCAGGAAGGGTAAGATATACTCTTACGTAGGACGATAAAACCAATTAATTATCAGTATGATAGTATTACCCTTGGAAAAATAGAATTAGGGAGTCATTAGTTTCCTACAGTGGTTTTAGAGTATACAGACGTCTTCCTTGAATATGTTTTAAGGTTACCTTTCCACCAAGAGATAAAATTCCACACAAACTTGCACCCAAGGAACTCCCTAATATTTACACCAGTATATCAGATGGATATTATAGGGATTCATGAGCTAAAAGTGTAGTTGTAGGGGTTTAGATGAATTTATTTATTAGACCCAGTGTGTCACCCTCCACAACCCCAATTTTGTTCACCAAGAAAAAATATGGTATAATGATCTTGTGTGTAGATTATCACCACTCTAACCAGGTGATTGTGAAGAATAATTATCC
This sequence comes from Viscum album, assembly GCA_963277665.1. Lineage (NCBI taxonomy): Eukaryota > Viridiplantae > Streptophyta > Magnoliopsida > Santalales > Viscaceae > Viscum > Viscum album. Next base: position 1,261,729,776 of record OY728164.1, read on the forward strand.
ACTATAGAGGATTGGTCACCTTTTTGACAAGTTGAGAGGGGTGAGATGGTTATTAAAGATTAACCTCATATTAGGATATCACCAGCTCTGAGTTTGGGATGAGTACATACTGAAGATGACATTTTTATGTCACTATGGTCACTATGAGTACTGGATATTACTTTCACCATGAATAATTCTTTATTTGTGTTATTGGGACTCATAAACTAGATCTTTCATCCCTTTTCAAATTAGTTTTTGGTAGTATTCATCAAATGGCATCATGGTGCAATCAACATCAAAGGAGGAGTATGCAATATATTTAAGGATAATCTTGGAAATAATTTGAGAGAAGTATATTTATGATAAGATCTCAAATATTCAGTTAGGTATTCAAGACTTCCACTTCCTAGGACATGTCATCTTAGAAGAGGGATTAACAGTGGTCCTGGAGATGGTTAGGGCAGTGTCATATTGGGACTCAGCCAAGATTTTGACTGAGGTATGATGATTCCTTAGATTGGAAGGCTATCATCAAATATCCATATCCTATTTCCCTATAATTGAAACACCCTTGAATAATTTTACCCAAAAGGGTAATCCTTTTGTGTGGATGGAAATATTTCATAAGGATTTTCAGGAGTTTCGGTAGAGGATGAAAAGTTCCCCTATCTTGAGATTTCTAGATCAGGGTGTTGAGTATGTAGGGTTATTTCATTATTTTGAAACTAGTCTTGGATGTGTTCTAATATAGTGGTAGGTTGTGATCGCTTATGGGTCTTGATAGTTGATACCACATGAGAATAACTACATGACCCATGATATAGATCTATCTGTAGTGTGTTTCTCCCTAAAGATATGGTGACACTATCTTATGGGTGAGTAGTTTATCATATACTTTGAACATAAGAGTCTCAGGTATATCTTATCAAGAAATAATATTGAATATAGATAGACTAAATAGATAGTGTTATAATATTATTATGATTTTGAGACAGTCTATACTCTCTAGAAGGGGAATTTGGTGGAAAATAATGTCAAAAAAAGATCTTGTTTGTAGTTGTTGAGAATGGCGTAAAAGTATTTTCCCTCATTAAAGTTGTCCTTAATGGATGAGGATAGTGTGTATTACCTTTAGTTTATGGTTGTTACCCCAACGCTTCTACACCATGTTTGGGAGGCACAACATGGAGATACTGACTATGAGTCCTTGCGTATTCAGATATCCACTAGATGTGCTCATGATGGATTTTTAAAGGTGGAGAGAATGTAATCATATTTAGAGGGAAGACCATGGTACTATTGGAATTTTATGAGGAGGTGTTAAGGGAGTTCCATACACCCCCCTTAGTGATACATCTAGGTATGGCAGAGATGTACCAAGAACTTTGATTTCAGTCTTAGTGGCTAGGAATAAAGAAGTGTGTGGAATATATTATCTCTCAATGTCTCACTTTTTAGTAGGTGAAGGATGAGAACCAAGTTCTAATGGTTTGGCTTAACCCCTTGAGGTTTCAGAGTGGAAGCGAGATGGTAACTCAATGGACTTCATGATGTGTCTCCCACAATCATCTAGAGGACATGATTCCATATGGGTGATCATAGACTAACTCACCAAGTCATCCCAATTCATAGGTATATAAGACCAAAGTTTGGTAGAGAGATTGGGAGTCCATTATGTGAAAGAGATATCCCAACTTCACAGTGTTCCCTGGATTATCATTTCAAACCATGATGCTCATTCATGTCAGGAATATGAAGAGGATTGCAGTAGGCCTTTGGAGATTAGTTGTGTTTGAGAACAATGTTTCATCTCAAAAATAATGACTAGAAGGAGGGGACCATTCTTATACTGGATGACATATTACATTCCTACATGATAGACTTTTTAAGTATTTGGGAGAATCACATACCCTTGGTGGATTTTGTGTAAAAAAATAGCTACCATTACACCATCAATATGACACCATTTAAGACCTTTTATAAAAGACCATACAGGTAACCACTATGAAATATTTAACCACGGGAGACAATATTCATGGGCCCCAAGTTTGTGAGAGAAACAATAGAGATGGTGCAGATAATTCAGGAGTGACTGAAGACCAGCTCGAGCCACCATAAGTATTATTAAAACTAAATACACATGCCTTTGAAGTTTTAGGAGGGAGACTATGTGTTCCTAAAGTTCTCACCTCAATGTGGATTATATAGATCTAACCAAGGTGGAAAGTTATCCTTGAGGTTTTTTACCCATTTTCTTATAATGTGTAGGGTTGGTGAGGTGGTGTACCTCTTATCCCTACTGCTGTAGTTAGATCGATTACATGATTTCTTCTATGTGTCATAGCTAAGGAGTTATGTGTATGTCTTGTCACATGTTATCAACTAAGGAGAGTTGTACATAGAGGATGAATATACCTTTACAGAGAACCCAATATAGATCTATGATTAACATTATAAGATCCTTAGTAATCGAGTGATTCCCTCGGGGTGTGTCTGGTGGAAATATAGGAACCTTTAGGAGAGCACCTGTAACGCCCCGACCCCAGTTACCCAGAGTCGGTGCATTATTTCATAACATTGGCATGATCACAAGAAAGATCAAGTCTCGAAAGACAGATTAGTTTAGTAGCCCTGGAAACACTAGATACGTTCATAAAGTTTTACATTACATCATAAAAATGAAAACTACAACAAATAGTCTCCATAGTCCACATTATTATCCCCTCATACAATCCCTACAGGTCATTCATAAATTACTTCTTCACATCCTGGGAAAAATAAAACATAGAAAAGGGGTGAGCTCAAATGCCCAGTAAGGATAACAATATAACGGAAACTTTCATAAATAAGAACAAACATTTAAGGCAATGTATAACTCAAAAAAATCCTTTTAAACTTGACCATCAACATAGTATGAAAAAAAAATGAAATAATTCTATCTACTTATTCACATGGATATTATACTAATAGAATAATCACATTCAATATCAATAACCACTTTCATAATGATGGAATGCATAATACTAGACTATCATAACCACATATCCAAGGCCTCGTCCCAAGACTACAAATAAGATTTTGTCAAGGACTTGTGCCAATACACTAGTTTGTCTCATTAGACCTACCGATTCATTAAGGAGCTATAACGGGCTCTACCTGTCAAATATTAAGTCCAATTCATTCCTCATATGAACAGGTTTAAACATAACATAAACATTCGTATTAAAACTAGTATACAAAATGTCAATACTTTCTCCATAAACCATTAATGGTATAAAAATAACACATCCACAATCAAACATATCACAAAACCTTCAACACAATATGGAAGATTTGTATCATGATAAATCAACTTCAAAACACGATTAAAATCCATTAAAGAATTTTGACATTGATGAAAATGATTTGTAAAAATCTTTGAGAGAAATACCCCTTTTTCATGAAAACATTTGAAAGTCACACAATTTATAAAATAAGTCATTTAAAGACATTTCTGAATCAATGTGTCCCATACCACTTTAAAACTTTTGAAAGGAATTAACATTTTAAAAACATTCATGTCCATATAAATAAATCCTTAAAAACCATTTTGAACACATGGACATTAAAGAGAAAGATTTAGAAGAATAAATATTTAAAACATTTGAAATGATGTTTTAATAAAAAGTCCCTTAAAATACTCCATTTGAAAACTCTTTCATAAAACATGGACAAGAATGATAAAAATGTCCCAGTAGATACTTACGTAAAAACAACCTCAGATAATAAAGAGATTGTGAAATTAACCCTTACCAATTTGGTAACTTACGAAACATACACCCCATGAAAGAGGTATCATACAATGAATATGTAAATACACATAAATTAAAGTTTATTACACAAATATTACAATTATGGGCAGTACATACACAACACAAAAGGTAATAGTGGCAATATGGCATGAATCTCACGAGAATAAGGAGTGAAATGATAACCCCTTACCTCGTACTTTTACTAGTTTGGGGTAGGTTAAACTCCTATGTAATGGTGAAATAATTGTTATTAAATTATACAATAATCATATACATTAATATGATATCATATATGATCTTTTAACATTACTTTGTTAATAATATCTTAGTATTATCGTCGTTTCGGGTGTTAACTTACTTGTTTTCTATTATATGTTTTGTTACGTAATCCATAATTGTCATGGATAGGTTGTATATTATTCATATACAGAATTATATCAAGTACTTAAACATTATTTTTAAATCATCAAATGATAATTATACTTGAATGGATACGATGGAGAATGAATCTCATTGCGTTTGTAGAGACGGTAGTCCGTACGTACGCACGAGCGAAAATATCATTCTTTTGATATTAAATAATATATAAATGGATGTTATATAATATATACAGAATAATTATCATGTTATATTTATTATTTACAGGAATTACACATCATTATTATACCCATCCAAATAATAATTTATTGAATAACAATTACACCACGACATGGAGACGGTAAGCCGTACGTACGCACATATGGTGAAATGTCATTCAAAGGATGGATAGAATACTGAATATGGTTGTACCATATTTATAATAACATCACATTATATATAATATACTGGATTTATTATTTTAGAATTGGAATAACAAAGAAAGAAGAAGTTGAAGAAGAAAGGAACTTGAAAAAGGGTAGTGAAATCATTACCTCTTCTTCGGGTTATTCCTTTTGATTTGATCAAAAGGGCTCCTTAGGTTGGATTTATGACTAAAGGAAGGCCTCTAGGATGAAGTGATGGAAGTTGAGAAAGTATTTGGGCAAGGGTTTGCCGAACCAAAAGGCTTTGAATGTGTGAATTAGTGAGAAAGGGGAGTGCCCTTTTATAAGAGGGGTGAGGGGCACCTTTGGAAAAACTAGAAATATTATTTTATAATAAATTCATATTTGGTTTATAATGGCTCCAAAGTGTATTATTTAAAGGTTAAGGTGGGGATGGGTCGAAAAACTCTCAACCAATAGAATTTAGACTGGTTTGGATCACTCTATTAACCTTATCTTTAAGTATTAACTCTTTGTTAATTAGTTTCACTTTTACAATGTCTCTTTGTATTTTTATATTATATGGTTAATAAACTTACTATATACATACAAGAGACCCCCCAAGTGGTCATTTAATGATACAAATATCATGATATAAGTCTCTTGTCCGAACCTTGGATTTTTAGGAATTTAATATCAATTAATAATATAATATTTGTTTTAAAAAGTCTTTTTTGTCAATTTTGACACTATTCAATAATTGATTTTTGTAAAACTCATAACAGAATGATTACTTCGAACAAAGTTAATTAAATCAATACTAAAATTTCATATTAACCTATATTATTATTGGTATTTATAAAAAGTCTCAAATTAAATTTATTTGGGTTTTTATAATATCAATTATTCTTATTTTTCACTATTATGGTAATTACTGCATCACCATTGTGTCATAAATAAATTAAATTATTTAATGTATAAAAATTAAAAATAAAATACCATTATGTAATTTTTTATATATTTCTAATTAATATTTATAGTTGAAAATCCAACATATATAACCCTATGTAAAAATTGTTTTTCTAAAAGATATATGCTTGTGTCATTTTTGTATTCATTTTAACTTAATTAAAATAAAGTGTCCCTATCACTTACAAGTGGCTCCATGAGGTCCCAAAATCGACCCAAAGATGCCCATGTTCAGAAATTTATCAACCAATAAGGTTAGGACACGTTTTAGGGTAATTGTTTATTATTATAATATTATATTTTAACCCTTATTTAGCGGATTGACCCTTTACCCATGGTAAATAAAATATTTACCGAAGTAATTATTCAAAATGTTTAAAAATAAAAGTTAACTATTTACACAATTTGAACATCCTAATTCCAAATATGGAATCCATTTTTTGAAATTCAAAACACAGAAGTGGCAGTCATTAATTTAAAATTAATTCTCGTTGTTAAAACAAAAAGCGTGTTTTTAAGAGATAATAACTATCAAAAGACTGACACTTGTTTATGTCCGGTTTAATTGTGAAATTTTGTCCAATGACTAACATTGTATTAAATGGTAAAAATATATTCTAAATATACTTTAAAACCACTCAAATTCATAATTTATCACTAATAATTATTTTGATTATAAAAGATTTTTTAATTAAAATTTAGTAATTCTTAGTATTCATTAAAATATAAAAGTTATCCGAAAAGTACCAAAATTTCACCCTAGGCTAAATTCGATATCCCGAATCCAAAAATGAAGTCCATTTTGAGAGATAAAATTTATGAAATTTTAAAAAGTAGGTATTACTATTCATTACGGCTAGTTTGATTGGTTGTAGTGTGTGTTAGAACTCGAAGTTGCGCACAACACACACTACTGTTTTATTCAAAGAGAAGCGTACCATGGAAGATTGGGGTATTTCATTGTAAATTTTTGATGTCCCCATTCTAAAAAGTAAATTTATTTAGTCAAATTGAATATATATTAGTTTAAAATATTGGATTTAAAAATGGTTCACTATTAAAAGTTGGTAAAAGTGCAATACTGAAAATGAATTTATTCTTACATTATGTCTAAGAAACTCATAATATGGATTATAAAATTATAAGGATTATACAAAGTTCAAAATTTAGTTAATACTATTCATAACTTCTTTTGAACAGATTTTTTGGTAAGTCATGGTGCGCTTGAACTCAGTGTTGTGTGTAGTGCAAGTTATTGAATTATTTTGAAGAAATAACAAACTATGAAATCTTGGGGTGTTACATTCTCCCCTCCTTCAATAAATTTCGTCCTCGCAATTTGAAATTGTTCTTCAAAAATAAAAGGTTGAAAATAGAAAATATCTTTGTGGGAAAACCCACATCAGAAATTGGGTTACTAAAATTTAGTCTTAATATGAGGAAAAGGGAAATGAAAGGGTCACCACCAAATTATGATCTCGATTAGGAGAACATTGGTAGAAATTAGAGACATATAATTGGAGGAAAAACGTAAATATTTTTAGGTGGTGATTGAGGTAATAAATCTTAAACAAGTTTAAAATTGAGGTCCTTAAATTCAACAATCTATGAGGATTTAAAATTCCATCGGTTCAACAAAACATAAGGTATTAGGATAACATATTTTTCTGTTTCAAGATCCCTTCACTAAAGTATAAGAATTAATTTATTCATTGAATAAGAGAATAATAAAAATATATACTTGACAAGTAGAGTCTCACACTTTAACTAAGTTCTACCACAAACTCATCTTTCACTCTAAAAGATAATAGAACTTAAAAATAATATTCTATTTATCCTATTCGTATAGGGTTTAAAAAATGAATTTATAATTCATCTAGAAGAACCATTAAAAAACGAAATTATTCAATCTAGGACATCACGTGGGTCAGTGGTAGGTGATACACCCTTTTCGCCCTTCGGTTGTGGGTTAAAGTCTTGCGGCATTTCCGAACGCGACGGGTTGCCGTCCGAACTCCGGGTTTTCCTTTTATGAAAATCCAAAATAATCCAAACTAGAACTATCCAAAATACTTCAGTCCAAAATTTATAAGGAAGGTAAAAACAATGAAGATCCTTTTTTCCGCATAATAACATGTGAACACCTTCATCATGTATTCTTTTAAAAAACTGCAACATTCTGAATTACCATAAAACCTTATTGATTGCATTCATGATCCCTTATTCCTTAAAGAATAATGGATATACTCCTTCAATCCAAAAATGGTGTAAACCCCAACAATGATGTAATATAAAAATCATTAATTAGTTTCTAGGTAGCCAAGAATATCCAATATAATTTATCCAAACCAATCACGTATTATTCTAAAATCACTACCTCGGTATCAGAGCCATATTATGGTTTATCTTTCTCTCAACCATATATTTTCCAAAAATTTAACCTACTAGGAAGTCACTTTTCTTTATTCCACACAATCTCAAGTCCTTAATGAAATAGTACTACAATGCAATCCTTATATACTCTATAATTATTATAACAAGTACATTGTTGATACAAAACTCAAATGACATAAGAACTCTAATCATTCCTCTTCATCTGTGGTAGTATCATAACTTTATTATTATCCAATAGCATCATTTGCGGCATAGTCTGATGACTGGGGTATAGGTTCGCGTAGTGTCCAAACTCCTTACAAATGAAGCATTGTACATTTGAAACCATTTTCTTACCCTGGAAATCACGTAATTTGTGCCCTTTTCCTCCACACTTATAACAAACTCCCATTCCTTTCAGGCAAGTTCTCGGGTGTTTCTTCCCACAATTATCACATATGGGAAAATTCTTCTTTTCCCTCTTCTCTTTATCCATCTTTCTCTTTTCCATCCCTTTAATCTCTTGCTTCCCTTCAAAGCCATAAGACTCAGTAAACTCTTTAATTATCTTAACAACACATGATATTATTTCTTCATATGATGATAATACAAGGGAGACTATTTCTCTTATAAATTCTGGCTTAAGACCATGAAATATATGATCCTTCTTTCTCTTTGGATCATGTGCATTGCTGGAGTTCTCATTCCTTCTACTGGGCGCCATTTATAAACAATGGAATACACTAGATTAGTTTATGAATAACAATACCTAATCCCAAACTTGTAAAACACATACCATAAATTAAATAGTTTATGGATATAATCCATAATCATAAAAATGTTTTCTTTGAGGAAGTATATACTCATAAACCCTTCATAATGATTTGTAAAGAAAATAAGAGTTATCCTAAGCATATCCCCCGGGAGTGTCGTAACCAAGAGTGCAGCAAGGCCCGTTGTCGTGCACCAGTTCCCGTTTGAGTCTAGCTCAAAGCGGTGTTTTCGGGTTTTACCCCTAGGTACATCTGTTCCAGAGCCACCTCTACCTGCTCGTATCCAGACAGGGATGTATTGCTTGGAAAACTCACAAAATCTCTACAATACTAAAATTCTAGGAAGTTCTTCTATACTAATCCTCAAAGTCCATCTTAAATATATGTGCTCTAATCAGAGTTTATCTAAATATAGCTTCCAAGGATTGTACTAAACTTCCTCTTATACCAACTGTAATGCCCCAACCCCAGTTACCCAGAGTCGGTGCATTATTTCATAACATTGACATGATCACAATAAAGATAAAGTCTCGAAAGACAGATTAGTTTAGTAGCCTTGGAGACACTAGATACTTTCATAAAGTTTTACATTACATCATAAAAAAAATGAAAACTACAACAATATAGTCTCTATAGTCCAAACTCTTATCCCCTCAAACAATCCCTGCAGGTCATTTATAAATTACTTCTTCACATCCTGAGAAAAATAAAACATAGAAAAGGGGTGACCTCAAATTCCCAGTAAGGATAACAATATAATGAAAACTTTCATAAATAAGAACAAACATTTAAGGAAATTTATAACTAAAAAAAATCATTTTAAACTTGAACTTCAACATAGTATGGAAAAATAAAATAAAATGAAATAATGCCATTTACTTATTCACATGGATATTCTACTAATCGAATAATCACATGAAATATCAATAACCACTTTTATAATGATGGAATGCATAATGCCAGACTATCATAACTACATAGCGAAGGCCTCATTCCAAGAATACAAATAAGATTTTGTCAAGGCCTTGTGCCAAGACACTAGTTTTTCTCATGAGACCTATCGATGCATTGAGGAGCTATAGCAGGCTCCACCTGTCACATATTAAGTCCAATGCATTCCTCATATGAACAGGTCTAAAAATAATATACACATTCATATTAAAACTAGTATACAAAATATCAATAATTTCTCCATAAACCATGAATGGTATAAAAATAATACATCCACAGTCAAACATATAAAAAAACCTTCAACACAATATGGAAGATTTGTATCATGATAAATCAACTTCAAAACAAGTTTAAAATCCATTAAATAATTTTGACATAGATGAAAATGATTTGTAAAACTATTTGAGAGAAATACCCCTTTTTCATGAAAACATTTGAAAGTCACACAATTTATAAAATAAGTTATTTAAGGACATTTTTGAATCAATGTGTCCCATACCACTTTGAAACTTTTGAAAGGAATTAACATTTTAAAAACATTCATGTCTATATAAATAAATCCTTAAAAACCATTTTGAAGACATGGACATTAAAGAGAAAGATTTAGAAGAATAAATATTTAAAACATTTGAAATGAAATTTTAATAAAAAGTCCCTTAAAATACTCCATTTGAAAACTCTTTCATAAAACATGGACAAGGATGATAAAAATGTCCCAGTAGATACTTATGTAAAAGCAACCTCGGATAATAAAGAGATTGCGAAATTAACCCTTACCAATTTGGTAACTTACGAAACATACACCCCATGAAATAGGTATCATACAATGAATATGTAAATACACATAAATTAAAGTTTATTAGACAAAGATTACAATTATGGGAAGTACATACACCACACAAAAGGTAATAGTGGAAATATGGCATGAATCTCACGAGAATAAGCAGTGAGATGAAAACCCCTTACCTTGTACTTTTCCTTGGTTGGGGTAGGTTAAAATCAAGTGTAATGGTGAAATAATGGTTATTAAATTATACAAGAATCATATACATTAATATGATATCATATATGATCTTTTAACATTGCTTTGTTAATAATATCTTAGTATTATCGTCGTTTCGGGTGTTAACTTACTCGTTTTCTTTTATATGTTTTGTTACGTAAGCCGTGGTTTTCATGGATAGGTTGTATCTTATTCATATACAGAATGATATCAAGTATTTAAAAATTATTTTTAAATCATCAAATGATAATTATAATTGAATGGATACGATGGAGAATGAATCTCATCGCGTTTGTGGAGACGGTAGTCCGTACGTACGCACGAGCGACAATATCATTCTTTTGATATTAAAATAATATATAATTTGATGATATATCATATATAAAGAATAATTATCATATTAAATTTATTATTTACATGAATTAAACACCATTATTATACACATCTAAATAATTATTTATTGAATAACAATTACACCATGACGTGGAGAAGGTAAACCGTACGTACGCACGTATGGTGACATGTCATTCAAAGGATGGATAGAATACTGAATATGGTTGTAACATATTTATAATAACATCAAAATATATATAAGATACTGGAATTATTATTTTAGAATGGTAATAACAAAGAAATAAGAATTTGAAGAAGAAAGGAACTTGAAAAAGGGTGGTGAAATCGTTACCTCTTCTTCAGGTTCTTCTTTTTGATTTGATCAAAAGGGCTCCTTAGGTTGGATTTCTGACTAAAGGAAGACCTATAGGATTAAGTGAGGGAAGTTGATAAAGTATTTGGGCAGGGGTTGGCCGAACCAAAAGGCTTTTAATGTGTTAATTAGTGAGAAGGGGGAGTGCCCTTTTATAAGAGGGGTGAGGGGCACCTTTGGAAAAGCTAGAAATATTATATTATAATAAATTCATATTCGGTTTATAATGGATCCAAAGTGTATTATTTAATGTTTAAGGTGGGGATGGTTCGAAAAACACTCAAACAATAGAATTTAGATAGGGTTGGGTCACTAAATTAACCTTATCTTTAAGTATTAACTCTTAGTTAATTAGTTTCACTTTTACAATGTCTCTTTGTATTTTTATATTATATGGTTAATAAACATACTATATACATCCAAGATACCCCCAAGTGGTCATTTAATGATGAAACTATCATTATATAAGTCTCTTGGACTAACCTTAGATTTTTATGAATTTAATATCAATTAATAATATAATATTGTTTTTAAAAACTCTTTTATGTCGATTTTGACACTATTTAATAATTGATTTTTGTAAAACTCATCACAGAATTATTACTTTGAAAAAATTTAATTAAATAAATACTAATATTCCATATTAACCTATAAAATTATTTTTATTTATAAAAAGTCTCAAATTAAATTTATTTGAGTTTTTATAATATCAATTATTCTAATTTTTCACTATTATGGTAATTACTGCATCACCATTGTGTCATAAATAAATTAAATTATTTAATGTATAAAAATTATAAATAAAATAATATTATGTAGGAAATCATTTTATATTTATAATTAATATTTATATTTGGAAATCCAACATATATAACCCTATGTAAAAATTGTTTAGCTAAAAGATATATGCTTGTGTAATTTTTGTATTCATTTTAACTTGATTAAAATAAAGTGTCCCTATCACTTACAAATGGCTCCATGGGGTCTCAAAATCGACCCAAAGATGACCATGGTCGGAAATTTATCAACCAATAAGGTTAGGATACGCTTTATGGTAATTTTTTATTATTATAATATTATTTTTTAACCCTTATTTACCGGATTTACCCTTTAACCATGGTAAATAAAATATTTACCGAAGTAATTATTCAAAATGTCTAAAAATAAAAGTTACCTATTTACACAATTTGAACATCCTGATTACAAATATGGAATCAATTTTTCCAAATTCAAAACAAAGAAGTGGTAGTAATTAATTTAAAATTAATTCTCGTTGTTAAAACAAAAAACGTGTTTTTAAGAGATAATAACTATCAAAAGATTGACACTTGTTTATGTCCGGTTTAATTGTGAAATTTTGTCCAATGAACAAAATTGTATTAAATGGTAAAAATATATTCTAAATATACTTTAAAACCACTCAAATTCATAATTTATCACTACTAATTATTTTTATTAAAAAAGTTGTTTTAATTAATATTTAGTAATTTTCACTATTCATCAAAATATAAAAGTTATCCGAAAAGTACCAAAATTTCACCCTAGGATAAATTCGATATTCCGAATCAAAAAATGAAGTCCATTTTGAGAGATAAAATTTATAAAATTTTAAAAAGTAGGTATTACTATTCATTACGGCTTGTTTGATTGGTTGTAGTGTGTGTTAGAACTTGAAGTTGCATACAACACACGCTACTATTTTATTCAAAGAGAAATATACCATTGATGCTTGGGGTGTTTCATTGTAAATTTTTGATGTCCCCATTCTAAAAAGAAAATTTATTTAGTCAAATTGAATATATAAAAGTTTAAAATATTGGATTTAAAAAGGGTTCACTATTAAAAGTTGGTAAAAGTGCAATACTGAAAATGAATTTATTCTTACATTATGTCTAAGAAAATCATTATATAGATTCTAAAATTATAAGGATTATACGAAGTTCAAAATTTAGTTAATACTATTCATAACTTCTTTTGAACAACTTTTTTGGTAAGTCATGGTGTGCTTGAACTCGGTGTTGCATGTAGTTCAAGTTATTGAATTATTTTGAAGAAATAACACACTATGAAATCTTGGGGTGTTACAACACCTGGGAGTGGGAGAACCAGATGTGAGCCTAGTACCCTCTTCTTTTTGTGTAGGATGTTTTATTTTCAAGACTAAAATTACTAAGGTGGGGGGAGTATAACATCCTTATTTTTTTCTTATTAGTCTTTGTAATATATTAAAGAATATTTTTGAAGAAAATATATGAGATGATGTGAGATTCCAATGTTCGATGAGCCTCGGTGATGATATGATAAAAATATTAAATATATTATATCACATATAATTTTTTTTCTAAAATAATTTAATAAATATCAAATTGAGTCTTGTATTAGAAATATAATACCACCATTAAATCCATAATGTGGGTTTTACCATAGGATTTTCATAATCCTTGTTTTCATCAGGTGTTTTGGTAAAGTGCATCCGTAGGTGAAAATAATAATATAAATTTATTTATTTATTATTTTAAATGCTAGATGATTCCTATATCTATAAAATCCCAATTATGGTAAATACCTAGGGTTAACTGCATAATGTAAATATCCCAACCCCAGTATCCTAGAGACGATGTATACTTTGTTACATTGGCATAATATACAAGGAATGACATCTCGAAGGACTGAATAATTTAGAAGTCTTGGTAAACTAGCTACATAATTGAAATTAATATTATATTTTAAAACATATAATATAAAAATAATTTTAATTAATAATTAAATTATAAACCATAGTGTATCCCTACATACCAATTAAAAAATAATTCCTATTATCCTGGGGAAAATAAAACATAAGAAAGGGGTGATATCAGATGCTCAATAAAGGTAATAATACAATAGAAACTATAAATAAATAAGGAATAATCAATATGAAAATGAAAATAACTGAAAGACAATACATTTAATAAATAACTTGAGCATAGTTTAGAAGGAATAAATTATGATCAAATAATTACACATAAATAACTAGATGATCTTGAGACTTGACCATGGATATTCTAACTAATCAAATAAGAACATGGAATATCAACATCTGAATTCATAATGATGGAATTCATGATGCTGGAAATCTAAAGCATAACATTGAGTCTTGTGACAATACATATAATACCATATAGGATTATTCCAAGATATATTATACCATCTAGGTTTGTTCCAAGAAATCTATATAAATGGGTAAGGCCTTGGCCAAAACCATATATGGTTTATCTCATGATACTTAATGATGCATCAAGGGGCTATAACAGGCCCCCTATCACTTACAAAGTCTAATGCATTAATCATATGAAAGGAGAAAAACATAATGAACATAAAATTAATATTTAAACTATTATATGAAATTTAAATACTTTCCCCAATCAATAAACACAATCTTAAACCATCCAAATTAAAATGAACAGTCTCAACATAGTATATATAGTGACCCTAATTTTTATTACATATCTTATTACATTATTTTAAAGACAAATGACATAAAATCATTACACAATGAGAAACCAAAGGTTTAGTGTCTTGTAAAAATTTGGACCTTACATAACATTTAAAAAATAAAACATAAACACTTATTTAATTCCTTCTTGTCTAGTTTCTTATTGGTCCTTGAATTCTCCTTAGTACATGTAATCATCTAAGGATATACATCAGAAATGGGTGATCTAAAATCCCTATAAAAGGATAGATAAGAGCATGAAACAATATAACATGGGGTGAGCATAATAATTATCATCATTATATAGTCATAGGATCAGAATCATGAGAGTAAGCATTAAGAAAATACCTAGAATGTGGCAATGCATAAAAATGAAACATCATATCTTAGTGGACAACTACCACACATAGTTGTAAATAAATATATCATCATGATCATGAATATTTCACTTTATCTAATGATTTTATTCACATTAAACAATAAATTGGAGTTCTATATAATTCCGGGCACACCCTTCACAACATAAAATTTACATTGCACTATATAATTGCAGACGCACCCGTCACATCACAACATTTACATTATCTTGTATTCCACATATAAGATATATCAATATTGAACATATAATAACCCATGGAAAGTAATGAGTTTAATTTCATAATTATACATTATTAAACTTTTTTTCCCAAATTAAATAGGTAGTAACATACTTGATATAAGAATCATCAACATCAAGTGAAGAATAAATAATCTTGAGAAGTAAAAGGTGTGTTTTTTGAAAGAAGAGTTCTTTTAGAAAACATTATGTTTTTCATAAACTAAAGTAAAAAATACGTATATGACAAAAAAGGTAATATAATTATGAATAAATTATATTTGAGGAATATCCATACTGAAAATGGGGTGAAAGAGGGAAAACCCAAAGAAAGAGAGTTAGGTTTGAGAAATCCCCTTACCTTATGTCCGAATGATTTCTTCACTTTAATGTCCTATATATTCACATTAGATTAATTAATTAAAAATTAAAGAAAATTTTATACATGAATATGATTCATTTTGGTTATATTAAGTTCATTTATGGTCCTTCATATTCATTATAGAGTTTAATTTCATTGTTTGAGAGTGTTCATTTTCATAGTTTTCATGATTGGTTCATTTGTATACATGAATGGATGTGTAAAATCAAGATAAATATACATAATTTTTATTAATTTTTATAATTATATTACATAATTTTAAATTATATTGTAAATAAATTGGTTATATACCATGATGATGAATCATTAGATAAAATTAATGATGATCATTTTAGGTTAAATTTGGCAGTTTTTTGATCACAACAAACTCGTTTTGTTTTATAATTTAGTATTATGTATAAATGTTAGTTCCAGAAGATAAATATGGTTTTATAATACAAATTAAAATCAGTTTTAAACCATTTAAGGGTTTTATTAACATCCTCAAAGGTGTTTAAGGAAATTAAAATTGCATCGCCCACAATGTTGGTAAATTGACACACCATGGGTGACAATTTCATTTTTATAATACAATAGTGAGGGAGGATTTTAATGATGAATCTTCCATTAACAGGATATAATTATATAATATAAAAAATAAGAGAGTTATCATGCCATTTGGATAAGATAAGATGATGAGAATAAAAGAAAATAAATGAAATTGAAAGGAAATTAAAAGAAAATGAGAGAGGATTTACCTCTTGAATTCTCCTCTTGAGATCCTTCTTAAGGCACCTAGACTTGGTCTTTTGATGAGATAAAGAGATCCTGGAAATGGGGAAGGTGATAAGGAATATTATTGAGCATAATTTAGAAAATGATGAAATCTTGAGAGCTGTGAGGAGAAGAGGGGGGTGAGGGGTGGAATTTATAGTGGATGAGAGAGGTGTTTTCTCATTATTTTATTCATTAGTTTATTAATTTCCCTCAAGAAAAGAAATAATGATGATTACATGAATAAATGAAATAAATGGAGAAGGATAATTTGATATAATAGTTCTTACATCGGAAATGACTCAAGGAATAGTGTATTTAATTTATAATGTATTCATACCATAAATTACTGCATTTCACTATTCACCAAATATTCAAGTAATTCAAAAAAATTCCAAAAATTCACCCTAACCATTTTTATACGTTTAGAATTAAAAAATGAAATCCATTTTATTAATTTTTTTTATAAATATGATAAATTTAATTTTTAATTAAAATAACCATTTACTTAGACAATACAGATTTTAAAATTATAACAGATTTTATAACACTTTTAAAATTTACCTAAGGTCTCATAAAATTATCTTAAAATAATAAGATATAAGAATATTAATTTATTAATAAATTTTATGATAATATATTTTCTTTCAAATTATTAAATTACTCATAAGATTTTAATTAAATATTTATGACTTATAAAAATACCAACAATTAATTAATACTTTTTAAAATATTTACTCACTTATACTATGATATAATCATATCATATTTTCACTTATAATATCTGAAAATTTTATTTATAGTTTCATGTGTGAGGATACTATTCATTTGACCACCTTACTATTCATAAGGGTCAAATTACTATTCTTAATGTTAAGTTACTATTTCATTGGTATTGGATCATTAACTTCTAGAAATACTTCTTATTTCATTAATTCTTAATTTATAAAGCTTTTATTATGGTCTCTAAGTGATTTTATGAGATTTATACTATATAAAATTAATATAAGAATGGAGAAATTAGGTCGATAAAATTTTGGGTTGTTATAGTATATCCCACGTCAAACTAATCATAAAACATCCAAAAAAATAATAAGTATGGTATCATTGGAGTATATCTCTATTAAAGAATAATTAACATCCAATAATTTATTATTGGATATAAAATTACTTTGAAATATCACTTGGAACATTTCTTGAAGAAAATAACTTTTTTTGAAAATCACCCATTTTATTTTAAAACTAAAAAATTTGTAAAATATTGTTAGAATCCTTTTCTTTGAAAATATCATTTAAAAACTAAGAGTATCCATAATATTAGGAAAAAAATTTCCTTTAAAAATAACCTTTTAAAATTTCAAATTAAACTTCGAATAAATGATGTTATCGAAGGAGGGAAATTCTGTATATATAGTATAATTAAAAAAGAACATTTATTTTGCATTGTAAAAATATTATAAAAGTTCCTCATTAAGAAAATGATAATAATATTCCTTTAAAACCATTTTATTTAAAGTAAAACATGGGTAAAATTTTATTTAATAAATCATTTTATAATTCTAAAACATTTTTTAATTTTCTTGGAAAACCTGGTTTTGTAAGAAAAAAGATTTTCAATCAAAGAGAGAAATAAAGTTGGATTATGTTAAAAACATTTTCTTAAAAATTTTATGTACCATAGAGAGTAAAATTTTAATATTAATTTAATAATTACAATAATAAATATAGGAGAATAAAATAAATTTATTTCAATATAGAAATATCATATAATTCCCCCAAGGGATACTTATACAAAAATAATCCTGAATAATGATGAGATTTTGAAAAAAACCCTCACCACTTTGGTAACTTTTGAATCATAAGCCCCATGAAACAAATAAATTTAAATAAAAATTTAAATACCTTGAAAATAACATAATTCATGATATTACATAAAAATGTGTAGTTTATACACCACAAAAAATAAATAAGCAGTGAATATGACATATGTCTCACTGAAGTAAAAGTGAGATGAGAAACCCTTTTCTCACACTTCATTTTAATTGAACAAAATTTAAGCTCATGTATATTAGTTTTAAACATGTCATTAACTTATTCCAAAACCATATTAATATTTATAATATCATATATGATTTTTTTATAACACCTTATCACCTATTTCTTAATAATATTTCATTATTCTCATTGTTTCAGGTGTTAATTGTCTTATTTTCTCATGCAAGTTTTGTCCTGAAAGATACTATTATCACACATATTATATATGTCACACCCCGACCGCGGATGTCCGTAATTGTTCTCTTTTCTTGGTCACGGTTTAAATTTTTCGAAGATTATTTGCGTTGGCGGTTTCGCGCTGGTGCGCGGTCACTGCATCATTAGCGGTGACCGTGCGTTCAGCCCGAGTGACCGTGTGTGCACCCAGCATGTTTAAATATTATAATTTTTATGTTGATGTTTTATTATTAACGCTATTTAAGTTGTGTTATTAATATCATAGTTAATTTTATTTTATAGATGTTTATGTATGTTTTATATATATATGTATAATAATGTATATATACATATAGGTCTATATGTTTATGTATATATCTATATATGTATAAATATATGTATGTGTAGTATCTTTAAATTATTTTATTATTTTAAATATTTGAACAAAATAATTATTATTTGAATTAACTAATTTATTATTTATTATTATTATAAGTTTTATTATTGTTATATAAGTTTTATTATTATTAATATTATAAGTTTTATTATTATTATTATTATAGTATTATTATTATTATTTTTATCACACACATATATATATATAAACCTAAAACGAACCCTACCCCTACCCCTACTCCCGTAGCCGCCACCCTATTTCCCCCCCCCTCTCTCTCTTCCCCGTTTTTTTTCTTTCTTCTTCTTTCTTCGTTTTCTTCTTCCTTTCCCCCTGCTGGTGCGGCCGACCAGGCGTGCCGCCGCTGCACCCTCCCCGCCTCTGGCCACCGACCTCCGCCTCGCCTCGTCCCGGCCCCGGCTTCCCCTTGCACACCCGCCGTCGTGCTGGCTCCCTGCCCAGCTTCCCGGCGTCCCGGCCACCCTCCGCCTCGCCGGCTCCCGCTCACCCCAGTGCCCCGGCCTCGTCCTGACTCCCCTGCGCACCGCCGCTGCACCGTCCCGGCCTCCCGATCCGTCGCCTCTCCACCGTGCCCGCGCCCGACCGCCGCCCCGGCTCCCCTCGCTGCACCGCCCCGGACCCCCGCTGCACCGCCTTGCCCTTGCCTCCTCCACCCCCGTCCTCTCGTCGTCCCGGCCTCCCCCTTCCTCCGGCACCGTCTCGCTCCTCTCCCTATCCCGAGCCCGCACCGTCTCCCCCCTGTTCCGGCTCTCCCCGCGGCCGCGCCCTCCCTGTTCCGGCCTCCTCCGTGCGCCCCGACGTCGCCCTCACCATCGTACGGCCTTCCCTGTCCCGGCCTCCTCCGCGCGCCCCGACGACGCCCTCGCCCCCGCCGGCACCCCAGCCTCGCACCGGCCCCGTCCCGGATTCCCCGCGCAACCCCCCTCCCTCCGTTGTAAGTTTTTTTTTTATTATTTATTTTTATTCTTATTATTATTATGTTATCATTGTTATTATATTATTATCATTTTTATTATTATTATTATGTTACCATTATTATTATTATACTATTATTATTATTGTTATTATTATGTTAATATTATCATTAATATTATTATATCATTATTAAAATTATTATTATGTTATTATTATTAATACTATATTATTATTATTATTATTATTATTATTATATTTATTATCATTTTAATTATTAACATCTTATTATTATTATTATTATTATTTATTAATTGATCAATTAATTAATTAATTAATTAATTATTTATTCATTTAAGTATTTGTTAATTAATCAATTATTTAGTTATTTACTTATTTGTTTACTAATTAATTGATTAATAATTTATTTATTTATTTATTTATTTGTTCATTTAGGTACTTGTTAAATTAATTAGTTATTTAATTATTTACTTATTCATTCTTTCTTTCATTTATTAATTTATCTATTTAAATTATTTGGTTAATTATTTATTTATTCACTCAATTATGTATTATTTTAGTTATTTATCTATTTGCTTATTCATTTGTTTATTATTTTGTTCTTTTGATTATTTATTTATTATTGTAATTATTGCTTATTGTTTATTTACCTTTCTCTTTATTCAATATCGGTGTTTTTATTTAATTTGGATTAGTCCTTTTTCTGTCACGGGTTGAGTAAAATGTACTTTTTCACTATTCAGCGTACGCAGTTAGTCCGCAGGGATTCGTTCTACTTTCTGCTGGGTTTCCGTCGCGTCCGCTCTATGTTTGAGGTAGGCGAATTCAACTGTTTCCTTTCCGAGGTACTCTGCTGATGCTTGAATTGTTTTAAATAAAATTTTATTCCATGATTCGCGTGGTTATGATATCCTTGCACGACTTATTTTGGTGTTTTAAAATCTATAGTTTTTATTTGAAAGTTAAGTTTGAAGCAATTATATTTTATACCAAGGTAGTTGTGCACTAGATATTGTCCTGCACTTTTTATTGTTTATATAGTGAACCTGTTTAGGCGTTGCCAACTAACGTGGAACTAAATGCTTATGTTCTCTTATGTTATCATTGCTTGTCTTGAGCGGTGTTTTCTTTTTTGTAAAGAAAGAATCATTCTTGGATCTTATTACCCTGTGCTGGTTAGTTTTATGAAATTTAGTATCATTTGGAAGTGTTGTCGTGCCCCTTTGCAGGTTTGACGCACCATTGGATGTTGACACATCCATGGGTGCACCAAGTGCACACATGGATGTGCCCTCAAATGAAGATGGTGTTTGAAATTATTACCATTTTTTTTTTTTTTATTTTCTCGAAATCTCGACTTTTCTAAATGGTTCTTGGTTTCAAAATGTTTTCGCCTCTTTTTGAGACACATCGAACTTGTTTAAAAATAAATCTACGAAGATATGCCCGTTTGGCCCTTTACTTAATACAAAAACAGTGTTTAGAGTTATTTAAAATGATACTGTGAAATATTCGTGTAAAGCTGTTTGTTTTTGAAAAACCAAGTGCTCGCTTGACAACTCCAGGTATTTTATAAAAATAGTTTTGATAATCAAATGTCGTGAAGGCCCGGTTGGCACTTAATTAATTGTGAAGTGATTGTATATATATATATATGCGTACTTGTGAGGGCATCTCTACAGGGGGACTTCCCTTTGAGGGTTGTCGTGTAGCGATGTCCGTGTAAGGGGTTGGCAAGTGCGGTGAGATGAGTCACGCGTGCGTGGGCCCCCCACTTACACAGTGTTACTAAAACCACCATGGGTTCCTGGGCGTCTTATAGATTATCGAGTGACGGTTTCTTGCTAACCCTGATTAGACGGGTTAGTACCCCCTGGAGTTGTAGACAGGCCAGGAGGGATGTGCCACTGGTTGGCTATTAGGGCGGCTAGTTGGTTATTGACTATGGAGTACCACACCGCCAGGTAGTCTGAACCCGAGTACGTCCAGGGGTTTTCTAGGGATGTTTAGGATCACCCATGGTTACTTGTTCACCTTGTTTGTTTACTTTCAGTTATTCTTTACAGCTTATAGTGTCACTTGTGTCCTTTTGCACTACTATCATCTTGCATTACTTGGTTACTTTCTGTTTCACTGGTTTGCCTTCAGCCTGTACTGTTTACCTGTTTCTTGTTAGCATAGTCGTAGTATTATCTGTATTTGGTTTTGTTAATAAAAAAAGGAAATGGTTTTGGAAGTGATTTATAGTGTGCGTTGGGTTTTCAAATGAGGAAAACATTTTGTTTATTTTTAAATGTGAAAAATCTATTTTTATAATTGTATTTTCCAAACCTGTGTCAACGGATTGCTTGGGAAAGGAAACATTTGGATTCAGTGTTTTACTTTGGCTTACCTACTGGGCATTTTTAATGCTCACGCCTATATTATCATTTCAGTTTCAGGTCTTCCCTTGCTCAGGTCTTCTGTTTTGAGTCGCTCAGAGTTAGAGCGAGGTTGCTCTCTAGTTGGGTTGTGACCTGAGAGGTCACATGGAGGTACGTGGTCGTGTGGCTTTTATTTTTTTTCCACTGTTAGTTTTTACTCGCTCTGTTCTATTTACTTTTGTTTGGGCTAAAATCATTCCCACCTGCTTAATTTTGATGCCCGACACTAGTTGCCATCCCGGGGGGATCGGGAACGCTCCTCGGGACTTGCCGCGGACCGGCTCGGGTGACCGGTTCAGGGTCGCCCCGGGCTGGTTCGTGACAAAATGGTATCAAAGGAGGTTCTTGTTATTTGGTTTGTCCGATAGAAGGAGATTAGGACTGTCGGAACTCGAGGGGTATGTACGAGAAGAGCGTCGCGAACTCTTGCTCGCACTGATCCTCGAGTTACCAGGGGTAGTTCGGGAATTGTGTCCTTGTCTTTTCTGGTTTGTCTTGGATTGAGAGATGATAATGGAGGCAAGCCGACGCTACATCGCGATTTCATATGGAGTAGTGACCCATGTGGAGTCCGAGTACATGGTTTGAATTCCTCCTAGTGGCCGACGCTGACTTGGGACATGGCCCACTACCATGTCGCCAGGTTGAGTGTGACTACTAGTCCCTCATTTCAGTGATTGATGCAAATTTGGGTGTTGTTTTTGTTTTGGTCTGTGTGAGTGCGTAGTTGGAAATGAAAAAGGGGTTTTTGAAAATTGGACTGGTTTCTTTTAAAGGACTTTAAATGTATAAAATGGGTTTTAAAACTGAAATCTCTTGATTTGAAAATCTGTTGTTTGCTTGGAATTGGTTAAGAATGATTTGGGATGAAACCCTAGGTCCTCTTTATGAACGTTTTCACATGTGTGAGAATGCATGGAAAGTGTATGTTGGTGCGAGTATGAATGGAAAGTGGATAAAGACATGTGCAACGGTTCATGAGATTACCTGGGTGTGTATTTGAAATTAATGGCTTGTCCTTGTTTTCTAAATTGGTCTTAAAGGGGAAATGGTTTTGGAAAGTTTTTGGTTTGAAAGTGGATTGGTTTTTGGAAAGTGATCTTGAGAAGGGGTGGTTTTGAAATCAAAAATGAAAAGGGAATTTTAAAGAGGAGATTTTTTTTTGGGTTGTGTTGTATTTGTTTGGTCCTTGTGCTGACCGTTTTTGATGAAGGCGCTTTTATTGATGTTGCTTTGATTTGATGTTGGTTTTGGATTTGTGTTTTATATATCGCTCAGGAAATGCCGCCCAGAAAGGTCTCTAAGGATTCGGATATGTCATGCCCAGTTTTTGGTCCTCCTCAGACTTTGCCTATTCTCCATGGTGATCAGGGTCCGTTAGAGGCAGTAAAATGGCTCGAGTAAGTGGAACGTGTCTTTAGAATGTTGGGAACTCCCGATAATGTTAAGGTTCGTGCAATTATAGAGTTGTTTGAGGGTCCAGCTCTGGACCAGTGGAAGATGGTTACCCCACCGTCAACGCAAGGTGAAATGACGTGGGATGTCTTTAAAACTGTTTTCATCCAATGGTTTGTACCTGAGGAAGTGAAGCTGGAGAAAAAGAGAGAGCTTGTTCATATTCAACAAGGTCAAAGGACGGTGAAGGCATATGTTGACCATTTCAAGGAACTAATTTCCTTTTCTCCAGAGGTAGCGTCGCATGAGCTCATGAAGGCCTCTCTTTTCACTGGGGGTCTTCGTCCAGAGATCAAGGAGCGAGTCCTCCCTTCTAAAGACCTTTGTTTCGAGAAGCTGGTGGAGGAAGCTTTCTTGGCTGAGTTAGTTACTGGTGTGCGGGTGGTTAGTACTTCAGCGTCCCCTGTTGTTGTTCGTAAGAGTCCCCCCTCTGGTGAGGAAAAGGCACCAGAGATACCTGTTCCTAATGAGTTATTCCCTTTGGTCCCAGCTTCCAGTTCATCAGATCGTTCGATGGTATGCTTTCAGTGTGGTCGTTTCGGGCATTTAAAGTCGTCTTGTCGCAACCCACTGAAGACGTGTCATCGCTGTGGTTGTCTGGGTCATCTGGAGAAGTTTTGCAAGAAGCGTCACTTGAAGAGGAAGCTGTGATGGGAGAATGTCAGTACCTGACTGTGAGGTAGAAGATGCTTCAGCCATCAGAGCCCCAGCCACAAGTCTCGGGGTGAAGCTCGCGCACAGTCAGGAGTCCCCAGGGGTGTGAAGCCTTGGTCCAGGTTTTGTGTTCCGTGTTAGCAGTGGAACAATCAAGGACTTTTAGTACTTGTTTTTCTGCTGTTAAGTTTTGACGTGGTTGTATGTTCATTGTTTTACCTTGGGGTTATCATGGACTTGTTCTATTATAATCCAAGTAGTCTGGATTATGTGGATGTGTTGTTTCTGAATCGTATGTGTTTCTTAGAAGTGTGTTTGACACTTCGGTGGGTTGACCTTTGTTTAGCAATGCTCGTCAGATGCGGTTGTGTTTCATGGATTTCAGTGGGCCATGTTTCTGACTCGATATTTTGGTTTAGAGTTTTCGTGGGTTTCCCCTAGTATTGAAGGTTGTTGACTCTAGTCGAGGATTCAATGTCTTGACGGAGGTGTTGTTTTAATCATGCTATAAGAGTTGGTTTGAATTGGTTGGGAGTTCCCGCGTCGACCCCCCTTTTCCCTAGGGTTGTCTATTTAGATGGTCAACTTTTCTGCACAAGTTGAGCTCTTGTGGTGGGGAGAACCCTTCGTGTTCTCCCCTCAATCTCGGGCCCCAACTTTCTCTTGAATCGGTCGGTTGTGACCTGTGCAGAGTAAGGTCATCCCCGAGATCCTCTGTTCTCTCTGGTTCCTTTAGTTCCGTTGGGGCATGGACTTAAATCTTGACCGAATTTTGGCCTAGTGACTTTCTGGGGGCAGAAAGTGTCTGTGGTGGGGAGAATTGTCACACCCCGACCGCGGATGTCCGTAATTGTTCTCTTTTCTTGGTCACGGTTTAAATTTTTCGAAGATTATTTGCGTTGGCGGTTTCGCGCTGGTGCGCGGTCACTGCATCATTAGCGGTGACCGTGCGTTCAGCCCGGGTGACCGTGTGTGCACCCAGCATGTTTAAATATTATAATTTTTATGTTGATGTTTTATTATTAACGCTATTTAAGTTGTGTTATTAATATCATAGTTAATTTTATTTTATAGATGTTTATGTATGTTTTATATATATATGTATAATAATGTATATATACATATAGGTCTATATTTTTATGTATATATCTATATATGTATAAATATATGTATGTGTAGTATCTTTAAATTATTTTATTATTTTAAATATTTGATCAAAATAATTATTATTTGAATTAACTAATTTATTATTTATTATTATTATAAGTTTTATTATTGTTATATAAGTTTTATTATTATTAATATTATATGTTTTATTATTATTATTATAGTATTATTATTATTATTTTTATCACACACATATATATATATAAACCTAAAACGAACCCTACCCCTACCCCTACTCCCGTAGCCGCCACCCTATTTCCCCCCCCTCTCTCTCTTCCCCGTTTTTTTTTCTTTCTTCTTCTTTCTTCGTTTTCTTCTTCCTTTCCCCCTGCTGGTGCGGCCGACCAGGCGTGCCGCCGCTGCACCCTCCCCGCCTCTGGCCACCGACCTCCGCCTCGCCTCGTCCCGGCCCCGGCTTCCCCTTGCGCACCCGCCGTCGTGCCGGCTCCCTGCCCAGCTTCCCGGCGTCCCGGCCTGTAACACCCCAAGCTTCTACGGTACACATCTCTTTGAATAATGTGATAGCGTGTGTTGTACGCAACACCAAGTTCTAACACACCATAACTAATCAAACTAGCCGTTATGAATAGTAATACCTACTTTTTGAAATTATATATATTTTATATTTGAAAATGGACTTCATTTTTGGATTCGGAATATCGAATTTAGCCTAAGGTGAAATTTTGGTACATTTCGGATAACTTTCATATTTTGATGAATAGTGAAAATTACTAAGTTTTAATTAAAAACAACTTTTTTAATCAAAATAATTAATAGTGATAAATTATGAATTTGAGTGGTTTTAAAGTATATTTAGAATATATTTTTACCATTTAATATAATTTTGGTCATTGGACATAATTTTACACTTAAACCGAACATAAATGAGTGTCAATCTTTTGATAGTTATTATCTCTTAAAAACACGCTTTTTGTTTTGACAGCGGGAATTAATTTTAAATTAATTTCTGCCACTTCTGTGTTTTGAATTTAGGAAAATGGATTCCATATTTTGAATCAGGATGTTCAAATTGTGTAAATAGGTAACTTTTATTTTTAGACATTTTGAATAATTACTGCGGTAAATATTTTATTTACCATGGTTAAGGGTAAATCCGGTAAATAAGGGTTAAAAAACAATATTATAATAATACTAAATTACCCTAAAACGTGTATTAACCCTATTGGTTGATACATGGTCGACCATGGGAATCTTTGGGTCTATTTTGGGACCCCATGGATCCACTTGTAAGTGATAATGACACTTTATTTTAATTAAGTTAAAATGAATACAAAAATGACACAAGCATATATCTTTTAGAAAAACAATTGTTACATAGAGTTATATATGTTGGATTTTAGATTATAAATATTCATTAGAAAGCTAAAAATATTTCATAAATAATGATATTTTATTTATAATTTTTAGACATTAAATAATTTATTTTATTTATGACATAATGATGATGTAGTAATTACTATAATAGTGAAAAATTAAAATAATTGATATTATAAATACCCAAATAAATATAATATGAAACTTTTAATGAATTAAACTAATTTTCTAGGATAATATGATATATTAGGATTGATTTAATTGACTTTGTTCGAAGTAATCAATCTGTTATGAGTTTCACAAAAATCAACTATTGAATAGTGTCAAAATTGACATAAAAGAGTTCTTAAAACAAATATTATATTATTAATTGATATTAAATTCCTCAAAATCTAAGGTTCGGCCAAGAAACTTATATCATGATAGGTTAATCATTAATGTACCACTTGGGGGTCGCTTGGATGTATATAGTAAGTTTATTAACCATATTATATAAAAATACAAAGAGAGATTGTAAAAGTGAAACTAATTAACTTAGAGTTAATACTTAAAGATAAGGTTAATATAAGTACCCAAACCTGTCTAAATTCTATTGGTTGAGTGGTTTTCGACCTATCCCCACCTTAACCTTTGAATAATAAGCTTTGGAGCCATTAGAAACCGAATATGAATTTATTATAAATTAATATTTCTAGCTTTTCCAAAGGTGCCCCTCACCCCTCTTATAAAAGGGAACTCCTCCTTCTCATTTCTTCACACCTTCAAAGCCTTTTGGTTCGACCAAACTCTGCCCAAATACTCTCCCAACATCCATCAATACAACCTAGAGGCCTTATTTTGATCAGAAAGCCAACCTAAGGAGCCCTTTTGATCAAATCAAAAGGAAGAACCCGAAGAAGAGGTAATGATTTCACCACCCTTCTCCAAGTTCATTTCTTCTTCCACTTCTTCTTCCTTTGTTCTTACCATTATCAAATAATAACTCCAGTATCTCACATATACTGTGATGTTATTATAAATATGGTACAACCATATTCAGTATTCTATCCACCCTTTGAATAACATGTCACCATACGTGCGTACGTACGGACTACCGTCTCCACGTCGTGGTGTAATTGTTATTCAATATAATATTATTTTGATGGGTATAATAATGATGTGTAACTCATGTAAATAATAAATATAACATGTTAATGATTCTGTATATATGATATACCATCCATTTATATATTATTCTAATATCGAAAGAATGATATTGTCGCTCGTGCGTACGTACGGACTACCGTCTCCACGAACGCGATGAGATTCATTCTCCATCGTATCCATTCAAGTATAATTATCATTTGATGATTTAAAAATGATGTTTAAGGACTAGATATCATTCTGGATATGAATAAGATACAACAACCATGGCTTATGTAACAAAACATATAAAAGAAAATGAGTAAGTTAACTCCCAAAACGACGATAATTCTAAGATATTATTAACAAATCAATGTTAAAAGATCATATATGATATCATATTATTATATATGATTCTTGTATAATTTAATAACAACTATTTCACCATTATACAGAAGGTTAACCTACCCCAACCAAGGAAAAGTACAAGGTAAGGGTTTACTTTACAACCTCTTCATTATCCAAGGTTGTTTATACGTAATAATCTACTGGGATCTCTTTATCATCCACATCCATGTTTCTTAAAAATGCATTTCAAAACATTTTTACTATTTACTAGAATATGAGTTAAAGTCATTTATACCCTTTTTTACTTTTATAAGTGGTTTATAAAGGAATCTTTTGGTCGTTTTCAAAACAAGGTCCTTTTTAACCTTTTCGACAGAATTAAGGTAAGAATGTTTTTTTAACTTATACGGTGGGTGCGGCTATTTTCCGCCATTATAAAATCTTCAAAGCTTCCCTTACAAGCTTATAAGAATATTTTCAAAGAAAATGTTTTATTTTATATGGATCTTAAATTATTTCAAAATAAAAGGAGATATTTTTTTAAAAAGAATTTTGATTTCATCTATGTCAACATCCTTTGATGGATTTTAAGATTATTTGAAGTTGATTTATTATGATACAAAAATTCTATATTGTATTGAAGGTTTTGAGATATGTTTGACTGTGGATGTGCTATTTTTATACCATTCATAGTTTATGGTGAAAGTATTGACATTTCATATGTTAGTTTTAATATGAATGTTTATGTTATGTTTAAACCTTTTCATATGGGAATGCATTGGACTTAATATGTGACGGGTGGAGCCCGCTATAGCTCCTCGATGCATCGGTAGGTCTCATGAGACAAACTAGTGTATTGGCACAAGGCCTTGACAAAATCTTATTTGTAGTCTTGGCACGAGGCCTTGGCTATGTGGTTATGATAGTCTGGCATTATGCATTCCAACATTATGAAAGTGGTTATTGATTTTTGCATGTGATTATTCGATTAGTAGAATATCCATGTGAATAAGTAAATGGCATTATTTCATTTTATTTATGCCATACCATGTTGAAAGTTCATATTTAAAAGGCTTTTGTTTTAGTTATACATTGCCTTAAATGTTTATTCTTATTTATGATAGTTTCCGCTATATTGTTATCCTTACTGGGCATTTGAGCTCACCCCTTTTCTATGTTTTATTTTTCCCAGGATGTGAAGAAGTAAGTTATGAATGACCTGCAGGGATTTTATGATGGGTTAATAGTGTGGATTGTGGAAACATTATGTTGTTGTAGTAGTTTTTCATTTTATGATGTAATGTAAAAATTTATGGATGTATCTAGTTATTCCAAGGCTACTAAACTAATCGGTCTTTCGAGACTTGATCTTTCTCATGATCATGCCAATGTTATGTAATAATGCACCGACTCTGGGTAACTGGGGTCGGGGCGTTACAGTTGGTATTAGAGGAAGTTTAGTAAAAACCTTGGAAGCTGGATTTAGATAAACTCTGATTAGAGCATGTAGACCTAAGATGAACTTTGAGGATTAGTATAGAAGAACTTCCTAGAATTTTGGTATTGTAGAGATTTTGTGAGTTTTCCGAGCAATACATCCCTGTCTGGATACGAGCAGGTAGAGGCGGCTCTGGCACAAATGTACCTAGGGGTAAAACCCGAAAACATCGCTTTGAGCTAGACTCGAACGGGAACTGGTGCACGACAACGGGCCTTGCTGCACTCTTGGTTACGACACTCCCGGGGGATATGCTTAGGATAACTCTCATTTTCTTTACAAATCATTTTGAAGGGATTATGAGTATATACTTCCTCAAAGAAAACATTATTATGATTATGGATTATATCCATAAATAGTTCAATTTATGTTAAGTGTTTTATAAGTATGGGATTATGTATTTTGATTCATAAACTGATCTAGTTTATGCCATTGTTTAGAAATGGCGCCTAGTGGAAGAAATGGAAACCGTATCAATGCACACACTCCATGTAGGGATTTCCCTCTTGCTCAAGATAATTATAGTGGGGCTGGTGATGCAACTGGTGCTGATCAGCTAATCACCATACTGGGACAACTTACTCAGGTTATGAATAATAACCTTACCCATATGGAGCACCCTGATCCGCAGCGTGGAGGATCAATGTTAGATCGATTCATGAGGCAACAACCACCAACGTTCAATGGGAATACAAATCCCTTAGTATCTGAGCAATGGATATTTTCCCTAGAGAAAATATTTCAGGCTTTGGGGAGCAGTGAAAGGGAAAAAGTTATCATGGCAGTTTACCGACTCACTGGAGATGCTGATCAATGGTGGTCATTGATTCAGAACATGAAGGAAGATGATGAAGTATCAAATATGGAATGGAGGGAGTTCAAAGATCTGTTTTTAGAAAAATACTTCCCTCGCAACCATCGAGCAGATATGGAAAGGCAATTCTTGAGTCTGAGACAGAAGGAGGATGAGAATGTCACAAAGTATGAGGCTAACTTTACAAGGTTAGTGAGGTATGCTGGAGATTATATTCGCAACCCAAGAAGTAAGATTGATCGTTTCTTTGATGGGTTAAAACCATTTCTCCGTCGAGCGTTAGTCTCACAATCCTTTTCATCGTACGAAGACATTGTCTCATGTGCTATCAAGACCAAAAAGGAATTCTCTAAGTCTTATGACTTTAAAGCAAAGCAAGAGAAGAAGAGACCTGCTGATCAATCTTGGAATGGAAATAAGGGGAAGAAGCGAAAGGTTGAATATCCATCTTGTGGTAAATGCGGGAAGAAACATCCTGGTACTTGCTTGAAGGGAATGGGAGTCTGTTACAAGTGTGGTGAAAAAGGCCACCAAGCTCATGATTGCAAGGGGAAGAAGGAAGCTACCAACGTTCAGTGCTACAATTGCAGGGAGATGGGGAATTATGCAAATGCATGTCCTAAGCGTTAGGAGAACTTACCTCAGAAAAGGCCAAGGGATCAAGGCCAGGCTTATGCTATCACTACTGCTGAGGTAGAAGCTCCGAAAGACGTGGTGGCAGGTAATTTAATGGTTTCCTCAAGTTTAGCAAATGCATTATTTGATTCTGGATCATCGCATTGTTTCATATCTTCCCAGTTTTCTAAGAAAATTAGATATTTCCAATTTGATTTAATAAGGGAGTTGTCAGTTAAAACTCCTAAGGGAAGTATCGTTGCAACAAAGTTTTGTGAATCGGTCCCCATTAGAGCACATAAATTTTCTTTATCTGCTGATTTCATCGTCATACCTATGATTGAGTTTGATATAATCCTCGGTATGGACTGGCTTTCGGACTATGATGCTAAGATTTATTGTAAGAAGAAAGAGGTTACGATTCTTGATGATAATGATAAGGAGCACCTTATTTTTAGAGCAGAATCGTCACCACCTAATTCTTATTTAGATCCACCCCCAGTAGCTCAACTTAATTCAATTATTGGGGAGGAAGAGAATGAAATAACAGTCGGTGAGGAAAGGAATGTTCAAATAGAGGATGTACCTGTTGTGAAAGAATTTGTAGATGTATTTCCGGAAGATTTACCTGGACATCCTCCAGAATGAGAAGTTGAGTTTTCTATTGATTTGATTCCTGGATCAAGGCCTATATCGAAGACCCCTTATAGAATGGCCACTGTAGAGTTAGTAGAACTAAAGAAACAACTAGAGGAATTGAGTAATAAGGGATTTATTCGCCCTAGTGTTTCTCCATGGGGAGCCCCTGTTCTTTTTGTTAAAAAGAAAGATGGATCTATGAGGTTATGTATCGACTACAGGGAGATCAATGCTATAACGATAAAGAACAAGTATTCCCTACCTCGTATTGATGATTTATTTGACCAACTGCATGGATCTCAATACTTTTCAAAGATTGACCTTCGATCTGGATACCATCAGTTGTGTGTGAAGAAGGAAGACATTCCGAAAACAGCATTTCGAACCAGGTACGGGCATTACGAGTTTACTGTAATGCCGTTTGGATTGACTAATGCACCCTCTGTATTCATGGATCTGATGAATAGAGTTTTCAAGGAGTATCTCGATGAATTTGTGGTGGTATTTATTGATGATATTCTGGTATACTCCAAAACCTACGAAGATCATGAAATCACTTGCGCATTATCTTGAAGACTCTGAGGAGGCATGAATTATATGGGAAGTTTAGCAAGTGTGAATTCTGGCTTCAGGAGATTTTTTTCTTGGCCATATTGTCTCTAAAGATGGAATCTCTGTTGATCCTTCTAAGACCAAGGAAATCCAAGAATGGCCAGCACCTACGAGTATAACTGAGGTACGTAGTTTTATTGGTTTGGCAGGTTATTATCGACGTTTCATCCAGAATTTTTCCCGATTGGCTAACCCATTAACGAAGCTCACACGTAAAGGGGTTAAATTTGTTTGGACAAAAGAGTGTGAAGAATGTTTCGAAGAACTGAAGAGAAGATTAGTCAATGCTCCTATATTGACTCTACCATCGGGGAATGATGGGTTCGTTATTTATAGTGATGCATCGAAGAAAGGACTTGGCTGTGTCCTTATGCAGAATGATAGAGTTATTGCCTATGCATCACGACAGTTGAAAATTCATGAACAAAACTATCCTACTCATGATCTCGAGTTAGCAGCAGTGATCTTTGCTTTGAAGATATGGAGGCACTACCTCTATGGTGAAAAATGTGAGATTTATACTGATCACAAGAGTTTGAAGTATATTTTCTCACAAAAAGAACTCAACATGAGGCAAAGGAGATGGCTTGAATTACTCAAGGATTATGATTGTACGATACACTACCACCCAGGGAAGGCAAACAAGGTGGCAGATGCTTTGAGTAGAAAAGACCATGGAGTTTTGAACAATATGAGAATTGAAAGGGATCCAATTTTCATGGATCTAGTGAAGATGGACATGGGAATAACCAGGGAAGGTGAAACATCAATGCTTTTTCAAATGGTTTCCAAACCATCTTTACTAGAAAGGATTAAGAGTTCTCAGACCGATGATGAAGAATTCCAAAAGAATATTAAAGCTGTGAATGATGGGAGATTGAGAGACTTTGTGTATGAAGATGGAATTTTGAAATTCGGGAAGAGACTTTGTGTTCCCAATATACCTGATCTAAAAAGGGAATTGCTGGATGATGCTCATAGTTCCAATTTCTCTATACACCCTGGGAGCACCAAAATGTATAGAGATTTGAAGGAACATTTTTGGTGGGACAACATGAAGAGGGAGATTGCTGATTTTGTGTCAAGATGTATGGTTTGTCAACAAGTGAAAGCTGGAAGGCAACAGCCTGGAGGAGTCATGCAACCTCTTCCCATACCGGAGTGGAAATGGGACAATGTTACGATGGACTTTGTCATGGGGCTACCAAAGACTCCTAGAAGGAATGATGCAATATGGGTTATTGTTGATCGTCTTACCAAGGCAGTACATTTTCTTGCTATAAGAGAAGATCTACCCCTGGAACGTCTAGAAAGACTATATATTAATGAAGTTGTGAGACTTCATGGAGTACCCCTATCGATTGTTTCTGATCGTGATCCCCGTTTTACTTCAAGATTCTGGAAAAGTCTTCAGAAATCCCTGGATACTGAACTTCATTTGAGCACTGCTTACCACCCTCAGACAGACGGACAATCAGAACGGACTATTCAAACCTTAGAAGACATGATGAGATCTTCCTCACTTGACTTTCAGGGTATGTGGGATCAATATTTACCTTTGGTAGAATTTTCCTATAACAATAGCTTCCATTCGAGTATTCAGATGGCACCATATGAAGCGTTATACGGAAAGAGATGTCGTACACCAACCTGTTGGGATGACATTGGTGAAAGAAAACTTGTAGGCCCAGAACTGGTGGAGGAAACGGTGGAAAAGGTGAAAGTAATCCAAAATCACATCAAAGCAGCTCAAAGTAGGCAGAAGAGCTATGCCGATAATCGAAGGAAGGATTTAGAATTTCAAGTCGGTGATCATGTTTTTCTGAAGGTATCTCCGTGGAACGGAGTCATACATTTTGGTAAGAAAGGTAAATTGAGTCCCAGGTACATCGGACCTTTCGAAATTCTAGAACGAATTGGGGTTGTAGCTTACCGATTGGCAATGCCGCCAAGTCTCTCCAAAGTTCACGATGTGTTCCACGTATCTCTATTGAGGAAATACATGCCTGATCCGACGCATGTACTCACCTGTGAGGAATTAGAACTGGAACCCGATCTGTCTTATTGCGAAGAGCCCGTCAAGATTTTTGATACGAGAGAACAAGTGCTGAGAAACCGGACGACGCGTCTGGTAAAAGTTTTGTGGAGAAACCATAAGATGGAAGAGGCAACGTGGGAACCCGAGGAACTTATGATGAAGAACCACCCGAGTCTTTTTATGCAGTAATACCCTAGAAATTGCGAGGACGCAATTATTTGAAGGAGGGGAGAATGTAACACCCCAAGCTTCTACGGTACGCTTCTCTTTGAATAACGTGACAGCGTGTGTTGTACGCAACACCAAGTTCTAACACACCATAACTAATCAAACTAGCCGTTATGAATAGTAATACCTAATTTTTGAAATTATATATATTTTATATTTTAAAATGGACTTCATTTTTGGATTCGGAATATCAAATTTAGCCTAAGGTGAAATTTTGGTACATTTCGGATAACTTTCATATTTTGATGAATAGTGAAAATTACTAAGTTTTAATTAAAAACAACTTTTTTAATCAAAATAATTAATAGTGATAAATTATGAATTTGAGTGGTTTTAAAGTATATTTAGAATATATTTTTACCATTTAATATAATGTTGGTCATTGGACATAATTTTACAATTAAACCGAACATAAACGAGTGTCAATCTTTTGATAGTTATTATCTCTTAAAAACACGCTTTTTGTTTTGACAGCGGGAATTAATTTTAAATTAATTTCTGCCACTTCTGTGTTTTGAATTTAGGAAAATGGATTCCATATTTGGAATCAGGATGTTTAAATTGTGTAAATAGGTAACTTTTATTTTTAGACATTTTGAATAATTACTGCGGTAAATATTTTATTTACCATGGTTAAGGGTAAATCCGGTAAATAAGGGTTAAAAAATAATATTATAATAATACTAAATTACCCTAAAACGTGTCTTAACCCTATTGGTTGATACATGGTCGACCATGGGAATCTTTGGGTCTATTTTGGGAACCCATGGATCCACTTGTAAGTGATAATGACACTTTATTTTAATTAAGTTAAAATGAATACAAAAATGACACAAGCATATAGCTTTTAGAAAAACAATTGTTACATAGAGTTATATATGTTGGATTTTAGATTATAAATATTCATTAGAAAGATAAATAGATTTCCTACATAATGATATTTTATTTATAATTTTTAGACATTAAATAATTTATTTTATTTATGACACAATGATGATGCAGTAATTACTATAATAGTGAAAAATTAAAATAATTGATATTATAAATACCCAAATAAATATAATATGAAACTTTTAATGAATTGAACTAATTTTCTAGGATAATATGATATATTAGGATTGATTTAATTGACTTTGTTCGAAGTAATCAATCTGTTATGAGTTTCACAAAAATCAACTATTGAATAGTGTCAAAATTGACATAAAAGAGTTCTTAAAACAAATATTATATTATTAATTGATATTAAATTCCTAAAAATCTAAGGTTCGGCCAAGAGACTTATATCATGATAGTTTCATCATTAATGTACCACTTGGGGGTCTCTTGGATGTATATAGTAAGTTTATTAACCATATTATATAAAAATACAAAGAGACATTGTAAAAGTGAAACTAATTAACTTAGAGTTAATACTTAAAGATAAGGTTAATATAAGTAACCAAACCTGTCTAAATTCTATTGGTTGAGTGGTTTTCGACCTATCCCCACCTTAACCTTTTAATAATAAGCTTTAGAGCCATTAGAAACCGAATATGAATTTATTATAAATTAATATTTCTAGCTTTTCCAAAGGTGCCCCTCACCCCTCTTATAAAAGGGCACTCCTCCTTCTCATTTCTTCACACATTCAAAGCCTTTTGGTTCGACCAAACTCTGCCCAAATACTCTCCCAACATCCCTCACTACAACCTAGAGGCCTTAGTTTGATCATAAAGCCAACCTAAGGAGCCCTTTTGATCAAATCAAAAGGAAGAACCCGAAGAAGAGGTAATGATTTCACCACCCTTCTCCAAGTTCATTTCTTTTTCCACTTCTTCTTCCTTTGTTCTTACCATTATAAAATAATAACTCCAGTATCTCACATATAATGTGATGTTATTATAAATATGGTACAACCATATTCATTATTCTATCCACCCTTTGAATAACATGTCACCATACGTGCGTACGTACGGACTACCGTCTCCACGTCGTGGTGTAATTGTTATTCAATATAATATTATTTGGATTGGTATAATAATGATGTGTAACTCATGTAAATAATAAATATAACATGTTAATGATTCTGTATATATGATATACCATCCATTTATATATTATTCTAATATCGAAAGAATGATATTGTCGCTCGTGCGTACGTACGGACTACCGTCTCCACGAACACGATGAGATTCATTCTCCATCGTATCCATTCAAGTATAATTATCATTTGATGATTTAAAAATGATGTTTAAGGACTAGATATCATTCTGGATATGAATAAGATACAACAACCATGGCTTATGTAACAAAACATATAAAAGAAAATGAGTAAGTTAACTCCCAAAACGACGATAATTCTAAGATATTATTAACAAATCAATGTTAAAAGATCATATATGATATCATATTATTATATATGATTCTTGTATAATTTAATAACAACTATTTCACCATTATACAGGAGTTTAACCTACCCCAACCAAGGAAAAGTACAAGGTAAGGGTTTACTTTACAACCTCTTCATTATCCAAGGTTGTTTATACGTAATAATCTACTGGGATCTCTTTATCATCCACATCCATGTTTCTTAAAAATGCATTTCAAAACATTTTTACTATTTACTAGAATATGAGTTAAAGTCATTTATACCCTTTTTGACTTTTATAAGTGGTTTATAAAGGAATCTTTCGGTCGTTTTCAAAACAAGGTCCTTTTTAACCTTTTCGACAGAATTAAGGTAAGAATGTTTTTTTAACTTATACGGAGGGTGCGGCTATTTTACGCCGTTATAAAATCTTCAAAGATTCCCTTACAAGCTTATAAGAATATTTTCAAAGAAAATGTTTTATTTTATATTGATCTTAAATTATTTCAAAATAAAAGGAGATATTTTTTTAAAAAGAATTTTGATTTCATCTATGTCAACATCCTTTGATGGATTTTAAGATTATTTGAAGTTGATTTATTATGATACAAAACTTCTATATTGTATTGAAGGTTTTGTGATATGTTTGACTGTGGATGTGCTATTTTTATACCATTCATAGTTTATGGTGAAAGTATTGACATTTCATATGTTAGTTTTAATATGAATGTTTATGTTATGTTTAAAACTTTTCATATGGGAATGCATTGGACTTAATATGTGACGAGTGGAGCCCGCTATAGATCCTCGATGCATCGGTAGGTCTCATGAGACAAACTAGTGTATTGGCACAAGGCCTTGACAAAATCTTATTTGTAGTCTTGGCACGAGGCCTTGTCTATGTGGTTATGATAGTCTGGCATTATGCATTCCAACATTATGAAAGTGGTTATTGATTTTTGCATGTGATTATTCGATTAGTAGAATATCCATGTGAATAAGTAAATGGCATTATTTCATTTTATTTATGCCATACCATGTTGAAAGTTCATATTTAAAAGGCTTTTGTTTTAGTTATACATTGCCTTAAATGTTTATTCTTATTTATGAAAGTTTCCGCTATATTGTTATCCTTACTGGGCATTTGAGCTCACCCCTTTTCTATGTTTTATTTTTCTCAGGATGTGAAGAAGTAAGTTATGAATGACCTGCAGGGATTTTATGAGGGGTTAATAGTGTGGATTGTGGAAACATTATGTTGTTGTAGTAGTTTTTCATTTTATGATGTAATGTAAAACTTATGAATATATCTAGTGTTTCCAAGGCTACTAAACTAATCGGTCTTTCGAGATTTGATCTTTCTTGTGATCATGCCAATGTTATGTAATAATGCACCGACTCTGGGTAACTGGGGTCGGGGCGTTACACGGCCACCCTCCGCCTCGCCGGATCCCGCTCACCCCAGTGCCCCGGCCTCGTCCTGACTCCCCTGCGCACCGCCGCCGCACCGTCCCGGCCTCCCGATCCGTCGCCTCTCCGCCGTTCCCGCGCCCAACCGCCGCCCCAGCTCCCCTCGTTGCACCGCCCCGGACCCCTGCTGCACCGCCTTGCCCTTGCCTCCTCCACCCCGTCCTCTCGTCGTCCCGGCCTCCCCCTTCCTCCGGCGTCGTCTCGCTCCTCTCCCTATCCCGAGCCCGCACCGTCTCCCCCCTGTTCCGGCTCTCCCCGCGGCCGCGCCCTCCCTGTTCCGGCCCCCTCCGTGCGCCCCGACGTCGCCCTCACCGTCGTACGGCCTTCCCTGTCCCGGCCTCCTCCGCGCGCCCCGGCGACGCCCTCGCCCCCGCCGGCACCCCAGCCTCGCACCGGCCCCGTCCCGGCTTCCCCGCGCAACCCCCTCCCTCCGTTGTAAGTTTGTTTTTTTATTATTTATTTTTATTCTTATTATTATTATGTTATCATTATTATTATATTATTGTCATTTTTATTATTATTATTATGTTACCATTATTATTATTATACTATTATTATTATTGTTATTATTATGTTAATATTATCATTAATATTATTATATCATTATTAAAATTATTATTATGTTATTATTATTAATACTATATTATTATTATTATTATTATTATTATTATATTTATTATCATTTTAATTATTAACATATTATTATTATTATTATTATTATTTATTAATTGATCAATTAATTAATTAATTAATTAATTATTTATTCATTTAAGTATTTGTTAATTAATCAATTATTTAGTTATTTACTTATTTGTTTATTAATTAATTGATTAATAAATTATCTATTTATTTATTTATTTGTTCATTTAGGTACTTGTTAAATTAATTAGTTATTTAATTATTTACTTATTCGTTCTTTCTTTCATTTATTAATTTATCTATTTAAATTTTTTGGTTAATTATTTATTTATTCACTCAATTATGTATTATTTTAGTTATTTATCTATTTGCTTATTCATTTGTTTATTATTTTGTTCTTTTGATTATTTATTTATTATTGTAATTATTGCTTATTGTTTATTTACCTTTCTCTTTATTCAATATCGGTGTTTTTATTTAATTTGGATTAGTCCTTTTTCTATCGCGGGTTGAGTAACATGTACTTTTTCACTATTCAGCATACGCAGTTAGTCCGCAGGGATTCGTTATACTTTCTGCTGGGTTTCCGTCGCGTCCACTCTATGTTTGAGGTAGGCGAATTCAACTGTTTCCTTTCCGAGGTAATCTGCTGATGCTTGAATTGTTTTAAATAAAATTTTATTCCATGATTCGTGTGGTTATGATATCCTTGCACGACTTATTTTGGTGTTTTAAAATCAAAAGTTTTTATTCGAAAGTTAAGTTTAAAGCAATTATATTTTATACCAAGGTAGTTGTGCACTAGATATTGTCCTGCACTTTTTATTGTTTATATAGTGCACCTGTTTAGGCGTTTCCAACTAAAGTGGAACTAAATTCTTATGTTCTCTTATGTTATCATTGGTTGTCTTGAGCGGTGTTTTATTTTTTGTAAAGAAAGAATCATTCTTGGATCTTATTACCCTGTGCTGGTTAGTTTTATGAAATTTAGTATCATTTGGAAGTGTTGTCGTGCCCCTTTGCAGGTTTGACGCACCATTGGATGTTGACACATCCATGGGTGCACCAGGTGCACACATGGATGTGCCCTCAAATGAAGATGGTGTTTGAAATTGTTACCATTTATTTTTATTTATTTTTATTTTCTCGAAATCTCGACTTTTCTAAATGGTTCTTGGTTTCAAAATGTTTTTGCCTCTTTTTGAGACACATCGAACTTGTTTAAAAAGAAATCTACGAAGATATGCCCGTTTGGACCTTTACTTAATACCAAAACAGTGTTTAGAGTTATTTAAAATGATACTGTGAAATATTCGTGTAAAGCTGTTTGTTTTTGAAAAACCAAGTGCTCGCTTGACAACTCGAGGTATTTTATAAAAATAGTTTTGATAATCAAATGTCGTGAAGGCCCGGTTGGCACTTAATTAATTGTGAAGTGATTGTATATATATATATATATATATGCGTACTTGTGAGGGAATCTCTACAGGGGGACTTATCTTCGAGGGTTGTCGTGTAGCGATGTCCGTGTAAGGGGTTGGCAAGTGCGGTGAGATGAGTCACGCGTGCGTGGGCCCCCCACTTACACAGTGTTACTAAAACCACCATGGGTTCCTGGGCGTCTTATAGATTATCGAGTGACGGTTGCTTGCTAACCCTGATTAGACGGGTTAGTACCCCCTGGAGTTGTAGACAGGCCAGGAGGGATGTGCCACTGGTTGGCTATTAGGGCGGCCAGTTGGTTATTGACTATGGAGTACCACGCCGACAGGTAGTCTGAACCTGAGTACGTCCAGGGGTTTTCTAGGGATGTTTAGGATCACCCATGGTTACTTTTTCACCTTTTTTGTTTACTTTCATTTATTCTTTACAGCTTATAGTGTCACTTGTTTCCTTTTTCACTACTATCATCTTGCATTACCTGGTTACTTTCTGTTTCACTGGTTTGCCTTCAACCTGTACTGTTTACCTGTTTCTTGTTAGCACAGTCGTAGTATTATCTGTATTTGGTTTTGTTAATAAAAACAAGAAATGGTTTTGGAAGTGATTTATAGTGTGCGTTGGGTTTTCAAATGAGGAAAACATTTTGTTTATTTTTAAATGTGAAAAATCTATTTTTATAATTGTATTTTCCAAACCTGTGTCAACGGATTGCTTGGGAAAGGAAACATTTGGATTCAGTGGTTTACTTTGGCTTACCTACTGGGAATTTTTAATGCTCACGCCTATATTATCATTTCAGTTTCATGTCTTCCCTTGCTCAGGTCTTCTGTTTTGAGTCGCTCAGAGTTGGAGCGAGGTTGCTCTCTAGTTGGGTGGTGACCTGAGAGGTCACATGGAGGTACGTGGTCGTGTGGCTTTTATTTTCTTTTCCGCTGTTAGTGTTTACTCGCTCTGTTCTATTTACTTTTGTTTGGGCTAAAATTGTTCCCACCTACTTAATTTTGATGCCCGACACTAGTTTCCATCCCGGGGGGATCGGGAACGCTCCTTGGGACTTGCCGCGGACCGGCTCGGGTGACCGGTTCAAGGTCGCCCCGGGCTGGTTCGTGACAATATAGTTTCATGATCTAAATAATAATAATTATCATATTTATTTATCAATTATAATTTTAATACCAATCATGAATTATGGTTATGAAAAATAAACTACATTAAAATCATGGAGACGGTACGCCGTACGTATGCATGAGTAACGTTTCCATTTTTCAATGATCATTACGGGAAGAAGTTAAGTAATATTTTATATTTAAAAAATTATAATAATATCTTATAAACCATATTATTTAATTAATTATACTTATATATATTATCCATGTGGTGTGGTGATAAAAGAGATTCACATCTCTTCCTGAAGGTGGTAGTCCACACATACATAAACAATGTTATCCTTTTTCAGTGTAACAAAAAATGATATATTATATTTTAAGAATGTATATATGTCAGAAAAAATAACAATTATTTCATTTATATGACATATATTCATTAATATTTTTCTTATTACCTTCTATGTAAAGCGTTAGTGAAAACAAATCACATAACTTTGCAAGGCGATAGTCTTCCATACACATGAGTGACATCATCGTATCTATTAAAAAATGGAAATTAAAATGGTATATATATGATATAATTAATAAAAAGGTATAATTATATTATAAATATCATATATATACTTTATATTCATTATCATACCCAACTGTGAGAGGTGGTAATGGAAAAACAAATGACATCAGTTTGCGAGGTGGTAGTCTACCATACACACGAAAAATGACTTTGTAACCCATTTAATGGAAGTGGGTATGGTTTTAGTTCATGAAATTATTATAAATAAATATTATTTTATTTAATATAATAAGGTTATTATATCATCATGTTTTAATAATAATTTAAGGTGATGGAGAAATAAATTAAATAAAAACAGTTGTTGAAGAACGTTGGTTCTTCTTTAGGTAACCTCCTTAGGTTTTCCTCAAAGCCTTTTAGGGATGGATTTATGCCCAAAATAAGGCTTATAGATGAATAGATTAAATTTGTTAAGTTATTTGGGAAGGAATTTGATGAACCAAAATGTTTCTATGGTGTGAAGAATAGTAGATAGGTGGTGGTTTTTTATAAGTGAGGTGAGTGGAAGACTTGTAATTTTTGGAAATAAAAAGGTATACCCTTGTTTTTCACACAACACAAGAGTAAAAATGGATTATTATAGATAATTATACATTATAGGGTCTAAATATGAGAATAAAATAGATTTTATACAAATTTTTAGGTTAATTTAAGCCTTATCTTTTTAGTTTAACCCTCGGTAAATCCATTTTATCTTAACTTTGGTTAATAATTTTTTACCTTTTTTACTATTCATATTGGTAAAAAATTAAGTTTAAATTATTAGATAATATAAACTATTATTACACAAAATATTTCATCCATATTTTCAAATTAAATTCAAAAAATTGGAAAATTTTAATTTAAAATTAATCCCCCAGATGTGATGAGAATACGAATTTTTAAAGAGAAAATGTTTGTAAGTTTACAATGTTTTTATATCAATATTAATTATGAAAATTATTATAATGAAGTAAATTAAATTAATATATATTTTTTACTTAAAAAAATTCAAAATATAATTTAACTTCATAAATAATTTAAACGTTATTTTAGTTTTCAATTAAAATTAAGTATTTTCACTATTCATTGAAAAATGAAACATTTCTATAAAATAAAAAAATTCACCCTCAGATAATTTTTATATTATTATTTAAAAAATGAAGTTTATTTTTTCTAATGAATTTTATCAATGTGTTGAAATTTAATTTTAAAGCCCAACTAAATTGTCTTTTAAGAAAAATACAGTTTTTAGAAAATAGTTATTTTTCTTTTAAATGAATATTATTTTTATTATTATCTATAGATTTCTATAATTTTCACAATTTTGTTAGTAATATTCATACCAATAAACTTAATTATTAGGTTTTATGGGTATGATATATTATGGTTTATTTCAACTCATGGTTCCATGTTCCACAAGCTATCAATGTGATAAGATTGTGAAATAAACTCATACCACTTTGTAAATTTTTGAATCATAATCCACATGAGAGAAATAAATTTAAATGAAACTTAAAATACGATTAAGATAAATTAATTCATGATAAAACATAAAAA
This sequence comes from Viscum album, assembly GCA_963277665.1. NCBI lineage: Eukaryota > Viridiplantae > Streptophyta > Magnoliopsida > Santalales > Viscaceae > Viscum > Viscum album. Next base: position 1,261,773,897 of record OY728164.1, read on the forward strand.
GTTCATTATATACACCACAAAAGAAATAAGTTGTGAATATAGCGTATGTCATATAGAAGAAAAAGTGAGATGAGAAACCCTTACCTCACGCTTCATTTTGGTTGAACATAATTTAAACTACTATATGGTGGTTTTAAAAATGTTATTAGATTATTATATAAGCATATTAATATTTTTAATATAATATATAATTATATTATAATATCTTGTCACTCGTTCATTAATAATCTTTTATTATTCTCATTAATTTAGGTGTTAATTATCTTGTTTTCTCATACATATTTTGTCAGGAAAGATATAGTTCTTAAAATATTATAGAGTTAAATGATCTAAATAATAATATTATGTAAATAATAATCATATTTATAGATCAATAATAATTTTAAAACAAATAATGAATGATAGAGATGAAAAATAAACTATATTATAATCCTGAATACCGTCAGCCATACATACACATGAGTAACATTTCCATTTTTAAATGATAATTATAAAAAGAAGATAAGTAATAGTTTATCATTGTATAATTATAATTATATAATATATACCATATTATTTCTCTAAATATACTAATTTATATCATACATGTGGTGTGGTGATGAAATAGAGTCACATAGCTTCGTAAAGGCGATCATCCACACATACATAAATGATGTTATCCTTTTTCAGTGTAAAAACTAAAATGATATATTATATTTTAAAAATGATAAAAATTTCATTAATTTCATAATTATTTCATTTATATTACATATATTTATTAATAAATTCTTGATTACCTTCTATGTAAAGCATTAGTGAAAAAAAATCACATCGCTTTGTGAGGCGATTGCCCGTCGAACACATGAGTGACGTTATCGTATCCTTTACAGAATAGAAATTAAAAGTTTATATAAGATATAATTACTAAATATGTATAATTATATCATAAATATCATTTATATACTTTATATCCATTATCATACCTAACCGTGAGTGTTGATAATGGAAAAAATGAATGACATCAGTTCGCGAGGTGGTATTCCACCGTACACACGAATGATGATTTCGTAACCCATTTGATGGAATTGGGGATGGTTGTAGGTAATGTAATTTTTATAAAAAAAATATAAATATATGTAAGATACTGATTTTATTATATCAACATGTTTTAATAACAATTCAAGGAGGTTTAGGAATAAATTAAATAAAAATTCTCGTTCAAGAATGTTACATCTTCTTCAGGTAACCTCCTTAGGTTTGCACCAAATCCTTCCAAGGATTGATTTATGGACAAAATAAGGATTATAGAACGAAGACAGGGAATTTTTAAAGTGATTTGGGAAGGTATTATCTGATAAAAAGGGTGTGAATGTGTGAATAAGAGTGGAGAGGTGGTGACCTATTATAAGTGAGGCGAGTGGCGCACTTGAATGTTTTGGAAAGAAACAGGTATACCCACGTTTTTAAGATGAAAAAGAGTCTAAAATAGATTATTATTTATAATTATTCATGATAAGGTCTAAATATGTCAATAAAATATAATATAGAGAATTAATTTGGTCAATTTAATCATTATATTTTGAGTTTAACCCTTCAATAAATCCATTTATACATTAATTGTGGTAAATAATTTTTACTATTTTTACTATTAATTTTGGTCAAAAATTAATTTGACCTTATTATATAATATTAATTATTACTATTATAAATATGGAATCCCTTTTTTATATTCCATTATTATAAGTGAAAAATTTTAATTTAAAATTAATCCCATAGACCTGATGAGAAAGTGAGGTTTTAAAAATAAAATGCTCAAATTTTACAATGTTTTTATATAAAAATTAAATATGAAAATGATTCCAATAAACTAAATTAGATTAATATATATAATTAAATAAATTTTACATTAAAACTAATTGAAAATATAATTTAACTTTGTAAATAATTTAAACAAAAATGTAATTTTCAATTAAAATTCTATATTTTTCACTATTTATTGAAAAATGAAACATTTCATAAAAATCCAACAAATTAAATCAAAGCTAATTTTGATATTAGTATTTAAAAAATGATGTTTTTTAAATAATTTTTATAAATATGGTAAAAATTATTTTCTAATTATGTGCATAAAGCACGACTAAACCATCTTTTAGAAAAAATATAGTTATTCAGAAAACATTTATTTTTCTTTTAAATTATTTTTTTTATTTCTAATAAATATATAACCATAAATTTCATTATTTAGTTAGTAAAATTAGTACCTTTAAACTTAATGGTTATGTTGTAATGTTATACTATATTATAGTTCTTTTTGACTTGGGGTTGTGTATTCCGTATGCTATCAAAGTAACTAAATGTATTTAAAAAGAAATATCTTGTAAAGTCATTGGTTTTATCTTTTCTTATAATATTGGTGTTTCATGTCATAAATTATATTAAAAATAATGTTATTATTTTAAAAACTTGGGCTGTTATATTCTACCCACCCTAAATAAATTGCATCCTCATAATTTAAATTTGATCACGGTAATCAAGGGTTTGAAATTTGGAAATACCATTGTTGAAAAACCCACATCGTAAAAGGGCCATTAAAAAGTCATCTTAAAAATAGAGAAAAGGAAGTACGATGGTAATATGTGATAACACATAATATTTTTTTGAAGTAGGAGATCATAGGTGGTAAAAAACATGGACATGGAATAAAGGTGTAAATAATTATAGAGAGTGATAGAGGTCATCAATCACAAGAAAGAGAATGATAAATGAAAATTTTAGGACCTCAAAACCATAAATCTATGATTATTAAAAAGACCATCCAAGTCATTAAATATGAAGGTAATAGGATGAATTTTTTTTCTATATCCCTTTCCAAAAGTTGAGGATTTATTTTACTGTCTAAGATTATAAAGAAATATACTTCATACATTTCTACTTCATATGCATAATTTTATCCTTCGGTTATTCTTTGATCAATTCCCAATTCATATCTTACTATAAGAAATTAATATCCAAAAAATAAATTTTTTATACCTAAAAAAGTAAATTCAATTTTAATGGATCGTAAAATCCACAATATAATGATAATTAATTCCTTCAATATCTAGTTATTATTATGATACAATCATTATAATGGGTTATCAAATATGTATGAATCTCTATATAGTGAAGTAATACATTAATATATTAAACCTCATCGAAAGTTAAACTTAAATAATTTCATAAATTTTTAACCTTATGGCCCTTCCAAAATATTAAGATCCATAAATTTTGAAACAAGGTCACTAAATTTCCAAAATAAACTTATGATTAATCAGTTCCAAGGTAGTTATTAATATCCAATTTACTTTACCCATATAAATTATATCTTTATACCAACATCATAATCTAAACATTAAGAAAATATTAAGGGTTATATCTCTGTGAATCATGTGTTTTCCTTGAATTTTAATTTGCAACTGAATCATTTTTTTGGTAATCGGTACTATCCAAAATATGCTTTCAAATACTTAATAAAAAATTAATTTACTATAATCCCGATAAATTTTGAGAATTTAATTAATAAAATACTTTTAAAACATATTTCTTGGATCCAAATACAAAATAAAAATAATCATTACACTTCATATATAGTAATAGCATGATCTTGACCTTAACCCCTTAGCTTATTTTGATGTATTTTCCTTTAACTCTTAGGGAATTCATTTGAGTAGTTCCCCATCTCCTTATTGTGGAAGAATTAAAAATTGGAAGATTCATTACTACCCTTGAAATCATGCTCATGGTGACCTTTTTCTCTATAATTTAAGAAAAATCATTTTCATTTTAAACATGTACCATGATGTTTCTTTATACAAGTATCACATGTTAGAAAATATTTCATTCCATTCCTCCATTTATCCATTTTTTTCTCTACTATCCACTACTTCTGTTTCTTCCCTTTGAAGTTATAAGTCTTGAAGAATTATTTCCTTATCTTGATAACACATGATACGATGTCCTCATATGATGATAGTATTTGGGAGACTAGTTACCTTTAGATGATTTAATTAATCCCATTAAATAAATGATCAATATTGATCTTTAGATTATGTATGTAGTCCGTAACATACCTTGTTAACCTTGTAAAATTAGTTCCATACTTAGCAATATTTTTTTTGTCTTAGAATCAATAAATTTATTTCCACATCCACTCGTTTCTCATGAGGAAAATATTTTTCCAGGAATATTTTCTTGAAATCATTCCAATCCATGCTTTCTATTTCCTTATCATCGTTAGTGGTTTGAATCAATGACCAACATTGATCTATTTTTCCAAAGTGATGATAAATTATCAAGATAACTTTCTCCCTTTCACTACTTATAAAGTGAGAAATATCTTCTCCAAGGAACTTATCCATTGATCAGCTAAAAATGGATTTGTAGTCCTATTTAATGATGGAGGTTGTTGACGCATGAAGTGGTATAACATTGTTACACCACATGGTTGATCAACAGGATACTCCATATAGGAAATGTTATTACTCATAACATAAGTTAGATATCCAAATAAAATTATAATTTGATCAGTTATAGCTGTATCTCAAACTCTCACTTCATTGTCATGCCTAGGAGGGAAATCCCTACACGGAGTATGTTCATTGATACAATTCTCATTCCTTACATTAGGCACCATTTGTAAACAATGGCCTTTACTAGATTATATCATAACATTATGAATCATTATTTATAATCTCATAACTATTGAAACACTTAATATAGGGAATATCATTATTATAAACATGTTTTATTTTGGAATATCTTTATTTTCAACTCCTTCATAATGGATTGTAAATAAAATATGATTTATCCTAAGAATATCCCCTTGGAGTGTCAAACTAGGTGCACATTAATTCCCAATTTCATGCACCAAGTGAAAATCAGGTCAAGCCCAATATTCCCTTTTTAGAGTTATTTCCCCTAGGTATATCTTTCCTAGAACCATGCCCACTTGTAGTATCTAGAAGATGATTAATTTTCTATGAAAACCCACATATTATATTCCCTACCAATACTTTAGTATATTTTTATATAATTTTCCAATAATTCCACTGTAGGTTTATGTTTCTTAATCTATGTTTCTCTAAATATAGTTCTAAAGGTTTCTACTAAACTTTCTCTAATACCAACTATAGAGACCTTGACCCCAGTATCCCTGAACCAGTGTCTAATTTATTACATTGGCATAATATACAAGGAATAATATCCATAAGGACCAAATAGTTTAGTATTATTGGTAAAGTAGATACATACATGAAATTGATATTACATTTTAAAACAAAAATTACACAAATAATTTTATTTGATACTTCCAATATTCCCCTTAGTGTATCCATACATATCAATCACAAAATATTTTTCTGGTTTCTTGGGGAAAATAAAACATAATAAATATGTGATCTTAGATGCTCAATAAGGGTAAACATAAAATGGAATCTATGAATAAATAAGAAATAATCAATATGAAAAGGTAAATAACTAAAAAACATGCCATTTAATCAATAACTTGAGAATAATTTTCACAGAATAAAATATTATCAAATAATTCAGTATAAATAACCCCATAAGATTGAAACTTGACCATGTATATTTTACAAAATTAGATAATAACATGGAATATCAATAACTAAATTGATTATTATAGAAATCATGATACTCGACATTTAAAACATACTATCGAGGTTTGTGACAAGAAATATAATACTTCTGAGGCTTTTACCAAGACATATTATACCATTAAGTATTCCTACCGAACATTTATATAAATGGGCAAGGCCTCGGCCAAATCCATATCCAGTATGTCTCATGATACCTACTGATGCATTGAGGGGATATAGTAGCCCCCACCCATCACTTACAAAATCCAATTCATTCATCATATGAAAGGGGTGAAACACAATCAACATAAAAATTTATATTTAAACTCAAATATTAAATTTAAATACTTTCCCAATCAATAAATATAATCATAAACCATCCAATGTAAAATTAATAATATCAACATAGTACATCCCCAGACAAACTAATCATAAAACATCCAGATAAATAATAAGGATGATATCATTGGTGTATATACCCATTGAATAATACATAACATCAAATAATGTGTTATTTTATGGAAAATTATTTTTAAATATCACTTCAAACATTTATTGAGGAAAATAATATTTTTTGAAAATCACCTTTTTTTATTTTAAATCTAGAAAATTCATAAAATATTGTCAAAATCCTTCTCTTTGAAAGTCACTTTTGAAAACTTAGAATTTACAGAATATTAGAAAAAAATTTCTTAAAAAATAAAATTTTAAATTTTAAAATTAATCTTCAAATAAATTATGGTAATGAAGATGGTTAATTTCTCACAAGTTGTATAAGTTAAAAAGAACATTGATTTTGCACTGTGAAAAGGTTATAAAATCTACTCATTCAGAAAATGATGAGAATATTCCTTTAAATATTTTTTTAAATGTCAAACATGGATTAAAAAATCTTTAAAAACAATTATGATAATTCTAAAATAGTTTTGAGAACATTTTTTTGGAAAAAATGTTTTGGAAGAGAAATGATTTTGTTTGAAGAGAGAAATAAAGTCAGATCATCTTAAAGAAATTATCTTAATAATTTTAAGAACCAAAGAGAAGAAATTGGTACTATTACATCAAAAAATACCTGAATAATCAGAGAATAATAAAATATATTTATTTTAAGATATAAATTTCAAATAATTCCCCCAAGGGACACTTAAACAAAAACAATCCTGAATAATGATAAGATTGTAAAATAAACCCTGACCACTTTGGTAACTTTTGAATCATAAGCCCCATGAAAGAAAAAAAATTAAATGAAAATTTAAATACCATGAAAATAAATGGATTCATGATGTAACATACAAAAAATTTCAGTATATACACCACAAAAAATAAATAAGTAATGAATCTGGCATATGTATCATGAAAGTAAAAGTGAGATGAGAAACCCTTACGTCTCCATTCCTTTGGGTTGAACATAATTTAACCTCTTGTATTGTGTTATTAAAAATGTTATTAAATTATTATAGAACCATATTAATATTTATAATGTCATATATGTTCATTTTATAATATCTTATCACCTGTTCATTAATAACATTTCATTATTCTCATTGTTTCAGGTGTTAATTGGCTTGTTTTATCATGCGTGTTTTGTCATGAAATATCTAGGTCTTGAAAATATTATATAGTTCCATGATATATAAATAATAATAATAATTACATAATTATAATATTTATAAATCAATTATAATTTTAAAAATAGTCATGAAATATGTTTATGAAAAATGAACTACGTTAGAATCATGGAGACGGTAAGCCGTACATAAGCATGAGCAACGTTTTCATTTTTCAATGATCATTATGGAAAAAATTTAAGTAATATTTTATCTTTATAGAATTATAATAATATAATATATACCACCTTAATTTTTTAAATATACTTATATATATCATTCATGTGGTGTGGTGATGAAAGAGAGTCACATCGCTTTGTGAAGGTGGTAGTCCACAGATATACCAACGATGCTATCTTTTTTCAGTTTAAAAAATAAAATGATTTAGTATTTTTTAATAATTATAAATACATAATTAATATAATAATTATTTCATTTATATCACATATATTCATTAGTTTTTTTTCTTTTTTACCTTCTATGTAAAGCGTTAGTGAAAAATGAATCACATCACTTCATGAGGCGGTAGTCCACCGTACACACGAGCGCCATTATCGTATCACCTATGAAATGGAAAGTAAAAAAGTTATATATGATATAATTACTAAATAGGAATAATTATATTATAAATATAGTATATATTTTTTAAATCCATCATCATACCCAACCGTGAGGGGTGGTAATGGAAAAACGATAGATATTGGTTCTCAATGCGGTAGGCCGTTGTACACACGAATGATAGTTTCATAACCAATTCGATGAAAGTGTGGCTATTTTTGGTCATTCAAACATTATAAAAAATATATGTATATTTAAGATAATTAGGTTATTATATCATCATTTTTTAATAATAATTTAAGGATGTGTAGGAAGAAATAAAATAAAAGCGCTCATTTATGAACGTTACCCCTTCTTTAGGTAACCTCATTATGTTTGCACCAAAGCCTTACAAGTATGTCTTTATTCTCATAATAAGGATTATTGGTTTGGTGATTGAATTTTGGAAGTGATTTGGTCAGGTATTTTCTAAACAAATTTTTTTTGAATGTGTGAATAAGAGTAGATGGTGGGTGTCCTTTTATAAGTGAGTTGAACGGAATGCTTGTAATTTTTGGAAAGAAAAAGGCGTACCAACATTTTTCACATGCTACAAGGGTACAAAATAGATTATTATCTAGAATTATACATTATATGGTCTAAATATTTCTATAAAATATATTTTAGGCAAGTTTTTATGCCAATTTAAACCTTATAGTTTAATTTTAACCACCGATAAATCCATTTTTACCTTAACTACAATAAATAACTTTTTACTCTTTTTACTATTCATTTTGGTCAAAGAATATATTAAACTTATTAGATAATGTGAATTATTATTATTATAAATATGGAATTTATATTTATAAATTTTATTTATATAAGTGATAAAATATAATTTAAAATTAATCCCATATGCATGATGAGAAAGCAAGTTTTCAAAGAGAAAATGTTCAAAGGTTTACAATGTTTTTATATCAAAATTCAATTTGAAAATGAATTCAATTAACAAAATTGGATTAATAGATATAAAGTTGATCAATTTTTACTTTAATAACAAGTAAAAATATAATTTAATTTTGTAAATTATTTAAACAAAAGTCAGTTTTCAATTAATACTCAGTATTTTTCATTATTTTCCGAAAAATGAAACATTTTAGAAAAATATAAAAAATTCACTTTAAGATAATTTTAATATTTTGATTTAAAAAATGAAGTTTATTTTTTTAAAATAAATTCTATAAATTTGGTAATTATTAAATTTATATTTTGTTCGAAAAGACCCACTAACCTGTCTTTTATAAAAGATACAATTTTTCAGAAAACATTTTTTTCTTTTAAATGATTCTTATTTTGTTTCTAATAAATAGGTAAAAATAATTTTAATAATTTATTTATTACTATTCAAAATCCTAAAATTAATGTTTTGGTTATAATGGTATGCTATATTATGGTTCATTTTGACTTAGGTCTATGTGTTCCTCCAGCCATCGAAGAGATTAAATTTATTTAAAAAGAAATATTTAATAAAGTCTCAGGTGTTTTAATTTCTTATAAGACTTTTTAGGTGTCATACACATTATATATATATATATTAAAATTTATAATTGTAACACATTACCCTTGGGATTGATATTAAACCATTGGAGGAGGATTTGTAGACAATCGATAACAGATCATGCTTTGGCAGTCAGTGTACAAACAGAGCTCATTGGTATCATCAAGGAAAATTGCCTAAAACTATTCTTCATAAATGATTGATCCGAAGAAAATGTGGGATGTTGTTTTTTTGGATTCATCAAATTTTTTATTATCCTATGTTAAATACAAATCAATTCTTATAATAGTTTGATTTGTAGGTCCCTTGTTGAATTACGGTTAATGAAATTATCTTCCTAGAATTTTAGGAATTGATATTTTTTTATTTTGGTTATTTTTTGATAATTATAAGGGAAATTAATCAATTAAATACTAATAAAAGGCTAAGGTTTATTACTCTTATTGCGTTTTGGGATTTCCCCCTGTTCTACATGCATTCATCGTTGGAATTCCATTATCATGCAGTTTAACCAATTCCCAATAATCGATCATTGTGTGACAATTATTTGGTGAAACAGATCAATACCATTAGTTCAGGTTCACAATAAATGGATAAAGAGAGGAGGTATGATGATATAGTATTATCAGAGGTAGTTCGAGATCGAATCAGTGTTCTCTGTTTGTAGTTTGGCATGCAATGCATGATGTGGTGCGAAGGGAGTCGATACCTGAGTAGATCAGATGGCTATAATCCCAAAAAAATAACAAAAAGGATTGGCCAAACCATATCCATAACTATTGGGGTGATATTATTGGTATAATTAAATGAGAAAATACCTTGAATATATATACATGAAGAACCTGTGAGTTTTGGAACATTACACACTACACGATGTGGAGTACTAAGAACACACACAGTGTGGTCCCATTCTATAGATCTAGGTTTTATGTGTAAAATGAAATATTACATGATACATGAAATGCTTTACATGATTTGAAACCCTTGTATGCTGGCTCATCATGTACTTTTATGGAACACAAGCACATACACAACCAAGCACACAAACACAACCAGAGTACATAGGTAAAACCTGGTAGTTGGGTATGATAGGTACATGGGAATGGCCAATGTAAATGATCATGAAAAAAGTACACATGTATAGACCATAGTAAAAGGAAATTTTCTAGAGAAAATAGGTAGAACCAGGGTAGTAAAGACACACCGTATACTCATAATGCACACCATGTACTTTCTAAAAGGTATTTTGAGGACCTTATTCTCTTCAGTATGTACCATATTTTTTAGGGTACATTCCCTTGGTTCATCCCCCACGAGGGTAGAGTGAGGAATGATGTACTGAGCATATAATGTGATACCATCTTTGAGATCATTATTGGATATAGTTTTATGAGTCCCCTATGAGGCCTAGGGTTGGATCCTCTATCGTATCTTCTTCTATAGGTGGGGTTTTAAGAGTTAGTGTGACCAACATACAAGAGCATTGATCCCCTACTTATAATGTTAATATAGCAAGGTTTTTTGGTGTCCCCAAAGGCTCTGAGTTTGATCTCATATCTATGTTTAAATATATTATAAAATCTAGTGTGTAATTTTTCCTAGTGAGGCCCAACAATTATGACCACTCAGATGATCACCATCAGTATTATCAGGCACATGGAGCGAGTTCTCTGAGATGAGAAATTTCTTAAAACCTCGATTAGGAATACTAATATAGATTTATAGTTATGAACTTAACCCAAGACTTAGTGTATATCTTGAGTATACCTAGGTGTTATTATTTTGTGTATTATATTATAATTAATATTCCTTTATGATGAGATGACTACTCTCTTGATGCTTTTTTAGTGATTTTGGGGTTTCGTACTGGGTATTGTTATAATAAAATCTACAAGGGATCTTTCCACACATTCCATGCCTCATGTAGAATAAATTACATTAGATGGGGTCCTAGGAGGACCAAAAGCAGGAATAGCATAGTGATAAAGGTAGACAATGGTTTATACCAAGTGTTGCATTTGATAGTAGTGCCCTTCTACATAGCAGACTGGACTCTTTTATTATCTTTGGGGGTAATGTATTTAGCTATTTATGTTTTTTAGTATTATTGTTGTACTAGGATTATGGGATATATATGTATTAATTCATTAGTATCAGTTTATTTTTTTAATCTTTCAACATTGTATAGGTATTTGGAGATGTGTGTGCATAAGTACCATAAGCCAAGGCCTCTAATGTGTCTGATATGCCTACTACGTGTTTGTTACTATCCCCTGTCCTATTTTAGGTGGCATTGGAGTGTAAAACTCTTCTTACAAACCTAATGGTGGTCCTTGGTGGATTGGGACATGACATATATGAACTTGCACATAATATTATGCCAAGAGAGGAATCCATATGTGTTAGAATCCCAACTTCCCATTGATCCTCCTATAAGAGCATGAAAGGTAGATAAATATAAGTATAATAATTCTAAGGATGATATTCTAGATATCCAATGCATTATGTTGTCATCTATGTTCAATGAGCCACAAAAAATGCATGATGACGAAGATTCCTACAAAATTCTATCTCATCACCAAGAACTATACTATGAGATATCACCAAAAGAAAATATGATATTTACAGTGCACTATATAGGTGAAAAATAGAATAAGGGAGTTAGAAAGGGACTCATGTACACAAGATGATTGGTTTTATTGAGATGATTGATTCATTTTTTTATGTTAAAACAATAAATAGTGACCAATCACATTATTTCCTCTTTACCACCTAGCTTCTTAAATTTCATTATTAATTTTAATATTAATAACATGAATAAGTATCTCACAAACCTATTGGATTTAGTTTTCCAAATATATAAGGATATGAATAATAATAACTCTTCAGTATTTATAGTTATAAAAGGTGGAAGGGAAAGGATAAGGGGTTCAAGGATATGTTTAATCCAAATACAATGACACACTATCCCTCTGAGGATCCAAAGATATAGTGGGAGGGTAGTGAGCCAAAAGCTGTCTACATTTCATCTCATAATAAAGGAAACTAGAAAAAGAATTTAATGGTTAGGAAAAATAATATAGTGTATTCCTCTACTTTAGGTATATTTTTCATTGAGTGAAATATATAAATTTCTACAATTTGGTTATTGGATACAACATGTGTATCACACATTTGTGTTCAAATATGGGAATCAAGTAGATTTATGAAGATTGAAAAGGGTAAAGTGGATCTCCAAACAAAAAATGGAATAAGACTAGAAACATTATTAGTGGAAGATTATAATCTTATATTGCCTAATGTTATGGTTTGTATATTAAATAATTGTTATTATATACTTTATATTCCTATAAACATAATCTAAATGTTGATTTTAGACTCTATGGTATTTTTATTTCATGTTTGAAAATAAATATTGTCTATTTTATAAGGATAAAATTTTTATGGTATGAAACATCTTATAAATGGACTGTATATACTTGACCTTGAAACAAACAGTTTTCGAAATCAATGAAGAATCTAGTATAAATGACTCATATCCTACCCACTTATGGAACATTAGGCTTGGTCATGTAAATGAGTAGTGTTTAATAAAACTACATCATTCATGGTATTTAGACTCTATTAAGTTAAAACACATGGATGTATGTCATACTTATTTACAAAAGAAAATGACAAAATACCTTTCATTGGAATTAAAATAAGAGAAATAGATCTACTGAAATTGACTATTGCTGACGTATTTAGTCCATTTCCTATTGAAGAAAGTGGTGGGTTTTCTTACTTTATAACTCTTACTAATTACTTTAATAGGTATGAATATATCTAATTAATTAGGCATAAGTATGATTCCTTTAATATTTTTAAGTAATACAAGAATTAAATAGAAAAATATCTTGGTAAAAACATAATTAAACTCCTCTCAAATAAAGTAATAGAATATTTAAAACAATATTTTATCAATCACTTGAAAGATTGTGGCTTAGTTTTCTAACTAACTTCTCCTTACACGCCTTAATGGAATTGTGTAAGTGAAAGGGGAATCATAACTTCCTTGATATGGTAAGATTGATGAGGTTTCATGAAACTATACCATAATTTTTTTGGGATATGTATTATAAATAATAACTTATATACTAAACTGATTACCAACTAAGGAAATAGAAGGGATTCCATATTTGTTATGGTATAGAAAGAAACCCACCCAGTAACATATTAGTGTATAGGGATGTGAGGAATTTTTTAATACAATACTGAATGAAAAACTATAATTTCAATTCATGATGTAATATTTATACGTTATCTTAATGAAAATAAATTATATTACCTATATAAACCTACATATATAAAAGTTATTATTGAGAAACATTCTATATTTCCAGAAAGGGAACACATTTCCAAATGAAATAGTGGTAGAAAGATTAAATTTTATTAAGTTAATGATACAAATGTATAATAGTTGGTATCGTAACATTATTCACAAGATATATTAGGAGATGAAGAAATTATTAAGACACAAGTACTATTTATATAAACTAGAGAGGTTATATAACTAATGTGATATGGTTCTATTGTCATCGAGTCAGGAGACACATTATTCATTAGGAATAAAAAAACTCAAACCTATAAGGAAGTAATAGATCGAAAGGATGATTATAATTGGAAATATTTCATACATTATGAGATAGTGTCTATAACACCCTGATATTTTATGATACATTTCTTTTTAAATAAATTTAATCTTTTTGATAGCATTTGATACACATAACCACGAGTCTAAATGAACTATAATATATTATACTGTTATAACCTAGAAATTAAATTAGAAGGTTGGTATAAGAATAAATAAATTATTAAAATTATATGGTTTAGACAAGTATTAAACTTATTTTTTATCAATTTATTAGAAATAAAAATTTAAATAATTTGAAAGCAAAAAAAATGTTTTTCTGAAAAACTGTATTTTATGCACTCAATGTGTTTTAATATTAATTAATTAAATTTTCCACTATTATTTAATTATTTTAATTAAATTTATATATTATATATTCAATAAATTTTTAATAATTCATTTAATATTCTTCTATGAATATTATAAAATAAGTCCATTTTTATTCATAAAAAAATTATTTTTATAAAAAACAGTACCGTCTCATTTTGTACACTTGTTTTAAAATTAATTTTTCTACACTTATATAAAATTTATTTTAATAAATTAAATTAATTCTTGAAATCATAATTTTAAAATTATCTTAGAGTGAATTATTAAAAGTTTCTTGGAAAGATTAATTTTTTAATGAATAGTGAAAATACTATTTTTTATAAAAAATTTCATTTTCATTTAAAGGATTTAAAAAGTTAATTTTTTTTAAATTTTATTTATAATTAAAAAAATTTCAATTATATTATTATTAATTCAATTTATATCATTTGAATCAATTTTGTGTTTAAATTTAATATAAAAACTTTTTATACAAAAAGAAACTTTTTCTTTGCAAAACTAATTTCTGTCACACTTAAGAGTTTGATTTTAAATAAAATTAACCCACTTATATGAATTTAATTTTTTTAAAATTTATTCAATATTTTAAATATTTATAATTAATATTATTTAATAATTTAATTTTAATTTCTATTCATAATGAATAGTAAAAACATGAGAAATTAATTACCATGGTTAAGGTTAACAAGAGTTTACCTGGGGTTAAACCACAATATAAGTGTATTTTTTAAATAAAACTTGTCTAAATACTAATTTATGGACATATTTCGACCTTATACTAAATCAAATTTGAATAAATTTCCATTTTGAATCATTTTTCTTATGAATGAATTTATCATTTTGTATTCTTTTAGGAAATTTCCAAGGGGGTCCCATCCCCCACTTATAAAAGGAAACCCACTCCCCTCTTTTATAAACACTTAAATACCCTTTTGGATTGTAAAATAATTTCCAAAATACCTTAATATAATCCTTTTAAATGAACTATAGTCCCAATTTTGATCAGAATACCATCCTAGGAAGGATTTAGGTATAAACATAAAGAGGTTCTCTGAAGAATTGGTATATTTATTAACCATGCATTTTCATTTTATTTATTCTTATCACTCCTTAATATATTATAAAAATATTATAAAGTAATAAAAATAGTATCTTAAATATATTGAAATTTTATTATGCTAATTGCATAATCTATATCTGTCCCTTATTCCATACAAAATTATCGATCATGTGTATGACGAACTACCACCACATGAACTGATGCAATTCATTTTCCATCACCTCCTTTCAAGGATGGATATAATTATGAATTTATTGTATATATCAGATATAATAATGATTATTCAAATTTAAATTATTATTTAACTTTATTTTTTTTCATCTGTTGAAAAATAGAAACAATGTTCATGTGTAAGTATGACCTACAATCACCATGAACGATGTAATTCATTTTTATATCTCTAAGTTTTATGGATGACTCTAAATATGTATATAATGAATATATATGATATTTAAATCATGATTAAAAATCTGGATATGATGGGAAAATGATCAATATTAAAGGACTGAAACAACTGAACTAAAATATACATGAAAAACAACGCAGTTATTACACAGAATAGTTATTTTAACCAATAATTGTTAATAAATGGGCGATAAAAGATTATAAATAAATTATATAAGTTATATAATATATTATTATGGATAATTAATATATTTATAATAAATATATATTTATTATACTATAGGTTTAGAACTATATGAAGGAATTAACATCTAAGGTAAGAGTTTATTTCATTATCTCATCATTATTTGGGATTGTTTATGTTTAAGTTTCCGCTGAGGGATTTATTTTATATTTAAATATTAAACCAAATATATTTTATTATCATATTTTTATTTATTTAAATTAAATGTTTTTCATCATTTTTCTCTCTTTAAATACTCAAGATATGAAAACCATGTTTTCAAGGAAAACCGACTTTGTTTGTGTAGTCGGCCATTAATATTTTTCTTCCATATCCATATTTTCATTAATTTTTTTAAAATTATATTATTAATATTATAAAATGATTTATTAAATATATTTAAATCTATATTTTTAAAAAATGGGTGAAAATTAATCTTCATACCGTTTTCCAAATGATTTACCTTTTGACTTTTTAAAAAAGTGTAAAAGGAATATTTTTTTTACTTATACGACATGAACATAATTTTCTTCTGTAATGCAAAATAACTGTTTTAAATATTCCTTTACAATTTTCAATGGTTCCTTCCAAATAAAATTTCTTCTTTAATATTTTAGAATTTTATTTATTTTTGAATAATTTGTTTCGAAATGAAAAAGGTGGTTTTCTCAAACAATATTCCAGTGATCTTTTTAAAGTATATTTATCTATTTCAACATTCTATGGTGGATATTGTGATTTATTAGGGATGTATTATTTTGATACCATTGGATATATTATGATTTATAGTGTATGATTATGTTTATTTATTGGGAAAATTATTAACATTTTATATGCTAAATTTTCAATACAAATGTTACATTGATTATATTTCACCCATTTGATATGAAGAATTAATTAAACTTTATAAGTGACTAGTGGGGCCTACTATAGCCCTTATATGCATCAGTAGGTCTCATGAGACAAACTAGTTTGGGTATTTGAACAAGGACTTACCCATTTATGTAATATGTCTTGGCACGAGGCCTTGATGATATATTTATGGTGTCCGACATTATGGGTTTCCTCATTATGAGATTATTCATTGATGTCCTTGTAATTATTTGATTAGTTATGGTATCCATGGATATATTTCAAGATCATATGATTATTTTTGTGGAATTATTTGATCATTATTTATTGCTTCCATATTATTCTTCATTATCAAGTTATTGATTAAATTACATGAGTTTTCTAATATGTACTTTTCTATATTTATAATTCCTTATTTATTCATAATAGATTCCACTATATACATACCCTTATTAATCATTTAAGATCATTCATTTATTATCTTTCCTTTCCCAAGGATTCTAGGAAGTTTATAATGATTGATATTAAGAGATATGATAAAGGGAATATTTGTGTTCATGAAGAAAATACTATGTAATATTTTAATTTTTCAAATAAAATGTAAAATTCAAGTATATATATGGTTTTTCAGTACTATTAGAATATTTGGTCCTTTGGTATGTGATATATTGTATCTAGTAAAAATGTGTTAAAGTAACCACTAACTCTGGTCTTCTAGGGTTTGGTTCTTTATATTTGGTATAAGATCATGTTTAGTATAAACCATGGGAACTAGATTTAGGAAAATATAGATACGGTAATATAAACCTATGAATTACTCTGATGATAAGTCTACGAATAAGATAACATCCTAATATTTTGGTAAGGTATAAATTATGTGGTTTTCCTAGAAATGCATCACTGTATAGACACTACATGTTGAAGTTGTTTTGGTATAGATGTATCTAGGGGTAATAACCCCAAAAATAGTTCGTTTTGGTATATCACGACCATCATTTTTGAGGATAGTGAGTGTTTCTGTACTAATCAATTAGTTTGACCCTCGTAGGGTATATTATTATATTAATTAAAATTTTATTTAAAACCATTATGAAATATTTGAAAATATTTTTATGAATTGAGAAAATTTTCTAATTAAGAGAAGTTTATGATTTTTAGATTAGCTATGCATAAATTTTTAATTTATGTTAATCATATAAATAGTTTTAAAATTATATATTATGATTCATAGTGTTATAATATAATCAATTTTATGTCATTGTTTAGAAATAGAACCACATGGAAAGAATGTAAGCCATACCAATGCATGTAATCTATGTGTGGATTTTCCACCTATGTAACATAATGAATTAAGAATAGGATCTACAACTAGAGTTGAACATATTATAACTATATTGGGGCAGTTGACTCAGGATATGACCAATAAATTTTCCCATTTAGAGCATCCTATGGATCCAAAACACGGTGAAACAACTTTAGACCACTTCATGCATTTTTAATCTCTCTTATTTATGGGATAATAAATCCAATTATTACTGAGTGATGGATAAGTTCCTTAGAGAGTATATTTCTCACTTTGGGAAGTAATAAAAGTGGTAAGGTTGTCATGGGAATTTATCATATCTTAGGATATTTACAACAATGGTGGTTATTGATTCAAAATTCTAAGGATGGGGAGGGAATAGAGATCATGGAATGTAATGATCTTAAATAAATTTTCAAGGAAAAATATTTTCCTTATGAACGATGAGAATATATGGAGAGACAATTCTTGAGTCTAAGAAAAAAGGGAGACAAAAATATTGAGAAGTATGAAGACATATTTACAAGGTTACCAAAGCATGATATAGACTATTTGTTTAATCTAAAGGGAAATATTGATCATTTATTTTATGGGATTAAGACAATCATTCAAAGGGAACTATTCTTCCAAACATTCTCATCATATGAGGATATAGAATCATGTGATATCTATATAGATAAAAAATTAACCATGTTTTATGAATTTGAAAAAATAAAGACAAGAATAGGGTGGATGAGAATTCTAAAAAAATAAATATGGAAAAAAGGAAAAAGAGAGGGGTATAATTTCTAACTTGTAATAAATGTGGAAAGAAACACCATGGAACATGATTTCAAGGGATGTGAATTTACCACAAGTGTGGATAGAAAGGTCACCAGGATCATGAAAGAAAGGTAAATAAAGAAGATACCATTATTCAATGCTTAAATTATAAGGAAATAGGATATTTCACAAATTATTATCCCAATCATTAAGGGAATTTGACCTAGAAAAGGATAAGAGAGAAAATTTGGGCTTATACAATCACGATAACTGAGGTTAAAGTTCCTAAAGATGTAGTGGTAGGTACTTTATTCATATCCTCAAATCTTTATAATAATTTATTTGGCTCTATATCTTAACACTATTTTATATCATCCATGTTTTCTAAGAAAATCATATATTTCCCTATCAGATAAAAAAGTATTTATTTTTTAAAAGTCATAGTGGAAGTCTTACTACAATAAGGATGAGTCAATCGGTTCCTGTTATGCCATATCAACATGGCCTATTTATTGACTCTCTTATTATAACTATGTTTTATTTTGATATAATCCTTGATATTGACTAAATTTTCTAAATATGATGAAAAATTTTATGGCAAATAGATGGAAATTATGATTCATGATGAAGATATGAAATTGAGTATCTTTAGAGAGGATACTTAATCATACGATTCATGTCTAGATTCACCCCCAGTATCTCTTTTGGATGAGATCATTAGGGAAGAAGAAAGGAAACAATCTATGGATTGAAAAGTTAATATTCAAATTGAGGATGTACATATTGTACAGTAATACATTGAGGTATTTATTGAGGAATTACATGGACATCCACTAGAGTGTGAAGTTGAGTTTTCCATTTGTTTAATCCCTAATGAAAGAAAAATATCAAAGAATCCATATAGAATGACCACTATGGAATTGGTGGATTTGAAGAAACAACTAGAAGAGTTATGTAATAAGGGATTAATATACCCTAGTGTTTCACCTTAGAGAGCCCCTATTATTTTAATTAATAAGACGGATGGATCTATGAGGCCATTCATTAATTATTGATAAATAAATGTTATTATGATAAAGAAAAGGTATCCATTACCTCACATTACTAACATAATCGATCAAATTCATAGAGATCAATATTTTTCAAATATTAAACTTCATTATGGGTATTATAAATTATGAGTAAAGAAGTAAGATATTCCAAAGGCTACATTTTGAAAGAGGTATGGACATTATGAGTTTATAGTAATGTCATATTTATTGAATAATGCACCCCCTATTTTTATGAATATAATGAATAGATTATTCACTGAATATATTGATTATTTTTGTAGTATTTATTGATGGAATCTTTGTGTATTCTAAAATATAAGAGGTCTATGATATTTACTTAAAGATTAATCTTGAGACTCTTAGAAGAAAAGAGTTACATGAGAAATTTAGAAAGTGTGAATTATAGCTTCATAAAGTTTCTTTTCTTACCAATATTTTTTCCAAGGATGGAATCTTATTTGACCATATGAAGAAAAAGGTAGTCCAAGAATGGCCTACACCAATGAACATACCTAATGTATATAATTTTATTGGTTTCGAAGGGTACTATCGACGATTATTTTAAAACTTTACTTGGTTGGATAACCTATTAACCAAACTTACTCATAAAGGGGATAAGTTCATATAGATAAAATAAAGTGAATAATGTTTTGAACAATTGAATAAGTGATTTGTGAATGACACAATTTTGACTCTACCACTAGGAAATGATGGATTTGTGATATATAATGATGTATTGAAGAATTGACTTGGTTGTTTCCTTATCTGAAATGATAAATTTACTGAATACGTATCAAGGTAGTTAAACATTAAGGAACAAAACTATCAAACCATGATCTTGAGTTGGTAGTCGTAATATTTTCTTTGAATATATGGAGACATTATATCTATGGTGAAATATGTGAGATATACATGAATCTTAATATTCTAAAATATATATTTTTGTGCAAAGAGACCAACATGAGGCAAAGGTGATGGATTGAGCTGCTCAAAAATTATGATTGGTGAATACAAAACCACCAAGGTAAGTAAAATAAGGCAACAAATACATTGAGTAAAGAATATAATTGAGCTCTAAAAAAATGAGTATAAACATGGATCCTATGTTAATGGAACTAATAAATATGGATATGTGAATTATTATGGAAGGGGAAACATCCCTTATTTATAAAATTATTTTTGTACCATATTTATTTGAAAATATAAAAATTTCTCAAACTGATGATGATAATTTGAAAAAAAAATTAAAGGTATGAATGACTGAAAATTGAAATAATTTATTTGGAAAGATGGAATTTCGCAATTTGGAAAAATACTATGGGTTCCATCTATATTTGAGATAAAGAGAGAACTGCTAGATGATTATCATAGCTCAAATCTCTTTATACACCCTAATAGAACCAAAATTTAAATATATTTAAAGGAACATTTTTGGTTAGGTAATATGAAAACGGAAATTTCTTATTATGTGTAAAGATTTTCGGTTAGTAAATAGGTGAATTATGAGAGAAAACATCCTAGAAGAGTCATACAAACTATTCCATTTCATTCATGGAAATGAGATGAAATTACTTTAGAATTTGTCACTAGATTAACAAATACTCCTATAAAGAATGATTCAATATGGGTTATTGTTGATCACCTCATAAAATCTACAAATTTACTCACTATAAGATAAGATTTACCACTTGATCCCCTTGCACGACTCTATATTAATGAATTTATAAGACTTCATTGCACACTTTTTCAATTATGTCTAGTCATGATCAATGATTTAAATTGAAATTATAGAAAAATATTTATAAGGATCTTGATATTGAGCTTTATTTAGGCACCAATTACCACCCTCAAATTTATGGATAATCCTAAAGGACTATTCAAAATTAGAAGATATGTTCAGTTAATTCTATAATAACTTTCAAGGTATTTGTGATTAGTATTTACCTTTGGTAGAGTTCACAAATAACAATGGGTTCTATTCAAGTTTTCAAATGGAATATTATGAAGCATTATATGGAAAGATATTTCATTCTTCATTTTATTGGTATGAAGTTAGTGAAACAAGGACTTTATGCAAAAAAAACTGTGGAGGATACAATGATAAATTTAAATACTATTCAAACCCAAATAAAATCCACTCAAAGAAGAAAAAAGAGATATTCCCATAATAGGAGGAATGATTTTTAATTTTAAGAAGGAGATCACATTTTCTTGAAAGTATATTCATGGAAGGGTATTATAAGGTTTGGTAAGAAAGGTAAATTGAAACCTAGGTACGTCGTACATTTTTGAAATCCTATAAATAATTGAAGTTATGTATTACTATTTAGAAATGCCACCAAGTCTCTCTAAAAGTACACGATGTGTTCTATATATCATTGTAAAGAAGTACATTCCAAAACCAACACATTTTCTCCCCTATGAATAAATATAATTGGAACTTGATATATCTTACTGTGAAAATCATATCAATATTATTGACAATAGATAAAATTGTGGAGGAATTAGATGAATATATTGGTAAAGGTACTTTGGAGAAATCATAAGATAGAACAAGCAATGTGGGAACCTAAAGAAATTATGATGTCATACTAACCAAATCTGTTTAAAAGGTGACATTGTGGAAATTTTGAGGATGATATTTTTGAAGGAGGGAAGAATGTAACAGCCTGATATTTTATAGTTTTCATGACTTATCCAAGAGGGGCCCATGCTGTGACTACCCCAAGCCACCCTCTGATAGGACAGGGGATGATGACTAGCTCTGGGTAGGAATTTCCCAAAATGGGAGGCATTAGCTTAAAGTACCTACACACACAAACATATCTCCAAGCCAAAAGATTCCGAATTGTAAGAACACTGAAATAATAAATGCATACAACTAAGATACCACAACCAGAGTACAAAAGGAAGTAAAGGAAAAGTAAACCAGGCCAAATATAATCCCACCACAAGAGTCTGCACACAATTCATACTGAAACTATAAAGAGTCCAACCTACTCTAAGGGTGAGGACTACGTAAAATATATGCTCCTGATAAACACCTTAGTCTTTTTAGCTCCAGTTATGGTCCACCCTCTTCTAGTCCTCCTAGGACACCATCAAAATTTTCACCATCCCCACAAGAAACGACACATGTGGGAAAATCCCATGCATCAGTGAGTATAAAAATACTTAGTAGGACACCCCAAAATCACTAAACATGAATCACCAAGTATTGTAAGATCAATACAAGATTTAACAATGAAAATATGTACAAGATAAGAATAAACCCAGATATACTTAGGAGAGACTCCACACCATATTACAGTCAAAACCAATTGTCATCCATAAGATTCTGCTTGAAGCATGCTTGTTCTAAGAGAACTCACTTCTCGAGACATGATATCATCAGAGACACCTGATGAAGAGGTCTAGCTCATTTAGGCCCCTAAAAAAGATAAAAAATGGTCTGATAAGACTATGATACACAAATAGGGGGTCAAACCCAAGACCATTTGGGGAAACAAAGAACTGAATCTGGATCAACCCGCTACATAGGGGATTATATGCCAACGATTACACAAAACCTATTGATATGGACTACTAGATGAAGGATAAATGACTTGATTAATTACTTCATGTTGATTCCAAAAACATTACTAGGTATGATATAGTATTGCACTCTAGTATCACATTGGGATTACACAACTCTATCTGAGACTCTGCATCTAGAGGGGATTATAATCCAGTGATGTGGATATAATGTTGCACTATACCCTTGAGGAAAGGATGAAGGGAACAAAATAAAAATATTCTGGTATAAAATAAAAACCCAAAATCTGTTTCAAAATGACCATATCAATGTTAGGGTCTCAATGACGTAGGCAACTCATTGATTGGACGCTTCATTTTAAAGTTACAACTGTTTGAATGAAGCTGCCCGCTGACCTACTGGGTTCTGTGGACCTACCACCATGGTAGGACCCCCTACCACTGTGGTATGTCCACCTACCATTGTGATTAGTCCACCTACTATGCGGACCAACCACCCATAGATCTACTATCTCAGTTAGTCCACATGTTTTTCCTGACTGGCTGCTGCGATCAACCGCTGTGGTCAACTGTAATGGTGCTCCGCCCCAATTTCCCTAGATCCTACCTAGGTCCGACCCGCTGGCCCAACCTAGATCCAACCCATTCTGCATCTGCCTCTACTATCCAAAATTCACCACCACTGCTGCCATATCCTTTTCCACCGCCAATCCCAGCTACCCACCATGTCCGCCGCCGTGGTCTCACACAACCACCCGCCAAGTCCACCTCCGTCATGCCTGCTGCACGCCGCCGCTAGCCACTAGCACCGCTGTCGCATGGCAGTGGACCCTTACGAAGACCACCATGCCTACTACAATGATCTAAAATTTAAATGGTCTTAGATCTGAGAACATTGTGCTTCTAGATACAATAATCTATCCTCAGTTGTCGGTTTTCCTCAAATTCAGGGGTCCTCTCAAGTTCGAAACCCCCTAACAACGTCATGCTGGGACAACATTAATCTAAAGGTGAAGAATGTGAAGAAAAGAGGGATAAATTCACATAAACAAATGTTTATCATTGTTGTCTAAGTTTTCTTGTACAACGATCAAGAATGGGAGATTTTGGGTTAGAAAACTAAATTAAATAAATCCTGATAAACTTGAAAAATAATCCCATCCCATAAATATGATCAATATAAGGGCTATCATATTCGCGGATTAGTCTATATTCATTGTTTGAATCAATAATTAGAAATATTTCATTAAATAACATGCCCTACCTTGATTCAGATTTTTTTCAGATGAAGAATGGTCACCACGTCGTCGTGGTTGGCGAGATCCGTCAAAATTGGTATGCACCAATCGTCGATCCGAGGTTTCGTTGTTGTTCGTCCAAAGGATCATACAGAGGTTATCTATCCAACATATCCATATAATTATAGGGTTATGAGCCTAACCCTGTATCTCTAAAAAAATGTTTATTAAAGAATAAACCACCTCACTGTGTAAACAATTGAATTAAAATAATTTTATTAAATTATTTTTATCCATTTCACACCTATGATAAATATTTCAAAAATGACCTGAGCTAACTAAAGTTTGGTTGTGCCTAGGGTAAAGCTACTATTATGAACTCAACAATTCCCTTTGATTTATTATCTAGGAACCCATTTGAGATTTATTCCTCTTTTTTCCGGAAAACTGCACTGACGTGCGATTAAATATTTTTAATATTTTTGAAACATTTGTTCTAGGCACACTGAACCTCGAAATCGCATGTCGTATCAGTTCCTGGTCTCAAAAATAATACATATAATATGTCAAGATAATACATGGAAAATAAGAGACATTACAATAATACGTTTTTTTAAATAAATTTAATCTCTTTAATAGCTTTATATGCACACAAACATGAGTCTAAATGAACTGTAATATAGTACACTGTTATTATCTGGATATTAAATTGGCACGTATGCATAAGACTAACTAAATTATAAAGAATATATGGTTGAAAAATCTATAAATTAATTCATTTGTTATCAATTTATTATAAATTAATATAAAAATCATTTAAATGAAAAGCATTTATTTCTGGAATACTATTTTTTATGCACTAAACGTGTCTTTTTCTTAATAAATTGAATTAATAATTATTGGTGAATTATTTAAATTAAATTTATATATAATATATTCAATAATTATTCAATAATTAATCTAATATTTTTTAAGCCTTTGATATAAATAAATCTATTTTTATTCTTAAAAACTGTATTTTTTTTAAAAAGTGGTGTTGTCGCATTTTGTGCAATATTTTTAAAATTAATTTTTCTATAATTATATAAAATGTATTTGAATAAATTCACATAATTTTTTAAATAATCATTTAAAAATTATCTAGACTTAATTTTTGAGAATTTTTTGAACAGATTAATTTTTTGATGAATAGTGAAAAATAATGATTTTTATGGAAAACTACCTTCTTGTTTAAAGCATATAAAAAGTTAAATTTTGTTTTAAAACTATTTTAAAAGTAAAATTAGTAAAATTATATTATTATTAATCCAATTTAGATAATTTTATTTAATTTAATGTTGAAATTTTATATAAAAACGTTTTATACTTATGGAAACATTTTCTTTGAAAAATTGCTTTTCGCCATGATTTTAGGTTTGAATTTAAATTAAATTATGACACTTATATGAATTTAATTTGGTAAAATAGATTATATATTTATAATAAAATAATTAATATTAGGTGATAAGTTTAAATTATTTTTTTACATATTTAATAGTAAACACAGTAAAACTTAATATCCCATAGGTATGGTTAAAACAAGTTTATTGGGGGTTAAACAAATATATTAGGGTCATTTTTACAATTAAACTTATATAAATATTATTTTTATATCCATATTTATACCTTATACTATTCTAAATTTTAATATATTTTCATTTTGAAGCATTTTTCTTGGGAATTGCTTTATCATTTTGTACACTTTTAGAAAATTCCCAGGGGGTTTGCTCCCCCACTTATAAAAGGACACCCCATATCCTCTCCTATACACAATTAAAGATACATTTTGGTTCATAAAATAATTTAAAAAAATACATTTTTTACATACCTACCTATAACACATAGTCATTGGTTTTATCGTAATACCATCCCATGAAGGGTTTAAGTATAAACTTAAAGAGGTTCTCTGAAGAAGAGGTATAGTTCTTAACCATGAATTTTTATTTTATTTCTTCTTATAACTCCTTAAAATATTCTACAAATATTATAAAATAATAACAATTTTATCTTAAATATACATATATGTTATTATTTTAATGTAATAACCTATATCCATCCCATATTTTATCAAATGGGAAACAAAACTGTCGATCGTGTGTACGATAGACCGCCACCTCACGAACCGATGTAATTTTTTTTACTTCACCAATTCTTATAGATGGATATAATGAAGTATATAATGAATATATATGATATATATTATATAGTAATAATTATTTAAATATTAATTACTTTTTACCTTTCTTTTGTTCCATCTGTCAGAAAATGGAAACAATGTTCAAGCGTACGTATGATCCACTGTCTCCACGAATAATGTAATTGATTTTTATGTTTATAAATTTTATGGATGAATATAAATATTTATATAATAATATATATGATATTTAAATAATTATTAACATTATTTATATTATGTAACCACGATCAAAGTACACGGACCAAAACTATGGAACCAAAACATACATGAAAACAAAGTAGTTATTACCTGAAATAGTGATTATCACTAATAATTTTTAATTAATGGGTGATAAAAGATTATAAGTAAATAATATAAGGTATGATATATATTATTATGGTTTTATAACATATTTATAAAAAAAATATATTTTTTATATAGGAGGTTTGGGCACATGTGATGGAAGTCAGACATGAGGCAGGGGTTTATTTCACAATCTCACTATTATTCAGGATAATTTATGTTTAAGTATCCAACGAAGGAATTATTTGATATTTATATATTAAAACCAAAATATTTTTTATATAATATGGTTATTTATGTAAATTAAAATTTTAAATTAATTTTCCACTCTTTAGGTACTTAAGATACCGAAACCATGTTTTTAAGGAAAAACAACTTTATTTTTTTATTCAATTAGCAATATTTTTATTCCATATTTATATTTTCCTTATTTTTTTAAAAATAATAATATTAAAATTATCCAAATATTTATTAAATAAATTTCTAAACTTTTTTTACAAAATGGGTTAAAATAAATATTTCTGTTATTTTCTAAATGTGGTACTTTTAGACTTTTTTGAAAGTTTAAAAGAATGTTTTTTGAACTAATACAAAATGAATAGAATTTTCCATCATCATGAACACTAATTTATTGAAATATTAATTTAAATGTTTCAAATATTCCTTTCAAATAAAATTTATTCCTTAATATTTTTGTAAAATTTTAGATTTTGAAGAATTTATTTCAAAATGAGAAGGGCATTTTTCTCAAGAAATCTTCCATCAATGTTTTTAAATTATATTCATATATATAAAAATTATTTGGTGGATATTATGATTTAATGGGGATGTAATATTTTTATTACATTATCTATATTACTCTAGATGGTTTATTATTATGTTTACTGATTAATTAAATTATTGATATTTTTTATGATAGTTTTTAAATATGAATGTTTACATTGATTAAATTTCACCATTTTCATATAAGGAATAGATTGTACTTAGTAAGTGATGGGAGGGACCTATTATGAACCCTTGATGCATGGGAAGGTATCATGAGACAAACTAGTTTTGGTATTTGGCCATGTACTTGCCCTTTTATATAATATTTCTTAGTACAAGTCCTTGACCTTATGTTTATGATGTAAGACATTATGAATTCCTTAATTATGATATTAGTTATTGATATCCATGTGATTATTTTATTAGTAAATATATACATAGATAATTTCCAATATTATTTGATTATTTATATGGTATTATTTGATCATAATTTATTCCTATAATATTATTCCTCATTATCAATTTATTTATTAAATAGAATGTGTTTTTAGATATTTACCTTGCCATATAGATTATGCATTATTTATTTATGATAGCTTCCACTATATGCATACCCTTACTAAGCATCTGAGATCACCCCATTATTATTTTTCCTTTACCTAGGATATGAGTAAGTGTATTATGATTGATATGGAGGGATATGATAAAGGAAATAGTGGCGTTCTTGAATAAAATACTATATTTTCTTTCAAGTTTTCAAATTTAATGTGAGATTAAAGCATGTATCTAGTTTTACAATAATAATAAACTATTCGGTCCTTTGGGATGTGATTTCTTATGTCTATTTCAACTGTAATAAAGTAACCACAAACACTATCCTATTAGGGTTGAGGTCTTTAGAGTGTCCATGTACCGAAATCATGTATTGATTTTAGTAGATCCCCCTAGTGGATGTAAAACCGATTGGGTGTAAATGGGTATTCAAGAAAAAGATAAACTTTTATGTTAATTTAATTACCTATAAATAATGAATGGTTATTAATTATGTCATACTATATCCAGGTATTTATTATGATAAAACCATTTCACCAATCCCAATACAAAAATACATCAGAATATTACTTGTAATAGCATCCTTCTATAATTTAAATATTTTGAAAATGAATGTAAAAATATCTTTTAAAAATGAAAAGTTATTTGAAGATATCTATATGACATAACTCAACAGGTTTATCATGTCCAAGCATGCTAATAAAATATACAGGCTATATAGATCTATTTATGGTTTGAAGTAGGCATCATGGTCATGGAATGTTAATTTTGATGAGGCTATAAAGAAATTTGGTTTTTTTAGGAATGAAAGTGATCCATATATCTTTAAGAAGGTTAGTGGGAATGCTATCATTTTCTTAGTATTATATAATAATTATATATTAATTATAGGAAATGAAATTCATTTCTTATAATCAGTGAATACTTGGTTAAATTAATTATTCTCCATGAAAGAATTTGGTAGAGAAACATATATTATAGGGATAAATATCTTTCAAGATAGATATAAAAGGCTTCTTGGTCTAAGTCAAATTACATATATTGATAAGGTACACAAAATGTACAGTATTAACAATCCAAAATAGGATTGTTTCCAATTTTACATGGTATAAATCTATTCAAGAAAATGTATCCACACACAGGAGGATATTGAGATGTTGATTAGAATCCATTATGATTTTTCAGTGTTATATTATATATATGCAATGTTATATACTAAGTTTTATGTTTACATTACGTGAATCATGGTTGGAAGATACCTAGATAACCCTAAAGACCTATATTGGGAAGCTATAAAAACTATCTTTAAGTACTTGAGATGTAAAAATGATATGTTTTTAGTGGATGGAGGACATGAAGAGATGGTTGTGAGGGGATACATTTATACTACCTCCAGATAGATCATGATGATATAAAATTTTATTCAGGCTATGTATTTTTTTTGAATGGTGGTGTAGTGATCTGGAGAAGTATGAAAAAACCTATGGTCACATATTCAATAGAGGAATTTGCGTATATAGCAGCTTCCAATGCAGCTAAAAAAACAAAATATATAAAAAATATTATCTTAAATATTGTCATTGTACCTAGTAGTAGAGATCATGTTATAATATATTGTTTTAAAACTACAACAATCGTGATTTTTAAGGATCCCAAGTCACACTATAGAACAAAGTATATAGTTCGAAGGTTTCATCTCTTGATAGATTTTTCTCAGAGAGGTGAAGTCACAGCCAGAAAATTAGATACATGGGGTAATGTAGAAGACCCCCAAACTAAATTCATATGTCAGTAGAAGCATGATTCTCATGTGAGATTTAGAGGGTGGAGAGTCATTAACAATTGGCTCTTGTGTATGTTGGAGTGTTGTGAGTGACTTCCCAATAACCAACTCCCATGTGTACTTTAAATACCATCACATGTATTTATTTTAATATATGAATCAATTTTAACTTAAAATTATAGTAAAATTACTTATACTTATACTATATAAATGGTACTGACCTTATAATACATGTCAAATTAAAAATTAGAGTAGTTCCTAGCTATAATGACAACCTCAAGATATTATGATAATAATATTAAGAATATATTCTATGGTCTTAATACATCATGCTGATATGACAAAGATGATGTATGAATATCAGGTTCTGGGGGATCATAAACATTAATACTTATTCTAATGAATTTCTCACATGGTGATCTCAAGTAGTTGAGATCACGAGGGCTGACCCACCAGTAGGAACACCCCATGTTACTAGATTCATTATTTGTTCCTAGTAGTGAGCATATGTATTGGTATCTTGACAAGATATTATTATCAATATTTATCATTTGATCACATACATTTTTTAAAGTTGAAAACCATAACATTTATGTTGTCATGAGTTATCTTGTAATCAGTGTATCATTACTGGTATAAAATTGGATAAGTGATCAATACCATATTTATCACTTCAAAGTAGAGGAATATATATTTAAAACATAGTTTACTAGGATGGTAGTACGTTCAATAAATCAATGTACATGGTAAATGTAAGGACTTTTTATTTTCTATATATTATTTTTGGATGTTGAATGGATTATTTTCGATACCAGGCGCTGAAATGACATGTGATTTTGAGGTCCAGTGTGTTCAGAATAAATGTTTAAAATATAATAAATATATTAAATAGAACACATGCATATTTTTCATAAATAATTGGAATAAATTATAAATGGAGTCCAGGATTAAAAATCTGAAGGCACCATTGAGTTTGAAACATGAGTTTTACCCTACGCATGACATAACCTTGGTTGGTGTGGGGGAATTTTTAGAAAAGTAATCAGGGGTGCATAAATGAATAAAATAATTAAATAAATTATTTTGTTTTATTTAATTAATGAAATGACCTGAACTCTTTTATAAATTCATAGTTATGGGAAATTCCTAGGTTTAACTGTTAAAACCTTTGAGATCTAGAGGAAAATTGGAGAGTGTCGAACAAGATTCCATTGGTGGATGATGACTGAATGAGATACTGATGACCAGTGTGAGATAGAATCAAAGGATCTCACCAATGATCATGACATAACTCCATTATTCCTCAGTGATTAATCTGAATCAAGGTAGGATGTTTGTTTTGATTATATTTTTCCTTGTTTTAAATTTCTATGATAACACGGATCAATCGACCAATAAATTGATCCATGGTTCGTACACATTGGGGGATGCGATTTTTTTGGGGACTTTATTGAGAGTTATTGATTTATTTTGGTTCTTCATTCATCATTATAGAAGCAATTAATCGAGGCCAACCAAACACAGTTGAGTTTCATTTTTATTTTTCATGTTTCATTCTTTTCTACCCTATTTCTCCATTCATCAGGGGAATTCTTCATTTGACCTATGGTTTTATGTTTATCGATGAAATTTACCTTTCCACACTCATTTCTTGGTGAAATAATTTTATATTTTAGATATAGGAACAATACGTTGAAAAGGAGGTGAAACAGAGGTAGTGGTAGAATATTAGATGATGTAGATACCCAGTTTTCGTGTTCCTTAGTTCACAATTAATAACTCAAATTAAATCCATTTTTACAGTAGAACGAAGGCCCAAAAGATATTAATCTATGAGGAAAATGTTTATCAGGGATTGATTCATGATTTTCTAGGTGAGGTATATCCATATCGGTGGCTGGAGAATTAAGAAATATGTGTGGAAACAGATATGGGATTTTGGAAATTTATAAACTAAACAATGTGTTACCTATATCCACACACTATGTTGTCCCCTCCCAGCAGTGGCTAGGGTCATGATAGGAGGATAAGTATCACACAATGTGTGACCCTTTCACATGGCATGTGACCATATCACATGGCGTGTGGTCCTCTTTTGTGAACTTGGTGTGTAACCCAGAGGGTACAAATACATGGGTTAGAGTGCATGGGGTACAACACACTATGTACTCCCCCACATGAAAATGACCTGGACAAGTACATGGGATACTCCATGTACTAGTATACTAGAAAATTACATGAAAAGATAACACACCATGTACTGTTACACGAACACAGGAAAGAGACAAGTGTCTTTTATAGAGGTAGGACCTAGGGTCAAGGGACACAATGTGTAACACTACTACACACCGTGTACTCCTTAAAACATGTCTTGGTCCCTTGTAATTTTTTTCTTGGACATGTTTAGTTAGGGTGCATTCCCCTCATACTTTCCTTGATGGCTGGTATGGAATCACCTCATACTCTTAGGAAAGTGATATCTTTAGTAATAATTCTTGGATAGAGTTGTTGGAATCCTTCTGAGAGGCCTGGAGTGAGATAATATATTCATCTTCATGCCCTAGGTAACTGATCCAATACTTATATGGTTAATATATATTGAGTTTTTGGTATACCACATGGCCTTCAGAGTGATCCCCATCTATGTATAATATCTCTTCAGACTTTTAGTGTTTACGTACAATGATGAGACTCAATAAGCAGTACCTCTTGGAATGACATCATCAGTGTGATCATACTCAGGAGTGTGTTCTCCTGGACAAGTGCTATGAGAACCTTCTATCTAGAATCCTATGATGGATATTAAAATTGTCACTTTACCTTTGAGATTGTGTGTCTTTATTGAGAATATCAAGATATTATTTCTATATGCGTGGTAGGTATATACCTATGTATAGATGGATGTATTTACTTTGTTATATTCTTTGTGGTTTTGAGGTTTCTTAATGTGTATTTTTATACTCACCCCTACATGGGATTTTCTCGCATGTGTCATGTCTTGTACAGACGATCAATCTTTTGGTAGAGTCTTAGAAGAACCTAGACTAGACGATGATTATTGAGACTAGACATACCAAGATATATTCCTAGGGCATTTTGACAGCAGTACTAGTTTTACTTTTAGGTTGGAATTGTTTTCAAAACCTTTGTAGTGGGCTCGTATTTGGCCCTATTTAATTTCCTTTACATACTATCATACATTGGTTGTTGGATTTAGATGTATGCATGCGTGATTGTTCAATTTTTTTTACATTTAACCATTGTATAATCTTAGAGGCATGTGCATGTGTATAGTTACTTAGCCTAAGGCCTCCCATGTTAGTGATATTCCTACTCAACATTAGTCACCAGATCATGGCATATTGGAGGAGGGCTAGGGGATTCATGCCATGACCCCCAATGGGACGGGTTGTGATATAATGGTATTAGAGTGGGTCAGTTATAATTTAGTACCAGAGTATGTGAGATTGATTAGGGGTGATGGTGTTAAGTTTTTCAAGTTTGGATTTTAGGCCAAGGGCTCTAGTGTTGGTGTGGGGGCTGACATATCTCAACACCAGGACTCTGATCACCTATTTTTCAACTTGGTACATGAGAACATCAGTTGTAGGGAAGAAAATGGTACATGCAATATATAGGAATGGGTTGTGGTTTCCATGTACTTCTTGAGTTATCCCATCAGATATACTCATTAACCATGGAACATATTTTTTATTTTAGGATACATCTATGACATATGACCACTAGGATCTAGCATCATATCATGGGGATGATTCCCTCAATGATGATGCATCGATACAGGGACCAGTTCTAGAGGTTCTACCTATAAGTGGTGGGTTGACTATAACACCACCAGTTGAGAAGTTAATAGTACTCACAGTTCCAATAGATGAGGTGTGCAAGATGAGTACACTTAATGAGTTTCAGGTATAGAGAACCTCAGGTCCCGAGGTGATCCTGAGCTATAGGAAGCTGTGGACCAGCTTGAGTTGGTGACCTGAGTTTTCTATCTGGTCAGTACACTAAAAAATCAGATGGTGTTCTTAGTGATGAGCCTTCTTCATATATTAGTTGGAAGATGTTGGGGGTTAATGACCTATTTTTATTATGAGGTGTCTCTATAGTGGTAAGAGTTTGAGATCCTTTTTAGAGATGAGTTCTCTCCAGTTTCACTAAGGGATATACATATCTAGGAGCGTCTATAGCTTCAACAAGGTCTCATGAGAGTAGCTGAGTATTCATTGAGGTTTAACAAACTTTCTAGGTACTCAATGAATATGATTCATGATCAATTATTTAGGACTCAGACCTTAGAGTGAGGAATACATAGATATATCTAATCCAGTTTTATCCCTATATGCATTCCTACATATGTTAGAGTGGTAGAGTGAGATTTAGTGGTTTATAGTTTCTTGGATAATTAGACACAACCAATAGTTACCAGTAGTGGGAAAGTATGAGTAGAGACCTCGATATTAGGGAGATAATGTCAGTTTTAGGGACCTAGATGTGCGATGTGTTTTAGGAGGAGGTCTCAGGATAGAGTATCTGTGGTTCTGGGCTCTCACGATGGGTCCACTAATCTTAGAGAGTGGTGGTGATACTCATGTGATAACATATGAAATATTTCATGATATTATCAAACCCACCAACCAGATGACAGATAGACCATATATGGGACACTGAGGTAGAGGCAGTGGAAGGTGTTGGAAGGTTCACAAGGTGCAGGATGTCACAAATGAGATAGGATAGTAGAAAGAGGTGGTTTGAACTTTGACTTGTTACCACCACCACTTATAGGTGGTCCAAACCGAGCTTAGGGATATAGAGGATAGGGTTGGGGATAGCTGCAGATAGTCGAAGCTTATTACTAATATGTTCCTGGAATGATTTGAGGTACGATATGTGTGTTTTTTACATTTGCTTCAATACTAATAAATATATGTTATAGTCATTCCTTTCTTTCCACATATCTTGTTTGAGACTTAGAGATTCTGGTTAATCCCTTTACTCAACCCTTGTTCTTGGAGACTCCTATTGGGGACAATACCACAATCACACACTTATACCAATAATGTGACTTAACTCTTGGAGGTGAGATTTTTTATGGGGATATCTTTATAGTAGTAATGAGGCCTTATGAAGTCATATTATTTATGTAACGGTTATCCACAATGCATGCCCAAACCGACTATTTCTAGTGAAGGATATAGTGTGTCCATAGTAAAAGAACTGGTTTCTCTTTTGTCAGTGAAAAGGAAACCTAGGTAGTACAAGATGGACTTTGGAATAAGAGGGTGTAGCCGATTAATCATCAATTGGATAGCTTAACCCTTAGTGTAGTGGATTTTATGAGTACTTAGTTTCCTAAATTGGTGGTGGAGTATGAAGATTCATTCCCCACAGATGTTCTATGTTTACCACCCAACTAAGAAATAGAATTCTTTATTAATCTACACCCCAGGATGATACTGACATCTACACCAGTATATTTGATGGATCCCATAGAGATTCATGAGCTAAGGGTGCAGTTGGATGACTTGTAGGGGAAAGGATTTGTTAGACCCAATGTTTTACCATGAAAAACCCTAGTTTTGTTCGCTAAGAAGGTGGATGGTAGATTGAGGTTTTGTGTGGACTACTGATGCTTAAACCAAGTAAATTTGAAGAAAAATAATCCACTATAAAGAATCGATGACCTCTTTGATTACTTGAAATGGGTACGATGGTTCGTTGAGGTTGACCTCAGGTCAGACTATCACTAGTTGTGAGTACAAGATGAAGATATATGGAAGACAACATTCAGATGTCTTTGTGGTCATTATGAATACTTTGTGATTCCCTTTTTTCATGAAGAAGACCCCAAAAGTGTTCATGGGACTCATTAATGGAACATTTCAACCTTTATTAGATCAGTTCATGGTAGTCTTCATCTATGATACACTTCTGTACTCTACATCCGAGGAGGAGCACACATGACACTTAATGATGGTCTTAGATGTACTCTAAGATCACAAGATTTATATAAATCTCTCAAAGTGTCACTTTTGGAGATTGGTGGTCTAGTTTCTAGGCCACGTTATCTCAGTAGATGGAGTTATATGGACCCATCCATGGTTGAGGCGGTGCTAGATTGGGATCCACCCAAGAGCAAGCCATAGGTGTATAGATTCCTGAGGTTGATATTCTATTACTAGATATTCATAACTGATTTCTTTCAGATATTAGCACCCATTACAGATTTGACCTAAAAGGGTTGCCTTTTGTGTGGATAGGGAGGTGTTAACAGACTTTTTAGCAATTGAGTCAAAAAGTGACAAGTGATCCAGTCTTGAGATTTCTAAAGTAGGGTATTGAGTATCTAGTGTTTTGTGATGCATCAAGAACTAGAATAGGTTTTATTCTGATGTAGAGGAAAGCAGTTATTACCTATGGTTCGTGTTAGTTGAGACCAAATGAAAAAAACTATGTGAACCATGATATTGAGTTAGCAGCGGTGGTCTTGAAACTAAATATGTGCTGAAACTACCTGATGGGAAAGAAGTTTATCATCTATTTTGGTTACAAGGGTCTAAAGTACATATTCTCTCAGAAGTATCTTAACTTAAGAAAGATTATGTGGTTATAGTTCTTCAATGATTAAGAATTTGAAATTGTTTATAAACCTAATAAGGGGAATATGTTGGAAAATTCTCTTAGTAAGAGATCTTGTTCATAATTTCTAAATGAGGTGTCAGAGCACTTGGCCTCATTGAAATTATTTATTGTGGATGGAGATGGAGTAGCTTAACTATAGTCAATGTTTGTCACCCATACACTCTTACAACAAGTCAGGGAGGCACAACTTGGGGATAGAAACTGTGAGACCCTATGTACTCATATATTCAATGGGCATACTTCTGATGGATTTTATAAATTCGGGGATCATGTCTTTGTTTTCAAAGGACGCACGATGAAACCAATGAAATTATGTGAGGGGGTTCTGTGAGAGTTTCATACATCTCATTTGCAGTACATCTAGGTGTGGAAAATTTGTACCATAACTAGTGCTCTTTAATCCTTGGTGAAGGGAAGGCATCAGAAATACCTTGTTGAGATAGGGTTGTGGAGTGATCTAATAAAGGTCTAATGTTAGCATTGATATGAAAAGAAGAAATAGTCTTTAGCATGCCTATGAGAAGAATCATGAGTCAAAGAAAAAAAATATGCAGCACCACCCAAGGCACCTTGAAATCACTCCATAAAATCATAGAGGGCTGTATAGGAAGGGGACTTGTGAAGAAAAGGGGTTTATAGGAAGGGACGTTGTGAATATTTGGTGATCCAAAAAGCGGAGAGACTCTATGAAGGGGTATACTTTGCAAAGTGGAATGGACTAGCCTAAGCGTGGAGTATATATTCATATGAAGGGTGCTTCGTGAAGTGCATGGGATTTCACAAAGTAGGACTTCACGGAGCAGGGGTGCATTGAAAAGTGTGGCATTACAAAGCAATGTACATCATGAATCACAATGATCCTGACTTAGCATAGGGTCCACATGTGCATGGAAGATACTTCATGAATCATGAGTGCTTTAGAAAGACCTGTGTTCCCTTAAGGATCACCTTCCTTTGCGATGACCCATGGGCTTCGTGAAAGGAATCCTTTCTTGAAGAGGGGGTGCATATTAGCCAAGGGATAGGTATTTCGCAATGCTCAAATACCTTTAAGTTCTATTTTTTCTCAATTATTCATAGAGCAAAGGGTGCTTCACAATTTGAGAGCTAAGAAGGCGAAAGGTCAGGGTATCCATCCTTTGGGTTCGGGGGAAGCCTGGTATTTATAGGCGAGAGGTAGTGTGAATTTATGACAACATGTTGTGAAACCACTTTCAATTTTCTATTGGAGGCTGCTTGCATCAAGTTTTTTGTAAACATGGAGTTGACCGTCATCCCCTCTGTGTTGTAGAGGCCTCCTTCATTCCCTCCACAGAGATTTCAAAGGCTTCTATCAATATCCATGAAATCCCATAGGCGATCCTATTCCCTCTTTGGCGCAAAGTCTTCCATCAATTGCATCATAACCATTGAGTATTCCATATCTTTCCTCTATGGAGATTGCAGAGGGGGCCATGACTTTGCGTCGACTATAGTGATAAAGGGATTCACACTAGCTGTAGTGATAAAGGGATTCATGAAGGATGCAGTGATGAAGTGATTCGAGAAGGTACTTCACAAAGCATCCCCTTTTGGCATTGGTGTGATCTTTGAATATTTTTTCTATAAAGACATTTTGGAACCAACAAATTTCCCCCCTCATACATGGAGATGAGGAGAAAACGAGTGTAAAATCTTAAGGTTATATCGCCAAAATTTTTAGGTTAATAGTAAAGAAATATCAAGAATCAGGGTCACAATGTGGATAAGCAATGTGCTAGTTGAGAATGCTATGTAGTTCGCTGCGACTAGGCACACCAAAACTCTCGGAGGATGTTTCCTATAAATAAGGGAGGGAAACACCTTTTTTCCTTACTTATCTCTGTGTTTTAATACTTGGGATCTCGATTCATGATGCTCTGCATGCTCTGTGACATCTCTTTGTGAATCAGACCCTCTTTTCTCTACGATGCATAGTGAGTCTTTAGACTATGTGATTGTGCGCTTCATGAGTTGTGTTCGCAAGGTTTGTGGAAAAGCTCTATGACCAGACTCTGTGATCGAGCTCTGTGATCCAGGGAAAAAAATTTCTGAAGTCTTGGGGTAGAATGGCTCTTCAAGAAGCTGCCAGGGGTATCCTTGTAGATTCTTCCTAGAGGAAAAAAATGGCATATAACCTAGGTATTTGAGAATATTTGAGGAGCCATTCAGACCATGAATACCTGGTGGATCTGTTGTTATAAATCCATAATAACTACCCTCTGTGAAAAATACTTCCACTATATGGATTTGGTCTGAGGGATGATGTTTTCATTCATGAACCAAGCAAATATGAGCCAACCTATTGGTTCAGAGGTACACTATGCCAGTGCCAGTGGTTCAGGGTGGCCGACGATCATACTTGGGAGGATCACACACCTGTCAGGGATGAATTCTTGTAAAATAATGTTAACAATGTTCATGGGAAGGTGTTTTATCTAGAGTATTCTATTCTATATTACCACACCATTAGGAAGGCATCTTTGGGGAAATCGGAGAAGGAGTGGATTGATGAGTGAGATCTGCGTCAGGGTAGCAATTTCACAGATGACTGGGCTTGGGCCTATTGGGTATGTGCCTCCTGTGAGGAGCTTGGGGTGAAACTAAGGTGAGTGGGCCTGTATGAGGCGTCATGGGATGCCTAATTCCATATCTACCAGCCAAAGCACCTGATTCCAGAGTTGTTTAGTAGGTGGTCATCGAGGACCAACACTTTTTATCTTAACTATGGGGAGGTCGGTATCATCCTCTAGGACCTTCATATGATTTAGAGGATTCCAAAATTGGGGGTGACGTATGAAGAGTTCCTCCCCATCACAAATACGTGGGAGGACCTGGAGTATATGTCATTTTTAGCAAAGGTATTGATGGATATGGTGCCGAGAGAGGAAAATCAGTCATTGGGGGACGTCCACTGTAAGTTGTGGTTCAGGTGGTTCCTAAATTACCCTTTAGATGAGAAGTTTCTCGTGAGGCCTCCCACTTTCCTGAAGAGGGTCTAGCGAAACAAAGAGCACTCATAATAGTGACTCATGGAGGAAAGTTAGTGGAAGGCATGGGGTTCAGTGTCAGCACGGAGCAACAACCATTGATTAGGTTGGTTGAGTTCATCTTGACACTCATTTGCGGCTAGATGCTGCCAATAAGGGATATGAACATGGGTGTACAGTCAAGAACATTTATCATGGAATCTAGGTTGGTGATGGGGTAATAGATCAATCTGGGGATCCTGATGTTGGATAAACTGTACAATGTTTTGTGGAATATCAATGAGGGGAAGAGGACACATAGGGTGCGCGGGCTGCTTCATCTTCTATATGGGTATATAGAGGCACATATAAGATCCTATGAATACCTAAACCCCATTTCCCCTCTAGGTTCAGACTTCTAACAAGCTATTTTGAATGTGGTGGGGAGTTTACCGACCAAGATGACCCCGCCGTTGGGGATGAACTGAGTCTAGAAGGTGGATGAATTCAACTTCTATCCATTCCCATTTCCAATAGGTGTTTTCACTGATGAAGGACAAGGAACTGAGGAGCATCAGTCCAACCTCTTGGACTTTAGGGATGGAGTCCTAGTGGTGTGGGTTGATCTTGAGCCTCTTTATGATTTGTATACCTCACAACACTTCGCAAGGCAGTTTTTGTGCATGCAGAGGTTGACCCCTAGGGTCTACTTGGGGGTACACCACAAGGACCATCCATGTGTGATGAGGAAAATATGTCTCATGTTCACACGGAAGGATGGGAAGATACAGAATGAGTTTCCTCCACCCAAAACTATCTATGGGATAGTGAAGAGTATGCCAAGAGTTGGGAGGCATCCCTCCCAGGGGATAAGTTGAAGCAGAGAATCATCCGTGCTAGTGACATGCCTCTTTAACCTCAAGGTTGGGGCTGGATGGAAGTAAGAACATCCCATGGTGGGGGGGCTGTAATATCAATGAGACCTACACCAATTGAGAGGCAGGCGTCAACATCGAACTTGGAAGTCCCACAAAAGAAAAGTTAGTAAGAATGGAGGCCACCTAGGGGGTTCCGTAGGATGCCCACTCAGGCTCCGGGGAAGTGGTTGTGCCATATAGACATGACTGAAGACGCTATCTTCCCAAAGTCTTGGGATATTTGGGATATTAACAAAAAATTCCTCAATCCTTCCCAGATATGGAACCACATGAAACATATCAAGATGGATTTGTTGGGAATTGGTCATTGTAGGGCTGGATTTTTGGTATCTTAGGCAGAAGGGGAGCAGTACATTGCCAAGCTGGAGGACTTCGTGAACTCTTGGGGTACTCTTTATACAATGACAGATCAGGTGAAAGTACTAATCAATCAAATTGTCCCTATTCAATTGTTTTCCATTGAATTTAGGGGAAATTCCCCATACTGAAAGAATTAGAAGAGTCCTCCTGGGGGGAATTGGATGGTAGAGGGAGCCCTTTGGAGGAAGGTCAGGTTGCGAACTTGGAACTGGAAGAGTTCGTAGAGGCTCTTGAAGTAAACCCTAAACCATTTCCCTTTAGTCCTCATTCAGGTCACTTAGGCCTTCTCAACTAACATTTGAACTACGTAGGAGGGTATCATACTCAAAACCCACTCCTGCATAATAGTAGATGCAACTTTGGCATCTTCACCCATGACAATGACGATTACCACATTTATCAGGGCTGCGACACCCCGAGTGGTTCTCCTGGAGTCTTAAGATTTCTCAATTATATATGGGGGGCCACACCTCAGGATTCCAGTGGCAACAACTTAG
This sequence comes from Viscum album, assembly GCA_963277665.1. Taxonomy (NCBI): domain Eukaryota; kingdom Viridiplantae; phylum Streptophyta; class Magnoliopsida; order Santalales; family Viscaceae; genus Viscum; species Viscum album. The sequence continues at coordinate 1,261,815,699 of OY728164.1, forward strand.
GAAAAACTCCAACTATTTGATATCTGTATGTCCTGTAACTACCATCCATTGATTTAGGCCAACAGACGTCTGTATATATATATATATATATATATATATATATTCATAGTTATTCAAATGGTGTGGGCTGCATTGGAGAGGGTAGTTGGATCCCCTAACATTTCCATTCCTAGGGAAACACCGATGGTCGTGGAAGAAAGTTCCAATATTGACCAGGCCACAACATTCCTGATTATATGTTGGACTATTAATAGGATAGAACATGAAATCATCGAGGTGAAATATGACGATGTGGATCAATCAGATGAAATAAGGTCTGACCTACCCAACCATACATTGGATGAAGATCCTACTAATGAGTTCCTAGAAGCATTCCCCACATATGAACCTACCGACCCCGAGGACTGGGACAAGACAACTTCCGATGAAGATGATTGAAAGGTCATCCATCACTGGTCATGGAAGCTAATCATGTGATTCATTAGGGATACCCCACAATAATAATGGATGGACCATATGGGGAGGCTTTGTTCCTTGTTATGTGAACTATGTTCTGAAGGAGTGGATGGCCAACATCCTCATATGCTCATCCGAGACTTCATGGAAGAGAAAATATGAGAACATGAACGCATTCTCAGTGTAGGATGGTAGTGGAGGAATTGTGTGACCATCAAGAGACTCCAAGAGGCTAAGCATGAGATCTAAAAATTGAGGTCACTGGCGAATGAGTATTCCACTTTCCTTGACGCACAATCGGGGCTCATATCACGACCGAAGGCCTAGTTGACAGAGGCTGAAGAATAGATGAGGTGAGCCTCTATAGATGTGGATATTATCTGATTTGAAGAGGATAGGACCTAGATTGAGGCTGGTGAACTATTCCCCATTGCGGTCAAGGAGGAGCGAGAGCTTAACTGGAGACAACAGATCCTGGATGCTACAAGCCATAGAGTGGCGGAGTTGGGATGCTCCATTGAAGAGGCCAACCCATATATGGGAGGGGCCAATCCTTGGGCATTGTAATTTTTGGGAACTCATAAATGTAATTTCATGGTTTGGTTGTTTATGTTGGTTTAATGAATGAGTTTTTTTATTTGTTTTGGTTTGCTACATTTCTATCACTTTCGTGAAATATCCACTAATCAATCCGTAAGCTCACATGGGTCATGCCCGATGTGAGAACAAGGGATGACCACATTGTTATTCTATTTTAAAATGATTGTGCCAACCCATCTCTAGGAATCTGGGGTTTGAATGACCACTCTAGGTTTCTGGGAAGAATGAAGGAGGCCTGACTGGAGAATAAAGTTCTCAGAACTGTAGAATCATTGTCTTACCATCGTGATCTAGTGCACGAGTGGAGTAATGCCAGGGGTGTTAGAATCAATCCGAATAGAGGGGAGAGGAAAGTGTGAATCATGATATCCAAAATTTGGAACACTATAGGGATGAAATGAAAAGAAATTATAACTATTGACCGTGTTCGCAACATAGTATCCCTATTATGTTATCCTGAATTGGGGATAACACATGAGGGCTGACCGCTGACCATGTTTGATACACGGGGCCTGACTCGGAATGTCATCTATATTATTCTAGAACGTTGGCCTATGATAGTAAGTAATTCATAGTTCAAGAATCCCTACTTTTAGGGGGTTCCCTTAGACATGAAAGTGGATGAGGGTCGAAATAAAGGGCACATAATGCATGGAGAGTGAAGTGATGGGTTGTTCGAATGGATTCCAGCACTCTTGAAATTACACCACCGTGATGAAAAAAATTAGGTGAGAACATCAGTCTGATCAGGGATCATACTTATTTCTTGAAAGTATCTCTTTAGTGAGAAACTAGAGTGGTCGACATTTTTACGTCATGGCAATGAGGATGATAGACATGTAGTTTAACATTGTATGGTGAATAAGGGCTTAATGAATGGTCCTGAAAGGGGGGATGAGACCAGGAAGGATGTATTAGAGGGTTTAAAAGCACAAGGCTGGATCTGGGAACTAGACATCCAAATGTCACTATGTGTCCTACTAGGGAAGGAATCAATCCATACATAGTTTTGAAAGACTCGTACAGTTTGACATCATGTGGTAAAAACATAATGGGGATGGGATCTATGAAGGGGTATGTGATGTGGTAACTGTAAACCCAACATCATGTGCCTCCAATAGAGATCTCAGGCAAAGGGGCTGAAAAAGATAATTTTTAGGATGGACCTGAGGAGAAATGCCTAGGTGTTACTATATATCCCATGAGGATGGGAATCAAGCTAGACATAGTTTTCAAAGAAGAGTGTGTTGAGAGACCAACATTGGTGAGGGAGAACCTCTCTATTGGAGAAGTTAAAGCATCCCATAATTATCATGGGGTATCCTGTACATATCTAGGGTATAACCATAGTTTAAATTAATACATTGAGGATGTGGTTACTTAGAAAGGAAATGCGTAGTGTGGTGCATATCCCGACATAATGAGGAAATAATCCCAGATACACCACATGTTCCCAGCGGGATTCTTTAGACCATAGAACAGAGGTGGCCTAACTTTGGGATGGACCTGAGGGAAAGTTCTTGGGCATTCCTAAGTATCCCATAAGGATGAGAATCAATACATACGTAGTTTTGGAGGACCTGTGTAGTTTAACATCATAAATTAATATGAAGAGTGAAAGGAGAGATCCCAAAGGGGGTAATATGTTGTGTGGCCATTACATACTCGATGTGAATGAGTACATAAGTGGTCCACACCACACCACATAATCTCTGAGTAAATATTAGGTCAGGGGACTGAGGATGAAGAAGTTTGGGTTTGGCCCAAGACAAAGTGTTCAGGAATTCCTACATACCCCATTAGAATGGGAATCAAGATATACATAGGTCTCAAATGGTAGTTTAATGTCATGTAGGATGAAAGTCATGTGCGGTTTAGTTGCACCAGTAAATGTCCTACCAAAACTACTAATCCCATGTGAGTCATGTTCGATGTGAGAAACCAGGAGTAGCAATGAGATTTTCCTATTACATGGAGGCACACATTAGGTTCAATGGAACGTTAGGTGAATGATGCCCCAATATTACTGACCTTCATACTCAACACACGTAGATGCATGGAGGGGTAACACCGAGTGTGTTGTAATTACACTTAAATATAAGGGAGTGGAAAGATATGAATCATGGTACTTGAGATCTGGATTGCAATGACGGTGGTGTGATGATGGAGGATAAGTATTGACCATGTTTGAAACACAACATCTATTTCATGTTAGCCTGGTGTGGGGATAGAAAAATGATGTTTGACCACTGACCATGTTTGAAACCCAGGACCTATCGCAAAATTTCATCCGAGGTCTTCCAGGGCATTGACCCCAAGATGGTAGGTGAGCCAATGTGGCCTGGGACCAGGCCATAAAGGGGATCCCTTCAGACATATAAAATAATGGAAATCCAAATAAAGGGATCATGAAGCATGAACATGAAATGAGGGAATGTTCCTATAGAATCCAACACTTTAGACTTTTCGAAACATCACATTTGGGCATGCCAATGAGACGTGTCCGATAGAGGGAGTCAAATCCATTTCCAAGGACAAGGTTCGTGGGGATGAAAACTTCTAGTTTAAAGTCATAGAGTGAACCATTGAGAGGGGACTTGGTTAAATGGAATTTTTATATCATGGTGAAGTTGAAAAAACTGATGTGGGTGAGGACCAAAGAGGCCTTCCATCTTATTAAACATTCCTGGTGAAAACCCACACATAGTTTAAAGTCATGATACTTAGAATATGGTATGTGGTTTAACGTCATGCATGTGGATAAATGGAGGATTTTTAGTACCTGGGGATGGACTTAAAGACTAAACATCTGTGCATTCCTACATATCCCATGAGGATGGTAATCAATCCATATGTAGTTTAAGAAGACCTTAGTTTATGGTCATAGAACTCAGACTAGGCTGGGAAGAAACAATGGAGAGACATGGTGTGGTTATTGAAAAACCATATGTGAATGAGGATAATAGAAGTCCATGCTAAACCACATGCTCCCAGGGGAAACCTCAGGCCAGGGAACCAAAGGTGGAATTTGGGATGAAGCCGAGATGAATTGTCTGGGCGTTTCTACGTATCCCGTGAGGATGGGAATCAAGCCATACATAGTTCTGAAAATATTTGTACAGTTTCCATCATACAGCAAGGATGTAGAATAATGGAAGGAAGACCCCCAGTGTGAAACACATGGAATGGATATCACAAACCCAATGTGAATGACTACCCAAAATTCCCTCACTACACCGCATGATTTTGAAAGAGTTCGGGCAAAGGGGCCAGAAAGAGGACATGATTTAGGATACTTGGGGATGAACCTGAAGACGAAATTCCTGGGCATTCCTACATATCGCATTAGGATGGGAATCAATCCACATGTATTTATAGAATATGGAATGGTATTGTACCCATTCCAGGGGAAATACTGTCATGTAGGTCTGGGCCATGCACCAAAGGAAGCAACATTTGATGGATCTTGTTTGTTATTTAGAGTGGACGTGTTTTCTTGAAGCAACGACCCTAATAGGGAGAAATAGAGCATCACTACAGAAATAAATCAATATGTAGGCCTTGAAAAATGTCATGGTGGAGAACCAATACTAGACATGATGTCTCCCTCAAGTGAGGATGCCACAATGTGGTGCTGTTTTTCATCATGTGGCCAGAATGATAGCATCAAAGTTTAGGGTCGTATGACAGGACCAACCCACAAATTTTAATGTAATGCAACAAAGATGAAAAATTTTAAAGTCTTGTGGGACTATGGATTATAGTTTAACATCCCATGTCTTAGACACCCACATAATAATGAGGTTCTAAAGGGAATGCGCAAGGTGCGATATAGCATACTCGGCACAAATGAGGACATGAGTCCACATCCCATCGTGTGCAACCCCAGAGGGAGGGGTACCTCAGAACAAGGGTCCAAAAAAGATCAGAGGATATGAGGATGGGCCTAAAGACGAAATTTTTGGGCATTTCTTCATATTAAATGAGGATGGGAATCAAGACATGCATAGTTCTAGAAGATGTCGTGCAGTTTAACATCATGTGACAAGGACAAGGTAGGAGAGACTAGCTCCTAAAGGGGGAGTACGTGGTGTGGGTATTTCAAACTCAATGTGAATAAGAACATAAGAACACATATTCCAAACCACACAATACTATAAGAGTAAGGTCCAAAAGGTTGAACAAAATAGATAATTAGTGGATATTGAGATGGACCCAGAGATGAAATGTCTAGGCATTCCTACATATCCCATAAGGATGGGAATCAAGACGTATGTAGTACTGAGAAGATTAGTGCTTTTTAAAGACATGAAATAAGGATGAGGTAGATCTTAGTTTATGTTTGTAGACATCAGACTGAAATAATTGATTCTCTTCCAAGAAAGCGTAAACCTTGACAAAATACCTAAGCCAACGCGAGCTACAATCAATGTGGGAAACAAGGGTGGATAAGATATTTGAAAAATGTGGAATACCGAGAAAAGTGAAATGGAAAAGATCCTCGAATGACACCAGACTATGGATTCATCCTCTTAATGTGCAAACATGTGCAGAGGGATAACACCAAGAGTGTCAAAATTCATCTTGGACATGATGGAGTGGAAAATGATGTGAATCATGCAACCAATATTTAAGGATTTATGGGGGTGGTGTAACAATGGTTGATAAATGTTGAATATGTTTGAAACACAACATCCATATCATGTGACATGAAATGGGAATAAATAATTGAGTATTGACAGCTGACTATATTCGCCACGCAGGACTTGTGTCAAATTGTCATTTGAAATCCTCAGGGACGTTGGCCCAAGATAGTAGGAGATCATTGGGTCCTAGAATACATGCTTTTCAGGGGTCATCTCGAATGTGAAAGATGATGAAAGCCCAAATAAAGTAAAACATGAAGCATGGAAATGGATGAAAAATGTCTATGTAGAATCCAACACTCTAGGTATTAAACTTGAGTGCTCCTGGGCATGTTGGTGAATTTCCAAAGAGGGTCGAGGGGACCAATTTGAGAGTAGATGACTCAAGAAGATGAGGAGAGTAAAGGGGGATAGAGATCTCTCAAGAGAGAGGTATGTGGCATGGATGTTGCAAACTAGATGTGAATGAGGACATAATCCCACACCACAACCCATACCCCCTCGTAGAACTTAGGATAATTGTCTGTAAAGAAGAGATAATTTCTAGGAAATAGGGCTGGACCCAAAGAAAAAATGTCAAGGCGTTCCTATGTATCCCATGAGGATGGGAATAAAGCCATATGTTATTCTTAAGTGCCATGCAGTTTAACATCTTGCAGTAAGGATGAAGATAGAAGGGGGAACTCGAAGAGGAATGTGTATGGAATAGAAAATAACCCGATGTGAATGAGGGAAGAATCCCACATATGCCATAACATTCATATTTTCTCGAAGGAACTCAAGCCAAGTGGCTGAGAGAAATAATAGATGAACCTAGAATGGAATCGAAAACAAAATGTTCAGGCGTTCCTACGTATCCCATGATGACAAGAATCAATCCACACATATTTCTCGAGATGTCATGTAGTTTAATGTCAGGCACCAAGGGCATGGCATATCTTAGTTTATGGTTATAGAGATCATACCATAGATTCCCAGTTTAATTTCATGTGTGTGGGGGTAGATGGGTGAGAAGGTTAAATCATCATGCCTGTAATTTGAGAGACCACATAATAACAACAATTATTGAGGATAATTTCTAACCATGTTCACAACCCAATATCTGTATCATGTGACCAGGAATAAGAACAAAAATTTGATCATCGATTGCTGAACATATTTTCAATGTGGGACTTATGTCAAATTGTTGTTCGGGATCCTCTGTAATGTTTTCCACAAATGGTAGGTGAGACAATGTGGCATGAGACAAATCCATTATAGGGGGTCCTTTTTGAGGTAAATACATGATGGAAACACAAGTGGTGGGATGCGGGAAGCATGGTGGTACCTGTGCAGTTTAATGTCTTATGGTAAGGAAGAGGATAAATGAGGGGTGTCTCAAAGGGATGTGTGTGGCATAAAAAAATAGGCCAATATGAATGGGGACATAGAGTCCATACCAAACCATACAATCTTAAGTGAGAACTTGGGCCCAGAGGCAGGAAAGTTCGAGGGACCTAAGGCTGGGACAAGTATGAGAAGTCCCAACCAGTTTGTAGTTTATCGTCATGCGGGATAAGTGCTGTGTAGTTTACATCCTTCAGCCGAGATGGATCAGGCAATTTATTGTCTTGTAGTGAGGGAAAGATAGTTTAAAGTCATGTGGGACTTGTCAATAAAAATACTTATTGAGGAATTTATCATTGGTTGGAGGAGTAATACGCTCACCATCCCTGGTGACCAGGGAGTATGCACTATTTGGAAGACCTTGTAAATGATATAAGGTCCCTTCCATTTGGGCTCCAGCATAGGTGGATTCCTACTAGGTATCATTGGCATTATCAGGGCTAACACCATGTCACCTTTTAAGAAAGAGTGGAGGTGAAATTTCTTGTTGAAAGATCTGGCTATCTTGTTCCGATGCCTCTCTAGAATTTTCAAGGCACAAAGCCTATTCTCGTCATGAATTTCTAGTTCATACAAACAGATTTAGGCTACCTTATCTGGTGTCTAAAAATCAAAGGAAGTTGTGCATAATAAAGTAATCTGAATATCAATGGGAAATACTACCTCTATTCCATACACCAGGGAATATGGGGTCACCTGAGTGGAATTACAAGTTATCATTCAATAATACCAGAGAGCATTGGGAAGTTTATCCAGACAACTCTTCTTTTTCTGAACAATCATCTTCAAAAAAATATTAGAGAGGGGTTTTTTAATACCTCTATTTTCCAATTTTCTTACGCATGATAGTAGGAGGTATGGATAAAATGGATGTTGTACTTGGCATAAAAATTCTTTATTTTGGCTTCCCAAAAGAAGGTACCATTATCAGTGAGGATGGAATGAGGGACTCCTAATCTATAGATGATATTGGAGCTCAAATAATCACCAATAGAGTGGGCCTTGACCTCCTTAAGCACAACTACCTCTGCCCACATGGAAAAGAAATCTGTAGCGGTTAGGATGAACCTACATCGACGAGCTATCACTGGTGGATATGGTCCGACAACATCAAGTACCTAAAATGCAAAAGGACAAGATTAATTATTAGTGTGGAGAGGATATGGCAGCTGATACAAAAAATTAAAATGTATTTATCATGCATGGAACCTCTTGGAAAACTCGGTACAATCATGGATCATGGCGGGCCAAAAATACCCCAATATTCAGATCTGATGAGAGTTTTTCGACCATGTCTGATGATCCATGCAGGAACTAGCATGAAATTCTTGCATGAATTGTGAAATCTCACCTCCTTGAATGAAATGTAGTAGAATACCATCAAACTTGTGTCTGTAGAGGATCTTCTCAAGACTGGGACCACTCTATAGGGTGACCTGCAACATTTTCCGTTAGATTTTCTCATGCTCAGCTCGATCTGCTGGGAGATTATCGTGGTATATATACTCTAATAAAGGGGGTCCTCTAGTAAGGAGTCACTTCCAACACTACGGTAGGGGGACCTGGGGGTCTTGAAGTGGAGGCACCAGTGTTAAGGTTGCTTACATATGGGATATCATCATCGTCCAGAGTAACAAGAGTGAGGACTCTTCGATGCACCACATGGATAATCAAATCACCTTGATTAGGCTCTGAAAGAGATGTGGCCAAGCTGGCCAAGGCATTGGCTTGACCATTCTGGGACCAAGGGACATGAGTAAATTCTAACCAAGATGGGAACCAGGACATCAACTGGTGGGTACATTCTAACAGTGGTATGAGCTCCAGCTTCCTAAAGACGCAGTCACCGTTGATCTACTTGATGACTAGTTTAGAGTCCCCTTTCACATGTAACTAGGGAAAATCAATCTCGTGGGATAGATTGAGACCAATAATGAGAGCATGTCACTCTACCTCATTTTTGGTACATCCTTTTGACAACAAGAGTGAATATGGAAAAATAGCTTGCACTGGCTTGACAAAGACGATACTCAAGCCCACTATGTTGAGTATAGGATCATTGAGTCTTACATCGACAAAGATTCAAGAATCACCATAAAAATTAATTTCCCAAAATAGAATGGCTAGATCTGCAGAGAAGATTGCCTCATCCAAATAATCATGATCCAGAGATTGGTCTGTGGGATCTGGATAGGAAGAAAGGAATTCTTCCAATGCCTATCCCTTGATGTAATTTTGGGGGAAAAACATGATGTCAAATTGTTGTAGGATCACTGCCCACCAAGATTGATGGACTATTAACATGGGTATGTTTAGAATGTAATTTAGTGGATCCACTTAGGACACTAGTTGTATCTCATGGTGATTCAAGTAATGTCACAATTTCTTCACTACGAACACTAGCGTAAGGAATCACTTCTCGATAGAGGAGTATCTAGTCTCTGTATTGAGGAGCATGTGACTGAGATAATATAAACTATTCTCTATTCCCTCATTGTTATTCTCGGCGAGGAGGGCACTGATAGATCATTATAGATAAGTCACGCAAAGGACCAATGGATTTATAGAAACGAGTGGCATCAGAACCAAAGGTTGTAACTAGTACTAATTGATCTCCTAAAAAATAGTCTAACACCCCTCATCCCACTAATAATCGACATCTTTCTTCATGATCTGAGAAAAGGGATTACACTTGAAATCTAGATTTTTGATGAATCAACATATGTATTCTATGTGGACTTGAAAGCCTTAGATCTCCCAAAAGTTTCTCAGAGGAGACATATGACTGATGTCCTTGATCTTATCCAAATCGATCTTGATACCTCTATATCTGACAGCGAAGATGAGAAGCTTCCCAAAGGTGACCCTGAAGGCACACTTCAATGGGTTCATCTTCATATGGCCGGATCATAGGAAGAAAAACACTTTCCCAAGATCTTTGATATGGTCTTGGTACTGGTGAGATATGAACACCAGCTCATCCTTGTAGCATTCCACCAATGTCCCAAGGATCAGCTTAAATATGCGATGCATGACACACTAATAGGTGCACTTGCATTCTTCAGACTGAATGGCAATACCTGGTAACAGAAAGTACCTTGTGGTTCCTTGAAGGTGGTATAATCTTTATCCTCAGGGACTATTTGAATTTGGTTATACCCAGAATACCCATCCATGAATGAGAGATCCTGGAACCCCGTAGTGGAATAAATCAACATTTCCATCATAGGAAGGGGAAAGTAATCCTTCGGGCAGTGACCATTGAGATCCTAAAAGTTGATGCTGAATCTAATCTATCCATTCTTCTTCCTGACCGGTACAATGTTAGATAACCATCTGGGGTACTAGACCTCCTTTATGAAGTTGGCTCTAATGAGCTTATCAACATCAGCCTCAACCATGGCACAATGAGAAGGGTATATCTTTCTAGAAGGCTGTTTGAATCCACAATGATTTGCTGAAAGACTGAGGAGGTGTACAAAAACCTAGGGATCTAGTCCTAACATCTCATCATAAATCCAGGAAAATACATCAGGATACTGCTTCAGGAAATCCCCATATCGTTGTTTCTCTTCGATAGGCATAGAGGCACTGATCAATGTGGGTTTTAGATCTGTCTCATTACTGAGGTTCACCTATAACAATTCATCGAATATGGTGGATACACCCTCTTTGAAATTGGGAGGAGAATCCTACAAATCCTCTTCTTCATTCACAAATGAGGGCTCCTCGATGGTAGGAAATTCTTCTGAGTCGATAGATCCTGACGTGATAATGGCACCAGTCTAAACGGTAGTGGACACCACATCAGGGATCTCCTTAACTTCTAAAAACATAGAAATTAAAGATTTCAACCTAATTCCATGTTTCCTTAGACAAAGGGTACACATTTGATGATATGAAAGCAATAGTGGTGCATCAACTTGAGCCTACTTATCCCAGCCTAGTGAAACAAGCAAGTATGACGTATTTCTGTTACCATTGGGCAGACATCCCGATACCTTATGGGAGTAGGGGGATTTGGGATCACCTGATCCTAATTTAAATAAGAATATGAGGTGATATTCTGGCATCCCTTAGACTTGGGAATGTGCCCCACCTCATTCCAGAGATAAAAAATCATTTCCCCAAGTCCAAGGTCATGGCCTCCAATCGGTGGATCAGGAAAATATAGGCATCATCCAGGTCTATCAATGAGTCAGTCACTCCCATAGTGTTTTCAACCAAATTAGCCTGAATCTTCTTGTCCTTGCTCTTATAAAAGTCAGCATCTAGGATGTGAGCTTTACAAGAGGTAAATAGAGACACATCACCTTGGAGTATGCCTAATTGAATATTAAGGGAGTACATAAGGCATTGGAGATATGAAGAAGGGATCACCACATGTAGGTGGAGCCATGACCTACCCATAAAAGAATTGTAAGAGATGTCTTTTGAGAAAACCATGAAATTGGTGCTAGAAACTAGGCCACCAAACTGGGTCTTTAGGTGGATCTTTCCCATTGGTGTCTGCTCTGTCCTGTGATAACATTTAATTTTCAGGTTAGAGGGACTCAGATCAGCCTTAGATAGCCCCATATTTTGGAGTGTTTGGGTCAAGATAAGGTTGATCCCTGAGACTGTGTCAACAAGACAACGAAAAAACTCCACCCTGTTGAAATGTACAGTGATGTACAATGGGTATATGTGACACTATATGGATAACCTTAATCTTCTCCAGATAAAGAGATAATGGACTAACATTCTGCATGCTCGACTGCCTCAACATGGAAGACTTCTGCGGCTGCTACCTCCTTCTCAAACTGATGGGGGATTATTAAAGCCTCAGAAAGGTATTCACGTATATCCACTAATAGGAAAAGATCCTCAAGAAAAGAGATATTCACAGGAATGATGGTAAGATTCTTAATATTATCATACTTCCATGACAAGTGTGAACTTTTTCTGACAGGAGGTCGTTCTGTGACTGGAGGTATGATGGGCCCTTCTGGCTGAACCGATGGATGACTGGTGATGGGGGTGTCCCACTGCTCACTAGTCAAAATGCATGGTGTGAATATAAAATGAGGTCAAGATTAATGAGTACGATCCTCAACAGAACATGGCTGATCATAGCATGATTTTGGTGGCTCCTCCATATCAAGTAGCACAAACGGTGGTGGAGGCGGATCTGGTGAGACAAGATGTGGAGGATGCATGTGCTGAGGTCAATGATGAGCCTATTTTCTAGTTTCTTTAGCATGAAAAACTTGTCTAGAATCAATGAACAATACATCTCGATGACTCATATATCCATGTCTCCATTGATGATGGCATCAGCTGGGGACATTGGGAGGATCCGTCCAGACGTCTTCGTTGTCGGGAACTATGTAGGGGTTTACAAGCTCCACGGTATTAACCAAAGCATACCCTTGGTATTCACTTGAAGAATAATATATCACTGGATAGATTCTAAAAGGATTCAATAACTATAGGGAATGAAATTGTTCAGAGTATGAGATGATGATGGCATCAGTGGGGGACATTGTTTTATCATGCGCTGCCGATGGTTGACCTTCTAGGAAGAGGAAGGCTGAGAAATCAACTCTGAATCAGCGACTGTAGGTAATATGGAGACTTCTATACATTCAGGGTGATTCAAACGTGAATGAATAATACCATGGGCATGGGCGACTTCCTTACAAACCATCCGGGCATCATATTTTTCAGACCCATGGTTAGAAACCCGTTACCACTCACCTTCACTATCACTATCTCTGTCTGTATTTATGAACAAACATGCCACCTATGATAGGGACATACCTAACCTAACTATGTTTTTATAAACCTGGTATTGAATCCAATATTTAAACATATAGCACTGCTTGAGGGTGTACCCCAAGATCTAGTGGTAGGGGTAGTAATTAGGGCGATTAGTGAGATCTGCCTCTTCAGGCCTCCTGCATTTCGGAAAACATAAAATTCCTTATTCCAAGGCACTTTACAAATAACAGGGGACTTGAGCCTCATTAAATGATAGGGTCTGGTTACTTCTATCCCAAAAGGGGGTCTAGGAGCCCGGACCTGATGAGGGTCTAGGGGAGCTTGTTGAGGAGGTGGAACCTGATTATATCTCTTAGGTGGTGGAGGGGCATTATGCAGTGGCCCCTGCTAATTCTGAGTTGGGTGATGCTGGGACAGAGACTTCCTCTGAGGTGGCAGGCCTCTGATAGGCTATGGAGGTGGATTCACTGGTAATAACTCTAGCTACACGGGGCCTCTATTTGTGCTTTTGTGGTGGGTTTAGCCTTAGAAGATCTTCTTGCAGGAACTACAAGAGGAAAAATGTGTGTCTTCTTGGCCTGCTGCAAGGCTTCCTCTAGAAACTGGGCTTTTTCAGAGAAATCCTAAAATCCTCTGGGTATTTCTGAGTGATGAGAGAGGGGATCAGTTCAGTTTTGACATTCCACACACACATTTTCAGTAGCTTTTCTAGAGTCAACAACATATCAAAGGAGTAGGTGAGGCCTTTCCACTAGGCAAAAAAGTCTGCGATACACTCATCATGCCTCTTCTTGAACTTGAAGAGGTTTGAAATAATCATCTTCTGGGTGGTGGAACTAAACTGGTAAAGAAATTTCCTATGAAGATCCTCCCATCCATCTACTAACCCAATGGGTATTAGGTTGTAGTAGACAAACCTGGGCCCTTCCAATGTTTGTACGAAACACCAAATTTTGGTAGCCTCATACTGTGTTGGAGTTCCTAGCATGGGCCCACACCATGAGATAAAGCGGGATAAACGCTGTAGCAGATCACCTACCCCATTAAAATGGGAAAATTTACGATTTACAAAACTAGGGGGTGTTGACATATCATCCACCAATGCTGGATATGGCTTGATATCAGGCAAAATTTCCACCTATCGAGTTTCTAGAGCCTCGAGGTGGGAAATAAGTGCTGTCATTGGATCATCTAGGTGAGGATTTATATATTGATGAGGACTCATTTCCACTAGTGCATTGGAAGTTTCTTCAACATGGTATGTAGGCCCAATGGCTTATAGAGCGGCTAGTGGGATGATCATCGAGACTTCTAGGGGAACGACCTGTAGAGCGGTTGGGGGGACCTAAGCTGGGTCCCCAAGGTTATCACGCAACTCGGGTGGATTTTGTGATGTATATCACACCATATTTCCATAAACTCTAGCTTCTACCCTATCTATATGGTCTGGATGGTCAATGTCACCTAGAGGAAACTCGCTGAGGGGAGGTTGTACCTACCCCTGCTGCCCTGGTTGAGGATTACCGTAGTATGGTTTCCATTCTATAGCATGTTAAATGAGACGTTCATCGACCATATTTATATGTTCCATGAGATTTTGATGAAACACAACCTTTTCAGGGTCATCTTCCATCTTCTGCACTGAGCCAGACGGGTCAGCGGGTTTGATGCCCCCAAGATACTCTTTTCTCTTATTGGGACTCTGACTAAGGGATAATGACTCGAAAGGTGGGGGAAGACCTAGTAAATTTATCTTCTATCAAGTAGCCCTTCCAAATTCATCCAATAAGTATGGAACCCCCCGAGGGGTAAGTTCTATTCAAGGAGCTCTATCTCATTCTCTCCCTCTGATAGGTCAGCTATGTTAACTATGACTGTACCTGAAGGCATATCCTCAATATTTCCTAACAAGTAATGTTGGGACCATATAGAACCAAAATTAAGGGCCACATACTGCCCTCAACAATGGATCTAAATGTGGGATGAATCTTCCTTAATAATTATACATAACACTTTAAATCTCTGAACGCATCATTGCTAGAGGGTCTTATGGAGACCAGGCGACTTAGGGTGCTAGGCCACAGGGAGCATGACCAAGTTGAACTTACGACATTGATGGCCAATATCTTGAAAGTGTTCATGACTATTATGGAAATACACCCACCGATGACATAGATGGAAGTTTGTTTCCCAAAGGGTTTTGCGAAATCACGTGACCTTCTCCTGGGTAAGAGGTTCTGGTGTATTGAAGTTTGTGGTTACAACTTTCCAAAACATCTCTGGGGAATGGTCCACTGAGAGGATATACCAAAAGATCCTTTCCTCAGACTCGGGATCCAGCCCTTGGTTTCCCCATTCATCAACTGGGAGCAGATGAGGGAACGATAAAAGCACCAAAGAAGACTGTTGTGATGACAAACTGGCTAGTGGAGAATACAACGAGTGATCTGACAAGCCTCCACATCTTGGGATGTCTTCCGATGAATGAAAAGATTGAGCCACCACATCTTAGTAAGACATACTAGCGGCCATAGCTTCCCGCACAGGGGATGCAGTTACTGATGGTGGGTCATGATGCTGTTTTTCCTCTATTGGTCCCCAGAACAACTCTCTGTGATCTATGGTTGAGGTAGAGAATGATTCTATTGACTATAGGGAGGATTAAACTACCATTACTTGGAAGGAGGCCAAATCTTCCTCCTCATATATGTATCTTCAAAGGGATGCAGGGATTTAGTGGACCTCACTTTCTGGAAGGATGAGGCTTATACACCTTGTTCCTACCCCAAACCCAAACATAGAAGATCGGGGTGAGGGTTCCATTACTGAATTTAATTCCACCTTAAAATCTGAGAAGCAGATGGGTCTAATCATGATATGAAACTTCTCAGTATTATTCCTTTAGTGGTGGTGACCCACCCTTCTGCCCTGGGATGATTCTTCAGGATAGGGTAGGTTTTCAAAATAAGGAGGACCTTCAGCTGAACTGGTTCTGGGGTAGATAGGACTTTCTCTTGGGTGATATGGGGTTCGAGGAGCACCCAGAAAATTTTTAAAAGGAACATAGGGAGGGCCTTTCTATCCGCTATATGTTGTGGGGGGCGGGGGACCTCCGTGAGAAGTGTTAGAGTAGGTAGGACCTCCGTTGGAGATGGTGGGTGTATGGGAAATACTTCCATGTTTGTTTCCATTAGTGGTGATGGTATGATGGGATCCTTCATACCAGTCTAACTGAACACGGGGAATACCTCCGCGTTGGACAATAATGAAGAGGGGAAAACCTCTAATTCTCTGATCACCAAGATGAGGAGGACTTTCAGCCGCTGTAGTAAGAACATGGGAAATACTGGGAAGACCTCCATGATGATGATTTACTAGGCGGGGATGATCTTCACATCAGTGACCTTTGACAGGAGGAATGACTCCATACCTAGTATCATGAGTGTGAAAGAAACCTCTGTGGTGGATGTCAGCGTGGCATGGAGAGCCTTCACTCAGATCGATGGTGGCATGGGGATGACCTCCATGTTGAACTTGGGAGTGGGGAGGGCCTTAACTCTCATTTATGGGGGTCATAGGGAGGAACTTTGTTCTATATTCCATCACCATGTGTCGGCCCGCGATGAGTACTACCTTTATCGGTGTCCAAGTAAGTTGTCCCAACCTGCCTGTGGGGCGGTTGGGGCCTCGTTCCGAGTTGGGCGTATAAGTTCCCATGCTCAACATAAATAGGGAATTGATAGTATGCATCAGTTATGTCATGGGATACTATAGTCATTGATGATGACGCCCCTTGGTGGACTCCCTCCTTAGCTTTCACCCGACATTGGTGTTGGTTAACCAGATTGGGGCCGGTGGTGAAGGTGTGTAACTCACCTACTCCTCAGCCTATGGGATTGGGTTGTGGAATTGATGTGGCTTGGTGGGATCCCTCCTTGGTGGCCCCTGGGATGGGATTATAGCTGGGTTGGCCCAGACTTCCCTGACCTCTTTGGCATAAGGGGGTGAGTTATCAAAGCGTTCTAGGGAGAGGTTGCTAAAACGATTGTAGGTTGGAGTGGGGAGTAGTGGCTTCCTGTGAGACCATTGGGGGAAGCGACAACAATGAGGTGTAGAATACTCTAGGTCCTATCAAGATATATCCCTAATTGATATAATCAATTATTCCTCATACCATATGTCATGACCCATCCCATGAGGCCTGTGCCATGACTACCAAAAGCCCACCTGAAAATTCCATTTAATTATTTTGGGAATCTTATGAGTCCGTGAAAATTGACGGCACGTGATTCCGAGTCCTGGAGTGCCAGGAATGAATTTTTGAACTTTTCTTTCAGGTACGTTCAATAAAGGTTTGAGAGAGTTTTTGTAACTTTTGAACTGGTCCTCGGAATTAAAATCTGAGGACACCGTTGAACTCGCAGCGCCAGTATTCGCTTAAAGAGACCTTCACCTCGACCGCAGTGGGTCGAGAGTGAATGATAAATTTTTGTACTTTTTGTGAAATAATTAAATAAAATAAAAATGTCTAAATTTTTTATTTTAGAAACCCATAAACATGGGTTATGGTGGTGGGGACCACCCAAGCCTAAACCTCCCATGTGAGTGTTAAGAGGTAGGGACCACCTTAACTAACCTCCGAATTTGAAATTAATGACGGGGACCACCCTAACCCTCTTAATGGGGGAGAAACCACTCAAATACCCATTAATTATTTTCCTCCATTAATTTGAGCCAATAAAATTGATACAATTAAATATGCCAACACCCCATTTAATTGTTGGAGACAACCAAGAATTAATGAAATGTGTCAGCATTTTAATTGTGCCAACCTTATTAATCTACTTAATTTACACTAATAAGTTAGCTAATCCTCATCTTGGTGGAATTGGGGGAAACTATTAGAAAAAGGGAGAAGTTTTGGAGAATCGTGGAGAAACTTATCCTTCAATGAAGAACACTCTCACCGAAGAGGAACATCTTCAACTATGATGAACCGATGAACGATCTCGTGATTAGAGGCGTGTGGCGAGCATGACAAACATCGACATCTTTGAATTCTTACATGCGCCAACACCAACAAACCTTCGCGGTAGGGTGGTTGTTTGAATTTATCCCCCTTATCCGTTCTGGATAATTCATCATAAATTTCAGGAAGAGATTATAGCCTCTTGCTACCGCTCTAACGCGGAGAGTGTGGGACAAACAAACATGGCCCGACCACTCTGCAATTCTTGTGTTCTTCGCGATGGAGGAGGAAAACAACCAACCTATGTGGGGCACAAGAATGGAAGTCGACACCACCACCGACCGCGACGAAGGTGATGGCGCAAAAGCACCACCCCGTGGCCACCGCGCCGCCCGCGGACTCCGCCGCCCGCAGCCTCTGCTGCCCTGCGGCCTCCGCCCCATGGGTAGGTTGGGACCTCGGAGGACGTCCTAGTAGATTGTTTCATTTTTTCTTCAGTTGTATTGTCTTTCAGTTCTACTTATACCTTTACTATTGGGCTTGTATTCCGGCCCCTTTTTACTTTCATCACTCTTTTTTCTAAATAGTATACTTGTGTTCATATCTTACTGTGTGCTTGGTTGTGTGTGTTTATAGGTTATAAAGGAAATTCCTTCATGGTTTTAGGAATTACGCCTTTCGATGCTAGTCTCCATCCCCTGGCCTATAGAAGGTAGACTTGGGGTAGTCACGGCATGGGCCCCGGGGGACGGGTCGTGAGAAATTGGTATCAAAGGGAGGTTCTACCGTAGAACAGAGGACTCTGATCTTTATTTTTAATGGAAATTGTTTTAAGTGTGGTGAGTGTGGTTATCAGTTTAGGGAATCCAGTGTTGGTGCGGGGGCCGACATATCCATACACCAGGACCCTGACTTCTGATTTCTGACTCAGTGCACAAAAATACTGATTGTGTGTGTGTTTTGAAGATTTTTCTTTGTGATCACTTTGAGTCAGCTCACCAGGTATAAATTTTTTACCGTGAAGAACCTGTTTCTTTTCAGGATGCCTCCACGCAGATAGCCAGCTACGGTTTTGGATATATTATACACTAATATCCCACTAAGTGACGAGGCCTCGGTGCAGGGCCCAGTTCTAGTAGAGGCACCAACAGTACCATTACCCATTGGGCCACCAATGTGACCAGCCCCAGTAGTAGAGGGTGTATGCCACTTGAGCGCATTGCATGAGTTTCAGCACTAGAGGACACCCAGGTTCAGGGGAGAGACAAAACAACAAGCGGTTGAGGATTGGTTGGAGGCCGTGGTGAGAGTTTTACGACTGGTAGGGACACCAACTGATCTCATGGTTATCCTTTCCGCTATCTTTCTATAGGCATCAACATGCAGATAGTGGTGATTGATGCTCCAGGTTCATGATGAGGTGATGCTTCTCTGGGCAGACTTCGAGAGCCTGTTTTGGGCAGAGTTTGTTCCAGGGACTCTTCGCGCAGTGCGCATTCAAGAGATTCTTCATCTGCAGCAGGGCAACATGACTGTGGATCAGTACTCAGTGAGGTTCACTGAACTATCAAGCTACTCCACTGATATGGTGCAAGACCCATTCTTCAAGGACCAGACCTTTTAGTAGGGACTCAGGTGAGATATTAGGGATTTGATGATCTCACTCAGCATCCTGACGTTGTAAGGGGTGTTAAAGTGAGCCCTTTTAGTGGAGAGTTTTCTTTCTAAGCAGTCACCAGTAGCGAGACCCACCACCAAACATCACATAGCGGAGTCTTCTACAATTTCCAGCAGATAGATTTCCCAGAGGTCTAAGAGGACCAGACATATAGGTGGATGACCGCATGACTCAGGATTGGTTGTGTAGGGCACCCGAGGCAGAGCCAGTCATGCCAGGAGCGGGCAGTGTTACGTATGTGGCAGGCAGGGTCACATGGCTCGTGACTGTATGAACCTCCATATAGATGATCAACAGATAGTCGAAGGACCTCCTATAAAGAGACAAAGGTTCAACTGAGGAGGTCCACAAGGAGTAGGCAGACATGGCTGTGCAACTGGCGGTGAGCGATGATTTGAGATGTTATCGCCTCCACCACCAGGTGGTCCACCCCGACCACTGGGAGTAGGAGGACATGATTGAGCTTAGCTCTAGGTAGCTAAGGCCTATGATCACAGCACTCTAGAGATGATACGAGGTATGATATGTGTCTACTCTACCTTAGCTGCAGTACTTATTGACACAGGTTCCAATCATTCTTTTATTGACACTACCCTCGTTCAGAGCTCGGAGATTCTGACAGAGTTGTGTGCTCTATCCTTACAGATAGAGACTCTTATGGGAATAGATTCGATGATTACGCACTAGTTTCGGTAGTGTGAACTTACTCTAGGAGGCGAGAACTTCGGCTGGGATCTCCTAGTAGCGACATCGAGGCCTTACGATGTCATCTTGGGTATGGGCTGGTTATCTAAAGTCTATGATCAAATTAACTGTTTAAGGTGAAAAGTGCAGTGTGTCTGCATGGATGGGACCAGGTTTACCTTCACCGGCGAGAAGGGAGCCTTTACAGCACAGGATGGACTTACCCGGAGGAGGGTGTAACCTATCACTCATCAATTATCTAGCCTTACCCTCAGAGCGGTTGATGTGGAGAGTCTGAGCTATCCTGTAGTGGTGGACCAGTACATAGATGTCTTCCCTGATGATGTTCCAGGTCTACCTCTTCACAAAGAGGTGGTCTTTTAGATTGACTTGTACCTCGGGATGACACTGATATCGACACCAGTGTATCAGATGGATCCCTCAGAGCTTCAGGAGCTGCGGGTACAGCTGGATGACTTTCAGGGTAAAGGGTTTATTCGTCCCAATGTTTCTCCTTGTGTAGCCCTCATTTTGTCTGCCAAGAAGGTGGATGAGAGCTTGATACTTTTTTTCAACTATTTACGCATGAACCAGGTGACCATGAAGAACAAGTACCCACTTCCGAGGATTGATGACCTCATTGATTAGATAAAGGGAGCACGGTGGTTCTTGAAGATAGACCTTAGATCAGGCTATCACCAGCTCAGAGTATGAGATGAGGATGTGCAGAAGATGGCTTTCAGATGTCGGTATGACCACTACGAGTTCTTGGTTATTCCATTTGATGTAACCAATGCCCCATTAGTGTTCATGGAACTCATGAGTAGTATCTTTCAGCCATACCTTGATCACTTTGTAGTAGTCTTCATCGACGACATTATGATCTACTTGACTACTAAGGAGGAGCATGCCTACCATTTGCAAGTAGTACTGGACACACCCCGAGAGCACCAGATTTATGATAAGCTCTTGAAGTGCCAGTTCTGGATCCAAGAGGTTCACCTTCTGGGACATGTCATATCAGAGGCTGGATTTGTAGTGGATCCAGAAAAGATTGATGCGGTACTTGATTGGGAGCCACATAGGAGTGAGAAAGAGGTACAGAGTTTCCTGGGTTTGGACGGATACTACTAGAGATTTATGCCATATTTCTCTAGAGTTGCAGCACCAATATCAGCGTTGACGAAGAAGGGGCAACCCTTCATGTGGTCAGAGAGATTACAATGGATTTTTCAAGAGCTGAGGCAGAGTCTGACTAGTGACCGCCTTTTTAGGCTTTCGGAGGAGGGCGTAGGGTACTTAGTATACTGCAATGCATTAAAGACCAGGCTCAGATGTGTTATGATGCAGGAGAGAAAAGTGATCACATATGGTTCTCGACAGATGAGACAACATGAGCAGAACTATGCTACCCATGATCGAGAGTTAGCAGTAGTGGTCTTCACATTGAAGTTGTGGTGACACTATCTTATGGGTGAACATTTTACAGTCTACTCTGATCACAAGAGTCTTAGGTATATCTTCTATCAAAAGGACCTGAACCTAAGAAAATGACGTTGGCTTGAGTTCCTCCAGGACTATGACTTCGAGATAGTATATACTCCAGGAAAGGGGAACTTTGTAATAGATTCACTCAGTAGGAGATCTGGTATACAACTGCTTGGTGAGGCGATGAAGCAGTTGGCCTCTTTACAGTTATCCTTTGTGGATCGAGATGGAGAATATTTCCTTCAGACTCTTACAGTCACTCCCCCACTTCTTCAGTGATTCAGAGAGGCACAGTGTGGGGAAATTGACTTTGAGGCATGACGTGCTCAGATATCCACAGGACAAGCACCCGATGGATTTTATGAAGGTGGGGAGCACACCATTCTTTTCAGAGGATGTACCATGGTACCAATTTCACTTCAGGAGGATGTGTTGAGAGAGTTCCACATCTACCATCTAGCGTTACATCCAGGAGCAGAGAAGATGTGTCAGGACCTTCGACGATAGAAATGGTGGCTGAGGATGAAGAAAGAAGTAGCATAGTTTCTCTCGATGCCTCACTTGTTAGTAAGTGAAGATGGAGCATCAGGTACTAGCAGTCTTGGTTCAACCTATAAAGGTCCTAGAGTTTAAGTGGAATGAGATATCCATGGACTTCGTGATAGGACTTCCACATACATCCAGAGGTCATGACTCTATCTGGGTGATCATCGACCGACTCACCAAGTCGGCCCACTTCCTACTGATCAGAGATTAGGGTTCAATAGAGAGATTGGGATGCCTCTATGTGCAGGAGATTGTGTGGTTACATAGAGTACCCTTGATGATTGTCTCTGATCGTGATACATGTTTCACCTCCCAACTATGGAAGGGGTTGCGGGAGGATTTTGGGATAAAACTTTGTTTGAGCACCGCCTTCCATCCTCAGACGGATGTCCAGACTGAGTAGACCATTCAAAATCTCAAGGACATGCTGCGTGCTTGTGTCCTAAACTTTAGTCACAGTTATGAGGATCACTTGCCTTTGGTGGAGTTTTCACACAACAACAACTATCACTCCACTATTGGGATGACACCTTTTAAGGCATTGTACGAGCGACCTTTCATATCACATTTATGCTGGACAGACCCTGGGAAGTCAGCACTAGTGGGACCATAGATGGTATGGGCTACCACAAAGAAGGTTTAGATCATCTTGGAGTGGATACAGACTGCACAGACAAGGCATAAGTCTTATACCGACAGGATACAGAGACCTCTAGAGTTCAAGGATGGAGAACACATATTTTTACGGGTCTCACCTCGATGAGGTTTGTAGAGATTTGGATAAGGAGAAAAGTTATCTCTGAGGTTCATCGGACCCTTCCAGGTCCTTAGTAGAGTTGGCGAGGTGGCTTACCTCTTAGCTCTTCTACCTCAGTTGCACCGGGTGCATGACGTCTTCCACGTATCCCAGCTGAGGAGATACATGTACAACCATTCCCATGTTATAGACCACAGAGAGCTGGACGTCGATGATGGGGTGAATTTTATGGAGGCTCCAGTTGATATTGAGTATCGTCAAGAGCAGGTCCTTCGTGGGCAGTCGATTCCTCCGATGTACGTTCGTTGGAACCACGGGAACCTCCAAGAGAGCACATGGGAGAGAGAGGCTCAAATTTGTGCCCAGTACCCACACTTGTTTTCCTAGTTTTGAGTTATGGATTATGGGGATGTAAATCTCTGAGGTGGGGAGAATGTAAAACCCAGAAATTCCATGTAATTTTTTTTTGAATTTTACAAGTCCATGAAAATTGACGGCACGTGATTCCGAGGCTCAGAGTACCCATAATGAATTTATGAACTTTCTTTGGGTATGTTTAGTAAACGTGAAAGATGATTTTTGTAAATTTTTTAACCGGTACTCGGAATTGAAATCAGAGGACACCATTGAACTCGTAGGGCCGGTATTCTCTTAAGGAGACCTTCACCTTGACCGCAATGGATTAAGAGTGAAAGATAAATTTTTGTGCTTTTTGCGAAAGAATAAAATAAAATAAAAATGTCTAACATTTTTATTTTAGAAACTCCTCAACATGGGTTATGGTGGTAGGGACCACCCAAACCAAAACCTCCCATGTGAGTGTTAATAGGTGGGGACCACTTAAACTAACCTCACAATTTGAAATTAATGTTGGGGACCACCTGAACCATCTTAATGGGGTAGAAACCACTCAATTCCCCATTAATTATTTTCCTCCATTAATTTGAGCCAATTAAATTGATATAATTAAATATTCCAACACCCCATTTAATTGTTGGATCCAACAAATGATTAATGAAATGTGTTAGCATTTTAATTGTGCCAAACTTATCAATCTACATAATTTTAATTAATAAGTTGGTTGTTCATCATCTTGGTAGAATTGGGGGAAACTATTGGAAAAAGGGAGAATATTTGGATAATTGTGGAGAAAATCATCCTCTAATGAAGAACGCTCTCGCTGATGATGAAGGTCTTCAACTACGATGGACCAACGAATGAGCCCAGGATCAGAGGCGTGTGGCGGGCACGATGAACGTCAACATATTCGAATTCTTTCTCACGCCAACGTCAACGAACCTTCAAGGTACGATGGTTGTATGAATTTTTCCCCTTACCCGTTCTTGATAATTCATCATAAAAATCAAGAAGAGATTATAGCTGCTTCCTACCACTCTAACACAAAGAGTGCGGGCCAAAAAAACATGGCCCGACCTCTCCGCATTTCTTGTGTTTAATTGTTGTGTTCTTTGTGATGGAGGTGGATGGAAACCAACCTCAGTGGGTCATGATAATGGTGGCTGACACCAATTTTGGCTGTGACGAAGGTGACGACGCCACCCCGCAGCCACTGCGCCGCCCACAGCCTCTGCCACCTGCCGCCACCGCGCCGGCCGAGGACTCTGCCGCCCGTGGCCCTCCACGGTCCCCGCAGCCTCCACCATCCCAAGGCCTTGCCGCTCCACAACCTTTCCACCTCACGACACTCTGCGGCATCTGCAACCATCGCCGCCTCACGACACTCCACGGCTCTCGCAACCATCACCGCCCTGCGACCATCCGTGTCCCCTGCGAACTTGCCACCCCGCGGCCCCCACAGACTCACCTTCCCGCGTCCTCCACTATCGAGCGGCCTTGCCACCCTGTGGCCCTCCATGGCCTTTGTAGCCTCACCGTCCCGTAGCCTTGTGGCCCTCACGGCCTCGCCGCTCCGTGGCCCTTCACGACCCCCATGGACTCATCGCCCTCATGGCCTCCAGGTCGCCCTCGCGGCCTCTACGCCACCCTGGAGGCCTCGCATCCCTCCGCGGCCTCCACGCTGCCCCACGCAGGCCGGGCTAGACCTCGTGGGATGAACTAGACTTTTCAGGCTGGGTTGGGCAGGGTCGGTCTGACCAGGTCAGACCAAACTCGGGCCAACTTCGAACTTTTCGCTCTGTTGGCCATAACTTTAGCACCGGTCATCCGTTTTATGAACCATCAGTGGTTCTAGAAACCTTGGAGTGATATAGTCACCATGAGTATACCCCACTTGAAATTTGAATAAAGTTTTATTACAGTTGGGTTGGATCGAGCATGAGTCTAACTGGGACCTTAGAACTAATAGGCTAATAACTCACAGATCAGGCGTCTGATTGGCGCACCGTCTGTTGCGTTGAGACCCCTACGATGTGGCGATCCTTTGAGATACTTCTTCGTGAGAATTTGTGGAAGTCAGAGTATCGAACAGTGGCTTGTGGAGCAGACCCTTCTAGAGACAGTTGAGAATAGTGCGGGAACCCAGTAGCTGGTTGTGACGTGAAGAATTAATAGTGATCCTGTGTGGGTCAGCACCTAGAGATCCTGTGTCAGTCAACACTGAGCGATCCTGTGTAGGTCAGCACCGAGAGATCCTGTGTGGGTCATCCCTGAGTGATCGTGTGTGGGAGATCCCCTAGTGATTCTGTGTGGGTCAGCACCGAGCGATCCTGTGTGGGTCAGCACCTAGAGATCCTATGTGGGTCAGCACCGAGCGATCCTATGTGGGTTAGCATCGAGCGATCCTTTGTGGGTCAGAAGCAGAACCTCTTAGCAGAGTAAGAAGAATTAGTAGTTACATCTAATCATATCTACTACTGTACTTAAGTTATACCTGGTGTGAGTTGATTCCGTACCTGTGTGATACTTTCTTTTGTGGTAATAACTTGGTGGTATTCTTCTGTGTGGCATACCCGTGTGGTACTTACCTATGTGTTATTACTTACTTTGTGGAACAGTTGAGATTTGGACTTTTGAGTTGGACTCTAGGTTTTCCTCATGATTGAGATGGGTTTACTTGATAGCCTAGGTATATGTATGGGCATATACCTAAGTAGGGTTGACAGTTGACTTCATTCTTTGTGGTTTATCCTTTGTGGATTTTGTGAGACCATGAGGGTCTCGGGGTCCCTATTGAGTATTGTTATACTCACTCCTACATTGGCTATGCCTCCACCTTATTGTGTTTGGTACAAGGGACGGACAACGCTGATCGGGGCTAAGGGTACCAGGACTAGACGGGGCCTGTAGGTGGACTATATGGCATGTCAGTATGCAGAGGAGACAGGCAGACGTGGAGTGTTGATGAGGAGATCTATACCTACACTTCCGATTAGAACCTCGGAGGATGTCCCAATAGCTTATTTTATTTTTTTTCTTCACTTGTATTGTTTTTTAGTTGTACTTGTACCTTTACTGTTGGGCTTGTATTCCAGACCCTTTTTTACTTTCAACACTCTTTTTTTCTATATAGTTTACTTGTGTTCGTATCTTTCTGTGTGCTTGGTTGCATGTGTTTATAGTTTATAAAGGCAACGCCTTCCCGTTTTTAGGAATTATGCATTTCAGTGATAGTCACTAGCCCCTATCCTATGGAAGGCGGGCTTGGGGTAGTCACGACACGGGCCCCGGGGGACGGGTCGTGACACAGTAAAATGATGTTATTGATTACCCTCCTCTGAAAAAGTTCAGATGGTGAGATGGGTCATGGGTTCCTAGCATCCATGGATGTGCAGGCTATCATAAAAGAGATGGAGCCACACAATATTGTCACATTGGTGTTTCCCCGGACCCTGGGTCAGTGGGTGGGTGGTGATCAGTTTTCTGAAATAGCAACTTAGGTCCTGGAAATAAAGAAGATTCAACCATTAATACTTAAAGGAGGAAAGCAACGTATAGTGCCCCCACACTATTCCATATCTCATGGTTGGTAAGAAGGATTCACACTGACAATGTCATAGACCGGGAGATCTAACGTTCAACTGACCCAATCTCTGGTGAGTTTCATGCCAAGCCCACTATTTTCTTGGTGGGACCTAGAGCTAGATAGATAGATTTGGTGACATGATTATCCACTGATGTATCGAACTATACTAATCTCTAGAATTAGGAGAATAATTTCATGTCGTGTTCACCATTTCTATTTCCGACACTTTGGTCGGGGTGCACATTCGTCTGTTAAGGATGCACTGATTGTTTCCCTGCATTCCCTCTTTCCAAAGGCGGGTGACATTCATCACTTATTTATGGAGGTTTTATCCTATATCTAAATAGGATTATAGGACATTAGTTTTTCTTTCCATCGATTCCTCCTCAAAATTCATCACCAAGTTTGTGTATCCCTTAAATACTAAGACTTTGTTCGTGAAACTCTTCCCCAATGCCATATCCTCATGGACGCCGGTTAATTACGCTGCTTCTATCCAGACATTCTAAGCGGTCAAGTGAGGGAAACCAACTTTTATTGGGGGAGTAGTCACGTTGGACATTACTGGCATGTCTGGATGCTAAAACACTGATGTGTCTGGTTTTCTTACCCTTATAATAGGGCTTCTCGAAGGCATAGAATCATGAGGCATCCCACGTCGAGTTTGAGGAATTATATTCCATAGGCATGTCCATGAGGGGTTTTCTCATCTTATAAAGTTTAGCATAGGGCATGTTGTGAGTTTAACGTATAGAGGAGATGGATCAGACTGATCAGAATACCAATAGTAGTGGATCAGAGTGGATCAGATTGGTACATCCCTAGAAGTGGAGCATCTGGAAGGTTTACCATATGGTGGATCAAAATGCCAAATTAGGATGAATCTGAGATGGTGTGTCCTATAGAAATAATATGTCACATTGTGAAAACTGATATGGACACCACTAAGGGAGGATTCAGGGAAGTGTATCCCAAAAAGGGGGATACCAAGGTTTACTATTGGTTGGGATTGAACCTCATAGAGGTTTCCTATATACCCTAAGTGGACAATAGGGATAAAAACCCACTTAGTTCAAATAAATTCTGAACCAAGGTGTACATAAAGGAAAATGACAGAAGACATGTTGGGGCTTACACATGGATAACTTCCCATCGCAAGAGGGACACTCATGGTTGGATGGTTATGGATTGTGTTGGGATTACGCATGGTTAGCTACTTAGGTGGATGGAATGAATTTACTGGGAGGTGGAAACCTAGGTAAGAATCAGGATAAATAATGGAGTTTTCATTGGAATGGATGGGGGATGAGATGGAACAATCATGAAGGTGATGATAGTGTTGGGATTAAACCTTATAGAGGCTTCCTACGTATCCCTGTGGTAGGGAATCAAAGTCTATATAGTTCAGTGGGGCGATGGGACACCTGAGGAGGTGGCCTATGAGAATAGATGCATGGTTGGGACCTAGAGGAAGTAGAACCTTCAGGTTGTGGGATGATCTTCCCGAAATGTAAAGGCTCAAGGGAGAGACTAGGATAAGACATGAGTGATGGTCTTGAACCGCATGGAGGCTTCCTACATATCCCCGTGGTTGGGAATCAAAGTCCATGTAGTTTAGGATGGGTCATGGAATTAGGGTGTACATGAAAGAAAATGAGACAGAGGCATGTTGGGGGTTACACGTAGTTAGTGACATGAGAGTTGGTCTGACGCCACTAAAGGTCGGACCAAGGGTGCGGTTCCCAACAAAGGGGATATCAAAGTTTACCAGTGTTTGGGATTGAAACTAATGGAGGCTTCCTACATACCATATCTAGGAGACATGGATTGAAACCCACATAGTTCTAATGGGTTTACCAGTGTTTGGGGTTGTAACTTAGGGAGGATTACTACATACCCTGTCTAAATATAGGGATCAAGACCCACATAGGTTGAATGGGTTTACTAGTGTTTAGGGTTGAACCTTAGAGAGGATTCCTACATACCCTATCTAGGAGATAGGGATCAAAACCCACATAGTTAGAATGGGTTTACCAGTGTTTGGGGTTGAACCTTAGGGAGGCTTCCTATGTACCCTATCTAGGATATAGGGATCAAGACCCACGTAGTTCAAAAGCATATAGTTTAACATCATGCATGATGAGAAAGGGGAATATATTTTAATGTCATGCAGGATGAGGGTGAACTGACGTGAAGTGGTCAAGACTAGTGGATAAGGGTCCTGAACCTTTGATAGGCTTCCTACATAACATACCTAGATGGGCCAAAGATCAAAGTACACATAGTTGAGTTAGGTGGGGAATGGGTATTACACACCAAAAGGAAGCCTGGGTAGGATTCCATGGTTAATGTCCACATGAGTCATGATTAGTGTGAGAAACAAGAGGCAACAAATACTTGATGATCACGTCACAAAAGGTGTGGCTGTGAGGAATAGATTGGGGATTAAGTGTGTTTAACGGCCTAGAGAGATGGATATTGGGACTTACTCTTATATGGAGGCCTGATGGTGATAAATCCAAAATGTAGAGGGATGGGGTATCAAAGGTCTTTGTTCCCATCTCTTCTTTGGAATTTGTGTGCATAATAAGAGAGGAGGAGAAAGGATGATACCTACCGCTAGAATGGATAGGGGATTACACCAAGATGGTTTCCCTCCCCCACAGATAGATGATGTTCTATGCAAGGAGGATCTCATTCGATGTGAGGAAGATCTCAATCCTGTGGAGACTAGTGGGAATGGAAAATATCTGAGGTGGGGCACCATGTATATATTTCATGGGGAGAGGTGATAGTTTAACAGCATGTTCTGGGGACGATGGTGCATGGTAGTTTATCATCCTGTAGTTCAAACGATGAGGATTTTCTCTCCACCCCCAGGACTTACATAATCAGAACACTTTAACCCTTGGTGAAGGGAAGGAATTGGAAATGCCATATGGAGACAAGGCTATGGAGTTATCCATTAAAGGTCTCATGTTTGTTTGGTTATGTGAAGAAGAAATAGTCGTTAGTGTGCCTATATGAAGAAGCATGAGGAAAAGCAACACAATATGCTACACCTCCCAAGGGACCTTGAAAGCACTCCATACAAGCCTAGAGGGCCGTAAAATAAGGGGAATTATGAAGAAAAGGTGTTCACAGGAAGGGACCTTGCGAAGCTCTGGTACTCGACAAAGTGTAGAGACTTCGAGAAGCAGTATGCTTTGCAAAGTGAAATGGACTAGACTAGGCATGGAGTATACATGATTATGAAGGGTTCTTTGTGAAGTGCAATGGATTTCACAAAGTAGGAATTTTTGGATCAGGGGTGACCTAAAAAGAGAAGTATCATGATGTGATATACTTCACGAAGCATAGTTATCCTTCCTTAGAATGGGGTCCATATGTGCATGGAAGGTACTTCGAAAATCATGAGTGATTTACAAAGGCCTAAGTTCCCTCAGGGATCTCCTTCCTTTGCGATGACCCATGGGCTTTGTGAGGGTCATCCCTTCTTGAATAGGGGGTTCATATGAGACAGGGGATAGTTATTTACCAATGATCAAACACCTTGAAGAGATCATTTTTTAATGCTTCGCAGTGCAGAGAGTGATTTGTGATTTGAGAGATAAGAAGGTGAAAGGTCGGGGTATTCATCCTTTGGGTTCAGGGGAAGCCTGTTATTTATAGGTGAGAGGTGGTGAGAAGCTCTAATAGTGTTCCGCGAAGCTGCTTTCACTTTTCCATCAGAGGTGGCTTGCATCAAGTTTGATGTAACCGTGGATTTGACTGTCATCACCTCTGCAGTGCTACGGCCTCCTTCATTCCCTCCATGACACTCGAAGAGGCTTCTGTCAATTTCCATGGAATCGTAGAGGCGTTCCTATTCCCTTAGCGGTGTGAATCCTTTATTCAATTGTCTCATAAACATAGATTCTTACACCTCTTTACTCTACGATGATCAATGTGGGCCCCACAGATTTTCACCGGTCGTGGTGCTGAAGGGCTTCCTGCTGGCCGCAGTGTTGAAGGGCTTCTTAATGGCTGCTGTGCTGAAGGGATTCTTCAAAGCCACTGTTGTGAAGGGATTTGTGATGGTGCTGTGCTAAGTAGACCATTTTGACATTGGTGTGCACTTTTATTATTTTTCATATGTACATATCTTGGCACCAACACAGTTGAAGATAAACTTCATGATTTCCCAAAACTATTTCAAAAGTTAAAGAGTTGCAAAAATACACCATTGTATACTAGTCATACTAAATATACAACATTTTTAGCCATAATTAATATGTATAATGTAAAATATCACAATGGATGGAGTGACACCATATTTATTGATTTTTTTTCTCTTGAATGATTTGATACCAAAAGATAATGAGCTTCCTTAAAAAATATATGATGCTAAAAAAATTATATGTTTAATGTGTATGGTCTCTGAAATAATAAATTCCTATTAAAATGACTATATATTGCTTCAAAAAGACCATGAATAACTTAAAAAATTCGAAAAAGTGTAGTTCATCTTGATTATATAAATATGAATCAAGTAATTAAAAAGTTTTAAGGTAATTTCCAATCATTTAAAGGTTTAGAAACTTATATGGAAGTGAGGAGACTATAAGAAAATTGACATGGAATGAAGATACAAGAAATCAAGATGATATACTTCATCACCTAGTAGACTCTCATTAGTGAAAGAAAATTGGTCATGAGTATCTTGAATTTGGAAACGATCTAAGAAACCTTTGTCTTATACTTTATATGGTTGGAGTGAATCTTTTCGTTTTACAAAGAAAAACTCAAGGTAAACAGGTCGTTATGTTGATAAAATATAAATTTCTATCATGGTTATGCATTAAGTGAAAATTCAATATGTTTTTCTTACTTATACTAGGACTAAAAAAACTAGGAAATGATATTGATGTTTATTTTGATCCACTGATTGAAGATTTAAAATTAATGTGGGATTAATGTGTTATATTGTATGATGATTATATAAATGAAGATTTCACATTGAGATACATATTGTATGCGATGATAAATTATTTTACTAATGATTTTTTTTAGGATATAACATTAAATGAACTCAAGGGTGTCCCATTTGTGAACAAGTTACATACTTAGTTAGGATGAAAAATTCACAGGACACTGCGTTTCTAGGAAATTGTAGATTTATACCCCAATAACATAAATACTAATCTTGGAAAACATCATTTTATGGGAATTCAGAAGAAATTGCAACATCATCTCCCCTAATAGGTGATTAACTATTTGACAAATTAAAAGATATGGACACTGATTTTGGTAAACCTACATAAAAAAACATTAAGAAAACTAGCTGGAAAATGGGATTTGTTTTTTTTGAATTATTTTAGTAGAATTATTTTTATGTAATAATTTATCTTGATTTTAATCATGTTGAATAAATGTATGTGATAATATCATTCCCATGTTACTAAATGCACCTGAAAAAACAAAGGGTGACATTAAGGTCAGGTTGGACATGATTTACATGGGGATATGCGAAGTGTTAGTGCTATTGAAGGGTTATAGAAATTAATTTTCTTCCTCAATATGCTTACAATCTTTCTAGTTAAGAGAGATATCATTTTTGAGACATCCTGAATGATGTAAAGTTTCCAAAGGGTAATTAATAAAATATAAAAAATATCATGTCAATGCCAGATTTAAAGTTAAATGGATTTAAATCACATGTTTGTCATGTTTTGATGCAATGTCTAATGTTTGTAGTTTTTCATTAAATTTTTCCTAAGAATACCCCTTATAAATTAACTAAGATATATTTATTTTTCAAATCTATATGTAGTAAAGTTTTAGGCCTAAAAAATTACCAACTATGGAAAAGGAAATTTCTATCATATTTTGTGAATTGGAGATATTCTCCCTACCATCATACTTTGATATAATGGTTTACTTGGCTAGTGAGATCCAACTATGTGGTTATATACATTATAGATGAATGAACCCCATTGAATGGTATCTAATGATTTTGAAATGGTATGTGAAAAATTTAAGTAAACCATAAGGTTGTATTATGGAGAATATATTTTTGAGGATGACATTAAATTATGTACCGACTAATTGTTCTATGTGAAAAAGAATAAGTATACCAAAATCTCATCACATCTGGCAGCTTTTGGGTGAAATAATTTTAATAAATAATGTTTTCACAATTACTATTACTGAGTGGGAGAAATATCACCTTTAAATTTTTCATAACATTTTTGAGGTTACACCATACGTTGAAACCCTTAGAGTAATTACTAGGCATTTGAATCCATCAAGGACTAAATTTTTTATATAAAATACACACAATGAGTAGTTTATAGGATGGTTTCAAGACTATATTTTTAAAGAGAAAGCTGAAAATATGAATTCAATTTCAAAACATCTTCAATGGATAGCCATAGGATCAAGTGAACATATATTATCTTATGATGGTTATGTAATTAATGTTTATATGTTCTATAAAAAGAAACATGTTAAACTCAGTACCATGAAAAATAGTGGATTTACACTTATGGATGAAGTGATTCATGTATCTGGTACAAAGGAAAGAAAACAATTTTTTTTGAATATTTCATACTTTCTCATCATTGAAAAAATATGGGGTTTGGATTATACAACATTCAAAGTGGTTATTTTTTAATGAAAGTGGGTTGATAACAAGAGTGTGGTTAAAATAGATGAATTGAGATTCATGAAACTGGGTTTAATTAAGGAAATATACAAAGATTAACCTTTTATAATGTCATAATAGTGATTAAATGTGTTTTATGTTCCAAATATTGTAAATAGAATGTGTTCAATAATATTGCTATCAATCAAAATCACTAAAGGGTCAGATGTCAATTAAACTAAGGATGACACTTTCATTA
Source organism: Viscum album (assembly GCA_963277665.1). Classification (NCBI taxonomy): domain Eukaryota; kingdom Viridiplantae; phylum Streptophyta; class Magnoliopsida; order Santalales; family Viscaceae; genus Viscum; species Viscum album. The sequence continues at coordinate 1,261,849,499 of OY728164.1, forward strand.
GGATGTCACGATAATTTTGTGGCAATCTCAATGTATATGGGGTATTTTATGTAATAGGAGACTTAAATGATAGAATTTTGGTACTTTATAGAGGGGTTAAACCCCACAAACCATTGAATAAAAAAGGGGGAGTTCAGTAATCGGGTTATTTTTTTGTAATATACATTTCATTACCACATATTATTATGTATTATCTTATGAATTTAAAAAATCTAAATTATTTATTGAACCAATGACATAGATAATGGATTCTACACATTTCAATGATCCAAATCTCGAGGAACAACAAGTTTAGCAACATGAAATTGCTCATAATCCCGAGGAACAATAAGTTTATCAACATGATGATTCTCCCAATGTAGAGAAAAAAAAGTTTATACACATGTTGATTCTACCAATCCTAATAAAAAATATATTGATGATATTGAAGTTGAGGAAATGGTATAATGTAAACAACCAATATACCAGAAAAAAGGACTTTGTAGTGCAATGTTGTTAATAAAAATTATTAAAAAGAGAAGCAAATGCATCAAATTTGAGGTTGGATAGAATGAACATGATCAGCCTATTAAACAACCAAATTATATTTTCATTAGTTACATTGGTCTCACTACTTATATGAATGTGATTATTGATTTATATTCATGGAACAATATTGTGCCCACATATAGGGTACTAATTTGGGAAGAGATTAGGGTAACTTTATAATATACTTTATTTATTTTAATAAAAAAATAATAATGAAACATTTATTTACTCTTTTTTATCCATTGAAGAGTGCATTTATAATTGATGATCACTGAATTAAATTTGTATTTCTGTTTACTGGAAGTGTTTATAGATGGTTTCATAAAATTCTTACGAAGCATAGTCTTAAGGATGTTGAAGGGAAAGTAAACCCACACCCACTACTAATGTATAAACACATGATAAACCGAAATCACATAACATGTTTATTGGTCATCATGAGGAGGAATATTTTTAGGTACACTATGATTGGTAATACATTACATTAAAATACATGTATTAACTTCTTTAATTAAGAATTTTTAATTTATGAAACAAAATCCGAGGGATTAAAATAAGCAGTATGCAGAAAAACCGACACACACATACCATAAAGTAAGTATGGGGGGATCTTCACTTGAAAAAATGGTATGTATTGTAAATCTATAAGAATACTTGTATGTTTCATGAAATAAAAAAATAATTATTATCCTTTATTTATTTTCAAATTGATGAATCAGAATCCAAAACCACTTCCTTACCACATCATGTGATATGGATGAAGACTCATGTAAATAAATATAGAATAATAATATATGAAAATAGACAACAAATATGTAATAATAAAAACTTTTTATACTTTAAATCCATTTTAAATAAAAACATTTACTTATTTTCTTATATTTTTTTACCTAGTTTAGAAATAAGAATTATCATTGGTTATTCCTGATGAATGACTACTTTCAGTGGCCTTGATGTAACCAAAACAATATGGCCGCATCATATGTGTAGGTTTTGTAATGATTACCCAAACATATTTTGAGAATATAAATGAATAGGAGGATAAAGATAAAAAAACAGATAAGATACAAACATTAATAACTTCCATATAAAAAAATATTAATTGTCAGTATGAGTTGTTAGAAAATGTTATGGGAAGGCATCAAAGTGAAGAAAAAACACAATAAAAACCACAACATGAATACCCCAATCTTTTTGTAAATCTATTCATTTTAATGTTATTCCTTACTAGAGGTAATAAAATTTTTATAACTATTTATTTGAAATGTGAATCAAGGATACAATGATATCTAACCTATACTAATATTCTACTAGATGAAAATGATTGTGAATTGTATCTATTATAACACACCCATATTTTTGTTTCAAGTGGTACAATGTATAATATCCAAAGAGATATTCTACACAAAAAACAACCAAAAGGTCATGTGAGAGTGTGGATTCATGTAGCTGACAAGTTGTGCACTGAGCTACCTATGCCCCTTGATGATATAGATGTTCACATGGTCAAAAATTCTATGGTAAATTTTATAACATGGCTATTTAATCTTGTAAAAATATATTTTGATAATGATGTATTCCTTTCCAATTTATTTTTTATTCAAAATATTTTAAAATTAATGAACAAAGTCTTGTATCGATGAATGTTATTAAAAATAAATAAAGGGGTGGGAAAACGAAAGGTTGAATCAAAAAAATATAAATAACCAACTAATTGATTGGAAATACCTTTAGAAGGTACCTTTTACTCACTATTTCAATATCTGCATTTACTAATATTACAAGTTCATATATATACAACTTTAAAAAATTAGAATATGAACATTATTGATTTTGAAGAATTAATGCATAGAGTGTTCATAATATAATTTCTTGGTCTTGATAAATTAAATGATATACTCTAGCATGAATTTACCAGAGTCTTTGGTGTTAATTTATATATGAGGCGTGTTTTCATAATTTTTTTATCCAATAGTTGATCTATTATATTAATTAAAATTAAATACAATTCATATTTTTTTAGTTTTATATATAAATTATACTTGAAGATAAAACCCTATGAATAAAAAATTGGACTCATTATTCCTTACACAATCTCTATAAAAAAGATCATTGGAAGAATATGAATATTTAGTAATAGTAGAAAAATTGGCTGCAATGTTTGAAAATAAATACAGATGAAAGACACTTCTTAATACCCATGATACATGGGTAAAAATCAATAATTTAATCATATTAAATATATTTTCATTTCTTTTATTATGATTTCCTTTTTCAGGTGTCATTGATTACTCATTGCAATCAATTTGGATACTTCAAAGATTTATTTTTTGGACTCAATGACTAGATACCCAACAAATTGTAGATGAATGATGACATTTATCAATTTTTAATACACTACATGAATCATTTTAAAAATAAAATTCATGTTATACATTTTATATTATTTTTTATATAATTTTGTTTTATGATAGGTTGGTTTTTAAATATCTTAAAAATAATGACATGAGGACTGTCCATGAGCAAAAAAAGCTTACTTACTTCTAAAATTGGACAAAACTTATTTTATATATAATAATATTTCTTTATTAGAGCATATATAAAAACAAATTAATGTTTTTTCACAATGTTTCTATAGTTTACGATACAAACTAATAGAAAATGTTATGGTTATTATATTTGTAAATTTAGAAAGGATATCGTATCTCAAAAAAAACTAGCATCTCTGAAGAGGTATTTACGATGATAATTAAAATTTAATTTAAAAAATTGATTAATAATTTGTTTATTTATATTTTTCCAGCACTACCAGGACTGTTTAAAGTCCTCATATTTAAAAAAAATTTATTTATTCATAAATGAATGGGTAAAATACACTATTTCAAAATTTGTACAAACATTATGATGCACTTTGGTATTATTTATTTTCTTCATAGAGATATTTGTTCTTTATTGGATCAATTTATTTTTGGTAGTGTGTGTTTTCAATTTAAAAATGACTCAAAGTGTGTGTTTTTAGTTTAATATTGGCAATTTAGTTAAAAATGTGTGTTAATCACTTAAAACTAATAATACACACTCAAAATATCTTGATACTTTTTGAAAATGATCCATAAGTCATTTATGACACATAAAAATCAACCGCATGTCAATATAACACACAATGTGACTGGTATGATGTAAAGTTCATGTTTTTAATTTAAAAATGAAATTTTACTTAAATATATATGCTAGTAACTAGAAACCTTGAAAACACATTCATATTGTGTTGCTACTTTAGAAAAATATTTTTTAATTCATTTTTATGCAAGGAATCAACCAAAGGTTAATCTCACACACGGTGTGACTGGTATGACCCAAAGTGAGTGTTTTTATTTAAAATAGAAATTTTATTTTTAAAGTCACACGATAAACTCAAGACTGAGAAAACAAATTCATATTATTTCGATATGATAGGAAAATGACCCATAATTCATTTGTGACATGTAGGAATCAACCACCTCAATATATTACACGATACGACCTTTATGACTCAAAGTGTGTGTTTCCCATTTAAAATGAAATTTTTGTTAAAAAATGCATGACATACTTAAAACTAAGAAAACATATTCATATTATTTTTATTCTATAGAAAAAAATATTTAATACATTTTTGATGTGTAGAAATTAACCATACCTTATTTGGTTACACGATCTGACCAGTAAGACTTTAAAAGAGTGTTTTAAATTTAAAAATGTCATTTTAGTTAAAAACATGTCACTCAATAAAAAATTAAAATTCTCTTGAATTGTATTGATACTTCTGGAACAAAAATTCTTATGTCATTTTTGATGTATATAAATCATCCACACCTCAATTTGATCTATGATGTGACCAATATAACTCAAAATGTGGGGTTTCAATTTATAAATGACACTTTTTTGAACAATCACATAACATACTCAAAAAAATGATAAAACAAATTCATATTTTTTTTGATACATTATGAAAACAATACAAAAGTTATTTTTGATCTATAGGATTTATCCACACCTCAATCCAATACATAGTGTGATCTATATGACTCAAAATGTATGGTTTGAATTTAAAAATTACATTTTCATAAAAATGATGCATGAAATATTCAAAACAAATAAAAAAATTCATATTGTTTTTATTCTTTAGTAAAATGATCCATAATTTTTTTTGATGTGTAGGAATTATCCATACCTTAATTCAATAAACGGTGAGACTGATATGCCTCAAGATGTTTGTTTTTTGTTTAAAATTGACTTTTTGTTTAAAAAATAATGCCACTCATTACAAAAAGAAAAACTATATTGGATTACCATGGTACTTTAGAAAAATTATCTGTGAATCATTTTTGATGTGTAAGAGTCAGCCGCACGTTAATTCAACATACGATGTGACTAGTATAACTCAAATCACATGTTTTCAATTTAAAAATGAAATTGTTGTTATAAATGTTTTTCAATCATTGAAAACCTATAAAAAACACTTATATTATCTTCATAATTTAGTAAAATGATCATTAATTCATTTTTTATATGTATGAATCGACTGCACTTTAATACAACAAATGGTGTGACCGGTATGACTCAAAGTGTGTGTTTTTATTTAAAATTGACATTTTAGTTCAAAATACACTTGATATACTAAAAACTGATAAAAAACATTCATAATGTTTTCATACTTTAGGAAAAATTTTCATCAATCATTTGTGATGTGTAAGCATCACCCACACCTCAATCCGATACATAGTGTGACTGACATGAATCAAAGTGAATGTTTCCAATTTAAAATGACATTTTATTTAAAAAAATATGTGACATACTAAAAACCAGTAAAACACATTTAGATTGTTTTTTTAGTTTTGGTTAAAAAATCCTTAAGGCATTTTTTGTGTGTAGAAATCTATCATTCCTTAATTTGATACACAGTGTGACCGATATGACTCAAAATGAGCACTTTCAGTTAAAAAAGGAATTTTAGTTAAAAACAAGAACTAATCACTAAAAACTAGGGAAAAAATTACTTTATTGTGTTTATAATTTCCAAAAAAGACCCTTAAATAATTTTTGATGTTTCGTAATCAACCAAACATCAATCTGATGCATGGTCTGACAGGTATGACTCAAAGTATGCGTTTCTAGTTTAAAATGAAATTTTATTTAAAATTCATTTAATATACTCACAAATAATAACACACTTTCATATTGTTTTTATAATTTATGATAACAATACCTAAGTCATTTTTGACATGTAATAATTATTCGTACCTCAATCTAATACACTCTGTGACTAATATGACTTGAAATGAATTTTTATGATAAAAAATGAAATTTTAGTTAAAAATGAGTGTGATTCACTAAGAACCTATAAAACACACATAAGTTGTATTGATACTTTTGGAAAATTATCCTTAAATTCATTTTATACATTTAGAATTCAACCACTCATTAATGTGACACACAGTGTGACTGGTATGACTCAAAGTTTGTTTTTTTATTTAAAAGAGACATTTTAGTTCAAAAGACACATGAAATACATAATACCAAGAAAACATGTTTAGATTATTTTGATACCTTACTACAACAATACATAATTCATTTGTAAAATGTATAAATTATCTACACCTCAATTAGATACAACTTGTGATTGGTATGGCTCAATATACGTGGTGTTAATTTATAAATGGAAATTTAGTTAAAAAGATGAATGACACACTCAAAACTAACAAAGAACATTAAGATTGTTTTGATTATTTATGGAAATTATCCATAATTTATTTTTGACATTCAGTAACTATCAAAACCTCAATTTAATACACAGCATGATCAATATGACTTGAAATGTGTGTTTTCAATTTAAAAATGAAATTTTAGTTAAAAATATGTCACTCCATAAAAATAAAGTAAACATGCTCAAATTTTCCTAATAATTTATAAAAATTATCCATTATATATTTATAACATGTAAGAATCACCTTAAAATTAATCCGACATCGGATGTGACTGTTTTAACTCAATGTGTGTGATTTTTGTTTAAAAATGAAATTTTAGTTAAAAATGTGTGTCACTCATTGAAAACCTAGAAAAACACTATGACTGTCTTGATATATTTGGAAACCCTTCCTTAATTAATTTTTGATGTTTAGTAATAAACCACCCATCAACCCAAAACATAGTGTGACCGGTATGACTCAAAATGTGTGATCTTATTTAAAATTAGCATTTTAGTTCAAAATACCAATGAAATACTTAAAACGAAGAAAATTTACCCAGATTGTCTTAAATATTTTGGAAAATGATCCATAAATAATTATTATGTGTATTAAAAAACTAAAAATTAATATTATATAGAGTGTTCCCGATATGACTCTATGTTTATATTTTTAGTTTAAAATTCACACTTTAGTTAAAAACACACATCACATACTTAAATATGATAAAATATGCTCGGATTGTCTTGATAATTATGGAAAATGATCCATAAATTATTTGTGATGTGTATAAATTAACCACATATTAATCTAACACATGATTTTACCAATAGAGCTTAATGTGTATTTTTTTTAGTTTAAAAGTGACATTTTATTAATGCATTGTTTCATATTTATGTTTAATATATTTATTTATAGTATCACTAACATAAGAATTATTATTTTTATATAGGTTCACTATTTTTCTCATGAATAGGTGGTTTTTTCAACAATGAACAGCAGGATCAGTCTCTTTTGAGAGGGGTTGGTGGCTAAATGCAACAGAACATTAATGTTTTTCAATTTTTTGATGTTTTTTTGAATTATATATACCAATTTAATTTTATAAAAAAACATTTTAAATGTATGTAATATAGTTTTTTTGTTTTAATTATTATGAAAATTTAATTAAAATTGGATTTTGGTTTTATTGCAGTGTGCTCTAATTTTACCAGCACACTACGCAACCTGCCTTTTATTATTACTAAGAATAGAACTGATAAAAGGTTACTTTATCTATACTAAAAAACCACTAATAAAGTTCCCATTGATTATTACTTTTTTTAGTTTTAATGAAGGGGCCTTTTATTGGTGCTATTTTTATTTTTGATAAAATCCATTGGATTTTAAAGGTTCTTAAAACATTGTCTGTTTTTAGCACTGATGAGGTCTATTTTAAGTGTTGTTGAAGCCTATATCTGTAGTGGTAGATATCCATTGGTTTTATATTAGGTGTTTATTTTTAGTTATTTTATTTTAGCATTCACTATAAAATATTTAACTTTTTTAAATTGGGACATATCTTTTGGTAAAGGTACATATTCTATTGGTAAAGCTTTTTAAGATCAAACATGTATCTATTAATAATTTTTTGGTAAAAAATATATCGTTAAATGTCATTGAAAAAGATAAAACAATTTCATTGGAATTATAATAATACCAAAAGATAATATATATGTTTTTGAGAATTTTTAGAAATAGATTAATACAATATATTTATCTGTTGATAATATTCTTATCAATTATTATAATCATTACAAACAATTATTATCTATTTGTACGTTATATTTTATATAAAATATTATATATTGGAATTACAATATTTATTGATAAAATTTTATTATATATTTATTAATATAATTATATATAATATATTTATTATATAATAATTATAAAATTAGATTATATAAATCCCCAAAAAACTAAGACTTTATTTGAAAAAATATATTCAAATATAATTTCAAAAAAATTATCAAACTCCAAGATTAGACATGAAACTCCAAGAAACATTTTACAAAAATGTTTGAACTTGTTCAAACTTAAAGTGAAATTATATATAACATCATTAAATGAAACATCATTACATTTTATCCATAATCTTTCTCTCACACATCAGTTATTACTGGTGTGTCTCTCACTAAATTTTTGTAAAAAAGGATCCCATTGATAAAAGTCAAACGTACATGAAAACAAATGAAACTAAAAATATTCTAGGCCTTAGCATAGTCACCTATAAATTTGAATCTTGTTATAAAAAGCTTGACATATATCAGTGAAACATTAGAACTAATGTGGGAGTAATCCCAACAAAATTAGTGTTGTTATTCCATTATGGTTCATGTTTTACAATATCCATCCATGAAAAGTATAATAAACCAATTTAATATTGATGCTAATAAAATTCAAGTATTACTAACTAATATAAATAAACTAATTTAATATCTATCCCAAAAAAATTCCAGTATTCATAACTAAGGTGACATTATCCCTAATACATAAAGAAAAAATGAAACTAATCTTGATGAAAATGTAATTATATTAAATCCAAAATTGAAATCATTTTCTTTATCTATATTTAAGAAAAAATAAGTATTTTCAATAACTAATCCAATTTTTTTGGATATTTATTTCAGAAAATAAAGTAGGAATATTAGTAAAAAATATATAATATATATTTTTACATTCAACATAGGGGGTATCTTTGAGCAGGTAGGTAGTTAGTCCAAAATCAAAAAATCAATTAGTTTGGCCCCACCATAAAAATAAGTACATAAATAAATATATCTCATTGATGATAACATAGATGAAAGATTATTATTTTAGAATATAAAACTATTAATATTTAATTATACATACTCATAAAGGAAGTAATAACACTTAATTTAACAACATAAATCAGGTAATCCCCAATTTCAAAGGCCGGTGGATGGAAGTAACTGATCATCTCAAAAATAGATAACCTCTTGTGGATTGAAGTTATTCTTACTCAATATCAAACTAATAGTAATATGATTCATATAAAATTATATTATAATCTTTGTAATAGAATTATTAACAAATATACTACAATATACAAATCATATTACAATCTTTTAATAATATTAGGAGACATTTGCGTGTGTGATAGTAGTAGTGCATGCTCGTTTTACTACAGTGTGAAAACATGTTAGATTTTATTTTTATATAATTTAAAAAAATCATTTTTTTATAAATCACATTTTTTATAAAAGATTGATGATTCATCTAAATAAGAATGAATAATATCCTAGATGACCCAAAATCTTACATACCTAAAACTAGAACACAAAAATGATAAAAATTCATTGAAAAAATGGAAGCAAAAGGGTAAAACAACCACTAACACAAGAAGAAAAAACACATGCATCATCCCACATACACCATAATATAATAAAATCCTCATATTTATGTATAGAAACTTTAATAAGAAATAAAAAATAGCTAATGGAATTGCAGACACATCACAGATAACAATAATAGTCTTGGAAAGTTGATGAAAACATTTCCATCAATATATAATAAGAACCAGAGTCACAAGTTTTGAATTACACACACAAAGATATAAAACATCTCCAAATACTAATTCATTATCTTATTCAGAATATATGTAAGTTGGAGATGAATCATCAATCTTGATGATGACACCTTCTCTAAAAATACACTGTGAACCCAAAATCTTTTTAATGGACTTCACTATCGAAAAAACTGGAAGAATCCTTAGAACATGATGAAAAACAGGAAAAAACAAACCTCAAACTCAAAATGATCAATATCATTGTGAGAGAATAATGGAAAACCCCACCTATAGTTCATCTAAGATAGCCTGAACATGACGAAAAACAACATCCAGTAAATCTTGAAGATTCTTACTACATTAATATTTCCAATGGAATGTGATGTAAGACATTCAAATATCAAATAAATGATGAATGCTTAATATTCATCTACAACTTTCACATAAACATTTATGTGTTTGATGTAATAGAATCAAAGTATAAAATTACCTAGCCACCTTCCAAAACATAAATGGATTTCATCAAGGATTCACATAGCATAAAAAATAACTCCACATAGAAAATACTTAATTATATATTTAAAAATATATTTCATAAAACTAAAATTCTATATTTATATAGTTGAAACTAAACATGATTAATAAAAATTAAAGTGTACCAAATAAATTTACATGAATATGGGCTGATGATTGATATTATTGATACAAATTTTTATATAATTGAAGAAAAATTCATATATTATAAGTATTAAATTTTAATACTAAAATTATGTAACGATTTTGGGGTTATTATTACAAAAATCTATTCAATATTTTCCTCCTAAAATATGTTGTACAATGGTGACCATGAGGTTGTCTCATGAGGTGGTTCTAGATTAAGATGTCAAACTATAAATTTATAAATTTATTTTTGTTAAAATCTAGAACTCAAATAAGGGATTTGAAATGAGTTAAACTATTTTAAATGATATAAAATCAGAATGAAACATTAAATCCATGTTAGTGATTGAAAATCGAAATAAAATTGTATATAAGAAAACAAACCAAGGAAGGTAGAAGTGGAAAAATTTCAATCCTCAAACAGTCCCTTTATTATTGTCAAAAATTAATTTCCAATTTAATTATCAGATGTATACCTCAATAACTCAAAGTATACACCTATATTGACTAGAAACCATAATGATACCTCAATTATGGATGTTTATTTATTTACGAATGTAATACGATTGACTATAGACCTCTGATAAACCCAAACTAATTGAACTTGTTGTGATCAATAGGGACACCTCACCTAAATAAGTTTAAACAACAATAAAAATATTTTAAAATCATAAGCTGATAAACATCCCAAAACAAAATAGATGAAAATTATAATAAGAGATATAAAAGCATCCTTGAATCGTGATAAAAAATTTCAAGATAATTCAAAAGATAAATGTTTATAGTTGAAAGAAAAAACCTAAAAGTGGAAATGTCCTTTAATCTTCGATGCCCACCACCACTTGGAGAATAGACCTTAATTCCTTTATTATATTCAATATAACTCAACTTATCTAATATATAGTTCACAACACAACACTCTCCTTCAATGAAACTCTCCTTGAAATGAATGTGAAGTTGAAAATATAATGGAGATGGGGGTTGAAATGTTCTATCTAGAATCTACTTCCTCGAATGTTGGACCTATTTTGGGGCTCGTCCCAAATGAATCTCCCCTTGGTCCCTTCTTTTTTCTACTCGAGGAGACCCTTTATCTCCCACTTTTTTGACTCGATCAACGAGTGCCTTAATGAGATAATTTATCCTTGAAAACCATCATGCATGCATGGAATTGATACCCATTTAACCTCTAATTATAATTTATTCTTTTGGAAGCCTTTAGTCGGTGTTATCTCCCTTTGAATGAAGTGGGGTCCACTTTGCCGGCCAGAAAAACTTTCTAGAAAGGCTATTTTCTGGGCCTCTAGAAGGAAGAATCATAAATTGGACCAGTTGATAAAGTTGTATCTAACAAATAAAATATGACTAAAAAATAATCAGTAAATTTGGATCAATATTGAAAAATATACACTTGAAATACAAAATCTATTGAAAATAGTTAAAATTCTATAATTTGGGATTTTTCACAATTTAGCTCAAAACTATTAAAAATTCAAAAAATGATGCAATTTCACATAGAATAACAAATTTTAGGGGTTTAAACCATTTAAATCAAAATGAAAAATATCTAAAATAATTGCTATATCAATCCCCTATACTTAACACTTGGACTCCTAGATAAGTGAGCACATAAAAATAAATTTCCAATGAAAGTTCAAAACATATGTCAATGAAATTCACAAGATCAAAATCAATACACCAAACTTATCAAAACTCTTAAATAGCTTCAATTCCATATTATTCATTGTTTTCATTCATTTCATTCTAAATTAATCCATTATTTTATGCACAATTTTTTCTACATCACTTTTTTTTCTCTCAACACATGATTTTGATTTTGAACAAAGATTTTCTAATTCAAATAAATTAAAGGGATTCCACAGTCTTGAAACATTTCAGAATCTATACCCCATTGAGATGAATAATTTTATCCATCACAAGGACATAATAAGGGCTGTTTAGAGGTTTGAAGGTTGGTGAGTTTTTAAATGTGAAAAATCTGAGGTATAAAGAGAAGGCTTGGATCTTTGTTGAAGCAAAATTGCATGATTCGAGTTTTTAATTTGGCATGGTCTTCTACTCAATCTTCAAATAATAACATCTGATCCAAAATAATTCAAAATTTATTACATGGGAATCACATAATTTCTCAAAATCAGTAGTAATGGCATAATAATTTATTCTTAAAATTTTAAATTTTTTAAGCTCCAGATAGGAACATATTATTTTCTTGGTATCTCCAGAAAGGCATAGATCCCTTTTTCTTGATATCTCTATAAAGGAAACAACATTCCTAAAAATATTTTTAGAATCAAGAACATATTTTCATAATTTTAATTTCCAACCAAATCATCACCAAATGATGTGTCACACCATAATTCAACTCACCCACACTTAAGATTTACTAAAATCATGCAATGTACTTCAAGAGTAGGTTGGATAAAGAAAATAGATTGTAATGTGGCTGTCTAATAGAAAATTCATGGATACTATGAGATTAAAAAATATCAAATGTCCAAGGAAGTACAGAATAAAAAGGATTCACATGAAAAGGGGTATTTTAATCATAAACACATTGTTTAAATCATTTTGAACACAAATTATTTAAAACTCATGAGTTCTGATAGAAAAAGGAAAGTCATGGTTAAATAAATAATTATTTGGTTCACTCAAGAAGAGGGTTAAATGTGAATAATATTTAAAATTATTTCATAATCCACATGAGCAAGTGGTTTTATGAATATGATATAATTCATGGCATGAAATTAAAAATTCATTGGTATTTTCATGAATTTACACAACTTAAATCCATAAAAAATAACATTTTAGCAATCATTTATGTTTAATTCCATAAATTAAACTAGTTCCTTTAATCAAAAAAAGTTTAAATTCACAAATGTTACTAATTTTAAGCTCACTAGTTTTTGTTAACACAAAATTTTGAAGAAAAACACAGATAAATTGAAAAGAAAACACACAAAAATCCTAATCTACCTAGCATGTTATCCCCACCTAGACTTATTTTGTAAAATATACCCATTATAAAAATTTTATATGGTAAATTAATATAAAAAAGATAATATATGAAAAAATCAAGGGGTAAGTAAAGACACAACCTATTTTTTATTGAGCCAAAAAAGCATTAAACTATCCTCCTAAAAGCTTCGTCTTGGAAACCTATAAGAAAAAAAATCATCAATAATTTATTGAAAATAATGGATGAAAAATAAAAGGAAATATAGGGAAAAGGAGACTTGGTATGACCCCCCAAGTGGGTGCTAGGATTTCCATGCCCCTAGTCAGGCTGTTCCAGCTGATCATCCCCAATCTGAAGGTGGGTGAAGTTTATTCCCCATGAATAATTTTTTTTATCAAACATTCTCCAGCTCACACATCTTGATGAATATCCCAAAAATATATTCTTTAGGGTTCCCTTCCAAGAGTTTGATGTTCCAATGATGCAGTGAAAGAGTGAATAAAATAAAAGGGAAATTTTTGAAGACTATATCGTCACAAAAAACATAAACTCATAAATCAAATGTAATTTCAGGATGTGTTTAATCTTTAATTTCATCTTCAAAAATGATTTCTTCTTTGAAAATCAGATCGATACCTCCATCCTCATATGTTACAATGTATTCAAATGGGCACACCATTCTTTCTTAAATTTCAGTCTTCATATCCCCATCATCTGAATAATGAATCCATATAGAAGTAATGGGAACTAAAACTGCATAGGGAGAAATATTTAACAAGTTATTATCCAAATAATTAAGAAAAATTGGATCATTATTTGAGATATCTTCCTATAGCTTCTTAGGTACCAACTCTTTCTAGGAGTTAAAAAACTGTTGTATTGAATGTTTATAGTAACTCATGTTCATCTATATGCTATAAAAAAATTAATGACTCGTGTTTCTCTTCATATTTATCCTAATTTTCATACAAAGGTTCTGAATTTTCAGTTTCAAAAAATGTAGATTAACATGAAATTTCATTTTCAACAAAGTAAACATAATAATTTAAAAAAAAATTTGATTTTTAAAAGACACATCAATTGGTGAATCTATGAAAATTTATTGCTTCAAATTAAAAAAATGTGATTCTGAATCCGTTTTTAACTCATCCAAAAAAGGTTCATCCACATAAAATGTGGTTGGAACATGATTTTATATTTCTTGAGCATCATTTTGAGTTTTCAATTCATTCAATTCTTTTAAATTGTTATAAATAATATCCATTTGTTTCCAGAATTCTTGAATCATGGAAGCTCTATGTTGGAGCTCCAAATAATTTTGTTGAATTTGTAAATAATTTTCTTTGTAGTTGAAATTTTAAAAATTCTTCATGTCTAGGCTTCCTATATTGTTGATAATCATGCCAAACATTGGAGTAGTCACTGTGAAAATCCATTTTTTGGTTTTTAATAACTCTAAGTTAGTGGTTAAAATTATAAAAAATAAAAAATAAATTATAAAAAACTTATGAAAACTCCCCAAAAACAGTGCCAAATTGACATGGATTTTTTTAAGAAACTCCAATCAATATTTTTCACCTTAAAAATGTAGTACAATGCTGACCATGGGGTTTTCTCATGAGAAGGTTACATATTAAGTTGTCAAACTGTAACTTTGTTAATTCGTTTTTTTAAAAGTTAGAACTAAAATTGGGGATTTGAAATGAGTTGAACTATATTAAATTAAAAAAAATTAGAATTAAACATTAAATATACATTATTTATTGAAAATCATAAGTAAACCAGACTGAAGAAAACAAACCAAAGAAGGCATAAGTGGAAAAAAATAGATCCTTAGACACTCCCATTATCATTTTTAAAAATTGATTTCCAATTTAATTATCCAATTTATACCTCAATAACTCAAGGTATACACCTATATTTACCAGAAACCATAACGATACCTCAATTATGGGTGTTTATCTACATATGAATGTTGTCCTATTTCATAAAGACCTCCAACCAGCCAAAACTAATTGACCTTGTTGTTCTCAATGGGGATACCTCACCCAAATAAGTTTAAACAACAAGAAAACTATTTTACAATCATAAGTTGATAAACATACTAGAAAAAAGTAAAATAAAATGATAATAAGAGAGAAAGAAAACTCCTTCAATCATGAAAACTAATTGTAATATAATTCAAAAGAGAAATTTTTATAGTTGAAATCACAAACTTAAAAGAGGAAATGTCCTTAGATCTTTGATTCCCACCACTGCTTGGATTATAGACCTTCATTCCATGATTATATTCAATATAACTCTACTTCTCCAACATATCTTTACAAGAACAATAGTCTTCTTTAATCCAACCCTCTATGAAATGAATTAAAAGTAGAAAACATGAAGGTGAAAGGGATTGATTTTTTTGTCCTAAATCTTCTTCCCCTAAAGTTAGATCTCTTTTGGGGATCCTCCAAGCCGAATCTCCCCTTAGTACCTTCTTTTTACACTCTAGGATACCATTAACCTCCCTCTTGTTTGACTCGATAAAAGAGTACCTTAATGAGATAATTTGTCCTTGAGAACTATCACACACGCATGGAATTAAAACCCCTCTATCCTATAATTATAATTAATTATTTTGGACACCTATATATGGAGTTATTACCATTTGAATGAGGTGGTTCTACACTACTGGATAGAGAAAATTTCAATAAAGATTGATATTTTGGGCTTCTAGAAGGAAGAATCATGACTTGGACTAGTTGATAAAGTTGTATCCAAAAAATAAAATAATCCTAAAAAAGAATCAGTTAATTTGGATCAATATTGAAAAATATATATCTGAAATATAGAATCTATTGAAAACAGTTAAAATTCCAGAATTTGGGAATTTTTACAATTTAGTTTAAAAAACATCAAAACTCCAAAAATGATTAAATTTCACCTAAAATGAAAAATTTGAGAGGTTTAAATAATTGAAATGAAAATAAAAAATATCTAAAATATCAACTCAGTCAATCCCATACACTTAAAATTTGGACACCTAGATAAGTTATCACATCAAAATAAATTTCCAATAAATATTTAAAACATATGTTATTGAAATTCACAAGCTCAAAATCAATTCACCAAACTGATCATGACTTGTAAAAAACTTTAATTCCAAATTCTTCATTATTTTCATTCATTCTATTCCAAATTAAACCATTCCTCTATGAATAATTATTCCTACCTCACTTTTGTTTCTCTCAACACATGATTTTGATTTTGAAAAAAGTTTTCATAATTCAAATAAATGAAATGGATGCCATAAGATCAAAAAATTTATGAATCTCCACCCAATTGAGTTGAAGAATTGTATCTATCATGATGGTTTACATAGGGTTGTTCAGTGGTTTGAAGGTTTGTGGGTTTTCAAATGTGAAAACTCAAAGGTAGAAAGATATTGATTGGATCTTTATTAAAGTAAAATTACATGATTCCAGTTTACACTTAGGCATGATCTTATCCTCCTTCTTCACTGTATAACATTTACATCAAAGAAAATTTAAAATTTCTTACATCTCCCTCACAAAACTTCTCCAAATTAGCAGCAATGGAACACAAATTTATTCTCAAATTTTTATATTTTTTAAGCTTCAGATATAAACATATTAATTTCTTTGGGAGCTCTATAAAGTCATATATCCCTTTTCCTTGAAAGCTCCAAAAGGGTCCAACTATAAAAAAAATATTTTTAGAATCATTAAAATCTCTTTAGAATTTGAATTTTCACCCAAAGATGTAACAAATGATGTGTCAGACCAGAAGTCAACTCCCCCCCACTTAAAATTTACTAAAATCATGAATTGTACTTCAAGAGTGGGTTGGATAGCGAAACTGGATTATAATGTGGCTATCTAATAGGCAATACACGACTATTATGGGCTTCATAAAGATTAAATGTTCAAGAAAGGCTATAATAAAAAGGATTTACTTGAAATGAGAGATTTCAATCATAAAAACATTTTGTCAATCATTTTCAACCCAACTTCTTTAAAAATCATGGGTTTTGATAGAAAAAGGAAAGCTCAACCTAAATCAAGAATTCTTTGGTTCACTCAAGAAGGGGGAAAATCTAAAGGAGATGGAAAATTGGTTTAGAGTCCTCACATGCAAGTGATTTTTTGTATTACATATAATTCATGAAATGTAATTCAAAATTCAATGGTCTTTTCATGAATTTAAACAACTTAAATCCATAAAAAATTACATTTTAGCAATCATTTAAGTTCAGTTCCATAAATCAAACAAGTTCCTTTAATCAATTTTTTTTTCTAGATTCACATTGGATACTACTTTGAAGATCACATATTTTTTAACACAAAATTTAAAGTAAAACACACATAAATTGAAAAGAAAAAACACAAAATACTAATATACCCAACATGTTATTCCCCCAGAATTATTTGTCACAATTTCTTCATTGTGAATAGTTTATATGAGAAATGAATATAAAAAGGATAACACATGAAAAAAAGTTGGAAGTAAAGACACAACCTATTTTTTATTGAGAAGTAGTAGCATTGAGGTAGCATCCTAAAAGATTCAACTTGGAAATGTATATGAAAAACAAAAAAAAACTCATCAGAAATTGATTGAATACAAGGGATGAAAAAAATAAAAAAATAGAAGGTAAATGAGACTTGATATGAACACCCTAAGTGGGTACTAGGATTTTCCTGCCCCTAGTTAGGTAGTTTTATCCGATCATACATAATCTAAAGGTGGGTGATGTTTCCTCTTCAAGAACAAAAAATGATTTTTATCCTACCTTCTTCAGCTCAAACATCATGTAGAATATCACAAAATTATATTTCTTCAGGTTCCCTTCCATGAGTTTTATGTTCCAATGAATTAGTGGAAGAAGGAAAAGATATAAAGAAAATTTTCAAAGACTAAATCCTTACAAAAAACCACCACTGGTAGATGTAATGTAATTCTAATATGTGGGTCATCTTTAATTTTATCATAAAAATTGATTTATTCTTTAAAAATAAGATCAGTACCACCATCCTCATATGTTCCAATATACTCAAACGGTAACACCATTATTTCTTCAATTTCAGCCTTGAAATCCTCATCATTTGAAAAATAAATCCATTTAGAAGAAATGAGAACTATATCAGAAAAAGGATAAATAGTTTAAAAGTTATTATCAAAATAATTAGAAAAAATTAGATCAATAATTGAGACATCTCCCTATATCTTCTCATGTTATAAATCTTTCATAGAGTCAGAAACAGTTGTATTGAAAGTTTTAAACAACTTAGGTTCCTCCATATTCTATTAAAAAATAAATGTCTCATGTTTCTATTCATTTTATCCAAATTTTTATAAAAAGGTTCTGAATTTTCAATTTCAAAAAATTTGGCTTCACATGAAATTTATTTTTTCAACAAATTCAGAATAATAATTTTATAAAGACATTTCATTTTCAAAAGACACATCAATTGAGGAATCAATGACAATTTCTTCCTTAAAATTTAAAAAATATGATTCCAAATTAGTTTTTAACTAATCCAAAAAAGGTTAATAAACATTAAAAGTTGGTGGGACATGATTTTATATTTTTGAGCTTCATTTTGAGCTTTTAATTATTTTAATTCTTTGAAATAATTATAAATAATCTCTAATTGTTTTCTTAATTATTGAATCGTGGAAGATCGATGTTGAAGCTACAAATCATTTTAATTAATTTTGAAACCATTTTTTTGGATTTTAAATTTTAAAAATTCATATGTCTAGGATCATTATATTGTTGATAATCTGGACAAACATATGGGTAGTCACTATGAAAGTCCATTTTTTGGGTTTTTTGAACGACTCTAAATTAGTGGTTAAAATCCTAAAAAATCAAAAACAAATTCGAAAAAATTAGGAAACCTACCCAGAAATGGAACCAAATTAACACTGGGGTTTTTTCATGAAACTCCAATAAATTCTTTTCCCCTAAAAAATGCATTACAATGGTGGCCACAGGGTTGTCTCACGTGGAGGTTTCAGACCAAGTTGTCAAACTGTAACTTTGTTATTTTTCTTTTGTTAAAAGTTAAAACTAATATTGGGGATTTAAAATTAGTTAAACTATGTTAAATGAAAAAATATCCTAATAAAACATTAAATATATATTATTTAGTGAAAATCAGAAGCAAACCAGATTGAAGAAAACAAACCAAAGAAGACAGTGGTGGACAAACATCGATACTCAGACAATCCATTTATCATTGTCAAAAATTTCTTTCCAATTTAATTATCCAATTTATACCTCTTGACCTAAAGGTATACACCTATATTGACCATAAAACATAATAATAATCAATTATGGGTGTTTATTCACTTATAATGTGAGTTGATTTCCCAAAGGACTCCGAACTACTGAAATTAATTGACCTTATTGTGCTCAATTGGGAGACATCTCCCAAAGAAGTTTAAATAATAAGAAAAATATTTTAAAATCATATGTTGATAAAAATTACATAAAAAATAGAATTAAATTATAAAAAGAGAGAAAGGAACCTCTTTAAATCATGTAAAAAAATTCCAGGATAATTCAAAAGATAAATGTTTAATATTTAAAGAACAAACTCATAATAATAAATGTCCTTATATATTCAATTCCCACCACCACTTGGAGAATATAACTTCATGCATTAATTATCTTCAATATAACTCCACTTCTCTAATATATCTTCACCATCACAACACTCTCCTTCAATACAACCCTCCTTGAAATGAATATGAAGAATAAAATATAAAGGAGAAGGGGGTTGAAATGTTTTTTCTATAATTTTATTCCTTGAATGTTGGATCTCTTTTGGGGACCTTTTAGGTGAGTCTCACATTGTTCCCTTCTTTTTATGCTTGAGGGTACCCTTCATATCCCACATGTTTGAATCAATAAAAGTGTGCCTTAACCAGAAATATTTTCCTTGAAAACCATTACACACACTCGATATTGGGACCCCTTTCACATCCAATTGGAATTAATTCTTTTGGACCCCTATAGCTAGAGTTATTTCACTTTGAATAGGGAAGGGAAAACTTTTCCAGCCAGAAAAACTTTCCATAAAGATTGATTGTTTGGGCCTTTAAAAGGCCAAATCATAAAATGGACTAGTTGAGAAAGTTGTATAAAAAAAGAAGTATAAAAAAATAATTAGTCAATTGGGATCAATATTGAAAAAGATATACCTGAAATATTGAATCTATTGAAAACATTTAAAATTGTAGAATTTGGGAATTTCCCCAATTTAGCTCAAAACTCTTAAAAATTCCAAAAATGATGCAATTTCACATAAAATGAAAAATTAGTGGGGTATAAATCATTGAAATTAAAATGAAAATATCTAAAATATCAGTTCTATCATGTAACATAAAAAATAACAAGATTATCTCACTAACATTGAAAGAAAAAAACACATTTATAAAAGAAATTAAAAATTTCTCAATATTGACAATAATGAGTATGTAAGAGAAGCCTACGTTAGAACACACCAAAGTCCAAATTATAAATTACAACATCATTAAAGTAAAATGGATAGTGGAAAAATAATATATTCAATTTAAACTACCTATTTAAAAAATTTGATATTAAATAAAGGTTATCAAGAGCTTATAAACTACACATCACTATAACTTGTTCAACAAATAAGCCGTGTTTTTTTTATTTAAAAAAATAACTTCCCTTAAATTAAATAGACTCAAATAAGTGGATAATAAACACTTTAAATAAGAGATTTGAGAACACTTATACCTATTAATTTTTGACAAACTATTATATACCTCAAATAACATATTATTCTATGCTATATCAACTATAATTTTTATCTTGTATTCATTCATTATAATTTTTTACTAACAACAGTAGAGGCCAAAATTTCAAAAAAAAAACTTATGAATTAAATATAGGTTGAAAATAGAAAACTTATAAATACATAACATATTTAATGAAAAAATTTATCCCATATAATCCAGAACATGTTTTTTCTATTCTCTACCCATTTATTCAAGATAAAATAGATCCTCCCAGTAAACATGGAATGTCAAAATTCAAACTAATAAAAAGAAGGTGTGAGAGACATATAAAACCATTTAAAAATAAAACTATGATAATTATTTTATTGAGTAAATAAAAACTAAAAATTATGCATCCATGATGAGGTCAAACCATACATAAAACTATTAAAAATATATATTATACACTCTATGGGTATGTGATATATGTTATTTTGGTCACCAAACACACTTTTCCATTGCCAACCACGCATCTATCAATCTTTAAAATATGGGTCATCTCTCACATGGTTCCTATTGTCCATAGGTCTTCTGCATTATGAAAATATGATAAACTTCTCCATTTAACTCCTAAAAGAGTATTTTACTTAAAAATAAGTTCAATAATAGTATCTTATGTAATGAAAATATAGTAATAATAAACATGGGGAATCTAAATTTTATAATACCAGAAGTAGAAGAAATAATAAACTATCATAAATCTAATCTAATCCACTATATCAATATCTAAAAGATATAACTTTCTATAGGGGAATACAATAGAAATGAAAACCCCTAGAAACACTCCTAGATTCTAAGTTTGGAGCCTCCTTCAATTAAGTTGAAATCAGTTACAAAAAATTACCACTTTCTCTAGTAAATAAAAACTATATACACCTTATCAAACTGACCCATTAAATATAATGACCACCCTATCCCTATATAATATTATCCCAACCCTTCCTCTTAGAAAAAGTACTTAGGGACCTATGTATAAATGAATCCTCAACCTTAATATTTTAAATATTTTGTTTCAATATAATACATATAAATAATGAAAGATTAACCGAGAATTACCAAACATAAATCCAAAAACTAAAAATTTAGTTTCATGAATCATTTGATAAGAAACATAAAACATAAATTTACATTTGAATACATAATATCAATATCATTGTTATATATTTTGTAAGCCTTATAGCCATGTTCTCCATATTCATGACTATTTCTATAAAAATACACACATAAACTTTGAATTCATAGCTTTTATAAATTATACCTTATACCAATATCAACACTTCATGTTCTAAAAACATTTCTTATTAAGGTTACATAATCTTGCAAGTTTTCCATATATGAGAATTCACAACCAACCATGAAAAATCTTGTGTTATGTAGTGGATCAAAAGATGATCAACCATGATAAAGAATATTTGTAAAGGGGAAAAGGTTTTTTAAAAAAATCATGGAAAAAATTTAGAAATCAAAGACACTTGTTGCGGTCCTTTATGATACAGTCTTAAAAAATTACACTAGGAGGAAGGGGGAGAATAAAAATGTGGATGTGTATTTTTTTTGGTAGTCTTTGTGTTTGTTTCATGGATATATATTTTTATATTTTTAGGGATGAAGGAATTTGGTTAGTTTTTTCAAATTAGAATTTGTATAGGATTCATCCATGACTTTGGGGTGTTGTACTCTAGAGATCTGTCCCTAAAATACTAATACTACTACTACTTCCCATAAATATTCTTCTAGAACTATTGTCATTCACTACATTCAATACTATGTTACGATTTAACTTTTATAATTCTTATTTCTTCTATAACCTTCGAATTTATCTATTAATCGGAACCTAAGGTTTGATAATAATCCCTCGATATATTTTACGATTTTTTTAAAAAAATAATTAGATTTTCTTTATTTTACATATTTTTTATTGAATGATTTATTGATTTATGGAAATATACAATTTGAGTAAAAAATGATTTATTCATAAAAAGAATTTAAAATTAGACTATTTTAAAATAATGATGTAATATAAAACTTAAATAAGGAAAATAGAATACTTTTATTCTTTGAAAAAGAATTAGGAAACTTGAAGAAAGGGTTAGGTAAAATTAAATACAACTAAAAATTATAAAACACAAAATCTTGAACAAAAGAGAAATTTTTTAGAAGAATAAATGCAAGAATTAAAATTATAATTTAACAATAGATAAAAAAATGTTACAATTTAAAAGTATCAAAATGAGTGGTAGAGACCATACCTAAATTGGTTTTCTTCCATTTTAGCATCATAATAAGAACTTTTGTATCCAAAATAACATACCTCTTTTTAAATTATGGAATTTCTTTCTATGTTTGAACATATAAATGGTCCTCATATCTATCTGAGGGATTTGGTAAGGTGTGAAATAACATGAAAAACACATATAATGAGTCCAATAATTTACAATTATTCCCAAAAATAAAAATAATCCACAACACTCCCACTACAAAGATATTTTTTTGAAACCTTTAACCTAAGATATATGAAGTAAGAGAGACAGTTCTTAGTTGATTTCAATCCTTAGATCCGAGGAAAACCGAAGGACTAGGTCCTTTGTAAAATGAATTTTTTGAATGTGAGGTTGGGATTTATTTGTGGATCTTGAAGCATGGGAACAAAAAACTAAAAATTCAAGAGAAACCATAAAGAAATTACATACCAAAGAATATATATGTATTTTTACAATCACCAAGGAACAAAAATGAAGTGAAATTTTTTCACTAATAATAAAATAAATAAACTATTACATGAATGATAAAAAATAACTCATTTGAGGATAAAATAAAGAAATTAGAATTTTAAAATCATTTTGTTGGGGTTGTGATTACTTAAAGAATAAGTGATGATGAGAGAAACTAAATTAGGCGGAATGTTGATACATTATAAGAATCATAAACTCAAATAATATAAATCATGATCGAAAGTCTTAAATTTAAACTATTATATAAATGTAAGGCATAAAGTTACATGATTTTCATGTTAAGGAATGTTTTAGTGCTAATATGAAAATTATATTCCCACACTACTAAGAAAATATATTTTATGAGATTGATAAGAATGGGAAATAGATAATATAAATATTAAAAAAAATTCAAAATTACCCCCAAGGGTTACTGTAGAGATAAAACCAATAGAAGATATTTATGGATAAAGAAACCATCACCTAAAAAGATAGAGGCTTTGATTAACACTCCTTAATTCATGAAAATATTTATCAAAATATCCCATCCACTTCATATGATAAATTCTCTATAGATTTCCGAAACTAAATTTCAATTATTCTGTGCCACCAAAATTATTCAATCACTACCTAAATTTAGATTTGAACTTATAGAAACTCGAGATAATGTATCCAGTCAGTTAAAGGGGCATAAAGATGAATCATTTTCCACATGGGATTGAACAACTCTACCCAGAACCAACCAAGAATCGAATCCTTGTCCCCCTTGATGATAGGGTTTCATAACCACGATAGTGGATAATGTGAAGACATGATGAAATTTAATAGATGTCATCGAATCAGGGGCCATGAACGCTTAACTGAAAAACCAAAGAAGGAGGCAAAATTTTTTTATTAGAGAGAAAATAGGGTTAATAAATATAATAAAATTTATAATGTAATAAAAATATAATTTTTATAAATTTTTATAAATATTATCAAATTTTACATCAATTATAACAATTCTATATTATTCCTTATTATTTAATTAAATATTATTAAATTTTTAATATTTTAACTAAGAATGTATGAATATATTTTTATTGAATAATTATTTGTTGATATAAAATAATTAATATATATATATATCCAATTATTGATAAAATATTATTACTATTGAATAATTTATAATAACACATTTTTAATAGAAAAGGATTTTTTAGTAATACTAATTAATAACCATAGTTATAGTTTTTAGTAAATTATTTGTGGTTATTGATTAATTATTATCAATAGATAAATATGTTAATAAAAACAACTATTGGTAGATATAATTGACACTGATAAAAGTTATGAACTATTGTAATAGCCATATTTTACCAATCAGTATATCATATATCAACAAATTTTCGTTGGAAAAAGTCATATTTTTTGTATTGATTTATCACATTTTTTTATATTCCTATGATTTTTCTTTCCACTGCATACCGTGTACGAAAAAAATTTAAATAAAGGAATCTGATTATGGATTTGTTAATGTCATCTTTAACACCAAGTAAATTTGGAATCAATTACAACCACATGACATGAAAAATATATAATAGTTGTGTTTATGTCGATGTAAGTATCACTTCATGACATCAGTTACAATAAAAAAATGGAAAAAATAACTCTACTAATCACTAAAACACCAAAACGAACCATTGATTATGAAACCACAACCAAACACACATATAAATGGAAATTTATTTAAAGAAATTATAATTAATTCCACACACATGTGTTGGGGAGGAAACTGACTGGTTCTAGCCTAAAAACTCAACTTTAATAAAATATTGTGGGAATCATCAATAAAAAAGGATGGTAAAAAATAATAGGAGGAAAAAAAGGAGATGAAAATTTTTAACTTGGGAAAACCCTCCAATGTGAAGGATTAAAAAACCATGGGGAAACTGCAAGAAAATCCAATAATAATAAATTATTAAAAAATCCATATTAAATCCCAAAAATTAAATTATAGTGAGATCATATAAAACTCTTGTGAAAACCACACCTTGATACACCTCTTCCTTTTCTCTGATAATCTTATCATGAAAAAATATCACCCCTAATATATTAGAACTTGAACACATAACATCATAATGGTAAACCTAATAATTAATTTCATAAATTAATTTTCCACTAATCGAAGTTAACCATGCCCAAAAAATTTCACCCACGTATCTAATCATTATGACACAATACGCCACATATATGATTCTTTTTCTCTCTCTGATGCAGCAACCATACTAAACCCTTTAAATAATCAAAGTATTCCCTAAAATATATGTGTGAAAAAACCTTTAAAAATATTCATATAATATATTATGAGAATATCTTAAAATTTTAAAATTTTATTGGATATTTTTTCTGATTTTATATCCTTGAATTTAAAATAAAAAATAACCCCATCAATTTATTCCTTTAACATAAAAAAGAATAAGATGAATTGAAAAAATCAAATAGAATGAAAACTGGTTGGAATTTCCCCAATTGTTAACCTCTGTAGAAAATATGATAACACCATTTTGAAACATTGACAGAAGCCTAACAATTTCCTATGTAAAAGAAATCCAAATTATAATGACTTCATCATACCCATGTATACAAAACCCTACTAAACAATACTGAAACTAAAAACACTTGGATCCACCATAATAGTTATTTCCATATAATCAAGAGTACCTATGGAAACTATTTTTTCCCTCTACTCAACATATTTAGAGCAATTTTCAACTCTTAGTGCAACACAAAGATTTTTTATTTCAATTCATTCTTCACTAGTGGAACTCTATACAGAAAATTAATTAGATATAATTTAGGTTACAAGTGTAGAATAAGTATCATTGGATGTTATCATCGTTCCATATTTTCTTCATAAATTCTATGTAATCATTACTTAAAAATATAAAAATGCCGTTTTTAATGAAAAAATGGATTACTTGACTATATTTAAATGCCAAAATTAGAAGTGAAAGATAATCACATGTAATTTATAATTAATTTATGAGAAGATATAAAATTACATAAACTTGTAATCCTACTTCATTCATGATCCAATGGAATAACTATCACCACACCATCATTATAATATAGGATCCAAGTGTAAAATCCTCCAATAGGTGATCCAAACATGCACTATAATCATTGAACTATTCCATAGAATCACCGAGTGCTACCATGACTGACCCTGATTGCTTGTATTATTTGTGGTTGACCATATCATAATTATTCTTGAGTGAGGGGAATGACTATTTATTATTTCTCATTGTCTTGAGAGT
The DNA here is from genome assembly GCA_963277665.1 of Viscum album. NCBI lineage: Eukaryota > Viridiplantae > Streptophyta > Magnoliopsida > Santalales > Viscaceae > Viscum > Viscum album. Next base: position 1,261,876,789 of record OY728164.1, read on the forward strand.
GGAGGATAGGAGAGCGCTATATATCTCTTTATCTCTCTCTTGGGATTCAAAGAGGCTCACTTTATCTATTTTTCACAACAATTATTGTTTTGGAATGTGATTCAATTATATATTTATTATGGCAGTATTAAAGTTGGAAAATTGTAGACTAAACCGTTTCAATATTTATAATTCTTAATTGGACCCATTTCTAATAATAATAATAATAATATTATTATTAATATCTTGATGTGTGAAATACCTTTAAGAATATATAATTAAATAAAATTTCTAATATTTCTAACTGGACCATTAAACTCAATACATTTTCCCTGATCAACATTTACCAATCCTCAAATAACAACTATTTATTAAATAAATAAATATCAACAAATTATTCTCTAATATATATAATAAATATTATATTTTCCAAGCATGAAAACAAATATTTATTATTATTATTATTTAACCCACTTATTATTTTGAATAATATGTGATTAAATTATCGATATTAACCAAACCTGAATAAATATTATTTATTCTAACTTATTAAATTCAATACTATAATTTCAATGACATTGTAGATATACATAGTGTGTGACCCTCTAGGCCTCATTCTTAGTGGTATTAGGTATAACTACCTAAAGTCTGACGCTACTTTCTAGTAGTATTCCAAGGCATACATAAACAAATAAGTTAACATCACAATGAATTCCAACCTCCTACAAACACTTATAGTGTAATGTAATCCTTTGATCACAATATCTCAAATCAAGCATGTCACATGCTAGGGCCATCAACCTATATACTCGATGAATCCTTCTTTAATTTTATAGAAATGAACTCTCCCATATAACACCATGGACATAGATTTATTTAGGTATTTTTTCCCATAAAGGTCTCAATATATCAACTTTCATAAATATACAAAAGGGATAAATACTTATTGTATTATCCATTAATGTAACATACCTTGTGACAAACCCAATGTATACCACTTTTCCATGAAAATATTTCATCATAGTTTTCACTAATAAATCAAATAATGGATGTCTTGATATCTATTAATTATAATATTAAAGTATAAGGATCAATGAACAAGTCCACAAATAGGAACATCTAATGACATATCAAAATGTGGATTTCCTATTAACAGGTTTGTTCCCATAACATCCCATCATAGATATTACCCAGGAAAAACACTATGAGAATGTGTCTCAATGTCTTATTAACCTCTTACCCCTGATATCCTATATTTTATGTGTCAATTTAGATAATATCATCTAGCCAAAGAACAAGGTTCAAGAATAATGTCATGGTACCTCTAGGTTCTTATCATAGTAAGGAACAACTAGAACCTTTCAATGTGAAATATATTATAAATAAATTATCAAATAAAAATATTATTCATAAGAAAAATCATGATGTGATAATAAAATTTTTCTAATAATAAAAACATGTAATCAATTATTAAATAATTTGGTTCTAGGAAACTAACTCCAACAGTCTCCCACTTTCACTAGAGCCAACTAAAAACAACTTTTAGTTCACCAGCTCTCACATGATACTCATACCTATGATGAGATAAATCATTCATCAAGGAGTCTACCACATTTTCCTTCATATAAACTCTACTCACCAAAACATCAACTTATTGATAAAAATTCCTCAAGATTTAAAACTTCCAAAGTATTTTCTTTTTTCCTTTGGCGTGACCTTGTCTCTTTAGAGAGATCCACCATTGTAGTGTTATCACAGTAAACTGTGATAGGATCTTCACTAATAAGAACCCAATAATTCTCTTGGACAAAGTTTAAAATCCAAAATTGTTCTTTTGATCTATCAAAAGCTGCAATATACTTGGACTCTACTATAGAATTGGTGAAAACAGACTGACTTGGACCCTTCTATCTCACCGCTCCTCTATTGAGAAAAAAGATATACCAATACCATGACTTAATATCACTTTGATCTGTATAAAAGATAGATTTTTTGTAACCCATGATGACTAGATCTTCATCTCCTCCATACACCAGGAAAACATCTTTATTTGACCTCATATACTTAAGGATACTTTTAAAAATAGTCCAATGATGTTCAATTGGATTTAACTAATATCTAACTACCATTAAAAAAGCATATGAAACATCAATCCTTGTACATAACAAGGCATGCATGATATATCATATCATAAAATCATACAATATCTTACTCATTATCTCTCTTTCCTATGTTTTAGAGGAAACATTTTATTGGAAATTTGTATATCATGTGACACTAAAACCAAACGCATATTATATTATTCTATACTAAACCTCTTTAGTATCCGGTCAAAGTATGTACCTTGAATTTTTCTAAGCTACCTCTTAGATCTATTATGCATGATAATGATCCCTAGAATGTAGGTTTGTTTTCCTAATTATTTTATGGTGAAGCACTATATCAACCATAGATTAACCTCTTGTAAGTATGGTATATCATTTTCAATTAGTAATATGTCATCAAAATATACTACTATTAAAAAAATAATATACTCCAACTAAACCTCTTATAGACACATGGATCACATTAAGTCTCAATGAAACACACCACCTTTATGGATTCATAAAATTGAATGTTCCATGAATTGGATGATTTATTTAATATATAAATGTATCTCTACAATATTTATACATTTTTATATTTTTTTGGAGTCATATACCCATCTGGTTGTGTAATATACACATCCTGTTGAAGGTTACCATTAAGGAAACATGTCATGAAATCCATTTCACTAATCTCATAGTCATGGAAAGATAATATGTAAAGAAAAAGTCTTATAATCTTAAACATAAAGATTATAGAAAAGGTTTTATCATATTAAATTTCTTCAATTTTTAAAAACCATTTAGCCACTAGTAATTCTTTATAGGTATTTACGTTACCTTACATGTGTAGTTTTCTCTTGAATACCCATTTACACCCAACATGATTTATATCAAATGGCATATTGATTAGATCCAAAAATTGGTTTTTATAAATGGAATCCATCTTATAATTCATGTATTCTTGCCACCTTATATATTTTTAGCTCTTTACCACATCTTTCTAGGAGATAAGGTTATTATTGTCACTCAATAACGAGTCACCATCATAAGTGACTATAATAGAATATCTCTCTTGTTCTCTTACATCTCTAGTAATCCTAAGAAGTATATGATTTTCATTAACAAAATATTTTATATGGACCTATAGAATATGTTCCTATACCAACTCTTGTATATCTTGAGCATCAAATTCATCAATTTTAATCTTCCTCCCACTATCCTCTTTTAGGATGTTCTCCTTCTTAAGAAAAGTGATTTGTCTTATGATAATCAATTTCTTTTCTGAAGTATTGTATAGATAGTATCCGATTTTTCCATTAGGATACCCTATAAAGACACACTTCATGGCTCATTATACTAGTTTCTTTCCTGATATATCTTTCATAAATTCCGTGTAACCTCATGCATGAACATGTGTAAAAATGAGTTTCTTTCTAATCTAAAACTCGATGGGAATGTAGTTTTCCACATTGGTTGGTACTAATTTTAGTAATTATAATGCTATATATAATAAATATACCCTATAGGATAATGGAATTCCTGAATTAATCATCATTGACATTACCATATCCAATAAGGTATGGTTCCTCCTTTCACTAACACCATCCCACTATGGTTTATTAGGTGGTGTGATTTGAGATAAAATCCCATACTCTCATAGAAAGATAATAAAGTATTGTTTAAGATATTAAAAATCTCAACCTAATTGAAGCCTTTTTCTCTTTTTACAAAGTTTATTCTCAAAATCCTTCTTGAAATATCTAAAATTCTAAAATGATTCAAACTTATACCTCATTAGAATGATATAACCATACCTACTAAATTTGTTGGTAAAAGTAATAAAGTATGAGAATCCACCACTAACCTATACTTAAAAAGGTTTCTAGACATAAGTTTTTACCAAATATAGAATCTATATATCCCTATAACCTTGAAAAAGAAATGGTGGTTTGGTTATTTTACCTTTTAAACAATAGTCTCATCTTTTAAGTGGCTTAATCTCAAAAGATTATAAGTAACCATATTTAAAGATCTTTGTTAAATGATTCTTCTTAATGTGACTGAGATGATGATAACATAGTTGGGTGTTTTATGAGTCACACATGTATTTTTTGTTATCTATTTCCAATATTTGGATTTTATAATTTAATACATAAATAATTTTATTCAATTATTCCATAACATAACATATTATATCTTTATAAATGTCATAACTGTTATTTAAAAATATGAAAACAAATCCATCCATATTTAAACAAGAAATATATATAATGTTCTTGGTAACTATGGGAACTTAATAATATTTATTTAAAAAAACTCAATCCTTCTGGTATTGTGAGATGGTAGTATCCAATGGGTAGAGGAGCCAAACTCACTTTATTAGAAGCTCGTATATCCGACTCATCTATGGTAATCTTCCAAAAATCTATTTGGTTCATGTAATTGGATATATATGTGATCAACAAAGGCAGTATCTAATAACCAAATTGTAGGTATACAAATATTAATAACAATAATTAATGAACCTAAATCTTCCCATTAAATCTTTGGTTGGGTGAAATAATTCTTCTATTGGAACTACTTGACACATAAAAACATACACATCTTATTCCTATGCTTTCCCCTAGATCTTATTTTATCTAGAAGTATTTTTCTTGGGAGACTTAGACAAGGAATAAGTATTTGGTTCCCTTTACTTGTTCTTACTATAATTACTTTCCATAAGGAAAGTGGGTTTTCCATGTCCTAAGTCTTTATCAACTAGGGAATAAGTTTAATAATCTCTAGTAGTGTCTTTTCACTATTTCTCATATTGTAATTCACAATAATAGTTGAGAAATTCATGGGTAATGAGGATATAATGAGATCTGTCTACATCTCATTGAGGATTTTAAAACCCAAGATGGTCAGGTTCTCAATATTGGAAATCATCTTAACTACATATGACCTAGATGGTGCCAATTCTCTAAGATTGCTTGTGAATAGTGCATTGGAGATCTCATATCTCTTTGATATCACCTCCTCTTGACATAGATCCTTAAGGTGAGAAACAATTATATGTAGATCCATACCCTGATATTGATTTATAATATTATTGTACATGGATGATAACATGATAAAATGGACATACATAGAATTATCCATATGTATCACATAGAGTGATACTTCTTCCTCATCACCCCCTTTAGTAAGAAACTAGGGAAGTGGGTTTTCCATATTGTTTGATTTCTATTTTTGGTACAATATAATGAAAAAAATTCCTATACCATTATTGGAAATTCATGCTAATGAGAAAGTTACCCTTATCAAGTATGGATACCAGTGATCTTTTCAACATCATTTGTTTTTTCATTTTTTACAAATTTAGAACAGATAATTATACTTGTTTTTATTTCAAAAATCAATTAATAAATTTTAATTTAATTAAATTACATTAATATACCACTATTTTTCAAAACCCAATTTCATTCACCATTAGTTTTTTAATATCTTGTTTCTCGGATATTATAGTGGAAATGATCCATATTCATTTTTTCATAACTCAAAATTTCACTTGGAAAGTTATTTGAATGTTTTTAGGTATGTATAAATTGACAACCACATTAATCTATAGTTCATTTATCTTTTGAGTGGACTCCCCAATCATGAAATACTATTTTAATAGTTCTTCTAACTTTTCCCTCTTAGTTACACCATGTGATGATTGCATAGTCAACCCTTGATTTGTTCTATGTTAAGTCAACCCAATAATTCATGTTAAAAGCTCCATGATAATTTAAATCACCAAAAATGGGTTGGTCAAGAACTTTGAACTATGATATCATTTCTCTCTTAAGTAGTCCAAGGCTATACCAACATAATAATTTATTTTAGGTATTTTATCATTATATATAAATTAAATTTTATCATTTTACATAACTTTTTAATATTAAGTGTATTTTTTATAAGTGATTAACCATGTTAGATAAGAAATTTTCACATAATTTTATTATATTATATTCCATCTATAATTCATTTTAATTCATTTATTAAGTGATCCATAAACATTCACAAACATAAATGATGAACCATGAAACCGATGGAAAAAAATATAAGTGGAATGATCATGTGATTCACTAATGGTTAGTTTTTATAGAAGATGATAAACTAACCCTTGTCCTAGGGGAGAATATATATTGAAAATTAACTTGGTTTGTGTGGCTACATTCCTCCTTTTCCCTTATACATTTCCTTTATTGGTTTCACCTTAGCTTTTTAACTTCTACCGCCTCCTCTCAACTTGAATGTCCATCCTTATATAATATTTTACTCACACATATGTGAGGGGATACAATGGATTGGATAAAGGGGGTTTACAGAAAAGAAAACTCAGAAACACAAGCCCTTATATTATAAGGAGGAAGGTATGACATAAAGGCCATCAATAATAATTTAACCATAATAAATTAAAATTAACTAATAACATATAAGGGTTGGTCTAATTTCATGATCATACACACATCAAGAAATGGGTATCAAATTTTAATCCTGTTATCAATTACTTTAATTTTTATTTTAATTAAGATAATTCATTTTGAATTAGTCCAATTAATTTAATTTATCTCAATTATATAGAAGTTTATTTAATACACCATCATCAATAATTTTTTAAAAAATAGTTTCATTTAAAATTAATGTAGTACATAATTGTTCTAGGAGGAATCCTCATGTGTTTGTTAAAAATTTAAACACAAAATTAAATTTAATATATAATTGTTAATCCTATGATATAGTGTGTATTGTAAAATTAATGAGACATGAAACACATAATAAATATTTTTAATTAAAATTTAATTCTTCTTTCTTGAAAATTTTATAACACTACTAGCAGTAGACTACACGATGTGTAAAAAAGTACATGGAATGTACTTGTCTTCTTCCCATGTCTGTAACATATTCCATGGGTCTGGTCGTGTTCCCTGCCACATAAAACCTTCAGTTACATTGAATGTAGTCCAATTTAAATTGTGTGTAACCTCTAGGACGCATGATAGGTTTATCCCCATGTCATGTATCCAATAAATATCACACTTGGGACACACTATATATATTTTTTATATGGAGTTTATTTCTTAATGACATGTTCCAGCCTATCCAGATCTACATGATGATCATGTCTATTCAGATCTTAGATCCAATTTTGTTGGATCTAGCCCAATAAAGTAAGACACGGTTGTGAAAACAAAATTATATGATATTTATACTGACTATATACACCATGTATTATGGTTTTTTCTAAGAAGAACCTATGGTACCTATATATGTTTCCCTTTAGATGACCCATCATATTTAAGCATTAATCGACTATTTGCATTGTTAGCAAGAACAATGAAAGAAAAGATATGGTGATATTAGATATTAAAAGGAATAAATATATGTAGAAGAAAATAAAAACACATGAAACCAATCAATAAATAATAAATAATTATAAATTAAACACGTAACCACTCTAATACCACCTATAAGTTCTGGGCATAAAAGAAAAAAATCCTAGGATGGTATGACCATCTCAACTATTAGTCATAAAACATGTGTAATTACTAATTAACATAATCAAAATGTCATGCATAATGAAAATATTAGATTACATGACCAGATTAAATTGAAGTAACCAAAAGTGAAATATCTTTATATATAATTTATAATTAATTTATGAGTAGATATAGAATTACCTTAACTTGTAATTCCACTTCATTGACGATTCTATGGAATATATGTTTTTACAACATCATTACAACATATGATCCATGTGTATAATCTCTTTAGAGTAAATCCACACATGCAACACAATCTTTGAATGGTTTCATAGAATCACAAGGTGCTGGCATGACCAATCCTGATCGCTTTCATTATTAATGGTTGACTACCGTAGAATTATTATCAAGAGTGGAAAAATTATTGATGATCTCTTATTATCTTGAGAGAGGAAATGAGGAGAGAAGTATAGATCCATTGATCTCTCTATAGGGATTCATAGAGTCTTACTCTACCTGTAGTGCACACTGATTTTTTTTTGGAAAGTGATAAAATTAGATTTTTATTATCAAAATCTTAGGGTTGGGAAATTTCACACTAAACAATTTACATAATTATAATTCTTAATTGAACCCATGTATAATAATAATAATAATATAATTATTATTAATCTATTGCCATGTTAACTACCTTTAATAATATATAAATAAATATCATTCATATTTTTTCTAATTGGACCATTAAACTAGGTCTTCTTTCTATTGTCAAAAATTACCAGTCCTCTGGTAATGAATATTTATTAAATAAATAAATACAAATTAATTATTAGTTGATAAATATAATAGATACAATATTTACCAAAATCTAAAACAATTATTTATTATTATTTAAATCACTTGTTCTTTTAAATAACATGTGATTAAATTTTGGAGTTCAACCAAACCTGAGGAAATATTATTTATTCTAACTTATTAAATTAAATACTATAATTTTAGTAATATTTAATATATAATTATTTTGTGAACCTCTAGGAAGCCTTATTAGTGGCATTAGGTATATAACCTAAATTCCAAGGTTAGTATCTGGCAACATTCAAAGGCTTCTATAGAGAAACAAGTTAACATCACAACGATGTACAACCTCCTATGACCGCTTACCGTGTAATATAATCCTTTAATAAAAATATCTCAAAATGTAGTTTGTTTGATGGTTCGATAAACCAATATGCTTGATGTATCTTTCATTGAATTTCTAGAAATTAACTCACCCATCAAAAACCATGGACATGGATTTATTCATGCAGTTACATTCTCATCAAAGGGCATGAGATAACTAATTTCATTAAGAGAAAAATGGGATAAATAATTTATTTTATTATTCATTAATGAAACATCACTCCTCACACATACAAAGTATTTGAATTTTCCACAAACATATGTCATAACTATTTTCATCTATACATTAAAGTATATGAGTCTTGATATCCTTTAATGATAATCATAAATTCTAAGGATCAATTCACATATACATATATAAGAACATCCAATGACATATGGAAATATGGATTTCTTATTAATGAGTATTTCCTCATAACCTCTTGTATTTGAGATTACTAAGGATGAAAACTAGGATAAGTTCTGTCAAAGTATTATGAGCCTCCTACCCCTGATAACTTATATTGTATGTGTCCTGTTAGAAAATATCATCCATCCATAGAAAATTTTTCAAGAATAATGTCATGGAAAATCTAGGTTTTAATCATAGAAGGGAACTACTATGACATTTCATCACAAAATATATTATAAGGACATTATAAAATAAAAATATTATATAGAATAACAATCATGATATGATAATAATATTTCTTTAATAAGAAAAACATATAATCATGTACTAAAAAATTTGGTTCTAAAGAACCAACTAAAAAATTTAAGACTTGAAACATATGACCAGAATATCTTTATGTTCCAAAATTTCTTTATCCTACTCAATAGTCATTGGATTATTAAAGATGATCACATGTGCCACAAATATGATGAATTACTCTTCTCAACTGCATTATTTACTTGACCACATGACTTTACACCAGTTCTATAAAGTGTGTCAACCATTATTCATCATAAATATAACATCTATCCTTAGTACAATGACTATATTTCATTTTTGAATGGAAACATGAAACTATCACTATCAAGATCATAAAAATGTAAAAAATTATGGAGTACACTTGATACATGACACACATACATCAACATTAACGTAAAAAAACATTTTTAGTTATACAAATATCACCAACACCAATGAAACATTCAGAATATCTATTTTACATCTTTATTATACCAAATTCACCTTTTCTGTATAAATAGAAAATTTACCTCTTTAGTGAAATATGGTACAATTCTAATGAATCAATCACCCATTCATTTTATAAATATGATCTATGAAAATCATCACCAACTGAAAGTAAATCACCCTCACCCAATATAAGATTTACACTAGTACCCTCAGAAATAAATTTTACACCTATTCCTTTTCTCTTTATGATTCTTCCTCCTAGCTTTATAGAACCTCTATACATGACCTTTCTTATTGCAATAAAATAAATTGACTTTTCCTTTTTTTTCCTTCAATTGAACTATATGATTACCACATCCACTATCAAAACTATAATGCCCCTATTTTCTGAAGATTCATGATTATTAGTATTTTATCAAGTATCATTCATCAACAATGATAAAATCACATCATCCAGCTTTGGAGTTTATTTACCAAAAAAAATGTGGTGAAGAGATTATCATACGAATCTGAAAATAAACCGAATAATAATAAATCATTATTCTCTTATTCCATTTCAATACATACTGTGTTACCTTTATTATCAATCTTGACCACCAGTAAAGAGAAATTCCTAGAAATTTTTGTAAACACATCTAGATGGTTACCTAAATCTCTATTCTCTAGTATTTGGAAATGATACAATCATTTTTCAGATTTAAATGAGTTGTGAAGGATTATGATTTATACATGCTTTCAAGATTGACCCATATATGATTCATCAACTCCTAGAGAGTATTATCTAGAAAATACATATTAATTGTGCATGTCTATAACTATCTAATATCCTATCAATCTCCATCACCCATCTTTTCTAGATTCTCTAAATTTTCTTTATCACTTTCATTATCTTCTTAATAAAAATTATATTTTTATTCATTTATACCATAGTGTAAAATCATTTTCCCATTAAATAGTTTAATTTGTGAAAAAATGACTTGGTGTGAATCACCGATATCCAACCAGAAAGAAACATGGATATCCTATCTCTGATACTAGTTATCATGGAGGAAGTAGATCAATTTTAGGATAAAAACTCAATTATGAAAAAATATTGTGATAATCTCTAATGAAAATGGAATCATAAAAATAATATAATGAAATAAAATGAGAAACATATTTTTAACATGGGAAAACACTTTATTAAAGAAAATTAAAATATCATATGAAAAATATGAAAAAATCACTAAGATTCATCGAGTAAAAAATCCAAGTAAAATCATGAAATGTTAATTATAATATGAGAATTGGAAAAATTTGTGATAGAACACACCCAAATACACCTCCACATTTTCTTTGATAATAATCTAGATAAATAATATTACCCCTTAAAGATCAAAACATGAATATGAAGTTTCGTTGAAACACCTACAATAAGCTGTTGCATGACCCAATTTTTTGGTACTCACTGCTATCCACACCCAAAAAACATTATCCATGTATCTATTAATTATGATGTTGTAGATCACGTACCTGTTCCACCCTTTTTCTCACTTATAAAACACCCTTTTTACTCTCTTTTTATAGAAAAAGTATTGCCTAATTTTTTTTTTGTAAAAATATTTCAAAATATTCAAAAAAGATATAATGATAATTTTTTTAAATTAAAAATATTCATGTGACATTGTTTTTGATTTTTTTAAATTAAAATATAGTCTAACCCTATAAATATGAACTATCATGATATTCAAACACAAATTGAAAACATATCAACACACAAATGTTTGTGTGGATTGAATATAGTGAAGGTATGTGAGGGAAGAGGTGTGTGAATTGGGAGATGTAGCATCGTATGGGTGCTATGATCACCTGAAAGGGGGGATATTGGATTTGTGATACATGTGAAGAGAGAAGGGGATAAAAAGTCAATATGGTTAAGTCTAGTGCATAGGAGAGATAATGTGTAGGTATACTCAAGTGAACCAAGGTTGTTGGTGTGGAGTTATGGGCTAGAGGTGCGACACATATTGGGTAGTCGTGACTATTCAGGGATGAGGTTGGTGTGAGGATGGATATCCAATAGGACTTACTTGGGTTTCACCATAATAGAGGAGGTTGGATGACGCATTCTACTATGGTTATTTCATTGAAAAAGGATTAGGTGATGATAAATGCGGATGAAGGAGGTGAATATCGCTGATGATCTATCTCATAAATGAAGGAGTGTGACCCATTTCAAGTTCTAATGAAGAGAAATCACTATGTGTTTCACCCCAACATGAATGGTTTCAAAAAAAAAACAAAAACAAAATTAAAATTTGACAATTAGTTTGATGATGATGACGACGATGATGACGAAGACATGATAAAAAAATTGCAACTAAAGGTGAATTATAAAAATCCTATTATACATAAAATAATTATAATATATTAATAATAAAATAGATTCATTTTAAATAATAATACTACAAATAATATAATGTTAAAATATATATATATATTTACTAATAATTATAATAAATAAGTAATATTAATATATAATCAACTAAAAATTATTAAAAATAACTAGAACACTAAAAATATTAAAAAGAACATAAAAAAAAATAAAATTTGTTAAACTAACTAATAAGTTTTTTTTATAAAATTATAAAAAGTTTTAGTGAAATATTTGTACATCAAATCCACCACACTTAGTCTTGGGTACCCTAAGTGAATGGGTTTTAGCACATAAGTTTTAATGTAGGTATAACTTGCATATATTACTTATTCCCATGTGGTGTGTGCCAATGGGGAATGATAGTATGGTGCGCATGTAGACTTAGGTGTGACATTCTCAAAATTATTCCATTTATATGAAAATGGTTTGATCAATATTATTCCCATTATATGGTTTGGGGAGTCCAATGGAAAAATCCATGGTGATGATATCCCTTTTCCATTATGGTATGGGTATTGGATGTAACATCCCCTTGGAATTTTTCCTCTCAAAATTAACTTGTAGATATACCAAGCACCAAGATACAAAATCTATGATACCTCTCTTTATTCCATCCCACCATAAATATTCTTTCATGTAACTATTCATATTTTTTACTTCCAAGATTAATAGGGAATGAATAACTACGATCCTATTATAACTTATCATTCTTTAATTCATGTAAGTATTGAACACACACATGGTTATCAAACCTTATCATTACCTCACAATTAAGGTTAAATTCAAGAATATTTTTACCTTCTTCTGTAGCTCTATATCTTCCTTATGCACCTCTTTAATCTTCACTTGTAAATTTGGTTGGAAAATAATTTCAGAAAGATAATATTTATCCCATTTCTTAAAGATTTCTAGATAAATCCATTCAAAATAAAGAAATATTGGATATTTTTTTGATCCTCATCATGGATAAGATGGCATGATCCTTTTGACTCTAAGCATCAACCACCTTATTTTCTCTCCTAGGGTTGTAATGTATTGACTAATCAAAGTCTTTAATCATATCCAACTATCATCTCAGGTTCATGTTCAACTCCTTCTATGTGAATACTTAATTTAAACTTTTTTGATCAATATATATATGACAATTTTCTCTGTAAATACAATCCCTCTATATCTTTAATGCATACATTATAGTAGATAACTTCAAATAATGAGATAATTTACTCATGAACCATCAATTTTCACGAGGAATAAGCTATAACAAAGTCATTCTACAAGATAAAACATCCCAAACCCTTATTGGATGCATCACTATATATTATAAACACTTATTAATTATATGGTAATGTAATCATAGGTGCACCAACTAATATTCTATTTAGTTCTTTGAAAAGTTCCCCACGTTGATCCATCCAAAGGAAGCTATATCCATTTTGATTTAAGTTGGTGATTGGATTATATATTCCTGAGAAATTATCCACAAACCATCAATAATATCTATAAAATACAAGAAAAATTCCAATCTCTATTACCATGGATTTTATAGTCTAATTTTTTAGGTAATATCTAAATACTCTATTCCTCGAATACTTGAAGATAGCGGGGGAATTATTAGGCACAAATTACATCACTATATATTCACACTTTCCATACCTTGTACAAAATACTATGTTTGGTATATAATCCTTATTGACCCTCATTTAATGATATACAAAGGCAAGTTAAATATTGGAAAAGTATTAAACTATAGGAATTTGATTAAACAAGTCATCAATATGGTGCATATGATACATGTTATCGATTGGGATATTGTTAAGTTCTCAATAATCTACATAGAGTTGCATCGATCCATATTTCTTCTTGAAAAAAAACTGGTGAACCCCAAGGATACACACTTGGTCGAATGAATCCCTTCTCAAGGTTCTCCTAGAGTTGCTTCTTTAATTACTTAAACTCAATTGGGGCCATTATATAGAGATCCTTTAAAATAGGCAAGGTTCCAGGTATGGGTTCTATTGAGAACTCACCATCATGATTCAGTAAAAGGCTAGGAAATTCCTTTGGAAAGACATTAATAAACTCCTACACAATATGAATATTTTCAATGCTGAAATTTTACCCATCCATCTGAGATAAACATCCCATTTTTATTGGAATCCAAACCCATACAATGGATTTTATTTCCATCAGAAGTTTATATTTATCATCACACTAATACATGATCATATGTTGGTTTGTAATGTAATATGTGACTTCCCTTGTTTAGAAATTGTTGTTGGATTTATATAGAGAAATAAAATCCATTCATAAGATAACATTAAATTCAAATAGATGAATAATAACAAGATTTAAAGGAATCACATATTCATAAACTTAAAATGGGGATGGATTATAGACTTGATATGTGATCATACTAATATTAGGGGTTTCAATTCTAACGAAACAACTAGTTATTGAGGAAAACAATGAACATCCCTAGATTTTTTTCATGATATAAAGGAACACACATAACTAAGATCAAATAGGTTACTTCAATATTTGAGGATACCTGTTACCAACCCAACTTTATTTCTCTTTATTCAATCCCATACTATAACCACAATGGTTATCAAGGCCATCATTCATAGTTAATTAGAGAGATAAATCATAAAAAATCATTTATGAGATATCTAATTCATGAAACCTTCCATGAAACCATAGTATCAACCTAGGTCATTCATCATCATTATTCAAATCATTCTTGATGTTTCATAAAGTATTTGTGAATTTACAAAACGTATTTTCTTTTAGTGTGACACCTTGTGTGAATCAAGGTCCATTTTTATGAACTAGGTGATGATTGATTATAGCTCAATTGAACCTTTTCAGAGTTATTACCCCTAGGTAAAATTTTTCTAGAGCCAAATCCACTTATAGTATCCAAATAGAGACGTAATTTCTTTAAAATCACTTTCTCTATCCTTAAAAAAAATCGAGGACATTTTCCTATACTTAAGTTTACCCTTATACTTATCCTTATACATATCCTTAAACAGATCCTTTGACACATCCTTAGGTATCTCAATAAATTTTTCCCATCCTCGTTTCCAAATGTTAACTAAACCTTTCCTCTAAAACCAACTGTAATAATCTAATATATTCATACATAGATATTACAACTTCATAGATGAATATTAAAATCATTTCACAAAAAAATATATTAGAACATAAAATTTTAGTGTCCTTGGATACTAGATACACCGCATTTTTATTTCACTAAAGACCTCCAACATCTCCCATGAAGATATTACCATTTAATACACTTCATAGTCATACTATACTTAAACCTTTTTCTTAACCTATAGAAATGAGACATAAGAAATGGTGAAATAATATGATCAATAAGGTTAAATAATGAAGATATCAACCGATGATAAAATAAAAGAATAAGATAAAAAAAGGGTGTGAGATTATGAATATAACTTATAAAGTTCATTCTCATTCTATCATGGATCATAAGAATGATCCATGACATAAAACATTATCATTTCTTAAAACTTAAACCATAAGATTTAAAAATCATTATAAATAAATCATGTATCATATCTTTATGTTATATAGGTGTGGCATCATAATAAGTATATAAACCATTCACCAAAAAATGACATTTTTTGTAGATTGTTTTAGCGGTTTCAAAAATCGGATCTAAATGTTTTCCCAAAAAAATTTAACAGTTGTTGTTAAAACCACCACATAATGTTTTTTAATTTTTTTAAAATATGTTTTTCTTATTTTTTCTTCAAAAAAAAATCTACTTTTTTGAGCGGTGATTTTTTTAATAACCACTAGGAAATAGAGATAGTTTTAAGAAACCATAGCTAAATTAAATGAAAAAAATTAAAAAATATATTTATTTATGATTTATGATTTATGATTTATTATTTACTCTCATATATTGTTTATTATTTATAATGTTTTAATTAATAAATATTTGTATTTATTAGTTAATAATAATTTTAAACTTAAAACAAATGTTCAATACGTTGAAAAATAGACTTCGACACTAATTTACCATAAATTTTGATTTGGGGGTCCATTTGAGCTCTACAACCAGTCAAATAGAAGTTAATGAAAATTACTAAAACTATATTAGATTTGAAATTTTTAATAATTAAAAGAATAAAATTTATGATAGTTTTAAGAAAAGTAGTAAATCATACTTAAAATTAAAACGACCATAACATTGGATACATGTGTTTGTTTGGGCTCTATCACATATCAAATGAAATTATGTAACAAGATATACACTCTAAGGACCTGGGGTAACCCTAGTATTATTATTTTGAGGTCAAAGGTGGCACTAATGGCCTCTAAATATGATTTATTTGTCGGGGTGTCCCAATTTTTTAACATTCAATAGAATTTCATCCTCATTTAAGGGGGCCTTATTGTATTTTTTCATTGGGGAATGAATTTATTATTATGGATTGCGTTCATATTGATATTATGGTTTTGAGGTTTTATCATTTTTGAAAATTTAGTTCTATTTATAATTAAATATATTTATATTTTATTAAATTTTCTTATAATAAATCACTTATAAAAATACATATTTACATAGAATTTTTATAAACATATAAACCATATGAAATTTTTTTTATTAATTTTATTTAAAATAAATAATTATTTATTTTATTTACTGAATTACTTTTGTGATAATTTTTTTATCATAATTTTTGTATTTTTTTACAACTAAAATATTTTGTATTAAAATATATTGTTTTCTAGGAATCACATCCATTGACATTGTATTTAGTTTATCAAATCCAAAATAATCAAAGGTAGATTTCATTGTTTTCTAAGAGTCTATCTGTGCTATAATATGAGAAAGAATGATGTTGTTGAAGAGTTTTGAAAGAAGAATGTGAAGTCAGGAGTTAGAAAGTCTTAATACTTTCTAAAAAAATTAGATAATGCTTTGCTGATCAAGAAGTTCTCACAAATCCTGAAAAATTTCAAGATAAAATACTTTGAATAAATGGTGGAGTGGTTTGAAGAAATTTTTAATTTCATCATAATGATAATTCTATCCTAATAGGATTTACATTGTATTGAGACTGATCCGCACTAGGATACTAAAAAAATTGGATCCAGAAAATCAGTACTAGAATCCTATATTGAGAAAGAATTCGTAATGAGATAAATAGATGGAGTTGATTTACCGTACCATTATGATTCTCAATCATACACTTGTAAAACTTTGAGATCTTGAAAATCAACACCATAATCCTAAAAAAAATTAGATCTGACATTATGAGAAAAAAACACCAAAATTTTACATTAATAAGATCCAACATTATGAGAGAATCGACACCATAATTTTGCAAAAATAGGATTATGTATTTTCATATTGAGAAAGAATTCGTAATGAGCTAATTATAAAGAATAATTAAAGTGGTCAAAACTGAAATTCAATTTTTCATAAATCTTGTAGAAATCTAAGGATGTTTGATGAATTCAAATATGAATTTTAAATTTGATATATTTTTAGAGCTTTGATATTTGAGGAAGTTGGGAAAGTTTTCACATTTATTGCTCATGGTTTTTGAGTTCCCAATAAATACTTTCTCATATAATTTTTTCATTTAAAAACATTATAAATATGTGTGAAAGGTGGAAGACTGTAGAAATTTATGTGAAATTTCCCATCGGATTGAAGAATTATTCTATTGATAATTCTATCAAAGTTTGAGTTTTGTCTTTAATTATGAGAAAAATCAGATCCACCATTCTACAAAAATTGGAACCACCATTGTGTGAAAATCATATCCAGAATTCTGAATAAAATGGCACCAGCATTCTCAGAAAATTGGATCCATAATTTTCTAAAAATATGCACCATCATTATGTGAAATCAAATCTAGAATCCAATATCTTTGTATTCAGAAAATCAGATCCAGAATCCTACATCATTTTATTGAGAAAATCAGATCTTGAATCATTAGATTTAGAGAATCAAATCCATCCAAATCGGACTAAGTATTCAGATTGAGCATTTGTGGAAATGTTTCAACAAAGTCTTTATTCTTTTTATTAAAACAATTGTTTTAAAATTAAACATTGTAAACATATGGGAGTTTGTATAATTTTTCCTATAGTGAGATAGAAGGTGTCTAATGGGAGTTGGCACAAGTTATATTCACTTATTCATAATAGTGGATTTCCATAGACCCGTGCAAGTGGATTTGGAAAAGCTCCAATATTTAAAAATAATATTAAAGATGAAATGGATTTTAAATTCAAGGGAAAGATGAAAATCCAATATGTTGATGAAGTTTATCCTTATATGTACGATGACAAGGAAGATGATGAGTTTAATGAATACATCACTTCTCTTATATCCAAGAACTATAAAATAGGAAGATTAAAGTTTGGGGAAAAAATTCCTATCAATTTTTTTAGTGTGGTGGAATTGTACACTTTTCTATGAGTTTCCCCGATAAGAAATTTGGATAATATTGTGATGATTCTGATGAAAAACCGTGATGAGAGAAGTGAAAAGAAATTATAAGGAATAAAAGTCTTCCAAAAGAGGAAAGAAAAAGTTTATAGGAAACAAAAGAAGTATGTTGAGTAAGAAAGTTGAATCAGACTCAATTGAAAACAATTCATCTTAAGATGAAAGTTCAGAAAAATTGTGAACCTTCATTTCAAAAGTTAAAAAAACAAAATATTCCTAAGAGAGTAAATAAGGTGATTAATAATCTTATAGAGAGTATCATATTAGCACAAAACTAGTTGCATGTCTTGATAAAAACCAAACTGTCAAGAAACACATTAGATTAATAAAGAAACATCATGAAGAAGTTGCTAATGGAAGAAAATATGTCATAAATCATAAGGACAAATACATCCATATGATTTTAAGTCACAAACTTATAATTTATGAATAGGGAAATATGATTGAAGATCTTTGAAATAAGATAGAATATAATTAAGAATATTTTAACAAGTTGCAATCAAAACTTCATTTATTTTAAAGTACCTTGAGAAATAATATTTAAAACTTTAACAAATCTATGGAAGTAAAACTGAGAATTATAAAGTGTTTGAGAAGGCTCAATATGAGAATTAGGTGTAATCTTACTTTACCAAAAATATTGTTTTTGATAATTATTTAAACATTTCAAGTTATGAAAAAATTATTTGGAAATATTGGGTGGAGAAAGAAAGTGATAAATCTATCAATTCTACAAAATTTTAAAACTCACTCATAAGAAATGATGGTCCACATCCTAAGTATGTTAGAGCCAAATGAATTTACCAACCTCAAAAGAGTTTTTATAGAGAAAAGTATTTCTTGTATAAAAAATCAACATTTGAGGATATTTCTAGTGTTGTGGAATCTATGGGTATAGATATTATAATTGTTGGCACAAATTATGTCTACATGGAAGAAGGTTTGATCAAATTGGAATAAATAATGAAAGAATAATGAGAAACTCTTATAACTCATAGGAAGTTTTAAAGATGATTTGTCAATATGTTAGAAACATTTTAACAAAGAATCAATTTTAATGTTTAGAAAAAGTTTGTAGAAGATGTGATCAATATGGTCAAAATGCCAAAAGATGTATGAAACTCCTTCTAGGACAAGTTTTTTTTGATATAAAAGAAAATAAAGTGGAAAAGAAGAAGGTTGAGGAAATGGATTTTTTTGATGAGACAAATTTGAATTAAAGTAAGAGGAAAAAACCATGGATTATTGATTGTGGTTATTATTAACATATGAAAGGTGATATAAAAATCTTGAAACATGTTGAAAGTCATGATGGAGGATCAAATACTTTTATCAAGGATAGTTTCTTAAAAATTAGAGGAATCATTACAGTAAAGATTTAAGTAGAAAAATTGAAATATAAGGAAGTTTTAATTGTTGATGAGCTAAAACATAACTTACTTAGTGTATGTCAACCTTTTAATGATGGGAAAGAAGTAATATTTACAAAGGATTGATGTATCATAAAAAGTGTGAAAGATGGAAAATTCATTAAAAAATGAGAAAGAACCATTGAGAATATCTTTCAAATATGAGAACTCAATTAATCATGTTACTGGAGTGATTAAGATGAAAAAAAATTGTGGCACTGGAGACTTGGTCACATTGGGAAAAAACATACTAATCAACTTTCTAAAGTTGATGATGTCTAATATTTTATATAATTGAAAAGAAGATATGGAGATGTTTGTATGAGAAAGGAAAGATGACTAACAAAATTCATAAGATAATTGAGATTCAATCTACAAGACCACCAGATATTCTTCATTCTAATTTGTGTGGGATGATGAGACATCATTCAAAAAAATAGGATTTAAAATTTATCACTTTTATTCATGATTTTACTCAGATGAAAAATATCATGTTCATGAATTATAAGTCGAAGGCTATTTAAATATTCAAATTCTTCAGAAAATATGTTGAGAAAGAATTGGGAGTTTCCGTCAAGACATTGAGAATAGATAATGGTACTGAATTCACAGACAATACATTTGAAACTTATTTGAAAAATCATTTTATAAATCATGAGTATAGTGGTCCCTATACTCTATAAAAAAATAGAGTAACATAAAGAAATAATAGAATCTTGGTTGAAATAAGAAGAAGTACATTATAAGAATACTAACTTTCAAAGTTTTATTGGAGATAAGTTATTATTAATCCAGTACATGTTCAAAATAGATTCTTGTCGAGAACAAAAACCAACATGACTCCTTAAGAAATGTGTTATAATAAAAAAACTTCATTGAAAAACTTCAATATTTTTTGAAGTCTATGTTTTTTAAAAATCACAAATATGGACTTGGGAATGTTTTATGAGAAAGACGAGGAAGGAAATTTTATGTGTTATTCACCAAATTAAATAAGTTACAAATGTTGGAACAAACATTTACAAAAGTTGGTGGGCTCATATGATTTGAAGTTAGATGAAAATAAAAGTTCCTTAATAAAGGATATTGAGAATGATGAGGAGGATAAATTGGAGATTTCCAATAATAGTGAAAGTAAATCAAAACATTATTATCAAGATTCAGAAGAATTAGAAGGCACCAGTTCAGACAAGAAGAAAATTGATATTTGAAAATAAAACATCACTTATCTCAAAAGTTAAATAAGAAGCAGTTTCATAGGCTATTCAACAAAAAGAATGGGTGTATGCTATGAATGAATATTTGGGTCAGATTTTGAAGAATGAAACATGATAACTTGTTCTAAGTTCAACAAATTAAAAAGTTATCAGAATAAATTTGGTTTATTTAAACAAATTTAATGATCATGGAGAAGTTTTAATAAAATATGAATGAATTATTTATAAAGGATATGCACAATTAGAAGGTGTGTATTTTAATGAATCTTTTTCTCAAGTTGAAATATTAGAAACTATTCAAATGTTTCTTTCAGTGTATGCACATTGGAATAAAAATTTTTATTAGATGGATGTACAGTCATATTTCATAAAAGGAGAGATTGAGGAAGGATTTTACTTTGAGAAATCTTGTGGGTTTATACTTTATCATGATGAGAACAAAGTTTTTAAATTAATTGAAGCTTTATATGTGATGAAACAAACTCCATGTGTTAGGTCTTTGAATCTTGGAAATTATTTGAGAATGATGTAATTTTATAAAATAAAAGTAGATAATAACTTTTATGTGAAAGATGTTGACTCTAGAACTTTAATTGTAATTATATATATGGATGATATAATTTTTTATGGGGATTAATAAATGGTTTTTGAAGAGTTTGATGATGAAATGAAGAAGAATTTTGAAATGTTAATATTTAGAGAATTCACTTTCTTCATTGGATTACAAGTTCAAAAAAAGTAAAATTACGTTTTCTCATCTCAAGAAAAATATGCCTGAGAATTGTTAAAGAAGTTCAGATGGATAAATCCAAATAAGTTTTAACTCATATTTCAGTGAGTAAAAATTTGAGAAAAGATGAACCCAGAATAAGTGTGAATCAAAAAGGATTTTGGATGCTGATTAGAAGTCTTATTTACCTTATATCTTCAAGGTTTTATATTGTTTATGCTGTTAATTTGTATGTCAGGTATCAATGTAATCCAATGGAATCACATATATTGGAAGAAAAAATAATTTTAAGATATTTCAAAGGAACAACTTCACATGGATTTTTATAAAAAAGAAATTGTGAGACGAAGTTTCATGGTTAATTGATTCCAATTAGGCTATATATTGAAATGATATAAAATCAACCTTAGGAGGAAAATTTTTATTAAGTGAATGTCATGTGAGTTGGAATATTAAGAAACGAATTTCTGTAACATTGATCACAACTGAATATGAATATATTGCAGCTACATAGGCTTATAATCTAATGTTGTGGATGAAAGTTTAGTTGAATGATTTGAAAGTGAAAGTTTCCAAACCATTTAAGATACTTTCTGATAATCAAAGTGCAATTTATATTTCTAATAATATTGTAAAACATTAAAGAACAAAATACACTGATGTAAAATTTAAATTTATAAAATAGAAAGTTTATGAAGGAGATTTTTGGTTGGAATAAATTTCCACATAGTTTTAGATTGCGGATATCTATACAAATGTAATGTTTAAAGGAAGGTTTGTGGAATTGAGGATGAAAATTCATGTTCATACTCATCCTATGTCTTCATAAATCTCATAAGTAAGAACCCCACTGTGATTTGTATTATATTGACAATGGGGGAGAGAAGGTATAAAAAATTTTACTTTGTAAGAAGTTTTTACTTATCTTTTTTTATGAATATGAAGTTGTGGTTATCATATAGTGGGAGAGGGAAAGAAAAATAATTTAAAAAAAGAAATAATGGGGGAGAGAAAAAAAGTATGAAAATAAAAGTGAGGAGAGTTTGTCTTTACATGGACATAAAATTTTCTTGCATGGAGGGATGAAATTCCTTCATAAACATTACTTTATCAAGTAGTGCGGTGTTAGGATACTCTATTTTGATAAATTCTATGTTTTGATAAAAAAAGTTGAGTTATGAAAAATTATGAGAGTTAAAAAAAGATATTAATGAAGGTTTTCAACAAATCCAAAGGGGGAGATTGAAGTACCTTTGTGATATATTTTTTAAACAATGTTTTTTTATTTGTTAACAACTAAACTTATTTATATTAGAATGTTTTTCTCTTAGAATCAGATCCCTCTGTATTATATTCTGTTAATCACATCCAAAAGAATTGGAGGTATATTTTTTTTTCAAGGAGTCTATCTTTTCTGTAATTAGAGAAAGAATAACGTTGTTGAAGAGTTTTGAAAGAAGAATGTGGTTTCAGGAGTAAGAAAGTTTTCATGCTTTCTAAAACAAAATCAGATGATGATTTTTTGATCAGGAAGTTCTCACAAATCATGAAAAATTTCATGATAAAATCATTTGAAGAAATGGTGGGGAGGTTTTAAGAAATTTAGAATTTCATCGTAATGATAATTCCATTGAAATGTGATTTACATTGTATTGAGACTGATCGAAATCAGAATCATGTAAAAAATAGATTAAAAAAACCAACACCAGAATCCTATAATGAAAAAAATTCGTAATGAGAGAAAGAGACGAAGCCAATATACTGTACCATTCTAATTATCCATTAGACACTTAAAAATCTATCAAATCTAGAAAATCAACACCAAAATTCTAAAAAAAATTGGATACAACATTATCCAAAAATAAGCACCAAAATTATGAAAAAATCGGATCTAACATTCTAATAAAATCAACACCATAATTCTGCAAAAATAGGATCCAGTATTTTTGTATTGAGAAATAATTCGTAATCAGCTGATTATGAAGATGAATTAAAGTGGCCAAACATGACATTTATGTTTTCATAAATCTCAGAGAAATATCAGGAGGATTGAAAAAGTCAAAGATGAAGTTTAAATATGATAGATTTTTAGAGTTTTGAGATTTAAGGAAGTAGGGAAAGTTTTCAAGTTTCTCACTCATGGTTTTTGAGTTTTCTATAAATAGTTAATCATATAACTTGTTCATTTAAAAACTTTTTATATACGGGAAAAAGGCGGAGCACTGGAGAAATAGAATTTAAATTTCCCATATGATTGAAAAATAATTATATTGAGCATTATATCAATGTTTGGGGTTTATAGTTCATTTTGAGAAAAATCAAATCCCCCATTCTGCAAAAAACCAGTATCACCATTATGTGAAAATTGGATCCATAATTCTAAAAAAATCCACACCAGCATTACAAGAAAATCAGATCTAGAATTAAAAAAAATCCTCACCATCATTCTACAAAAAATAGATATAGGAACTGTCATCTTTGTATTAAAAAAATCAGATCTAGAATCCTGCATCATTGTATTGAGAAAATTAGATCCAACATCATCGGATTGAAAGAATTGGATCCAGCAAAATCAGGATGAGGATTCATATTTTTTATTTGTAGAGTAATTTCAATAAAGCCTTTATTCTTTTGATTGGATAAATTTTTTTAAAATAATACATTGTAAAATTAGGGTATTCAGTATAATCTTTCCTATAAGGAGATATAAAGTGTCTAACGGGAGTTGGCATAAGTTGTATTCACTTCTTCATAATAGTGGATTTCCATAAACCCATAGGAGTGGCTATGACAAGGATGTAATTTATCACTCTGAGGCCGAACCTTGTAAATACTGTGTGCTTTTCTTTCATACCTACTGTTTCATGCATGAGTATTTACTAAAAGATACTAATGATAAAAATCTTAAAAGGTTGTAGGGGTTAAATTTCTAAAAGTTTTGAAACATATAAAAAGTGAACAACTATTCAACCCCCCTTCTCAGTTGTTATTCGATCCTTGTATCTTCATTTAGCTTATAAATATGTATTAATTTGTATATATATACCTATATAAGTAATGTTTATATATAAACATGTGTGTGTCAATAAAAAAATCTATCTTTATGTGTGTATTCTAATATATGTAAATAAATAGATATATATGTGAGTATTTGTGTATATTTATATACATTTGTAAATATTTATATATATTTATGTTTATATATTTTTATATCATATATGTATAGATATATATAGAGATATTTATATTTACCTGTGTTTTTATATATATTTTTATTAATATACAATTATATATCTCAGTGTGTTTATATATATTTATGTAACATAAATATGTGTCTATACATATTTATGCCAATTTTTTAAAAGTATATTTATTTACATATATTTATATCCATTTATTATTTTTTTATTTTACTATTTTATAAATTTATAAATTTTTATTTACTATTTACTATTTATCATTTATTAAATTATTAGTTATTATATATTATTTATCATTTATCATTTTAATATTTATTTATTATTGATTTAATATTTTTTGAATTATTATTTTTAATTTACAATTAAAATACTATTTAATATTTATTTAATATTTAATATTTTTATCTATTATTTATTTATTTATTATTAATATATTATATATTATTTATTATGTATTATCATTTATTATCATTTATTATTCATTTACTATTTATTTTTTAATCAATATTTATTCAATATTTAATTGTAAATAATTTATGACATATTTATGATATATTTATTATTTCTTATCCATTATTTATTATTCATTTAATATATATTTATAATTTATAATTTGTTATTGTTTATTATTAGTTATTTATTGAGTTATTATTTATTATTTATTATGTATTATCATTTATCATTTATTATCATTTATTACTTTTTACCATTTAATATTTTTATTAATTAATTAATTATTTATTTATCATTTATGTAATATTTAATTATTATTTAATTATTAAGTATTTATTATTTATTTAAAAATTATTTATTATTTATTTATTATTTATCTAATATTTACTATATTTTAATCTATTATTTATTTATTACTTCTTTATTATATATTCATTACATATTCATTATTTATTATTATTTAATATCATTATTTTTTTATTTGTCTATATATTAGTATATTAAATACTATTTACTCATTAGATAAGGAGTTGTTGGAGTGGTATTGTCTTTGTAGTATATCCAAGAGGTAAGGGATTTATGTCTCTTCTAGTGCATATATTTTCTATATTTATGCACGCCATGCATGACATGCATGATATGCATAGAATATGTATGCATGGTATGATAAATAATAAGTAATAATTATAAATAAATAAATAAAAAGTAATTATAATAAATAAATAAATAACTATGCTATAGTAATAAATAAATAAATAAGTAATAATAAGTATATAATAATAAGTAAATAATATTAAAAAAAATAAAAAATACAAAATAAAAACATGTTGTGCTTTTGGAAAGCATCACACATCGTTTCTAAATGCCAAAAAAACACCCAGAAATTCCATTTTTTGTAGTGATTTCATATATCAATGTTAACATAAAATACAATCAAAGAATTATGCTTCAGGAATCAACACCTATTTCCCATTTCACAATGGATCATGCATCATCACATGTTTCACATAGTGGACTATGCACATCAACTTGTTTCCCATACCAGATCGAGCACATCAGTTGATTTTTCAACATTATCTCATGTGATAAAAACATTACACAATAAATTTGAGGGATATATAGGTCCCACCCATAAAATAATTCATACATTTGTGTTCCAAAATATCCTAAAAAATTCATCATGTTATAACCCATGAAAAAGGAAATGGGTTTCCTAAACATTTCATCATAACATAAATTGTGGAAATGAAATAGGTTTCATAAATATTTCATGAATTCATCATATCATAACCCATGGAAAAGGAAAGGGTTTCATAAAAACATTTTCATCATAATCATAAAAACAAACCTTCCAAAAAAAGAATAAATACTGAAGCATTTTATCATATCCTTAGTAAAATATAAGAAACACCAATGGTTATTGTCATTAATGAATATAAATTTCATAAAATATCATGAAAACATTCTTGAGGAAAATAACCTTTTAATTTTAAATCACTTATTTAAATTCTTACAATTTCCCAAATATTATGTAAAACATAATATTTTAAAATAAACTTGAAAATTTATAAAGGAAGTTTCAAATAATTTAGTGGTCATAATGATGGAAATTTAATTCATATAGTACACTTTAAAATAAATATTCATTTCTCGTTTATTGTAAAAAGTCAGAACAACCTCATTCAGAAAACAAGAATAAGATTATTTTTTTAAAAAAAATTCAATCATGGGTAGAAATTTATTTAAACAATCATTGGATAATAGTAATTCTTAATTTAAAACATTTTTAGAAAACATGGGCATGGTAAAAGGGTTTTTGAATCAAGAGAGAAATAAATTCATTTTTCTTTAAACAAATTCTGGAGGGATATTGAGTTCACTAAGAGAGGAAAGTATAAGGAAAACATGAAATTTAAAAAAATAAATGGAGGAGAATAAAATCATGTGTTTCTTGAGAGGTAGATCATAATATTTCATCATCTGAAACTTAATCACAAATAATACTTATAAATAATGAGATTGTAACATAAAAAATTTACCACTTTGGTAAATCGTAATATAAAAAAAAATAAAAAACATTAGATGGAAATATATATCCCTTAATATTCTTGAGAATAATCCAAAAATAAAATCATGTGTATATAGTTAGGGTTTGGCTTAGTGTTAATCACCTAATAATTCTACATGAAAAATGTTGGTTCAAAACCCATAGGTCATATGGAACTATAGCAGTACTGTAGTAGAAATGTAGTAGTGGAGGAAATGTAGCAACGATAACACTTTAGCGGTAGATGGAACTGTAGCTCTAACAGTGGTAGAAACTATAGTAGTGGTTGGTACTATATAGTTAGGGTACTATAGTAGTAATATTCTTAGAATGGTCCTTGTCCCAAAATTTCAGGCCTACGATCCAGGTAATGGGATTCATGCCCATTGGGCCTTCGGGCCAATTATATATAATGTAATAAAGCAGGTGGTTGGGTGGGTTATCCCTTGGGCGGTATAACCTACATTTAAAGCCTATGTGTGTATGATGTGTATGTGTGTTTTATATAATTTTACCCCCAATCACATAATATAATAAATTAATATGTATTATACACACCACACAAAAGAAACAAGGGTGTATAAGGCATGTGTCCCTCAAAAATAAAAGTGAGACAAAAATCCCTTACTTTAAGTCTTGAATTCCTTAACAATGATTATAAACTCCAATATAATAAATATATGTTTATTAGATATATAATCCAAAACTATACTCATATATATAAAAAAATATATGATTTAATTAATACCTTTTTTTTACCTATTTATTAACAATTATTTGTTAAAATTACATTTCTAGTAATAACTGCTTCATTTTTCATGATTTTTTTGTTTTGTATTTTAAGACATTTTATTTTGATCTTGGTGAAATAATATGAATTTTTTTAAAATGATATAAATATCACATATATTCACTATATATGTATTTATAGTAACCCATAAATGTTAGATATAGAAAATGCATTACAAAATTCATGGAGACAGTAGGTCATACGTGCACATGAACACTATTTCCAATTTCTCAAAGGATAGAATAAAGAAATATTAAATAATAATTCACCTTTATAAAATAATTTTTATTTCATATATATCAAATATCTTCATTAAATTTATCCTTATTACCCTCCATGTAAAGTCTAAATGAATAACGAATCACATCACTTCGTGAGGCTGTAGTCCACTGTATTCATGAGGGACATTATCGTATTCTAATGGAATGGAAAGTAGTAAGGTATATGTGATATTATAAATATATAATTAAAATATTTTCCCAAATATCATATATATAATTTAATTCCATCATTATTCATAGTGATGAGAGGTGGTGATGAAAAATGAATTATATCGGTTCACAAGGTGGTACTTCGCGGTACACATGATCGTTGATTTCCTTTCCAATTTGATGGAAGAGGAGGTAAATATATGTCATTCCATTAATATAATAAAATCTTTGTATATGGGATATAATTATTTTATTATGTCAACATAATTTAATAATATTTTAAGGTGGTGTAAGAAGAAATAAAATAGAAATGCCCGTTTGAGAATGATACCTCTTCTTCGGATAAAATCCTTAGATTTTAACTTAAATCCTTCCTAAGTTAGATTAATGATAAAACCACATATTATAGTATGTGAAGAGGAAATTAAGGAATTTATTTTTATAGGTATTTTCTGAAAAACATGTTTCAGAAGTGTGAAGAGGATAGGAGAGGGGGTGACCTTTTATAAATGAGGGAGAGGACACATTTAGAATTTTTGAAAAGAAAATGGTGTACCCATGTTTTAAACATGAACAAAGGATAAAAAATTGTTCATTATTGAACCTTATATAATATATGGTCTAAAAGGTTCAATAATATGGGGTTTTGGAGAAGTTTATAGGTTATTTTACCCCTTATATTTTTTGTTAAACCCTGGGTAAAGTCACTTTTACCTTAACTATGGTAATTAATTTTTACTATTTTTACTTTTAATTTTGGAATAGAATTAAGTTGATCCTATAATATATTATTAATTATGTTTATTCCAAATATTTAATCCATTTTACTAAATTAAATTCATAGAAGTGGCAGAATTTAATTTTTAAATAAACCATCTGAGGCAATGAAAAAGCGGTTTTCCAAAGAGAAAAATTGTTATAAGTATATAATGTTTTAATATCAAAATTAAATATGAAATTGATTATAATAACCTAAATTGGATAATTGAATATATAATTTAACTAAGGATAGTTCTATAACCATATTAAAATAAATAAAATCTTGTAAATGATTTAAATAAAAATTCAATTTTTAATAAAAATAAGTATTTTTAGTACACATCGAAAAATTAAACTTTTCAGTAAATTCTTAAAAAATCACCCAAAGATAATTTTGAAACTTATATTTAAAAAATTTATTTTATTTTTTAAGATAAATTTTCTAAATTCGACAAATTAATTTTTTTATTTGTTCACAAAATGCAATTAATACATTTTTTGAGAAAATAGAATTTTTGAAAAATATAAAGATTTTTCTAAAAATAAATTACTTTTTATCAATATGTTTTATTTATATAAAATAATTATAATTAATAATTATTTTTTTATTCATACTTTCTAGTTTCATGGCTAGGTTATAATGGTCATGTTTAAATAACAATATTAATAGTATATCATGATTCTCTAATACCCGGTGTTGTGTGTAATGAAAGCTACTAAATAAATTAAATTTATTCAAAAAAATATTACATTAAATCATGGGGTGTCAAAAATTATTTTATAAACCCTGTCACATAATAAAACATCAATATTATTTTCTATTTCTTGATATAATATTCCACATAGATTTATTTGATCACCAACTCAAAATCACCCATGATATTCAGGAGGGGCACTTGTATTTGTAGTTCAATCTCAAGACTACTATGATATCTTGGTATTAAAAATTTTTATTAGTGAATCTTTCTAACAATATAATGGAATAGGGGATAACTACCTTTTTTGATAAATATTTATAATCCTGAATCCCCACTTTTTGAGTTTTGGGATCTCTATCCTTCTTCCTATCAGACTTCTAGAAGTTCCATCAAAATATATCTCCCATGTTCAAGGAGTGTCATGAATGAATAAAAGACCTTAATCAATGAATTTTGTATTAACTAGCATGATTTTAAACATGGGATGTTAGATGATGAAATCTACTAGTGCCATCCCCATAATAATTTTTATGTGGTATGAATTGGATATTGATTCTTTTGTAGAATGACCCCAACCATTCAAACTATCCAGTAAAAATATGACAATTGTGGATATAATTGAGTGGGTAAATATGAGAGACCAATTGGATATCTTGATGTTATTGGTGGTGCCTCATCTTCTAAACCGTGTTGATTCAGGCAATAAAATTCTTCTTGTTGTCAAAATATCAGATCTTAATGTCAAGAATGGTTCTTCTTAGATTATATAGACTATTTTATTTTCCCATATAATTATTATATGTGATAAAGAAACCAAGTTATCACTCCAAGGATTACACATATAGAATAAATATCTTTCATTTATATGGGGTAATCAATATCAATGGTATTGATAAGAATTTATTGAGATTTTTGATAGATTCTTAACATATTCATTCCATCATTGATGACTCCATTCTCCATGATCTTGGTGAAGGGTAGGAAATTTCTTAAAAGAATCAATATGAATCATCTAATACATGTGATACATCCATGAATCCATGTAAAATCGTTAATATTTCAAGGAGGTATCATTTTAAGGATTTAGTTGTTATTATTAGGTTTAACTTTGCATCCGTGATGGCGTACCATGAAATTGAGTAATTTTCCCAATGTTTTCCCAAAAATTAATTTTATGGGATTCATTTTCATGATATATTGTCACAACATATTAAATACAATCTCACAATCAAAAAGTTTGTTACAAATTTCTTTAGACTTGACCACTAAATCATTCATGTAAAATTACACTATTCTTCTTAGAAAGGGATTAAATATATGGTGTATGACATGTTGATATATGGAACTAACTTTCTTTCAGACAATGGGAATCAATCGGTAGTAGTTTACACATTGGAGAGACCTAAAATTATTGTAATACACATATTTAGAGGTTATAAAAATTTAGTTATAGTTAGAATACCCTTCCATGATTTAGAGATCTTAGAAAATATCAGTTCCATTGATAGAAAGATCAGTAATCAGAACTAAGAAATCAACTTTCATGTAATTCAAGTTGAGATCCCTAAATTTAATGAAAACACAAATTTTAATATTCTTTTACTTAATGGGGACAATGTTAGATATCCATTTTAGGAATTGAACCTACAAAATGAAGCTATATTTGATGATATTTTCGACTTTGGATCTAACCATAATATCATGAGTCTAATGCATTTTATTGGATTCCTATTTATAGTAATCATTTTCTACAATAAAACCAAAATGATGGGTGGAACATCAAGATAAATTCTTATAGTTTTAGTGTAGTTATTGTTGAATAAATATTTATTCCACTTCATGAAATAGATGTATGTATCTTGTTCTTCAGGAGAAATAGAGACATTGATCAATGTAAACCTATAGTGGTAGAAACACCTTCCCTGGATGCTAGAGGGGTATCTTTAAAAACATTTTCCTCTTCTTCCACTACTTTTTTTTAGTGGAATTGGGTGATAATATAATTCTTTAATTTTTTTGTGACAATGTAGGAGAATATTTATCCTCTTTTAATTATGATGAGGTGTCTTTAAATGTTGATAATTGTGATGTACTGACGCCATTATTAGGGGTAATTTAAATATGTTTCCCTTCTTATTTTACATCAATTATGATGATATTCAGTGATAAAGGTAAATTTTTAGGACTAAAGGATAATTTAAAATTAAATTTATCTTCTATAAATGCTTAATTAAGCATATCCGAACTCCTAAATTTACAATGTATGGAAATTAACATCAATTAAAATCCATATTTACTATACTTTATCTATGATATCATTGAGGGTAGAGGAAGTATTGACATAATTAGATTTAGAAGATATCATAAGAGAATTTTTATTTTTTTCCTGTGATGTTGGGTATTTTTTTGGTCTATATGGTGATATAAGGGTCTCTATATTTTGGAGGCAAACTGGGAGTATTTTCCACTGGGGAAACATCACCATTTATGGGATCTGATTATTCATCTATATGGATAGATTCAGCTGAAATGATTGATATCATGAACATGGGAGAGAATGTGATTGGGACATGTGTCCATATCATTATTTGAGGGTTATGTATAATCTAATAAAATATAATTGGTTTTTTGGTTCAAATTTTGGTTATAGAAGTCCTAGTATAGATGCATTTAGAGGCGAGATTAATTTTCATATGCGATATGGTTATCTCTTTCTCTGTCAGTGGTTCCTACTCTATGAGGCTAGATACTTGTCCATAATATTACATGGAGATTATAAAATGATATATCCCTTTACATAGGATTAACACAACCTAATTATTACATATATCTAGAGCGATTTATTCAATTTGATTGAGAGAAAGTACATATTCCTTTCTGAAATCATGAAACAGGTTAACATGGGATGGTTCCAAACTATTTGGGGTAGTGACCCAAGAAAAATAATAAATCATTGGTTGTTTCTTTTAAAATTTATATATTCCTACATCTATGCATTTATTTTTGTGGGAATAAAAAAGGAAACAATCACCATACATAACTCTAACCAGTACACTGATGGAGTTCTTGAGAAATTGGTGGCATGAAGAGATAAATTCTACATTTTAATCTATCCATATTCTTCTTAATAGGAAATTGAAACATATATCATCAATAATATCCATGAACTCATATTTCAATATTTTTACCCCAAAATATGCCCTTATATTTATTTAGCCAAGATGTTTTTATCACTTTTTCCATATCACTAATTTTTTAATGTAATGCAAGAAAAATCAGCCATGATATAGCTTAGGTATCCAAGTGTTCAGATTAGAGTAATATTGATACTGGATCCAGTAAAAATGAGATATTTTTAGATATCAACATAGTATAGTTGTTTTATAAATGTAAAAGAATCTAATATTACCCTCAAAGTTGGACTTCCTATATTGTTTCATAAAGGATATGAACTCATGAAATTTGAAAGGGCATATTTCTACATGATATACCTTTGAAACAATAAATTCATATTCAAATTATCATGGAATTTAAATATCCTTAATATGTGCTTCTTAAAGATCCTTTTAAAGGAGGATGGGATCAATAATTGAAATATTTTCCATAAAAATACAAATCATCTTTAATATGTCATATTTATAAACCAAATGGTTGTTCTTTCAAACATGTGGCTGATCATTGGTCTGAGGTTCAGGATCTAATGTCATATATATTAATGGACACATTCCCTTATAGAAACTCATTGGAATCATCTATGGATTAGGTTGATTTTAAATTACTATAGTTTTATGATGATTAATAAGGTATTGATTTTCCAGTAGGTCCTCTGGTATAATTGGGATTAAATGTGACTTGAATGATTTTAAAGTATATTGGCTCTCCACTTGATCTCACCAGAGTTCTAATCAATAGTTTTTTGTATAATATATTGTCTCAACAGTGATAGATCTGAATTTAGAGGTTTATTTTTAATATATATCCCTCAAACTCCTCAGTTTCAGTCACCTATTCCTTCATATCTTCAATCATGAGAGAAAAAATCAGGGAAATATGCATATTCCTTATGAAGGAATAGGTTCAACTAGAGGATTATCTTGAAATATCTACATAAAAATTTATCATCTAATAAAGAGTTAGTTTGATGGGCCAATGCCCATTAAACTATTTGGTAGTGTGGTGCCCATTATCCTAGTAGTAGTGGTATAAGGTTTAAGAGGGATTGAACTATCTTGAACATTGAAAACAATTTATCTACTCATTCCTTTATCTTTTACACATGTTATTTTAGTTCTTAGAAGACTGAATTTTAGAGTATAATTTCACCAAAGAAGTTGACTCAACCATTAGATATGATGCTAGAGTCACACCAGGTTGATTCAGATGTTCCCTAAGGATAATATGTGAATATTTGACCATATTTATAGTAATTAGGTCATAAATTTTTTGATATTCCTTATTAAAAACTTTATATCATTCCCCTTATTCTTATAGTGAGTTGGAATTAATACAAGACACATGTTTTGGTATCTTTCCTAACTTGACCAGATCAAAATCTTCCATTTTTTTGGATAAAG
Source organism: Viscum album (assembly GCA_963277665.1). NCBI lineage: Eukaryota > Viridiplantae > Streptophyta > Magnoliopsida > Santalales > Viscaceae > Viscum > Viscum album. Next base: position 1,261,911,887 of record OY728164.1, read on the forward strand.
TATTTTAAAACAATGAACCCTTGGATGGTATATCATAGTATTTTATAAATGAATAATAATTTATATATCCATTGAGGCTAACTTGATTGAGAGTTATAGGATTAAGTACATTTAACAGGTTTCCCATGTTTTTGATGAAACAACTCGGAACCTACTCTTATTGAAATGAATAACCTTTATTATTTCAATAATCATATGACGTGTGACTGTGTTATTTTCTCCCTTACCAATGAGAATTCTATTGTTGTTTATATTGTTTAGAAGGGGGAACCACATGATAAATAATGGGTTTTGGAGCTGGAGAAGGCACTCTAGCTCTCTTAAGAGTAATAATTGATGCTTTTTATTTTTCATTACTATTCACTTAAGTTGTTTGCACTAGGTGATGCTTGGGTTTTGTCCACTGAATATAATCATTCATACTCTAATCAATTGGGGGGATATTATGGAATCTATTTTGATAATTTACAAGAATAAGAATCATTTTCATCTTATAAAAGAGGTTATCAATGAAGATGACCATTATATCGTTTTAGGGAAGTTGTTGGTTTAAGGAGTAGGTTAGACCATTAGAACTAGAAATAAGGTATGAAATTATATCATTATCATATTGTTTTTAGTTTGAGATATCATATAATTCAATGTTTCTTAATTTATAATTTAATTATCATAAGAATTGAGAATTTATTGATTCTAATCCTTTGATTGATCTGGTTGGCATATTTATAAACTAAAAATATGTTGGATTTTCTAGAGTTTACACAAAACATCCGACTTTAGCTTCTTATTTATACTCAAGTGTTCCCATCATTATACCAGATAAAGATATAAAGTTCATTATATATTGTTATCGGTCCTTAGTCCAATTGAATGTTGGGATTATGTGATTCTTGATGTTGGGTGGAGGAGGATTCTCAAATACCCATTTAGGGTATGGGTTTCTTTTCGGTTTCACTAGTGCACAAAATCCTTCCATGGACTCCATTTGATCTATTCATGATTCAATGAAATAAATGAGACTTAATATAATATATGTTTGGAAAGATACGTGAATAGAGGTAACATGTATAACTTGATATGGCCAATATTACCATGTTTACTTATAACTAATAAGGGTTAGACTATAATAGATCATATGACATGGTTTTGGTTGTTGTATTAGTAGAGGTAAATCTTTATTATATCTAGATATGGGATCTAGATAAATTGATTATTTGAATCCTGAATTTTTAATGTCTTTATTATACTCTCACTGGTAGAGAAACCTCTACATGTTGATAAATATTTGATGGAGGAGAAGTGAATGTATCTATTTGGGGAATATATATTGTGGGAATATTTCCCATGAGTAACTTTTTGTTGAGTCTCTTTAACTATTTTATTATTACTTCATATTGAAAAACTCTATATTCTATAGCGAGGGGATCAATATATCTCTTCAATAGTGAGGAGATCAATCTCTTTTGGAAGTGTATGCGATGTTTCCACATAATCTCCCTTTTCTTTGGTTGAGTCCCATCAAAGAGGTGGAAACAGAGCATGTAGGGAATCCCCCAAATATGGGGTCTTACTGTATTGATTATTATGCATTAACCCTTTAAGTATCTTAGTGTGGAATGTAGTTTGGGTAGTGGTTTCCTCATCATTCTCTTTTACACTCATATCATGTTCCATGTGAACCAAAATGTAAACAATATAATCAATTAAAAATTTATCTATTATATATATGACGATAAAATTTTTATTAGTCCCTCCAAATGGCATTACTGTAAACACATAACATAGAAAATCATACATTTCATACATAAAGATCGCATATTTTCAAATGAATATTCATTACATAATATTAAAATCAACACCATAACCATATTGGTTATGTATCTTTGGAAACATGAATATTTATACAAGTGGTTCATAAGTGAACAACATCATCTCCCATATTGTTCTTCATCATAAGAAATATTCTTATACATGTCATAATTAATACCTTTAATCATAAATAGGGGATCAAACATTAGAAAGTGTATGATAAAATTCTCATTAAGGGTAATCAAAAGATAAATTTATGTTCAATTAAGAATAATAAGATCATAATGGTATAATAACATGAGATTAAAATTTTAAAACCATACCCAACATATCATATATCATAAACATTATTCATGTCTAATGAATGAAACATATTAAGACATTAATCATAAAGTACTCAAATAACATAACCCATGATATCATAACATTAAAAAAAGACACAAGTTTTCATCATACACAAAAGCATTAAAAAAACATTTTCCAAGTAGTCATGGCTCACTTACAAGACTATTATATTAGACTGGGTTAACTGTCTAACCCATCCTATTAGTCATGGTTCTCCCGGAGGACTATCATAGTGTATTGGGATTACTACACAAACCACTATATTAGTCATGGTTAACTTCCAATACAATCAGGGTGGATAGTGTCCCTTATTGAACTGATTTCACCCCACATTAAATTCCCTATTATCAAATGTTATATCATTTTTACAAAATGTATTAGAGGGATATATAGTTCTGATCCCACACCTTTCATAATGAAAATCATACATATGTTTTCTATAAGATCATTAAAAACTCATCATTGTAAATCACATCAAATGGAAAAGTCTCATAAAAATTTCATCAATGAGTAACTCATGTAAAAAATTGGTTAAATAAACATTTCATCCTTTCATCATACCAGAACCGATAGAGAAGAATTGAGTTTCATAGATCTATTTTAGTTATAATTATAAAACATACATAACAAGAATAATTATGCTATCCTTGGATCATATTCCCATTAAATCATAAGTAACAACAACATATGTCATCATAGTGAAAAATTATATTGAATGAGCATTAGAAAATTTATTGGGGAAAATAACTTTTATATGTGGAAACCACTTATCTATAATCTAAAAAAATACCAAATAGTAATGGAAAAAATTTATTTGAAAATAAAATTTAAAAATATCAAAGGATTCTTCAATGAATATAGTGTTAATGATGAAAGGAATATTTTTTCATTCCTTATGTGGTAAAAGAAAACATTTAATTTACACATCTGTAAAAAGTGAAAAAGTAACTCATTTGAAAAATTAAAAGAATATTGGTTTTAATTTTTTTTTATAAAAAGTAATTCATGGTTAAGAAAATATATTTAAACAATATTAATATAACATTAAAAACATACTTGAAAATATTTTTAGTATATGTGGACGTGAATGAAAAATGATTCATTGCATAAGAGATAAATAAGGTTGTTTTTTCCTAAAAATATTCTTTCAATCTATGAAGTTAATAAGTATTGGGATAATAAAGGAAACTTGTATTCTCCAAAATTAACTAGTGGATAATAATTTTAATCATATTCATTAAAGGTTGATCAGAAAATTTAATCACTGGAATTTTAATATAAAAATATCATCAAACATTGAGATTGTTACATTAATCCCCTACTACATTGGTAAAAAATGAATCATAAGCCTCATTAAAGAATAAAATAAAATGATACTTTATAAATATTTTGAAAAATAAATTCATGATATAAAATGTATAATAGTAGAAATTACACCTCATAAATGAAGATTGGTTCATAACATGAAAAATTACACAAAGAGGAGAATTTGAGATGATAAACCATTTCCTTAAGTTCGAATTTCTTGAAAAGTGTTTTATCCTCCTTTGTTAATTTAAATTTATTATACTTATAAAAAATTAATTCATATACTCAAAATATCATATCTTATCTGATTATTATATTTTAACACAAATTTATAAATAGATCATTAAAATCCTTACATTTTGGTGTTCACTATTTTTTTTGGAATTTCAGTCTGATAGTTTTGGTTATTGTATTGGATTATGTTTCATAATCTATATAATGTTGAATATGGTATAAATTTCATATATATTATTTATATATTCATATATTTATATATAAATTAAATATATATATAAAAATGAATTGTATCATTCATGGAGATGGTTGTAAATACATATGCATAAACATTATTTTCACTTTTAGGAGGATATAATGAAAGAAAGATAAATTATAACGTACCATTATTGAGTGATTATAATATCATAGTTATCATATTTTTTCATTAAGTAATTATTTATTTAAATCTATGTAAAATTTAAATGAAATATGAATAACATCTCTTAGCGGAGGTGGTAGTCCACACATATGCATAAATAAATTTATCATTTCCAATGAATTAGAAGTAAAAATGTATAGATGATATTTTTATCCAAAAGTCATAATATCTAATAAATAAAATTTATAAACGTTAAACCCATCATAATGAATGTCTGTGATAGATGGTGATGGAAAGTGAATTGTATCTATTTAAAGATGTGTTAGTCTACACGTACACATGAGTGATAATTTAACATCACATTTGATTTAATAAAGAGTGAATATTGGTGGTTACATAATAGTAGTCAATTTTAAAAATATTTAGGATACTAAAGTAACTATTTATGATTAATTCCTATCATTAAATTACCTAGATAACCATCTTAAATGGTAATCATACCTAACAAGGCCTAACTTGATGTGAATTCCAGACCACCATGGGCTAGTGACAAAAATAATAGATTCAATAAAACTAAATAGGGAAATGTTTATCCACAATATTTACAAGTCAATAAAATGTATTGGAAGAAAATGGTTAGTATAATAGTCACATAATAGAAGAAAATGGTCTACAACACCATGATACAAATTTGTATATGGAAAAATAATCTATTGTAATTGCTGGATCACATACTCCATCATGTGTTGCACACTACAAATTTTCCAAAACAATATGTACACCTAACACCTCCATGTAGTTCCCTTCCATTAACTGTACATAGTGTAAACATATATATAAACATCTAAATGAAATGGTCATGTGCGAGCTATAATCCCATTAAGATTCCACCAATCATCTCTTAACCATTCCATATTTTATAAACCATTTATGCTTATTGTAAAAAATTTGTATGGAAGATTTTAATGGGTTATTACAACATAAAAGGGAAACAACACTTCAAATTACTATTATAAAATTGGCATAATAAAATTTTCATCAAATTAGGCATAATCAATCATTTTTTCAAATAGGGATGAATATAACATTTAAAAAAAGGGTGACATGAATAATAATTTCAATCAAAATTGTCATGAGTAATTTTTTTTATCACAAGGCATGTAGGGTCATTTTGAATCATAGAACCATTGTTAGGAGAACCAATGGTAGGAAATATAATGTTTATTGAACTGACTCAATGGGAATCAGGCCACATCCCCCCAACCCTACCTCTTATAAGATATGGGTTGACGACAAGTTCTGAGAAGCCACATCACGATACTAGAAGACTTTTCTTAACGTACCTATATTCACACAACCATAAACACCCCGATGAAACAATGAATATATATATATATATATAATGATGGAAACTAAAATGATTACATACGTCTATCCCAAACCAGAGTACAACTGATTTGATGAAAGATTAAAAATGTAAACACACATGCCCCCCAAAATAAAACTATAAAAGCTTACAACCTACTCCAAAGGAGGGTAGCACTATCAAATGAAACTAATAGAAATATCCTCATATGGACAAACTCAATAACCTCCACCTTTTTTGGGTCTTTCGGGGACTCCGTCAAATGGTATTTGGTCTGTATAAGACACAACACGTGTGAGGAAATCCCATGCAGGGGTGAGTATAAAAATACTCATTATTCACCCAAAACCCCCAAATGAAAAATGGAGAAATTAAAAGTAAAATTTCCACTCGATCTAGCTAAAGTGAACCCCATTGATAAAGAAACTCCATCTCAAACCATCCTCATGTATACATGAAATGTCAATTCATTTCACAAGGGGTGTCGAACTAGACACATGAAAACACCTCAATGAATCCCAAAAATCACGCATATATACTTTTCTTAGACACCAAGTCTCATGAGGTTCCGACCTCATAGCCAGCAACATGATTCTACTTGAAGTATCTAATGGTAACACATAAAAATTGGAGAAAAAAATCATCGAGACCAACCATCCTATTTGGAACCCATTCGATAGATACACTCTATTAGAAATAACTCACTAGGTCCATCTCTGATGCCCAACACTATACGTCCTGTAATCTCTAACCTGTACCCAATGTAGAGTTATAAGATCCTAATTAGAGAGGCCTACCCATATCCACAACACATAGTTGAGGGATCACTACTCTAGACTATGCACTACGTGCATCCTCTATAACCAGATAGAACAAAAGGGCCCACACATATTCACTTCCCTATAGTTGAGAGATTATTTATCCAACTAACCCATGAAACATATGTTTCTTCTGTTTGGGGAGTCCCACACATCTTTATATCTAGGGATAACTAACTACTAACTAGGTATTTCATGCAACTAGTGGAGGTTCCCTCTCCTGATATTGTACTATACACACGATAGAGTATAACTCCAATAGAGGACACACTCCCGGTTTGTACACATATATGGGTGAGTAGTACTCTATAGATAAGGAACAAAACCCTATAAAAACATGGGATTAAAACTTTAAGGATAAAGGAAAAACACCTCGGTTTGATAGGGTAGAACAACTTTAATGATAGAGGACTCGCACCTTGGTATGATAGGTAAGTACAACTATACCGGTTTGACTATTATCGTGGACCCACATCCTAACAAGATAGGGGAGTGATGGCCTTATGCAAGAGGAACCACTCCCTGGTATGATAGGGGAGTATGCAATATACCAGATCAATGTGTATATTGGACTCACACCCTTGGATGACATAAGAGTTTGAACTCCATGGATAGGGGACATGCTCCAAACACAATAGTTGAGTACCCATTCTATCATTACTTCATCTCAAGAGTAGCCACGCCCTAACATGAAAGGGGAGTATCAAATACCAGGATAAGGACCCAAAACCTAATGAAATATAGGAGTACCTTCTGTATCTGTCCAATGATTATGGAGGGACCGCACCCTGACACAGTAGGAGAGAACTATCTCTAACTACATAAACGTTACGGGGAACCTGCACCCTAATCCACCGGGAGAGTACCAATGCTGAAAGATCTACCCAAAGGTAAAGAACCAATGCCCATGCGGTAGGGAGTCCCATATCTACCCAAGAAGAGTGGTAAGGGAAACCTATTCACTGATTTCATAGAGGGTTACTAGTCCCATCATCTCTCCTAATGAACCACATTGATTGTTAGCATAAGTTAAGCATTGCTTCACTAGCTTCATGTTTTATTCACACCTTCTCACATCTCATAGTCCTAAAAATAGGAAGCCATAATGTCCTACATGGAAAAATTCTTTGGATAGGATATTCATAAGCTTGAGTTCGAGTTCTAATGTATTAGATACGAAATGTGTATGATCTCAAGAATTCCTCCAAGGAATTAAAAATTATGATCTAGGACCCACACAACATGTGAACCGGCCATAACACCTAGCTATTTATCCTGTATACGTGGTTTGGAAACTAGTTTATCAGTACACAGTGTGTATATCTAGTACATGACATCTCCCGCTTAACCCAACCCCTAGCCTTGTTCTTCTTCTACATGGACCAGCTAGCTATGTCCCATGCATGCCATGTATCCCATGACACACGGTGTGTTTAGGAAAAATGGTTATCTTCCTAGTTTGATAGATAGTGTCCATGTACCAGACTCTATGTATATGTACTTTGACAGTATAATTATACATGACGATGTTCTTTTACATGGGTAACCCAATCAATGTCCCAAGGTCACACAGTTCGGGTTACTACATGATGTGTAACCCTAGTACATGGAAGGTATACCCCAAAATTCATCTCCCTTGAATAGGAATGGATAAATAGTGTTCCTCAATATACTACAACCTGCGTAGATGGAAATTCTAGTGAGGAATTACCTTAAAAAATGGCTGATTTCCCTAGTTTATCCAGAAACCCACATATCAACCTAGAATGGATCACTTGTTGTTTTAATGGGGCTCTAAAATATTAAAACAAAGCATAACTAAGGGGATCAAGACCAAAAATCAAATACTGCTACCTTGAGGGAGAGTCATAGAAGCATTAGGTATAGAAAAATGCCCTGATCATGATGCTCCTCAATATGATGATGATCAATGCTAAGAACAGAGATCGACAATGCTTTGTTACTTTGATTTTGAGACGTTTCCATCCATCATCCAAATATAGAGTGGGGGGGGGGTCATCCTTCTTGTGTCATGTGCACCACGGTTTTGATGGTGGGGGTGAAACCCCAAGCACCACGGTCCATCTTCATTCCTAGGGTTTATCAGTGCACCACCTCACTAACCAGACACATATACCATCAGAACCCCATAGTTCACATCCACCCCTAGGAGAACTGCACTAAATCCTCCTCAAGTGTCTTGCACTCAAGTATTATACTATTAACATGAGTATTCTAAGAGAAAAACAAGAGAATATACCCATACAACCATGATAAGCTAGGCATTGAAAGAATGTGGCATAACCTTCTTGTATACACCTATTCTAGAAGGGGTGTAACCCAAACTAGAAACACCTCCACACCCACTAGTTGCATCCAAGCAAAGTATGGAAGGTATGAAACCAATCCACACTATTGAAAAATCATAGGGAATAAATATTATACTGCATAATGGTTCCAAGAATGGATCATTGGCATACAACTTCACCCTGAACACAAAAATCAATAGATATCATTCTTTACTCATTGACACCATCTACTTTTGGCCACAAAAAATCTCTTGCACAAAATTTCTCATGCCATGAAAATGTGTCTCAATGGATAAATCATCCCTCTCACTCATGAGTCCATTTCTAAAATAAACTATGCCACTTCCTCCTCGACTGTCTCATGTACAATAATGAAACCAAGTGCATGAGGGTAATTACGGACAACAAAGGTCTGACCAAATTCTTATCTAGGTCATACCAGGCCCTCTTCCGCAAACCTCCAACAAGTCACCCAGCCTCGAACACATAAGTATGAGGGAATCATCCCCCAAACCTCAATATTTTGTTCATTGGGAGGCATGTAATTTCCCTCAAAGTTTTTATCTTATTTAAAATCAAGTCCCAATGGTGGAATGACCCCTATTTCTCATGAATTCCTAGATCCATATAATAACACCCACACAGGGTTCTAGTGAGGCCCTGTGTCACCCCGAAGAACCCTCAAGAAAGAAGAGAAAATAAAAATAGTACCTATAAATAATATCTATAATTACTGATGATGAAGGTTGAAAGAAAATAGAGTGTACCTTCATTCATCCTCAAAGCTTCCCAGTCAATGGCCTCTATGACCTTCAACTTTCCTTGCCCGCATCCTCCAACTCCCTATGCCTGGTGCGGACCACCTCGGGGTGGTGGTGGAAACACATCAAATAATATTACACCTATTTATTCTATACTGACACCTCTTCCACATCCTCAATCTTGTAAAACTCTCCACTCCAAATTCTACCATTAGTAAGGGGGACCATAGGCCATCTCCCTCTTATCATCAGAAAAAGTCAAACAATCTCTAACAAGATACCCACAATCATCACAAGAGTAAAAAAAGTCACTCTTACTGCTGACATGATCCACGACATGAATCATACAATAAATTCCCATGAGTATAAGACTAGGCATGGTCATTACTCCTATGTCATGATCATATCATATGTCACCTGTTAGATGCTATAAATGCCTCAACCTCAAAACCACCAATGCGTGCCACATCTGCTTGTCCCTCCACCAAGAATCTCTCTAGCACTAGATCTCACTCCAGTACCCCCAAAAAAGAGGTAAGGTGCTAGAATACCACACATTCTTAGATGTATCTAAAGAGGCCCTTCTCAAAGTCATGATCCCTGAAGAATGTTTATCACACCATGTATAGAGAGTATCGTGAAAAGTTTATAAACCTCACTGAGTCCACTACCACCATCACAATACATTGTAAAAGCTGTAGAAGATACTGGATATGCATTGACCTTAATTTGGATTTATAGAACTCTTACCTAAAGATATAGTCAAACTATAACCATTTGATCCTCACCTCAACATGAGAGTGCAACTCTAAAATCCACCATTGCCCGAGAAAACCATGAAGAAGACTCACTGCTAGGACCACAATCTGATCAGGATGTATCCAAACAAGGAGAAAGAGTCTCATGACATTCTTTATCTAGTCATCATCTTCATAGGTGTCTGAATCAACCCTATACCTCAGAGTTCAATACCTCTAAAAACCATGTATAATAGTTTTCCTACATGAATCCTCACCCTCAACTGTTGGAACAACCATTTTCTCAACAGGTTGTGGCTCACCTGGAAAACCAGTCGGAGGTAGTATCTCAAAATTAGTGCCCTACACTAAAGAATTTATTGGGGGTGTATCATAATAAAATATTCTCTACAGAAACCTATATTTCTATTTTCATGTATGAATCCTGAAATAAAATCAATATGTACCATGATTAAAGAGTTTATATTGGGATCTGACTTAATAAGGATAATGAAAAACCAATAATCAGTCCTGTATGATGAATGTATCATTATTTCAATGTGACCAGTTTCCTAATGTACCATGTAGAAAAAAAGGTTATCAGAGTCTTGATTAAAGGATATGTCAGTCACCGCACCAACAACAGGACCCTTGTCCTAAGAGAGAAACATGAAACATACTGACACTGTCTCTATGTAACCCACAAAAAAAATTCATGACATTTTGATCCCAATGCGGAACCCATTCTAATACCACTCTTTCAAGACCCGACCCGATGGGGCTGGGGACATAGCTCCCGAATACCACCTCCTATAGGCTAGGGTCTAGCAATAAGCATTGAGAAAACATATAATTTAGATGGGACACATTTTCCAAAGGCATTTTTATTCTCACACCCACAAACACCTCGATAAAATAGTACAAAGTTATAAAAAAAGTATGAAACTAAAATGCATGCACACATATATCCCAAACCGAAGTACACTAGAACTGGTGAAATCATAAAAAGGAAAAAACAAATGCTCAACAATAGAAAAATCTAAAAGCATCTATCCTATATAGAAGGATGGGATCACTATTAAATGAAAATACACAAAATATTCTTATCTAGTCAAACTCGCTAAGATCCTCCTGTCATGGGTCCTATAGGGACTCTATAGAAAGTTCTGTAGTTTTCCCAAGCCACAACACATGCAGGAAAATATTGTATAAGGGTCAGTATATAAATACTTAGTAGCCACCCCAAAAACTCCAAAAAAGGGGGAAACTTCATGGGAATAATATGCTCAAACATTCTAGAGGGAACAAAATCGAGAGAGAAACTCCATCTCAAACCATCCTCACCTATACATGACAAATTTGGTTAGTCCACAAGGGGAGTAAGTCAAGACACATGGTAACACCATAAGGAAACCCATAAATCAACAAGATATACTCATCTCAAACACCATGTATCATGATGTTCTGACCCCATTTCCAGCAACAACATTCCACTAAAAAGACTTAATGGTAACATGTAAAACTAGGAGAATAAAATTAATGATCTTGACCATATCAGATAGAACCAATTTTAGAGATACACTCCATTAGAAAAAAATCCCTAGGTCCAGCTCTGGTTCCCAACAGTTGAAGTCCTACCATTGCTAACATACCCCCAACACAATGTTATAAAAACCAAGTGGAGAGGCCCAACAGTCACTATGAAGAACATTTGAGGTAGAAATACTACAGACAATTAAATGAATTCATCCTCTTTAATGATAGATAATGGAGGGACTCAGACCTCACCACTGCCCTACAGTCGATGGAGTAATTCTCCTAACTAACCCGTGAAACCTCTATCACTCTTGTATAGAGTAGTCCGCACCCCTATCCATCAAGGGATAACTAACTACTAAATAGGTATTTCACATAACAATATGAGGTCCCCACTTATTGTGTTGTAATTAATAGACGAGGGAGCACAAATCTGATGGAGGACCCGCTCCTCAGAGCTATACAGAGATGTGGGAGTACTATTCTATATATGAAAATTCACATCCAAGCATGAATAAAGAGTAAAACTCAAAAGATAGAGGAACCAAACCCTGATACAATATATGATTAAAACTTTAATGATATAGGAACATCACCCTAGTATGATTGGGGAGTACAAATTAACAAGTTCAATCACTATGGGGGACCATTTCCTTAGCATGATATGAGTATACCGAACCCAGGATAAAGGAACCATACCCTAGTACAATAAGAGAGTACCCACTCTACTGAAGCAATGTGTATGGAGGTCCTGCACCCTGGAATGACAGGGGAGTTCTGAATCCAAGGATAGAGTAATTGTACCATAACATGATAGGGGATAACCCACACTATTGTTATGTCAGGTCTAGAGGACCTACACCCTAACATGGAAGGGGATAATTAACTCCACGGATATAGGACCTTCACCCTAGTACAAGAGAAGAGAATTTAATCTCTCTCGACAATGCTTATAGAGGTCCCCACCTTGACATGGTAGGGGATATATATCTCCAACTATCTGAATGTTATTGGGAACCCACACCCTAATTCATTAGAAGAGTACCGACCCCTAAAGAACTAACCAAAGGTATATAAACCATGACTACGATGTAGAGAGTCCTATATCTACCCAATTAGAGGGGCAAGGAAACCCATTCTCTAATTTCATAGGGGGTACCTGTCCCAACATCACTCTTAATGAACCACACCAATCTTTAGAATCAGTTAAAAACTACTTCACCAGTGTTGTATTCGATTCACACTATCTCATATCTCATAGTCTAAAACATAGGCTAAAATCTTGTTCTTCATGGTAAAATTTCATAGAATTTTCTATTCAAAATCCTGAATCTGAGTCCTAGACAAGAAGATATCGAAGGTGGTAGATATCAAGAAGTACTCCAAGAAAGTACACGATATAATATGGGGTCCACATGATGTGTGAACCCACTCAAGAACCTATCCATATATCTACCTATATTTTTTTGAAACCCAAATGGGGGTAAATGACATTTAATTCCAGTAGATGGTGTTTCCCCTTCATCCATCCAATGGTTGTGTTATTCCATTACACATACCGACCATCATGTGTTCATCCCAATCAACAACCTAGTGTCCCATGGTCTTTAATGTAAATCTAATAATTTATAAGTGGATATCATTCATTCAAAAATAATTGAAATAACCATTTTATTAAGCCCAGATTTCATGTTTAAAAACATTCTGTTCATTTCAAAAACCCACCTCAACGGGTTTTTTTTGACAAAATCATATAACTATTTAAATAAAAACATCACATCATTTCCATGAAAACTCATGCATTTATAAATAAAAAATATATAAAGGTTTTTATCAAAATCCATTGAATCAACATATATCAAATAATAACATATATTATTCCTGTTATTCTCATCAAAATCATTTCAAATGTAATAGTTTCAATTTAAGAACATTTTTCCAAAAAATAAACAAAATTCCTTCAGTAAATATTAATAAAACCCCATTTCATTTCAATATCCATTTATTAAAACTTAGCTTTATAAAATTATTCTTTTACCAATTTATGTATAAGGTTCAATAGTTTCGAATATTTTTAATTTATTTTAAAACCACTTACCTTGATGATATTGTCAAAATACCATGATGAGTGCTTTGTATGGAGAAACATGTGAATCCTATGGAAATATTTAAGGCTCCATTGTGAAATAAATACACTATGGCGATGAATCAAACACCAACATGTTGGGTTTAACACCATTGAACCGTAGTGTAATAGAAAAGACCTCCATGATTTATGACATTCCTTTGAATTATAGGATGTACCTACACATTATATGAAAATGTATTATGGCATGGGAAAACATCAGAACTTGACTCTTACAACACAAATAGGGATATTGAGGCATCAATTCATCTATTAATAAGTCATATAGAGCTTTGAAACCAACCCCATATGATAGGAATGCCTTATAGTTTATATGGGTTTGATTCCCATTGGAAAAAAACCTCACTAAACCATATCAAAAATTGAAATGTAGGATCTAGTTTAATCCCCAAAAGGATGATAAAAACCATAACTATAGATTCTATAATGTTCAACCAGTTACTCAAAATTAACATTGAGAAATTATTGGGGTGTGTTCTATAACAAAATGGTGCAACAATTCCCAATATCCCTCCATAGTTAAGTATATAATGTAGCCTATAGAGCTTGGGGTAACTTTGGTGAATCTATTTTCTCTATGGAATAACCTCAACCACTAAAAAAACTTTGGAATAACCATTAACTCCATTCTGTAGAAAACTCTTCTATAGTGTGGTATTGAGTGCTATAATGTTGCACCATATGTTTTTGAATGATATTTTAAAAACCAATAAATTAAAATCACAAAATAGTATGGAATCATAAAATAATTTACAAAAACATAGATCAATATAAAAAAAATTAAGGGTTGAAGGAAAAACTATAAGAACCATGAAACATAATAGAAACAGAGGGTTATGATGTTATAATTCAGCGCATAATAAAATATTTTTTCCACAATAAATCCTATTTATAAGATTCCATATCAAATATATGAGGCCACTATTACTTTATCAATTCCCCATACTACCAATTATTATTTGAATTATAATTTTTGATTTCAAAATAATCGAATTAAGGTTATGTATTTTCTACATAGAAACGTTATTTGAGAATCAACAATCTAACTATATTCTTGATTAGGGTTAAATCAAGTTCCATATCTAAATTCACCTAGCTTTGGACTTCAGATGGATCATAGAGATACCTACTAAACAATGATACATGAAACACATTGTATTTAAATTTTTTCTATTTTAGAATGATCCAATGGTAAACCACCTTACCAACCCATTTAAAAAAATGATCCACATGTATTGGTTCCAACATTCCATATTTTCCAGGTCGCAGGGGACCAAACCGTGGTAAAAATCTAAAAATTACAAAATCACCTGCATTAAACTCTAATGGGAGTTGATAAATATTATAATTGGATTTTTAATGGATTATTTCCATTTCCATTATATGATGGGTGAATTGAATCTTATCTATTATCTCTTGGGATATACTAGATAATACCAGGGAAGCTTCACCAGCCACAAAGAAAAAAGAAGATATTTTATTGGTTAATCATAAAAATCCTCAATGTGTGACATCTTTATAAATGGCCAAAAGTTTTTATTTTATGAAAAATCAACCAAACTAAGATTTATATCCTAATACCATAAAAATTCAAGGACACATTACCATATAATTTCTTCATATATATGCCCAGGATATTCTATCTATCCATCCATTTGAGAATGGTATGTCATGTAAAACTTCACCAAGGATCCTATAATATCTTTTATGCCACTCCAATAGAAATAATTAAATAGGGGATACCTATAAAAAATTATTATAGATGGAAGCACTTGAAACATAATGATTTCATGTACATATAAAATTCCCAAGTTCTCTATTATAGTCCAATCATGAATCAGAATCATAAAACATTTATTCAATCAGTTAATCACCATATATATTGCATAAGAACATAAAGATATAAGTAGATATCTTACCAAAATGTCTATAGATATATTTTCCCACTCCCATGTCAGCACTATTATGGTATGAATTAAAACCAAAATCTTGTGATGCTAAACATTGACCCATTGAATATTATTATAGTTTGAAAAAAATGAAACATTTCTCCATTCATACCAAGTCAAAAAAATATCACCTCATATCATAAATCATATTTTTAGTGAATGAGAGTACTTCCCACTAAGATTTATGAAAATATCCCACAAAATCCTTTATAAATAGTATATATATTAGGAACTGTTTCATGTAGCATAAGATTCCCTCCAAAGATAGAGACCACTTATCGATGGTTTCATCACCATATATAGAATCTATAATTCCATAAAACTCATCAAATAGTTTCTTCTTGATGAATAATCCCAAATAGAGTGGATTTCAACCGAACACCTTCCAAAGTGATCTCAGTATCATCTTCATGAACATTCAAATGCATAAGAGAAAATAGTTTGATCTTATTCAACTTATTAAAATATTCTTTTATAGAATGGGATTCAATTTTTCTACTTAAAAAATTATTAGAAAAATTCACCTTACCAAGATTCTATGCAATGATAACATAAAAATCATCTAATTACTTCACCAACTGTCTTTTCAGATGGTTAATTTTTTTTGGAGAAGATATAAATAAAGGTATTATGATCGGAGTGTACAATCAACCTTTTTCACGGAAGGTAATACCACAAACTCTTTAGATAATTCATTACAGTTGTGAGTTATTTTTCAAGTGTGATTTTTTTTCTATTCATGGGTCCAAAGTTGATAAGAACTATATGCTACCACATGATCATGCTACATGAGAAAACTACACAAACCTGAACATTTTATATCATAGAAGATGATAGATCTCTGAATGGATTTTGGAAGAGTAAAAATGGAAACTAAATTCAATCTACAATTCACCTCATAGAAGGAAATCTATCTTTTCAAATATAAAACTAATTTTACTCCCATCTGAGTAAGAATGTTCATCAGAGAATCTAATTTAGAGAAACACTAAACATAATGTTGATAATATCATGTGAATACTATAAATATCTAAATATCTAGAAAATTATAAGGTTCTAACAAGGTCATAATATCTTTATCATTCTCAAGATCAACTTATAATCCATGTTCAAAAATGTTATTCCCTGTTAATTTTTATTCCTTCACAAGAAGTTTCATTTCTAAATCTTGGAATAATGCTTATATATTCTCAAGACATAGATTAATTATATAATATATTTCATGTGGTCCTCCTTAGTTTAATATTAAAAAATATTTCATCTATAAGGACCAAAATAAAAGAACCAAGATACTGATGGAAAATATAGTTAATTAATTCCATAAAAACTGAATGAGCATTGTTTAAATCAAAAGGTACAATATGGAACTACTAATAGACATGAATTCATTAAAATAAAGTCTTAGGAATCACATAATCCTTAATCACATGTTCATGATAACCATATTTAAAATAAATATTTTAGAAAAAATTTACACCTTTTCTATTTTCAAAAAATCATAAATCTGAGGTAATATATATTTTTTTATGACTGTGAACCAATTTATCTTAAGAAAGTCAACACAAAAGTGATATATTCTATCAAATTTCAAAAAAATAAAGGATTCTTCCCAAGGTAAAACCCACGACCAGATAAAACATTTGAAAAAAATGATAATATAATTTATTTTTCAACTCATTTAGTTATGATGGAGCCATAAGTTAAGGGAAATAGACCTAGGTTGGGTATAGGGTACCAAGTTGACGAAAATATTAACCAATCCCACTAGTGAAAAATAAGAGAATCCAGATGAAAAAAATATAAAAAAGATAAAAAAATACCGGAGGAATTGAACCATATGAAGGATCATTATTTAGTTCAATGAAAAAAAAAGATCTCACCTTACCAAACTATGTAAGGGGAGGTCCATCTCAACTCAGCCTCATGTACCATTCTCCATGAATGAAAGGAATCACTCCATCGATGTCAATAAATAAATAATATTTTTGATAACACTTGATATGATCCTTATAAATGATTATATAACACATCCTGAGAATGACATCCATAGGATTCATATCCAGAAAAAAATGTCTTAAGAAATACCAAAATTGAATATTGTGAAAGTAAATGAAGGGAATCACTAAAATTTCTCACTTTTCATCCATAGAGGATTTGTAATCTGCATAACATGCAGTGTAAAAACTATATCAAAACATAAAAATTCGATGAAATATGTAGATATGAAGGAATGAGAGGACCATGTATAAAATAATGCAAAAAAATGAAGATGAAGTAATAGTACACATATAACTCACTATCACATGTCCCATATATGCTACCACTAATTATTAATCCTCAATATGAAGAAGATCAATTTCAAATGAATTTTTTTAGAACCCCTAGGTTCTTGAAGCATCTGATTATGCCACAGTTCCTTTTGGAACTGATGTGATGGTACCACCAAGTGGAGTAGTAAAAATATGATAAAATCAATATAAATGTCTAAAAAATTCACAAAATATTAAATTATTTGGTTTTTATGGGAAATTAGGCTTTGTTTATCAATTCTTACCTCACTGAAAAATAGTACATGACCTTTACTGAATAATGAAGATGACTTTGCAGAGGTCTACTACTAAGATCCACCACCATGGTTTCTACAAAAATACTAATAATACTTTATATTTGTCAAGATATGACCCTAGTATCGCAAAGTCATTGATTAATTTATTACATTGGTTCTAGATACACGTGATCACATCCCAAAGGATTAACATGTTTAGTAGTATTGGTAAACTAAATTCATTCATGATAATCATATTACATTTAAAAACACAAAATACAACATATAATGTTTTTGAGAACATCATTACTATATTTAGAATATCCATGTACATCGATCATAATTCACTTCATAGAATCATAGGGAAAGGAAATATAATAAATGGATGATCTTTAATGCTCTAAAAGTCTATTCATAAACCCAAAGCTATCATGAATATGCACGGAATAATCGATAAGGAATATTAAATAATAGAAACAAATTCCATTTAATCATGACTTGAACATGAATAATAATATGGTATGAATAACTGGTGATAAATAAAATTCTATATAAATAGTAAAATAAGCTTGAAAATAATCCTTGAATAATATAAATAATAAAATAATCTCTTAACCATCAATAAATAATATCATAATAAGGGAATAAATAATGCTAGACATCATAACTATACCATTAAGGCCTCATTTTATGACATCTTACATTAAAAGGTAAACCCTCAACCAAATACCAAATCTAGTTTGTCTCATGAGACCTATCAATGCATCAATGTGTTATATTGGGCCTCGCCCATAACCTAGTAATTCGAATTAATTCATCATATTAATGGGGAGAAAAAAATAAATTTATATATTCATTTTTGTAAATATTGAAACAAAAATTTAATAATTTAACCAATCAAAAAAACATAATAATCATAAACATTTTTATTTGAAAACTAACATACAAATGCTCATAATTTCCCCAATAAATATATAATAATCCTAAACCATTCACAATACTATGGGGAATGATATAAATATAGTACATCATATTTAAAATGATCCTAAACCATCTGAAGAAATAATACGGATAGTATCATTACAACATGTTCCTAAGAGAGAATATAATAAAATGTGGGTTGTTATCATTAATGAATATAAATACCACAATAATTCCATTAAAACCATTCTTAACGAAAATATCATTTTCTTTATGATTTTTTTTTCAAAAACTAAAAAAATACATAATATTAGGGAAAAAATTATTTAAAAATTAAAAGAAAACACATGATGTAATCATAAAAAATGAGTGTTCTTGATGGTAGTTAATTCTATTCAAGATGTATTAGTAAAAAAATTACTTTCACATTGTTGTAAAAAGGTTAAAAGGTATGTTGTTTATAAAACAAAAATATTATTTCTTTAAAACCATTTTTTATGATATAAAAATGTGTAAAATAATTTTAGTAAAACATTTGGAGAATGTTAACTTATTTTATAAAAATATATTTAGAAAACATGAATATTAATGAAAAATGAGTTATTATAAAAGAAAGAAATATATTCATATTTTCTTAATTTTTTTCAATTATTTTGAGTAAAAATGAGAGTAAATTTTTTCATTACATGATAATTTCATTAATAACCATATTATAATGAAATTCACAACTTTTTAAGTGATATTACAGAAGATTTAATTATTGGAAACTAAATAATAAACAATCCTAACAAACAATGAAATTATAAAATAAACCATTAAATATTTGGTAAATTCTAATTAATTTTCGTAATAAAATTAAATGAAAAATTAAATCAAATGAATTAAAATATATTTATGATAAAAAATATCAATGGTTTTGTATATACACCAATTAAATAAGCTATGAATATGATATATGTCTCACAAAAGTAAAATTGATCTTAGATTCCCTTACCTCCGATCTCATTTCCATAATATGTGTTCGAAACTAACTTATAATCAATCTATATTTGTTATAAATATATTATCGGACCATGATATTATATATTATACCACATATGACTTTAATATAACTTTTTATCACTAATTTATTAACAATTCATTTTTAAAAACACTAATTCTGGTGAAAACTGTTTCATTTTTTACATATGTCTTGGTTATATAGTTTTAGGCCCTATAAATAATGGATACATCATATCCATATTGTTAAAAATTATATAAAAATTATATATATATATATATTATAATTATTTATAGTAACCCATAAAAGTAAGAGAAAAATATGAGTTTCACCATTTAGGGAGACAATAGTCCACACGTATGCCTGATCATTGTTTTAATTTCATTAAATAATAAATAGAAATAAAGTTTGATAATATATTATTATTAAATAAGGGTAATTATATAATAAATTATATATATATATATCAAACAAATTAGTATATCTAGTAATGAGTGGTGGTTATGAAAGATGAATTAAATCAATTTGTTAGGCGGTAGTCCTCTATATAAATGATCGACCATTTCATTTCCCATTTTTTGGAAGAATATAAGAATATAGTTTGTTACATTAACATAACAAAATATAAGTATATGGGAGATAATTTTGTTATTATTTTATTTTATGAAAGATTTATAGAGTCAAAGGAATAAATAAAATGAAAACACATGGTTATGAACAATAACACTTCTTCAGACGACCACATTATGTTTATACCTAAAGACTTCCAAGATTTTTTTATGAAAAAAACGACTATTGGTAATGGAGAAGGATTTAAGGAAGGTATTTGGGTAGGTATTGGATAATTTATTGGTTTATATAAGTGTGAAGTAGATAGGAGAGGGGGTATCCTTTTATAAGTTGTAGAGTAGACAAAGATGAAATTTTCGGAAAGAATAAGATGTACCAAAATTTGACATATGGAAGAAGTATAAAAAATGGATAATTAAATAATATTACATGATATATGGCCTAAATATTTACATCCTACAGATATTGGATAAATTTCTAGGACATTTATTACCCTTATCATTTTAGTTAACACCCCAAAAAAACTGTTTTATCCTTCCCAATGAAAAATTATTTATCATACTCCTAAAATTCATTATGAACATATTTTTTATGATATAATTAAATAATTATAATTATAATTATTAAAAATATTTAATCCATTTTATAAAATTCAAATCATAGAATTGGATGAATTTAATTTAAAATTAAACCCCCAAACGCATAGAAAAATCATTTTTCTATATAAAAAATTTCTTAGTATAAAACGTTTTTATATCAGAAAACAACATAAAATTGATTCCAATGACCTAAATTATATGAATTATTATAAAATTTTAAAAAATTAATTTTTTTAAAAACAAAATGCAGCTTTTAAAATTCTATAATTAAAAAAAAATTAATAAAAATATATATTATTTACTACTCATGAAAAAATCAAGCATTTTTAAAAATTATCAAAAATTTATAGTATTATAATTTATACATGATTATTTAAAGAATAAAATTAATTTAATTAGTTAAATTTTCTTAAATTGTTAAAAATAAACTTTAATATTAGTATATAAAAAGCAATGAAACTATTTTTTGAAAAACTCAATTTTAAACATAGGAATGGATTTATTCTAATACCATTATTAGATAAAATAATAGATGAATGATTTTTTTATTTAATATATATCATATAAATTACATTAAAATCAATCACTAATAGTGATTAATTTAATTTATTATGATAAAAAACATTTCCTGTATAAATTTTTTTTTCAAGAAAACATTTCTTCAGCTTTAAAATGATTTTATTTTTGATTTCAATTTAATTTATAAAAAATAAATTTAGTTATACATTTGTAAACCATATATTTCTTATAATATATTTAGTCCTATTGATACCCAACATTATAATTTCTACTTTTTTTACTATAAAACTAAATAATATTTTAATATTTTATTGTGGAGCACTTAAACTCGGAGTTTCATATATTGAAATATAATGTATAAATAAAATTTGTTTAAAGAGTAATATAATATAAAATAATAAGTAGGGAATTTCAACCCCACCAAAATAAAGTTTCCACTAGAAAATTTATTTTTTCACTAATGGTATAACCATTTTTCAAATCCTGCAATGTAAAATTGTTTAATAAAACTTCATCTTAATAAGAGATAAGGGGAAGTACCAATGCGATATTGAATAACACATAAATAAGTTTTCAATTAGGATTAAAATTATAGGGAATTAAAATTATAGACATGGAAGAGAAAATTAATGTCAAAGGATAGAGAGTGTGATATAAGAAATGGTGTATATAATGTTAACAACTTAAATCCATAATTCTATGATGGGTGAAGAGATCATCAATTTATCAAAAATTAAGGTAAAATGGTTTTTCTTTATTTATGGAACCTTTTCTTAATGTTTATGGATTATTTTAATATTAATAAAGGGAACACCACAAGATAAACTAACTTGGTATATTTTTATTTCATAAATTTTTTTTCATGTTTTTAGTTTTATTCGATAAATTTCCAATTCATTTTCTTACTCCAAGAAAAGAATATCCAAGAAAAGTTTTATATTCCCGATGAACTAAAATTAACTAATAATTGATCACAAGATCTATATAAGAATGAAAATTCTTTCTGTATGTTTCTAAATATTTACAAAAAATGGTTCATATATATTATCCAATATAATAAATAAATAAATATAACCTCAAAATTACACCCAAATATATACATAATCCATTCCATAAATAGTTAAACTTAAGAGTCCTCAAAAATACCTCTAACCAAACTGAATTCCTAAAATCTGAATGATTTGAATAAAAATTTATCTAAAAAACAATTGATCATTATGTTATATACCACAAATGTGAATAAATTGATCATACATTCGCTTAAAAACAATAATAATACAAATCAACATAAATTATTAATAATATACCTAGTTTTGAGTGTATTTCGTGAATCATAAAATGCAGTAAATTCCATAAAAAAATACTTTCTCACTAAATCACTATCCTTTTTCCTTATCACCAATACTATCCTATATACTTCTTCAATATAAATATTCTCTTTATAAAAACAAAAAATTATTAACTCAGCATCTAAAACTTATTAATGGTAATATTTCCCTTATCCATTTATTCTAAAAAATATCCCCTTACCACTGAATTTATGTTCGTGATTATCGATAACATTCAACATATTCTTTTATATATTTAATGAAAAACAACTATATTAAAATACTTATATGTTTCATGATATTTTAACAATACTACCACTGATTAAACACTTATAAAACATAATTAAATAATAAAAACACAGAAGAACTTTATTTTACTCCTATTTTAGTAATAACATAATATTAACCTTGATCCCTTAACATATTATGGGGTATATTCTTTTTACACTCAGGGAAATTATTTTCTTATTTCCACATATACTTATATTTGAAACACCAAAAATTAAAGGATTATTTCATACCCTTTCATTAATTCACCCGATGACTAATCTCTACAAGAATAAATCAAACTCCAATTCCCTTCATAAAAGTACCGTAGCGTTTTTCCCACAAATATCACATATGGAGAAATATTTTATTCTCTTTTTATTCTTATAAATTTTTTCTCATTTCTAATAATTTTATTATATTTATATTCTTACAAGAAATAATAATTTTAGAATTACTTTTCAATATTTATTTTACATGATATTATTTCCCTGTACGATTAGAAATTATGAGATATTAGTTCCATTAGAAATATTGGGTTTATACCATCAAAGAAATGGTTAATATTACTCTTTACTCAGTGTTTTGAATCAATGACTAATCTTGATACAAATACCTAGAGAGATTATAAACTAATAAGAAAAAATTCACCAACTTCATTACTCCCCAAAGAGAGAAATATATTATCTGAGGAATCCATTCATTTCTCAATGAAAATGTATTCATAGTTTTAATAAATTACGGTGGTTTATAACTCATAAAATGGTTTAAAAATTTTAATTTTTTTTTCTGTCAATAGGATATTTCATATGGGTTGGTTTATCGGTCATAACCAATGATTTCTACTCAAAATAGTAAATATTTATTCAGCAATAACTATAGTTATAGCTCCAACCTCATTAACATTCCCAAGAGGGAAATACCTACATGGATTACACAACATAATAAAGTATCCATTACTTATACAAGGAACCATTTATATGTAATATAATAGACTATATTGAATCATAAAATTTTGATTCATAATGTATAATATTAATACAAGTGAAAAACTAAATGTAAATTGAAAATTTATGTATAACTAATATCAAAATCATAAATGTGATTTCTTTGGGAATATTATAAATTCAAAAAAATAAATTCAAATGATTTTTTGATGCTGGTAAAAAAATCATATTAGTCTAAGAATATACCCTTAGAGTTTCAAACTATTTTTGATTTATGGCCCATTATTGTTCACTAGGTGATGACCGAGTCATATCAGAATAAACCCTTTCAGAGATATTACCTCTAGGTAAAACTATTCCAAAGGCAAATACAATTGTAGTATCCAATTAAGGATGTATTTCTATAAAACCCATATAATCACTATAATACCAAAACATTAGGATATTATCTTATACATAAAATTATCCTTAATTATATTCATATAGTTATTTTCTTTAATATATGTTTTTTTAAATCAAGTTCCCATGTTTTCTACTAAACTACATTGGTTTCCAACCATAAAGACCCAGACCCAAGTAGCTCATATTTTATGGTTACGTTAATACATTGGTTATTGATCCACATGATTACATCCCAAAGGATCAAATAGTTTATTATTATTCATAATGTTGATACATAAATTAAAATCACATCACATTTGAGAACATAAAATAGCACATATAATTTTCTTTGACAACATTATTATTCCTTTTAGAATATCCCTTAATATCAGTCATAATACAGTTACAAAAATCCTCATCAAAGGAACTATATGAAATAGGTGATCTCTAATGATCAATATGGGTATGTGTACAATGAAAGATATCATGATTACAAAAGTCATAATCATTATGGAGAGGAAGATAAAAAAACCCAAGAAATTTAGTCAATAAATTATAAATGAATAATAATATATAATAAATAACTAATGATCAAAATAATTCCATTTAAATTGTCACGTATTTTTAAAACATATCTATGGATATTATAACTTATCAAATAATCACATTTAAATCAATAAAAAATATCATAATGAGGAAATTATTAATTATGAACATCATAACTATACCATCAAGGACTGATTATAAGATATCTTACATAAATGGGTAAGCTATCATCAAAATACCTAGGAGATTTTTCTTATGGAAACTATCAGTGCATCAAGGGGTTATAAATGGACCCGATCATCACTTACTAAGTCCAATAAATTACTCATATGAAAGGGGATAAAATAATTAATTTATAAATTCATATTGTAAAACAATATTACCCAATTTAAATAATTTACCTAATCAATAAACATAATAAACATAAACATTCATATTGCCAAACTAGCATATAAATGTTAATACATTCCTTTATTAGTAAACATAATCATAAATATTCTAGAGAACTATAGATAATGGTATCAAAATACTACATCCCAATAAAAATAATCATAAACCATATACAAAAATAATAAACATGGTATCATTAAAGAATATTTATATTAGATAATGAGGTAAAATGAGGTTTTATTTCATTGATGAATATAAATACCATAAAAATTCCATTAATTTTTTTATGAAAATAAACTTCTCATTTTTAAAATAACATTAATTTTTTTTTCAAAATTTCAGAAAAATTATTTTGTTTAAAAATATCCTTCGAAACATGTAAAAGATGGTTCAAAATAATTAGTTTTCATGATAATGGATAATTCAATACCTTCTATATAAGTTAAAATATAATTTTTTTCACACAATTGTAAAATTGATAAAAATTACATCATTCAGTAAATGACAAAATGATTTCATTTAAAAAAAATATAAAAATTAAATCATGTGAAAAATGTCTTTAATATATCATTTCTATAATTTTATAATAATTATTGAAAATATTTAAAGAAAACGTGTATATGGAAGACAATTTATTTTTTATCGAAGAGGGAAATAAATTACTCTTATCTTAAAAACATTTTCAAGATCAATTTAAGAAAAAAAAATGGAAATAGTAAAATCACTTTAATATTTCATGAAAAAATACATGAGAATAAAAATCATGTGTTTCTTAGGAGATAGATAATAATATTTTATCATTATAATCTTAATCATAACCAATTCTGATAAACAATGACACGGCAATTTAAACCCTTACCGTTTTGGTAACTATTGAATAATAGACCCCATAACATAAATTAGAACTTTAAATTAAATGAATTCAAATATATTAATTATATAAAATATCAAGGGGGTTGTATAAGCACCACACAAAAGAAATAAGAGTTTAATATTGTATATGTCTTATACAATTAAAAGTGACACGAGAAACCCTTACTCAAGTCCGATTTCATTCATATGTGTTCTCATATTATATTTAATAAATATAAATTTATTATAAATATATTAGAGGAAGATAATCATATATATATGTATCATACCATATATTACATTCTTATAACTTTTTATCTCTAGTTTATTAACAATTATTTTTTAAATACACTTGTTTGGATGATAACTACATCATATTTCATATATGTTTTTGGGCTGTTAATTTTGTTACTTATAAATTTATCATTCTTCAATAATATTTAAATTTTAAAAGCGATATAAATATAATATATATTCCTTAAATAAATATTGATAATATTTTATAAAACATATATACTAAAAAATGAGTTAGACCGTTCATGAAGATGGTAGGCCATATGTACATATGAATGCTGCTCTCATTTCATTAATAGATAAAATAAAAGAAAGGTAAATAATATTTTAAGAGTGTATAATAATTATTAAAAAATATAAGTTATATATATTCCTTGATCATATCCTTATTTCCCTCTATATCATTATAAAATGAAAAACGTTTCATTACGCTTTGTGGAGGAGGTAATCCACACGTACGCACGTGGGAAATTATCATTTCTAATGGATAAGAAGGTAATAAGGTAGATATGTTATTATAATTAAATAAGTATATTTTTTTCAAAAATAAAATACGATACATTAAATCCATCATTATATCTAGCTGTGAAAGTTGGTGATAGAAAACGAATATCATCAATTTGTGAGATGGTAGTCCGCCGTACACAAGATCGATAGTTTCATTTCAAATTTGATGGAATTTGAGTCATATATAAGTTATTAAATTAAAATAATAATATATATGTATATATAAAATAATGTTGTTATTGTTTCAGAATATTTGATATAGTTTGGAAAGAGTTATTAAAAGAAATAAAATGGAGATGCATGATTAAAAACTCTACCTCTTCATTGAACAACCTATATAGGTTTACACCTAATTCCCTCTGAGATTGGGTTTATAATAAAAAATATGACTATATTTTATGTTTAGTTATTTAAGTATGGTATTTTGGTAGTAATGGTCCATTAATTGTTTTAAGCATGATGTAGAGAGGAGAGTGGGTGTTAATTTATGAGTGGGGGAGAGGACATACATAGATTTTTTTGAAAAGAATAAAAATGGAACCACGTTTTACACATTCCAAAGGTGTAAAAAATAAATAATCCTCAATAAATTTAAGATATATGTTTAAAATATTGAAATGAAATATTTTTTTAAAGGTTTATAGGTCTTTCCAACTCATATCTTTTTAATTGAACCCCTTAGTAAACCTGTTTTAACCTTAACTACGATTATTATTTTTTATAAAAAAATATAAGTTTAACATGTTCTGTAATATTAATTTTTCTAATTAAAAATATGGAATAAATTTTCTAAAATTAAAATCAATGATGTGGTATAATTTAATTAAAAATTAAACATGTATATGCATTGAAAAGTGGTTTTCCCAGAAAACATTTTCATAATTATAAAAATTATTTCTTTCAGAACTGAAAATAAAATTTATTAAAATGACCTCAATTGAATTAATAATATTATATTTTTACTAATTTTAATTTTTAAGTTTTTTAAAATTATCCTTGTAAATCTATAACTGAAAAGTAGTTTTAAATCAAAATCATTATTTTTTGAAATTGATAAAAAATTAATCCATTATTAAAATTCCAAAAAGATAACTCTAAGATATTTTTGAAATTATGAATTTAAAAATTAATTTCATGTTTTCATATACATTTTAACAAATTATTAAAAATTAAATTTACAATAATTTTGAAAAACACGATGAAATCACATTTTAGAAATACATTGTTTTTAAGCATAAAAAAGTTTTTTTTTTCATCCCATGCTTAATAAAATATTTTATGTATGATAAAACATATTTTTAAATATGTAATATTTAGGTTCCATAAAAATAATTCTATAATAGTGACTGATTTAATTTATTAATAATTAAACTCATCGCACACATAATAATAGTTTATTTATACAAAATATGTATTTTAGTTTTAGATGATATTTATTTTTTATTTCAAATAAATTGATAACCAATGAATTTATATATACACGTATAAAACATATAATTTTCATAATCTATTCAGTCCTATTCATACCTTCCAATTTAATGGCTAGGTTATAATTTTTACATTATATAATAATATTCTAATTGTATATTTAAATTATTTTAAACATGGTTGCTTACGTTGCACAATATATTAATGAAATAGAATTCATTTAAAGAAGATTATATTCTAAAATCATGGGGTGTTACAAACTTCCTTATTGAGAAACCACTTAATCCACCACTATGAATAATTTAAAATCCCACAAGCACTAGCTTTTCAACAAATTATGCTCCACCATCAAAGCAATTTACTGATGATCACTATATGTGGTTAGTTTTAGAAAACAAACATTGGATCAAATATCTGGTAGAATACCCATATCAAATTTATATCCTTTCATCTCATCATTTTATACCACCATAATTTTGAAATAAATAATCTCGACAATGTGATTTTCATGTCGTGTCAAAGTTTAGTTTTCTTACACGAGTTCAAGGAGCTCCATTGATTTAACCAACATCATCAACTAAGTATTGAACTAATCCTTGAAACTATCTCTAAAGCCTTTCCAATATAAGACTAAATTATTCCCTGTATTAACTACTGAGTCCCAAATTTTTTTTTGAGGCCTAGAAAGATTTAATACAAATCATTTCACCTTAAATAAATAAGGAGTACCCAAGAAATCATAGAGCTTATCCACATTCTTCAACTTTTCACCAAACTCCTACAGATCATTGGTGACCTGGAATGATGGTGGTTTTTAATTACCTAACCTCATGTTATGATATATTATATCTTTACTTTAGGGTATAAAAATTTTATCCCAACAAATATTTGGTTTTCTAGTCTTTCCTATAGATTTTAACACATACAAAAAATCCTCTACATGGTTCTAATCAACTGGTGGGTTCACATTATACAATTTATCAGATACCACCTCCTGAGCTCCATTAAAACATCTTATTGGGGAATGGTACTATAAAAAATTAAGGAAAATAACAGTCACGAGACACGATATCATCAATTATATCTAGAGTAAATCAATAAGGCTATATAAAACTCAAATCAATTTTTGAAGAAATTTTAGAATCAAAACATTGTTTTTCTTAAAAGAAACTTTCCCAACAACCCATGGTAACATAAGTCTTATTATGATCATAAATGTCCATAAAATCCATCATAACATTCCCCTTATGTCTTGATAATCCTATCTCAAACTACATACCTACATTAAAGATGAGGGCCAACCACCAATGATAGCAGCTTTTCATGAATTTACCTGGACAACCCTCCAAAATAGTATATGATTTGATCCTTGCATGACCCAAATGGAATTCACAATCCCCACAGGATGGTGACCAACACCATTACCTTGATAAAATTAATGATAGAAAAATTTCTCCACAAGAGTTATAAGTCCAAAAAAAATATATTAAAATCATTGGTATGAAATACACTATACCAGAGAAAGGGGTCCACAACATCCTAAATTAAGTCTCATGATGCAAAATTTTTTTGCGCAACTAGTTGATCATAACCTCCATCATATTATACCAACTACAAAAGGCCATGTAAGTTAGTTACACTCTCCCCCTATAATTTTCACCTTTAATTTAATTGGACATAATATATGGAAATCTATAAATTCTTGAATAAAGTGGTAGGTTGTGAGCTACACGGCATGTTGGATGACACTAATAATTTCATTAAAATTACTTATTAGATAAACCATTTATTATTAATGTAAATAAAAAGCGGAATATAAAATTTTCATGGTTTATATAAACCTATACTTAAATAAACATTTTAAATGACTAGTAGAGAGAAGTAAAAAAAACTTTTCCATCAAAGAAGGAATAAACAGGAATATTTTTCAAATAAGAATTAATATAACATTTATCAAAAGAGAGACATGAAAAATAATTTCCATTAAAACTAAGAGGTAAAAAAATGATTTCAACAAGAATTAAAATACATTTTGAATCATAGAAACATGGTTAAGAGACCCCAAATAAGGATATACAAAGATTATAATAGATCATAAGGATTTTTGACTTTTAATGTTTACTAGGATATTATATATATATAAATAATATTTGTAAGGACTAATCTCCCAAACCTCAAGTATTTTAGTTTCATTTTCATCTTTAATCCACTATTAGGTATAGAAAATACATTCTTAGTTTTTTTATTCCCACTCAACTGCCTAGTTTCCCATGTTATTTATAGTAAATACAAAAATTTAGAAGGGTATATCATTCCTTTAAAAATTATTTCAATAATATTTTTTTTACCCAAAATCCAATTTTTGAAACATGATTTTCATTTCAAAATCCAACATCAATGGATGTTTATCATAAATTCATGCCATTCTTTAAAAAACAAACATTATACAGGTTTCATCCAAATCCATACGTTTATTTCAAAATAAAATATGAAATTATTTTTAGCAAAACCTATTAAATCATTTAATTTAAAAGCCTATAATATATCATTCCTTTTGTTTTAGTCAAAATCTTATCAATAATCCTAAATTCAACATTAGAGATTATTTTCAAATAATGAATAATTCAAGTCCATAATGTGTTATTTAGCATAATTAATGACATTTCAATGTATTATTATAAAAAAACCAAATATTAAAAATTTATTTGAAATACTATTTATTTATAGGTATAGAATGATTCAAATAATAAGAATTTCATTTGAAAAAGTACAACTTGATATTAATGTCATTGGACCCTAATGAGGGAATCATAAGGAGTAATAGATGATTCATCTAGAAATATAGGTGGCTTCAAAACATAATAAAGGAATTGTGGAATATAATCAAACACCACGACACAGGGTTGGAGAATCACAATGTAGTGGTGCACTAGAAAAGGCATCCACAATTCCAGATATTAGACTAAATCATAGGCAATACCTCCACGATGAAAGATAGAGAAATTTAATATATAAAACACTTGAACTCAACTCTTATGGAGAAAATATGGAGACTTTGGTGTGGAGTCATCTATACAGTATCCCTTTGTACTTTTGAATTAACCCCAATGTGAAAAGGATTACTGGGAATATATATGGGTTTGACGGATCTTGGAAAAAACCCTCATTAAACCCTCTCAACAATTGGAACGAAGGATCCCATTTAATCCAAAAAATAACCATAAAACTATAACCCATGAAGCCTAATCATTAAATAGTTATTTGAAACTGATGAATGGTAGAATCAACAGTGTGGTCTAAGACTCTATGTTGTATCCGTTCCCAAATTACCTCCACAAGGAAGGCTATGGTTCGACCTCTAGATGTCAAAATAATTGGATTATATCTATTTTTTCTATGGAATGGCCTCAAAATCCATATAATGACTATAATTTATTCATTAACTTCACAACATAGAAAAATACACAATGATGTGGTCTTGAGTGTAATGGTGCCGTACAATTTGTTTTGTAAGGAAGTTCCCTAAAACATTCATTTAAGTGTACACAAGATTTTGGAATCCCAAAAGGTGTGGTACGAACATGGATTAAGGAAAATAAATGATCAATTAAAGAAAACAATTCGCACATACCTTACCTAAAAATGGTTGATATGTTATAATAATATAGATTTATTGGATGTTGAAGAAGAAATAAATTAATGGGGGTCGAATAAGATGATTAACTATTATTCAGCTATCTTCCATTAGATTTTATTATTAAATAACCTTGGAATGTTATTCAAACAATATTAGAAACTCTACATCAGGATTAGGGATTTTTAATAGAATTGGGTAGGGTTTGGTTAAGGAAGATGGCTCAAATTAGTGAAAGGAAAAGAGAGAAGGGGTGTCCTTTTATAAGTGTGATAAATGATACACATGTAATTACTAAAAAGATTAAAATATAAATAGATTATTCTCTAGAATTTTTTTTCTAAATGGATACAGATTCAAATAAGTAGAGTCTAATGTCTAAATATCATAATGAAATATAATTTATAAAGGTATTTTTATTATTTTAATCCTTATATTTTTTTAACAACATGGTTCACCAATTTCAATATTAGTTATGTAAATATTTTTTTAATATTAAAGAGTCATAAAATCACTTATATGGTGATAATTTTTTCATAAATGGACAAGGAATGAAATTTTCAACCAAATCATATCCCATTTTTCCTATTTCATTATTTCTACGATTTTTTAAAATTTTAATGAAATATTATTTTAAAAGAATATCATTAATAACATTTTTAAATCCTTTCCTTTAATTTGACATAAAATACACCAAGAAAGAGACAAAATTCTAATATATTCTACTATTCAATACCAAAAATGTAAAATTAAACTATTTAATTTGTTGAACATAATAATTAATCAAAATCATAGAACTTTTAATATTTTTTTAAATAATTTATTTTATTTTTATATGAATTGAATAATCATTCTATTAGAATTTCATAAGAATTTAATGTAATTATTATATAATTTAATATTAATTATTAATTACCATGAAAAAATAACACATATCTCAAAAGAAATATTTGAACTATACATAACCATTTTTTATCCTTGTGATAAAATATTATTGTTAATAAAGTCAAGAGTGTGACATTTTGTTTTTTATTATTTATTTAATGTAATATAAAGATTATAATCATTGAAATTTGAAACCAATATGCCATATATAAAATAATTTTATGGAAATTGACAAAATAAATACATTAAAAAGGATAGAGGTGGGTGTTGGGTTGATTTTAGGACATCATATCAAAGGTTTGATCCAGTTTTACCTATTTTACCGTAACAGAGGTGGAAAATATTTACCACTGTTACTATTAAAAAAAATTGTATTATTTTCCAAATTTGAACCATATTATTAAAATAACATATTTATTTATCAATATTCTATCTTTATATGTGACAAAAATAAATTTTAATATAAATGTGGGAACAAAATAAAAATAGTTTTTAAAAAACCATGTTTTTATGCATTAAAATTTACTTATATTCAAATCATGAATATTCATGTTTTAAATGGAATTAATTAGATTATTATGAATTAAATGGATTATATGTCAAATTAATACAAAATGTAAAATATAATGTTTCTAATAAATTACTTTATTTAACATAAATAAGTTACAATAATTGAAAACTCTGTATTTTTTAATATTCACCAAGAAAACAATCATTTTAGAAAAATCCCAACATTTAATTATAATATATTTATGATATGATAATTTAAAATATAAATTTTAATTAATTAAATAATATTGCTAACAATTTTAGATATTAATTATACATTTCATCCTCAAAATGAAATAAAAATTGTTTTTCAATAAACTGAATTTTTAAAGAATAAAATTACTTTACTAAAAAATGAGTTCTTATTTTCTAAGAATAAGTTAATACATTTGTACTTAGTAGGAAAATAATATATTTCATAATATTTTTTCTAATACTGATACCCACCAATTTATTGTCAATGTTATAATGGTGAAACTTTGATAATATTGTTTTTATAATATACCACAAATCATTTAAATTTGGTCTTGTATGTTACATAAAATATAAAAGATATAATTTATTTAAAGAGATGCATATTCTAAAATCATAGGGTGTTATATGTTACCTGTTAAATAAATTTCACCCTCAAAATGTTTTCTCAGTCATCATTGATTCAATATTTTAAAATACCTTAATTCAAAACCCATATCACAAGAGGGATAATAATACTTATTATAATACGAAAAACTGATAAATATAAAGGTTACAAGAAATAACATATAATAATGTTTCAATATAAAGAGAACAATAGTAGGAAGTTAAAATATTTATACGCAGGAAAAAATGCTCATCTAAGGAATAAAAGAGAGTGTTAGAGAACAAGGTCCGGAGAATGTTGATGAAAAAAACCCATAAATTAGTAGGGGTCAAAAGACTATAAATTCATCAAAAATAAAGGTTAAATTATAACATATATATTTTAAGATCCTTTTTGTATTGTTTATTTAATTTCTATTTGTTACTATATGAATTTACAAATTTTCATATTCAGTGGAATAAATATTCAAGATGAAATTTTGATACTTAAAGAACTAAAATTAAGTTATAATTAATCATAAGTTCCATAAGAGAATGAAAATTAATTCCTTATGTTGGTCGGAGTGGACACTCAAGAGGGGGGGTGGGGAATTGAGTTCCAATTAAAATTTCTGCTAAAAACAATTTCTATTAAAATCCCTCAATTTCAAAAACCGATTAAACTGTAGTGAATTTATACAGATTATAAAGGTTCAATTAGTTTCTCAAAGATTGATTAGTTCTCAGTTAACTTAATCTGATGATTAAATTAACTTTTGAAACTAACTTACTGATTTATAATAAATATAAACACTTGCGAGTTTAACTATCAAAGTAACCTTGAAAATAAATTATATTTCAAAGTAATAGCAGCAGAATATGAAATAGATATGTATTGTATGGATATAAACTTTAACTAAAAACACAGAGAAGTTAACCAAGAGGTTCAGTCTCAAGCCGAGACTTAGTCCTCTCAAAAGTTTATATAAGGATGATCCACACCCTGGATCGGGGTTCAATAGTTTACAACTGTCCAGGTCCAAGACCTCTACCACTGTTATCCGTGGGAAACAAAACAACAGCAACCAGCTGTCCAGGTCACACACAACCTGTACCACTATCCACAGTGGGAAAAAGGATGAAAAGATAGTGAGTGAGGATTTTCAAATCCTCCAGTTAAGGTTCAGGAGACAGTGTGTGTGTAAAATACAACAGATAACACACACTACTCATAATGTTAAAAGTAAATCACAGAGATAAAGATTTAGAGACTAGAAAAGGCTCTAGTGATCTTCATGCAACTCTCGACTCCTTTTGTTGATTAGAATTCGTTCTGAGTCTTCTTCTGGTTTTTGTCTGGAAAACAGAGTACCATCTGCTTCCTTGACTTCCAGGTTCAGCTTTCTTATCGGCTCAAAGAATGATGAGTTTTGTGTGGTTCTTCTTTAGCATAGATTTCTTGATGTATGCTCTATGTTCTGGAGGCTGGTAGTAGTGGTCTCGTGAGTGCAAGTTCTCCAGTTGTTCTTGGAACGTTTTGAGCTTGATCGCCAGTATATTCTATGTGCTTGATCTCCTCTTGGTCTAGTGTTTCTCTCACTTTGATACATACCCTTTGTCCTTTTTATGCCACTCCTTTTTGTATTTCTGAGGAGGAATGATTATTCTTTTTGGTCGTACTTGGTACGGTTTCCTGAAATGGCAACACAAATCATTTAATAACATTAAATTCATAAAATGTAACAAATGTAACCGTTAGTATAATAAACAAATAGGGTCGAGGATATAGGATTTGACTCCACAGTTCATTATAGGTAGCCGTTTGTTTGTACACGTGTACAGTTGACTCGGTGTAGGGATCTTCCATCGGTAGCTCTTCAAACTCATCAGTGGCTCTTATCGGTAGCTCCCTGTGTGCATCGGTAGCTCTGTGTGCATCGGTAGCTCTGTGTGCATCGGTAGCTCTGTGTGCATCGGTAGCTCTGTGTGCATCGGTAACTCTGTGTGCATCGGTAGCTCTGGCTATCGGTAGCTCTGGCTATCGGTAGCTCTGGCTGTCGGTAGCTCTGGCTATCGGTAGCTCTGGCTATCAGTAGCTCTGGCTATCGGTAGCTCTGGCTATCGGTATCTCTGGCTGTCGGTAGCTCTGGCTATCGATAGCTCTGGCTATCAGTAGCTTTGGCTATCGGTAGCTCTCATGAAAACAACATCTAATTGTTTCAAAGCTAAACAGGGATAATCGAGATTAACATAAATCAGAGATTATTTAAACATTATTATTAACTTGATCACTGATTTGAAAGAATTAAAATATAGATCATCAGTAATTGAGAGTATCATAATATATGAACACATAATTGGGATTATCAAAACTGGTGAGGTCAACAATCTCCCCCTTTTTGATAATCACAACTTATGATATGACCAAAAATAGTGAGAATATAGTATAAGAGAATATAACGTTTATATTCTAATTTCTCAAGGAAAGCAATCAAAGGAAATAGAGGAAATAGTAATAGAATGAAATAGATCAAAAATTATCATAGGATGTATTAAATACAAAAATACCATAGATAAGATTTG
This sequence comes from Viscum album, assembly GCA_963277665.1. Classification (NCBI taxonomy): domain Eukaryota; kingdom Viridiplantae; phylum Streptophyta; class Magnoliopsida; order Santalales; family Viscaceae; genus Viscum; species Viscum album. Next base: position 1,261,948,869 of record OY728164.1, read on the forward strand.
AAAGAGTTGGTACCAAGGAAGGAAATGTAAGAATAGTAGTAAAGGCTCAAAAATATTTCCCTTTGATATTTCCCTCCCGTCTCTTTATATTTTATCCCCCTTTATAGTTTTCTCCCCCTTTGTGATAATCAAAAAGTGGGAAAGCAGAGAGAGAAAACTGAGAAACAGAGATAGTGTAAAGAAAATCATTTGTATTAGACTAGACAAAACTTACATAAACATAATAGAAAAGAAGAAGAGATAAAAAAATTCCTATCAAATAGCCTGGCCACTTCAGCAATCCGGATCTTCAACATGAGATTTTCCTTTTGGAGCAGAAGAGGAGGCAGGTGGTGAGGATGTGAGTGAGGTATTTGGAATCCCAGAAATGATCACAGGAGGCTGAGCCACTGATACAGTGCCTGGCCTGTATTGGGAAGGTTGTTGAGTGATCATAGGTGTGAGGCTTCGGATGGCCTGAGCAGGAGTCATCTGGACTGGAGACTCAGTAGAGGCAGAGGCAGGCAAGGCAAGAGGGACAATAACTGGTCTCGCATCAACATGCAAAAAGGGTAGCAACAGATTTCTGAAATCCATAATGATTCCTCCTCCTCTTTCCATAGCAGATATAAAATCATCTTTGTTCTCCATAAATTTTTCTAAGGCAAGAGTCAGCTCTCTTAGCTTGCTCACTTGTTCTCGGAAGGCTTGAGTTACAGGGGTAATTTCATGTTTTCCAACATCAGCTTGAAATGATGGGTGAGTTGTTGCTTGGTAAAAATCCTTTGGAAATAATAATCCACCTTGTTCTTGATTTCCTCCTGAGAGGCAGAGGCCTCTTTCATAGTGTCGTGGACGATTTTCATTATTTCCCTTATTGAATCTCTTGTAGAGAGCACTACCCGGCTTAGATCTGATGAGTCCACTGAGCCACTGGTTGAAATAGAACCAAGATCCTCCTTCATCATAGCTCGTAATTGATTCAAATCAAATGCAGGTTTTGAAGCTAGAGGACCAACCGAGAAAGATACAGTTTCTTTGAAACTTTTGGTCAAACCACTAATCAGAGTTTGCAGTTGAGAGTCCTGATTTTTAACATGATCCTTTATAGAAGATTTGAAATCTTCAAATACTGAAACCATTTGGCTTACCACACTTTTCACATAGGCTAAATCCTTATCATCATGATGCTTTGAGCTCATGTAGGAGTCTAAAGTAGTAACAGACTTCTTTAAGGCTTCAAGATCTGCTTCTATTCTAGAAGATTGGGTCTCGCACTCTTTGACTGCTTCCATTAGCTCACCCATAAACGTTGACAGATTGAAACCAAGAGAAATCTCAAGAGATGGTTCTAACAACTTCATTTCTTCATGAAAACAGTGCTTCATCTCACTAACTGAGGCACTGAAGGATTCTTTCAGCTCATGCTTCAGGGATTCAAGATCAGACTTTGTAACAAAATCAGTAGGAGCAGCTGTAGTAGATACTCTTGCAGAAGCTAAGCTGACAACCGAATCATTCATAACTGATTGAATCGAGGAAACTAAAAAATATTCCATTGTCTTTACTTATTCTACAAAACTGACTTTGAGATTTTCTTTCAGCACATCTAAATCATGTACTCGGACCACATCATCAGGTAATAACTCAGAATTCATGTCATAGCTGATCTTTGGTCTATTTAAGGATACTTCATTATCCGAATTAGGATAATCCAAACCACAGACTATAAAACCTGGGTCTTCTACCCATTCTTCAATCTCAACAGCCACTATAAAATTTCCAAGATTGGAATGATGCTCCCCCTCAATGGGTGCATTACTATGTACAACAACTACATTTTCTGCTGGCCTTTCTTCATCAGAATCTTCCACAAAAACTTCCATCTCAGCAGCAGTAAGGAGATTTTCAGAAACAGGTACAGCTTCTTCTCTTTCCTTTTCTACTTCATCAGTAGGCACAACTGAGTTTTCAATCAATGGACTCAGACTCAACCTAGCAGAATCAGATGATTCAGATACATTATCTTTTTCTTCTTCCTGCTGAGGAACTGGCTGGTCTTCCTCATGAATAGATAACACTTCCTCTACTTTTCCTTTTCTTGAGTATACAAGCTCAGTAACAGGACTTGGGGGCAAGTATGGATCTCCTCCAATATCCATAGGAGTTTCTTCCTCTTCTTCTTCTTCTTCTTCTTCTTCTTCTTCTGACTCATCACTGTACTTGGATTCATCTTCATCAGATCCTAAACCTGGATCTCTTTTATCCTTTGTCCTTGAAGGATAATCCACAGGATTCAATTTATCATACACCTTCTGGTCATCACTGACCCATTCTCCTTTCCACGGGTTCCAATTGATTTTCATGTACTTACAAACTGTAGTAGTGATACAGAAGTTATTCTTAACTACAACTGTCTCATCCTGAGACTCAGCTATCCCTTTCACTTTTATCATAACAGAGATTATTTTGGCAAAGAATAAGGCATTAGTCTTTGATTTTGGCCTAATCATGTCTTCCATTTGATTCAACAGCAGTCTGCACAGATTAACTTTCACACCATGTCTTAACAGATGTAGAAGATAAATATCTTGATATCTCAGATTAGAAAAATCTCCTCTCCTCGGTATCAAAACATGTTGAACAAATTTGAAAAGCAGTCTGTTCTCCCCATCCAATTCAGTAGCAACCACTTGCCTTTGACTTCCATTACCCATTAGCTCCTCTAAAGCAGTCTCATAGTCAAAGATGTTACTGGTAGGTGGAATTGCTCTTAAGACATACCCGGATACACCTTCATGTGGGACTTTTAAACATTCTGCCCACTCTAATGAAGAAAACGGCATTTCTTTTCCATTTAAAAAAGAACTTACCCGATTCTCACTTTCAGACTTCTCGAAGCTTACGAATTCGTAGAACTGTTTCACTAACTTCGGGTAGTAGGGACCATTGTTATTTGAAAAAAAATCTACCCATCTATGATCTTCCAGAATTGCAAGCACCAACGACTTGCTTGGTAGCAGCCAATCTACGCATAGCTCCTTTTCAATCACAATATCTCTATTCTGCAAATGAGGGTTTACTGGTCGCTTTCCCGACCTAGTTCTGACATTACTTCCACGAGCTTCTTGCTGCACTTTCTACTTCTTTGTTTTAGGCTCTACACTGTCATCTCTGTTGGAAGGAATCTTGGTTTTTGCCATCGCGGATTTAGGGTTCTCAGTCGATTAGGGAGCTAGGATTCAAAGGTGAAGGGTTTTGGGTCCGGTGGAGTGAGAAGCGGTTTAGGCTTAGTTTTATCATGTAGGAATCATAAATAAACGAATAAAGTAAAATATCATAAAAATAAAACGATTCATATTCTTGGAGGCAGACAGAAGTTTTAAAAAAAATAGCATCGGTGAGAATTTCACATCGGTGAGAATTTCACATCGGTGAGGATTTCACATCGGTGAGAATTTCACATCGGTGAGAATTTCACATCAGTGAGAATTGATCATCAGTGATAATTTCACATCGGTGAGAATTTCACATCGGTGAGGATTTCACATCGATGAGAATTGATCATCGGTGAGAATTGATCATCGGTGAGAATTGATCATCGGTGAGAATTTCAACATTGGTGAGAATTGATCATCCCCAGCTCGTGCCTAATGTAACTTAACCTATCAGAACTTAAAGGTTTAGTGAAAATATCGTCCAATTGATGTTCAGTGCCAATAAATTCAAGAGTAATATCACCTTTTTGATAATGATCTCTCAGAAAATGATGTCTTACATCTATGTGTTTGGTTATAGAGTGAGATACAGGGTTCTTAGATATTTTTATTGCACTAGTGTTGTCACAGTTAATTGAAACATGTTTAAACTCAAATCCATAGTCCAATAAAGTGTGTTTCATCCACAGAATTTGTGCACAGCAACTACCAGCAGCTATATACTCTGCTTCGGCAGTAGACAATGCAACTGAGTTCTGTTTCTTACTACACCATGACACTAGGGATTTACCAAGTAAATGACATGTTCCAGATGTGCTCTTCCTTTCTAACTTACATCCAGCAAAGTCAGCATCTGAATATCTAGTTAGGTCAAATGATTGTCCTTTTGGATAAAACAAACCTAAATGTACAGTATTCTTAAGATATGTAAAAATCATTTTAACAGCCAGTAAGTGTGATTCTTTAGGATTAGCTTGAAATCTTGCGCACATACATACACTGAACATAATGTCTGGTCGACTAGCAGCAAGATAAAGTAAGCTCCCAATCATACCTCTGTAATTGGTTTGATCCACTGGTTTCCCAGCTTCATCTGTATCCAATTTACAGGTAGTACTCATAGGTGTATCACTTTCCTTAATACTATCCAATCCAAAACGTTTTAAAAGATCTTTTGTATATTTACTTTGATTTAAAATAATTCTATCTCTAGTTTGAAAAATTTGAAAACCAAGAATATACTTAAGCTCTCCCATTAAGCTCATTTCAAATTCATTTTGCATACTTTTTAAAAAATCAGTACATAGAGAGTGTTTTGAAGATCCAAATATAATATCATCAACATAGATTTGTACAACTAAAACATCTTTAGAAATTCTTTTAATAAAAAGAGTTGGATCAGCGATCCCTTTAGTAAAACCTTTTGAAATAAGAAAATTGCTGAGTCTATCATACCAAGCTCTTGGAGCTTGTTTTAAACCATATAAAGCTTTAGAAAGTTTAAAAACTTGATTTTGAAAATGAGGGTTTGTAAATCCAGGTGGTTGTTCCAAAAAAACAACTTCAATTATAAAACCATTTAGAAATGCACTTTTGACATCCATTTGATATAACTTGAAATTCAGATGTGATGTATATGCAAGTAAGATCCTAATGGCTTCCAGTCGAGCTACAAGTGAAAAAGTTTTTCCATAGTCTATAACCTCTTCTTGACTATATCCCTGTGCAACTAGTCTAGCTTTGTTTCTAACTATGTTTCTTGATTCATCAACTTTATTTCAAAAAACCCATTTTGTGCCTATTGTCGAGGTGTCCTTGGGTCTGTCAACTAATTCCAAGACTTTTTTTCTTTCAAATTGATTCAACTCTTCTCGCATGGCTATTACCCAGAATTCATCATTGATAGCATCATTGATATTTTTGGGTTCTTGCTGTGACAGAAAAGCATGATGTTCAACCTAGTTCCTTAGAGAAACTCTAGTTTGTGTTCCTCTATCAAGATTACCAACAACAGCATCTAAAGGATGATTCTTTAGAATCTTAGTCGATTTGGTAAAGGTTGGACTAGAAACTTCAGGTTCATCTATAGGTTCGGGTTCAACAGAAGCAGATTCTGGAGAAAGTCCAGAATTGGATGTTTTTATAACAGGTTCTTTAGATTTATCATTAAGGTCCAGAATAGACAAATCTTCTTCAAGATTCTCAAGAGAGGTTTTAGGATCATGTGGATCAGTTTCATCGAATTTGATGTGAACAAATTCTTACACACATTTGGTTCTATTATTGAAAACTCTATAAGCTTTACTTGAAATAGAGTAACCCAGAAAAATTCCTTCATCGCTTTTGGGAGCGAACATATCCAGATTATCTTTAGTATTAAGTATAAAGACTTTGCAACCAAAAACTCTGAAGTAATTAACCTTAGGCTTTCTATTGTTCCACAACTCATAAGGGGTTTTCTTAAGAACAGGTCTGATCAAGACTCTATTGATAACATAACAAGCTGTATTAATAGCTTCAGCCCAAAAGTAAATAGGCAGTTCATATTCATTGAGCATGGTTCTAGCTATTTCTTGAAGGGTTCAGTTTCTCCTTTCTACTACACCATTTTTTTTGGGTGTCCTAGGGGCAGAAAAATTGTGACTATAGCCATTGTGAGAGCAATAAGATTCAAATTCATGATTTTCAAACTCACGACCATGATCAATTCTTAGGGTTTTAATCTTAAGTCCACTAAGGTTCTCTACAGACTTGGAATACTTAATAAATTAAGGACAAGCTTCACTTTTGTGAGCTAGAAAGTATACCCAAGTATATCTAGAAAAGTCATCTACAAGGACATAGACATAATGCTTCCCATTTAAACTAGAAACTCTTGATGGTCCAAACAAATCCATGTGAACCAACTCAAGTGGTTGAGAAGTTGAGACTTCTTCCTTTGATTTAAAAGAAACTTTGTGTTGTTTTCCCTTTTGACAGGGATTACACACTTTGTCATTTGGGAATTCTAATTTAGGTAAGTCTCTAACTAAGTTTTTCCTTGCCAGTTTTCTAAGTGAGTGAATGTTGCAGTGTCCTAATCTTCTGTGCCATAGCCAAGATTCTTTATGAAAAGCATTCAAACAAGAAATATTTTGTTTGGCTAAAGAGTTTAAATCAACAGCATAAACATTTTCATTCCTTAGAGAAGAAAATACTAAAGAATTTTTGGAGTTAAAAACATCACACGAATCATTTTCAAACTTGACATTGAAACCATTGTCACATAATTGAGATATACTAAGAAAGTTATATTTAAGTCCATCAACGAATAAAACTTTAGAAATTAATACTGAGTCAGTGTTACCAATCTGGCCTAGGCCGATGATTTTTCCTTTAGAGTTGTCACCAAAGGTGACATGACCTCCATCAACCTTTATTAAGCTCTTGAAGCAGGAATAATCTCCAGTCATGTGTCTTGAGCACCCACTGTCTAAATACCATATCTTCTTGTGACAGCTCTTCAAGCAGGTCTCCTATAAAACAGATTTAAACAGGAAATGACTTTGGTACCCAGATTTTCTTGGGTCCAGATAGGTTAGAAATCAGGGCCTTAGGTACTCAAATTTTTTTTATGGGTCCCATACAATTAATAGAAACAACAGATTTGAAAGATAAACTTTATTTGGTCTATAACCATGTGAACATCCTGTTGAAGCATATGAATTTCCAAAACTGGAACTAGCAGAATTTTTTTCAGACTTAGGAATAAATCGGGTTCTAGTGAACTGTCTCTATCCAGGTTGGTATCCCAAACCAGTAGCATATCTAGGTGAACTTTCTTTCCTAGCATTTGAGTTAAAGCATCCTTTCCATTTGCGAATTTTTCTAAGTCCTTTCTAAGTTTCTCATTTGAAAGTTTCAGTTCTGTATTTTCCTTTAGTAGTTGAGCATTCTTTTCCTTTTCTATATCAAGATCAGATTTATGCTTAACACTTAAAGCATACTGTTTCTTTAAACCTTTGTATTTGTCTTTAAGCTCATTACAGGTTTCTTCCAACATATCACAGTACTCAAATAGTTCAGATTTTGACATGTTTTCTGAATCAGAATCATCTCCAGAATAATATGAATTTAAAACAGGAGTGTCAGATGTTACCTCAGAAGTATTTGTCATGAAACACATGTTGGCTCGATTCCTTTCAGAGTCCGAAGATTCTTCTTCACTAGTGCTGTCTTCTAAAGCACTCTAGGTAGCCTTCATGGCTTTCTTGTACTTCTTGTAATTGTAATCATATTTCTTTTTGAATTTTAACTTTGGACAGTCTGCTTTGATATGTCCTTTTCGCTTGCATTCATAGTATACAACTTCATTAGTCCTGTCAGCCTTCTTCCAATCCTTTTTCCATTTGCCTTGTTGATCATACTTTCCTTTGTAATTCGTTTTCCTAAAGAATTTCTTTTTTCTATAAAACTTCTTGAATCTCCTGGCTATTTGAGCCATCTCGGCATCACTGTCAGATTCTGAATTTTCCCTCATTGAACTCTCAGTCTCCATTTGTAGTTTATCCTTGTCTTTACTCTTAAAGGCAGTAGTTTTAAATGCTACATATTTTGTAACACCCCAAGAATTCATAGTGTGTTATTTCTTCAAAATAATTCAATAACTTTCACTACACGCAACACCGAGTTCAAGCGCACCATAACTTACCAAACAAGCCGTTCAAAAAAGGTTATGAATAGTATTAACTAAATTTTAAACTTTATATAATCCTTATAATTTTAGAATCCATATTATGAGTTTCTTAGACATAATGTAAGAACAAATTCATCTTCAGTATTATAGTTTTACCAACTTTTAATAGTGAACCCTTTTTAAATAAAATATTTTAAACTTTTTGACTACATGGGGACATCAAAAAAATTTAAAATAAAACATCCCAAGCTTCCACGGTACGCTTTCCTTTGAATAAAACAGTAGCGTGTGTTGTACGCAACTTCGAGTTTTAACACACACCACAACCGATCAAACTAGGCGTTATGAATAGTAATACTTAATTTTTTGAAATTATATATATTTTATATTTCAAAATGGACTTCATTTTTGGATTCGGAATATCAAATTTAGCCTAAGGTGAAATTTTGGTACTTTTCGGATAACTTTCATATTTTGATGAATAGTAAAAATTACTAAATTTTAATTAAAAACAACTTTTTTAATCAAAATAATTAATAGTGATAAATTATGAATTTGAGTGGTTTTAAAGTATATTTAGAATATATTTTTACCATTTAATATAATTTTGGTCATTGGACATAATTTTACAATTAAACCGAACATAAACAAGTGTCAATCTTTTGATAGTTATTATCTCTTAAAAACACGCTTTTTGTTTTGACAGCGGGAATTAATTTTAAATTAATTTCTGCCACTTCTGTGTTTTGAATTTAGAAAAATGGATTCCATATTTGGAATCAGGATGTTCAAATTGTGTAAATAGGTAACTTTTATTTTTAGACATTTTGAATAATTACTGCGGTAAATATTTTATTTACCATGGTTAAGGGTAAATCCGGTAAATAAGGGTTAAAAAATAATATTATAATAATACTAAATTACCCTAAAACGTGTCTTAACCCTATTGGTTGATACATGGTCGACCATGGGCATCTTTGGGTCAATTTTTGGACCCCATTGATCCACTTGTAAGTGATAATGACACTTTATATTAATAAAGTTAAAATAAAAATAAAAATGGCATAAGCTTACATCTTTTAGAAGAACAATTTTTACATAGGGTTATACATGTTGGATTTTCGATTATAAATATTAATTAGAAAGCTAAAAATATTTCCTACATAATGATATTTTATTTATAATTTTTAGATATCAAATAATTTAAATTATTAATGACACAATAATGATGCAATGTTTACCTCATTAATAAATCATTTAAATAAATAAGATTATAATGATTAAAATATTATCTAAAACCTGTCCAATTCTTATTGGTGGATGTTATTTAGAATATGAGTCATCTTATCTTCGACCTCAATGATTTTTGGACCATTATAAACCGAATATAATTATATTATAAAGTAATACTTTCACTCTTTCCTAAAGAGCCCCTCCTCTCCCTTATAAAAGGAGACCACTTCTACTCATTCCTCACACCTCTCAAGCCACTTGGCTCGTCCAAACTCTGCCCAACTAAGCTCCCCAAATCCCTCTCCTCCTCCTTGAAGCTTACCCTTAGGCAGAAATCATTTCAAGAAGTCCTTTGGTTCCAACCAAAGTGAGTTACCTAAATTAAAGGTAACAATTTCTCTTAAAGTATTTTCATTTATTTTGCTTCTCCAACCCCCAAAATCTTTTTATTTCCCTTATTTTGTAACAACAACAGTATCCTCAATATACTAGGATGTTGTTATAAGAAGGATTAAAACTACACATTCACACAACTCCATCTAATGGATGATGAACATAATGTTTCTGTGGATGGCAAACTAACGCCTCACGAAACGATGATTGTTCAAATACATCTTACCGCCTCTCATGGTGGCCATTAGGATGGCACTGTAATTAAATATGATATTAATTATATATATTTTATATATAAGCTTCTGTAATTCCATTTTATTTCATACCATTATTCGTTTCATGTTGTATATACATACGATAATTTCATTTGAGGAAGTGCGGACTACCGCCCCCTTAAAATGATATGACTCGTTCATACCACACATGGAACGTATAAAGGATGGTGTAAATGAACTTAAGTAACATATATAAAATATTATATTATACTGGAATAGTAATATACCTATGTATAATTTGGATTCGATTCTTTTAAAATAAAAATTAAATGGAAGTAGCGTTCGTGCGTACGTACGGACTACCGTCTCCACGAACGCGATGAGATTCATTCTCCATCGTATCCATTCAAGTATAATTATCATTTGATGATTTAAAAATGATGTTTAAGAACTTGATACCATTCTGGATATGAATAATATACATCCCATTAATAACGAATATGTCTCACATAACAAAGAATATAAAGTAAAATGAACCCGTTAACACCCGAAATGACGATAATTCTAAAATATTATTAACAAATCAATGATAAAAGATCATATATGATATCATATTAAAGTAAATGATTCTTTTATTATTCAATAACAATTATTTCACCATTATACAGGAGGTAAACCTACCATCGACCAAGGAAAAAGTACAATGTAAGGGATTCTCTTATCTCACTTTCAATTCCGTGAGATTTCCATTATTCGCTACTAAATTATTGAAAGTGGTGTATTGTGTACTTCCATTTGATATATATTATCATGATTCACTTTATATTCATGTTATTCTTTAAATCATTTTGTGGTTATTAACTTTTGGCCATGCGACTCAGTTGATTAACGTGGTAAGGGTTTTCTTATCTCACTTTTAATTCCGTGAGAATTCCATTGATCACCACTTAATTATTGCATGTGGTGTATGTGTACTGCCCATGACCGTATTCATTGTGTAATATACTTTAATTTATGGGTATTTACATCATCATGGTATGATACTTCTTTCATGGGTGTATGTTTCGTAAGTTACCTAATCGATAAGGGAATTTGAGATTTCAATTTCCACTCATTTGGCTTTACACATATTTCATTGATTATATTACCCCAAGATTATGTGTGGAATCACTATTCATTTGATTATGTCATAATTTCCACTCCCCTTCCTGTGGATAGAAGTTTGGTACACATAATCACTCCATTGGTAATTCTCAAGTCATTGATATGAATTTGATAAGAGTAATTTTAACTCATTCTCCATTTGTTGAGTTAAACATCCAATTCGTTGGTATTGTTTTTACAAGAATATGTGTGAATGTCCTTTGATTGTTTTACACTGAATATCCAATCATATTTAGTGTATTTATATTTGTCACACATAATTATGTCATTGATTTATCCTTAACCTAAGGATACAACCTTTTTGAGAAATTTCATCTCAATTTACATTCCATTGAGACTTCTTTGATGATATACACCAAATCACTTTTATGTAGTGTATATAATGTACTTTGACATAGTATATCATGAATTCCTTTATTCTCATGATATTACAATGTTTTGATTACCTCAATTATTTGTATTCAATTGTCTCTATTTTGGTTAGAAACTCTAACCAAAATACCATTTTAAATTGTTTTAAAGAATTATTCTTCTAAATCATGCTCATTAATGTCCATATTTTAAAAAATGGTTTTAAGGATTTATTTATATGGACATTAAAGTTTTAAAATTAAAACTCCTTTTAAAAGTTTCAAAGTGGTATGGGACACTTTGATTCAAAAATCTATTTTTAAATGGCTTCTTGACAAATAGTGTGACTTTTAAATGATTTCAAGAAAAAGGGGGATATTTCTCTCAAATAGTTTTGATGATTATTTTCATCTATGTCAACATCCTTCATTATTCTTGATTGAGGTTAATGTGATACAATACAATCTTCCATATTGTATCTAATGAGTTATGTTTGACTATGGATGTGCTATTTTTGTACCATTCATGGTTTGTGGTAGAAGTATTGACATTTCGTATGCTAGTTTTAATACGAATGTTTATGTTATGTTTAAACCTGTTCATATGAGGAATGCATTGGACTTAATAAGTGACGGGTGGAGCCCGCTATAGCTCCTCGATGCATCGGTAGGTATCATGAGACAAACTAGTGTCTTGGCACAAGGCCTTGGCAAAATCTTATTTATAGTCTTGGCACGAGGCCTTGGCTATGTGGTTATGATAGTCTGGCATTATGCATTCCATCATTATGAAAGTGGTTATTGATATTGCATGTGATCATTCGACTAGTAGAATATCCATGTGAGTAAGTAAATGGCATTATTTCATTTTACCTTTGCCATTTTATGCTGAAGTTCAAGTTTAAAAGGCTTTTGTTTTAGTTATAAATTGCCTTAAGTGTTTATGCTTATTTATGAAAGCTTTTGCTATAATGTTATCCTTACTGAGCATCCGAGCTCACCCCTTTCAATGTTTTATTTTTTCCCGGATTATGAAGAAGTAATTTATGAATGACCTGCAGGGATAGTATAAGGGGATATGAAGACAAGATGTTTTTTTTATGATATAATGTAAAAATTTATGGATGTATCTAGTTATTCCAAGGCTACTAAACTAATCGGTCTTTCGAGACTTGATCTTTCTCATGATCATGCCAATGTTATGTAATTAATGCACCGACTCTGGGTAGCTGGGGTCGGGGCGTTACAGTTGGTATCAGAGGAAGTTTAGTACAAACCTTGGAAGCTAGATTTAGATAAACTCTGATTAGAGCACGTAGACCTAAGATGAACTTTGAGGATTAGTATAGAAGAACTTCCTAGAATTTTGGTATTGTAATGATTTTGTGAGTTTTCCAAGCAATACATCCCTGTCTGGATACGAGCAGGTAGAGGTGGCTCTGGCACAGATGTACCTAGGGGTAAAACCTGAAAACACCGCTTTGAGCTAGACTCGAACGGGAACTGGTACACGACAACGGGCCTTGCTGCACTCTTGGTTACGACACTCCCGGGGGATATGCTTTGGTAAATTCACAAGATTAGTATAAACCATTATTAAGGGAATACAAAAAATGCCCCTAAGAATATATGTCGGCAAATAGATAGCGGATAATGTAGATTTTAACATAGGGTACCCCAAGTTAGGATATATTGTTCAATTACAAGAATATCCTATTATGTCTTTTTTTTCCTATTAGATAATTATTCAAAAAACCTAATTGTATTTTATTTTGTTAGTTGAAACATGGAGGGAGCAAGATCACGAACAACTCTTCTCTCTCTTCCTGAAGAACTACTTACAATTATTATCCAGAAGTCATGCGCAGACGATGTTGAAACTTTTTCAAATGTCCAAGTTACATGCAAACAACTTTATGAGACATCCAATACCTCTAGCATTGCACGATTCTTTCAAGGATCAAGTACCGACTGTGGGATAATGTTGCGCTCTCAACTTTCTTACCACGCTAAGCGTGGGAAGTACCATCAGGGTCTTTTCAAATTATTCACTTTATCTCAAAATTACGATGCACTAAATGATTTTCTAGATGCCGCAGAAGAGGGAGACCTTCGAGCAGCCTATATGTATCAAATTATATATTTATGTCTTTTGGGATATACGAAAACTAATTTACCAAAACCTTATTTTAAAATATTTGAAGATGAATCAGTGAGAATTTTCCTAAAAAAACATGTTAAAGACGATGTCTCCAAATTATATATAAGAAATACCTATTTTTTTATGATGCATCGATGCTTCCATCGATATAATCCAAAATGGATGAGGAGTTTTTGGGTAAAGGAAGTAGATGATTTGGAAAAATTCCTGAGGTACCATTGTGACACATGAACGCATTCTACCAAAAGGAAAATCTGCCTAGTCTCTCCAGAGTTCATGTTGACAAAATACATGACTGACCCAACGCATGTACTCACCTATGAAGAATTATAACTGGAACCAGATCTATCTTATTGTGGAGAGCCTATCAGAATTCTTCATACCAAAGATCAAGTGTTGAGAAACCGGATGACTCGTCTGGTAAAAGATCTATGGATAAATCATAAGATGGAAGAGGCAATGTGGGAACCCGAGGAACATATGATGAAGAACCTATGTGGAAATAAATGGATGGTGAAATGTTTAAAAGTGTTAGTGCTCTTTATTGATGGGTTTACTTTGGAATAATTTTCTTTTGTATTTGTAACCCCTCAGTTTTCCATGTGAGAATGATATTTGAGGAATAATTGTCTCTTCTCTTGTGGATATAGGTATAAATAACCATTTGGTTTTATATGATCATTGGGGTTTGAGAAAATGATAAGTTATTATAATTTAGGATGAAAATGCAAAGTATGATATAACATTTGTGGTTAAATTATGTTATTTTGAAAAATTTATCTCATTTTGGTAATATTATAGAATATAATTTTTGAAAAAGGACAACACGTAGACCGTGTGACAACCCGTCGCGTCAGACAAAGCTGTGGGAATCGAACCCACAACCAAAGTGCGATTGGGATTTATCGCCTACCACTGGACTACGTGAAGTCCCTGGTTAGTATGACTATTTTTTTGTTAAATGATTTTATTGATCAATAATAAGATGATTTGGGTTCTTATGTCTTATCAAATGAATACCCTTGGTATAGGAAAATGATTTGGTGATTAAGTGATAAATGTTTTTTTGGAAGATGTTCATTTTGTTAGGAACACTATATGCCCAAGGAAAATAGAATACAATGAGGTTTCATTTGTAGAGTAATGGTGGATTTTTATCTACATTTTTATTGTTGATTTATAGTGATTTGGGTTATTTATGGAAATGATTAACCTATAACAGAGAATATGTGATGATGTTGATTACATTTAAGTATGTGACTTTAAGAGTATTTGATGTAATTTGGAGATACAATGTAACATGGGAGACTACATAATCAAATTCTTCTATGTTTTGGGTTTCAATATTAGTTTGGATTATATTAAAGGATTTTAAGGACAATTGGTTATTGAATGGTATCTATTTAACTTTGGGGTATTGTTGGTTTAATTTTAGAAATTAAGATTAGTACATATTTATCTCAATGAATATCCTTTTGGGGGATCATTAGATCATTCACTAACCATTTTGGTTTTGATTAATCTTCAAAGACAATGTAAATATATGGTTTATCCTGCATGGATCATGTGATTCTATAGAAGTTTATTCTAGCTCTCCCAGTGTGACCAAGTCTTCTTGAATACTCATCGTTTAAAAAAAAATTGAGTTAGTGGTGGAAATTTATTAAAGAATGAAAATCTACTTAAAATTTAAGTATATCTCATAATGTTCTTAGTCAATATCATAAATGAATTCCTCTTCCTTATGTAATGTAACTTTAAAAAAAATGTTGTCCTAGATGGTACCTTAAATCATCACTAATTTATGGCTTTGGGATTGTTGGCCTTTTCATAGCCATGTTCTCTACCACTCTCCATCAGATATTTGATGGTTAGATTTCTCCTCCATATCCATATTTTCCTACATGGAACCCTAGTATGTGTTATTTTCGGTAATCTTCATACTTTCCACTCTTTATTTTAAATAGAGGCCTCATTAATTCATTTTTCGATGTGGGATTTCAACTAAGATATTTTGAAATGTCAAAAATGTGTGATCCCAATACCCTATATTTTGTTGAACCGATGGTACTTCAAATCATCATAGATTGATGAGTTTAAGGACCTCAATTTTATACTTGTTTGTGATTGATGACCTCAACCACTACCTATAAATATTTACGTTTTTCCTCCAATTATATGTCTCTAATTGCCACCAATGTTCTCCTAATCGAGATCATAATTTGGTGGTGACCCTTTCATTTCTCTTTTCCTCATATTAAGACTAAATTTTAGTAAACCAATTTTTGATGTGGGTTTTCCCACAAATATATTTTCTATTTTCAAACTTTTATTTTCGAAGAACAATTTCAAATTGCGAGGACGCAATTTATTGAAGGAGGGGAGAATGTAACACCCCAAGAATTCATAGTGTGTTATTTCTTCAAAATAATTCAATAACTTGCACTACACGCAACACCGAGTTCAAGCGCACCATGACTTACCAAAAAAGCCGTTCAAAAAAGGTTATGAATAGTATTAACTAAATTTTAAACTTTATATAATCCTTATAATTTTAGAATCCATATTATGAGTTTCTTAGACATAATGTAAGAACAAATTCATCTTCAGTATTATAGTTTTACCAACTTTTAATAGTGAACCCTTTTTAAATAAAATATTTTAAACTTTTTGACTACATGGGGACATCAAAAAAATTTAAAATAAAACATCCCAAGCTTCCACGGTACGCTTTCCTTTGAATAAAACAGTAGCGTGTGTTGTACGCAACTTCGAGTTTTAACACACACCACAACCGATCAAACTAGGCGTTATGAATAGTAATACTTAATTTTTTGAAATTATATATATTTTATATTTCAAAATGGACTTCATTTTTGGATTCGGAATATCAAATTTAGCCTAAGGTGAAATTTTGGTACTTTTCGGATAACTTTCATATTTTGATGAATAGTAAAAATTACTAAATTTTAATTAAAAACAACTTTTTAATCAAAATAATTAATAGTGATAAATTATGAATTTGAGTGGTTTTAAAGTATATTTAGAATATATTTTTACCATTTAATATAATTTTGGTCATTGGACATAATTTTACAATTAAACCGAACATAAACAAGTGTCAATCTTTTGATAGTTATTATCTCTTAAAAACACGCTTTTTGTTTTGACAGTGGGAATTAATTTTAAATTAATTTCTGCCACTTCTGTGTTTTGAATTTAGAAAAATGGATTCCATATTTGGAATCAGGATGTTCAAATTGTGTAAATAGGTAACTTTTATTTTTAGACATTTTGAATAATTACTGCGGTAAATATTTTATTTACCATGGTTAAGGGTAAATCCGGTAAATAAGGGTTAAAAAATAATATTATAATAATACTAAATTACCCTAAAACGTGTCTTAACCCTATTGGTTGATACACGGTCGACCATGGGCATCTTTGGGTCAATTTTGGGACCCCATTGATCCACTTGTAAGTGATAATGACACTTTATATTAATAAAGTTAAAATAAAAATAAAAATGGCATAAGCTTACATCTTTTAGAAGAACAATTTTTACATAGGGTTATACATGTTGGATTTTCGATTATAAATATTAATTAGAAAGCTAAAACGATTTCCTACATAATGATATTTTATTTATAATTTTTAGACATCAAATAATTTAAATTATTAATGACACAATAATGATGCAATGTTTACCTCATTAATAAATCATTTAAATAAATAAGATTATAATGATTAAAATATTATCTAAAACCTGTCCAATTCTTATTGGTTGATGTTATTTAGAATACGAGTCATCTTATCTTCGACCTCAATGATTTTTGGACCATTATAAACCGAATATAATTATATTATAAAGTAATACTTTCACTCTTTCCTAAAGAGCCCCTCCTCTCCCTTATAAAAGGAGACCACTTCTACTCATTCCTCACACCTCTCAAGCCACTTGGCTCGTCCAAACTCTGCCCAACTAAGCTCCCCAAATACCTCTCCTCCTCCTTGAAGCTTCCCCTTAGGCAGAAATCATTTCAAGAAGTCCTTTGGTTCCAACCAAAGTGAGTTACCTAAATTAAAGGTAACAATTTCTCTTAAAGTATTTTCATTTATTTTGCTTCTCCAACCCCCAAAATCTTTTTATTTCCCTTATTTTGTAACAACAACAGTATCCTCAATATACTAGGATGTTGTTATAAGAAGGATTAAAACTACACATTCACACAACTCCATCTAATGGATGATGAACATAATGTTTCTGTGGATGGAAAACTAACGCCTCACGAAACGATGATTGTTCAAATACATCTTACCGCCTCTCATGGTGGCCATTAGGATGGCACTGTAATTAAATATGATATTAATGATATATAATTTATATATAAGCTTCTGTAATTCCATTTTATTTCATACCATTATTCGTTTCATGTTGTATATACATACGATAATTTCATTTGAGGAAGTGCGGACTACCGCCCCCTTAAAATGATATGACTCGTTCATACCACACATGGAACGTATAAAGGATGGTGTAAATGAACTTAAGTAACATATATAAAATATTATATTATACTGGAATAGTAATATACCTATGTATAATTTGGATTCGATTCTTTTAAAATAAAAATTAAATGGAAGTAGCGTTTGTGCGTACGTACGGACTACCGTCTCCACGAACGCGATGAGATTCATTCTCCATCGTATCCATTCAAGTATAATTATCATTTGATGATTTAAAAATGATGTTTAAGAACTTGATACCATTCTGGATATGAATAATATACATCCCATTAATAACGAATATGTCTCACATAACAAAGAATATAAAGTAAAATGAACCCGTTAACACCCTAAATGACGATAATTCTAAAATATTATTAACAAATCAATGATAAAAGATCATATATGATATCATATTAAAGTAAATGATTCTTTTATTATTCAATAACAATTATTTCACCATTATACAGGAGGTAAACCTACCATCGACCAAGGAAAAAGTACAATGTAAGGGATTCTCTTATCTCACTTTCAATTCCGTGAGATTTCCATTATTCGCTACTAAATTATTGAAAGTGGTGTATTGTGTACTTCCATTTGATATATATTATCATGATTCACTTTATATTCATGTTATTCTGTAAATCATTTTGTGGTTATTAACTTTTGGCCATGCGACTCAGTTGATTAACGTGGTAAGGGTTTTCTTATCTCACTTTTAATTCCGTGAGAATTCCATTGATCACCACTTAATTATTGCATGTGGTGTATGTGTACTTCCCATGATCGTATTCATTGTGTAATATACTTTAATTTATGGGTATTTACATCATCATGGTATGATACTTCTTTCATGGGTGTATGTTTCGTAAGTTACCTAATCGATAAGGGAATTTGAGATTTCAATTTCCACTCATTTGGCTTTACACATATTTCATTGATTATATTACCCCAAGATTATGTGTGGAATCACTATTCATTTGATTATGTCATAATTTCCACTCCCCTTCCTGTGGATAGAAGTTTGGTACACATAATCACTCCATTGGTAATTCTCAAGTCATTGATATGAATTTGATAAGAGTAATTTTAACTCATTCTCCATTTGTTGAGTTAAACATCCAATTCGTTGGTATTGTTTTTACAAGAATATGTGTGAATGTCCTTTGATTGTTTTACACTGAATATCCAATCATATTTAGTGTATTTATATTTGTCACACATAATTATGTCATTGATTTATCCTTAACCTAAGGATACAACCTTTTTGAGAAATTTCATCTCAATTTACATTCCATTGAGACTTCTTTGATGATATACACCAAATCACTTTTATGTGGTGTATATAATGTACTTTGACATAGTATATCATGAATTCCTTTATTCTCATGATATTACAATGTTTTGATTACCTCAATTATTTGTATTCAATTGTCTCTCTTTTGGTTAGAAACTCAAACCAAAATACCATTTTAAATTGTTTTAAAGAATTATTCTTCTAAATCATGCTCATTAATGTCCATATTTTAAAAAATGGTTTTAAGGATTTATTTATATGGACATTAAAGTTTTAAAATTAAAACTCCTTTTAAAAGTTTCAAAGTGGTATGGGACACTTTGATTCAAAAATCTATTTTTAAATGGCTTCTTGACAAATAGTGTGACTTTTAAATGATTTCAAGAAAAAGGGGGATATTTCTCTCAAATAGTTTTGATGATTATTTTCATCTATGTCAACATCCTTCATTATTGTTGATTGAGGTTAATGTGATACAATACAATCTTCCATATTGTATCTAATGAGTTATGTTTGACTATGGATGTGCTATTTTTGTACCATTCATGGTTTGTGGTAGAAGTATTGACATTTCGTATGCTAGTTTTAATACGAATGTTTATGTTATGTTTAAACCTGTTCATATGAGGAATGCATTGGACTTAATAAGTGACGGGTGGAGCCCGCTATAGCTCCTCGATGCATCGGTAGGTCTCATGAGACAAACTAGTGTCTTGGCACAAGGCCTTGGCAAAATCTTATTTATAGTCTTGGCACGAGGCCTTGGCTATGTGGTTATGATAGTCTGGCATTATGCATTCCATCATTATGAAAGTGGTTATTGATATTGCATGTGATCATTCGACTAGTAGAATATCCATGTGAGTAAGTAAATGGCATTATTTCATTTTACCTTTGCCATTTTATGCTGAAGTTCAAGTTTAAAAGGCTTTTGTTTTAGTTATAAATTGCCTTAAGTGTTTATGCTTATTTATGAAAGCTTCTGCTATAATGTTATCCTTACTGAGCATCCGAGCTCACCCCTTTCAATGTTTTATTTTTTCCAGGATTATGGAGAAGTAATTTATGAATGACCTGCAGGGATAGTATAAGGGGATATGAAGACAAGATGTTTTTTTTATGATATAATGTAAAAATTTATGGATGTATCTAGTTATTCCAAGGCTACTAAACTAATCGGTCTTTCGAGACTTGATCTTTCTCATGATCATGCCAATGTTATGTAATTAATGCACCGACTCTGGGTAGCTGGGGTCGGGGCGTTACATATTTTCTTTTGGGTTCCTCATATTCTTCTTTATTTACTTTAAGATCTTCTTCATACATCATCAGCTTACCAATTAACTCCTTGACAGGCAGTGTTCCAGTGTCACAAGATTCTCTAATTGAAACGGATGTACCTCTCCAACTATCTAGAAAACATCTCAGTATTCTCATAATTTGTTCTTTTGCCTGAACAATCTTTCCGAGTGAGCTCATTATGTTTACTATCTCATTGAACCAGAGATACATGTCAGAAATAGGTTCATCAGACTTCATTTTGAAATTATCATATTTAATAGTATACGTGTTTAATATCATTTCTTTAACATTGGTTGTTCCTTCATGAGAAACAGCCAAGGTATCCCAAATTTCAAAAGCAGTTTTACATGCATAAATTCTATTAAATTCTTCATCTCCTAGAGCACAGTACAGAGCATTCATAGATTTACAATTATTATTGTAAGCAATCTTTGTAGGTTCATCCCAAGTAGATCTATCAGTAGTGGGAACTTTATATTTAGATTCAATAGCAGTCCAAATATCAAAAATCATGATTTCTAGATGAATATTCATTTTAAGTTTCCACTGAGCATATTTATTTCCATTAAAGAAAGGTGGTCAGTTAGTAGTAGCACCCTCAAGTCTATTATCCATTATAAACAAAATTTAAAGAGATAAAAATTTAGAAATAACAGAAATTTTAAGAACTTTAAAATACAACTAGAATCACAGTTGAAAACAGAGTAATTTAGAAGGTATTAATAACCCTCTGATACTAAATGTTGGTCAGAGTGGAAACTCAAGAGGGGGGGGGGATTGAGTTCCAATTAAAATTTATACTAAAAAGAATTTCTATTAAAATCCCATAATTTCAAAAACAGATTAAACTGTAGTGAATTTATACAGATTATAAAGGTTCAATTAGTTTCTCAAAGATTGATTAGTTCTCAGTTAACTTAATTTGATGATTAAATTAACTTTTGAAACTAACTTACTGATTTATAATAAATATAAACACTTGCGAGTTTAACTATCAAAGTAACCTTGAAAATAAATTATATTTCAAAGTAATAGCAGAGGAATATGAAATAGATATGTATTGTATGGATATAAACTTTAACTAAAAACACAGAGAAGTTAACCAAGAGGTTCAGTCTAAAGCCGAGACTTAGTCCTCTCAAAATTTTATATAAGGATGATCCACACCCTGGATCGGGGTTCAACAGTTTACAACTGTCCAGGTCCAAGACCTCTACCACTGTTATCCGTGGGAAACAAAACAACAGCAACCAGCTGTCCAGGTCACACACAACCTGTACCACTATCCACAGTGGGAAAAAGGATGAAAATATAGTGAGTAAGGATTTTCAAATCCTCTAGTTAAGGTTCAGGAGATAGTGTGTGTGTAAAATACAACAGATAACACACACTGCTCATAATGTTAAAAGTAAATCACAAATATAAAGATTTAGAGATTAGAAAAGGCTCCAGTGATCTTAGTGCAGCTCTCGACTCATTTTGTTGATTAGAATTCGTTCTGAGTCTTCTTCTGGGTTTTGTCTGGAAAATAGAGTACCATCTGCTTCCTTGACTTCCAGGTTCAGCTTTCTTATCGGCTCAAAGAATGATGAGTTTTGTGTGGTTCTTCTTTAGCATAGATTGCTTGATGTATGCTCTATGTTCTGGAGGCTGGTAGTAGTGGTCTCGTGAGTGAAAGTTCTCCAGTTGTTCTTGGCACGTTTTGAGCTTGATCACCAGTATATTCTATGTGCTTGATCTCCTCTTGGTCTAGTGTCTCTCTCACTTTGATACATACCCTTTATCCTTTTTATGCCACTCCTTTTTGTATTTCTGAGGAGGAATGATTATGATTTTTGGTATTACTTGGTACGGTTTCTTGAAATGGAAACACAAATCATTTAATAACATTAAATGCATCAAAAGTAACAAATGTAATCGTTAGTATAATAAACAAATAGGGTCGAGGATATAGGATTTGACTCCACAGTTCATTATAGGTAGCCGTTTGTTTGTACATGTGTACAGTTGACTCGGTGTAGGGATCTTCCATCGGTAGCTCTTCAAACTCATCAGTGGCTCTTATCGGTAGCTCTTATCGGTAGCTCCCTGTGTGCATCGGTAGCTCTGTGTGCATCGACAGCTCTGTGTGCATCGGTATCTCTGTGTGCATCGGTAGCTCTGTGTGCATCGGTAGCTCTGGCTATCGGTAGCTCTGGCTATCGGTAGCTCTGGCTATCGGTAGCTCTGGCTGTCGGTAGCTCTGGCTATCTGTAGCTCTGGCTATCGGTAGCTCTGGCTATCGGTAGCTCTGGCTGTCGGTAGCTCTGGCTATCGATAGATCTGGCTGTCGGTAGCTCTGGATATCGGTAGCTCTGGCTATCGGTAGCTCTGGCTATCGGTAGCTCTCATGCAAACAACATCTAATTGTTTCAAAGCTAAACAGGGATAATCGAGATTAACATAAATCAGAGATTATTTAAACATTATTATTAACTTGATCACTGATTTGAAAGAATTAAAATGTAGATCATCAGTAATTGAGAGTATCATAATATATGAACACATAATTGGGATTATCAAAACAGGTGAGTTCGACACCTTATTTATTTAATTATTTTAAAAACCAAAATGGTTAGCACCATTTAATCAATATAGATAAATATAATACATTAATTTCTAAAACCATAACAGTAACCTCCAAAGTTCAACATAGTCTTTTCCATAAATTTTTTACCAGATGAATCTTCTAAAATATATCTAAAAAAAATAAAAACAAAAAAATATATAATTTTTCATAAAATATTTATCCCCATAAATATGATGTAGTTCATTAGGTAAAATACTAAACATGTGAATAATATTGATTATATATTCTCTTAAATCTTGATAATAACCTGAATATTCAGAAAAACTCAATAAAAACATATATATTTCCTAAAATAAACACTTTAATTATTCCCAAAAAAACTAAAAAACTACTAAACATATTACAGAAATCTAAAAATTCATCAAAATTCATCATAGATCACCTAAATCACATTTTCATCAAATAACGAACAAATTTCAAGTTCCCCATAAATATTCAATCCACTTTATCAATATCAATCATATCTTTTTCCCAATAATACCTTATTATCATAACAACTTTAATATATTAAGGGGAATCATTCAATCAATAACATATTCTCTAAAAATATCTATTTAACACAAAACAAATTTTATAGTTTGTCTTTACCATTCACCATGTTATTGAATTTTTTTGATGAAAAACTATTACAGAATAATCCTTAGATGTTTCATGATTCTTATTTCAAAAATATCATTGATTTAAAAACTTATAAAATGCAATTCTTGAATCCCAAAACATAAATATATAAATCATCTTGCATCATTATTAAAACAATTAAATGGAATTCACTATCTTATTCTTCAATAATGCATTCATATCATATTTCATTTTTACTATCATTATGAACAATATACAAACTTATACTCATAAAATTATATTGATCCTCTTATTGATATTTACCCTAAGGAAATTTTTTTTCATCATTCCCATACATTCCATATTAAAAACATTTTACTATTAATGGTACCTTAGAGAAACCATTATTTTCATCCATTATGTTAACCAAACATCATATTTTTTCCATAGGAATTACTTTCCTTGGGCCCTTATTTTCCACAAATAAAACACATTATTATTCCTATGAGATATTTCAATAAGTTCTTATTCAAACATACTTGAATTTTGAAAATTTTATCTTCTTACCTCCATTGTCTCCATAAACATCTATTTATCCCTTATTATATGTGTTATGAATCTCACCCAATTATTATTTTTTAATTATACAAATAGGTATTTTATTAGGTATAATAATTAGGTTTTACATTACAAATCCTCTTTCACATGATTAATCATGGGGAAAATAATTCCATTATCATTCATATTTATAATTAATATAATTACTCTTTCTTCTATCCATGGAATAATATAAAAAATAATATTTTGATCCACAATAATCATAGTGGGAAGCCAAATTATAACGAAAAATCATTTATAATATGTCTAAATCATAACACATTCGTACTAATATATGAAAACATAGGTTTAACCTAGGGTATCTTAGAGAGAATTTATTCAAATCCTTCATAATGGTTCATGAGGAAAATTTTAGTTTACAAAATCATACGACTAGGAATGCCAAACTAGGTGTATAGGAAGAGCACAATCAATATGAATTAGAATAATGGTCGAGATACACATGAAAAACTATTTTCAACATTATTACTTCTTTATGAATTTATTCACGAAATTAAACAACACATATGATTATCCTGAGGGTTCTCACTAAATTTTTCTCATCCTGGTTTCCAAGGGTAACTAATTCTAACTTTGATAACATATATAGTAGTAAATTATTTTTATACATAAATATCACATCTTTTTATGTAAATATTAATTAAATAAAATTAAAATCCACACCATAATCATACAGGTATAGTATTAATGGCCATATGGATACAGAAAAAATTTGTTTATAAGTGAACTACATCATCTCACACTAAGTTTTCTATATCTAGAGCCTATATTAGATATATCATACATAATAAAATTTTCAATAACATTGGTAAAAAAAATAAAAAGATTTTTGAGATCAGATGAAAAGTTTTTAACATATTTCACCTATAAGTAATTGAACCCAGTTGGCCACATGGTCTCAAGAACACCTCCGCCTATGTTAGAGGATGCCGACTAGTAGTGAGTGTCTATGGTGATATAGTGGGGATACTATACCCTCATGATCAGAGCATAACTCAATGATATAGAATGACACTAAGTAGTGGAATCAACATAATAAATGTATTTGGAATACAAAACAATCCTTATAAAATAAACAAGTTGATGTTGAATCAATATCACTTAAAATTTTATAATCATATCAAGATTGTATAAAATGGGTAATTACATGGGATACATGGTACATGCATATGAAACATGATATACAGAATAAAAAATGGAAAAATCTATATCCACTAGTATCATGAGCTTATGATCAATCCTCTTCTCTCATTCTCTATCCCAGGACAGTATGTCACAAATTCAAATTTAGATTCTTCCATTTGTCCCTACCTGTATTCATTAGGTTTGTTCAAGTATAAACTGATATCCCAAAAAGGATGTGATATATACACAGTAGTCCACCACTAATTATTTCTAGAACCATCCAATATAATCATAAAATATCAATAGTGTTCGTGTATAAATAAATTTTAGATAGTAAAAAAAATCACATCGAACTGGGTTACTAATGGGATACCCGACTGACCCTATCGGCTTCAGCCAAAGTTGGATGTCTGTGAACAACTGTCACCCTACATCTGTATAAATATATATATTTATATTTTAATTTATATTAATATATACCTCATATATATATAGAAATATATGTTAATATATATATATATATATGTGTGTGTGTGTGTGTGTATGTATTTATATCCATGATACTCATTATAAGATAGATGCATATATACATACATATAAGGGGTTTCATAAATATTGTGGAATATGAGGATGGTGATGTATCTAGGCCATAATAATATTTAGGTATAAAGAATAGACCAAAAAGAATAATGTTCTTTGGCTTAGTGGACATATCCTATGTTTTAATAAATTTTTATCCTCATCCAATCCAAGGCATTCTATAAAAATGAACCCCAGTATCACTCTAGGTGCACTATGAAACATGTTACTATAGGATTCCATCCAAGTAATTCCATATAAAGAAAACCTTCATCACACTCCCTATAGTAAAAAGTTAAAACCATTTGATCTTATCCATGGTTTAACACATAAGAAATCAGGTATATCCCATGGCATTATATAGAAAAATTTCCCACCAAAGCTGCCAGAGGTAATACACTAAGAAATAGGGTACCGATCATTGGTATTGTATGGGAATCCACAAAATGATCCTATACAATGTATTCTATATAAGAAACAAATTATATCCCCTAAATTTTGTTATTAAATTTTAATTTCCAACTATCAGTCATGATAATCCCATCCATGGTGCCCTTAATTAGGACCCATGTATCACCCTCAGCTTGGTATAAATGAATAGTGATAGTAAGAATTTAATTCAATGTATTTAAATGATATATTTTATTGATTTTAGAAAATTTATTTAATATGGTAAATTCATGATACAATAAAAATTAAAAGGGTCTATACACATGGTCTGCCATTTTACTTTAGTTTATTTAAAAATACATTTCATTCAAAAGGAAAAATTAAACACACCTTAATATTGGTTCAATTTAATTCCAAGGCATGAGGATATTAGGCTTTTAAGGATGTAATAACTTTTAGGGTGGATGAACTCAATTTTTTCATCTAAAAGTGTTGATTGATGGGTTTCTAGGTTAATAATAATCATGGAAACATCATTTTATTTAGTTAATTTCACATTTTATATGAGTTTCCAGAAGAGTCTAGAACACTGATCAATGAGGCACCATATAAAGCATGATACATTTTGTAAATATAAATAAAGTACCTACTTTTGGAAAGTTTATGAACCCTCATCTATTATTGGTATTATATTTGAAGAAAAGTGGGATAAATTGAAAAAATAAGTAAATTCCTTGAAATTAGGGAACATTAGATCACACCAAAATAGATCCAAATATGGAAATATAAATAATTAAAGGGAAGAATAAGAATTTAGAACTTATCATTTTCTTTCCAATCCAACTAACGGTGGAGTAATTTTAGAATATATAACAAACCTTTCTCAAAGAATAGGTTAGAGGAAGAGGAAGATCTCTCATGGTTGGGAGAGGTGATTCAATTGAATAGGGTAGGTTGGGGGAGAAGAAGGGAGGAAAACTCTATTATGAAAGGTTATTTATTTACATATTTTTAATAGGAACATTATTTGGTCTCATGGTTTTCTATTTCATGAAACTATACGATGTGAAACTAGTGGTTTAGTGGCACCAAGAAAGCGACCCTAGGTTCATGGTTTGTAAAAACTATACAGCCCCTTCAAGACCACTAAACTACCCCTCATGGAAGTGCTGCTAGAGGTGAACAGTTAAAACTAACTATGTGAACCTCTTCAGTTTTCTTTATAAAATACTCAGTTGAGTTTAACTATTAGTGATAACCATACACAAATAGTTTGGGTCAATCTTCCTCTCCACAATTTATATTTATTGTCTTCGAATGATAATTGAATTCTACAAAACATATCCTTACCCTCTTAATAAAATTACTCACGTTAAATAAGATGTTTTTATAGTAAATTATCTATCCATACCTATTCTAGAAAGATGAAATATTACAGTCACCCCAAAATAAAACAATTTTCCTATGAGTTTCTCTTTCGGGGGTGGTAAAGTTTGTTTAACATATTTTGGAATGATTGGGCATGTACATCAACATCTCACTATCATATCAGAGAAACATGACTACATCAGAAAGACTTGTGCTCTGACCAATGATACATACATGATTCTTTTCAAAGAAAACATCTATGTCCACCTATATATCCTCATGGACAAAATAATTAGTTGGGTCAAAACAATAATGGTGAAGCTATGATGCATGTAATACATTGTGAATTTCCTAGTACTTTTAAGGTAAAGAAAACCAATAGGCTACCTTCCAGAATCTCTCCCAGATCTCAAAAGGCCTGATATAGTGAGAATATATATTTCTCTATCTGAATATGTCTATGTCCCAATCTAGTATAGACTCATAGAAATACCCAATGTCCCACATCAAAATCTAGAGGCTCGTGGTGGTGATTAGTATAAGGTTTCTACCAAAAATGAGCTATATACATACACTTATAAATATGTTTTACATGATATAAAGTACCCTAAATGAGATGAGGTAACATTTGTGATTCATGACTTATGTATAATAAGTTCAATAGTGAAAAAATGACCTACCTTATAGGGTATCATAAGTATCCATTTGAATGGTTTTATGAAATACTTTATTATATGAAAAGTCATTGTTTGGAAGGTTGTTTTTTATAAGAACTTATAAAATAAATTACACATGCTCAGATAATTTCATCTCACACCTTTATTTTATTCTTGGACTTTCCATTTGTCTGAGCATGGTATATTGTACTCCGATGCATCTGTGAACCTACTTCCCTCTGCAATCACTACTAGAAATGTGATGTAAATCAAGTGTCCTTGTCTGATATGATAGAAAGGGGACCACCATGAAGGCATTAAATCTCCGAAAAAATTTGTATCCTAAGATCATTTACTAAGAAGGTATGATTGATAAGAAAAAATTTCATGGCCTTGGACCACCTATCAATGATCACTCATACCACATATCTTCCTCAAGGGGATCATATCAAGACCATTATGAAATTTATGGTAACATTATTCAACTTATAAATTATTTTAGATGGAGTTTTTAGATTCCTTGTAGACTACTGGTTCTCTAGATTCATATACTAATAGATGGAACACCATGTGATAAAACCTTCTATATTTTTCCTCACACATGTCCACAAATACTGAGGATATACATCTTGGTATATCTTGGTAACCCTAGGTTGCACTTCTAAAAATAAGGCAGGAGATTACCACATCAATTATTTGTGTACATTAGTTGGAATCCAAACATTTCTATGATTGTACAAGATCTCATCCTCATCGATAACCAAACTAGGTGGTTTTTCCTCACTTAGACACTCTCCCCCAGGACTGGGCCCCCAGGATCAGAAAGTTATCTCATCCTCACTTATTATAGAAGGGAGGATTTCAGTACCAAAGATTCTAGAACATGCTACCTGTGATATTTCATATCCTACAGGTGCATCCTAGAAAACATACCACCAACTACTACTCACTACTAGCCTCCTGAAGGACCTTTCTCTGGGTAGTCTTTCTCAGAGTGTTATCTATAGTGTTTCCCTATCCAGGTGTATAATCGAGATCAATATCGAATGAATAAATTTATTATACCCATCAACACTTTTTTGGATTTAAATATTGATGGTTAGAAATGTGTTTGAGAATTTTTCAGACCGTGTAATTGAATTTTTTTTCCAACAATAGGTATTACAACTAATATAAAAAACACCATTTTTAGTGAAACCCATTAGTGGATTCGCTAAGAATGAAAATTCCAGAATAAAATGCATGTAATATCCAACTATATAAAATAAACCACATATGAAAACAAAATTCTCCAGCTGCTATGGGGAAACTATATCTATCGCCTACCTTGGTACAACAAATACACCTTCATTTGAGATGATTTGACCTAATAAGAGAATCTTATCGATCTAAAAGTGTCATATAGTGATATTAGAATAATAATGGTGATCTGTTGGTGTATTAAACATGATATCAATATTTTTGGAATGGTCATTTTGAGTTTGAAAATACCCCATGATATCATCCCCTTGGGCTACCACAAATGAATGTAGATATGTGTGGAAAAACTGATTCATCTAGACCACAAAAACATCTAGTTCTTTTTTAAGTCTGAAGGTCAATATGAGATACTCATAAAATCGTTATCTTCTCCAGAATGATATACGTGGTATATCTGAAGACAAAACACCCACATGATGGTATCTATAACTAAAATAAATCTTTCAGAAAATCATAGATCTTCAAATATGGTAAAAAATGTCATTTATTTGAGGTAGTGGATACTAGTTCTTAACCATAAGTTGGTTAAACTATCATTAATCAATACAAAACAAGAGGTTCTGAGCCACCATCTTGGAAAGAGGATAGGTGAACCCCCTGGTGTAGAACCGGGCCATATGGAACCCTCAACTTACTAATCATCCAGTTTCTTGTTATGTTATCAAAACTCAATGGGTTCCATCATGTAAGGTAGAATGAAACCTGTTGCCACACCTTGGACTAGCTCAATAATGAAATACACTTCACTCAAATGAGGTAAACTAGAAAATTTGTCCAGGAAGATATCCTTTAAACTACCCACTATTGGAGAGATGTCTATATAATATATTCCTTGAGATTTCACAA
This sequence comes from Viscum album, assembly GCA_963277665.1. Classification (NCBI taxonomy): domain Eukaryota; kingdom Viridiplantae; phylum Streptophyta; class Magnoliopsida; order Santalales; family Viscaceae; genus Viscum; species Viscum album. The sequence goes on from OY728164.1 coordinate 1,261,979,391, forward strand.
AAAAATCGGTATTTTGGGATATCACTCCTTAATGAAAATGATTCTCTAATTCAGATCTAATTTCCTACAAATCCCATTCTCCATTAAAAATATATGTAATTAAATTAGGTGATATGAAATAAAACCATTGGAGATATCAATCGACATGAGTATGATAGGTTACTAACTAGTCAATATTGTTGTAATAGAGTTAACTCATTGTTAAAACTACTAACATTGTGTTGAGAGTCATCACTACATATCAGTACTCCACCTCTAGTCCTAAATATTCTATAATTTCCATAGATATAAATGAATTTGAATAACCTTTTATAATTAAGAGGAAAATAAAGTAAAGTCTACTAGAATAGTACCTTAACTATAGAAGTCCATAAATATGCTCCATGGGAGTAGGAAACACAACAATGATATATCTAAATATATAGCCTAAAAATACAACTTGAATAAGATATAAAATTTCACTCTCTTGGAACAGAATGTACGATGTATAGATATATCATCCACATCTACCTCATCATTTTGATTATCTAGTAGTAGAAAAACTATCTACCCAACATAGATCTATTGATCTAATACCTAAATGAAGAGACACTGTAGATCCATTCTCAACAGATGGTGGAGGGAATGTTCTGAGAATCTATGAAGGTGTCCTATACTTCCCTATGATATTTACTTAATTATTAAATTCATACATTTGGTCTTTTATGGCCTTCTATACCACATCGGTGACACACTACATAAAATTCATTGCATGTAATTTTATAACAACTTCCCTATAACAAGACTCGAAACTATGTTTCTTACCGCTAGACAGAAGCACCGCCCCATCCTGATGCTAAAAATACATAGCTCACACATCCATCCACTCTTAGGTTAAGTTTAGTAATGATAGATTTTTTACTATATCAAACACAATAGTCAATAAAAATACATTCAACTTTAATTAGAAGGAATACAAAACCCCATCATGAAATTGTCTTTTTTTATCATCAAGTCATCTCCAGAAATGGTCGGTGAGAAACATTGAAGTTCAATGAAACATGAAGACTACTCTATCAAAAACTTATAACCATCAAATAGTTATCTATATTCATTTGTGTTGTACACTATTAGACTTAGAGGGGAATTGTAGTCATATATGTCTATATGAATGTCCTCCAAGACCAAACCCTAACATTGATCAGACTTGGTGATAATGTCCCACCATCACATAGAATAATCGTGAAGCATATATGTCATGATATTGAACATATTATATGGAGTAATCTATAAATTATAAAAGATGGTTAACATGGACTCTATCCATGACTCAACCACCTACAAACTTCTATCCCATGAGAAATTAGCCAGATGTTACTTCTAAAATTGTCTTGTAAACTCTTCTATAGTATAGGAAGGTTATGGAGATCCCTATACAGATTGATTGAAGAATATGAATATATCAAGTAAATAAGAATAAACATATAGTTGAGGAATATGAATATCTACCTCAGGTGAAACCACATTATAAAAAAATGGTTCTTAGGGAAAAGCACCTCTGGAGTATGTTCATCACCACCCTCCAAGTGAATGGCTTGAGGAAATAATTGTGTCATAACTATAAAATTTCCAAATGAATACCTTAGATAATATTTAGCGTTACCAATATCACAAATATATGAATAGGATTGGTACATAGCCTTCCCATATAAGATTCATAACCCTCTTCCTACTTTTAAATCTAGGACTAGGTGATAAAACATATCCTAGAGGTCACAAGCGACACCACCTATAACCAACTACTAAGGTTGGGTTAGGGTCAAGGTATTACATTACACAAATGTGGTCATAGTATATGGAGTTTCAATTTAAAGGTATAGAAGAAAATAACCTCTACATTGAAATTATAATCCAAATTTTATGATAATAATTTTTATTTAATAATTTAAATTAATTTATATTTTAGTAATTTATATGTATATAGATATAGGAGTTAGGTTAGATGAGTCACCATTCCCATGTTAAAAGGATTAATATTTATAAGATGAAATGGGAATGTCATGTTACTACAAAAAAAATACTCACATAGGATATCATGATATAATAGGTCATATAAAATTATTTGATTAAATGAATTACCATTAAAAAATAGTAGAATTAAATGATTTATAAATTATAATTTGAATTCATGTAATCAAAATCATATAATGTTTCATCTTAGGGAACTAGTGGTCCATGTATAAAATATGGAATAATTTTTCAATTAATGTGCTGCCATCAATTTATATAGAAGAACAATATTTAGGTTAATTAAGACACTATAATGAATCCGATTTTTTTATCCCTGTAAAAAACATTAGATGATACCACCTTGAAACATCATGCCAAGGGTAAAGGAAAAAACTAGAATAATATAAAATGTGACAACTCATGTTCATCACCCAATGGTGAAATAAATGAAATTATATTATGGGAAAACCAAAAAACAATATCCCAACCATGTAAATTTGTATTTAACTTGTATATGGGTTATCTACTACAATGAACAATCTCATTACTATATTATGGAATGTTCATAGTTTTTTTATAATACCCATACAACACAAAAAAGTATGAATACATATGATACCACTTTGTATCATACCAAACCCATTTCACCTATATGTAATCAGACATGGTTTTTCACATGGTCTCAAGCACACCTCCCCAAACACAATTGGATTCCAAATAACCGAGAGGGTCTATAGTGATACAATTGGGAGACTATACCCTCATGACTAGAGTGCATCATAGTGGCAAAAATTAATAGTAATAATAAGAATGTACATAAAAATTTTACTAGTGAATAATAAATATTATTGATAAATAAAAAGTATGAATATGAATCAATATAGAATAAAAAATGATATACAAGTCAAGATTCTATACAAAAGGGAAAGTATATAGGATATAAGGTACATGAATATGTATCATTATATCAAAAAGACAAAAAGTACAGAAGATATATCCACTAAATCATGTGAATAGGATCAGTCCCCTACTCTTTTACTCCATAATTAGAAAATAATTGAATCATCCAAAGATAGATGATTCCCTTTTTTCCTTACATGTATCCATAAGGTCTCTTCGGAAACCAATCAGTGGTCCAAACAGGGTGTGAGATATACTCAGAAAGACACCATTAATGAAATTTCTAACTATCACAAATGTATATATTAAATGATTAATTTTTAATTAATAATAAATTTAAGACGTTAAATAAATCAATCACCTCAGAATGGGTTCCTCATGGGATTCCCTACAAACAATACCCATGTTTGCCTAAGTCGGATGTCTCTAAATAGATTCCACCCTGCATTCATATTTTTATATATAAAGGTATGTATTTATATTACCCATACACATATATACTTATATATGAATATATATATATATATATATATTAATATTTAGGACATGATGACTAAGTCCAAGGAGTCCATACATTCTTATAATGGGTTTCATAACTCTCATTGTACATGAGCTTGGAGATAAAACTCCGTCATCATAAAGTTCAATTATAAATAATGAATAAAACCAAATAATGTTATTTGTCTTATAAAAAACATCCTTATTATTAATTAATGGGCATCCAGGGACCATAAAAGTCATTATGTGAAAAGAATCCTTGGTATCTCTCCCAGGTGCACTGTAAAACCCATCACCGTAGGAGTCCATCCAAGAAGTTTCATATAAGGCACCCAATATTATTCTCTCTATAGTATATAAGTATAATACAATGATCCCATCCATATTATATCATAGATGTAACTCAGTATCACTCATTCCATAACGTAACAACATTTTCCACTAATCCCATCCATGATAATACACTAGGGAACATGGTATCACCCATAGGTAATGTAAGGAAATTACCAAGGTGATCCCATCCAAGGTATTATATAAAATAAACCATGTGTCATTTCTGAAATTTTTCATTTAAATTACAATTTCTAATTTCTAGGCTTAAATATCCTATCCAAGGTGTCCTTAATCGAGAACCTTTTATCGCCCTTGGATTTGTGTAAAGGAATGGTCAAATCTATATTTAAATACATCGTACTTAAAAAATGATTTTTTTATGTTTTAAAATTCATTTAATATGGTTAATTTATGATAAAATAGGAAGATTAAGGGCCTATACAAATTTCCTTCCATTTTAATTATATTTAATTCAAAATATATTACATTTAGAAGAGGTAATTCAAAACACCTCAATTGATGGTTTAATTTTATCCAAAGGCATGAGGGTTATATGTAATTAGTGTTGAAACACCCTTATAGATGGATAATGATAAGGTGATCAACCATTTACATTGGTTCATGGGTTTATAGTACTATAATAAGATTAGAAATATCCTTTTAAATAGTTAATTAATCATTTTGGATGCATTGTAGGAAGGGTCCAACACATAGCACAATGACATACCATTTGAAGCATGATACTTTAAGGAAAATTAACTATACCACCTACCATATGTTAGTAGATAAAACCCCATACATTATTAGCTTCATAATAAAAGTATATTATGATAAATCAACAAAATAAAAAAATTCCTTGAAAATATGGAATTTAGATAGCATCAAATAGAAAGAAAAAAAACATGAAAAGATGGAATAAGATTGAGGATATTACTTTTGGCCCTCCAATGAATCTAACTTCAATAAAATTAGAAACCAGATGAATAATATTACTCAAATCCTAGCTTGGAGGAAGTGGAAGAGATACCACAGTAGGGAGAGGTACTTCATGCGAATGGGGAGGAAAAATAAGATAGAAAACTTAAATGAAAGAATAGAAAACCCATATTTTTAAACATTTTTATAATGCTGAAATTAAAGATATATGTATATCCAAATTGAGTGCCTAAAATATTGGACAAAACTAGGTATGTGTCCCTAAGCATGTGGACATGGTTTCACGTTTTGGGAAAATCGTGTATCCCCATTTATCTCATAAATGTTCCACGCATGGAAATGCAGAATGTGGCATATGATTAAAATTAACTATTCCCCCTCTATGATTTTCTACACCACCCACATTGTTTATTGTATTGATTATAATATAACATGTTTAACCTTATGAATTAGTATTCATCTCTAAAATTTTAAGCTCTGGGATCTTAATGATCATTGAATCTCCCAAACTGCTCCCTAGACTCTTATCCACATTACCCACAAAGAATAAGAGGTTTTTAATAGTAAATTAAGTTTATTTATATCTAAAAAAGAGTTGGGATGTTATATTAGATTCTTAGTAAGGGATAGAAATGGATATATGATTTATTACTTAAGAATAACATGATCATATGGGTATGAAAACATCTGTATAACACTTGAAAACAAAACCGAACATATCATGGATTTTAAACATGAATCATGACATCAATTTTGATAGTTCATAAGACATGAATCATAAAGTAATCAAGGGACATGATCATTTAGAGAATAACATTAGTATAAACAACACTTTTTAGGAATACACATAAGTATAGAAAATCATTTACTTGGTAGTCAGGGACAACTTCCAAGATTATCAAAGTTGATTAAGTTAAGTCCCAAAATAATCATATTTATCAAGTTTCACTCACAGTACAATCATTGTAGATTGGGTTCACTCCCCAAACCATCATTTTAGTCAAGGTTCAATCCTAAAATTATTAGGGTGGGTTGAGTCTCTTACTGACCGAGGTTCACTCCCAATTATAATCCTTATTATCTCATGAGATATCATTCTTACCCAGTGCATTGATGGGGGTATATAATTTTAGTACCAACCAAAAAATAAAGAAAATCATACATTTGCATGTCAATATAACATTAATCATAGAATATCCTAAATATGGGTAATGGATTTTATAAACATTTCATTATAGTATTGCCCATGGAAAGGAAGTGTGAATCCTTAAATTTCATCATTTACAGATAGAAGAACCCATGGAAAAGAAATAGGTTTCAAAAACATATTCTCAAAATAAGAATAAAACTTAAATAGAAATAATAAGGATGGTATCATTAGATAATATCCATATCAAATCATAATTAATATAAAAAATATGTTATCATAGATAAAAAATTACTTTAAATCATCATTGAAACATTTATTGAGGAAAATACCCTTTTAATATTGAAAATTTCAATTTTAAATATAAAACATTCCTAAATATTAATGGAAAAATCATTTAAGGGAAACTTTGTAATATTTAATGCATTGAGTTTTCAATGTGGTGGTAAATTCCATTTATTTCATATAATATAGGAGAAAACATTCGTTTCACACTTTTGTAGAAAGTAAAAAAATACCACCTTTAAAAAACAAAAGGAGGAATATTTTAAAACCATTTTATAAAAATATTTTCATGGGTAAAAAATAAATTTGAACCATAATATAATAATTTTAATAATATTCCTGAATAAATTTTTAGAAAACATGTAAACTAAATAAAAATTATTTTTGACCGAATAGAGAAACAATGTCACTTTTCTTAAAACAATTGTTTAAGTTTATGGAGTTGTTAGAATTTGTAAAATTAAAGTAAAAAATTTAATATATAGGAATTACTATATGAGAATAAAATAAACTAGATTATTTATATCTATATAATTAAATTTCATAATAATAATAATAAATAGTCTGGATAAAAAATGTTATTGTAAAATTAATTCTACATCGTATTGGTAACATTTGAATTATAAGAACCATGAAATAAAAAACTCAAATTAAATTTTAAATATCATAAAAATTAATAAATTCATGATATAACATATAAAAGGGTGTTACTTACACCATATAAAATATAATAGTTTCATAACATAAAATATGACTCAAAAAAAAATTTGAGATGATAAAACTTTAACTCATATATGAATTTATTCAAAATCACTTTAACCACCTAATATATTTATTTTTTTATATTTATATATAAAAATAAATTACACACTCATAATATCATATATTATAAACTTATAACATTTTAACACAAATGTATTAATAACTCTTTAATAAAATCATCATTTTTGTGTGTTCACTATTTTAATTTTCTTAAGAATTTTGGTGCAGTTCTTCCGATAATTGAACTTTAGATAATGATTAAAACATCCCCATAATTTTTACCATGATATTAATATCATATGTATTCATTATATACACTTATATTCATCTATAAAGTATAGAGAAATAAAAAATAATTACATCATTCATGGAGACATTAGGACATACGTACTAATGAACATTATTTTCACTTTTAGATGGATGAAATGAATTAATGGTAAATTATAATTAAACATTAAAAAATAATTATTTTATGATATATATCATATATAAATATATTAATTTAATCTAAACATATTAAAATCCATTTAAAATTGAAATAAAAAATGGCATCGCTTATTGGATGTTATAATCCACATATACGCACAAGCGACATTATATTTTTCCAATCAATGGATATGTAAAAGGTAAATATTATATTATAATTCTATATGAAAAATAATTTCATAAATATCATGTATAATTATTGAACTCATCATAATTACTATCGATGAAACCTGTTGATGAAGAATAAATTTTTTCTAATCATGGAGGCGGAAGTCCAAAGGTACACATGAGCGATAATTTCACTTCACATTAGAAGGAATTGAGAGTAGGTATTGGTGGATCCAAAATAATAATAATATTTTTGAAAATTTATTATACTAATGTTAGTATATTTTGGTGAACTCCAAGTATTCATATAATGTAAAATAATTAATAAATTGATAGTTATTGGGTAAGCTGATTACCTCTTCTTTGTTAGGCCTCCTTTAGATCCTTTATTAACAATACTTAGAATGGTATTTAATGAACACATTACCATATAATTAATTTATATGAATTTTTATAAAATATTTTTCAGTGGTTTTTATGTAAAATAGCTCAAGGTGGTGTAAATAAAAGACAGAAGGATTGTCCTTTTATGTGGGAGGGAATTGACACACTTAGAATTTTAAAAAAGATTGAAATATAAAAAAATAATTTTAAAGGAAAATAATTTAAAATGGATTTATATTAAAATAAAAATATTTTAAATTCAAAATATATTCATTTAATTAAATTTAGATAGGGGTTTGTTTATTTTTAACCTTATCCTTCGGTTAAAATTTTTTAATCTTAAACGTAGTAATAACTTTTTAATATTAAAGGGTTATAATTTTACTTATATGTTAAAAAAGGGAACATAAATGTCCAAGGGATGTAATTTTCAACCATATATTACCCATTACTCTCTTTGAAGAGTTTTATGATATTAAAATAATTTAATAAAATATTATTTTCATAAAATATAATTAATGTCATTTTGTAAACTATTTATTAATTTTGTCACTAAAGAAACCAAGAAAAATAGTTAATAAATTATATTCCTTTTAAATATACCTAATAAGATATATTCATTTATAAAATTTTTATAATACAATATTTTATTCAAATTATATTAATTTCAATATTTTTGAAGTCATTTTTTTATTTTTCTATTAATCTAATTAATAGAGTGTTGACATTTTGTTAGCATTTAATTTAATTATTCAATAAAAAAATTGAAATTAAATTACCATGATAAAAATAATGTAATTATCTCTAAAATTAACATTTAAAACCTAACATAACCAGTTTGTATCCTTAAAAAAATATTTCAGTTATTAAAGTCAAGAGTGCAATATTTTTTTTATTCTTTTTTTAAGGTACTGTAGTGGTCATAATCAAAGAAATATAGAACCAAATAGACATATATTCAATGTTTTGATGGAAATTTCCAAACATAACCCATAAAATAGGGTAATTTATTTTTTTGGGTTTATTTTGAGACATTTTCTCATGGTTCTAACACCATTTTCCACATTTTACCCTAATATAGGTGGAAAATATTAACCACAATTACTGTTCACAATGAACATTAATAAAAGGGATATATTTACAAAATTGAACTCATGTTTCCAATTATGGTATAAATTTTTCATTATTTAGTCCATAAATGTCTCAGAATTAAATTTTAATATATATTTGTAAAACACAAAGAAAAATAGTGTTTAGAAAAATTCATTTTTATGCATAAAAATTAACTTATATCCAAATCATGAATATTATATATTAAAATTGAATTAATTAGATTATTTTAAAGAATATGGATAAATTTCAATTTAATAGAAAATATAAAATATAATGGTACTTCTAAATTATATTATTGAATAAAAAATGACAATATTCAAAAAATCGATATATTCGCTATTCAAAAAAAAAATAAGTCTATTAAAAAAATTCCATAATTTTACCATATGATTATTATAATTTGATGATTTAAAATACTAAGTTTATTTATTGTAAATTTTTTTAGTGGATGAAATTAAATATAATTTATATGCACAAAATGCAATAAAAATAAATTTTGAATAAAATTACCTTTTGAAGAATAAAATGAATTTACTAAAAATGAGTTCTTATTTCCTATAAATTAGTCAATAAATTTGTATTAGAACAATAATATATTTCATAATCTTATTACTGGTATTCATAAATATCAATTCAACAACTATGTTATAACAATTTCATTTGAATAATAGCATTTTTATAACTTGTCAAGGTTCATTTAAATTCGATCTTGTGTGTAATCCAAACTATCAAAGGAATAAATTTTTTATAAAAGTGAATATATTCTAAAATCATGTTCTTTTACACATAATTTTTATACCATATTCAAAATTTCATCATTGTTATATCATAATTCTTCTCCCTAAGGTAATGATAAATAGTGACAGGTTCAATCACTGAAAATTATTGGGATTATTAAAATTGACCAAACATGTTATGAATTCATGGTAAAGGATAATTATTCTATATAGTAATGGAATTGATATCCCTATAATCAAGATAAAATCTCATATTGTGTTATTTTATCATTAAAAAAACACGGGTTCCCCATAGTAAAATACTAAGGCATATAAATATTTTATTAAATAAATCCTATAGTTATTTCTTCAACTAAACCAACTACACTGGTTCTATACTAAATTTATTCTTTATATAGGTCTTGTATTAAGAATTTTTTCAATGTATAACTCAAATTCATGATCTTGTGGATGAACATGTAATTATTATAGAAAAAATTTAATGAATTTTCGTACCATGGGTACATCCTCTACTCTTATGATATATAGTTTATCTATATATTTTACTTGATCTTACTTTGATTATAGAATTTCATTATGAATAAATACTTGGGAGGATCCATAAATTATATAGATAATTAATTCACCCCCATAAAGACAATATTCCACCACACCATCAAAAATTAGAATCTCGTTTTCTTAGAAATAAATTTTTCCATTATACTTTAGAATCCAATCTATACAGAGGATCATATTAAATTAAACTATTGGTATAATAACCATGTTTTTAAATTAGGTACATCTATGCATTATAATATTAATTGAATGAATTAACAGTGTTGAAATAATACTTCCAATTAGTGTCTTAATTTATAACTCCCTTACTAAGGTTCTTGGAAAGTATTTTATATTTTTAGAAAATATAGATGATAAAAAGATCATAAAGATATAGAACTAAATAAAAAATAGTTAACTATGGGTCTATAATCATAGTATACTCCACTATGTCATTATGAACTTCCACATCAGCTATGGTAATCACATAATATTTTCCTTGGTCCATTGGCCTTGTTAGAGGTTAATTAATTGGATTTTTTGGATAATGATTCACATAATGTCCCTTCTCTATACTGTTAAAGAATTAAATATCAATATCTATTTCATTTCTTTTTCATTCATGATATTGATGTCATTTTTCTCTATACTAGTAAAAAAATTATGTTCCCTTTTTATAGGACTCATGAAATTCATTCCTATATATATCCAATGTTGAAGATCTCATCATTTATTCAATTTTTTCACTCTTTATCTGATGATGCTGAATCAACTTCTTCTTCTCTAGATTTACATTGAAAAAAATGTACCAAAGAAATATTTTTCTATCCCAATGGTTCTTGAGACTATATAATTATATAAATAAAATATTTGAGATACCATATTATTTTAGAGGCTTGAATTTAAATAATTAAAGGAATAATAAATCATTCTTTAAGATCTACATACATTGTCCCCAAAATGTCGAACTAACCTTGTAAAGTTTTTCTCATACTCAAAAATATTTTATTTTTTACTTTTGTATAATATTGAGGAACCATATTTAAATTTATCACATTACTAACGATGAATATATTTTTCATTGAATATATCTGTAAAATTTCATCATTCTTTGTAATTTATCTCATCTTCCACATTATTGCTTTTGATTACAGACCACCATTGTTCTACATCTATCTTAAAATGATAGAAAACCATGATAAATTATTACTTTTTTACTAATTTTTATTAATAAAAAGATATTATCTAGGAAAATGATCTATTATTAATCTAAAAATGGTTTAGTAGTTCCACTAAATGTCACAGGTTCTTTCATATGAATCTATCTGACATAGTTAGCCCAATTTTGGATTTTTATGTCAGTCAATGTATGTAAGATAATTTTTCATCATCTATGGTGATTACCTTAATATGGTTATGATTTTACTCACCTAAATTCATTCTCATTGAATTAATCAAGTGGAATATCTCTACATTGACTATATGTGTTAATACGGTTCTCATTCCTCTCATTATTCACTCTATCTCTATAATGGTATGCACATAATTAACCCATGATATTGAATTGTAAAATAAAATACCAATTATGTTTTCTAGAGTGTTCCCTAGAAATCCTGATGTTTTTTCATAGTATTATTATCTTTTTAGATTCTTATAAATCTCTTTCCCAATGTTTCTATTAAATTTAATTGGATTCCAACTATAACAACCCTATATTTAGAAACCTAGATCCATTAGTTATATTTTATTACTACTATTAAATAAAATAGTTCCCATATAATCCATAATATAGTATTATTAGAAGAATAGATACATACATACATTAAATTTGAATACATAAGATAAATCATGAACATATTATTAGAGAAATATTATCCCTTCCATTATATCCTAGGAAATTACACACAGTTCTTCTATAAGTTTCCTTGATAAAGGAAAAAAATAATAGTGAGATCATATTCTTAGAAAGGAGTAACATATAAAAGAATATATTATAACATAAAATACACATAGATGATATATTTGGAATAAATTAACAATATGAATCCATAATAAACCAAAACATGGATTGTAATATATCAATGAATAATATTGAAAATAAATAGATCATATGAATAAAAACAACTATTTCCTTTGAAATGAATTTAATAATGCTGAAATCTAATTCTATACTATAATCTAAGATATCATGGTCTTATACATCGTGATCTTACCATCAAAGAAATATCCTGTTTGGGTAAATAACACACCAAAATACATAAACATGATTTTCTCAAAAGTCCCACTAATGCATTAAGGGTATATAAATTTTTAGTCTTCACACATCACTTTTATATGTCAAATGAATTCTTCATATTAGAAAATAAATAAAAAATTGATATTAAACTTTTCAAATAAAAATATATATTTGAAGAACAACGTACATAACAGAAATAACTTTTACCATGTTAATAAAAGGGATAACATGATCATAGACCATATGAAAATAGAATGTGTTTGGTTAAAATCTACATAGTCTACTTTCCTATAATCATCCATATCTGAAAAAATACATATAGAATTCCAATACTTTTACCCATTTCAAAAAAAGGGATAACATGATCATAACCCACTAAGAGAAATGATTTCAATGGAAAAAAATACATAATCAATATAGAAAATATAGGGTATTCTCAAAGTAAAAGGAATTAAAATTATAAAATAAATAAAGATAATGTAATGGATAAGGTTACCTTCAAAGTGTTCGGTTATCAATAAATAATTATGATTGAGTTCAATATTTTGTATTGGTAGGATAACATAATAACGGAAGGAAAAATCATTCTTAATGGTTTATAAAGACCATGTGAATATCCCATATAACCTTCCCCAAGAGTGTTTAGAAAAATGTCTATTATTTGAAAAACTCATCATATATTGGGGTGGTGGTTGTGTTTATACTTCAACCAATATTTTTTGAGGTGATTTCCCCAAGTTACATTTGTGCCATGATTTCATCCACATTCTAGTATCTAAAAATGTATATCATTACAAGGAATAATATACATTCTTTACGATACCAAAATTCATGATTTTTGGGGATTATAATATCTTAAAAAAAGGACTTAATTAGATTAAATATCATTGTTGGTATATAAAATTGGTAATAATGCCCCAAAATTAAAATAATTATTATTTTATAATGAATATTTGTTATTTATAGTGGAAGGGGTTGAATTTGATCCCTTATGTCGGAGTAATTATGGAATAATAAAAGGGTTATAATGAGATGGGATAATCCATCAATCATTAACCCCATTAAAAATTGGATAAAATAATATGAAATTAAAATGAATGAAATATGAAGAAATTGTATTATAATAAATGAATTTCAATAAATAAGGACATAGAAGGATTGGGAACCCATACATTTCTAAGTAGATTCATAACGTTTAGGAAGACTCCATAAAACCTATGGAAATACGTTGGATGGATTTATATATGGAGAGGTAAGATAAATTCATTGTCAATGAAATTTGGGAGGAGTGTAATGAGTTAATTGGTGGGATTGATATCAATTTATGGGTAAAAAATGGATTTTTTTCATTGAAACAAATGTGAAGTAAGAATGAAAGAATTTAATCACAAGGGTGTTACATGGGTTAGGCGAGTTTGGAGAGTAATGTGTGAAAATGGTTGGTGAGATATGTGACTATGACTTCAACACCTAAAAAATATTTCTATAAGGTGTAAGTGACCCTTAAATTGTTAAATATTCAAGATACTTTATTTCACCATTTTACCCTTATTTATATTTATTGAAAATTAACCAAAGTAATTAATTTATTACTAAACATATAAGATGACCCCTCAAACCAAAATTTTAAAGTTTGAATATTAATTTGTAATAAAATTAATAAAATTACACTTTAAAATGTGATGAAATCATCTTTTAAATGAAAACATAAGATGTAGGAAACATTTTGTTTACAATAAAATATTTTTATAGATTATGTTTTTTAATTCAATTTCTATTTAATTTTTAATTTAATGACTTTTTATATATTTTTTGTATTATTTAAAAATAATATTTGAGAAATAATATGAAAATAAATTAATCTAATTTAGTTTGAATAATTTTTTTATAACTCATATAATATTATTTCTGTGAAAATATCTATTTTATTTTTGTCATAGTAATTATTCATCAATTTAAATAATTTATTTTTAATTTCAAAAAAATATATTTTACTTATTAAATAATTTGGAGTTGTTGATTGTAAATATAACTCCCATTTTATCAAATGTAATTAATTTTTCTGGGGAAAAATAAAATTAATTAGCATGTGTAAAACCCATTTTTAAAAAGTGCATTTTCAGAAAAAAAATATTTTTTAGATGAAATTACTAATGATTTTTATTTACATGAATTAAATTTTTTTACTACAAAATAAAAAAATTATCATGCTCTCAAAGAAAAAGATAACTGAATTTAAAAAAAAAATTGATAAAAATAATAGAAAAAATCATCTTCTTTTAAAAAAAATATTATATAAGTTTATAAAATTTTGAACATAGCTTTTATAATTTATGAATAGTATTTTAAAAGAACATATCTTTTCTCCATAAACACATTTGACATGTTAAATGGTTTTATATAAATCTATTCCTTTCTTATAAAAATAAATTTTATAGTGTTAGTGAAAACTGTATTTTTCACTATTTACATAAAAATCAACTATTTCAAGAAAATAAGAAACTTTGATCTTATGATAATATATTTACAAAGAGTGGAAATACAAATTTAATTTTATTAAAATAAAATTCTAACAATAATAAATTAATATTCAAAATAAAATCAAGAATAATCTTTTAATTTCGGTTGATAGTTCTGGATATGTTGTTTACTTGCTACGATAGGGTCATGAGTATTAAAATATAAATGTAGATTCATCCTTCCATGCATGATAAATCAAGTAAGGGTTGAGTAAAATAGATTATTCCTATTAATATCATCTCTATCCACATTGCTCTCATACATGTTTCATAGGGATAATAAATATTATCACCCACCAATTTCCTAATGAATTGGGTATGGACTCAAATAGAATTACACCATGATGAAGGTCTAGGACCGAGAAGAATATTTTAAATCATTGGATTATGTGTTAAAATTATGTTTTAAAGAATAATAAATCAACCTTCCCTTGTGGAAGTTATCCAAAGTTACCTATTATATTATATGATCACACAAACTAGCATGACAATGGAAATTATATTAAGGGTTGAAAGAGATATAGATGTAAATCATTCCATGGAATAGAGAGTTAAATTCACCATGGAATAGTGTGCCCAAGAAATTAGATAAAAATTGAGTGATTTTAAATGAATACTTATATGGACATACTGTTTTTGTGAGGAGAATTCTCACTATTAAGAGAAAGAGAGGCGATCTGTGTTCAAGGTTTTTCTAAACTCCCACCTCTCTATTTTCATTGAATACATGATATTTCAATGAATCAAGATATTTTTAAAGTATAAATTATGTATTTTTTTTAATTTATATACCTTTTCTATCCATTTATTTTTAATTTTGATGAATAAATCATTTTTTTTGTTCTTAGTGCCGACATAGTTAGAGTAAGTAGAAAACTGCGTTATTACATCAATACGAAAAAGTCAAGATTCAAATTAACATTTTTTGACTAATTAATATCATAAATTATGGAACTATAAGTGTGAGAAATAGGTGAATAATGAGAAAGAACATAATCCATAGGGAAAATCATTCCTTATTTTAGAAAGGGTAGTCTAGGAAATGACACCAACACAAGGTGAGTACCAACCACAATAATAAAGGCTTAATAAACCTTTACTGAATTATTATTATTATAATTAGTGATGAATGCTAGTTTAAATTATTATTGTAGTGGGAATATATGGGTAAATTAATCTAATTCATTTCCCTTTCAATTTCTACCACTCATAATAAATGAAACTCTTAGTTTTCAACTAATATAAAGTAAATTAACACTATGATTTTCTACTTATCACTTTAAAAATTTTACATCCCATCTATTTACTATTTTTAATAAAACATTTACCTAATAATTATTTAAATTTCCCTTATATCACTGTAGATTAAACATTCTACTCACCCGCATAAGTAATGTGCTAAATATATTAATTTTTTTGTCAATTTTCCATTGATATATTTTTATTAAAAAATTATTGAAATCATTGTAATAGATAAGAGTATAATTTTATTTTGTTTTTTGGGAAAATATCTAAATTATTAATAATATAAAAATATAAGACAATATAAAATTTGTAAAAATATCATAAGATCCTTCAATTTTATAGTAATTATAGTATAATTCAACTATAATATCTAATGTATAGAAATAATTGTTCATATTAATTAAATTTATTTCACGTAACTTTTATTTCATTATTTAATCTCATTTTATAATAATAAAAATTAGGGTTGAAGGATCTATAGAAGTGAATATGAATAATATGTTGAAACATAGGATATATAATATGGAAATTTTAAGGGAAAAACCCATGGATTATAATTTAAATGAATTTCTAAGGGAATGAAGAGAAAATTTATGACACATGAGAAGTTAATTGATGTTTTGGAAAACAAGTAATTTCTGAGGACATCCCCACCCCAAAAAAAACTTACATGGACTCATATAAACCCATATAAAAAATAGAGTTAGTGGTGTATTTTATTTTCCACATTGGATATAGGAAACTCTAAGGGATAGTTATAGCTTTGGAAGAAATGGTTTCTTATATAGACGCTTGATAATATACTGTTGTTGTTTTTAAAAAAATTATTCGATGATAAGACCATATGTTTTGGTTATAATTAAGGAATAAAAATCCCTAATTGATTGTAGACAGTTACTCCTAGAGATCCTAGTTCAAGGGATCAATGTTCAAGAATTAGTTGGGGGAAACCCAATAAATTTTTTTTTTTAATTTTTAGTTATATTTCATTTAAATTTAAATAACTCACATTCCAATGATCTAAGTGTTTAATTTATTAGTTTTGAATGAAAATAATGAAAATAAGAAGAATAAAAATAGAAAACACATGGAATGTAAAGATATTCCTACAAGGGGGTGACATAATAACACCTTAATTCATTTTTTAATTTTATTTTATATCATTCAGTCCATTTACCATCTTCTTTTCATATTATTTATGATGTAAAAAAATGTACACATGTTGGGGGTGTAGTGAGAGTACATATATAATGTGTCTGAGTAACCATTATTGAGGGTTTTAACTATCATTATCTAGGAGAAATAAATTCTAAAAAATAAATGAAATCATTTATGAAAATAGGGAAGCAAAGTACAACATGTGGTAGTTTAGGTTATTCATAAAAGTACATGTTCTCACTGAATTTTCATTTTCAATTTATGGTTAATTGTTTGTAGTGAAATAGTAACACCTCTGGTATGGAAATTAGATAGTTATTATATAATTTATATTAAATGGGGCACAACGAGTTTTTTGGAGTTAACTTGATGTTTTGTAAGATATTTTGGCACAAAGATTTTGTGTGGGAAATCAAATCCATCAATAAGAGTAAAGTGACTTCCAGAGAGCCTCATTCACTTTCTTTACTAAAATTCTCTCACTATTAAAATTAGTTATGAGGTATTACTATTGTAAGGGACTATTTGGTTCCATGTGGGTTATAATAAAAAAATAAGTGAAATTTTACCTGGAATGCATTAAAAACAACTGAAATATAGAAATATGTTAGATATTGAGGGATATAAAAGGTATATCGAATATTGAACTCATTCAAATTTGGCATATCTAAAAAATAATATTATTTTATATGTTGAATCAAATAAGTGATCAATATATTTGTGGATAAAAAATATGATAGATATATATTAAATATTTTGTGTACTATATAATTTTTTTTTTCAAATATATTACCATTCAACCATCATTGACCTAGAGATCAATTTTATTTGAACTACAGAGGTGAAATATTTTTTTTGAGAGTAATTAATTGATGTTAATTAATCCCTAAAGTGTATGAGATGTGGTTTGAATATTGTTTTATTAAATACTAAGAATAATCTTACAAATTGGGTTAAAATGATGAAAGCCACTAAAAATGTTATATATTTTTTGAAATAATGTTTTTTCTGAATTCACTTTACTTGGATGTGTTGTTTTATATATCTTAGAAAAATGATTGTGGAGATAAAATTAATATATCAATAGATTTTTAAAAAAACTAAATATGACCCTTGAAGTCACATTTGTTTTCAAGTGTACTCTAGAATTATAGTTTGAGACAATTCCACTTCCCAATTATTGTGAAAATGTAAATATACAGAGTGCATTTATGTAGAATGATAACTGTTTCAACCCTTGAGATTGTTCCACCTCTGGAACATAGCTTAGAGGAAGGCCCGAAGATTTCACTTATTACCGATGATACATCATTTTAGAACCTAGAATAACATTGAGTTGTCAATTTTGTATCATGAAGAATCTGATGAGTATGATGTATAACCAACACATTGTGGAAGAATAATGAAATATATATAATCACTATAATTTTATCTATTTAATGATACTCTATTTTTAGTGACACATAATTCTAAAATAATATATTAATAGTTAGAGACAATATACTCCCTTTCTGGTCTTCATTTTATGCCAATTCAAACAAATATTTGTGCTTCAATGAAACATCCATTTTCACAGTAATTTATTATTTTTATATATATGTACACATTTATTGTGCATAAAAATTATATAAAATTTAACTTTTAGAATAAATTTCTCATTAATGTATCATTTATTTATCATTTAAAAACACATTATTTTTAGAACTTATGATGCACATTTAATTTCAGAATCATTACCAAATGTGTGGAAAATCAATGCTGATTTTAGAAAATCGTTTGATGATAGTGAATTTCATTTCCACCCCATGTGGCATGAATGCATATCCCAAGCGGACCAAAAATATTTCATTGTAATTGTTGTCTAAAAAATTATGTAATGGAATAAATAGACTTCCATGTAGGGGAATATCCATGATATAGGGGAATGCTAAAGATCATGGTACTTGAAATTAAAATAAAAGTTTAATAAAGAAGAAATAAAGCATTACATACGGTGGTGATACAAGATTCCATTTCCACATGGAATGATAAATTTTTTTTATGAGAATGAATTTCATAATAAGGGGTGGAAGAAATAGATAATTGAATTTATAAATAGATCTATAGGTTTACTCCACTAAGGAATAAACCATACATGCATGAATAAATGGATTAAATTAAGAATAATGGATACATCCAGGGAGAATATAAAGATAGAGTACCATTCTAATCATCAATAGATGTAACAAACCATGATTTTATGGTTTATTTCCATAAGATTAAATTTAATTTTTTGATAGATTTCTTTGAAACAACATCGATTTTAAATGAACTGTAATATAATATTAAAATTTTATTATTTAAAGTGATTTCCATTTACTAAACATTAGATTGGTGGGTATGAACAAGAATAACTAAATTATAAAAATTTAAGGTTTAAAAACCTATAAAATGAAATCATTGGTCTTAAATTTATTATAAATAAAAAATAAAATCATTTCATGGAAGAAAAAAAGTTTTTTCTGAAAAACATTTTTAATTCACACAATGTGTTTTTTATATTAATAAATTAAATTAATCACTATAGTTGAATGGTATTACTGATATTTATATATATTATATATAAAATAATTTTTTAACATCAAGTCTTTATTATTTAGGCATGAAAAAATAATATATATTCAGTTTTATCCTTAAAAATGTTTTTTATAAAATAGATTTCCTCAGGTTTTGCATACTTATTTTAAAATGAATTTTAAATAGTTATAAAATTTTATTCTTGAATAATGGATTAAATATTTTAAATTTAGTGGATCAGAATTTTTAAATATGTCCTTATAATTTGTTTTCAATACAAATTGTAACCAAATTATAATTTTGTCACCCTGATAAGGGTAAAACAGAAAAATACTATTAAAACGTTGGGGAAAGAATTAAAAATTTCTCTAAAACCTTCATTTATCCATATATATGATTAGGGTTCAGGAAATGTTATCTAATTTTAGATTATATGGACACTTGGAGACATATTTATTTTATTATGACCTTTATATTAATTTAAGAAAAGAAAAAATATAAAATGCCACTCTCTTGAATTTAATATCTCTAAATTGTTTACATAAAGATAAAAAATGATTAGGTCATATTTAAATATTTTATTTTAAAGATAAATTATTTTTTATAACATTATATTAGTTTTAATTATTATTTATTAAATTATTACAATGAACTCTTATATATCAATGACATAGCGTTTATTAAATAAATAGGAGAATAAAATAAAATATTTAACAAATATCAGAATAATAAAATATATATGAATAATTATGTTCCATGAATTTTATATATTAATAAATTATATTATATAAGTTTTAAGAGTTTATAATAAAATTACACTTCTTTCATGTTGTCATTATTTTCAAATTTAATTAATAATGCTAAAAATTACTATAATGAAATTATATGTTAACTAATATTTTATTCAATTTTTTTAAATATCATAAAAATATTAAAAGGGTATAATTAGGATTATAAATGACCTAAAATATAATCCATTTACTCTTTATTATGTAATTATTACATTATAAGTAAAATTATAACCCATTAATATTTAAAAAGTCATTACATTGGTAAATATTTTAATTTGTTAACCAAGGGGTTAAAAAATATATATAAAATTACACCAAAGACTATCTAAATCTCATTTGATATTTATATATATAACTTATGATATTTTATTTCATGTATAATTTCATTTTTATATATTTGTATTTAGAATGTATTATTAATATTGTACTCTTTATAATTCTATGTGCATCATTTCCCACCTTATAAAAAGATACCTCTTATATCTTTTATTTACACCACATTACGCCATAAATATTGACCAACAATTTCCTAATTCTATTATAAAAATCTTTGTACATGATTTATATGTTCATTTATTCTTTACATACCATTCTAAAGGTCCTTATAGAGGAATATAAACGAGGGATACCAGAGAAGAGGTAATCATCCTACCTGACCTCTTTAATGTTATTTCTTCTTATAGCTCCTATAAATATATTGTATAAATCATTAAAAAATTAATTCATAATAAAAAATTTAGTAAAATATTATTATGATTTTTCAACCACCAATATACACCCTATATTATATCAAACGGGAAGTGAATGTATCACTCACGTGTACGTGTGGATTACCACCACCACAATGTGATACAAGTCATTTTCCATCACCTCACCTCATGGATGGTTATTATGATGAGTTTAAAGAATATAAATTATATTTAAAAAATAATTATGATTATTTTAATATAATATTATGTCTTCTTTCATACCTGAAAATATTTTGGATGTGATAACGTCCCTCTTACTTACGTGTGGACTACCATCTTAATGAAGCCATGTCATTAATTTTTCAATTTCTATATAAATGAATGGTAATATAGATTTATTTACTAAATTTAAATGATGAAAATGATATAATAATTATTTTATAATGTCGAATTATAACTTACAATTCTTTCATCCCATCTGCTGAAAATTGAAAACAATGTTCATGAGTGTGTAACACGTTTCGTATCCAAGAATGATGTATTTAATTTTTTTATATCTATATTTTATGTATGAATATAAATATACAAATATTAAGTATATATAATATTTATATCATGATTAAAATTTAACATATTATGGAACTATAAACATTTTACAATGATAAGAACAACCAAACCAAAATTATTGAGAAAAAAATAGTTAATAGTTGAAAATGATGATTTTAATAAGGAATTGTTTATAAATGGGTGTAGAAATATTATTCGTAGGTAATATATGATATCAAAATTGTATAATTTTTTATGGTATATAATTATATAAAATTTAAATTAATTATGCACGATTTCAATGTGTTCTTGTAAAAATTTGAACTTGATGTAAGGGTTTCCCATCTCACTTTTATTTCTATGAGACATATTCCATATTCACTACTTGTCTCCTTTGTATGGTATATATACTATCCATGAATTCCTTTTATGATTAATTTCTGGAACAAAATCTAAGTTTAATATATATGGTTATCTCTTTCATGAATTTCTGATTCAGTGATTACCAAAGTGGTAAGAGTTTTACATTATAATCTCACTGTTTATCAAGATTGATTATGAATAAATTTATAGTGATAAATTTTCATTATATAAACCTCAATAATATCATTATTTTTTATTCTAAAATAACTATATATTGACAACACATGTTTTCCTTTATTTTTCCCCACTTTAAATAAAAAAGGCATTCAATGTAAATTTTTAAAGAAAAAATTGACATTATTTTCTTCCTAGATCAAATATAATTTTTATTAAATATCCATGTATTCTAAAAAAATTTCAATAATTTTATTAGTATTATCCTATGATTTATTTTACTATATTTTTACAAATTATAAAACTTTTACTAAATGTTTTAAAAGGAATCATCCTGTGTTTTTCTAAATGAGGTATGTCTTGATTTTTTTTACAAAAGTATGAATGAGATGTTTTTTATTAAGTTATATAGAATTAAAATAATTTACTAATATTATAACCACCAAATGATATAAATACTCCTTCAAAAGTCTCTATGTTTCTTTTGAAATAATTTTTTTCATTATTATTTAATAAATTGTTATATTTTGAATGCTTTATTTTAAAGTGAAAATGGTATTTTCCATAAGAAATGTTCGAAGTGATATTGAAATGAAAATTTTCATCTAAGATGACATAATGTAATGCTCTGGCCCAAGTTACCTAGCGTTAGTGAATTATTACATAACATTGGCATGATCACAAGAGATCAAGTCTCTAAAGACAAATTACTTTAGTAGCCTAGGAAGTACTAGATACATACATAAGTTTTACATTACATCATGAAATAAATAAAAACAATATTGTGTCCCCTTTGAACACACTCATATCCTTTGGACTATCCTGACAAGTTAAACATAATATAATTCTTCACATCTTGGGAAAAATAAAACATAATAAAGGGGTAGATCAGATGCTCAGTAAGGATAACAATATAGAAGAAACTATTATAAAAAATCATAAACATTTAAGGCAGTGTATAAGAATAAAAACAATACTTTTAAATTTAAACTTCAGTATAACATGGAAAAGAAAAATCAGTTAGTACCATTTAATTATTCATATGGATGTTCTATTAGTCGAATAATCACATGTAATATCAATAGCTAATTTCATAATGATGGAATGCATAATGCCGGACATCATAACCACATATTCAAGGCCTCATGCCAAGACTAAAAATAATATTTTGTCATGTCCTTTTTCCAAGACACCAGTTTGTCTCATGATACCTACTGATGCATCGAGGAGATACAGCGGGCTCCACCCATCACTTGCTAAGTCCAATGCATTCCTTGTATGAAAAGTTTGAAACATAACATAAAAATTAGTATTAAAAACAATATACGAAATGTTAATACTTTAACCATAAAATATGAATGGTATAAAAATAACACATCCATAGTAAAACATATCAAAAAACATTCAATAAAATTTAGAAGATTTTATTATAATAAATCAACTTCAAACAAGTTTGAAATTCATCATATTATGTGGACATAGATGTATTCAAAACTATTTGAGAGAAATATATCATTCGATTTTGAAATAATTTAAAAGTCACATAATTATAAAATAAAACATTTATTTTGAAAATATTATTATAATTTTGTAAGGGAATCATCGAAGGTTTTATAACAGTGGAAAATAGCTTCACCCTCCATAGAAGTAAAAAAACATTCATACCATAATTTGTCAAAAAGGTTATAAAGTAACTTGTTTCGAAAATGACAGAAAGATTCCTTTCAAAACATTTTATAAAAATTTAAATAAGGGTATAGATGAATTTAATCTATAATCTAAGAAATAGTACAAATGTTTTGAAATAAATATTTAAGAAACACAGATGAGGATGATAAAGAATTCTCAGTGGATGCTTACATGTAAAGAACCTCGAATAATAAAGAGATTGTAAAATTAACCCTTACCATGTAATTTTCCATAGTCAAGGGTAAGTTAAAATCTTGTATAATAGTTTAATCATTGTTTTTAAATTATAAAATAACCAGATACATGAATATTATATCAGATATGATCTTTTAATTTTTCTTTGTTAATAATGTTTTTGTAGTATCATTGTTTCAGGTGTTAACTGATTCATTTTCCTTTATATGTTTGGTTACATAAGTCATGTTTGTTATCGATAGAATGTATTTGAATAATATAAAGAATTATATTAAGTTTTTAATTATTATTTTAAATCATAATATGAAAATTATTCTTGAATTGTTACGATGGGGAATGAATATCATCGCGTTTGTGGAGACGGTAATCCGTACGTATGCATGAGCTACAATATCATTCTATTGATGGTGAAATAATTTTTAATTGGATATTATATAATATATAAATAATAATTAACATGTTATATTTATTAATTTCATCAATTATACTCATTATTATACCCATCCAAATAATGAAGTGTTGAATAAACAACTATACCACGATGTGGAGACGGTAAGTGGTACGAACGCACGTATCGTGACTTGTTCATTAATAGGATTGATAGAATAATTAATATGGTTGTACCATATTTATAATAACATCACAGTATGTATAAGGTACTATATTTATAGTTTAGGTATGGAAACAACAAAGAAAGAATAAGTGGAATAAGGAAAGAACTTTGAAATTGGTGATGAAATTATTACGTCTTCTTCAGATGCTTCCTATTGATTTGATCAAAAAGGATCCTAAGGTTGGATTTATGATCCAATTAAAGACTCTAGGATGAATTTAATGTATATGGGAAGATGTGTGAGTAGGGTTTGGAGAAGCCAAAAGGATTTGGGGGTGTGATTATGAGAGAAGGGGAAGTACCATTTTATAAGGGAGGTTGAGGTCACTTTAGGAAAATCTTGAAATATTATTTTATTATAAAATAATTTTCAGTTTATAATGACTAAAAAAGGATCTATTTAGAAGATAAGGTGGTAATGGGTATAAATACTCTCAACCAATAGGTTTTAGATAAGTTTAGGTCACCATATTAACCATATCTTTTAGATTTAATTCTTAGTTAAATAGTTTAACTTTTACAATGTCTTCTTTTATTTTTATATTATATGGTTAATAAAAATACTATAAAATGAACAAGGGAACCTAAAGTGATTTATTAATAAAATATATATCATTATATAACTCTTTTTGTGGAACCTTATATTTTTAATAATATTTTATCATATAATAATATAGTATTTGTTTTAAAAACTCATTTATGTCAATTTTGACACTATTCAGTTTGTTGTTTTTGTGAAAGTCAAAAAAACATGATTACTTCTAAAAAAATAAATTAAATAAATCCTAAAATGTCATATTAACATATAAAATTACTTGAATGCATCAAAAGTCACAATTTACATTTATTTGGATATTTATAATATCAATTATTTTTATCTTTCATTAATAAGGTAATTACTATATCATCATTTCTTCATAAATAATTTTAATTATATAATGTCTAAAAAATATAAATAAAAAACCATTATGTATGAATTTTTTTTATTTTTCTAATGAATATTTATAGTTGAATTTATCTTATGTATAAAATTATATTAAAAATGGTTTAGTTATTAAAATTTGAATTTAACACTTTTAACTCTTCTTTAAATAAAATAATAATTAATGTCCTAATATAATATAAGTGGATCAAAGAGGATTATATTTTATTAATAAGGTAATTTTGTTCAAAATACACTTTTACAATAAAATTAGGACATGTGTTAGGGTAATTATAATACCATTTTACCTTTAATTACCCTATTTACTTTTAACAGTGGTAAATACACTTCAAATATTACTATTAACCAAAAATTATTTTTATCCTATTGAACCATGTTTTACATACTGATTTCAACTGTGTCTCTTTGATTTTTTAAATTCAATTCACAGAAGTGGTAAAATTACATTTTATGCAATTTTGCAAATGTGTCTAGAAGGTTGGTGAAAGCCGTTAAAAAGTTCAATAAAATTTTATATGTCTAATCATATTATAAAATGTCTTTATTGAATTACATTATAATAATATATATATAATTTAACTATATTTCATTTAAGATAAATTTTTATTTAAAAATAATTATTTAAATGAAAAAATCGGTTTTTATCTACAGCGTAGTGTTTTTCACTATTTATCAAAAATTGAATGTTTTCAGAAAAATATCAAAAATTAACCCAAAGATAATTTTGATATTAAAAATTAAAATATTATATATATTTTACTAAATTAAAAACATATTAGTTTCATTAATTAATTTAATATTAATTACCCTTCCCAAACCCAGAAAGAGAGTTATTGAGAAGTAAAAACTATCAAAAGATTGATATGTGTTTATGTCAAATTTAAATGTGAAATTTCTTCCAATGAAAAATATTGGATTAAATGATAAAAATAAAATCTAATTATACTTCCAAACCATTCAAATTTATATTTTAATAATATAAATTATTTTGATTATAAATTTTGTTTCCAATTAAAATTTAGCAACTTTCACTATTCATAAAAATATTAAATTAATTATAAAAACACCAAAAATTTATCCAAACTAAATTTTAATGCTCTTATAAATAAGATGTTTATTTTTTAAAATTGAATATATAAAAGTTTAAAATATTGGATTTAAAAAGGCTTCTCCATTAAAAGGTGGTAAAATTACATTTTTTTAAAAATTATTATTTTATCTATAAAATTGAATTTGTTCATATATTATGTATATGAAACACGTAAAATGGATGATAAAATTATATTAAGTATATAAAATTCAAAATGAAATTAATACTGTTCATAACTTCTTTTTGAACAGCTAGTTTGGTAAGTCGCGGTGTGTTCGAACTCAGTATTACGTGTAGTGCAAGTTATTGAATTATTTTAAAGAGATAACATACTATGAAATTCTGGGGTGTTACATTCTTCTCTCCATCAATAAATTGCGTCCTATCAATTTCAAATTATTATTCAAAAATAAAATGTTAAAAATAGAAAATACCTTTGTGGAAAACCCACATTGGAAAGAGTGTTAACAAAATTTAGTCTTAATAAGAGGTAAATGGAAATGAAAACATCACAACCAAATTAGAATTTAGATTAGGAGAAAATTAGCGGCAATTTGAGACACATAATTGGATGAATAACATAAATATTTATAGGGAGTGATTGAGGTCATCAATCAAAAACAAGTGAGTAATAAATTGAAAATTGAGTGCCTCAAAGCCATAAATAAATGATGACTTAAGATATTATTAGATCATCAAAACATAAGGTATTAGGATAATACATTTTTGATTTTTAGGTCCTTTCCCTAATGTTTAAGAATTAATTTCTTTATAGAATAAATAAATACTTGGAAAGTAAATTTCTATACTTTAATTAATTTCTATCACAAACTCATCTTTCACTCTAAAAGATAATAGAACTCAAAAATATTATATTCATCCAATCGTATAGGGTTAAAAAAAATTAATTTATAATTAATCTATCCTATTATTAAAAAAATATATTATACAAACCAAGACAACTCGTAGGCTAGTGGTAGGCGATGCACCCTTGTCGCCCTTCGGTTGCAAGTTCAAGTCTCGTGGCCTTGCCGGACGCGACAGGTTGTCACCCGACCTTCTGGTTGCTCTTTTTATAAAAAAATACAAAAAAAAAATCTTATGAAATTTTTTAACCTTAAACTACAGTATCCAATTTCCAACTTAATCCATTACAACCTTTTGACTTATCCAAAATATTTGTGTCCAAAATCATAATCCCAAAAAAAATATAATAAAGGTCAATATAACATAATAAAGATATGTTTTTTCCACATAATAACAAGTGAGTACCTTCATCATGTATTCTATTAAAACATGGTAACACCCTGAATTACCATAAATCCTTATTGATTACATTCATGCTCACTTATTCCTTATAGAATACTAGATATATTCCTCATATCCAAAAATTCTAAATACTACAACAATAATGGAATAAACAAACCATTAATCATTTCCAAGGTAGTCAAGAATATCGAATATAATTTATCCAAATCAACTATCTCTTATTCCAAAATCACTAAATCAGTTTTAGGATCATATTAAGGTTTATCTTTCCAACAACCATGTATTTTACAAAACATTTAACATGCTATTGGGTCACTTTTCTTAGTACCATATAATCTCTAATCCTCAATGAAATAGTACTGTAATACAATACTTATTTATTTCCATAATTAATATAACCAGTACATCATTGACACAATAATGAAATGAAATAATTAATTAATAAAAAAATATAAGAACAGTAATTATTCCTCTTTCTCTATGGTAGTATCATAACTTTATTATTATCTGATAGCATTATTTGGGGTATACTTTGATGACTGGGACATTAATTTGCGTATT
This sequence comes from Viscum album, assembly GCA_963277665.1. Taxonomy (NCBI): domain Eukaryota; kingdom Viridiplantae; phylum Streptophyta; class Magnoliopsida; order Santalales; family Viscaceae; genus Viscum; species Viscum album. The sequence continues at coordinate 1,262,008,240 of OY728164.1, forward strand.
TTCCCAACTCCTTGCAGAGGAATCATTGTACATTAGAAAGATTTTTATTACCCTTAATGTCACATAATTGGTGTCATTTTTCTCCACACTTATAACAAACTCCCATTCACTTCAAGCATTTACCAAGGTGATTCTTTCCATACTTATCACATATATGAAAATCCTTCTTTCCCTTGTTCCCTTTATCCATCTTTCTCTCTACCATCCTTTTATTATCTGGATTCCATTCAAATAAATATGACATAGATAATTATTTACTTATCTTATTAACACATGATACTATTTCACAATATGATGAGAATACGTGGGTGACTATTTCTCTTATAAATACTAGCTTAAGACAATGAGAAATATGATTCTTATTACTCTTTAGATCATGCGTATTGCTGGAGTTATCATTCCTTCTAATAGGAAATATTTCTAAACAATGGAATACACTAGATTAGTTTATGAATCACAAAACATAATCCAAACTAGTAAAATACCTAAAATAAATTGAACAGTTTATGCATATAATCCATATTCATAAAAAATGTTTTCTTTGAAGAAGTATTTACTCATAAATATTTCATAATGGACTGTAAAGAAAATTTGAATTATCCTTAGAATATCCCTCAAGAGTGTCATAACCAGTAGAGAATGAAGGCCCATTGTTATTCACTAGTTCTCATATGAGTCTAGCTCAAAGTGATGTTTTCAGGTTTTATCCCTAAATACATCTATGCCAGAGCCTCCTCTACCTACTCGTATATAGAGATGGATGTATTGCTTGTAAAATTCACAAAATCTCTACATTACCAAAATTAAAGGAAGTTCTTATATAATAATACTCAAATTATATTTTAGGTCAATGTTCTTTAATCATAGTTTCTCTAAATATAGTTTCCAAGGTTTGTACTAAACTTCCTCTGATACCAACTGTAAAGCCCCAACCCTAGTTACCCAGAGTCGATTCATTATTTACTGATTCATTTTCCTTTATTAGTTTTGAAATGTAAGTCATGTTTTTATGGATAGGATGTATTTTATTCATATCCAAAATGATATTAATTTATTAGAAAGTATTTTAAATCATAAAATAAAAATTATTCTTGAATGGTTACGATGGGGAATGAATCTCTTCGCGTTCATGGAGACGGTAATCCGTATGTACACACAATCGAAAATATCATTCTATTACTGGTGAAATAGTTTATAATTGGATGTTATATCATATATAAATAATAATTAACATGTTATATTTATTATTACCATAAATTATAATCATTATTATACTAATTAAAACAATTAAGTGTTGAATAACAAACTACACCATGACGTGGAGACGGTAAGCCGTACCTACGCACTTATGGTGAATTTGTCATTCATAGGATGGATAGAATAATGAATATGGTTGTCCCTTATTTTTAATAAAATCATATTATTTTGAAGTAATTGGAGTTATTATTTTGGTATGAAAAAAAAAATGAAATAAGAAGTGGAAAACAAAATAACTTTGAAATAGGTGATGAAACTATTACCTCTTCTTCGGGTGCTTCCTTTTGATTTGATGAAAAGAGATCCTTATTATGAATTTATGATCAAATTAAGGCCTTTAGGTTGGAGTGATGGTATATGGGAAGATATTTGAGCAAGGGTGGGTGAGCCAAATGTCTTTGGACGTGTGATTTTGAGAGAATGGGACATACCCTTTTATAATAGAGGTGGGGGTCACTTTAGAAAAAACATGAAATATTATTTTATTATAAAATAATTTTAGGTTTATAATGGATCCAAATGAATTTATTTAGAGGATAAGGTGGGTATGGGTATAAATCCACTCAAACAATAGGTTTTATACAGGTTTATGTAAGAATATTAACCTTATCTATTATATTTAACTCTTAGTTAAATAGTTTAACTTTTACAATGAATTCTTGTATTTTTATAATACATGGTTAATAAACATACTATAAAATTCTCAAGTGAACATAAAGTGGTTAATTAATAAAATATATTTCATTATATAAGTCCTTTTTTTGAACCTTATATTTTTATGAATATTATATCATATAATAATATATAATTTTTTAAAAAAAACTCATTTATGTCAATTTTGACACTATTTAGTATTTGTTTTTTGTGAAAGTAAAAAAAACTTGATTACTTTGAAAAAAATACATTAAATAAATCCTAAAATGTCATATTAACCTATAAAATTATAGGAATGAGTCAAGAAATCTTAATTTACATTTATTTGGATATTTATAATATCAATTATTTTAATCTTTAATTAATATAGTAATTATTGCATCATCATTATATCGTAAATAAATTTAATTATATAATGTCTAAAAATTATAAATAAAATACCATTATGTAGGAAATATTTTTATCTTTCTAAAGAATATTTATAGTCCAATTTATCTTATTTATAACCCTTTATTAAAAATGGTTTAGTTATTAAAATTTTAATTTAACACTTTTGACTCTTATTTAAATAAAATATTAATAAATATCCTAATATAATCCAAGTTGATCAAATTGGATCATATTTTACTTATAAGATTGATTTTTGTCTAAAAAAATTATCCAATATAATTAGTACACGTGTTAGGGTAATTATAATATCATTTTTACCATTAATTACCCTATTTACTTTTAGTCGTGGTAAATAAAATTCAAATGTAACTATTCACCAAAAATTATTTTAATCCTATTGAGCCACATTTTACTTATTGATGTCAACCGTGTCTCGTGTATTTTTTAAATTCAATTCATAAAAGAGGTAAAATTATGTTTTATACAAATTTGTAAATGTGTCTAAAAGGTGGGTAAAAGACGTTAAAAAGTTCAATAAAATGCTATGTCTAATATTATTTTAAATATCACTAATGAATAAAATTGAACTAATATATTTATTATTTATTTCTTTTTTACTTTAAGATAAATATTTTATATAAAAATAATTATTTAAATGAAAAAGTCTGTTTTTATCTACAACGTGGTGTTTTCCATTATTCATCAAAAATTGAATGTTTTCAGAAAATACCAAATATTCATCCACAGATAATTTTGATATTAAAAATTCAAAAATTATGTCTATTTTACGAAATTCAAAACACAGTTGTTGCATTAATTAATTTAAAATTAATTCCTATTGTCAAAACTAGAAAGTGGGTTATTGAGAAGTAAAAACTATCAAAAGATTGATATTTTTTTATGTCTAATTTAAATGTGAAATTACTTTCGATGAAAAATATTGGATTAAATGATAAAAATATAATCTAATTATACATAAAAAATATTGAAATTTATAATTTAACACTATAAATTATTTTTGTTAAAAAAGTTATTTTCAATTAAAATTTAGTATCATTCACGATTAATCAACATAGGAAAGTTATCAGAAAAACACCAAAAAATTATCCAAAATAATATTTTATGTATTTCTTATAAAAAGATATTTATTTTTTCAAATTGAATATATAAAATTTGAAAATATTGGATTTAAAAATGGGTTTCCATTAAAAATTGGTAAAATTGCATTTTTTGAAAAATACTTATTTTATGTGAAAAATTGAATTTGTTATTATATTATGTCTAAAAACACATAATATAGATGTTAAAATTATATGGAGTATATAAAATTTAAAATGTAGTTAATACTATTCATAACTGCTTTTTGAACCGCTAGTTTGGTAAGTCATGGTGCATTTGAACTCAGTGTTGCGTGTAGCACAAGCAATTGAATTTATTTAAAGAGATAACGTACTATGAAATCCGGGGGTGTTACACATAATTTGTTGTCAACTAGTATTTATTGAGGATTTTACATAATGGTAACAACCATATTATTTCATTATATGTTATATGATTATGATAATAAGATATTTATGAAACACATTCCTTTTCAAAGGGTTTTTCTATGATGAATTCATAAAATATTTATGAAATTTTTTAATTTCCAATGGTTATTACATGATGAAATTTATATGAAACCCATTTATTTTTATTGTTTTGTGGTATGATGAATGATTTATTATCTTGAGGAACATATCTATATGACTTCAATTATATAATCAGTGGGCCATGAATTATATGTCCCTTTAATGTATTGGTTAAATATTTATATATAATAAAATTATAAGGACTGGAATGGGGATTGAACTAAGTATAATAATGTATTTTTTCCACTATTATATTTTTGGGATTGATCCTTGAATTGTATGATGTGATGGCGAGTGAACCTAATCCACAATGATAATTATGGATATTATCCTTGACTATTAAGGAAAATATTATATATGTTTATGTGAATGAAAGAAACATATGTATTTTTTCAATGTTATACTCTCATGGATGATGATTATTTTATTTGTTTGTGATTCATGTATTATGAGCTTCCAATATCTTTTCCATGACCCAAGATTAAGATCCATGATATTAAGGGTATGTTTTTTAAATGTTATTATCATGTTCTCCTACTATTAGCATCATGTTTTTTTATTTTGTCATTGATGACTCCTTTTTTTACCATTACTAAGAATCATTGATCACCCTTTCTTATGATTCCCTTTCCCATATTCTAAGTAAAATTTTAAAGCCTGATATGTATAACATGGGTTATAGTTATGAATAATTTAGTTTGAGATAATTTAGATATTTCATGAACAATTTGTTTATGTGTCTAGGTTTCAAAGGATATTCGACCTATATAGTTCTAGTACAGATCATAATGTTATGCGTAGAATATTTGTATTTTAATATGTAATATATTTTATGAAATTTATGGGTTTCTATAGTTAGTATTAGATAATTCTTAAGTTACGTTTAGAATCTAGGATGATAAAACTTTAATAATACCACTTATTAAAATCCTATATTTATAAGAAAAAGTATTATGTTATGGTAATTAAAGGAATGTTATTTTCCTAGAAAAATATCCATTTCAGTATACTAAATGTGGATGTGGTTTTGGATGAGATTTATCTAGGTATAATAATTATGGAAATAATTTTTCGAGTATATATCATCCATAATTTTGGTGCATAGTGAGTGTTACCTTACAACACACTTAGTTTAAAACTCATTGGGGGTATGTCTGTGTTAACTCACATTAACATTACGGATTATTATGAAGGATTTGAATAGATTATAACCATCAATAACCATATTTTAAGATAAGGTGTTATATATTTAAAATAAGTTGTTAGGATTTAGACCTATAAATGTTTTTCATGATTTATCACTCTCATCAAAGATGGTTTATGGTAATGTGAACCATTTTGGTTTTAGTAAGGGACTAAAGATAGAATGATGAAGGTGAGGTGGTAATAGGTAAACTCAAGTATCGAAGTAACCTATTTTTGATTAGTTATATGAATTTCTATATATCATGAAAAGTATCAGCGAATGTTAATTCATATCCCCAATGATTAGATATTAATTTACCAGTGTAAAATATTAATGGTTTGATTTTTTCATCTCATGTCTATAATTCATCTCCAATTGATATTTGTGGTAATTTTCATTCTAAATTTTTTTATTCACCCTTTATTTGAATTTGATGTGATTCTAAGAATTTATTGAATTTAATTACATATAGACCACATCAATTTATGGGGAAGGTAAATCACACTTTATATTCTTAATGAACCTATGATCACATACCAGTGAGATGATAAATATAGACTTATGATTAATATTTCATCAATTTTATGGGTATTAATTCCTATTCAAAAGAGGAATTTATCTTGTATGGTTGGGAAGAATCTCAAAATTTTGGATATTCTTATTATGTGTGAGTTATTCAATATATTTCAGGAATAGTATCCTTGTATTAAACCTAATTGTGAAGTTTAGTTTTCAATAAATCTAATAACCAACTCTACACGTATTTCAAAGATTTCTACAAAATGAACCTAATTTAGTTTTGTGAATTAAAGAAGAAACTTCAAGAGAACCAGGAAAAGGGATTCATTCATCCAAGTGAGTCACAATGGGTTCCACCTATTCTTTTTATTAATAATAAAAACTAATCAATGAAACTATGTATTTTTTATAATGAGTATAACAATACGAATATCAAGAAATAATATCCAATTCCTAATATTGATGAATTTTTTGATCAAGTTCATGAAGAAGTATACTTATCCAAGTATTTAACTTCATTATTAATATCATCAACTGAGATTAAAGAGGGATTACATATCATAGAAAACATTACATATATAGTCTAAACAATATAGATTTATAGTGATTTCATTTAGTCATACTAATTACATTGATATATTAATTTATTTAATAAATATAGACTTTAGATATTACCTTTATCTTTTAGTTGGATTTATAAGTGATATTTTTATATATTCCATGAGTAAGAAAGAGAATGAAAATAACTTGATGATTTTGTTGAAGGCCCTATTGAAGGAGAATATGTACTTTAAACTTAAAATGTACGAATCTTGGATACAAAATGTTTCATTTTTGGTTCATATGTTCTCAATAAATGGTATGTATAATGATCCATGAAAGATTGATTTTATTGAATGTTGTTCCAGACCAAACACTTTGACTGATATCTATAGTTTACGTAGATTGGATAGATATTATTGATGCATTATGGAGAATTTATTATGGATATCTAATCCAATCATCATGTTAAATCTAAATGGATCCAAATTCTATTAGATATATGTATGTGATGAAAATTTCAATAAAATAAAGGTAATTATATTCACTAAACATGAAACCACACTACCATATAGTAGATATGGATATGTGATCACTAGTGATGAGTAAAAAAATGGAGTCAAATTTTTCCTCAGGTTTAATGATACAGTTATAGCTTATGAGTCATGAAAACTAATGTTTAAAGGGAAAAATTACCCAACTAAATATTTGGAGTTAGTTATATTAAATTTTCAATTTTATATATAGATAAATTATATTTTTATAGAAAAGTGTGGCATAGATAATACTAATAATAAAAATATAAATTATATATTCACTTAGATAGAGATGGATATGAACTAGAAAAGCTGGTTAGGGTTTATTAAATATGACGATTGGTCAATATATTACCACCCTAGGAATGTGAACAAGATGACCGATTCTCTGAGTATAAAAGATTATGATAGATTATGTATTATGAGAATTATAAAATGTACAATATTTATAGATATTTAATATATATATATATATATAGAAATATTAATGGAAGTAAATACATATTATTTTACTCAAATTAATAGTTAACCATCTATCCAAGAAAAGTTCCATCAAGCATTTACCCAAGTGGTACAAGATCCTTCTTGGTATCCAAAAGACATAGGATCAAATTGGAGCAGGGAAGAATTTTTGGGTAACTATAGTGGAACTATAGTAAGGTACTATATAAATATTGTAGCAGTGAAAAAAATGTAGAAGTGATGACATTATACTAGCAGATGAACAGTAGCAGTAGAGGCATTAAAGTAGGAACTATAACAGCCTGTGTACTGTAGCAATACTATTCACATAAGGGCCCTTTAGGCCAAAAAATGGGCTTTCAAGCCTAGTATTCAGGAAACTTGGCCTTGGGCCTTTGGGCTATATAATGGGTCTCCCTATACCTAGTTAAAAGAGGTCTTTGATTTTATAATAAAATGAGGATTCAACCCCCAACCTTTTTAAAAAATCTTTCCAATTGATGATTAAATATGTACTCAAGAAAAGATAAGTAGTTTCAAAATAATGTAATTAGTGCTCCTAAATTAAACCATGCTCGTGATGGAGTAGTATGGTTTAGAAACTGTGTATTTTTTCCCTTAATACTAGATTTATGGATGGTTTTATTGGTTCAATATCATATTTCATCATTATATATTCATCTTATAAGTACTAAGATGTTGAAATATTTAGATGAATAATTTTGGTGGGATAACATGAAAAGTGATATTATAGAATATGTATCATAGTGCTTGGAATATCTATATATTAAATATAAATAATAATATTCTAAGGGTATGGTATAACCATTATCCATACCTAAGTGTAATTGGGAAAACATTATCATCAATTTCAACATCAAAATCACTAAAACATCTAAAGGGAATAATGCGATTTTGGTTGTAGTTGATCATCTTTGGAAGTTATAACAAATAATTCCCATATGAGAATATATCTATTTTGATCATCTTGAAAAATATATAGTTAAGAAGTGGTGTATTTTAATAGAGTGACACATCCTGTCATATCTAATTGGGATCTGAGGATTACCTTGTTGTTTGGGAGAATCTTTCACTGAGTTTTGGATACCGAGTTGGATTTTAGAAAAGCTTATCATCCTCAAATAGAAATTTAGTTAGGTATAACCATTCAATGCATATAGGAATATCTTCAAATACTTTTCTTTGGATTTCAATGGTGGTTGGTGTCAATAAAAACTCTTGTAGAGTTTTTTTAAAACTATAACATTCACTCAAGTATTCAGATGACTTCTTAGGAGGCCATATATGAAAGGCAGTGTAGAACTCTAACATGATATCCTAATGATCAAGAAAAAAAGCTATTGGTACTTGATCTTTCTAAATAAGTTGTAGAAAATGGAAGATCCATTCAATATAACCTCAAGGTCACTAAGATCTAACAAAAATGTTATTATGAAAATATTTAGCGAAATATATAATGTGTTTTTGATGAGAAGGTATTCCTATGAATCTACCAATATAAAAAGGTTATGGGATTTGTGAGGAAGGAAAAGTTGATGCCAATATATATTTCACCCTTTCAGATTCTAGATTGAGTAGGCATGGTATCTTTTCACTTAGCACTACTACAAAACACCTCTCATGTTCATGATGTTTTCAATGTATCTCTCATAAGTAATTTTAAACTAGACACCTTAGATCTACTAAAACAATAGGTCCTTCCACTGTAGCATGAATTTTACTATAAAGAATAACTATTATAAATATTCTATTGTAGAGATAAAGTGATGTGACATAATACTGCTCTCCTGTTTACAGTTTTCATGAGAAATTAAATATTCAAATAAGGTACTTGGGATCTCAAGTATGTGATGAAACACAATATCCACCATTTTTTATATCTGAGTGATTGAATTTTGAGGGTAAGATTAATTTAAAAGGGGTATAATTTAACCCCATGATATTTTCTTATAGAATTATCCATAAATAAAATTTATTTCTTTGATAGTTTTGTTTACATTAAACAATGAGTTTAAACAAACTGGGATATACTATGAAAATATAATAATTTAATGTGAGAGTTATTCCATATCCATTTGTGTTTTAACCCTACATCTAGTAACCTGGATCCTTCATCTACATTATTACATTGTCATAGGATACAATGAATCACTTTTTGAAGGATAAAATAATTTATTAGTTCTGGTAAACTAAATATATATACATGATTCCAATGTTACTTTTGAAATAAAAGATTACAAGATATGTTTTTTAGAGAATAAAATTATTCCCTCTAGAATATATTTTCATATCAATCATCGTATAGTTTATTTATTCATCAGAAAGGAAACTAAATAAGGGTGATCTCAAATTATTATTAAGTGTTTTGTATAAAATAATCTATCATCAATAAATAATTATTTATCAATTACGAGTAATCAATACTGAAAAGAATATATCCGAACACAAATTCCATTTAAATAACTTTAATATCATGATTAGGTAAGGAATAATCAACACGGAAAGGTAAATAACTGAACATAGATTTATTTTAATCAATATATTGATTATTATGAATAGATAAGGGATGATCTGAATATAAATCTAAATAACATAAAACACATGCCATTTAATCGATAAAATAAGAATATAAATGTATGCAAAGATCATTTCATTTTGAAAATATCAGGGATAAATATAGATGAATTCTTAATAAATAAAATGCTTGATTTTTATATTTCAGGATCTCATGCATCAGGATTCCACTACTGTAAATACCATTCTCAAGACAGTATAAAGATGATGGGTAGGCATAAATGAGAAACTAATATAAATAAGGATAACTAGATAACTCAACTCATTAGACTATTGATTCATCCAAAGGATGTCTATAACTCGGTCACTTCCATATCTTCATACCATAATCATTACTAATATATCAAATAATAAATTTTATTCATGAAAAATAGTCTTCACCAAAAAATTTCTTTATCGAGTAAGGAATACAAATTAACAATATTTTCCCCTACCATCATATAATTGTCAAAGTACAATTCTATATTTATAATTTATATATTACTTAAGTACTAAATTTATACATGATAAAGAATACAGATATTTAGTGGATAATGTAATGTACGATAATACAAAAAATGTGAATTTTTCTTAAGATTTCTAATAATTATGAAAATTATCTAAGAAATAGATTATCAATACTTACCTTAGTAAAACTAATCATAAAACATGTAGAGAAATAATTAAAATGGAAAAAATTAACAAAATACACATTGGATTCTATGTAAAATGAGGGGTTTATGTCACTGATAAATATAAATAAAACAAAAATGTCTTTAAAAAAATTATTTAGAAAAATAAACATTTCAAGTTGAAAATAATTTAAAAAAAAAATAATTTCACAAAATAATTTGGAAAATATTTTCATTTAAAATATCTTTTTAAACTTATAAATGAATCTTTAAAAAATTTAATGGCAATTACAACAAGATATTCTGAAAATATATAACATGTTAATAAAATATTATTTTCACATTATCGATAAAATACAAATGATTAATGATTGGAAAACGACACGAATATTCTTTTTATACATGTTTTAAAATCTTAAAAAATTGGTAGAAATTTATTAAATAAATAATTTTTGGAATTTTTTTAAAAAAAATTTTGAAAAAAATATTTTGATAAAAAAGGATTTTAGATCGAAGAGAAAAATAATGTCAGATTTTCATGAAAACATTTTTTCTAATAATTTTTCATAAAAAATAGAGGAAATTTTTAATACATACTAAAAATATAATAAATAAATAGAGGTTAATAATATACAAAAATTAGATAATAATCAAATTATTTTCCTTAATATAAATTCATGCATAAACAATCCCGATTGAAACGAGACTACAAAATAAACTTTCACAAAGATAAGAATGTGATGTGACAATTAATTAATTAATTAATTATTTGTATCAAATGTAAATAAAAATAAAAAATTGGAATTATAACATAATGCCGTCAAACAAATTTACACATATGATATTATAATATCAAATACAATTTAGAAGTAGTATAACCAAATAAAAATAAAATGATTAATGAAATTTTTTACCAGATGGAAATTTTCAAGTAAAATACCCTTAGATGAAATAAAATTTGATCTTAAAATAACATGAATTATGATTTTTTCCTTATATTTTATTTAAATTGGTAGTGTATACACCATAAAAAATAAATTAATTGCATAAAATTACAATATGCCTCAATGAATAGAAATTGTGATAAAATCCTTTCCCTCAAGATTCCTTTTAGTTGAACACAATTAAACCTACTATATGGTTGTTTTAAACATATGAATAAATTTTTATAGAACCATATTAATATTTATAATATCATATATGATTATTTTATAACATATTATCACATGTTCGTTGATAATCATTCATTATTACTATTATTTTTGGGGATAACTACCTTGTTTTCTCATGCTTGTTTTAATGGGAATATATTGGCTCTTCATTTTATCACCTTGTTAAATATTCTCCATTATTAATTTAATTTTATAAATATTATTTTTTCATAATATAATGTTGTATAATCATTATTGAAATTAGAACACAGAGAATGGATCACATCCCTTCATGGAGACAGACAGTCATACACACGGACGAGCGATGTTGTCATTTTATTAACAAGTGAATGAGTAATTATGTAGGTTATATAAATTTTAATAATAATTATAATTTCATATATATCACACATATTAATTAAATTTATCTTTATTATATTCCATGTTATGAATAAAAGAAAAATGAAGGACATCACTTCGTGACGAGGTAGTCCAATGTACACATGAGTGACATAATAAAAATTTAAAAAACATGTAATGTAAGAAAGATTTTTTGAAATTATTGACACATAAGATTAATAATATAGTAGATATTATAAATTTTTATTAAATACATCATTATATACAATAGTTAATCTTTTATGGAAAATGATTTACATCGGTTCATGAGGCGGTAGTATGATTCTTAAATGATCAAAGATTCAATTTTCCATTTGATGGAGGATTAGAGGGATAAATATTCTTCCAAAACATAAGAACATGTTATTATATTGATTATATTGGTTTTATTATATTTTATATCTTAAAAATAACTGAATGTGTAATAATAATAAAGAAAACAAAGGCTCTTCATTAAAACGATTACTTTCCCTTAGAGAAACCTCATTTTGATCTCCTCTTAAGGACCCCAAGGATGGTTTTTATCATAATATTATGAGATGAAGATTAATTATATGTGTTTTTGGGAGATATTTGGATAGGATTTGGTAGAGAAAATATCATTAGGTTTGTGAATAATTGATGGTATGGAGTGGCCTTTTATAATTGGGGGAGAAGACACACATGGAAATTTTTAAACAAATAATGTGTACTCTCATTTTCAAATGCCACAAGGCTAAAACAATGTTCCATTATCAGAATATAGAGCTATTAAGGACATAATATTTCTATAAAATTCGTTTTGGGAAAGATTTATGTTATTTTTAACCAAGATATTGTTTGATTAACCCCATGGTAATCTCATTTTTACCATAACTAAGGTAATTAATTTTTAAGGTTTTAGCAGTTCATTATGTAAAAAAAATTGTGTTTAACATATTAGAAAATAAAAATTATTCTTATTATAAATATTTAATAAATATTTCTTAATTAAATTCCCCAAATTGGATAAATTAAAATTAAAATTAAACCCATATATGTAATGAAAAGTTATTTTCGAGAGTAAAAATATTCCAATGTTTAAAACGTTTATATATAAAAATTTCAAATTTAATTTATTAAAATTGAATAATTTGGATTTATAAATATATAATTGAACTAATTTATCTTTAAAACCATATTAAAATAAAATTTGGATTGTATATTCTTTAAATGATACGAAAATTTTTAATAATATCAGAATATTTTATTATTCATCAAAGAATGAAATTAAAAAAAAACAAAAAAATTCGGCATAATAAAATATTGATACGATGATTTAAATTATTAGTTTCATTTTTAAAATAAATATTTTAAAATTTGAAAAAATTAATTTTAACATAAGTGCTGAAAGTGTACCAAATCCGTTTTATTTAAAAAACAATGTTTTTTAGAAGAATTATTTTAAATGATTATTATGTTATATATAATAAATATATATCCATTTAATTTATTTTATACATCTGTTATCTATATAAATTTAATATTTTATTTATTAGTATTAAAACCCACTAATTTAATGGCTAGTCTATAAAAATATTCAATTTTATTGTTCCTTTAGACTTAGAGTTACATGTATCGTAAGCTATCAAAGCGGTAAAATTTGAATAAATTTATATCATAGGTGTTTTAGGTTTGGCGTTGAATGTTTCATATTATTTATAATAAAATATTATTATTTTAGAATTTTGGGATGTTTTTTTAAAAGGTTGAGGGTCAAGTCTCTAATATTTAAAAGAAAACCAAGAGAACCTCTAGATAAATTTGAAAGAGGGATCCTATTACAAGAACGAAGGAAAGTAAACATAACCAATAGAAAAGTGAAGGAAAATAATGGTCCCATATGTCCAAAAATAATCAATCATCAAGATAAGAAATGGGAAGAGTTTTATTTTCCTTTAAAAGACAATGAAATAGTGTAATCAATCAGTGATAATGTGTCACCCCCTGCAAAGAAGTTTCACTCTGATGGAAATAGAATGAGAGAGAGAACCCCTCAAATATACATTAACATTTGATTGAATGACCAGATGAAAGGTACCAACACACTAATCACTCTTTCAATCCTCTCACATAAAAAATATTTTTAGGAACTCATAACAAGTCAACCTAATGAAATGAAAATCATGACCAAAATCATTATAAAAAATAATGTCGGTTTTCCCATCCATCCTACAAGAAGAATAGTTGGATGAATTTTGTGTGTCATCAAACACATCCATTTATTAAGTCCACCCACCAACCAAAAACAATAAAAATATGTATAACTATGATAATGAGATGAAACAGGGTCTAAATACCAGGGAGAAATCTGAAATATCTTCAAATCACAAGCCACACAAAATAGTCAGTGAAGAGGGAATGTGAAACACACAGACACACCGAATCAGACCAACAACCAGAAGATAATAAGTAATTAGATATATATCGACAACTATGACTTATATAAATAATGAATTGTCCAACACCATCAATGCCTCCAACATAAAGTTGACTGGATCATCCTAATCTAATTTCATACACATAGACAACATTCCATCATTATTCCAGCCTATAGAATCATGCCATACTAGAGTCAATCCCATCTTGTAGAACCAGTACAATACCAATCTCTCATTGATAAAATATCATATTCTACTCCACAAAAAACTATGGTGGTAAGAGATGTAAAACCATGTTGATATAGTAAATATCATGAAACCACTGATGATGACCACCGACTAACCACATAACAATGCCTCACCCATTATTTCCATGAAAACAGAGAGGGAGTCTAGGTGATATACACAATAAAGGTATAAAATAAGGACCAATTATGATGAATAAATAATTTGTGTGGTGATACAAGCAGGAGAACACATCAATGAGAACTCATGGTTGAAAATTCTAGCATATGCATCATCAGAGATCTAAATAATGATGCAATATCAAATCCCCCTCCAACATAGCTAAAACTAAATGGAGTAATAATAAAACTTTATTCCATATAGGAGTTTAGAAAACCCAAAAAAGGGTTTCACCACCTGGAGAGTGAAGAACAATTATATTTTTGGGATACTAAATTCTACCCAACTTTATTAAATTACATCTTCACAATTAGATATTACATACAGAAACAAGGTTTTTATATTTAAAAATTTATTCGTTGAAAACCCACTACCTAAAAAGGGTTAATAAAAAATCCTTTAAAAATTAGATAAATGTAAGTACAAATGACATATGGAATAACACATAACTAGTTTTCATTTTAGGATAGCATTTATGGAAGGTGACGATATTAAAAAGGAAGATAAGAATATGTAATTATATATAGTGATAGAGATCACTGATCACATTAATGTGAATTATTAATAGAATGTTAAGGGCATCGAAACAAAAAAATCTATGCTGATATAAAAGTCAAACTGATTCATTAGATATGAAGGTAATAGGAGAATTTTTTTTTTCAAGATCATTTTCATAAAGTTGATTAATTATTTTACTATCTATGAGTATATGAAAATATACTTATATGATATTTTTCATTCCATAAGAACAATTTTATCCTTTATTTATTCTTCATCCAATATAATATTCATTGCTTACTTAAATAAATCATTATCCCAAATTATTTTTTTTATTCATGATGTAATAAAATTTAAATTTAATATATTATAATATCCATAAAATAGTGTAAATTCTTACCTTCTATCTCAAATTATTTTCCAGAAAAACTATTGTCAGAAAAAGTTATCCAATATAATACACTAATCTCTAAATCTCAAAAATAAAAAAACTAGTTCAGAATTAATATTTATTCATCAAATAATTTACATTAAAACATCTACATATTAAAAAAAATTTATGTAGTTTAGTGGTAGAAATAATGCCCTTATCTCCCTTCAGTTGCAGGTTTAATCCCTGAGGCCTTACCGGATATGATGGGTTGTCACCTGACATAAGGATTGTCCTTTTTATAAAAATAGATTTCAATAAATCATGATTTGTTCCCAAAGTGTAATAACCGATAATTATCTCAAAATAAATATAAGATAGACCCTTAAGGATACCAATACCTATAAACATATTCCCAAAAAATGCAAGGTCATTCTTCATTAAATAATTTATTCACTGAAACATATACTAGACTAATGGGTTATATTGTAAAAATTGTTTCCCATAATATCCTTAATCTTGGTATAATATCATCACATATAACCTAAATAGTGGTTTTAAGAGTTTTTACCCATGATAAATCATATAATCCTAAACCTATGATGGTATCTATAACTATTAAGTCAATGAAGACACATATTCTTATAAAATGAATGTAAGCCTTATATTTCTCATGATTCTAATATCCAAAATAACATTGGTAATATACTTCTAAAATTTAATTATTGAATCCAAATACATATATACTTTATCTATTTTATTTCAATATAGTCCCATACTTTTTATAAGGGTTAACCTGTATAAGATGTCATGGACATGGATAATTACCAAATTACCCACATATAAGACAACAAAGTATAAGTTGATCCTTAGTATTTGTTTCCTCCAACATAATCTTCATTTTTCCTTTGAAATTTATTTCTTTATTCCATTCATTTCAATACCAAAAACAATTTACCATTTTCATGAGACACCATCCTAGTTGTCTCTTTCCACATTTATGAAATAAAATAAATAAATACTTATTTCCGCATTGGTTTCCAGCATTTTACCTTTTAGAAAACTCTATCCTTCTCTCTATTCTGGAAATTCAAGGTGTTAGTTAAGGAATATGTTATTAATCATATTTTGGGGTAACTAATTAGAAATAATCATTATATATTTTACTATTATCATATTCCCATTATCTTCCTCATATTCACCACATTGTCTATCATGTTCAATGTTGACATGATTTCTTCAGGTTCAAACCATTGATTAAAACCAAAAACATAGTGTGAGAAATAATTATTTTAGTGGGAAATCAATATAATTATTTAGAGGATGTCTAAATCCTAACACCTTATTTTCGATCTAAGATACCTAATGTTTATCTTTTGTTATCCAAAACTATAGTATTTTCAAATCCTTCAAAAAATTTTATAAAGATAATGTGAATTATCCAATTATATCCCTTGAGAGTGTTAAAAAAGGTGAACAGTACATCCCTTTTTTATATACCAGGTAACAGATGAGTTAATCTTGCTGTGATCTTTTTAGTGTTATTAACCCTAGGTACATTTGTTCCAAAAACAAATCCACAATAATTGTCCAAATAATGATTTATTTCTAGAAAAACCCACATAATACTAACCTTAACAAAACATTAGTACATTCTTTTATATTTATACACCAATTCTATAAGAGTATTATGTCCCCTAATCAATATTTCACTAAATATTTTTTCTGAGGATCCTACTAAACATCATCTGATACTAACTATAACTACCCTCACTTTAGTAACCAAGATCCGATGTGTAATTTATTAAATTGGTATAATATATTAGGAATCATATCCTCAAAGAATGATTATTTTGGTAGTCTTGGTAAACTAGATGCATACATTATTCCCATATTATATATGAAAAAAATTAAAACATATTTTTTTTACTTATAATAATAGTATTACATCTAAAATATCCTTATGTATCAATAATAGTACACTTCCTCGATTTATAGGAAGGAAAAAATAAGAGTGATCTCAAAGTCTCAGTAAAGTTTATGTGTGACATAAGCTACAATGAGTAAAAAAAGAATGATCAATAAGGAACAGTCAATATGGAAAGGTAAATATATAAACAAAAATGCCATTTAAATAAAATAAGTATCCCGATTATATAGGGAATAATTAACATGGAAAGTTAAATAACTAAACACACATAAAATTTAATCAGTACATGATTATTATGAATTGGTAGGGCATAATCAACATGGAAGGGTAAATAATGGAACAAACATGTTATTTAATCAATAAAATGAGAAAGATATTTACTGAAATAAAATATAATTGTGAAATTCCCATGGATAATAATAGAAAAATTATTAATTAATTAAATTATAAATTATTATACATCATGATCTCAAGAATAATGACACATTTACAATTAATAAATTTCATAAGAAAGTTTAAAAATGATGTGTGGTCATATACCAGAGACCCATTTAACTAAGGATATAAAATTGATTCATCTAATGAGATTATTAATGCCTCTTGGGGCTATTTATAACTGGGTACAACCCATATATACTTGTCCAAAACATTCCAAAAATATTTAATAAATAATTAGCAGCATGAAAAATTTTCCTTATCCACAAATTTCTATATCGACTATGTAATAATGATTAATGATAATTTCCTCAGTCAATCATTTAGTTTTCAATGTAACATACCATATTGAGAAATTATATATGGTTTATGTAATAAATATATCAATGATAAATAATAATATTATTAAGGGAAAATATAGTGTCTAGTGATGAAAATAAAGAAAATATTTAAAGGAATAGAAAATGAATAAAAATTTAATCATGAAAGAGAATGTCAATACTTACCCGGGTCAAAATAATCCTAGACCATCTAGTGAAATAAAAAGGATGGTATCAATGCATAATTTCCAAAGAGGAACATAAGTACAAAAAATGGATGATTTCATTATTGAATATAAATTATCATGACCCCTCTCACCCAATGTGTACCCGAGGGACCAACAATGAGAGGAGTGAGATGGTGACTACTCGAGTCTGGCCTTCATTAGGCCTAGGGTTGGTGACTCACTCACATGGTATACTAAACCTAAAAATATGTGGCCTTACCCTCTATGGGAACCTGAGAAAGAGATAATGATATTACAGATTCACCAATCAACACCTTTTCATACAAATATATAAAAACCCATGTGCATCTGTACAATTACAAAAAATACTATAACAACTGAAAGGATGACTGCAACTTCAAAAATATATAGACGATAGTGTCAAATAGGCCCAATTAGTTCCTAAAAAACCACGACCTAGTAATATCAAAACCGATCTCTAAACTACTTTAGAATACCTAAAGCATGATTTATATATACATAGGGTGAACATAAATGTATACTCAGTAGGATCTTCCTGGGAGCCTCTCATGGAAATGATAAATAAATCACACTAAAGCACACTGAACAACAACGAAACTATCTCATCAACTAACATGAATACTATATTCTCAGACTCACCATGGATAAAACTCACCCAATTTACTATACAAGAGATCATATAATATTTTAATGAATCATCAAGGGTACCTTACTCCCACTTCCCCACTAGTTTACCACTATACCCCAATGCCACGCGTCTTGATCCATGTATATCAAAAATCAGCTAGCCCTAAGAAACCTGGTCAAGTAATCACAACATGTACATTTCACATCACATTATCACATCCACATATACATATATTGTAATCGAGAAGATTCTGAGAGTATAAGGACTCAACCTTAAACATTACATAATCTTGAACTATGTCAATAATTTACTTTGATGATCTTTTAGGTTTAGAGTTTTAGAGAATTAGGCCATAAATATTACATTACAACTTGAATATTACATGTAGACACTACTAACCGGTATCCATTTTTCATAAAATAAAAAATCATGAAAAATGAAGACATGTCTAGTTCCATGTTTTAGATAACAAGACTTTTCCTTTGATCTCATCCTTGACCCTATTCATCTTTATGTATTGTAAAGAACATTTCAAAACCTGGGATGAGCGTAAAAATCTTAGTAAGGGTTATAAAATAATGAAAAGAAACATTATACCATCAATAAATACGAATCTATGAAACCATACTTTCCAATCATAACATACCTCCTGAAATCATAATATTTTTGAATAACATACAGAAATCATAAATCATAAAGTTAACTTATGGAATTCATAACATACATACATTGTAGATATCACAACTACATATGGAGTCACATTTAGAATACCCATCATAGTATATTACCTAAATCTCATAGGAGAAAAATTAACGTTTACCTCTGTCACGTTACCCAATGCTTTGGAGAGCTATCTCGGGCTCACCCACCCTAGGTTTATCACGGAACAACTTGTATACGTAAAAAATGCCCAATATCTATTACATATTCATAATATGTAAAAAAATCATAAATGAAGATAATATTTCCTCATGACAATCACAATATATCATTTTAAGATTTTTACATAATCAATGATTTATCAAACCATTTTCGAAAAACATTTAAAACATTTAATAAATGGATTTTAAATCAATGTTTCCCATAACACTTTGAATATTTTAAAGGAATTAATATTTTAAACCATTAATATCCATATAAATAAATCCTTAAAACCATTTTTAAAACATGTACATCAATGATAAATATTTAGAAGAATAAATCATTAAAACATTTAAAATGATTTTTTAATTAAAGAGTTTTTAATAAACTGAGAGAAACTTGAATACAAATAATTGAGAAATAACATTTAATCATAAATTTATAATATCATGAGAATAATGGTATTCATGATATAATATTCCAAAGGACATTATATACACTATATGAGAATGAATTGATTCACAACAACATTGAAGTCTCAATGGAATGTAAATTGAGACGAAATACCGTATAAAGACAGTATCCTTAGATTAAAGATTAATAAATTACATAATTATGCATGAAAAATAATAATACACCCAATATAAGTGGATATTAAGTGTAAAATAATAATAGGTTATTCACACATATTTATAGCACGACATAATGAATAAGTAGAAGTATAACCCAAAGAATTGAAATTGGGTAAAGAAGTTCCCTTACAAAAATTTGACAGCATAACAGCGTCACATTAAAATTAAGAAAATGAGTTCATGAGAGAGAAAAAGGGTATCTCATCATGTGGACATAAAATTTAAATCAATAAGGATATATAATAACATATCCCAACAAAAGAAGATGTAAATTAAAAGGCATAACAAAAAAAGTCTTTTAAAAATAATAGGGTGAAGGGTTCCCTTACCGATTTGGTAACTTATGAAACATAAAACCCCTGAAAGAAGAATTATTCAATGAAGATATAATAGCATTAATTAAAGTATATTCCACAATTAATACAGTCATGGGAAGTATGTAACATCCCAATTAAGTAATGAATAATAGATATTTTTATCTATGTCTATTAATGATTAATATAGTGTTATAGAGGCTTAAAATGAAAATAAATACAATCTTATGCATGGAATACACTAATATTCTTAAAAGATTGTTTTAGTGCCTTTTGATGGAAAACCATTTTTGAATCTATATTTTGACAATTTTATAAACTATTTTTGTCAAAATAAAATTATTCTTTATGATTGGGACATCAAAATTTACCTTGTGTGAATTTTTGGTATTTTTCTGACAATGTTCATCTTTTAATGAATAGTGAAAAATACTGTATTTTACATCAAAACTTCTTTTTAATCTAATTTATTTATATGATTAGATTATCTTTTTAATTGTTCTTATTGTGTAATATGAATATATTTTTACCATTTAATCCAATGGTGGTCATGGGAATCAATTTCACTTTGAAATTGGACTTAAACTAGTGTCAATCTTTTGATACTTATTGTTTTGTAAAAACACGCTATTTGCTCTGGCAGCGGGAATTAATCATTAAATTAATTAATTTGACTTATATGATTTGAATTTTGTAAAATAGACTTCATTTTTGAATTCGGAATATCAAATATAGCTTAGGGTGAATTTTTGGTAATTTTCTGAAAAACTTCAATTTTTGATGAATAGTGAAACCACTAAGTGGTAATCAAGCAAACTGATTTTTCAGTTAAATGAAAGTTTTCCACTAATGTGTATTGAATTTTAAAAATCCGACATACATGTTTGTCATTAAGAAGTAAAATGTGGTTCAATGAGATTATAATAATTTTTTGGTGAATAGTAACTTATTAAGTTTTTAATCGCGATTAGTGATAATTAGTGTAGTTTAAGGTATAAATAATGCTTTAATAATATGAAATGACCTAGACACATGTCCCAACCTCATTGGTTGTGTCATGACCGACCATGAAATGCCATGGGTCAACTTGGGGACCCCATGGATCCACTTTTGTTGGGAAATGACATAAATTACTTTTTATTTAATGTTAAAGTGAAAATGACACAAACATAATATGTTTTACAAAAACAATTTTTAAGTGGGGTTATAAAAGTCCAAATTTTGATTATAAATGGTCATTGGAAAGATAAAAAGATTTCCTACATCATAGTATCTTTTTTATAATTTTTAGACATTAAATAAATTTAATTATTAATGACATAATAATGATGCAGCGATGACATCATTATTTGACGATTTAAATAAAATAGAAATATAATGTAAAATCTATGAACTACACATGTCCAAAACCAATTGTATGAGTGGATTTAGAACCCTTATCACCTTATCCACGAATTATATCAATGTGGGACCTTTTAAAACCGAAACACATTTTCAAATAATGTAATATTTCTTTACTTTCCAAAAGTGCCCCTCCTCTCCTCTTATAAAAGGCCCCCACCTCTACCTCATTTCACACACTCTTCAAGCCTTTGGCTCGCCCAAAACCTGCCCATTTGCTCTCTCCACATCCCTCTCCTCATCCTAGAGGATTCCCTTTGGGCAGAATCTTTTCAAAGGAAGCCTTTAGGCTCAACTCAAAAGGAGTTACACTTTTAAAGGTAATTCATTCTCTCATGTTCATTTGTTGTATTTTGCTTTTCCAACCCCCTAAACTCTTTTTATTTACTTATTTTGTAACAAAACCAGTATCATCAATATACTAGGATGTTGTTATAAGATTTATTTGAGCTACACTCTCACACAACTAAATCAAATGGTTAAAGAACATACGGTTTCCGTGGATGGCGAAATTCTGCCTCCCGAAACGATGATTGTTCAACACTCATTTAACACCTTCAAAGGTGGCCATTATGATGTCAATATTTTTATATATGATATATAATATGTTTATGTTTTCCTTAAGCTTCTGTTTTTTTAATTTTGGGAATACCTTTATGGTTTCCATTATGGGTAAAACACGATATCTTCATTTTAGGAAGTGCGGACTACCGCCCCCTAAAAGTGATTTGATTCATTAGTACCATATGTGGGATGTGTAAAGGATAAAGTTAATGATATTATATATGTTATTATACTGGAATTATAATATACTCTTATATCATTATGATTCCATTCCAGAAAATATGAAATAGAAATGGAAGTAGCGTTCATGCGTACGTACGGCTTACCGTCTCCATGAACGGTGCATTTCATTTCTTACCTCTAAATGTGATGTAATATTATAAATGAATGTATGTACTGGATATATATGACATATATGATATCTAAATCATGAATACCATTCTGGATATAATGAACCTTTGACCAAATTAACAACATGTAATGTAAGATGTCTATTTTTGACTTAAGAACCAAATACCGACAAAATGAACATTGTTAACTTAACAGATTACATGATGTTCATAACATGGTATAAAAGGAATAATGAACTTGAAAAAGGTTCTTAAGCAAGTAGAGATTAACTCAAGTTTATTATTCAAGAGATTAAAGAACGGTCAGGTCAAGTCGGATACGAGGTATGGGACTTCGTCTCAATCTCCTTTCATTGATGCATATTTTATTTTATACACAACTTTCTTTTATATGGTGTATAAACCCATTTGACTTTTACGTTTATTCAAAAGGAATCTTTTTTTTATACGAAGCGTTTACTAAACGACAAAAGGGGAATGTTTTTGTCGTACGTACGCGGCGACAACGACTTCTCCGCCGTCGTGACCGTTATTTGAGTTGCTGATTCCTCTACAAGCCATACCTTTTTTTAAAAGAAAAATAAATACCATGTTTTACTTTTCTTTTCTTTTAGTATTGAAAATGGGTTTCATAATGTTTTTATATCAATGTGTTGTATTGATATCTCGTGATTGAAATGTGGAAATTTTATGTTTCCCTTATGCATGTTTTATGTGATATGATTATGTTATGGTTCTTGGGCATTATTATGAAGACGGGTGGTTCCGTGATAAACTAAGGGCGGGTGAGCCCGTTATAGCTCTCCAATGCATTGGGTAACGCGAAGGAGTGAAACATTAAGGTTTCTCCGAAGATATTTTAGGGAATATTGTAACGCCCCGACCCCAGTTACCCAGAGTCGGTGCATTATTACATAACATTGGCATGATCACAAGAAAGATCAAATCTCGAAAGACCGATTGGTTTAGTAGCCTTGGAAACACTATATATATTCATAAGTTTTACATTACATCATAAAATGAAAAACTACTACAACAACATAATGTTTCCACAATCCACACTATTAACCCCTCATAAAATCCCTGCAGGTCATTCATAACTTACTTCTTCACATCCTGGAAAAAATAAAACATAGAAAAGGGGTGAGCTCAAATGCCCAGTAAGGATAACAATATAGCGGAAACTTTCATAAATAAGAATAAACATTTAATGCAATGTATAACTAAAAAAAAGCCTTTTAAATATGAACTTTCAACATGGTATGGCATAAATAAAATGAAATAATGTCATTTACTTATTCACATGAATATTCTACTAATCGAATAATCACATGCAAAAATCAATAAGCACTTTCATAATGTTGGAATGCATAATGCCAGACTATCATAACCACATAGCCAAGGCCTCGTGCCAAGACTACAAATAAGATTTTGTCAAGGCCTTGTGCCAAGACACTAGTTTGTCTCATGAGACCTACCGATGCATCGAGGAGCTATAGCGGGCTCCACCCGTCACATATTAAGTCCAATGCATTCCCATATGAAAAGGTTTAAACATAACATAAACATTCATATTAAAACTAACATATGAAATGTCAATACTTTCACCATAAACTATGAATGGTATAAAAATATCACATCCACAGTCAAACATATCACAAAACCTTCAATACAATATAGAAGTTTTGTATCATAATAAATCAACTTCAAATAATCTTAAAATCCATCAAAGGATGTTGACATAGATGAAATCAAAATTCTTTTTAAAAAAAATATCTCCTTTTATTTTGAAATAATTTAAGATCCATATAAAATAAAAAATTTTCGTTGAAAATATTCTTATAAGCTTGTAAGGGAAGCTTTGAAGATTTTATAACGGCGGAAAATAGCCGCACCCGCCGTATAAGTTAAAAAAACATTCTTACCTTAATTCTGTCGAAAAGGTTAAAAAGGAACTTGTTTTGAAAACGACCGAAAGATTCCTTTATAAAACACTTATAAAAGTCAAAAAGGGTATAAATGACTTTAACTCATATTCTAGTAAATAGTAAAAATGTTTTGAAATGCATTTTTAAGAAACATGGATGTGGATGATAAAGAGATCCCAGTAGATTATTACGTATAAACAACCTTGGATAATGAAGAGGTTGTAAAGTAAACCCTTACCTTGTACTTTTCCATGGTTGGGGTAGGTTAACCTCCTGTATAATGGTGAAATAGTTGTTATTAAATTATACAAGAATCAAATATAATAATATGATATCATATATGATCTTTTAACATTGATTTGTTAATAATATCTTAGAATTATCGTCATTTTGGGAGTTAACTTACTCATTTTCTTTTATATGTTTTGTTACACAAGCCATGGTTGTTGTATCTTATTCTTATCCAGAATGATATCTAGTCCTTAAAAATCATTTTTAAATCATCAAATGATAATTATACTTGAATGGATACGATGGAGAATGAATCTCATCGCGTTCGTGGAGACGGTAGTCCGTACGTACGCAC
This sequence comes from Viscum album, assembly GCA_963277665.1. Lineage (NCBI taxonomy): Eukaryota > Viridiplantae > Streptophyta > Magnoliopsida > Santalales > Viscaceae > Viscum > Viscum album. The sequence goes on from OY728164.1 coordinate 1,262,033,998, forward strand.
GAGCGACAATATCATTCTTTCGATATTAGAATAATATATAAATGGATGTTATATCATATATAAAGAATCATTAACATGTTATATTTATTATTTACATGAGTTACACATCATTATTATACCCATCCAAATAATATTATATTGAATAACAATTACACCACAACGTGGAGACGGTAGTCCGTACGTACGCATGTATGGTGACATGTTATTCAAAGGGTGGATATAATACTGAATATGGTTGTACCATATTTATAATAACATCACAGTATATGTGAGATACTGGAGTTATTATTTTATAATGGTAAGAACAAAGGAAGAAGAAGTGGAAGAAGAAATGAACTTGGAGAAGGGTGGTGAAATCATTACCTCTTCTTCGGGTTCTTCCTTTTGATTTGATCAAAAGGGCTCCTTAGGTTGGATTTCTGATAAAACTAAGGGCTCTAGGTTATAGTGAGGGATGTTGGGAGAGTATTTGGGCAGAGTTTGGTCGAACCAAAAGGCTTTTAAGGTGTGAAGAAATGAGAAGGAGGAGTGCCCTTTTATAAGAGGGGTGAGGGGCACCTTTGGAAAAGCTAGAAATATTAATTTATAATAAATTCATATTCGGTTTCTAATGGCTCAAAAGCTTATTATTCAAAGGTTAAGGTGGGGATAGTTCTAAAACCACTCAACCAATAGAATTTAGACAGGTTTGGGTACTTATATTAACCTTATCTTTAAGTATTAACTCTAAGTTAATTAGTTTCACTTTTACAATGTCTCTTTGTATTTTTATATAATATGGTTAATAAACTTACTATATACATCCAAGAGACCCCCAAGTGGTACATTAATGATGAAAATATCATGATATAAGTCTCTTGGCCGAACCATAGATTTTTAGGAATTTAATATCAATTAATAATATAATATTTGTTTTAAGAAATCTTTTATGTCAATTTTGACACTATTCAATAGTTTATTTTTGTGAAACTCATAACAGATTGATTACTTCGAACAAAGTCAATTAAATCAATCCTAATATATCATATTATCCTAGAAAATTAGTTTAATTCATTAAAAGTTTCATATTATATTTATTTGGGTATTTATAATATCAATTATTTTAATTTTTCACTATTATAGTAATTACTGCATCATTATTGTGTCATAAATAAAATAAATTATTTAATGTCTAAAAATTATAAATAAAATATAATTATGTAGGAAAGCGTTTTAGCTTTCTAATGAATATTTATAATCTAAAATCCAACATATATAACTCTATGTAACAATTGTTTTTCTAAAAGATATATGCTTGTGTCATTTTTGTATTCATTTTAACTTAATTAAAATAAAGTGTCATTATCACTTACAAGTGGATCCATGGGGTCCCAAAATAGACCCAAAGATTCCCATGGTCGACCATGTATCAACCAATAGGGTTAAGACACGTTTTAGGGTAATTTAGTATTATTATAATATTATTTTTTAACCCTTATTTACCGGATTTACCCTTAACCATGGTAAATAAAATATTTACCGCAGTAATTATTCAAAATGTCTAAAAATAAAAGTTACCTATTTACACAATTTGAAAATCCTGATTCCAAATATGGAATCCATTTTCCTAAATTCAAAACACAGAAGTGGCAGAAATTAATTTAAAATTAATTCCCGCTGTCAAATCAAAAAGCATGTTTTTAAGAGATAATAACTATCAAAAGATTGACACTCGTTTATGTTCGGTTTAATTGTAAAATTATTTCCAATGACCAAAATTATATTAAATGGTAAAAATATATTCTAAATATACTTTAAAACCACTCAAATTCATAATTTATCACTATTAATTATTTTGATTAAAAAAGTTGTTTTTAATTAAAACTTAGTAATTTTCACTATTAATCAAAATATGAAAGTTATCCGAAATGTACCAAAATTTCACCTTAGGCTAAATTCGATATTCCGAATCCAAAAATAAAGTCCATTTTCAAATATAAAATATATATAATTTCAAAAAGTAGGTATTACTATTCATAACGGCTAGTTTGATTAGTTATGGTGTGTTAGAACTTGGTGTTGCGTACAACACACGCTATCACATTATTCAAAGAGAAGCGTACCGTAGAAGCTTGGGGTGTTACATTCTCCCCTCCTTCAAATAATTGCGTCCTCGCAATTTCTAGGGTATTACTGCATAAAAATACTCGGGTGGTTCTTCATCATAAGTTCCTCGGGTTCCCACGTTGCCTCTTCCATCTTATGGTTTCTCCACAAAACTTTTACCAGACGCGTCGTCCGGTTTCTCAGCACTTGTTCTCTCGTATCAAGAATCTTGACGGGCTCTTCGCAATAAGACAGATCGGGTTCCAGTTCTAATTCCTCACAGGTGAGTACATGCGTTGGATCAGGCATGTATTTCCTCAATAGAGATACGTGGAACACAACGTGAAATTTGGAGAGACTTGGCGGCATTGCCAATCGGTAAGCTAAAACCCCAATTAGTTCTAGAATTTCGAAAGGTCCGATGTACCTGGGACTAAATTTACCTTTCTTACCAAAACGTATGACTCCCTTCCACGGAGATACCTTCAGAAAAACATGATCACCGACTTGAAATTCCAAATCCTTCCTTCGATTATCGGCATAGCTCTTCTGCCTACTTTGAGATGCTTTGATGTGATTTTGGATTACTTTCACCTTTTCCACCGTTTCCTCCACCAGTTCTGGGCCTACAAGTTTTCTTTCACCAATGTCATCCCAACAGGTTGGTGTACGACATCTCTTTCCGTATAACGCTTCATATGGTGCCATCTGAATACTCGAATGGAAGCTATTGTTATAGCAAAATTCTACCAAAGGTAAATATTGATCCCACATACCCTGAAAGTCAAGTGAGCAAGATCTCAACATGTCTTCTAAGGTTTGAATAGTCCGTTCTGATTGTCCGTCTGTCTGAGGGTGGTAAGCAGTGCTCAAATGAAGTTCAGTATCCAGGGATTTCTGAAGACTTTTCCAGAATCTTGAAGTAAAACGGGGATCACGATCAGAAACAATCGATAGGGGTACTCCATGAAGTCTCAAAACTTCATTAATATATAGTCTTGCTAGACGTTCCAGGGGTAGATCTTCTCTTATAGCAAGAAAATGTGTTGTCTTGGTAAGACGATCAACAATAACCCATATTGCATCATTCCTTCTAGGAGTCTTTGGTAGCCCCATGACAAAGTCCATCGTAACATTGTCCCATTTCCACTCCGGTATGGGAAGAGGTTTCATGGTTCTTCCAGGCTGTTGCCTTCCAGCTTTCACTTGTTGACAAACCATACATCTTGACACAAAATCAGCAATCTCCCTCTTCATGTTGTCCCACCAAAAATGTTCCTTCAAATCTCTATACATTTTGGTGCTCCCAGGGTGTATAGAGAAATTGGAACTATGAGCATCATCCAGCAATTCCTTTTTTAGATCAGGTATATTGGGAACACAAAGTCTCTTCCCGAATTTCAAAATTCCATCTTCATACACAAAGTCTCTCAATCTCCCATCATTCACAGCTTTAATCTTCTTTTGGAATTCTTCATCATTGGTCTGAGAACTCTTAATCCTTTCTAGTAAAGATGGTTTGGCAACCATTTGAAAAAGCATTGATGTTTCACCTTCCCTGGTTATTCCCATGTCCATCTTCACTAGATCCATGAAAATTGGATCCCTTTCAATTATCATATTGTTCAAAACTCCATGGTCTTTTCTACTCAAAGCATCTGCCACCTTGTTTGCCTTCCCTGGGTGGTAGTGTATCGTACAATCATAATCCTTGAGTAATTCAAGCCATCTCCTTTTCCTCATGTTGAGTTCTTTTTGTGAGAAAATATACTTCAAACTCTTGTGATCAGTATAAATCTCACATTTTTCACCATAGAGGTAGTGCCTCCATATCTTCAAAGCAAAGATCACTGCTGCTAACTCGAGATCATGAGTAGGATAGTTTTGTTCATGAATTTTCAACTGTCGTGATGCATAGGCAATAACTCTATCATTACAGCCAAGTCCATTCTTCGATGCATCACTATAAATAATGAACCCATCATTCCCCGATGGTAGAGTCAATATAGGAGCATTGACTAATCTTCTCTTCAGTTCTTCGAAACATTCTTCACACTCTTTTGTCCAAACAAATTTAACCCCTTTACGTGTGAGCTTCGTTAATGGGTTAGCCAATCGGGCAAAATTATGGACGAAACGTCGATAATAACCTGCCAAACCAATAAAACTATGTACCTCAGTTATACTCATAGGTGCTGGCCATTCTTGGATTTCCTTGGTCTTAGAAGGATCAACAGAGATTCCATCTTTAGAGACAATATGGCCAAGAAAAGAAATCTCCTGAAGCCAGAATTCACACTTGCTAAACTTCCCATATAATTCATGCCTCCTCAGAGTCTTCAAGATAATGCGCAAGTGATTTTCATGATCTTAGTAGGTTTTGGAGTATACCAGAATATCATCAATAAATACCACCACAAATTCATCGAGATACTCCTTGAAAACTCTATTCATCAGATCCATGAATACAGAGGGTGCATTAGTCAATCCAAACGGCATTACAGTAAACTCGTAATGCCCGTACCTGGTTCGAAATGTTGTTTTCGGAATGTCTTCCTTCTTCACACACAACTGATGGTATCCAGATCGAAGGTCAATCTTTGAAAAGTATTGAGCTCCATGCAGTTGGTCAAATAAATCATCAATACGAGGTAGGGGATACTTGTTCTTTATCGTTATAGCATTGATCTCCCTGTAGTCGATACATAACCTCATAGATCCATCTTTCTTTTTAACAAAAATAACAGGGGCTCCCCATGGAGAAACACTAGGGCGAATAAATCCCTTATTACTCAATTCCTCTAGTTGTTTCTTTAGTTTGACTAACTCTACAGTGGCCATTCTACAAGGGGTCTTCGATATAGGCCTTGATCCAGGAATCAAATCAATAGAAAACTCAACTTCTCGTTCTGGAGGATGTCCAGGTAAATCTTCCGGAAATACATCTACAAATTCTTTCACAACAGGTACATCCTCTATTTGAACATTCCTTTCCTCACCGACAGTTATTTCATTCTCTTCCTCCCCAATAATTGAATTAAGTTGAGCTACTGGGGGTGGATCTAAATAAGAATTAGGTGGTGACGATTCTGCTCTAAAAATAAGGTGCTCCTTATCATTATCATCAAGAATCGTAACCTCTTTCTTCTTACAATAAATCTTCGCATCATAGTCCGAAAGCCAGTCCATACCGAGTATTATATCAAACTCAATCATAGGTATGAAGATGAAATCAGCTGATAAATAAAATTTATGTGCTCTAATGGGGACTGATTCACAAAACTTTGTTGCAACGATACTTCCCTTAGGAGTTTTAACTGACAACTCCCTTATTAAATCAAATTGGAAATATCTAATTTTCTTAGCAAACTGGGAAGATATGAAACAATGCGATGATCCAGAATCAAATAATTCATTTGCTAAACTTGAGGAAACCATTAAATTACCTGCCACCACGTCTTTCGGAGCTTCTACCTCAGCAGTAGTGATAGCATAAGCCTGGCCTTGATCCCTTGGCCTTTTCTGAGGTAAGTTCTCCTGACGCTTAGGACATGCATTTGCATAATGCCCCATCTCCCTGTAATTGTAGCACTGAACATTGGTAGATTCCTTCTTCCCCTTGCAATCATGATCTTGGTGGCCTTTTTCACCACACTTGTAACAGACTCCCATTCCCTTCAAGCAAGTACCAGGATGTTTCTTCCCGCATTTACCACAAGATGGATATTCAACCTTTCCCTTCTTCCCCTTATTTCCATTCCCAGATTGATCAGCAGGTCTCTTCTTCTCTTTCTTTGCTTTAAAGTCATAAGACTTAGAGAATTCCTTTTTGGTCTTGATATCACATGAGACAATGTCTTCGTACGATGAAAAGGATTGTGAGACTAATGCTCGATGGAGAAATGGTTTTAACCCATCAAAGAAACGATCAATCTTACTTCTTGGGTTGCGAATATAATCTCCAGCATACCTCGCTAACCTTGTAAAGTTAGCCTCATACTTTGTGACATTCTCATCCTCCTTCTGTCTCAGACTCAGAAATTGCCTTTCCATATCTGCTCAGTGGTCGCGAGGGAAGTATTTTTCTAAAAACAGATCTTTGAACTCCCTCCATTCCATATTTGATACTTCATCATCTTCCTTCATGTTCTGAATCAATGACCACCATTGATCAACATCTCCAGTGAGGCGGTAAACTGCCATGATAACTTTTTCCCTTTCACTGCTCCCCAAAGCCTGAAATATTTTCTCTAGGGAAAATATCCATTGCTCAGCTACTAAGGGATTTGTATTCCCATTGAACGTTGGTGGTTGTTGCCTCATGAATCGATCTAACATTGATTCTCCACGCTGCGGATCAGGGTGCTCCATACGGGTAAGGTTATTATTCATAACCTGAGTAAGTTGTCCCAGTATGGTGATTAGCTGATCAGCACCAGTTGCATCACCAGCCCCACTATAATTATCTTGAGAAGGAGGTCAATCCCTACATGGAGTGCGTGCATTGATACAGTTTCCATTTCTTCCACTAGGCGCCATTTCTAAACAATGGCATAATCTAGATCAGTTTATGAATCAAAATACATAATCCCATACTTATAAAACACTTAACATAAATTGAACTATTTATGGATATAATCCATAATCACAATAATGTTTTCTTTGAGGAAGTATATACTCATAATCCCTTCAAAATGATTTGTAAAGAAAATGAGAGTTATCCTAAGCATATCCCCCGGGAGTGTCGTAACCAAGAGTGCAGCAAGGCCCGTTGTCGTGCACCAGTTCCCGTTCGAGTCTAGCTCAAAGCGGTGTTTTCGGGTTTTACCCCTAGGTACATCTGTGCCAGATCCGCCTCTACCTGCTCGTATCCAGACAGGGATGTATTGCTCGGAAAACTCACAAAATCTCTACAATACCAAAATTCTAGGAAGTTCTTCTATACTAATCCTCAAAGTTCATCTTAGGTCTACGTGCTCTAATCAGAGTTTATCTAAATCCAGCTTCCAAGGTTTTTACTAAACTTCCTCTGATACCAACTGTAACACCCCGACCCCAGTTACCCAGAGTCGGTGCATTATTACATAACATTGGCATGATCACAAGAAAGATCAAATCTCTAAAGACCGATTGGTTTAGTAGCCTTGGAAACACTAGATATATTCATAAGTTTTACATTACATCATAAAATGAAAAACTACTACAACAACATAATGTTTCCACAATCCACACTATTAACCCCTCATAAAATCCCTGCAGGTCATTCATAACTTACTTCTTCACATCCTGGGAAAAATAAAACATAGAAAAGGGGTGAGCTCAAATGCCCAGTAAGGATAACAATATAGCAGAAACTTTCATAAATAAGAATAAACATTTAATGCAATGTATAACTAAAACAAAAGCCTTTTAAATATGAACTTTCGACATGGTATGGCATAAATAAAATGAAATAATGCCATTTACTTATTCACATGGATATTCTACTAATCGAATAATCACATGCAAAAATCAATAACCACTTTCATAATGTTGGAATGCATAATTCCAGACTATCATAACCACATAGCCAAGGCCTCGTGCCAAGAATACAAATAATATTTTGTCAAGGCCTTGTGCCAAGACACTAGTTTGTCTCATGAGACCTACCGATGCATCGAGGAGCTATAGCGGGCTCCACCCGTCACATATTAAGTCTAATGCATTCCCATATGAAAAGGTTTAAACATAACATAAACATTCATATTAAAACTAACATATGAAATGTCAATACTTTCACCATAAACTATGAATGGTATAAAAATAGCACATCCACAGTCAAACATATCACAAAACCTTCAATACAATATAGAAGTTTTGTATCATAATAAATCAACTTCAAATAATCTTAAAATCCATCAAAGGATGTTGACATAGATGAAATCAAAATTCTTTTTAAAAAAAATATCTCTTTTTATTTTGAAATAATTTAAGATCCATATAAAATAAAACATTTTCTTTGAAAATATTCTTATAAGCTTGTAAGGGAAGCTTTGAAGATTTTATAACGGCGGAAAATAGCCGCACCCGCCGTATAAGTTAAAAAAACATTCTTACCTTAATTCTGTCGAAAAGGTTAAAAAGGACCTTGTTTTGAAAACGACCGAAAGATTCCTTTATAAACCACTTATAAAAGTCAAAAAGGGTATAAATGACTTTAACTCATATTCTAGTAAATAGTAAAAATGTTTTGAAATGCATTTTTAAGAATCATGGATGTGGATGATAAAGAGATCCCAGTAGATTATTACGTATAAACAACCTTGGATAATGAAGAGGTTGTAAAGTAAACCCTTACCTTGTACTTTTCCTTGGTTGGGGTAGGTTAACCTCCTGTATAATGGTGAAATAGTTGTTATTAAATTATACAAGAATCAAATATAATAATATGATATCATATATGATCTTTTAACATTGATTTGTTAATAATATCTTAGAATTATCGTCATTTTGGGAGTTAACTTACTCATTTTCTTTTATATGTTTTGTTACATAAGCCATGGTTGTTGTATCTTATTCATATCCAGAATGATATCTAGTCCTTAAACATCATTTTTAAATCATCAAATGATAATTATACTTGAATGGATACGATGGAGAATGAATCTCATCGCGTTCGTGGAGACGGTAGTCCGTACGTACGCACGAGCGACAATATCATTCTTTCGATATTAGAATAATATATAAATGGATGGCATATCATATATAAAGAATCATTAACATGTTATATTTATTATTTACATGAGTTACACATCATTATTATACCCATCCAAATAATATTATACTGAATAACAATTACACCACGACGTGGAGACGGTAGTCCGTACGTACGCACGTATGGTGACATGTTATTCAAAGGGTGGATAGAATACTGAATATGGTTGTACCATATTTATAATAACATCACAGTATATGTGAGATACTGGAGTTATTATTTTATAATGGTAAGAACAAAGGAAGAAGAAGTGGAAGAAGAAATGAACTTGGAGAAGGGTGGTGAAATCATTACCTCTTCTTCGGGTTCTTCCTTTTGATTTGATCAAAAGGGCTCCTTAGGTTGGCTTTCTGATCAATCTAAGGCCTCTAGGTTGTAGTGAGGGATGTTGGGAGAGTATTTGGGCAGAGTTTGGTCGAACCAAAAGGCTTTGAAGGTGTGAAGAAATGAGAAGGAGGAGTGCCCTTTTATAAGAGGGGTGAGGGGCACCTTTGGAAAAGCTAGAAATATTAATTTATAATAAATTCATATTCGGTTTCTAATGGCTCCAAAGCTTATTATTCAAAGGTTAAGGTGGGGATAGGTCGAAAACCACTCAACCAATAGAATTTAGACAGGTTTGGGTACTTATATTAACCTTATCTTTAAGTATTAACTCTAAGTTAATTAGTTTCACTTTTACAATGTCTCTTTGTATTTTTATATAATATGGTTAATAAACTTACTATATACATCCAAGAGACCCCCAAGTGGTACATTAATGATTAACCTATCATGATATAAGTCTCTTGGCCGAACCTTAGATTTTTAGGAATTTAATATAAATTAATAATATAATATTTGTTTTAAGAACTCTTTTATGTCAATTTTGACACTGTTCAATAGTTGATTTTTTTGAAACTCATAACAGATTGATTACTTCAAACAAAGTCAATTAAATCAATCCTAATATATCATATTATCCTAGAAAATTAGTTTAATTCATTAAAAGTTTCATATTATATATATTTGGGTATTTATAATATCAATTATTTTAATTTTTCACCATTATAGTAATTACTGCATCATCATTGTGTCATAACTAAAATAAATTATTTAATGTCTAAAAATTATAAATAAAATATCATTATGTAGGAAATCGTTTTAGATTTCTATTTAATATTTATAATCTAAAATCCAACATATATAACTCTATGTAACAATTGTTTTTCTAAAAGATATATGCTTGTGTCATTTTTGTATTCATTTTAACTTAATTAAAATAAAGTGTCATTGTCACTTACAAGTGGATCCATGGGGTCCCAAAATAGACCCAAAGATTCCCATGGTCGACCATGTATCAACCAATAGGGTTAAGACACGTTTTAGGGTAATTTAGTATTATTATAATATTATTTTTTAACCCTTATTTACCGGATTTACCCTTAACCATGATAAATAAAATATTTACCGCAGTAATTATTCAAAATGTCTAAAAATAAAAGTTACCTATTTACAAAATTTGAACATCCTGATTCCAAATATGGAATCCATTTTCCTAAATTCAAAACACAGAAGTGGCAGAAATTAATTTAAAAATAATTCCCGCTGTCAAAACAAAAAACGTGTTTTTAAGAGATAATAACTATCAAAAGATTGACACTCGTTTATGTTCGGTTTAATTGTAAAATTATGTCCAATGACCAACATTATATTAAATGGTAAAAATATATTCTAAATATACTTTAAACCCACTCAAATTCATAATTTATCACTATTAATTATTTTGATTAAAAAAGTTGTTTTTAATTAAAACTTAGTAATTTTCACTATTCATCAAAATATGAAAGTTATCCGAAATGTACCAAAATTTCACCTTAGGCTAAATTCGATATTCCGAATCCAAAAATGAAGTCCATTTTCAAATATAAAATATATATAATTTCAAAAAGTAGGTATTACTATTCATAACGGCTAGTTTGATTAGTTATGGTGTGTTAGAACTTGGTGTTGCGTACAACACACGCTATCACATTATTCAAAGAGAAGCGTACCGTAGAAGCTTGGGGTGTTACAAATATACTGTGATGGGTATTCAAAACGTAACCAAGAGGGTTACTCCCTACGTAAGAATGTTATGAATGCCTCAAGTTACCTTTATGTCTTATGATTTCTATGATTTATTCATGATTTTATGAGGTATGTTAAAGTGCCAATGTTTTATGGGTAAAGTATGATTTCATTATTATGTATATATGAACTCATGTTTCCTTTCGATGTTTTTTTTATAACCCATACTGAGTTTTTATGCTCATCCCAAGTTTTTGAAATGTTTTTCATAGGTCAAGGGAAAGGTACATGATAAGATGATAGAGTCAAGGATGTGTCAAGAATTAATCCATGTTTTATTTTAAATGTGTTTCCATTGATGGGAATGAAGTATACTATCTTTATGTAACCACTTTGTTTATATGTGGAATGTAATGCATGTTTTATGATCTAATTCTCTAAAACTCTAAACCCGAAAAGATCCTCAATGTGTAATCTTGTAATAACTCAAGATTAAGTAAGGTTTAAGGCTGGGGCCTTATAGTTGGTAAGAGAAATAAGTTTCCAGTTTGTGATAAATGTGGAAAAAGGCATGCTGGGGAATGTCTTCTGAATTCTGGAAAGTGCTACCGATGTGGTAAGATGGGACATAAGGCTCGTGATTGCACTGAAAAGGATCAAGCTGAAGGTAAGAACAAATTTGATTTACAGTTAGTGAAATGTTATAAGTGCAATGAGATGGGTCACTATGCAAACGAGTGTCCGACAAGGAGCTTGAGTGATGGGAAGTAGTTAGACTACAAGCAGAAAGGGGTGGTGAAATCCTTTGCAACTACTTCAGCAGATGTCGGGCCATCAAATGAAGTTGTATCAGGTACTTTGTTTGTTTTTTCAGATTATTCCAGTGTGTTGTTTGATTCTGGGTCTACACATTCATTCATCTCTGAAACCTTTTCTAGTAAAATGGGAATACCATCTCAAGAAATGACTCCTGAAGTTTTGGTAAAAACACCCGGGGGATGTGTCGAGGAAAAAAGAATATATAAGAATCTTCCTATCCTTATCTGTGGAAAGAACCTACTTGCAAACCTTATTGTTCTACCTCTAGTAGAGATTGATGTTATCCTGGGTATGGATTGGCTCTCTATCTACCATGCTAAGATTGACCGTAGAGCTAAAGAAGTTTCTTTTCAGAAAGACTTTCAGTTTGTTTACATGAATGAACCCTTACTTTTGATAACATATCAAGAGGCCGAGAAACTTGTAAAAGATGGAAATGAATGTTACCTTGCACACATCGTTGAAAATAAAGGAACTGTTCAGATTAATGATGTGCCAGTGGTAAATGTGTATCCTGATGTTTTTCCTGATGAGTTGCCTGGAATAATACCAGATCGGGAAGTTGAGTTTACTGTTGACTGAGTTCCTGATGCTAAGCCAATTTCAAAACCCCCTTATCGAATGGAAAAAATTGAACTTTTAGAGTTGAAGGAGCAATTGCAAGATTTATTAGAGAAAGGTTTCATTAGACCTAGCACATCACCATGGGGTGCTCCTGTTTTATTTGTTAAAAAGAAAGATGGTTCTATGAGACTTTTCATTGATTATAGAGCCTTGAATAATATCACTGTTAAGAACAAATATCCTTTGCCTCATATCGATGATTTGTTTGATCAGCTCCAGGGAGCTCAGTTTTTTTCCAAGATTGACCTGAGATCGGGGTACCATCAGCTGAAGGTAAAGGAGGCAGATATTCCGAAGACCGCGTTCCGTACGAGATATGGCCATTATGAATTTGTAGTAATGCCTTTTGGGATAACCAATGCACCTGCTGTATTCATGGACTTAATGAATAGAATTTTCCATGAGTTCTTTGATAAGTTTGTGGTGGTTTTCATTGATGATATTTTGGTGTTTTCTAAAAGTAAAGAGGAGCATGAAAAACATTTAAGGGTTATCTTGCAAACCTTAAAAGAAAAGAAACTGTATGGGAAATTCAGAAAGTGTGAGTTTTGGTTGCAACAAATTTCTTTCCTTGGTCACATTGTTTCTAAAGATGGAATAACTGTTGATCCTGCAAAAACAAAAGTTGTGGAAGAATGGCCAAGACCAACAAATGTAACCGAGATTCGTAGCTTCCTTGGTTTGGCGGGCTATTACCGAAGGTTTGTTAGAAATTTTTCACGGTTATCTAGTCCAATGACTAAGCTAACTCGGAAGGGTGTTAAGTTTATCTGGACAAAAGAATGTGATGATTGTTTTCAGGAATTGAAAAGAAGATTGGTGAATGCTCCAGTTCTGGCACTACCTTCCAGGAATGGTGAGTTTGTTATATACAGTGATGCTTCATTGAAAGGACTTGGTTGCGTCCTAATGCAAAATGATTAGGTAATTGCTTATGCTTCACGACAGTTGAAAACTCATGAGGTAAATTACCCTACACATGATTTGGAATTAGCTGTTGTTGTTTTTGCTTTAAAAATTTGGAGGCATCATTTGTATGGAGTAAAGTGTGAAATATATACCGATCACAAAAGTTTAAAGTATATATTCACTCAGAAAGAGTTAAACATGAGACAAAGGAGATGGCTGGAATTAATCAAGGATTATGATTGTACAATTCATTACCATCCGGGAAAAGAAAATAAAGTGGCTGATGCTTTGAGTCGAAAAAGTAATGCTTCATTAAAAATGTTGCGTTTAGAACGTGATCCTTTGGTTAAGGATTTGATGAACTTTGGCATAGAAGTTGTTGGTGCAGGAAGTCCTTCTGTTTTGTTTCAGGTATCAGTGAGATCATCTCTATCAGATAGAATCAAGCAAGCACAGAAGCAAGACAGTGAGTTGCAGAAAAAGGTAGAGCTGGTTCAGAAAGGTAAGTTGCCTGAATTCAACATTGATAATGATTGTGTTTTGAGATTTGGGAAGAGATTGTGTGTGACTTGTGATTCACAGTTGAAGAGAGAGCTGTTATGTGAAGCTCATAGTTCTCCGTTTTCAGTTCATCCGGGCAGTACTAAGATGTATAGAGATCTGCGGGAGTATTACTGGTGGGATGGAATGAAAAGAGATATTGCTGATTTTACTGTGAAGTGTTTGACTTGTCAGTAGGTTAAAGAAGAGTGGCAGTTACTGAAAGGGATGCTTCAGCCTTTACCAGTTCCAGAGTGGAAATGGGAGAATATATCCATGGGCTTTTTTGTTGGATTACCGAAGACATCTCGAGGTAATAATGAAATCTGGGTTATTGTTGATCGCTTGACCAAATCTGCTCATTTCCTTGCTATACGAGATACTTTCTCTCTTGATCAACTTTCCCGTTTGTATCTTAAAGAGATAGTCAGGTTACATGGAGTTCCTCTCTCCATTGTATCGGATCGTGATCCCAGGTTTACTTCTAACTTTTGGAAAGGCCTTCAGAAGTCGTTGGGTACTGAATTAAATTTTAGTACAGCTTTTCATCCTCAATCAGATGGGCAGTCAGAACGAACAATTCAGACATTGGAGGATATGATACGAGCTTGTTCTATGGATTATCAGGGAAGTTGGGACCAACATCTTTCTTTGGTTGAGTTTTCATATAATAACAGTTTTCATTCCAGTATACAGATGGCACCATTTCAGGCATTATATGGGAAGCGGTGTCGAACTCCAGCTTTCTGGGATGAAGTGGGTGAAAGGAAGTTGATGGGACCAGAATTGGTAGAAGAGATGGCAGAAAAAGTTCAGCTGATTCAGAAACACATGAGAACAGCTCAGAGCATGCAGAAGAGTTATGCGGATAACCGGAGGAAGGATCTATCTTTCGAGGTAGGTGATCATGTTTTTCTCAAGGTTTCTCCTTGGAAAAGTGTGATGAGATTTGGTAAGAAAGGAAAGTTGAGTCCAAGGTTCATTGGACCATACGAAATTCTGGAAAGAGTTGGATCAGTTGCATACCGAGTGGCTTTACCTCCGAGTTTATCTCAGGTACACAATGTTTTTCACGTTTCGATGTTGAGAAAGTATATGCCAGATCCATCTCATGTTTTGAGTCCAGAGGTAGTTCAGCTGGAAGAGAACTTGTCTTATGAGGAACAACCGGTCCAGATTCTTGACCACAGGGAGCAAGTGTTACGGAATAAGGTGATTAAGCAGGTAAAGGTTTTGTGGAAAAACCACATGATTGAAGAGGCAACATGGGAATCTGAAAATGCAATGAGGGATAAGTACCCCCATTTATTCGATAAGTAAATAAATTGCGGGGACGCAATTTTCTAAAGGGGGGAAGGATGTAACATCCCAAGTAAGTAATGAATAATAGATATTTTTATCTATGTCTATTAATGATTAATATAGTGTTATAGAGGCTTAAAATGAAAATAAATACAATCTTATGCATGGAATACACTAATATTCTTAAAAGATTGTTTTAGAGCCTTTTGATGGAAAACCATTTTTGAATCTATATTTTGACAATTTTATAAACTATGTTTGTCAAAATAAAATTATTCTTTATGATTGGGACATCAAAATTTACCTTGTGTGAATTTTTGGTATTTTTCTGACAATGTTCATCTTTTAATGAATAGTAAAAAATACTGCATTTTACATCAAAACTGCTTTTTAATCTAATTTATTTATATGATTAGATTATCTTTTTAATTGGTCTTAATGTGTAATATGAATATATTTTTACCATTTAATCCAATGGTGGTCATTGGAATCAATTTCACTTTGAAATTGGACTTAAACTAGTGTCAATCTTTTGATACTTATTGTTTTGTAAAAACACGCTATTTGCTCTGGCAGCAGGAATTAATCATTAAATTAATTAATGTGACTTATATGATTTGAATTTTGTAAAATAGGCTTCATTTTTGAATTCGGAATATCAAATATAGCTTAGGGTGAATTTTTGGTAACTTTCTGAAAAACTTCAATTTTTTATGAATAGTGAAACCACTAAGTGGTAATCAAGCAAACTGATTTTTCAGTTAAATGAAAGTTTTCCAATAATGTGTATTGAATTTTGAAAATCCGACATACATGGTTGTCATTAATAAGTAAAATGTGGTTCAATGAGATTATAATAATTTTTTGGTGAATAGTAACTTATTAAGTTTTTAATCGCGATTAGTGATAATTAGTGTAGTTTAAGGTATAAATAATGCTTTAATAATATGAAATGACCTAGACACATGTCCTAACCTCATTGGATGTGTCATGGCCGACCATGACATGCCATGGGTCAACTTGGGGACCCCATGGATCCACTTTTGTTGGGAAATGACATAAATTACTTTTTATTTAATGTTAAAGTGAAAATGACACAAACATAATATGTTTTACAAAAACAATTTTTAAGTGGGGTTATACAAGTAAAAATTTTGATTATAAATGGTCATTGGAAAGATAAAAATATTTCCTCCATCATAGTATATTTTTTATAATTTTTAGACATTAAATAAATTTAATTATTTATGACATAATAATGATGCAGCGATGACATCATTATTTGACGATTTAAATAAAATAGAAAGTTAATGTAAAATCTATGAACTACACATGTCAAAAATTAATTGTATGAGTGGATTTCTAACCCTTATCACCTTATACACGAATTATATCAATGTGGGACCTTTTAAAACCGAAACACATTTTCAAATAATGTAATATTTCTTTACTTTCCAAAAGTGCCCCTCCTCTCCTCTTATAAAAGGCCCCCACCTCTACCTCATTTCACACACTCTTCAAGCCTTTGGCTCGTCCAACCCCTGCCCATTTGCTCTCTCCACATCCCTCTCCTCATCCTAGAGGATTCCCTTTGGGCAGAATCCTTTCAAAGGAAGCCTTTAGGCTCAACTCAAAAGGAGTTACACTTTTAAAGGTAATTCATTCTCTCATGTTCATTTGTTGTATTTTGCTTTTCCAACCCCCTAAACTATTTTTATTTACTTCTTTTGTAACAACACCAGTATCATCAATAAACTAGGATGTTGTTATAAGATTTATTTGAGCTACACTCTCACACAACTACATAAAATGGTTAAAGAACATACGGTTTCCGTGGATGGCGAAATTCTGCCTCCCGAAACGATGATTGTTCAACACTCATTTAACACCTTCAAAGGTGGCCATTATGATGTCACTATTTTTATATATGATATATAATATGTTTATGTTTTCCTTAAGATTCTGTTTTTTTCATTTTGGGCATACCTTTATGGTTTCCATTATGGGTAAAACACGATATCTTCATTTTAGGAAGTGCGGACTACCGCCCCCTAAAAGTGATTTGATTCGTTAGTACCATATGTGGGATGTGTAAAGGATAAAGTTAATGATATTATATATGTTATTATACTGGAATTATAATATACTCTTATATCATTATGATTCCATTCCAGAAAATATGAAATAGAAATGGAAGTAGCGTTCATGCGTACGTACGGCTTACCGTCTCCATGAACGGTGCATTTCATTTCTTACCTCTAAATGTGATGTAATATTATAAATGAATGTATGTACTGGATATATATGACATATATGATATCTACATCATGAATACCATTCTGGATATAATGAACCTTTGACCAAATTAACAACATGTAATGTAAGAAGTCTATTTTTGACTTAAGAACCAAATACCGAAAAAATGAACATTGTTAACATAACAGATTACATGATGTTCATAACATGGTATAAAAGGAATAATGAACTTGAAAAAGGTTCTTAAGCAAGTAGAGATTAACTCAAGTTTATTATTCAGGAGATTAAAGAACGGTCGGGTCAAGTCGGATACGAGGTATGGGACTTCGTCTCAATCTCCTTTCATTGAGGCATATTTTATTTTATACACAACTTTCTTTTATACCGTGTATAAACCCCTTTGAATTTTACGTTTATTCAAAAGGAATATTTTTTTTATACGAAGCGTTTACTAAACGACAAAAGGGGAAAGTTTTTGTCGTACGTATGCGGCGACAACGACTTCTCCGCCGTCGTGACCGTTATTTGAGTTGCGGATTCCTCTACAAGCCATACCTTTTTTTTAAAAGAAAAATAAATACCATGTTTTACTTTTCTTTTCTTTTAGTATTGAAAATGGTTTTCATAATGTTTTTATATCAATGTGTTGTATTGATATCTCGTGATTGAAATGTGGAAATTTTATGTTTCCCTTATGCATTTTTTATGTGATATGATTATGTTATGGTTCTTGGGCATTATTATGAAGACGGGTGGTTCCGTGATAAACTAAGGGTGGGTGAGCCCGTTATAGCTCTCTAATGCATTGGGTAACGTGAAGGATTGAAACATTAAGGTTTCTCCGAAAAGATTTTAGGGAATATACTGTGATGGGTATTCCAAACGTAACCAAGAGGGTTACTCCCTACGTAAGAATGTTATGAATGCCTCAAGTTACCTTTATGTCTTATGATTTCTAGGATTTATTCATGATTTTATGAGGTATGATAAAGTTACAATGTTTTATGGGTAAAGTATGATTTCATTATTATGTATATATAAACTCATGTTTCCTTTCCATGTTTTTTTTATAACCCATACTGAGTTTTTATGCTCATCCCATGTTTTTGAAATGTTTTTCATAGGTCAAGGGAAAGGTACATGATAAGATGATAGAGTCAAGGATGTGTCAAGAATTAATCAATGTTTTATTTTAAATGTGTTTCCATTGATGGGAATGAAGAATACTATCTTTATGTAACCACTTTGTTTATATGTGGAATGTAATGCAAGTTTTATCATCTAATTCTATAAAACTCTAAACCCGAACAGATCCTCAATGTGTAATCTTGTAATAACTCAAGATTAAGTAAGGTTTAAGGCTGGGGCCTTATAATGTACATATGCCACACAGAAGGAAATAGTGGCAAATATAGCATGAATCTCACGGGAATAAAAAGTGAGATGAAAACCCCATACCATGTTGTAATCTATCGGGTCATATGAAAAAAGTTAATAAGCACCAAATGAGTCACATAATGACATGAATATAAATTTAATAATAACAATTTATATAAAATGGCTGTACACAAAACACCAAATGAAATAAATAAGTGGCAAACATTGGAAATCTCACGGAATTAAAAGTGAGATAAGAAATCCCTTACCTCATGTCTGAATTGACTTGTTTGTTCATTGTTCTTCCTAAATAATAAACATAAGTTAATTTATAATTTATTAAGAACCCTTTTTTAAGTTTATTATTACTTTTATATCACTTATTACCATGTTATAAACAATATGTAATCATTTAAGTTAATAATGGTCGTTTTGTCGATATTTGGTAGTTGAGTAAAAAATGAACACCTTATAATTAGAAGTTGTCCATGTGGTCAAGAGTCCACTATCTAAAGAATGATATTCATGATTTAGATATTATACATATCATATATATCCATTATATATATTTATTTATAACACTACATAACATTTTGAGATAAGAAATGAATTGCACCATTCATGAAGACGGTACGACGTACGTACACATGAACGCTACTTTTAATTCTATTTCGTATTTTATTTGATTGAAAAATTAAAGATACATAGTTATATTATAATTCCAGTATAATATAATATATAATTTCAATAAATACATCTTTTATATGTCCCTGATATGGTAATAACGAGTCATATCACTTTGAGGGGGGTGACAGTCCGCACTTCCTCAAATGAAATTATCACATTTACTAATAATAGAAACCATAAAGGTATGATATAAATAAAAAATATAGAATCCCAAAGAAAACATAAAAATAATATATATCATATATAAATACAGTGTCATCATAATGGCCACCATAATATGTGGTAGTAGATAATTGAATAATCATCGTTTCGTGAGGCATTAGTTTTCCATCCACAGAAACAATATGTTCTTTACCCATTGGATGGAGATGTGTGTAAGTGTAGTTATAATCCTTATTATAACAATATACTAGTATACAGAGGATACTGGTGTTGTTATAAAATAAATGAATGAATGAAGTTTAGGTGTTGGATAAGAAAATTAAAAGAAAAGAATTTAAGAGAACCCGTTACCTTTAATTTGGGTAACTCTCTTTGGTTTGAACCAAAATGACTTTTTGAAGTGCCTTATGCATAAGGTAAGGCTTCTAAGAAGAATAAATGTATATTGAGAGATTATATGGTTAGGGTTTGGAAAATACAAGGGGATTTAGAGGTGTGGGGAATGAGTTATAAGTGAGGGGTTTTTATAAGAGGAAAGAGGAGTTCTTTAAGAAAGTGTGAAAGTATTATTTTATTATATAATGGTCTTCAGTTTCTAAAGGTCCAAAACTAATTAAAGTAAAATATAAGATGACTAATGGTCTAAATAAATTCACCCAATAAAAATTGGATAGTTTTTGGATGTTATTTTAATATTTATAATCTTATTTATTTAAATCATTTATCAATGGGGTAAATAATGCATCATTTTTGTGTCATATATAATTTAATTTATATGATGTCTAAAATTTTTAAAAAAAATACCATGATGTAGGAAGTATATTTAGATTTAAAAATATTATTTATATTCTAAGTTATAACTTATATAACCCCATGTAAAAATTAATTTACTAAAAGATATTTGTTTATGCCATTTTTATCTTTACTTTAAGTTAATTAAAATAAAGTGTCATTATCACACTTAAGAGGATCTATGGGGTCCCAAAATGGATCCAATGATGCCCATTATCAGCCATGATTCAACCAATAATGTTAAGACATGTGTTACGGTAATTTGTTGTTATTATGACATTATATTTAACTTGAATTACCCTATTTACCTTTAACCGTGGTAAATAAAAGTCAAAAGTTACTATTCATAAAAAAATATTTTTATCTTATTGAACCACATTGTACTTAACAATAAAAACCATATATGTTGTATTTTTTAAATTAAATTCACATAAGCCGTAAAATTTTATTTAAATTAAAATGTCAGTTTTTAACTACTACTTAGTGGTTTTACTATTCATCAAAAATTGATGTTTTTCAGAAAAATGCCAAAAATTCAGCCTAAGATAAATTTTATATTTTGAATTAAAAAATAATGTCTAGTTTACAAAATTAAAACTATATAAGTAGCAGTAATTAATTTAAAATTAATTCCTGTTGTTAAAAAAATAGCGTGTTTTTAAGAAATAATAACTATCAAAAGATTGACACTTGTTTATGTACAATTTCAAAGTGAAATTAATTCCAATGACCAAAATTGGATAAAATGGTAAAAATATAATCTAATTAAACTGTAAACCCAATTATAAAGATAATCTAAACATATAAATAAATTATATTAAATGGCAGTTTTGAATTAAAATACCATATTTTTCAATATTCATTAAAAAATGAATTTTATCAGAAAAATACGAAAAAATTACCCAAAGTAAATTTTTATGTCCCAAATCTAAATAATAATTATATTTTGTCAAATAGAACATATAAAATTGAACACAACTAGATTTAAAGATGGTTCACCATTAAAATGCAGTAAATCAGCCTTTTAATGAATATTAGAGTATTATGATTAAAATTAGAATCTTTCTTATTTTATGGCTCTATAATTTATTGGATAAATGTAAAAAAAATTAACAAACATGTGTAATCATATTTTCGTTAGTTATGTTCATTCTCACCATTACAATGACTAGGCGTTAACTACTATTTAAAATAATATTATATTATTATTTTTCTGTATAACTCAACATTGTGTGAAATGTAAGATTTCAAAGAAACTCATTGTTGTTTATTAGGTATTCCATCAAACATAGCATCTAATTTAAAGTAGAATTAATAATTAATTTAAAAATATTAAAAAATATGAAAATTATATATTTTTTATTTACTTGGGATGTTATATCTTTCTTCCCTTTTTGGAATTGTGTCCTCACAATTTTAAAATTGGGCTCCGAAACATCATTGAAAGCCCCACATTGTAAAAAGAGTCAATAAAACTATCACTTTGAAATAATGGAAGGGAAGTAAAAAAGGTTACCTGAGACAAAAAATACTAGGATTCTCTGAAAACATGGATATGGAAGAGAAACTAACTCTCATAGATTAATAGAGAGTGATAGAGAACTTGATCACAAAAATATTACCACCACAATACCATAAATTTCTGGTTGGGTAAAAGTTTGATGATAAAAGTGAGATTATAACATTTTTACTTCAAGACCCTTTTATAGAGTTGGAGAATTTTATTAATAACTAGACCAATATCGTAAGTAAATATAATTACTCATCATGTAGAGTGTCATCCTTTAACAAAATTCTACCACAAACTCATCTTTTCTCCAAACGGTAAGTATTCAAGATGACTTGTTCACATTGAAAGCACCATAGTCAACTTCTAGAGAATAACATTATCCACAAAATTTGAACCATATATTTCCCATATAATTATACATTAACCAAAATAAAAATTGGTTAGTACATGATCAGATAATCCCTAAAAGGATAATCCTTTATAAAAAGAAGTACTACTCTTAATATCCAAAATTCAACCAAAAGTTCCCAAATTTATAGAAAGACCATTTGATATAAAATTTCCTTAAAATTATTCAAAATAATCAAATATAATATTGAAAACCAAAACCCAGAAGGATTTTATCACATAGTATTCCACAATAAATCTTATCATTTATCTCCAAAAACATCGACTACTCTTAAAGTCTCATTCTGATGTGTAATTAACCTAATCACATATTCTCTATGGTAGTTTAATAATTTCAATAAATAACCCAAATAAACATATGTCTATAATAAAAACATGGATTCTTCCAAAATAAAATTCCACCATACTCATCAGAAGAAAAGTTAATTATTCCTTGAATAACATTTTCGTATATCGAACTTCAGGGTTACACATACTATAAAAAGTCTTCCAATGTAATCCCATCATAAAAAGAGCCTTAATACTTTTAATCATTTCATAATCTTAAAATCTAACATAAATCTTGAATCCCTTACATGTTGAATTCTTACTCATTCAACGTTCTTCATGATCCATTAACCATTCATTACCAACTTATTCTGAAATACTTATTTCTTAAAAAAAATCATGTATCATATCGTAAGACTCAATAATATAAAAACATATGTTAATAAATAATACATACCTTTCATTGGTCATTGTCAGTTTCTTTATACTCAACCAGAATAGCTTTATGTGTTGATAAAAAAAAATTTCACGGTCCTGGTGATCCCATTCATGAAACTTATTCATATGAAAACTGTTTGTATAATGATCTTGCACACCACATTTAAAACATTTAATTGATTCCTTAGAAAGAAATTTCTTTCCTTTCCTAGATTCAAATTGATGCTTCCTTTTTCCATGGAAGGTTCTTAATTTATGACCTTCATTACCACATATATAACATCTTCTCATCCCTTTGAAGTATTTTCCTAGGTGTTTCTTTCCACATCCTTGACACATAGGTTTTTGAACATACTTACCTATTTTATTATTACTTTAACTTCTGAAAGGATTTGTTTCTCTCATATACGATGAATTATAAAAATCACTAAGGTTTAGGTTGTCAATCATGACTCCAGATAGTTGGTTGAGAATAACCACAAGAGTTCTCATTGTAGCTACCATTTCATTCAGTTTCTCATTCAGAAAACCATCATAGTTTTCATCACATCCACTGTTACTTTGGTTCCTTCTAGATCCAACCATTTATGAAAAACAAAAAGGTAAGTGTGAGTATATCAGTAAAATCATGATATAATATCTTATGAGGAAGGTAAATACTGATATATACTTATCCATGTTATCATAAACTCTTCCAATTTATATAAAATTACTATGAGTCTTTCTAATATGTTAACCATTATGGTTATGTCACTAATGCTTAAATAACACCCTAACCCCTAAAGTTATCTAAACCGACCTCTGATAACAACTATAAGG
This sequence comes from Viscum album, assembly GCA_963277665.1. Taxonomy (NCBI): domain Eukaryota; kingdom Viridiplantae; phylum Streptophyta; class Magnoliopsida; order Santalales; family Viscaceae; genus Viscum; species Viscum album. Next base: position 1,262,057,796 of record OY728164.1, read on the forward strand.
ACCCGACCTTAAACATTACATAATCTGGAATTATTTCAAGAATTCACATTAAGGAACTTTTCAGGTTTATATTTTTATGGAATTAGGCCATAACTATTACATAAAAACTTGAATATTACATGTAGACACAACTATCCAGTATCCATTTTTCATGAAATAAAAACTTATGAAAAATAAATACATGTCTAGTTCCATGTTTTATATAGCATTAATTTTCCTTGATCTTATCCTTGGCCCTATTCATCATTATGTCCTATGACAAACATTTAGAAACATGGGATGAGCATAAAAAGATCAGTAAGGGTTATAAAATAATGAAAAGAAACATTATACCGTCAATAAATACAAATCTATGAAACCATACTTTTCAATCATAACATATCTCATGAAATCATAATATTTATGAATAACATACATAAATCATAAATCATAAAGGTATCTTATGGAATTCATAACATACTTAAATTGTAGCTATCAAAACTACATAGGGAGTCACATTTGGAATACCCATGATAGTATATTCCCTTAATCTCTTATGAGAAACATTAACATTTACCTCTGTCACATTACCGAATGTATTGGAGAGATATCTCGGGCTCACCCACCCTAGTTATATCATAGAACCACCCATATACATAAACAATGCCCAATATGCATTACATATTCATAACATGTAAAACAATCATAAAGGAAGATATTATTTCCACATTTAAATCACAATATATCATTTCAAGATATTGAAATGATCAATTCTTTATCAAACCATTTTCAAAAAACATTTAAAATATTTAATAAAGAGACTTTTGAATCAAAGTGTCCCATACAACTTTGAAGATTTTCAACGAAATAACATTTTAAACCATTAACATCCATATAAATAAATCCTAAAACCCATTTTTAAAACATGTACAATAATTAGAAATATTTAGATGAATAAATCAGTAAAACATTTAAAATGATATTTTAGTTAAAGAGTTTTTAATAAAATTAGAGACACTTGAATACAAATAATTGAGAAATAAAATTTAATCAGAAATTTATAATATCATGAGAATAAAGGTATTAATGATATAATATGCCAAAGGATATTATATACACTATATAAGAGTGAATTGGTTCATAAAAACATTTAAGTCTCAATGTAATGTAAATTGAGACGAAATCCCTTATAAAGACGGTATCCTTAGATAAAGGATAAATCAATGAAATTATTATGTGTGAAAAATAATAATAAAAAAGATATAAGTGTATATTAAGTTAAAAACAATCATAGGTTATTCACACATATTCATAGCACTACATAATGAATAAGTAGAAGTATAACCAAAAGAATTGAAATTGGGTAAAGAAGTTTCCTTACAGAAATTCGACAGCCTAACGACGTCACATTAAAATTCAGAAAATGAGTTAATGAGGGAGAAAAAGGGTATATCATGACTTGGACATAAAATTTACAGAAATAAGGATATACAAGATCATATAACAACATAGGAAGATGTAAATTAAAAGACATAACAAGAAAACAAGTCTTTTAAAAAGAATAGGGTGAAAGGTTCCCTTACTGATTTGGTAACTAATAAAATATACACCCCAGAAATAAGGATCATTGAATGAAGATGTAAATACCCATAAATTAAAGTATATTAAACAAGTAATATAATCATGTGTATTACATATTTCAAACAAAAGGAAATAGTGGCAAATATATCATGAATTTCACGGGAATAAAAAGTGATATGAAAACCCTTTACCATGTTGTAATCAATCGGGTCGTACGAAAAAAAGTTAATAACCACAAAATGAGTCACATAATAACACTAATATAAAGAGAATTATGAAAATATATATGAAAATTTAGTATAAAAAACAACACATACAATAAATAAGTGGCGAATAATAAAAATCTCACAGAATTAAAAGTGAGATAAGAAATCCCTTACCTCGTGTCCGACTTGACTTGTTTGTTCCTTGTTATTCATAAATAATAAACTTAAGTTAATTTATACTTGATTAAGAACCATTTTTCAAGTTTATTATTCCTTTTATGTCACTTTTTACCATGTTATAAATAATATGTAAACATTTAAGTTAATAATGGTCATTCTGTCGATATTTGGTACTTGAGTCAAAAAATGAACACCTTATAATTATAAGTTGTCCATTTGTTCAAGATTCCATTATCTCCAAAATGATATTAATGATTTATATATTATATATATCTATTCTATATATCTATTATAAATATGTATTTATAACATACATAAAATTTGGAGATAAGAAATGAAATGCACGGTTCATGGAAACGGTAGTCCGTACGTACGCTTGAATGCTACTTTCATTTATATTTCATATTTTAATTGAATGAAAAATTAATGATACATAGTTATATTATAAATAAAGTATAATATAATATATAATTTCAATAAATCCATCCTTTATATTTCCCACGTATGGTAATAATGAGTCATATCACTTTTAGTGGGGCGATAATCCGCACTTCCTCAAATGAAATTATCGCATTTACTCAAAATGGTTACCATAAAGTTATGATATAAATTAAAAATACAGAATCATAAAAAAATAAACATAACATATATCATATATAAATACAGTTTCATCATAATGTCCACCATAATAGGTGGTATGATATAATTGAAAAATCATCGTTTTGTGAGGTGTTAGTTTGCCATCCACAGAAACAGTATGTTCTTTACCCATTAGATAGAGGTGTGTGTAAGTGTTATTCTAATAATTCTCATAAAAAAATACTATTATATTGAGGATACTAGTTTTTTTATAAAATAAAGTAATTAAAATATTTTATGTGTTGGAGAAGTAATGTAAAAGAAATTAATTTAAGAGAAACTGTTACCTTTAATTCGGGTAACTCCCTTTGGTTTGAACCAAAATGACTTTTTAAAGTGCCTTATGCCTAAAGTAAGGATTATATAAGGAATATAGGGATATTTAGAGATTATTTGGGTAGTGTTTGGATGATACAAGGGGTTTTAGAGGTGTGAGGAATGTGTTAGAATTGAGGGATTTTTATATGGAGAAGGAGGGGTTCATTAGGAAAGTGAGAAAATAAAATTTTATTATATAATGATTTTTGGTTTTTGAAGGTCCAAAACTAATTACAGTTGATGATAAGATGGAATATGGTAGAAATAAATTCATCCAATAATAATTGGATAGGTTTTGGATGTTATTTTAATATTTATAATCTTATTTATTTAAATCTTTTATTAATGAGGTAAATACTGCATCATTTTTGTGTCATAAATAATTTAATTTATTTGATGTCTAAAAATTATAAAAAATTCCATGATATAGTAAATATTCATAGATTTCAAAATAATATTTATAGTCTAAAATATAACTTATATAACCCCATGTAAAAATTAATTTTAAAAAATATATTTGTTTATGTCATTTTTGTCTCTACTTTAAGTTAATTAAAATAAAGTGTCATTATCACTCTTAAGTGGCTCCATGGGGTCCCAAAATTGACCTAAGGATTCCAATGGTAGGCCATGACTCAACCAATAAGGTTATGATAAGTGTTAGGGTTATTTTTTTATTATTAGGATATATTTTTTCCCTTGAATTTCCCTATTTACCTTTAACCGTGGTAAATAATAGTCCAAAGTTACTATTCACAAAAAATTATTTTCATCTTATTGAACCACATTTGACTTCCTAATAACAACCATGCATGTCCTATTTTTGAAATTAAATTCACAGAATTGGTAAAATTTCATTTAAATGGAAAATTCAGTTTTAACTACTATTTAGTGGTTTCACTATTCATCAAAAGTTTATGTTTCTCAGAAAAATACATAAAATTCAGCCTAATATATATTTGATATTCAAAATTATAAAATAATAATTATTTTACCAAATTCAACCCATAGAAGTTTCATTAATTAATTTAAAATTAATTCCCATTGTCAAAAAATAGCATGTTTTTAAGAAACAATAACTATCAAAAGATTGACACTTGTTTATGTACAATTTCAAAGTAAAATTAATTTCAATGACCAAAATTGGATAAAATGGTAAAAATTTAATCTAATTATACTTTAAAACCAGTTATAAAAATAATCTAAATGTATAAATATATTAGATTAAAAGGAACTTTTGAATTGAAATACAGTATTTTTCACTATTCATTAAAAATGAATTTTATCAGAAAAATACCAAGAATTTATCCAAAGTAAATTTTGATGTCCCGAATCTAAAGATGAATTTTATTTTGTCAAATAGAACATATAAAAGTGGCCAAAATAATATTTAAAGATAGTTTACCATTAAATGGTGGTAAATTGACTTTTTAAAGAATATTATATTATTATGCTTAAAATTAGATTTTTTATTATTTTAAGGCTCTAGAATTTATTGGATAAATGTAAAAACATTTAAAAAATATGTATAATCATATTGTAGTTAGTTTTGTTCATTCCCACCATCACGATTGATAGGCGTTAACTATTATTTAATATAATATTATTTTATTTTTTTCAGTATAACTCAATGTTGTGGGAAATGTAAGATTTCAATGAACCCTGTTGATGTATATCGGGTACGCCATTGAACATAATATCCCCTTTAAAGTAAAATTAATAATTAATTTACAAATATTAAAAAAAATATGAAAATGAAATTTTCTTTATTTACCTGGGATGTTACAGAGTGACACAACATATTATATGAAATGTATCATACATCGGCTGTAATACGTCATTCCATTATACACCACACCTTGATGAAGTTCCAAAATCCATCAAAAACTATAATTTCTAAACCTAGATTAGTTGTTTGGATACTATATCTAGACATACATCTGGGTTATATAACAACAAACCATCACAACCCTCTATAAAAAATATGGAATAAACTAACTACTATGCATATCATTACATGTAACTACCAAGGGGAGAGAGTGGAGCTAGATGGGGTAGTCAGTCTTCCATCCTCCCATGGTGATTTGGAGAAAACACCCTCCTAGAGTCCATTTAGTATTAGTAATGATAATTGATATGTGTGGGGTAGCATATAAAATTAAAGAATATATATGATGGAATATAGATCATAACCACACTATGGGTCTAACATAGTCTTTAACTCAATTGGAACTAACACCACACCGACTATCACTGCCACTACTAAGACTAGATATACTATGATCACAAAATCTTTTAAAGAGACACATTAATTACTTATTTCATGTTTATCATTTACTTATGATAATTTATTTATTAAAATTTAAATTAACCATTATCATTATGTAATAATACATTACCTTAAACATATGAGTAATGTAAAATCTCTCCAGGAAGAATCCAAACTGAGACTATGGTGTATAAAGAATAACATTTTTTAGAATCTGAATTCCATCAACTCCATCCCTATTTCTTATGAATTATTTAATTCATAAATATAATCATTCCATAATGAAAGTACTCTAGGAAACCATCATATTCTAGAACCACAATGAAAGAAGAAATAAAGAACTTACCACTCCCTCATACAGTGGAAAAAGAAATGAAGATAAAACTAGCAACTAGGGGATAATTCATGAAACAAATTCATGTGTGTGAATCCAAGATCTTAACATAACATCAATGGGAAATCTCATATTCAACCGATTCTATCACCTCTGGTACCTTCCCCAATACCTACATGCATATGTCGATTCATCATTCCATCATAGGCGTCAACTACTACCTCATCATATAAACCTCCCCACCCACATCACATCCATCAACCAAGGTTCATCCATCCCATGATCATAACATATCTAGGCCTACCCTACCTCATGTCACATAGAATAGTGATACTAAAATACATTTCAAATAATAATATTAGTAAGAAACAAATAAGAACATCGAAAATGGAAATCTAGGTTTTAAAATAAGGAATCTTGCCTTTATACATAAATAACGACTCATGTATCCAAAGAAAAGGAACTCATCGTTCAAAAGTATATGAGTAACTAGGAACTATAAATTATCTTTATCAAATAACCGGTTTTTATTCCATCATGAATTAATTGATTCATTAATCATAAGTTCCAACCATGGGAAACCTAATTCATCAAGCTATAACAAGATATCAAAAGCTGAAAATGCCTTTAGCCTTAAAACCATTCTAATTTTCATGCACTTTATTATTATAATAAAAATGAATTATCATGATTGTAGTTATTTATCAATTCCATTAATAACATGGAAGATCATTTTTAATTAAAAATGCACAATTTGATTGAAATTAAATTACAAGAAACACCATATTCATTAAAAAATTCATATAATTTAATTAATATATGACTTAATTAATTAATTCTAAAAATACATTATTTATTAGTTTCCATCTTGAATAACATGAAAACAAAAATCATCACATGACACAATAACATGAAGAGTATAATTATCACAATATCTATCATATCAAGGGCCAAAACACTATCTTAGTTAAAAGAAAATTAATATGTGATCACTAACTAATTCATTACTAATACAGTTCAATAATAAATAGGGTAATTCCATTTCCATCCAAAGGTATAAATCATGATCAATTTAATATTTGATGTAAATATATAGGGAATAAACAAATCACATACCACAAATGTGTCAACATTCTTCAAATGAAAATGGACCAACTTCACAAATACAAATCACCTATCCCAAAAGAAGCTTCATCCCTCCAAAGATGCCAGAACACCACCACACCAAAAATCAACCATTAAATAATCTATTAGAATCATAGATATGATCCTCCATCACATGGAAATAAGGATCCGGAAGAACCAGATCTAAGAACCATGCGATAATAGGTATAACATACCTTATATTACAATAGATTGAATATTGAAGTCCAACTATCAATCCTCGATAAAGTAATCCCAATGCACCAGAAGAAAGGATATTTGGATTTATTAGAATATGGTAGAGCTTTAGGTTTTTTGAAAAAAGGCATTGTCGCCTTTATAGGAAAACGTAAAAATAGATTTACATGAAGTGAAACACATTCACATATTGTAAATATAGGTCTTAAAGATCTCTCTAAAAAACACAGTACCTATAACGACCCAAAGTTTCATTAATGGAAGGCCGTATTAATCTAATTAAATGTATCTTTATGTAAAATGTTTATATAAAATGTCAACTTATTTGGTTTCATGTTATGAATTTTGACCGTTGCTAAAATAGTCGTTGAACAGTGATCACATGATTAGTATAAATATAGGGCTTTAACAAATTCAATTTACTCAGACAAAAGAAGCGATGGCCTCATCCATTAGAATTTCTCCATACGAAGCCCATTTATTGGAGCTCAGAAAAGATGTGGAATCATTGGGTTTCGCTATTGACCAAGCCCAAGCTGAGCTTCATCATGTCAAGCTCGAACGGGACTGACTATGGGAAAATTTGAAGCTAATAGAGATTACCACTCGATCGATGTTATCCGAGCCACCCCAAGAGTCTGTCACCATCGTACACCTTACCCTTAGGTCTTATGCAGCTGTTTTAAGGGGTTATTTAACAAATTTCTAGTAATATGTTCATTTATATTACTTTTTTTATATATTAATGAATATACCTTCTTTTCATTATTGACAATTTGTAAATAGTTTTTCTAAAGCGTAAAATAGTATTTTTTATTTAATATTCAGATAAGAAATCTATGTTGATAAATTAATGGATTTTTGAATTATATATTACTTAAATAAAATATTATCATTATTATTAAGTTAATTTTTATTAAATATAAATTATCTTATAATTTTTTGAATGCAATTGTAATTTTTATTAAGGTTCGAAAATCCATTTTTGTCAAAACCCATGAATTTTCGATAAATTTCAGTTTTTATTTTAAAATTTAAAATTAACATATTTATAAAATTATTTAGATAAAATAAATGTTATTTCTGGAATCAGGACGTCAAAATTATCCAACGGTGAATTTTTCATAATTTTCTGAGACAGTCAAATTTTTGGGTAAAAATTAAATACAGTTTAAATATATAATGGGTTTTATGACATCATAATGACCTAATAGTGATGTAATAAAATACTATAAGCATATTTTCAGCCAATATATGTTTTACCATTAAAACTATTTGATTTTGGGTTCATTTGATTTATTTTACAATGCATTAATGGGCCCCTCAAGACTTATTAAACATCTTATATTTTTAAATTATTTTTCATGGGAGTGTGACTCAGGTCCACATAAGAAACCCCATTATTTTAAGAAGTTCGGACTTTGGCCTTATAAAATATTTTTTTTCCTCTTCCCTTTTCCAAAAACAATGGGCAGAAACCATGATCTGATTTGTGGTTTGGATTAGTTTAATGTAAGGGGTCCCAAACCTAAATAATAAAGAATTCACTCACCTTTCCAATATAAACCCACCCAAGCTCACACTTCCTCCTCACTGAAAGCCTATGGAGTTCATCCAACCACTACCCTACTCCCTCTGTAATCCTCCCAAGGTTCCCCAAGCTCTTACAAAGCCTCTCTCAAGCCTTTGGAAGAACACTTCCATGTAAGGGTTTTCTTCCTTTCACTTTTTTGTCCAATTTTATTAATATTGTTATGCCCTTTAAATTTCAATTATAAATGCTGAGGTATGTATTCTCACCTCCCCCATACTTCTCTCTTATTGTTTGAATGATGGGATACTCCTTTCTCTCTCATTAAATGCCTCCCATGTACACCTGTTATTATACCGAAATTCCGAAAGGAACTTCTCTCTCCTCATTTACATTCAAGCAATACTTTTGTATCATGAATCTAAATTCCATTACAATTGTTAGGACATGTATATATATGAACATCTTACTGTACATTTCTTGTATATATGATGGGACACCCCTTTCTCTCCCATCAACCGTTTTTATGAATTCTTATATGATGCTGTTACGCTGCCGAAATTGTACCAATTTTCTAAGGAAATGCCATTGTGTAGTGAATACCATTCCCATTTCTCCATCAAGGGTATTCACCTTCATGAAAATTTACTTAATAATTATAAAGTTTCATTCCATATTCCTTTGTCTTGGAATAAATTATTATGTTTTATGAATCCATGGTTTATGATCCATGTGGCACACTTATGCATGAAATGAAATGTTTAAGAAGGGTGCGCCCTTATAGCTCTCCAATGCATTTGGTAAATTATAATATCATGATAGGTCATGTGCAATGAGTGTTGAATCATTCTAATTCAAGTGAAATGGTGATTTTCTCATGCTTTATGTGCAATGAGGATTTACTCGTGCTTCATGTGCAATGGGCCTTAGCTCATGCTAATTCCATGTTAAGTGTTGTTGCCACATTTCAATGTTATTATTATCATGATTTATAATGACTTTATGTTCAAGTTTCTCTTATGATCTATTGATATTACTATTTTCTAACATGTATTTTACTCCTGATGTATTTCATGTTTATTCCATTACTTGGATTTATAGCTCACCCTTTTCTTATGCATGTCCTCAGGTTATCCCATGCAATGCTAAGTACGAGAGAATATAGTGGTCATGTAAAGGAATTTTTCAATAAAGATGTTGTATTTAATGTTTTAAGTTTTTATGTAGTGATCTTAATCCCAAAAGACACTATACCTCTCGATCTTTCATGTTGTATCAAGTTAATAGTTTATGTAATAAATCATTTTTATGTTTGTAATAAAAGTAGGGTTGTCATAGTTGGTATCAAAGGTTAGGTTTAGTTATTTTTGGGATTTGGGATTAGAAAACCCTAGTAAATCCTTATATACAAGACTAAGTATAATAAAAACATCCCTATATTTTGGTAAGTAATGAGTGAGTGGTTTATCAAGCAAATACATCCCTATCTAGATACAAGCAGGTAGAGGCGGCTCTAACACATTTGTATCCTAGGGGTAAAACCCGAAAACACCGCTTTGAGTTTGACTCGAATGGAAACTGGTGCACGACAATAGTCCTTGCTACACTCTTGGTTACGACACTCCTGGGGGATATGTTTTGATAAATTCACAAGCTTAGTATGGACCCTTATTAAGGGAATTAAAAAAAATGCTCCTAAGAATATATGTTAGAAAGTAGATCATGAAAAGCCTAGATTGAATCCTATAGACTCATGAGTTAAGGAAATAAAAGTTTATTTATAAGTCATCAACTTTTGTCTTTGGATTATCCTTTATGTGTTACCCCTAACTTTATTTTTATTCCAGACAATGGCCGGTAATAGTAGGACTCGAGATAACAACCAATGTGAAGATCAGTGTGATGAATGTGCTAATGAGATTCCCAATCCAATGGGAGCAGGAATCGCGAACTTTTTCATGATTCTTTGTCAGCCAACTGAAGATTTTAATAGAAACATAGGTCAAGAGGAATGTTCAACCCCCCCCCCCCCAGAATGAACAAGTCACTATCGAGAGCTTCATGAGACAAAGGCCTCCTACTTTTAGTGGATCATCTGATCCCACGATCGCTGAACAATGGATCAACTCCATTGAAAAGAGATTTTACATCCTTAAATGTTCTGAAAAAGAGAAGGTTCTACTGCCAACTTATCGTATGGAGGGTGAATCTGATCAATGGTGGTCGTTGATAAAAAATACGAAGACTGTGGAGGAGATCGAGGCGTTGGAATAGAAGGATTTCCAGAAGATATTTTTCGATAAATATTTTCCGCGCACCCTACATATTAAGATGGAAAGGGACTTCCTTTCCCTCAAGAAGAAAGATGAAGAATCTGTTGAAACGTATGATGAAAACTTCACAAGGCTTGCACGATACGCTTCCGGCTTTGTTGTTACCCTTGAATGCAAAGTTGACCGCTTCTTTGGTGGGCTGAAGCCTAGCCTACGGAAAGCATTAACGATCCGTGACTTCGAAAGCTATGAGAAAATTGTCCGATGTGCCCTTAGGGTCAAAATGGAGATCGGGGAATCACAGATGTATCATGGGGACATGAAGCATAAGGTGGACTTCAATGATGGCGGTCCGATGGATAAATACAATGGTGCTAAGAAGATCCACCACCCCACTTTCCAAAAGTGCGGAAAGAAGCACCCTGGAAATTTCCTCAAGGGGATGAGGAAATGATTTAGGTGTGGAAGAGAAGGGATCCTAGCTATTAACTTTTGGAAAGAAAGACCCACAACTGTGATAGAGGAGTGGAACGCTCCGTTTGAACCTCAATGCATTGTTCATTGCTACAAATGAAAAGAACCGGGGAATTTTGAAAATCACTGCCCTGATCCAAGGGTTTTCGGAGGCAACCAACAACCTCCAAGCCATCAAGGAAGATATTTTGCTGTAACTTATTCCAAAGTGAAACCCAATAACAAAGTGGTGATAGGTACGCTATTTATTCATTAAAGAGAGTGAACACACTTTTTGATTCAGGTTATACACATTCTTTTATATCTCGAATGTTTAGTAGAACAATCCTGTCACCACCACAAATCATGGAAGTAAAGATGTTGGTGATTACAGAAAATGTGGCAATCATTGCATCCCATAAATATAAGTCCCATCCTGTTATAATCTGTAGATTTAATTTCCCGGAGAACCTCATCATACTCCCTCTGGTGGAATTTGATGCAATTCATGGAATGGATTAGCTTTCCTTATATAGAGCAAACATAAATTTCCAGGAAAGGGAAATAACAATCAATATGGAGAATCGACCCCTGATTATTTACAAGTGTAAGGAGGGGGATGAATCTCTTTTAGCTCCATCATATCAAGCATGGATATTACTTCCTTATGAGTACGCGCATTTGGCTCAGATGATTGAATCCAAGGAAGAAACCATCCTTGAAGAAATGCCTATTGTGAGGGAATTCACTGAAGTGTTTCCTGAGGAACTGCATGGTCTTCCTCCTATAATTGATGTTGAATTCTCAATTGAACTTACACCAGGGGCTCTACCAAAATCCAAGACTCTATATAGAATGGATGTCGTGGATCTTGAAGAGCTGAAGAAACAACTACAGGAGAATATAGATAAAGGGTTTATATGCCCATGTGCTTCACCATGGGGTGCCCCAGTCCTCTTCGTCATAAAGAATGATTGGTCAATGCGCCTTTGCATCGATTATCGTGAGCTCAACAAAATAACGATAAAGAACAAGTATCCTCTCCCATTAATTGATGACATGTTCGATTAGCTTCATGGAGCACAATACTTCTCCAAGGTGGACTTGCTGTCGGGATATTATCAAGTAATGGTGAAGAAGGAAGATATCCCCAAGACTACTTTTCCCACAAGATACGGGCACTATGAATTCATAGTAATGCCTTGAGGACTCACTAATTCTCCAGAAATCTTCATGGACATGATGAATAGATTCTTTAGAGATTACCTTGACAAATTAGTGGTAGTCTTTATAGATGATATTCTAATATACTCGAAAACTAAGGAGGATCATGAGGAATATTTACGAACTGTACTAGAGACTTTGCGCAAGGAGAAGATCGATGCAAAGTACAACAACTGTGAGTTATATTTGAAGGAGGTCCCATTCTTGGGACATATCATCACAAGAAATGGAATATCTGTGGATCCCTCCAAAACAGATGCAATTGAGGGGTGGCCGAGGACAACATCAGTAACAGATATCCATAGATTCTTGGGGTTAGCTGGATATTATCAACAATTTGTGAGAAATTTCTCATGTTTTTCCAACCCTCTTACCAAGATAACATGAAAGGAAATAAAGTTTTCTTGGAGTGATGAATGTAAAGAAAGCTTCAAGAAGTTGAAAAGGAGGCTTATTACTGCGCCCGTTTTCACTTTACCCACAAGTGTGGAACCTTTTGCGATATTCAGTGATGCTTCGAATAAGGGCTTAGGATGTGTGCTGATGAAGAATGATAAAGTGATATCATATGCCCCAAGACAGTTGAAAATCCATGAGCGAAACTATCCAATGCATGATATGGAGTTGGCGGCAGTGATCTTTTCCTTGAAAAATATGGCGGCAATATCTCTATGGGGAGAATTGTGAGATATATACTGACCACAAGAGTCTTAAATATATATTCACAAATAAGGAGCTTAATATGCGCCCAAGAAGATGGATAGAGATCATCAAGTATTATGACTATTCAATACATTACCACCCTGAGAAAGCGAACAAGGAGGCAGATTCCCTAAGTAGAATGAACCCAGCGATTCTATCAATGATGAGAATTGAGAAGGATCCAATATTATTAGACCTGATGGTGATGGACATGGGAATCATAAATAATGGAACATCATAAATCCTTTCACAAATTAATTCTCAAACATCTCTTTTGAAAAGGATAAAGGATGCTCAAAAGGTTGATGTGAGAATTCTGGAAAAATTAGAAGCTATCGAAAAAGGTAAATCCTTGGAGTTTAATGTTAATGAAGATGGAATTGTGTGATTTTGGAAAAGACTATGTGTTCCATCAAGTACGGAGCTGAAGAAGGAAATTTTGGAGGATGCACATAGTTCAAATTTTTCTATTCACCCAGGGAGTACAAAGATGTATTGAGATATTTGAGAAATGTTTTGGTGGGATAATATGAAGAAGGAGATCTCTTTATATACATCAAAGTTCCTAGTGTGCTAGAAAGTGAATGCAGAAAGACAGAAGTCTAAGGGTATGATGTAACCATTTCCCATAACAGAATGGAAATGGGAGAACATCACCATGGACTTTGTCACTGGACTTCCAAGGACATTAAAAGGAAACAATGCAATCTGGGTTGTGGTAGATCATCTTACAAGGACTGCACACTTCATTGATATTTGGGAGGATTTATTATTGGATCAACTGGCATAGATATATATCAGGGATATGGGAAGGCTGCATGGAGTTCCACTATCTATTATGTCTGACCGAGATCCAAGATTCACATCTATGTTTAGGAAAAGTCTTCATCATGCTCTAGATACTGAAATAAACTTCAGTACATCCGATCATCCTCAAACTAATGGCCAATCCAGGTGGACTATCCAAACACTTGAGGACATGTTGAGAGCATTCTCAATGGACTTTAAAGGAGGATGAGATCAACATCTTCCTCTGGTTGAGTTCTCTTATAATAATAGTTTCCACTTGAGCATCCAAATGGAACCTTATGAAGCCCTATATGGGAAAAGGTGCAGAACACCAGCATGTTGGGATGAGGTCAGTGAACGTAAGCTTCTTGGACCAGAAATGGTCGAAGAAATGGTGGATAAGGTGAAAATAATTCAACAACATATCAAGGCATCCTAGAGTGGACAAAAGAGTTATAAAGATAACCGTCGATGAGACCATGATTTTAAAGTTGGAGAAATGGTTTTTCTATGCATATCTTCGTGGAAAAAAGTCATGAGGTTTGGAAAGAAAGGGAAGCTAAGTCCAAGGCACATCGGCCCCTTCGAAATTATTGATCGTGTCAGGGTTGTGGCCTATCGACTAACAATTCCACCTACCATGGCCAAAGTACATGATGCCTTCCATGTATACCTCTTAAGGAAGTAAATACCGGACCCTTCACATGTACTCTCTTCTAAGGTGGTATAGTTGGAGGATGATCTTTCTTATGAGGAGAAACCAGTGAAGATCTTAGATCATAGAGAAAAAGTTCTATGATATAAGACAATGCCCCTCGTCAAGGTGTTGTGGAGAAACCACAAGTTTGAGGAAGCGACTTGGGAATCGGAGGAAATTATGAAGCTAAGTTACCCACATCTGTTTTAGTTTGGGAAAAGGAAATTTTGAGGGAGAAATTTCTTAAGGGGGGAATATTGTAACGACCCAAAGTTTCATTAATGGAAATACCTCTTGATCTAATTAAATGTCTATTTATGTAAAATGTTTATATAAAATGTCAACTTCTTTGGTTTTATGTTAATAATTTTGACCGTTGCTAATATAGCCGTTGAATAGTGATCTCATGATTAGTATAAATATATGGATTTAACAAATCCAATTTACTCATACAAAAGAAGCGATAGCCTCATCCAGTAGAATTTCTCCATACGAATCCCATTTGTCAGAGCTTGGAAAAGAGGTGGCATCCTTGGATTTTTCTCTTAACCAAGCCCAACCTGAGCTTCATCATGTTAAGCTCGAACATGACTGTCTACGGGAAAAGTGGAAGTTGATAGAGATTAGCACTCGAGCGATGTTATCCGAGCCACCCCAAGAGTCTGTCACCATCTCACACCTTACCCTTAGGTCTTATGCGGCTGTTTTAAGGGGTTATGTAACAAATTTTTAGTACTATGTTCATGTATATTATTTTTTCGTATATAATAATTAATTTACCTTCTTGTCATTATTGACACTTTGTAAATTGTTTTTTAAAGCCCAAATAATATTTTTTTAGTTAATATTCAGATACGAAATCTATTTTGTTGAATTAATGGATTTTTTAATTAAATAATAATTTAATAAAATATTATTATTAATTAATTAATTTTTATTAAATATAAATGATCTAATAATTTGATGAATGCAATTGTAATTTTTATTAAGGTTTGAAATCCATTTTTGTCAAAAACCCGTGAATTTTCGATAAATGTCAGTTTTTATTTTCAAAGTAAAAATTAACATATTTAAAAAAAAATTAGATAAAATTAATGTTATTTCTGGAATCAGGATGTTGAAATTATCCAAGGGTAAATTTTTCATAATTTTCTGAGACAGTCAAATTTTTGGGTAAAAATTAAATTCCGTTTAAATATATAATGTGTTTCATGACATCATAATGACCCAATAGCGATGTAATAAAATACTATAAGCTTTGTGTTTAGAAAATATATGTTTTTCCATTAAAATAATTTGATTTTGGGTTTGTTTGACTTATTTTACAAAGCATTAATGGACCCCTCAAGACTTATTAAACATCTTGTCTTTTTAAATTATTTTCCATGGGAGTGTTACTCAACTTTACAAAATCAACCACATTATTTTAAGAAGTTAGGACTTTGGATTTATAAAATATTGTTTTCCTCTTCCTTTTTCCAAAAACCATGGGCAAAAATCGTGAGCTTATTTGTGGTTTGGATTAGTATAATGTAAGGGGTCCCAAACCTAAATAATTAAGAATTCACTCACCTTTCCTATATAAACCCACCCAAGCTCCCACTTCCTATTCACTCAAAGCCTTTGGAGTTCATCCAAACTCGGTCCTACTCTCTCTATAATCCTACCAAGGTGCCCCAATCTCCCCTTAAACCTCTCTCAAGCCTCTCTCGAGCCTTTGGAAGCACACTTCCAAGTAAGGGTTTTCTTCCTTTCACTTTTTTGTCCAATTTTCTTAATATTGTTACGCCCTTTTAATTTCAATTATAAATGCTGGGGTATGGTTTCGGACCTCCCCCATACTTCCCTATTATTTTTTGAATGATTGGAGACCCCTTTCTCTCTCATTAAATGTCTCCCATGTACACCTGTTACTATGCCAAAATTCTGAATGGAACTTCTCTCTCATCATTTACATTCAAGCAATACTTTTGTTTCATGAATCTAAATTCCATTACAATTGTTGGGACATGTATCTATATGACCCCCTTACTGTCCATTTCATGTAGATATGATGATACACCCCTTTCTCTCTCATCAACCAATTTTATGAATTCTTATATCACGCCATTATGCTGCCGAAATTGCACCAATTTTCTAAGCCAATGCCATTGTGTAGTGAATACCATACCCATTTCTCCATCAAGGGTATTAAACTTCATGCACATTTACTTATTAATTATAAAGTTTCATTCCACATTCCTTTGTTGTGGAAAAAATGATTATGTTTTATGAATCCATGTTTTATGATCCATGTGGCACACTTACGCATGAAATGAAATGTTTAAGAAGGGTGCCCCCTTATAGCGCCACAATGCATTAGGTAAAGTATAGTATCATGATACATCATGTGCAATGAGTGTTGAATTATAATAATTAAAGTGCAATTAGGGTTTACTCGTGCTTCATGTGCAATGAGGATTTACTCATGCTTCATGTGCAATGGGCCTTAGCTCATGCTAATTCCATGTTAAGTGTTGTTGCCACATTTCCATGTTATGATTATCATGCTTTATCATGTCTTTATGTCCATGTTTCTGTTATGCTCCATTGATATGCCTATTGTCTAACATGTATTGTACTCCTCATGTATTCCATGTTTACTGCCTTACTGGACTTTACTGCTCACCCTTTTCTTATGCATGTCCTCAGGTTATCCCATGCAATGCTAAGTATGAGGGAATGTAGTGGTAATGTAAATGATGTTTTCAATAAAGATGTTGTATTTCATGTTTTAAGTTGTTATTTAATGATCTTAAGCCCCAAATACACTAGACCTCTCGATCATCCATGTTTTATCAAGTGAATAGTTTATGTAATAAATCATGTTTATGTTTGTAATAAAAGCAGGGATGTCCTATTACCTAAATTAAATTAATCATGAATTATTACATGATAATTAATAACCCCAAGAATTATTCTCAAACAACCCCTGAAATTCGAATAAAGAACTTAAAATACATACACACCATGCATTATACCTTCTTCTATATTTTAGCATCTGAACACCTCTAGATGAACTGAGGACATCCTAATAATTCCATGCGATTAAAAAACAGAAAAGGGTCAGAATACATAGTTACGAGACATAAATTATATTCTTATAAAACAATTATCATACTTAAAAATTCAAAACTAAATAGATAGAGAAAAAAAAGTTTCATCTGAACTACCACCTGATGAGATACCTATTAAGGAAATCCCCATCATAGGATAACAACCACCACATCATAAGATTTGAGAAAAACCACACAACATAAAAAACTAGTTCATAGACACTTTCCTAGGTATGATAATTGTCAAATGAGTGTAAATCCACAATAAGAAACAAGAGGAAAAAAATTCATAAACTAGAAATGGAAACATTTATAATGTAAAAAAAATTACAAGAGAATAGAAATGCAACAAACATATTTATATTTTGAGCGAAAAAATGTGAATAAAATTTCCAAATTCTATCATCCACACTATAGTTTTTATATAAGACAAGAACCTATAGAATATAATTCCAACACAACAACTTATGGAAGTGGACCTTGATCTCCACATGGAACTCATCGAATGTCACATCCTTATGAACATATATCTCTCCACAATCAATGACATGAGAGTTATATAATAAAGATCATGATAGATCTATGATGTGTAAAAAATATCACGTATCTTTATCATCTATGTGGAAAGTGATATCCAATATTCCACAACTCCAAAATGACGCAACACCTCAAAATACCCAAAAAATGAGGATAAATATTACTCCCATAAATATATCATCACTGACCATGATGAGGAGTCACCATTAAGAACATTTGATCACTAAAATCAAACTACAGAGGTCTCATCCTTTGATCAACATAGGATTAATGAAAATACTACACTTCCTTCATTCACACCTAAATTACCAGCACCATCTATGACATACCCTATATGAGTAAAACCCAATAATTACTACATCCCCAACCATATTTGAGTACAACGGGGAATGAGAATTTTGGTCACACAAATATTCAAATGAATCCATACCAATGATAGAGTGGAAACTATTGTTTTAAGAAAATTCAAAAAAGGAATTGTTCCTCATCCAGGAACCACTAAAATCCCAAACACAAGATCACAACATGTCTGCAAGGGTCTGGATGGTCAGCATAGTCTAATAGTTTTTCTGGAGATTAAAAGTGGTATTAATGAATAATTGGGAGATAAAATCATGTTAAATACCTCATTACTCCCTATAGGTACAATACAGGTAATGATTAGAGATGATTTTACTTAGGAATACATGGACTTTAACAACCTCTTGTAGATACTAGCTAGATAAAACCACTAGTGAGATCAACTCCTTGATCTCTATAAATTTGGATTATTTCATCAAATTATATAATATCACCCATATATCATTACATCCTCCCTGGTATTGAGAAAAACTGGAAACAATTTCTATCAATACTTCCTCCCACTTCTACTGGGAACATGTAACGACTGGAGAAAACCACTAGAAACACTCTGTATACCCATCCATTTCTGACAGACAAAAAATTGAGAAACCAACTCTACAACTGGATGATTCAACCCATTCAACAAAAAACGAAATCTGAAATATTTGTATATCTTATTCACATCATCTCTTACCACTAAATGGGATCTATGTAAATAATGGATAACAATATCGCGTATCAATAAAGGAATAGAAATCCTACCCTAGGATAACACCCAACGTTTTCCATCCCTAGAAAAAACATCATGAGAATCCAAAAAACCAATGGTACACTCTAAACCTCCACCTTAAAATCTCCAAGTAGAGACTCCTCCACCTATAACAACAAATAAAACTGAAATATCATCTAGAAAATTAAACCTCTTGCTCTAACCTATACCATATATAGATGCTTCACTAAGAGATCATTCATCACACTCTATGAATATAAAGATTCATGGAAGGAATCAACATGTTAATAAATTAATAGAGTATTATCCATATCATTTAACATTCTGGGAATATAATAAATCTTGATTTTGTAATACTGTGTGATTTCCACCAAATGAATTTGATGAAAATTAATTTCACACTGGGAGAAGACAATCCTAAGGATATTATGGTCATAAAAACCAAATTTTTTTTACAAGTGTGGTAATTTCTCACAACATTAACGAAAATAAAATATACACTTACTATAGATCATCTGTGGAATAGTTACAGTCATTAGATGTAACTAAGGAGACCCATAATAGAAAACTAATCTCTACTACATTAAAAAATTGACAAAACCAAGATGTGAAACATAATAGAAAACCACTAATTGAAATACCTGTACTAGAAAATAATGGATAAGAGAACTACCAAACTTCTCCTTTAGGAACATAAATGTTCCAAAAAACATATCAATTTATAAGAACACATGGTCATTCTATATCAAGGTTGTTAATGGAATTTCAACTAATGATAAATTATCTATGACCCTAATGTAATATCATACTTGACCAACGAACATTCACACATATCAAACTATCTTGGGGGATTCCTGAGAAAACACACCTCTACTGTTGAAGGATCCATTTCCACTCTTATTTGATATACATCATGCCTAAAGAAAAGGACTTAAAAATCCCAAAACATTAACTTCAAAAACTTCTCAAATAGCTTATCAAAGCGAAGAACACCCAAAATCAAAAAATAGATACTATGAATGATCCTCCTTATAAATGGAGGAAAAATGGATATCATCAATGAAAACCACCATGAAAAAACCTAAGAACACTCTAAAAACTTCATTCATTAAACCCATGAATCTGGCTTGAGTATTCATCACATCGAACAGAATCACAAAAAACTCATAATTCCCATGACAACAAATGAAATTTGTCTTCTAAATATACAAATACATCACTAGAATATGATGATATCATATCCAAAAATCGATCTCCATGAACTATAATTCTCACTTTAGATGATGGAATATATCATCAATCCATTGAATTTGATAGCAGTTCTATACTTTAACTTGGTTCAATTGATGAAAATCAATAAAAAGTAGTAAACTATCATCAACCTTATTCATAGTAAAATCTAGGTCACCCCAAGGTGACACACTCTTATAAACATAACGTATCCATAATAGATCATCGATAAATACTCATTTATCTTGAAAATTAGAAGGGGGAATCCTATATATAGACATTGATATTGGAGACATGTGTGGTGATATCTCTATCCCAAACTTAATCTACTGTGAAGGGGTTAAATCCACAACCTACTCTAGCAATACATCAGGGTACTATTATATAACCTTTGAAAACACTAATTGTTGAACATCCAATGAACTCAATATAATCTCATCCAGCAATGAGAATGAGAACAAAACAAGCATCTAGCCCATCTAAGGGCCTTACACCCCAACAAACATTGTTATCAATTTATCAGCTTCATAGAACAAAACATTCATTTTGAATGAATCGAGAATAAGCTATAATAAATACAACTAATCCATTCCAAGGATGATTTTATATAGGTTCATCTATTACCATATAAAATCTCCCCAAGATAATTATTTCCCAACACTAATTAAAAATCTCTAAATACCTCTTATAGGTCATCTTGACCCCCAATTGGTGTAGTTAATACTAATGGCACTAGAATCCTCTCTTCCTAAATCCCAAAAGAAAGGATGAGGTTACATGATATAATGGATTGAAATTCTCCTGAATTATAAAAAAGCATGCACCTATGTAGAAATAAACAAAAGGGTACATCTAATGAAATATATCTCACCAGGTAATGTAAACCCTAAAGCATGAATATAACCATGACTAGCTCTTTGAAATCACTAACCCTACTAAAAAGAATCTCTACTGCCACACTATTCTATATGATGATGAGAATCATCTCAAGGTTGTACTCTCCATGTCCCATCTCCTCTTTACTGATCCCAAACCAGTGTAGTTTTCTTTTTCTACCTCAACTGAAATAGCCTTAATGGAGCAAGCTAAAGTGAAACACCAAGCACATGATGAATTTTTATAAAGGTCTATAATTCTCACCACTTGTGACCTTATAATACAAAAAAAATCATGTATCTGATCCCTTGTAATAGGTCTGAGAACCACCTCCCATGAGAAATGTGACGACGAAGGATGTGACCTAACCCTGGCTGACCAATAGATTTTATTCCCTAACAACTGGGAACACTAGATCATAGATCCACTACACAACGAATCATGAAGAGTCCCCACTCATGATGACCAGGTTATATATAGTTTCCTCTCAATAACATCTTCTCTCTCTAGAACCACTAGATATATCATCATAATAAAAGGGTTGGACTATCCTTGGATTTTTGGACACAAAACCTACTAAAATTAATCTTATTGGCCTAATCATTGGGAAATAAGTATGAATCATATCATATAAGGTTCTTGAAATGGATCCCAAACTTTCACACATTGAAACTTGCTTATCAGAGGGTAAGCTTCTCATGGTGACAATCCACCTAGTTTAAGAATGAAACTTTTCTCAATAATAGTCTTAGAACATCTCCCATGATACTTCCAACTATAAGAAATACCTTAAGAATAAGAATTAGCACTGCCTCACTGCTCCACACAACATAATCATAACTAATGAAATACAAGGCTCCTTTTGAGAATAGGTTGAATTGAAAGTGATTTTAAACTCATCCAAGTAGTATTATTCGAATTAATCTAAAATGTTGGCCTCATAATTATATAGACTCTGGAAGTGAATCTCATAAGGTGTCATTATCAATGAATCAATGTCATCACCCTCCACTTTATAATGATTTACTAAAACATCCTACTGAATATCTTTGGGATAAAATTGATGAGAAGGTCAACCTGGATCGATTCTTGAAAAAAAATTATTGGAGCTCGTATATATAGAATAATGAATGTTTAACATTAATTAATTATGTGTTTTTAATATTTTTATGGTTTTAACCTATCCCAAGGTCTACCAATTTCAAACAAAGGCACAATGAATAATGATACATGATCATTTCCTAAGTCTCTACCCTACAACTAGTATCATTTGATTTAGTAGTCTTAGTAATCATAAAATTTCACACATCATATCACAAGGGGCCATAAACACCTATGGCTTTGACCGTATCCTATGATTATTCCACTCACCAAACATATTTGAAATTGTCTCCCTATCATCCCATGTAATCTCACATGTGATTTAGTATAAAATCCATTCTATCCGTCAACCCAAACCATTGATACCACTCATTCCTGACCGCTCCCCCTAATTTTTTACCCTTCCTTGGTTGTCAATGAGATAAATAATATGGTAACTTCCAAATTAATTCCTATAATAGGGTATGGGTTGGTTACTAGAACAAATTTTATAATAGACATGCATATGAGTGGCGTTACACTTTTAATGAACATGTCGATTAGAGGGAGATTAGATATATACAAGAATCGAAACCTGATTAGACAAACAAACAAACAAAAGAATTTATATGTAAATAAAACCACAGTTGAAAAATTCCATTATACACTTTACTATAAAAAATAAGAGGAAAACCACTTTTAGAAAAAGGAAAAGATGATAGGAACCACAGAGACCAAACAGTATCTGACAAATCATGAGCCAGTATTATCTAGAATTATAACAACCGTTATATATCTAAACAAAAAAATAGTATTTATATACATATGGTGAGCATTAGAGTATAGTCAATAGGATCCTCCCCAGAGCCTATCATGTAAAAGATAACGAAACCATGCTAAACTATAGTTGAAAACAATGAAACTAACTCATCACCTAAATCGGTATACTAAGTTCCCAACCCCACCATCGATAACTATCACTATGTATCAGATAAAAGAGAGAATATAATATAAGAATGAGTCATAAAGGGTACCCCACTCCTACCTCCGCACTATTTTTCTACTCTTCCTCAACATTTCATGTCCCGAGACATCGCTCTCCAAAACAATGTTGCCTGGAAACACCTAGTCAGTGAATCACAACATTAACCTCATGCATGACATCATCATATTATCCAATCCATATATCTGTATATAAAACTAATTAGTTTATAGGATACACCTTATCATGTATTACATGTATAAAACATAAGGTATTACTCCCAAAATCCATTACAACCCATAAACAGAGTAAATACCACATGAAATCACAACCTATACATGTCATGCATATGATAAATCACTGTATACTGAATCCATAAATAAATGTACATGAAATAACTACAAGACATCATATCCCTTGACATAGATATATATGAAAACTAACTCTCATATATTCAAGATTAAGTTAGTACAAAGATAATAAATAATGGTCATAGGGGGTAGTCATCTATCTATCCTCCCTTTAAAATGTCGAGAAAGACACCCTCCCAGAGTCCACTAGGTGTCAGGTAACCTAACCAACATGGCTGGGGTAACATATGAAATCAAATATTTTACATTATATAATATAGTATAAAAACACAATTTGTGAAAAATCAATTATTAGACTCAACTATCGTTAATGTTTCTCAGATTCTCAGTTGTTGCTGCCAAGACCAGATATCCTATTACCATAGAAATTGTTTTTATGAGATACAATAATTACTTTAAATTTTATCATTTCCATCTGTTAATTTATTTATTTACAATTAAATTAACCATTAACATTATTTCCTGATACAATAAACTAACCATTAGAGTAAATTCCATCCCCTCAATGCATAATCCAAATGGAGTCCATGGTTTATCAAGATTAATATCATTTCATCATTTTCATTATATCAATAAAAAATACATGAGTTATGAATTATTTAATTCCTTATTAAAATTATTACATAATCCATGTAATATTGGAAAACCATTATAAACTACTACAAAGCGGAACCATGTAACCATTAACATCCATATTTCCCAAGAAGTGGGGAAATGAATTCTTTTAAAACAAGAAATCCTGCTATAGACCATTAAAAAATTTAGAAGAGATCCTATGAACTCTCATTATACAATTAAAGGGTAAGAAAATATTCCATAGGTTCTATTATCTTTAGTTGCATCCTCAAAACCCACATGCATACCCCAATGCATCAGTCCATCACATGCATCGTCTAATACAACATCATCCAGGCCTCCCACCAACATTAAATTAGCTACCCCATGATAAACTATACCAAGATGATAATAATCTAGGCATCCATACACTATAACACATCTCATATAGAGGCTCACATCCAAATCACATCATAAAATTATTAGGGAAAAAAGAACATCTAGTAAGGAAATATAAGCCTTAAAATATGGCATCTAACATTCAAACATAAATAAGAACCCATTACTATAATCTAAAGTCAATAATCATTCTCAATTAGAAGGTAAACTAAGGCCCAAAGAATTATATTTATTAAACAAAAAAATTTTCATTAATTTTTTTGAGTAAACAGATTCATTATTCATATTTTTCCAATAAATTAAACATAAATAACCAAAAAATAATAATATATCAATATTTAAACAAGATTTTATCATTTTTCCTCTCTCATTATCATGACTTTTTTTTATTTTCATAAATAAGAATATCATTATTAAAAGTTTTTTTTCAATTTTATTAATCACATTAAAGATCATTTTTAATTAAACATGCACATTACATAAATTTTATTTCCATAAAATTACAAGGAATAACATATTCAATACAATATGCCTATTCATTAATTCATGATATAATTAATTAATTAATTATAAAATTACATTATTCACTAATTTCCATCAAGAACAATATGTTTACCCAAATCATCATAATACATTCTAACTAAAAAACCATAAATATCACACTATCTAGAAAATTAAGAGGAAAATCACTATCAGGGTATAAAACACATCAACAGTTGATATCTAAACAATTATTTATTAATATGTATTAATAGTTAATTGGTTAATTCTATTTCTATCCATAGGGATAAAAAATTCTAAATTTATAGTTAAACATATTTAAATAGTGAATAATTGATCAAATTAAGAGGAAAATCACTATCATAGTATAAAACACATCAAAATTTGATATCTAACCAATTATTTATTAATATTTATTAATAGTTAATTGGTTAATTACATTTCCATCTGAAGGGATAAACCATTTTTTATATAAAGGTCAACATATATAAATATAGAAGCAATTATTCCCCTACATAAAATTAGTAAACGTTCATCACATGAGAACATAACAACATTGCAGATCCTAATCAAAAATCCCATTATAAGACGCATCCATCCAAAGGCTAAATAAAACCAATGAATCATAAAACATCCAAGAAATACTCTATTAGAAATATAGAGATGATTCATCATTATAAGGAATAAAATATAGGGAGAAACCATATTTAAGAACCATGAGATAAGGGGTATAATTTACCTTAAATTTCCATAGATCTGTGATAGAAGACCAAGGATAAATAATTATTGAAGGAATATTAATTCACCAGAAGAGAGTGTTTCTGGATCACTTATATGGTGGGGGAGTTTTAGGGTTTTAGAAAAAACATAAGGCACTATAAACTGTATAGGTTTGTAGAACAATGGATTTATATGACTTGAAACACTTTCAATTTAAATTAATTTTAGGCTATAAGACCTCACTAGAAAATGTTCCACCATAAACCAATTAATCACAAATTATTAAAATTCATGTAATTCACCATAAACTATCCTTAAATAAGACATGAAATATGAATAGAAAATGAGAAACACTTACATGACATGTAATCTCCCAACTTCAAACTTTTACCATCCAAACCCCTCTAGAATTACTCCATACCCTCTCTGAGAACCACAATCTTTAGAAACATGAATATGGAAAAAATAAATGGATCCATAATCTTATATAAATACTAATAAAATTTAATTAAAAACATTATAGAGGAATATAATGTCTTCATCATGAAAATATTTTTTTAAAAAATAAACCAAAATATCATAAAATATTTTTAAAATATTTTTCTTCTAAAAATAATCCCTGAAACCTATAAAGGCTGAAAATTAATTTTTATTATTCGAACACTTTTGAGGAAAAAGTGAGATACCGAACACGACTTCAAGGACTTAAATTAACCCAACCACCACGATACAAAAGTTTAAGGCCAAACAACTCATTTAAACTTACATGCAAGAGCCCCTACCCGGTATAAAAATAATAAGATTAGTTTCCTTCTACTCCTCGGAATAGGAAAAGAAAACCCATGCATGACTGCACGAGAATAGTACTGATGGGAAAGGCCTACCATCTCAAACATCCAAATTCAAAAAGAAAGGACCAGGAGAAAATCACTAATATGAACCCCATATGAAGCAACCCCTTGTAAGAGAACAGTTGTAGCGACCCTCAAACCTTGAACCGAAGGGCCACCAGAATCTCACCATCATAAAAGGTGTAATACAATGCCAAAAGTCCACAACTTCAAATACCAAACTTCACCCAAGACAACAGAAGAATTAACCAATATCCCACCACTTTACCAAAATCAACACCATAAATGAAAATATACAAAATCAAACCTGCAATGTAAGCTGAAGGATGATGGAATCTAGAACCGAAAGACCCTCCCCCTTTATGCCACACAGGGACCCACGCTGTGCCTCACCGGAAAGGAATCCAGCCATGCCGAGGCCTTTTCTGGTTGAAGCCATGCTAAGAACCAAAGTAAATACCAAAACCTTCACAAGGACTGTTGAAGGCAGATCCACGCCTCGCTGGGCCAACACTCTAGACAAAAGGGAAGATGAAGCCGGATCCATGAGTTCCCAAGCCAATACTCCAGTAAGACGAAGCCAGAGCCTCACCAGAACCATCGATGAGCCGATGAGCATGGGATGGGGATCAAAAGCCACGCCCACCTTACAGAGGCATGCTGGAATAGATATGAGGATGCCGATTCCGATTCCAATCCAAACCGTAGCACACCAGAGGAGGGAAGGGAATGAAATCAGAGATGAAAACCCTAGCCCATCGAGAAGGAAAGATCACTGCCGCTCATATGCCTTATATGGAATTACATCGTCAAGATTCATGGTTAAACATATAATCTACAACCTATAGTGGAATACATAGAACATTGATTGGTTTTCATGGTAGAGAAATCCATAGATGTTATACATTTTAATCCAAATATTTTATTTCTCATTTTTGGGAAAATCCAAATAGGCCTTATTTGAAAAAAAACATGATGATTCCATTCAATTTTTTTTATAAAGTAAAACATTTGAATTTTTTTTGTTAATGAATAATTTGGTAAATATTATAATAATTTTTTAAAACATTTTTAGAATACTGAGATTTCGATGATTTTTTTTTCAACCGAGGTTAAAAATAAAATAAAATTTTCTTAAACACACTATATGAATAATTTTATGTACCATGGGGAAGAAAATTATAATACATCATGAAAATTTCATTTATAACTAGGGAAGAATAAAATGAAACTGTTTTTTATAAAACAACCAAATTATTTCTCTTAATTTAAATTCATGTATAATAAATCCTGATTAAAGTGATATTTTAGAACAATCCCGTACAAAGATTGTAACAATAAAGTAAAAATTAATCATTGATTCAATTATGTGAATGAAATTTATACCCATATAAAAAAATTTTAATTAAAAACATAATATAATAATTATTATTTAAAAAAAATAGTTGAATGTCAAAGAGAATGAAGAATTAATATAACCCAATGGAAACAAATTGAGGTTTTAAATTCATTACCACATGGTAACATTCAATTCAAATAAACGTAGATGAAATAATTAAAATTAAAAACTAGAATAATGTGAACTATAAAATTTCATTACATAACATGAAAATGCCCACCATATATACTATATATAATAAATTAGGTTCATAACATTACAATATGCCTCAATGAAGGGAACTTGAGGTGAATTATTTTACCTCAAGCTTCCTTTTTGTTGAACACACTTTAACCTCATGAATAGTGGGTTTCAAAATTTTAATAGAATATACCTGAAAAATAATAATAATATCATATACAATCATTTTATAGCATCTTATCACCAATTTCTTAAATATCATTCATTATAACTATTGTTTCGGGTGATAACTGCTTTATTTTCTCAGGCATGTTTTAAGATGATATTTTTGGTTCATAAGAATATTATATAGTTACATAATAAAAATAATTGTATTAATGTTCTTAATTTATTTTTTCATTAGATAAAATATTATAATAATTGATAATTTAATCTCGGAAAATTGATTACATCGCTTTGTGGAGATGTTTGGATGTACATATGCATGATAAATATTATCTTTTTTCAACAAGTGAATGGGTAAAAAAGTAGGTGAATTAATTATTTATAATAAATATCATGTAATATATATCACATATATCCATTAAATATATCCTTATTATGTTCCATGTAAATCATAAGTGAAAAACAACTTACATCATTTTGTGAGGAAATAGTCTACCATACACACGAGTAAGGATATCATAATTTAAATGTCGTTGAAAGTAAGAAAGAATATGTAATATTATAATTAAATAATTATAATAATATCATATATAATATACTTATACATTTAATACATCATTATATATAATCATTAGCTGTGATGAGGGAAAAATATTTACATTAGTTCGTACGATGGTAGTCCACCGTACACACGATTGACAATTTTGTTTCCTATCTGATGGAGGTGGAGATGGATAAATATTAATACATAAAAATAATTGAATATAATTATATTGAAGATAATGAAGTTATTATATAGTATGTGTTAATACATAATTGGAGGTGAAAAAATAATAACAAAAAAATTATTACCTTCTCTTAGAGAAACCTCATTTGGATTTCCTTTTTAAAACACTAAAGTTGGTTTTTGGGAAGAATATCATATTTAGAATTTGGTTAAGGGTGTTGGATAGATATTTATTTAGGTTTTTTTTAAGAAAATTTTCTCTATAAGTGTGAATAATTAAAGGGAGGGAGTGTCTTTTTATATGTGGAGGAGAGAATACATATGAAATTGTGTAAAATATTGATGTTTACCAATGTTAGTCACATGAAAAAATAAAACATAATGAGCAATAATTGAACCATATAGGTTATAAGGTCCAAAGGGTTCCACAAAATGAGTGTTGGACATGTTTTAGACCATTTTTCAGCCTTATCATTTTAGATTAACTCCCTATAAACTCATTTTCACCTTAACAATGAGAATTATTATATTTACTTTTAATATTCATTATAGTAAAAAATTATGCAGACCCCATTAGATATTATAAATTATTCTTTATCTAAATAAGGAATCCATTTTTCCAAACTCAATTCAAACTAATTTTATATTTCAAATTAAAATTAAACCTATAGTCATGATAAAAAATGACTTTCAAACGAAAAAACATTTAAAAGGATAAAATGTTTTAATTTGAAAATTAAATACAAAATTTATTACAATGAAGTAATTTGGATTAATAAATATATAATTGAATTAAATTTAATTTTAATATGATATGGAAATAAAATTTGGATCATACATGCTTTAGAAGAAAATTAATTATTCATTAAAATATGTATTTTTTACTATTCATAGAAGAATGAAAATTTTTAGAAAAATAAAAAAAATCACCCTAAGATAATTTTCATATGATTATTTAAGAAATTAATATAATTTTATAAATAAATCTTCATTAAGTGTTAAAAATTATTTTTAACATAAGTTATCAAAACACGATGATACTATTATCTATGAAAAATATAGTTTTTCAGAAAGAATTTCTTTTTTGTCAACTAATTCTTATTTCATCTATAATTAATATATTTCCATTGAATTTATTTTATATATGTGTAAAACATATTATATTTATAATTTTGTTAGTACTCTTTATATATTCCAATTTAATGTCTATGATATAAAATTATTCTATTTTATATTTCCTTTGGACTCAGAGTTGTGTGTGTCATATGCTATCAAAGAGATAAAATTTAAAGAAATATATTTTTTATGCTGTTTAAGATCGGTGTTTCTTATCGCATATGATATCAAATACAATATTATTCTTTTATAATTTTTGGGTTTAATAGTTCGATTGATTATTATGAATAAGAATAAATAAATTATCATAAATTTATAGTTTAAAAATGTATAAAATAAATTTATTTTCTATCAAATGATTTGAAAATAAAATTATAGTAATCTAAAATTAAAAGAGTTATTTTTTTTTTGAAAAGTACATTTTATCAAGAAAATATGCTTTTATACCTTGTTAAATTAAATTTATCACTATGGTTTAATAATTTTAATGAAATATATATTATATATAATAAAATATTATAATATTCCTAAAATTTATTTTTTATTCATGATATTGGAACATATATCTAGTTTTTTGATTCAATTTGTTTTCTAAAAAAAAGTTACTGTGGCATTTTACACACTAATATTCACAAGGATTTTTGTTTCTATTTGAAATTGAATATTAAATAATGGATACCAAATTTTGAATCAGGGTGATCCAGTTTTATAAATAGTTTTACTTTATTTTTGGTCAATATGAATAACAAATATAGTATTTTTTCACCATGGTAATGGTAAAATAGGTAAAATGAAGTAACAAATTTACGATAAGGCTTTAAAATTTCCATAACACTTTTCCTTCTCCTATTGGATGATTAGAGTTTATATGTTTACATATAAGCCCCAAATATATGGAAACCTAGTGCCATATTTTTTTTATTGTGACCTTCATATTAATTTAAGAGAATAACAATGGAAAAATGTCACTCTCTGACTTCAATAACTATATATTTTCACATAAGGATAATGTAACGTCCTGAACCCAGGTGCCATGCTGTGGGTGCCCTGAGCCCGGTTTGCCACGTGACCTCATGTGCATTTCCCCAAATGCCAGAGGCTGCCGACTAGCAGCGAGGTCCCAGGTCTGATAGTGGAAAAACTATGCCCTCATTTGTCCAAGTGTAGTGCAGCAGAATACCAAAATAAATATACAACAAACAGTGGAAGCAGTAAACATACACAATTGAAATAACTACAGCAGTGGATATAACCAACAATATATAAGTGATTATGCGACATGTTCATGTTCTAAGAAAACATCCAGAACATGTTATACAACAATACAGTATAGCAGAAAACAGAGTACAGCAAAACAAGAAAAACAGCTGGCAGCGGCATCGCGAGGCTAGGCTCTGTCCCATGCCCTCCTACTCCTCAGCAACAGTCAAGTACCTATGTAGGGATTCTTTCCCCTATCTACACCTCCAGCAACATAATCTGTTTGGGCTGAAAAGCGTGACCCAAACAGGGTGTGAGAAATATATCTCAGTAGGTACCCACCAAAGGCATGTGCCCAACTGCGTGTAATCATGCAACAACAGTGTGCAGTAGTAAAATGAAATAAAGTAAGCAGTACTCAAAAGTAACTAATTACCAGTTATATTGCCATTTTATTATCCATTTAATTCATTCAAATATTAGAAATCACCACCGTGCATTTCTAAGTAAACAGTCCACGTCCTCAGACAAAAAAACCTTACCCTCAGGTAAGCAGAATCCAACCCGCAGGTATAGCCCTCAGGTGTAAGATAAATTGCCCTCAGGCGTAGGAAGTGTCACCCTCAGTCACATAAGTCAATACCTCAGGCACGAAAGGTTTCCCTCAGGCGAAATACTATATCCCTCGGGCTAAATAGTGCAGTGCCCTCAGGCTAATCACAACAACGCCCTCAGGCCAAATACAACAACGCCCTCAGGATAAACAAGCAATCGGGCCATGCCCAACAGGTAAACAAGCAGTAACAAGCAATTCCTCTCAATTCAATTCTTCAATTACTACTTTGAAGGCATACCCTCGGGTATCCTGGCCAAACGACTAAATAGTAAAACACACCCCAGGGGTGGTTCCAGATCCAAGAAGAGATCCCAACCAGCATTTTAATATCATAGTTTAATCACCTATGCAATTCTAGGCATTAAACATAGCAACGACCTCAGCCACACGACACCCCAACATGGGTTCGTGGCACAAAAATGCACAAATCACACAGCAGTTAGAAAATAAACACAAATACACCTACCTTATACGTCAACGAGCGTTATACCTAAATGCCGATTCCAGAAACTCCCAAGAAAAGCATAGATCTGATGAAGAACAAAACCCATTCAAACTTAAATAACTTACGTTAGGAGAATAATTGGAAAGAACAGTATGAGGAGAGGAGAGGGCATACCCGTGTGGTTCCAACGAGATCGTCTGAAGCCGAATCGGATTCCAGACGAACGCCCGGTGGATCTTCAAAGATCTGGCCTGCTCCTTTGGCTCCAAAACGGCTCAAGTTCCTCCTCTTCCAAATGAGGAGGCTACTACTAGTATTAAGCCGAAAAAACAAAGTACACGGTGTGTACTTCCAAGTACATGGCGTGTACTCCCTTCATTTAACTGTTCACTTGGCGGCACCGCCACACTGTTCATCAGTCGACATGAGTAAATGACATATACTCTCGAGTACATGGCGTGTACTGTCACCCAGCTGGCGGTGACTCCACCGCCTTATTATTCAAGCCTGCCAACTGAATACATGACGTGTAAGGTACCACTACATGGCGTGTAGTCGGTTCCTACACCCCTCGTCACCGAAAAGGCTACACGCCCCGTGTACTCATCCCAACACGGCAAAAGTACACCGCCTGTGGATACAGTACACAGCATGTAGTTCCAAAATTTAGGATTTTTCCCCATTTTCCATATTTTCTCAAAAAAACTAAGGAAAAGGGAAAGAAGAATCTCGTACCTCTAAAACAAGAACCAGGTTCTTACAAACTTCCCCCCTTATAGAAATTCGTCCCTGAATTTCCCTTCCAAGGGTGGCGAAGAGAAAACTCAGAACAGCTCTGGCCACTGAGCATGCACGTCGTCCTCCTGCTCCCAGGTCTCGTCCTACACTCGGCCATGCTGCCATAGCACCCGCATGAGAGGAACTGAACAGCCTCGGAGAACCTTCGTGCTCCTGTCAATGATACAGATCAGATGCTCATCAAAGGACACATCATTCTGAAGCTCAACCTCCTCTGGCTGAAAGGTGTGAGACAGGTCTGAATGGTAGCGACACAACTGAGACACGTGGAAGACGTCGTGCATGGCTCGGTACTGCTGTGGTAACTGCAAACGATAGGAAACCATCCCGACTCTCTTCAGAATCTCAAATGGTCCCACATACCTCGGTGAAAGATTACCCCATCTCCTGATCCATTTGTGTCCCAGCCTCGGTGAAACACGCAAGAAAACCTGATCTCCGACCACGAACTCCAAAGGTCATCTGCAATGATCAGCATAAGACTTCTGATGAGACTGTGCAGTAGCCATTTGCTTCCGAATCAACTGGACCTGCTCAGATGTCTCCTGTACAAGCTGTGGCCCCAGTAAAGCTGCCTCACCTGCCTCTAACCAGCACAAAGGTGATCGACATGGCCTACCATATAAAGCCTCGTATGGTGCCATCTCTATAGTCACCTGAAAACTATTGTTTTAGGAAAAATCGACTAAGGGTATATGCTTCTCCCATGATCCCCCAAAATCTAGGACGCATGCATGTATCATGTACTCAAGCACCTGTATCGTACGCTCTGACTGGCCATCTGTCTGAGGGTGGTATGCTGTGCTCAGAAGCACCTATGTACCCAGCACCCTCTGAAAACTCTGCCAGAAACGAGATGTAAAGCGGGCATCCCTATCTGAAACAATAGAATGAGGGACCCCATGAAGACGTACGATCACTCAGATATACATCCTTCCGAGATCGTCCACATCGAAGGTCTCCTTGATTGGCAAGAAGTGAGCTACTTTTGTGAGTCTGTCCACAACAACCCACACAGTGTCATTGCCTCAAGGTGACCTTGGCAATCCCGTCACGAAATCCATCGCGACATCATCCCATTTACACTCCAGAATGGGAAACTGCTGTAACAGCCCAGCTGGTCTCTGATGCTCTGCCTTCACCTGCTGAAAGGTGGAACAGCTCGTAACAAAACCAGCTATCTCTCTCTTCATACCCGGCCACCAGTACTGATGTCTCAAGTCTCGGTACATCTTGGTAACCTCGGGATGAACTGACCAAGCTAAAGCATGAAACTCCTGTATCAGCTCCTCGCGTATATCCCCTGGAACCCATACATGTCCATGGAAACGAAAAACCTCATCATCGCCTATCGTCCAACTGGGAGGAGGGTCCTCACTTGCCACTGAATCCCATAGAACTAGGCCTTCTGAATCTGATAGCTTCCTCATACTCACTCTATCTAGGAGGGTAGAAGTCACAGCTAATGAGGAAAGATAAGTCTACCCCTGACTGTCATGCACCTCCAGATACATCTCAGGGAACAAAGCCATAAGCTACCACTCACCACTGGCCTCCTGCACTTCCTGTATCTGAGTCTTCCTACTCAGTGCATCAGTTATTGCATTACTTTTACTAGGTGTATAGGCAAGCTCAAAATCAAAGGACTGTAGGTATTCAACCCACCTTCTCTGCCTTAGATTCAGGTCAAGCTGAGTAAAGATATACTTGAGGTTTTTGTGGTTGGTGAAAACCATAAAATTCTCTCCCAACAGATAATGTCTCCAACAGCGCAATGCATGCACAATTGTAGCTAGCTGGAGATCATGCATCGGGTAATTCCTTTCATGTGGCCTCAACTACCGAGACTCGTATGCCACAACTCGGTCGCCCTGCATCAAAAAGGCTCCCAGCCCAATCCCTGATGCATCACAGTAAACTATATAGATCTTCCCCTGCTCTGGGAGTATCAGGATCGGTGATGATGTCAGCCTTCCCTTCAGGTCCTGAAAAGATGTCTTACAAGCCTCTGACCAAACGAACTTCACACCCTTCTTAGTCAGACCGGTCAACGGTGCTGCTAAGCGGGAAAAGTCCTGTATGAAGCGTCTGTAGTAACCAGCCAGCCCTAAGAAACTCCGTATCTCAAACACATTCTTGGGCCACTCCCAAGAAACTACCGCTCTCACCTTCTTTGGGTCTACTACAACTCCTGCTTCTGAGATGATATGACCCAGGAAGTGAATCTGGTCCATCAAAAAAGTGGCACTTCAAGAGCTTAGAATATAGTCGATTCTCTCTCAGCGTACTCAATACGATCTCAAGATGGGTGGCATGGTCGTGTCGAGTGTGAGAGTACACCAAGATGTCGTCCATGAATACTACCACAAATGAATCAAGATACGGATGGAACACACGATTCATCAGATCCATGAAAACTGCTGGTGCGTTTGTGAGTCCGAACGGCATAACCGTATACTCATATAGACTATACCTACTCCTAAAATCTGTGAGAGGAATATCAGATGGTCTAATGCGCAGGTGATGATATCCGGATCTCAGGTCAATCTTTGAGAACACTCGTGCTCCACGAAGCTAATCAAACAGATCATCTATCCTCGACAAGGGATATCGATTCATAACCGTCAACTGGTTCAGCTTCGGATAATCCACACAAAGTCTAAGGGTACCATCCGCCTTCTTTGCAAAAGGGACCGAAGAACCCCAAGGAGATGTACTGGGTCAGATAAAACCCTTTTCCTGCAACTCCTCTAACTGCCTATTGAGCTCTTGCAACTCAGGTGTGGCCATCCTATAAGGAGGAATGGACACCGGTGCTGCTCCTGGCACTAGCTCGATAGAGAAATCCACCTCACGCACTAAAGGTAGGCCTGAAAAGTCATCCGGGAAGACATCCATGAAATGATCAAAAACTGGAGGTAAACCTGTCTGACTAGTCCCATGGTCATCCAGATATAAGCTCGAAATCTGGGCTGTGACTCCACCTCACCCATGATTCTCTGGTCCAGCTCGACTCGCCTAAACATCCCATTCTCCCTTGTATAGAAACTCCCCGCCCTCTGGTGACATGAAACACACCCTGCGACGATAGCAGTCTACAAAGGCTCGAAAGGGAACCAACCAGTCCATCCTGAGAATGACGTCATAGATCGTCATCTCCAGGACATAGAGGTCCCAAAGGAAGTGACACCCACCAACCTCAAGGGGGAATTCCTTTCACTGATGCACACCAACCATCCTATTCCCCAACGGAGTGTTTAGTGTCAAGATATGAGAAGAAGTAGAAACACCGAGCCCAAGGCTCTCCACAGCAGGTACAGATATAAAACTATGTGTAGAACTCGTATCAAAAAGTACTGAAGACAAGACAGAAGCTACTAGAATAGTACCTCTGACTATCGAAGGTCCGTGATCCTGCTCCTGCTGGGTCTATTGCACTGAATATTCTTATCCAGTGCTGCGGCCCTGCGACACAGCCTGGCTACCCTGAGCTGTCCTACCATGCTGCCTCTGTGATCCTGGTGTCTGGCTACCATGGCCATGACCACCGTCTTTGCCTGCATGCCCTGACAAATTCCAGTTCCTTGACTGGTAAGAAGCCATTGGTCCTGCTTCCGCATGTCGAGTCTGCACAGAACCCCTCTCACTAGCCACTGGTAGAAATGCCCTGCAAAAGCGCTGCAGATGACTCATCTTGCCGCAAGTTCGACACTCCACTGGGTCCCATGGACACTGCGGCCTCTTCTGCCCCTCTCTGCCACACTGGTAGCACCTGACCTGTCCACCTGAAGAAGCTTCCTGGATGGTACTGCCGCCCTAAGAGTAGTCCATCTGTCTCTTCCTCTTTCCAGCAGAAATAGTACCGGTAAATAGTGTTGAACCGCCCTGGCCCACACCACTTGATTCCCGCAGGTTCCTCTCTCTTATCAGCGCCTGATTCACAATCGCGTGTACAGTAGATAACCTGAAAACATTTACCAGCACTCGTATGTCATACCAAATACCATCCTAAAAACTTCTAGCTCTCAACGTCTCATCACCCACCAGCACGGGTGCAAAATGATGAAGCTCTGTAAAACGACCAGAGTAGTCCATCACCGACATAGCGCCCTGCTACAAATTCATGAACTCTCGAGATCTATCTGCCCTCAGCGTCTTGGGAAAGAAGAAGTCATAGAAGACTGCCTGAAAATCCTCCCACGCCATGTCCCTGTGATGCTTTGACTAGGTGGTAACATCCCACCACCTCTTGGAGGAATCACACAACATGTATGTCACGAGCTTGACCCTCCGACCTGGAGGCGTCTCAAGATGCTCGAAAATAGTCTTTATCGATCCTAGCCAAGACTCTGCAGCCTATGGTCTGCCATCCCTTGAAAACGTAGGTGGATACTACTGCTAAAAGATACACGTCAGCTCGGCCATAAATGTGGCAGCCTGCGGTGCTCCCTGAAAGGTCTGCATGAACTGTAATAAGCCTTCACGGAACTGCACCTCCGCACCTGTGTCCGGTATAACAGCTGGTGCCGCATCTGGCTCTGCTGGAGGATCAATGTAACACCCCGAGATTTTATAAATTTTTTTTTAATTTCATTAATGTCTTGTGTTATACGCTACACCAAAAGGAGCTTTCACAACACACATCTCTGACCTAGCTTGAATTACACGCAATCACAACCTTCCACGATAGCGTGTGTTGTACGCAACACCAAGTTTCGCTAAACAACGATATGCTATTAAGATATTATTAAAACTAGCCGTTATGAATAGTAATAACCACTTTTTGAAATTTTGTAATTTTATTTTTCAAAATGGACTTCATTTATGGATTCGGAGTATCAAATTTATCCTAAGGTGAAATTTTGGTACTTTTCGGATAACTTTCATATTCTGATGAATAGTGAAAATTAATAAATTTTAATTAAAAACAACTTTTTTTAATCGAAATAATTAATAGTGATAAATTATTAATTTGAGTGGTTTTAAAGTATATTTAGAATATATTTTTACAATTTAATACAATGTTGGTCATTATATGTAATTTCACATTTAAACAAGTTATAAACAAGTGTCAATCTTTTGATAGTTATTATCTCTTAAAAACACGCTATTTGTTGTGACAGCGGAAATTAATTATAAAATTAATTAATGAAACTTATATGTTGGGAATTTTGTAAAATAGAAATCATTTTTGAAATTCGGAATATCAATTATAACTTAGGGTGAAATTTTGGCATTTTTCTGAAAAACTTCAATTTTTGATGAATAGTGAAACCACTAAGTGGTAGGTTAAAAACTGAATTTTGCATAAAACTTAATTTTACCGCTTCTGTGAATGGAATTTCGAAAATCCAACATACACGGTTGATATCAGTAAGTAAAATGTGGTTCAATGAGATAAAAATAATTTTTTGGTGAATAGTAACTTTTTACTTTTTTTACCGCGGTTAATAGTAAATAGGGTAACTAAGGGTAAATATGATATTACTATTACCCTAACACATGTCCTAATTCTATTGGATAAGTGTAATTCGACCAAAAACAACCTTATGAATATAATATGACCATTTAGGTCCACTTGGATTAGATTATGACATTTAATATTATTTTATTTAATGAATAGTTAAAATAGTTTAAATCACAGTTTAAGAAGTAAATAATTTTTAATATGGGGTTATACATAAGATAAATTCGACTATAAATATTCATTAGAAAGCTAAAAAGATTTCCTATGTAATGGTATTTTATTTGTAATTTTTAGACATTAAATAATTTAATTTATTTATGACACAATGATGATTCAGTAATTATCTTATTAATGAAATATTGACATAATTGATGTTATAAACAACAAAATAAATGTAATTTGAGACTTTTTATGAATTCCACTAATTTTATAGGTTACTATTATATATTAGTGTTGATTTAATCAACTTTTTTTGAACATATAATTCTGTTATTACTTTCACAAAAATCATATATCAAATAGTGTCAAAATTGACACAAAATAGTTTTTAAATCAAATATTATATTATTAATTGTTATTTTATTCCTAAAAATCTAAGGTTCGGCCAAATGACTTAGATAAGTATATATATATTAATAATAAACAATTTGGGATTCGTTTGGCATGTTATAGTAAG
The DNA here is from genome assembly GCA_963277665.1 of Viscum album. Taxonomy (NCBI): domain Eukaryota; kingdom Viridiplantae; phylum Streptophyta; class Magnoliopsida; order Santalales; family Viscaceae; genus Viscum; species Viscum album. The sequence goes on from OY728164.1 coordinate 1,262,097,370, forward strand.
TATATTAACCATATAGTGTAAGAAAACAAAAAGACACGGAAAAAGTTAAATTATTTAACTTAGAGTTAAATCTAATTGATAAGGTTAAAATAATAACCTAAACATGTCTAAATCCTATTGGTTGATAGGATTTCAACCCATACCTACTTTAGCTTCGAAATAAGACCCTTTGGAACCATTATAAACCGATTTTGACTTTAATATAAAATCATATTTTGAGATATTCCTAAGGTGCCCCCTCCTCCCTTATAAAAGGGCACCTCCTCCCTCTCTTCCTTACACAACCTTGAGCCTTCAAGCTCGGAAAAACCCTGACAAAATCCCTTCTCCACTTCCCTATAATAATCCTAGAGGTCCTGGTATTCTTCAAAGACCAATCTTAGTTCCCTAAGTGGAGGATTCAAAGAGGCGTTTCAAAGAAGAGGTAATATCCATTACCGATCTTTTTCAATTTCTTTCTTCTTCAACTTCTTCTTATTTATTTATTTCAGGATAAAGTAATAACATCAGTATTTCTTATATACTGATATGTTATTATAAATATAAAACAACCCTAATTCACCTTCTATCCATCCTACGGAAAAATGAAATCACCGCGCGTGCGTACGTACGGAATACCGTCTCTACGCTGTGGTGTAATCTATTTTCCACCACCACCTTAATAGGATGGGTATAATGGTGTAATGAGTAACTATGTATGATTATTAAAAAGTTATATTAATACTGAAATAGTCTACATACATTTCAACACAATTCCACGACCATGGGAACGATATCATCGCTCGTGCGTACGTACGGACTACCGTCTCCACGACGCGATAAGATTCATTCTCAATGATTAACCATTCATGAATGAATATAAAGTATATATAATAATTAATAATGAAATATATGAAATAATAATGATACTAGATTTATTTAAATTTATATGTATGTCATCTACTTAATTCCATTCACTTCAATAAGGAAACGAAAACAGCGTTCATGCGTACGTACAGACTACCGTCTCCATGAATGGTGTATTTCATTCCATTTATCGATATTATATATATATATATATATTCTGAATATATATTATATATAAATCATGTTTTACATTCTGGATATAAGTTATCATGATCCAAGTAATCATATTATTAATTACAAGTTAAAAACACGAACGACAAATGAGACGATTTTACCCAAAATGCTACTTTAACATGAATTTACAAAATAACGGGTAATATAAAGTCATAAGTGGACCATATATGATATAATAACAATGAATATGATTCTGGAATAAGTCAATAAAATGATTTAAATCATTATACAGGAGGTTCAGACACTTACAAAGCAAGTCCGACCTAAGGTAAGGGAAATATCACAATCTCATTTTTATCCGAGATTGTTTATACTTTAGTATTTACTGGGGTGTATTTTATCATCCATATCCATGTTTCCTCAATATTTAGTATTATTTCTATCAACCTATAACTGTTTAAGTCCAATTTTACCCTTCTTTGAGTTTTTAGTGAAAGATATGAAAGGAGTCTTTTGTCGTTTTTCGTACGAGGTACTTTTTGACTTTTCCGACCAAAGTACGAAAAGAATGTTTATTTAACTTATACGGCATGTATGGATTTTTAAAACATTATTTCCAAGAATATTCCTTTACACGTTTTCAAGTTTATTTTTAATCAACCTCTTTTAGTTTAAAGTTGTATGACATGTTATGAAAGGAAAAATGTTTTTGAAGAAGAAAGGATATTTTCCTCAAGAATGGAGTTCAAGTGTTTTATCAAAATTATTTTCCATATAAGATAATAAAGGGTTCTGTTTTTATCCCTATTATTACATTGATTTGATTATGTTGTGATGGAATTATTTTTATGAATTCCTTTATCTTATATGAATTGTTTTATGATGTCACGATGTTTAAGATTCCAATTTGTATTACATGGGTTATGCAATGATGTATGATTTATGATTTTGTGGCGCACATAAGAATGGTATCATTATGAGATGGGTGGGACCTATATCTCCCTCCAATGCATTGGGTAAAGATTTTATATCTCATGAGATAGACAGGGCTGGAACGGTAGGTTATACTGGTTCAGTGAAACAGGACTGAAATGAGGGTGACTCGGTTCAGAAAGGGACTTTGTCCACTAAGATAGTCTTGGCAATGAGTCTTGACTAACAAGAAATGATTCTCTATGATTGCCACAAAGTTTCATGTTTTAAGTTATGATTATTGTGATTACATTTCACTGCCATGATTTATCCCATGTTATGAAATTATGATCTCTTTTGCAGGTTAAGATTTCCAAAAGTTATGTGCTTGTGTATACGATGAGATTTATATTTCTTTTTTTTACCCTTACTGAGCATTTGAGCTCACTTCCCTAGGATATAAAGAAAGGTTTTAGGTATAAAAAAAGGGGAAGATCTTTATGGGAGATATTGGAGATCTTTCACCACGATTAGAAGATTACGTTCCGAGTTTCCAAAGACACTAAACTATTACGATCCTTGTGTGTGTATTTTTTGTTATGTACTAAGTATTCCGCAAAAGTAATGTAATGTTCATGTACATTAAGCTTCGGGTCTCTACAGTTGGTATCAGAGGAAAGGTTTAGTCAACCTTTGGAAACTAGGATGCGCAAACGTTAGTGAGATCCCTAGAGATATTTCTAAGGTATGTCAAGGGATGTCCCTAAGGTTAAGTATACATATAGGTTATAGTACTAGAATTACGCTAACGATCATAGAATCAAACCTAAGATGTTAGATATTGAAGGTACTCCCCCTTTATTATGTTGTTTTCCCCTAGCATGATTTTTTCCTCTCACACTATTCTTTTTGGGTTTTAGAAAATGGCTGGAAACCAGATGATTCACGATAATGGAGAATATGATGGACAATGGAATGATATTCTTCATAATGAAATGGGATATGGAAGTCCAAACATCATTATTATGCCGAATCATCAATCTCATAATATGATCAATAAAGTAAAATTTGGTAAGTTTCCTGACTCGGCTAATAAGAGAAAGATGGAGTTTCATGATGATCATAGAGGAAAGAAAGTTCAATTTCCCCTATGTAAATCATGTGGGAAGAGGCATCAAGGAGAATGTTTCAAAGGAACTGGAAGATGCAATGGGTGTGGAAAAGAAGGACACAAAGCAAGTAAGTGCAAAGGAAAAGGTTCAGTTAACACCATGGATGAGGATAATGGTATTGCTACGACATCAACAATGGTTAAATGTTTTAAATGTGGAATGTACAGGCATTATGCAAACCAATTCCCTAAGGGAAAGTCTCATGAAGAGAATCAGTATGGTCGTATGGGAAGTATTTATGTTGATGATGATGAAGAGACTACAAATGATATGTTAGATTAAAGAATTGTTGAAGCACGGTCAATGGTTTAAGAATGTATTGGAATGATTACATGTTTATCATGTGTAATGTTGTATAAGAAATCTCATGGTACTATGGAATAAAGAGACATCTAAGGATTGTTACACTGTTGTCTTTCCTTGAGTTATGAAAGTGTATGATTAATGGTACAACTATCCATGAAAGGTTATTAAGATATTTTTGGAATTTAGATGATATGCGCATAATGAAGGGATAAGGAGAAAATTAAATGTTTAACAGTATTCATGAGCTCATGATTGATATAAGGACTAAGTGATATCATGGTTTGAGTATATAGAATTTTGAGGATTTTGGTATGTGGAAAGTGTTAACGTTTAACTGCATTCATGTTTTCAATATGGTTCAATGGGTATTCAATAGAATACATGATTAAGGCCTTTGAATGTTTAGAATATGTCCAACAAGACATATCTTATCATATATGGGGATCAACGATGGTATTAAATCTCTGAAATCGTTTTCACTATATTATGAGAGTGGACTGAAGTATTATGGATAAGACTAAATATTGTTGGACATAAGTTAGTATTGTTTAAGGATAGAGGTTTTTTTCGATATTATTGATGGGATGTTATAGTAATATAGTTTTAGAAAAAGGACAACCTTCTGGACGAGCGACAGCCCATCGCGTCGGACAAGGCTGTGGGAATCGAACCCACAACCGAAGTGCGACTGGCCTTTATCGCCTACCACTGGCCTACAAGAAGTCCCTGTTTAGTAGAAAATAGTTTTTATTATATTAAGAAGTATGATATATGAAGTATAAGTTCATTTTAGGAACCATATATCATTAATCTCACTATAGATGGACTTATGTATTTTTTGATAACTTTTCTAACCTTTTGAGACAGATGGAATGACCCATCATTCTATCACATGATCTGCTAAAACATCACGAATGACATATTCAACTTCATTTCTTTAAGAGATGAGGTAGAAATTGTCCAAAGAACGACAAACAGTGAGACTATACCAAAATCACGAAAGTATTTCTTCTAATTCCAATTTCATCAACTTTAGGGAAATGATCTTGAAAACCAAAAATGTTGTCCTAGTGCTTTTATATCTAATTAATCAGATGGTACCTTAGATCGTCACAAATTTATGGATTTGTGATTGATAGCTTTCCCATATCCATGTTCTCTACCACTCTCCATCAGAACATGATGGTTAGATTTCTCTTCCATATCCATATTTTCACCTATGTGGAAACCCAGTGATTAGTTTATTTGGGTAACCGTTACGTTTCATACATTTGTTTTTAAAGATTGGTTTTGGTATTCCTTTTAACGACGTGGGTTTCGATTAAAGAAACATTCGAATAGTAAACCATTTATAACCCCGACGAATTTCGAGTGCGAAATTCATTTTAAGGGGGGTAGAATGTAACACCCCGAGATTTTATGAAAAATATTCTTTTTAATTTCATTAATGTCTTGTGTTATACGCTACACCAAAAGGAGCTTTCACAACACACATCTCTGACCTTGCTTGAATTACACGCAATCGCGACCATCCACGATAGCGTGTGTTGCACGCAACACCAAGTTTCGCTAAACAGCGATATGCTATTAAGATATTATTAAAACTAGCCGTTATGAATAGTAATAACCACTTTTTGAAATTTCGTAATTTTATTTTTCAAAATGGACTTCATTTATGGATTCGGAGTATCGAATTTAGCCTAAGGTGAAATTTTGGTACTTTTCGGATAACTTTCATATTCTGATGAATAGTGAAAATTACTAAATTTTAATTAAAAACAACTTTTTTTAATCGAAATAATTAATAGTGATAAATTATTAATTTGAGTGGTTTTAAAGTATATTTAGAATATATTTTTACAATTTAATACAATGTTGGTCATTATATGTAATTTCACATTTAAACCAGTTATAAACAAGTGTCAATCTTTTGATAGTTATTATCTCTTAAAAACACGCTATTTGTTGTGACAGCGGAAATTAATTATAAAATTAATTAATGAAACTTATATGTTGGGAATTTTGTAAAATAGAAATCATTTTTGAAATTCGGAATATCAATTATAGCTTAAGGTGAAATTTTGGCATTTTTCTGAAAAACTTCAATTTTTGAGGAATAGTGAAACCACTAAGTGGTAGGTTAAAAACTGAATTTTGCATAAACCATAATTTTACTGCTTCTGTGAATGGAATTTTGAAAATCCGACAGACACGGTTGATATCAGTAAGTAAATTGTGGTTCAATGAGATAAAAATAATTTTTTGGTGAATAGTAACTTTTTACTTTTTTTACCGCGGTTAATAGTAAATAGGGTAACTAAGGGTAAATATGATATTACTATTACCCTAACACATGTCCTAATTCTATTGGATAAGTGTAATTCGACCAAAAACAACCTTATGAATATAATATGACCATTTAGGTCCACTTGGATTAGATTATGACATTTAATATTATTTTATTTAATGAATAGTTAAAATAGTTAAAATCAAAGTTTAAGAAGTAAATCATTTTTAATATGGGGTTATACATAAGATAAATTCGACTCTAAATATTAATTAGAAAGATAAAAAGATTTCCTATGTAAGGGTATTTTATTTGTAATTTTTAGACATTAAATAATTTAATTTATTTATGACACAATGATGATGCAGTAATTATCTTATTAATGAAATATTGACATAATTGATGTTATAAACACCAAAATAAATGTAATTTGAGACTTTTTATGAATTCCACTAATTTTATAGGTTACTATTAAATATTAGTGTTTATTTAATGAACTTGGTTCGAACATATAATTCTGTTATGACTTTCACAAAAATCATATATCAAATAGTGTCAAAATTGACACAAAATAGTTTTTTAATCAAATATTATATTATTAATTGTTATTTTATTCCTAAAAATCTATGGTTCGGAAAAATTACTTAGATAAGGATATATATATTAATAATAAACAATTTGGGATTCGTTTTGCATGTTATAGTAAGTATATTAACCATATAGTGTAAGAAAACAAAAAGACACGGTAAAAGTTAAATTATTTAACTTAGAGTTAAATCTAACTGATAAGGTTAAAATAATAACCTAAACTTCTCTAAATCCTATTGGTTGATAGGATTTCGACCCATCCCCACTTTAGCATCGAAATAAGACCCTTTGGAACCATTATAAACCTATTTTGACTTTAATATAAAATCATATTTTGAGATATTCCTAAGGTGCCCCTCTCCTCCCTTATAAAAGGGCACCTCCTCCCTCTCTTCCTTACACAACCTTGAGCCTTCAAGATCGGAAAAACACTGCCAAAATCCCTTCTACACTTCCCTATAATAATCTTAGAGGTCCTGGTATTCTTCAAAGACCAATCTTAGTTCCCTAAGTGGAGGATTCAAAGAGGCGTTTCAAAGAAGAGGTAATATCCATTACCGATCTTTTTCAATTTCTTTCTTCTTCAACTTCTTCTTCTTTTGTTGTTTCAGGATAAAGTAATAACATAAGTATTTATTATATACTGATATGTTATTATAAATATGAAACAAACCTAATTCACCTTCTATCCATCCTACGGAAAAATGAAATCACCGCGCGTGCGTACGTACGGAATACCGTCTCCACGCCGTGGTGTAATCTATTTTCCACCACCACCTTAATAGGATGGGTATAATGGTGTAATGAGTAACTATGTATGATTATTATAAAGTGATATTGATACTGAAATAGTCTACATACACTTCAACACAATTCCACGACCATGGGAACGATATCATCGCTCGTGCGTACGTACGGACTACCGTCTCCACGACGCGATGAGATTCATTCTCAATGATTAACCATTCATGAATGATTATAAAGTATATATAATAATTAATAATGAAATATATGACATAATAATGATACTGGATTTATGTAAATTTATATGTATGTCATCTACTTAATTCCATTCACTTCAATAAGGAAACGAAAACAGTGTTCATGCGTACGTACGGACTACCGTCTCCATGAACGGTGTATTTCATTCCATTTATCGATATATTATATATATATATATATATATTCTGAATATATATTATATATAAATCATGTTTTACATTATGGATATAAGTAATCATGATCCAAGTAATCATAGTAATAATTACAAGTTAAAAACACGAACGACAAATGAGACGATTTTACCCAAAATGCTACTTTAACATGAATTTACAAAAGAACGGGTAATATAAAGTCATAAGTGGACCATATATGATATAATAACAATGAATATGTTTCTGTAATAAGTCAATAAATTGATTTAAATCATTATACAGGAGGTTCGGACACTTTCAAAGTAAGTCAGACCTAAGGTAAGAGAAATATCACAATCACATTTTTATCCGAGATTGTTTATACTTTAGTATTTATTGGGGTGTATTTTATCATCCATATCCATGTTTCCTCAATATTTAATATTATTTCTATCCACCTAAAATTGTTTAAGTCCAATTTTACCCTTCGGTGAGTTTTTAGTGAAAGATATGAAAGGAATCTTTTGTCGTTTTTCGTACGAGGTACTTTTTGACTTTTTCGACAAAAGTACGAAAAGAATGTTTTTTTAACTTATACGGAATGTATGGATTTTTAAAACATTATTTACAAGAATATTCCTTTACAAGTTTTCAAGTTTTTTTTAGTCAACCTCTTTTAGTTTAAAGTTGTATGACATGTTAAGAAAGGAAAAATGTTTTTGAAGAAGAAAGGATATTTTCCTCAAGAATGGAGTTCAAGTGTTTTATCAAAATTATTTTCCATATAAGATAATAAAGGGTTCTGTTTTTATCCCTATTATTACATTGATTTGATTATGTTGTGATGGAATTATTTTTATGAATTCATTTATCTTATATGAATTGTTTTATGATGTCACGATGTTTAAGATTCCAATTTGTATTACATGGGTTATGCAATGATGTATGATTTATGATTTTGTGGCGCACATAAGAATGGTATCATTATGAGATGGGTGGGACCTATATCTCCCTCCAATGCATTGGGTAAAGATTTTATATCTCATGAGATAGACAGGGCTGGAACGGTAGGTTATACTGGTTCAGTGAAACAGGACTGAAACGAGGGTGACTCGGTTCAGAAAGGGACTTTGTCCACTAAGATTGTCTTGGCAATGAGTCTTGACTAACAAGAAATGATTCTCTATGATTGCCACAAAGTTTCATGTTTTAAGTTATGATTATTGTGATTACATTTCACTGCCATGATTTTTCCCATGTTATGAAATTATGATCTCTTTTGCAGGTTAAGATTTCCAAAAGTTATGTGCTTGTGTATACGATGAGATTTATATTTCTTTTTTTTACCCTTACTGAGCATTTGAGCTCACTTCCCTAGGATATAAAGAAAGGTTTTAGGTATAAAAAAAGGGGAAGATCTTTATGGGAGATATTGGAGATCTTTCACCACGATTAGAAGATTACGTTCCGAGTTTCCAAAGACACTAAACTATTACGATCCTTGTGTGTGTATTTTTTGTTATGTACTAAGTATTCTGAAAAAGTAATGTAATGTTCATGTACGTTAAGCTTCGGGTCTCTACAATCAACTAGTATCCCATGGCCCACCATCTCTGGAGTATAATCTTCGCCGCTCTCCTGGAAAACAACTCGCGGTCGTCTAGGCGGCATGAAACTACAAGGTCAAAAGCACGCCTCAGATTCAAGATTATTAAGACTAAAAGCAAAGGAAACACAAAGGAACAAGAGGAAGAAGGCATTTCAAAATTTGCAAAACAAGACTACAAGACGTGTACACTGACTACACGGCATCTACTTGACTTCCTTTCCCCTACCTGGGTCCTTCTACAGTGCTAAGCCACACGGCTTCCGTTCAACAAAACTACACGGCGTGTGTAATATCTACACGGCGTGTACAGTGTTATTTTCCAACTGCTCGTGTTGTCTGTGACACGACCGACTACTCAACTTTACACTCCATGGCATGTTACACCCACACACAGCATGTACACCATCCCGCTTCCCAGTCACATGGCTAACAACACACGTTCTGTCCTCGAACAAGACTACACAGCGTGTCCCACAGGTACCCGGGGTGTTAAGGGAGAGGTGACACCGGCCCGTGTAATTAGTTACATGGCCGAGTCCCCAGGGCACACTACATGGCGTGCATAAAAAATACACAATGTGTTTTACCCATTCCCTTCCCTACCCCTTGTCACCGCCCACACGGTTTGTGACACGGGAAGATACTACATGGTGTGTACTCGGGGTACACGGCGTGTACTCAAAATGTTCATTTTTCTTCCCGAACAGAAGAACACACACGACATGTATGAGGGCCTACACAACGTGTATTCTAGGTTTTCTGGACATTATGCCTCAGAAACATCCCCAGAACCCAGAAAATACTAAAAACCAACACCTAAGTGTCAAATTCTGATCCGTGAGGGCCCATACTCCCCATGAATCGAAGTTTGACATCTTATCTATGTTATAACCAATAAACCGTCAATGATCCACCAAATTCCAGTCAATGGGGGGCCCATACTCCCCAAAAACCTAAGTTTAGTGTTCATTCTATAACAAGCTCAAACAAACATACCATATCACAAGGCAGGTATTTATCAAGCAGCTATCACAACATCATGATTTATTAGCACAACTACTATCACAACAACATGCAAATTCTAATGCACCTACATGGCATGGAAACTATGCATGAAATTTGATATCTAGCATGTGCCTATATGATGCATGAGATGACATACCCTCATCTCAGCGGGTTGCAACTAAACAGAACCCACAGATAAAATATAAACAGCACAATCCAAGTGCGTCACCCAACGGTGAAAACATATCAACCATAAAATTGCAAAATCAAAAGAATGCAAAAATACGAGGTAGACTGGATTTTCCCTATACACGGGTTAGCTACGACCGGGCACAGCTTATTACCAACTACCGTTCCGTCCTATCCCTGACTACGGCTCCAAATAGTAAGTCAAAGAAAAGAAACTCCTTTGATACCACTTTGTAATGTCCTAGACCCAGGTGTCATGCAATGGGTGCCCCGAGCCCGGTTCGCCACGTGACCTCAAGCACATTTCCCTAAATTCCAGAGGCTGCCGAATAGCAGCGAGGGCCCAGGTCTGATAGCGGGGAAACTATTCCCTCATTTTTCAAAGTTTAGCACAGTGGAATACCAAAATAAACATACAACAAATAGAGGAAGCAGTAAACATACACAACTGAAATAACTATAGAAGTGGATATAACCAACAGTATATAAGTGATTATGCTACATGTTCAAGTTCTAAGAAAACAGCCAGAACATGTTATACATCAATACAGTACAGTAGAAAACAGAGTACATAAAAACAAGAAAAACAGCTGGCAGCGGCATCGCGAGCCTAGGCTCGGTCCCATGCCCTCCTACTCCTTAGCAATAGTCAAGTACCTGTATAGGGACTCTTTCCCCTATCTACACTTGCAACAACATAATCTGTTTGGGCCGAAAAGTGTGACCCAAACAGGGTGTGAGAAATATATCTCAGTAGGCACCCACCAAAGGAATTTTCCCAACTGCTTATAAGCTTGCAACAACAGTGTGCAGTAGTAAAATGTAATAAAGTAAGCAGTACTCAAAAGTAACTAATTAACAGTTATATTTCAATTTTATTATCCATTTAATTAATCGAAATATTAGAAATCACCACAGTGCATTTCTAAGTAAACAGTCCAGGTCCTTAGACAACAAAACCTTACCCTCAGGTAAACAGAATCCATCCCTCAAGTATATCCCTTTGGCATAACAGAAATTGACCTCAGGAATAGGAAGTGTCGCCCTCAAGAACAGAAGTCAAGCCCTTAGACACGAAAGGTTTCCCTCAGGTGAAATACTACAGCACTCGGGCTAAATAGTGCAGTGCCCTCAGGCTAATCACAACAACGCCCTCAGGCCAAATACAACAATGCCATCAGGCTAAACAGGAAACCGGGCCATGACCAACAGGTAAACAAGAAGTAACAAGCAATTCCTCTCAAGGATATTCTAAAATTACTACTTTGAAGGCATACCCCCGGGTATCCTGGCCAAATATCTAAACAGTGAAACACACCCCAGGGGTGGTTATGGATCCAAGCAGCGATCCCAAACAGCATTTTAATATCATAGTGTAATAACCTATGAAATTATAGGCATTATACATAGCAACGACCTCAGCCACACAACACCCCAACATGGGTTCATGGCACAAAAACACACAAAACACATAGCAGTTGGAAAATAAACCCAAAGCCACCTACCTTATACGTCAACGAGCGTTATACCCGAACGTCGATTCTAGAAACGCCCCAGAACGACGTAGATCTGACAAAGAACAAAACCCATTCAAACGTAAATAAATTACGTTAGCAGAAGAATTGGCAAGAATGGTACTAGGAGAGGAGAGGTATTACCCATGCGGTTCCAACGAGATCATCCGAAGCCGAATTGGATTCCAGACGAACGCCCGGTGGATCTTCAAAGATCTGGCCTCCTCCTTTGGCTCCAAAACAACTAAAGTGCCTCCTCTGCCAAATGAGGAGGCTATTGCCTGTTTTAAGCCGAAAAACAAAGTACATGGCATGTAATCCCTTCATTTAATTGTTCACTTGGTGGCACGGCCCCACTGTTCATCAGTCGACATGAGTACACGACATGTACTCTCGAGTACACAGCGTGTACTGTCGCCCAGCTGGCGGCGACTCCACCGCCTTACAATTCAAGTCTACCGACTGACTACACGGCGTGTAAGGTACCACTACACGGCGTGTAGTCAGTTCCTACACCCCTCGTCGCCGACAAGGCTACACACCCTATGTACTCATCCCAACACGGCCAAAAGTACACGGCGTGTGGATACAGTACACGACGTGTAGTTCCAAAATTTAATATTTTTCCCCATTTTCCATATTTTCTCAAAAACACTAAAGAAAAGGAAAAGAAGAAGCCCGTACCTCTAAAACAAGAATCGGGTTCTTACAGATAAAATAAGAAAAGTTTTTTTCTAATTTTTTATTTATAAAATAAATAATTTTTTATCAAATAATTTTATTTTTTATTTTTTTGACTAAATATTTACATTATAATATTATGTAATGAAAATTGAGTATTTTTCCAATTAATATAAATTTAAAATAAGTGAATTTAATAATACTAAAACTAAGACAATATGTATGTATAATTTGGTTTGAGGAATATAATATATTAATATAACATATTTGAGATATGTGAATGGTTTATATTTTAATTTCATTCCTATCATGTAGTCCTTAATGTCAAATTAAAATGAATAGTATAAAAAAGAATTTAATGATATTGTATTTTAATTAATATTTTATTAAATTATTGAAAAATAATAAAAATGCTAAAATAGGAAAATTAATATGATAAATTTTTAAAAATTATATATCATGACCATTTATGAGTTAATTTTTACCTTATAAGTAAAAGTATGACTCTTTAATATTAAAAAATATATTACCTCAGTTACGATTAAAATTGGGTAACCAAAGTTTCAAACAAAACCACAATTTTTTAAATATCACGAAATCAAATATATGTTTCATTAGATGATGTTATTTAGACCTTTTATTTTTTTTATTTGAACCTACATACATTTGGAAGTACTTTGATTGAGAATGAAAAAAATTATATTTTAGTATTTTTAATAATTCCAAGTGTGTCATTTACTCACTTATAAAAAGACACCCATTATGTCTTTTATTTACACCACATTAGAAATGTAGAATAACCAAACCCAAAAAATATCTTATTAACTTATAAAAATAAATTATAGGTGTTAGTATTCCAGAAAGAACCTTCAAAATGTCTTCAATAAAGGGTCTAAAAGAGGCCCCAAAAAGAAGAAGTAATCATTTTACCCCACCTCTTTCAACTTATGTATTATTCCATGGAATAAATCATTACCCTTTTATCATGTATGTTTTAAAAAAAATTCTGGATCTCTTTTTTGTGGGTTGAATTATTTCCACAAGGATTCGTGAGGATACCTATATTGGTGATGTCATGGATTTTTGGAACATTCAACTTAAACCAATAGTTTCTTCTATTCGTTGGAAATTTAAAGGTTATGTAATGGGAGTGAATGCAATGTAATGGACTCTTGGGAGAATCCATGAAATGGGTACATAAAACGATTGGTTTACATACCATTTATAGTGTTCACAACTTTTAATTTAAAATAGACTATTTTTAATAAAAAGATGATGATTTTTTTTGTGTATATGATCTTCATGGATTAAATTATGTTTAATAGAACCACATGATATTTAATAGTCACAGATTATGATTTTATAGTGAAGAACATGTGGGTTATTATTTCATAAATTACAGGAATTCTTTCTATCAACCTAGTGGAACTACCTATGAGATTTTGTTTTATTTTTTGACTATGGATTTCTTCATTTAAACATTAATAACTACTGTGGGGTGGGTTATTTATCTTTTTTTATATAATAATTATATTTATTCTATGGATTTAGTCATGATTTTGTTTAAATTGGAGATATGATAGTGTTTTATATTGACCATTTTTAGTTTCTTGGCATGCCTTGTCTTTTGAAAGTGGTCCCATTACATCCGGGTCACTATTGTCAAAGGAACCTAGGATTATACTATGATAGGGATATGTTTCTATATAATGGAATAATTTGATTAATTTTATATCATTATTGATAAAATAATTTTTTATGTACATTTATTTTAATTTATATGTTATTTTAAAGGATTTATTATAAAATGAAAAGTTTTTAGAAGGGCATTTTCTTTGAAAATGAATATTCTAGATTTGGAAATTGGTTTTCAATATCCAAAGTGGATTGGATTAGAACTGAAAATGTTTTATGGAATTGTTATGATGGTTTTGAAAATATATTAAGAAAATTTCACATTAGGAACCATAGGTGTATTAGTAAAGAGAAATGGGTATCCATATTGTGTGTTGCACCATGAAGAGGTCGCCATTTTTGTTTTCAACTGGCAAGATTTGATATCTGTTGGATCCAAAGTTTTCCTATTTAAGAAAATGAGTGTCTATTAAGAATTTACTCAAGTCCAAATCGCAATAAAAATTTATTTTCCATTTATAATTAAGGTTAATTTATTTCATGATTGTTTTTTCTAAGGATTATTTCTCAATGATTTTTATACAAGGTTTTATCACATAACATCTCATGATAGAAAATTTCATGGTCATTTATACCTCTTGATACATGTATATAATTTTCTATTATATCACTTTTACTCTTAATATTTCATGTTTAATAATATGAAATGATTTAATAAAAACCAATGGTAAAATGATTTACAATTGGGTTTAGTTATTGAAAATGCTTTGAAAAATAGTTTTTAAAGGATAGTATTGTTTTATTTTTCATATTTGATCTTATGTAGAATCTATATTGTTATCAAAATGGGATTTGTATTATACTAGACTTTTTCCTTTAGGAATTCTTATATGTCTTATTGTGGGATTCAATTAAATGGAAGATAATCTTTTATCATGTTGTCTCTCTTGTTGACACTAACTTCGGTTCAAGTTTGTATAGAGGTGGCTGTTGGTCATGTTGGTATTTTCTATAGTTTTTTATTTATATTGGCATGCATTATATGTATTTATGGTATCTCATCTATTCTAATTTTTTTATTTATTTGTATTTTTTGTTGAAATTATATTCATGACTTTTTTCTATTATCATGTTTGTCCTATATTACGTGACGTCCTAGTTCAGGTGGATTATCTAGTTGACCAGATATGGTTCTTTATAATTTAGTATCAAAGAGAAAATCATAATGAAGTGTGTTATAACTTAATAATATTGGTTCTATGTCCGGGGTAGATAGGATTTAATACTATCATAATTTTGATTGAAAGTGCAGAAAAGGGGCTTGGTCAGCAGCCTTTTGTAACTGAATCTGAGTCACCATGGGTGCTCAAAGAAATTTTACTAGGCTTGAGACTTGTATTAGGAGATCATTTGATTGAAATATATTATATTATTATTTAAATAGATCTATTAATTTATAAGTATTTTCTTTTATAGTCTATTTAAATTATAATTATTTTAAAGATTTATTATAAATACTTGATGTTGGTCCATTGATTTTGGAATTTTCTCATGACTGATTGGTTTTTATTTTGTTAGGAAATTCCATGAGAATTTATTTTCCAAATCAAAGAGAGGAATCTATGATATTGGATCCAAAGGTGAATCCCCTAGTGGACCCCAATTTTTCGAAGCTATTATTGACACTCTTTAGACTCTTGGTCAAGTTCAGGTCGAGATCATATGATTCATTGTGAATCAAGGATCTAAATTTTATAAGTAGAATCCTCACATTTTTCATGGTGACAAATGAACCCATGAATTTGAGGAGTGGCTTGAGTGGATTAAGTGGATATTAAACTTCTTGATGAATCTGAAAGAAACTATGGTGAGTTTCTTTGGTATATGCACTAAGGACCTGGAATGAAATGGTGGGACTATATTGTGTAATATAAATTTCATGGGGATCTTACATGGGATTCCTTAAAAAAAATTTAATTCATAGTTTTACCCAAGGAAATTCCATGCATATATAACACATAAGTTTATGACCATTGGGTAGGGGGATCATTCCATTCTAGAGTGTTCTTCTAGTTTTTCTGAGTTTCTTCATTTGGAAGTTGAGATTGTATCTAATGAGTATATAAAGGCTATTTGATTTGACTTAAGAGTCGGGATTTATATTCTGTAAAAGAGCATACTCATTTTCCTTATAACCTTTTTGGAGGTGTTTGACAAGGAATATTTTACTAAGGAAGACATATATGGGAAGACAGGTTTGGGAAGAGCTTCAGTTGGTTCAGTGGTTGTCAAGGGTGTCTATTCTCAATAGAAAATGAAGCATAAGAGTGATCAGTTTTCCTTAAGAACAGTTTCAAGAGAGTTGATAGAGAAATAATAGGTTATATACTACTAGTGTGGGACGTTTGGTCATACTAGGAATAAATTTTCAGAGGATTTTTGGACATGTCATCTTTGTGGGTGATCTATCCATCTACATCCTTTTTGGGAAAATATATCTCAGGGTAGTGGAGAAGGAACCACTCCCACCACATGTTCATAGGTTCAGGAATATTCAGACAAGGGTGGTGGGTATAATCCATGGGTAAAGAGAGATGTTCATATGTCTAATAGCATAAACGTTTATGCAATAGAGTATTCTCTAGAGGAATATAAATTAGGGTATGCTATTATTTGAGTTATTGTGTTTATCTTGTATTATATGGGGATATATTTGTTCGATATAGGTGCTAATCATTCTTTTATATCATTAATTTTAGTTGATATACTGGGTTTTCATTATACACTTATTCCATTCCGGTTGGATCTTTCCACTTGATTGGGAAATAGTTACAAAAAAGGTTTTTTATGTCCCATATTCTAGGTAACAACAGCCGGTTAGGAGGTGGTGTGGGACTTATTAGTGTTTGATATTACCATCTTCGACATGATTATTGGCATGCTTTTTCTGATCAGTGTTATGGTTTGGAGAGAAAATTATCACCATTTAGAATAGTTTTTATATACCGATGGGGTCACTCATGTTTTATAGGGTGATTGGGACTATATATCAGGAAGGGAAAGGACTATTGTTCATTATACTAGGATAAGATCATGTTAGAAGTTGAATATGTTTCGTGATATAGTTAACCATTATTCTGATGTAAAACTACCAAAATTTGTGTGTTCATACCCCATGGTATTTCTTGATTATTTTTCTATGTTAGTAATCTATAATAAGTTTAATTTTACTATAGACATGATCCCCGATATGATTCCCATTTCTATTACATGTTACTAATGGAACCTAATGATTTGGTGGAAATTATGGTCCATCTTTAAGAACTAAAGGATAAAGGGTTTATTTGTTCAAGCTTATCACCATGGGATTCACCTATCATATTTTCTAATAAGGTGGACAAGAGGATCAGAACTGAATTGATAATAGAAAGTTGGATCGGGTTTTTAACAACAACAAATATCCTTATGATAATGATTTATGATCTCTTTGATAATTATAGAGGGGATTATTAATTTTCTATAGTTTACATATGGTCTGAGTACCACACGTTGAGTGTCTAATAAAATTATATAACCGAAAAACATGTCCGAGTTGATATAGGAATTTTTAGTTTCTAGTTATTCCATTCGATCATAGGAATGATACTACAGTTTTCGTGGATTTACTGAATCAAATCAATCATATATTCATGGAATATTTATTATTATGCTAGTGGATGATAGTTTAGAATACTCCATGTTAGAGGAGGATAATGTGGACCATTCAGATATCATATTTTGAACATCATGTGTATGGTAATATTTCAAAGTGTTTTTTTGGATCCAAGATGTGATGTTTCTAGGGCCTATTGTATTTTATAGGAAATATCAGTAGATCCTAAAAAGCTATGAGTAGTTATGTATGGAGACTATTCTCGAAATTTTCCTCAGAACCATAGACCCATTGGTTTGGATGGGTACTATATATGGATTGTGTATTAATTCACCAAGAATTCATATTTGATGAAAGCTTTAACCTATAAGGGTGTCAATTTCGAATGGAATAACAAGTGGTAGAGATATTTTGTGGACCTGAATGAGAGGTTTAATTTTGAAAGTTTTTTTTATTATTCTAGAGGTAGGATCATGTTATGATATTTTTTGTGATTCTTCTAGTATGGGTGCTAGATATATTTAGATTTAGGGGAACAAAGTTATTTCTTGTGATTCATACTTGTTAATCCATCATGAGATTAATTACCCTAACCATGATCTTGAGTTGGTAGTGACTATGATGCACACAAAAATGGCGTGAATATCTCCCTAGGGAGAAATTTACAATATATTATGATCATAAAATCCTAAAATATATTATTACATAAAGGGATATGATTTTTATTCATAAATTCAAGGTTGAGTGTCATTAGGTTTTTTATTTTTATATTTCTTATCCCCATTTAAAAGGGATTTTCGTTTCCTTTGCTATGAGAAGAAAATTACAAACACAATCCATTAAGTTATTAGTTTATTAGTTGTCTCTAATGAGTTAGTATAATGAGATTATCTTGTAAGTTTAAGTTGATGATAGATTGGTGTTTTTCTTCAATGAAAGTTGAATCATATTTTAGTGAGATACATTGAATCAACCAGGAGATAAAAGCCATGTTAAAAAATATTACTGAATTACTTTATGGTGGGGAGACCTTAGGTGGGAGGTCTTAGTCTCCTAATAGTGATTTTTACATCCATACTAGGTTTATTGTCCATTTTTCCTAACTCATGAGATGTTGTACATTTAAGACCATCCATCTTGGTCTGTTCACCATGGGGATAATAATATGTATCATAACTCGAGGTATCAATATCGGTGGTAGGGTATGAGATGATCAATTTTTGTTTTTCTATTACAATATCTCACTTTTTAGAGAATTAATGAAGAACAATGGAGACCTGTATAGCCATTTAATACATTACCTATTCTTATATATAATTGGGTTCAAATTTATGTGGATTTCATAATTTTTTTACCACATACTCCTAGATAGGATGATTCTCTTTGGGTGATCATTGATTGACTCATGTAGTCAACACATATATAACCAAACTAGAATATGATGAAGGTGTAATAACTTGGGGAGTTGTATATCTATGACATTTTTAAGCTTTATGGGGTTCTATTGGTAGTTTCATCTGATAAGGATTTTAGGTTCTCATCTATGTTTTGGTATGGTTTATATGAAGAGAATGGTTCCATGATTAGATTGAGCAAGACCTATCATCTGAATATGGATGGATAGAGAAAGGGGAAAATCTATGTTCTATAGGATATGATCTAGGATTGTGTGCTTAATTTGATAGGATATATTAAAAATAATTTTTATTTTCATGAGTTTTACATTAACAATAGTTATCAAGAATTGATCAAGATAACAATCTAGGAGGGATTGTGTGGTTGGCTATGAAGATATCCCTTGTGTAGGGAAGGTTTGGGGGAGAGGTCTTTGGTTAGTCTAAGTGTTTTTTAAGAGACAACTAAGATGGTGTAGTTTATTTGAATGATATTAATCACAAAACAAAGTCTTTATAAATATTATTCAAAAAAATTTCATTAAAAACTAGTTATTTATGTTTGTTATAGGGTATTTCTTAGAGTTTCATCTCAATTGGGACATTGACAAGTGGGTATAGAGGGTTAGTTGGTACCGAGGTTTGTGGGCCCCTTTATGAGTTGACAAGGGAGGGTGGTATATTTATTGAACATTTTTTCTCGATTAACATCTATCCATGATAATTTTAATGTTTCTCATTTAATGAGGTTTATACTAGATCATTCACATGTGATTAGATAAAAGTATGTTCGTCTTGAGCCTGATACAACTTTGGTTGAGCATCCAGTTCGGATTTTGGATTTTTTGGATAAGGTACTTCATTATAAAATGACCCCCTGGTCTAGGTACTATAGTAGTGTAGATATAATATGCATGAGATGTGGGAGAGGGATTCGTTGATGAGGCAGCAGTGTAATTCTATTTTTTAAGATCTTGGATATTGAGGGATTTATAGGGGAAAAACCTTTATTGTAGGGATATTATAAAACCACATTACCTTTCCTTAAGTTATGTTTAAAAAAAATTGTTTCTTTTTTTTTTCAGATGAATAATTATGAAAAAGAATTGGGAGGATACCAGTCAATCTGAAGTCATGGACTAGTTGTAATTTTCATATTAAACAAACATTTTCTACTATTTTTTGTGAAATTACACATCATATAATGGGAGTAAATTAAATATAATTGAAACCATGAAAAATACATGATCTTGATACCCAGTTTGAGAAGATTACATACCCTATAAAGGCTTCATATTGTGTAACAGAAAATATTTCATTTCTAATAAAAAATACAATGGGTTTTTCGACATATATTAGCTTCATGGATGAAATAACTTGTAATGGGATTAAATTCCACATAATGGGATTAAATTCCCTGTAATAGTCATGAATTGGTATTTTAGGAATCCACACGAGTGGTTTCTTATTTAATTCATTGAATCCCTCTATAAATTTAAAATAGTGGCTCATTTTAAGAGATTTTGGGTGATTGCTTCAATTCAGGATGGCTTCGTTCAGTGATTGATCACCATTTTTTTCGGTTTATTCTCTTTGTATATGTAATCCTTAAATTTAATCTTTAGTTTTGGTCATGGTTGTGTTCAAAGGGGTTATTTGATAGTGTTTTCTAGCAATAATTTTATGTTTCTTAGTCTGACTTTTCTTTCAATGGATGTTTCCTTAGTTTTCGGTCACCATTATAAAAGGTAGTCTGGTTTATAACATGTTGAGGTATGTGTTTATACAAAAAGGGATATTTTTGATGAATTTAATATCGATATATATAAATTAAAATGGTTTTTCACTGATTATATGTGATATATAACATTATAGTATATATTATAAAGGAAAATGTTTAAAAAAATTGTTTTTCATTAAAAATGGATATTCTTGATTTATTAAAGGATGTTCTAAATCTAAAATTGGTTGGCTTGGTATAGAAAATATATTATTAAATTTTCCGCATGATTTAAAAAATTTACTTGGAAAATTGTTGATTGGGATCCTTGGGAGAGCTAGGAAAGAGACACGAGTGGCCTTAGAGTTTGATGCACCACTATGAGGTAAATATTTATAATATATACTGGTAGGAATTGATGGTTTTCAGATCCAATATATTCTATTTTAGGAATATGAGTGTCCAATAAATATTTTATTATTTCTAATTTACCAATATGAGGTTGTTTTTTATTGATCATTTACGATTTTTTATCACACGATTTTTTTATAATGGATTGTTGTTAACATGTTTTCATATGAGTTTGTGTCACATTGATTCCTATGATAAGTTATTTGATAGATATGTTTACTTATTGATACATTTATATAATTTATTATCATGTAACTTATATTTTTCATATTTCTAGTTAGAGAATACAAAAATATTTTATGAAAACAAAATGGAAAATGATTTTCCATTGGATTTAATTTATTATAATTCTTTGAAAAACAATTTTATTTTAATGATTAGAATTTTTTCATTAATGACATTGGAAATAGTAAATAAATTGTTGTGGTATCCTACTGGTCATTGTTTCACACCCAAATTGTGAATTTAGGAATTTTTAGGTGTTGTATTTTAGGATTTAGGTGATGTAATGACATCTTTTTGCATGTTGTATTCTCTTGTTATTGTAGCCTAAGGTTCGTGTTAGTCTAGAGGTGATTGTTGGGAACTTAAGAAATTGATATAAATTATAATTTATACATTTTTTAATTGATTATATGAATTTTTCTTATATCTTCTTTTAACAATTTTTTATCTTTTTCATTTTTTATTATATTCAAGACTTTTTTTCTGATATATTTTTAACCAATATTATGTGATGGGCTAGTTTGGGAGGATTTTATAGTTTATATGAGATAGTTTATAAAATTCTACCACTATAAATATATTTTTTATTAAATATTAAATAATGTATTTATTATCCAAAATACTCTTTAATTTTATTATTATTTTGGAAAAATAATATCTATCCTATTTTCTATCAAATGATATGTTAGAGTATTTCATGTGCATACATGTGGAATACCTCCTCCACAGAGTGATCCGTTTCATTTTTTATCACAATATTTCATGGGAAGTCATTATGATGGGTTTAAAGTTTATATCATAAATTTATGAAATATTTAATATTTTGGAATGATAATAAAATATCTTCCTCCTAAAATTAAAATCTATTGGGAAATGACAACATCGCCTATGCGTACATGTGGACTACCACCTTTCCAAATTTATGTGATTTGTTTTTCAATTACACATTAGATAGATGTAAATAAGTATATATTTAATAAATAAATATGATTTATATTATATAATAATTCTTATTTAAATGTTAATTTTTATTTACCTTTCTTTTATTCCATCTATCAAAAAGTGGAAACAACATTTCTATGTATGGACCACCTACCAACTCTATGAGTAGTTTAATTAAATTTTCTATTTATATCCTTTACAGAAAACTATTAATATATGTCTAATGGATATATATTATACTTATATCATTATTAACAATATGTATATGATGGAATAGTTTTCAATGTATAAGAACCCGAACTACCAAACATAAATTCTCATGTAAAAATGACACAGTTAACACAAGAAAATGAGAATTTTATTAAGTAATTTATTATAAATGGTTGTTGAAATTTTATAAATAGAGAATATATGATATTATAATTATATATATGAATCAACAATAGAATTATAGTAAATTTTTTTTTATAAATGGGTGAAGCTTCATTATAATAAATTTTAACTCGAGGAAAGTGTTTCTCATCTCATTTTTTTGCCATTGACACATATGTTATATTCATCATCAGTTTTATTTTTTTTGGCTTATATAATTTACATGAGTTACTTTTATGATGTTATTAATTAATATTATGTTGATTTAAAATTCCATATATGTTTCTCTCATTTATGAGGTTTTTATTTTGATATTATAAAAGTAGAATGTGTTTTTGTTACAATCTAATAGTTTATTTGGATTGATTGTTTTTATGTTTTTTATGTTTTTTTGATGTACCTCTAAATAATATAAAGAATTTTATTATACTATGTTTGTTTATTATAATACATTTTTTCATTTTATTTACCACATTTTATATAATCAAGAGACTTAAAGAACAATTTTATGGAAAAAATGACTTCATTTCACTTTTCGGTTAAAAATAAATATTTTCTTGTATCTGTGTATTCTGAAAACGTTTTCATTTTTTTAATATTATAATACTTTTTTAATATTTTTTTTAAATTAATATACATTTTAAATTTTTCAACAAATAATATTCTTGTGGTTTTTTGAATCTGTTAATTTTGGACTTTTTCTAAAACAAATATGAAAGGAATGTTTTATACTTACATATACATCATAAAAAAAATTCCCACTATATTTAGCACTCAATGATTTGAATATTCATTTAAAATTTTATATTTATATTTTCAGAGAAAATGTTTCCATTAATATTTTTAAAATTTTTAGATTTTAAATAACTTTTTTATAATATTAATGGGTATTATCATCATGAAACGTTCCAAGATATATTTTAAAATGATTTTTCATCTATGATGACATCCTTTGATGTTAATTAATTATTACTATGGAAATGATCCAATTATAAAATCCTTATTCTTTATATGAATAGATTAATATTTTTATGAAAGAGTTTTTATGAGACCAGTTTTTTTTCAAGGGTAATTCATTTTTGAATTGATAAAATGTTCATAAAACCCATTTCTTTTCGTTGGGTTCTACCAAGATGAACTGTTTATAAAACCAATTTATTTTTCCTAGGTTATGACATGATGGATTTTTTATGATCTTATAGCACACAACTATATGATTATAATTATTTTATATTTGTGATTTGAAATATATATCTGTCTAAGGGATTGGATAAGGATGGATATCTCAAGAAATAATAAGGACCAGAATGTGGAGTGAACCTAGTTCATTAAGGTCATTTTTCCACTATGATAGTCTTAGTTATAAACCTTGACTAATACGATGAAATATGGAGTGAACCAAGTAATCTAGGAATTCCATTTTGTTTGTTTGTTTACTACTAAGGAAATTATTTTCTATACTTATATGAATACCTCAAACGTATGTATTATTATAATGTTAAGATCTAAATGATCATCATTATATGATTCATTTGTTATGAAAAGCTATGACTTATTCCATAACACATTAGTACGATCTATGATATTGAGAGTAAAATTTTTAAATGTTATAATGATATTTTTATACCATTATATTGATAGTATATTTATGTTGTCTTGGATACCTCTCTTGTATTCCCTTTATGAGTATCAAATCTCACCCAATATAATGTTTTCATTCCAAAGAAAATAAAGAACATTTTAAGAATTATATATCAAAGAAGGGTGCTAGTTTTGAAGAAGTTAGTGGGAAATTATGTAGATCACCTATGAACATGTTTTTTAGGTGTTGAAGCTTCTAATTAAAATATAACTATATTATTCTAGAATGTATTATAAAGTTATGTACTAACTATTTATATTTTAAAATTCAACATCATTGAATGAAATCTTTGGATCATTATAATGGGAGTGAGTATCTCTCTACCAAAATTTATTATACCCTATCCTATATATTTACATTAAATTTATGATTGTGTAATAATTGAGGATATATATATTATATAAATTGATAATTGATTTAAATTTACTTTCCTTTGTTAACATACTATTTTATCATTTGATGATTGAATTCTTCATTTGATAATTATACCTTGTTTTTTTAACTAAGCCGATACATATAGTGGGGTTTCAATATGTGAAAGATAATATTCACATCAAAACATAGTGTATTATTACTATCATAGTGTATAGAACTATAGGTTCAAAAAATAAGTGAAAAACAAGAGGTAATAAAAGGAGTAGGGATACATCATTACTTATTTTGGAAATGGTTGTATAGGGAGAGACACCCACATACAGTTATTTAAAATCACACCGGTGAAGGATTGAAAAACCTAAAATGGTAATGCGATCTAAGTGAGTTAGTGGTAGTACATGAATCATATATTTAAAGTTTCATGACTATAGTCAAGTATTGATAATAATACTCATGGGGAGATTCAATTTAACTATAATGGATTGTTTATGCATTAATATAGTATTTTTAGGTAATTAGTAATCACTTATCATTATAATTTTTGGGTAACTAGTATGGCTGGGGTAGGTTATTTGATTTCCTTTTCAATAAAAATTATTTTTATTTTAGTGGATGAAACTCATTATTGTCAACCTAGAATAGGTAATCTTCTATTATACTTGTCAAATTATCACATTCTCTATTTCACATCCCATCTAATGAAATATTATTTAAAAACTACCAATTATGATTTTAATTTCCCCTTTATCCCTTGGTATATTACCTAATGATCATTTGAATAAGTGATTCACTGAACTGTTTCACTTATAGTGGAATCTATATTTGAATGATAAACTTCATTCATCCAGAAACTATAGTAAAATGAGTTCACGCTTAACTATAGAGATTATTGGAGAGAAAACACTATCATTTAACTAAGGTTTAAGATCCATGCATATTTTATTCACTTTTATGTTGTAAAAATCAATTCATAACA
The DNA here is from genome assembly GCA_963277665.1 of Viscum album. Taxonomy (NCBI): domain Eukaryota; kingdom Viridiplantae; phylum Streptophyta; class Magnoliopsida; order Santalales; family Viscaceae; genus Viscum; species Viscum album. The sequence continues at coordinate 1,262,123,130 of OY728164.1, forward strand.
AAAACTTTGTAATGATTTTTCTTCAATGGTCTTCTTGGAAGAGAATTTTAGTTTTTTAAATTTCCTTTCATTTCAATACCATTTTCATGTTTTTGGCTTATTGAGTTTCTTAGTTTCATTTATAAGGTTTTTCAAAAACTATTAGGTATAAATTTATTAAAAACATTAGAATCCCATATTTCCCATCCTATCAATAATGATGCAATAATTAATTTTATTTAGATATTGACTAATGGTTCATTACCACAATAGGTGATTTATTCAAGACACTTTATTTTGGTTCTTATAAAGACATTGAACCTATTTGTTTAATAATTCTTAGTTATAGATCATATTAAATAGATGGTAATTGTATTATAATCTATATAATAATTTTTTATTTTCTATAAATATACTTGTATGATTTATTGGTAACCCATATAAGGATATGAATGAAGATATATCCACTAACAAAATGACTTAAAACCAATTATAATAACAAAAAAATATAAAAAATTAGTATAACATTGGTGGATAATCGATACACCTAGTTGAAAATTAAGGTGAGATGCATTATGGTAGAATAAGTGAAATCTTCCTTTAGTTTCACCCCTTGATTCTGATATTCCTTGGGTAAATGAGATCCAAAATTTCTAGGAATAATCAAGTGATTATGCAGTCACAAATCGAGGTCCCAATATAGTCATATGAGGAGTGATGTTGAGAATCAAAACAACCAGCGTGAACTGTTGAACACCAATCACTAAATTCCACTACAAAGCCTCAATAAGGACTACCAAACCAAAAATTAGAAACCCCCATCGAAATATTAACATAATTCATGAAACTATACAATGTAAATTCATAAATATATTGATAATTAGAGACATTATCCCACCAAAAATAAAATAATAAATTCATTCAAACCATGATTAATGTAAATCATAATGACACTATTGAATCATAGCTCACTACCACCATCTTCTCATGTTTACTCCTTTAATAGATACCAACATGATTTCAAAATTTCACTTCTATTAGAGTAAAAAATAATTATTAATCTATACTAAAAGGTATCATAATAGTACATCAAGGATACAAAACCAAAGTACTTTATAATTTACCTAAGATAGATAAGAAAATTATTAATGTGATTCAATGGTTTTAGATGTTGGTATGGGAAAAAGACAACCAGAGGAATGTAAAATTCCTTAAATAACCACCAGTATAAATAGATAACCCAACCATAATAATGAAATAAACCATTAAAAAGAAAATTAGGGGTAAATACTGTATCCACATATACTTATACCACATCCATCTTCCACCAACATTAAACCACCACTAGGAATATGAGTCCCTTACAACACCATAGATCCCTGATGAATATGAAATATAATTAACAAATGAATATGCTTTATCCCAATTTTGGATGGAAGAACCTACATAAATAACCCTAAACATCATCAAAGGATTTACAATTTTCTAATTATAACTTGAAAAGAATCATATAGATGGGATTCAAAAATCCTTACAATATTGTAAAAATATTATGATGGGGTTGAAAAGTAGCAAGAAAAAATTAAAATGTTTGTGAACCAATGTTATAGGAGAATAGATTTGAGACACTATAGGCGAGGAAAGGATGACAAAAAAATTAAAATTTTGATAATAACATGAATAGTGCCATTTTGAACAAATTTAATGTTTAATACTTGACAAAACCAACGAGAAAACCAAGAAAACTAGAACATGATAATAAAATATGAAACATAGAAGTTTAGAGGGAAAGAGGAGACACTACCAAATTATTCAAATATCAAGTTACCCACTTTAATCCATTTTTGATACATAACACTTCATTTTCATGGATTTTATAATTGTTATAGTTATAGAGGGAGAATATATCATTTGGTGGATTACTCATTAAATTGGATCTGAATGGGGAAATAAATTTCTTATGGAATTAAACTACCACTGATGTAGATCAATAATGTACACCAGATACTAATAAACATATGAAATATTTTAATTATCCTTTATTTCTCTATGATCCATGCCATCGATACTGTATAATTTTGGTCTCATGGATCAGAAGCTCGTTTAAGTGAAAATGAATATATGAATTCCAGACCAAAAACAACTATGATGAATATGGGGATAAGTTGGTGGTTCTTGGAATTTATATTGGTTTATATATATCACATACAATATCTATAATACTATTCTTATTTTTCCTATCTCTTTGGATCCCAGAAAAAATATTTTCAATTTAACACATGGGAAAGTTGAAATTAGTTTATGAGACTTATTCATGTATAAGGAGTAGGGGGTCCCCATTCTATGATACATGTTTGATGAGTCCCCCCCATACAGATTCTAGGGGGATGAAACATAGTCCCAAAAAATAGTGCATGTTCTATTAATGGAAGTCTGAATTATAATGGGAATTTTTCCCCATGAACTAACCTTCGTTTTTTTATATGAGAGGCTATATTCATGAAGGGGATTGAGAATCCCCACAATTGAAATGGTCCATAGGGTGATAAACCCTTTCATGATATAGGATGATATATCTATATGAAACTTTAATAAATGAGTTGATATAAGGGGTATAAATGGAGGATAATGCCTATATTAGAGTCTTAATTATCATTGAATGATTTTTTTCTCATGTTTATAAGAATTTACATGTTGTTAGTCTGATATTAACATAGCAACAAAAGGATCATCACATTTTTCATGATGAAGAAAAATTAACCTAGGAGTGATAGTGTATTAAAGAATATATTGATTTATACCTCATTAATATCAGTGATAGACCCGATTATGTATATCAGGGCCATTTAAAATTATATTGGCTATGGATATTTCCACCCAATTATGTGTATTTGAATTTTATAAACCAATGGAAAATCTAAATTGCAAGTTTATTTCAAATATCCTATGTATTTTTTTAATGAAATATATTTTAATATGAATTTTTCTTTTATAATAATAACATAACCTATTTTACAAGAAATATAGAGAATAAATTAATAATTCTTTATTTCATTTGGTTATAATGTTATAAAATGAGATGATATTAATAATATTATAAAAAGAAACATATGTGGATTATTATTACTAATACTATAATAGGATAACAACACATGTAAAAAAACTGTAAGATTGATATGGTCTTACTCATAGTATCCCATTAGAATCATAACACTAAGGGTAACTATTTAAAAATGAAAAATATTAGAATCATAGTAGGATAAAATTACATCTAAATGGGTAATGTGGTTATTTTATAACTATTGGGTGTATAACTATTGGGTAAAGATATACCAACCTATATGTTAAGGTAACTATAATTAAAATGTAAACCTTATGAACAAGTGACTAAAATTTTATAAATGATACATTTTTATTCAATAAAAAATTAATTAAATCAAATTTAATAATTAAAAAATGACAAGAAATAAAAAATAATCATTCATTACCTAAGAAATTTAGTTTATTCTAAAAATTATTTTTTGACATTGTGTATTTTTATTTTAAGAAAAAATTTCCCATATTATAATTTTATTTGAAAAACTGATTTTATATTTTAAATTAATATGTGGAAGTTAGATAAGAATTTAGATTTCATTTTTTTGGATAAAATAAAGTGCTGAGCCAAAAAGTGATCTATGAAGGTATAATCTAAAACAAGGTAAATATATGTTTTTACTTTTAATATTTTTTTTAATTTTAAAAAATTGCATTATTTTTTCTTGAATTTAAATAAAGGATTAACTCTGTAAACCATATATTGGAGTTGAATTAATTTCAAAGAGATGATTGTGAATCCTTATACTAGAACCACCATCCGACTTAGAGGGACACATAACCCCAAGAATATCTCTATGTTATTTAATGGAAAGTCAATTAGTATTGGAGGACCAATCCATATAATGATAAGACTATTTCATTGAATTATATTCAAAAAACTAGAAAAAAACCAAAATCATTCACCATAGAAACATCAAAGTAAAAAATTTCAAATAAACTCAATGAAATATACCATTAAGAGGAACAAAAACTTACATTCATGCTGTCATACATAAATTGATCTCTAAATAAGAAAATCACATATAAAAAATAACTCAAAAATAAAACACATAGACACAAACACTAGTTCTACTATCATCCTAATGTCATACTATACCCCTATCCCCAGAACTCTACAAGTTTCCTCAACCCGATCCACTACACAACTTGTGTTGAAACTGAAGGCTATCATAAGGTACACACCTACATCAAAGTACCCACATATAGTGTGAGAATTATGTTTTATCAGGGTCCCACCAATTTTCTCTAGTATATTCCATCATAGATATATGTTCATAATGGAAAAAATATGTCACATAATAAATTTTAACATCATCTCAAAACATGTCCACTATGACTCTATGCACAATAGATTTCCATAACATCCAATCATAAATGCTTTGACACCATAATAGAATGCCATAATCACGTTATCATAAACTCATTGAGTGATCATATTCCATATAGGCCACCCAGATGACCAACCCAATCTTCTTCAACCTACACCACAATCCCATCACTATCATCTCTTCCCCCATCGCACTAAATGCTCATTCCAAACCCAAAGACTCACGATAGGTTTTTTTTAAAATAATTCATCACTACACAAAGGATTAGAGAACATTCATACATCCACATATTGATGCACAACATTATCAGTAAATGTAGGTCCCACTATCTATATCATAAATCAAAAAATGAAAATACATCTCATAAGAAATCCTCGTCAAAATCATACTATCACAAGGTCCTTTATCCATGTATTACTTCACAAATTGACCCAACACCCAATTTGGTCCTTGACCCAAGACACTCATGGAGTGTTCCTTCATATGAACCATGATTATTATAGGAATATCCCCTTATTATATTTCAAACCATGAATTTTCATGCAATTTGTGGTTGACTGATCCTTCTAACTCATCGACAAGAAACCTTCTATAACCACTTCTTTATTAGTCATGGTATGGACCAAAATCATGAACAATAGTACCCATCCCAGTTATGGCATTCCTTACACACCTATATCAAATCATTGAACAACTTGCTATAAAATTCATTCCCCAAAAACATCCATCGCCTATCACAAGAGAAATCATGAAAAAGTATCACATAAGGCCTCAAAAACTCACAAATATTAACAGATGATCCTATGTTTCTAGTCATTGGAGTCTTAAACCCTTATAAAAAAAATATATAATATCACTTAAAAGCACCCATTCAGTATTCTAGACAACTCAATGTATCGGATTAATGATACTACCTCATGATCATCACCCAACAGTTGCCTCACATCTCATTCGAACATCCATACCAGGACCTAATCATTTCATCCAAACCGATTACACCAAACCATAATACATATATAATTTCTCAACATAGAATGCTATAATTCTCTTGGAATCCTAATTCTACATCTTTAACAAATCCATTGACCAGTATCTTGGTCTGGAATAGAATTTCATACGAGATATCTATAAACATGAAACTTTGAGGAAACATTTTTTTTGTGAAACCTCATCTAGTCTCGGAGGACTCATCTGACTCAAAAAACAAACCTAGTCTCATACCACCCTACAGTGGGTTCCACTCATCAATCATGAAATTTATGACTGTGCAACCTATCATCACTTATCTGAATCCACGTTCCCAAATAAAATAGTCCATAGGGTAATATTTCCTAGGATAACTACATCACATATTTCATCCCAAGGCCACCTATAGTCATATGTCACATCATCTAAAACTCCCCTGGTCACATATAGTTTCCAGGTGACCCAAATTCACCAAATTTCTAAACACCACTGATCCTAAGAATTGGAGACCCAACTTTGTATTATCTCCTCCGTTTGGACATAACTTGGAATTTTATATTTAATATGATCCTATGAAACGTTCATAAAGAAATAAATCCATGAATAACCATGCATATGAGCACATATTATATGGATGATCTTCCTCTAAAAAATGATTCCATATATGCCAAGATATTCTCTCCCCCATCTAAGACCATTCATGACTTTTATGAGCTTTAATAACTCTAGTTATCCTAAATAATAACATAATGTCTATAAAATTAACTATATCAGATTATTTTAATTTATTTAATTAGATTATAAATATGAATAATTTAATAAATACTTTCGGAGAGTTACCTCTACACTAAAACATTAACCAAATACCTCTAAAAGTATTATGGTACATCCATGAAACAATCCTGACCAAAATACACATCAAGAGACACTTATTTATCTTCCAAATTCTCTAATAACCATAAATAATTCAGGTTAGTATCTCACCTAAATTTAAATGAAAAAAGATGACATATGTTTATCTCTTAAGAATATTATCTATTGAGGACACATGAAATTCCCATCATTATCGATCAATTTCCGAATTATCCCTTGGAATAAATGCTAAAAACTATCCCAACAATGTACTAAATAAGAGGGATAGAAAAAGGGAAACATAAAACCGAAGGAAATGGATGATTTTACCTTGAATATTCACTGGATTGAAAAAAAAATGTCAATATCATGGTAGTGAAAATGATTTCACCAGCCATTATTATCTTACTATGATTACCATACCACCTTTAATCTGAATAACAATATAATAACCTCAAATATCTCCCACTCTCGATGATGACACACTGAATCCATCTACCACAATATCTGAATCTCAGATATAATATTCAATAAGGAACCAAATCATATAAGATCTTCATACACACATATATCTAATGTTACCTTGACCATCTCTAACTGGTTTTTCCAAAACAATTACTCACCCATCATGAGGGTCATTCCTACATGAATGATATGATTTTATTAACCATATGAGTATCATTATAATTTCCCAATTAATTGAGAATCATTCTCCACATCCCATGTTCATTCCACTACCGTATACTATAACAGGATGTGGATTTCACACTCATACCCATGTTATGACATAAAATATCAAACACAACCCATTTATGGATCACCTAGAACCCCCAAAATAAAATAGTTTTCTCTCTATCATCTAGATTTTTATACACCTCTCCTTGAGATATGACCTAAAAAGGGTTTCATCATTACACCTCTTTGACAACACCCCTGTCAGGACAAAATCCATGGGTTATCACACCCACACTTATCTCACCAAAGCACTTCACCTATAATTCTACTCTATCATATCCATTACTTGAAGAATTATTAATTGATCCCTATACAAATGCATAACTCAACCAGATCCTAAAATACCTAGAACACACATACCCTTTTATATCATTATTTTACTCAAAATACCACCCTAAAATTCACTCTATTTTTCCAAGGGTAGAGTGAACACATGAGAAAACTCTCACAGTTCCACACTATCTATCCAATATAGTCTCACCTAAACCCAATGAACATATTCCCCTTAAAACACAATCAGACAGTCAGACAGATGCTCCCATTATTCATTTCTCATTAATTCCAGGATCACATGTTCAAACCACTGAGAATTCTTCATTATATGTTATCTCAACCAATATCTTTGTTTACCTCACTCATGTCATGGAAAATAGATTGATAATCCCCCACATTACCATCATTCAAATACAAGATCATCAAACCATGTTCCTCAACTCTACCCAAATTTGAAACTATAAAAAATATATATAGGCATCTAATATATCCCTCACTCTTGAAACAAGACTTGATACAATGCATAAGGAATGTTCAAGACTTTCTAGAACCCACTTGGAGTATCATTCCAACTACCTAGTCCAATTTAATACAATTCCATTAAAAGTATTTATTAGAAAGCATCATATAATTTTTTGGTGAAATTTTAAGTAACCAAACCCACATTCTCAAGGAAAACCTTTCCCATCCTCAGATCAAGCCTCATGCATTTCATAATTGCACATACCCACCAAGGGACCCTATACATTCCATGAAAAAAATGAAATCAATTACATCACTAGATACCCTCATACTGTAGGATCTACAAAATTTTCCACCAGAAGAAACAATTTGAGGTTAAGTTGGGTAAAATTTCCCCAACAAATTATATGGGAAAACCTTGTATATGTTTTTATGAAAGAATTAAATAACCAACCTCTGTTTAAAAAAAATCCAATCATACACTAGAAATCATATTTCATGTGAGTCCTACATTCCATATGTTAAACATAAACACATTACCATATGTTATTTATCTTGGGTTTTTCATTCCATATGTTAAAAATGAACACATTACCATATGTTGAACATGAAAACATTACCATATGTTCTTTATCTTAGGTTTTGAAGATTTGGTAGACAAGTTGTTATGGAATTTGTTTGAGATTGTAAAGTGCCACGAAATGGAGAGTGATGAACACTATAGAAGATAAAACATCAAGATTACCATTATTTAAAACACTATTAAATATAGAGGGATATGTATAATTATGCAAAAATACTTGTATTTAATATGCTAATAACTAGTGCTGGGAGCCTAATTCATAAAACGTGTAAACTTTTCAATTGAATCAGTTTCCTACAATATATATGAAATTCAAAAAATATCCAAAACATAAACATTAAATTTCATAATATCAAATAAACATAATTCTATTTCAAAAGATATCATTCTGGAGAAATCGCACTCGTGGTCATACTATAATTCATCAAATAAAAATCCAATGATATGATCACATAAGAAAAATAAACCAAAAATAAAATATACGCATAATGACGCTACATTCAACCTCCGACCACACCTCATCCCCATATATAAAACTAATTGATATACTTTACTAAAATCAACTACACTACATATACAAGACCTGAAAGAAGTCATAGTTACTACATGTGCACCATATTTCTCAAGCTGGTTGTGTGAAATACATCTTAGTCATGTCACGAAATGTTACCATAATATAAGATATTATATACATGTTTGAATGAGGAAAATAAACATGTGAAAAAATAATGTTGGATTCAGTGCATAGAAATGTCCATAATGAATCCATGTAAATTAGGTCACCATGTGATAAAATAGACACTAATACACCTGGTCACACCCACTTATGCCCCATTCCAGAACCCCATCATCACCTCTTCATAAAACCATTTATCCGTAATGTGATATTCAAGACACACTATTTCCTAACCCTATGTGCATTGGGTTAACCTAGAATTTAATCATCATCTCATCCCATTCCCATATGCCTAGTGATTATCCCATAACTAAAGACTCATGGTATGAGACATTGTAATATCATCCCACTACCTAAATAAATAGTGAACAATTATACATCTAGATCATGACACACTTTTTTTTTACTCATGGTAGGGTAAATCAGTTTTCTATCATATCACAACAAGAACTAACCCTCTAAATAGTGTTACACAACATAGTTATACCCATTCATGGTCCCTCATCCCAATATAACATCACTACATGACCTAGACCCTTGGTCATTTCTCAACACAGTCAGATATGCCTTCTCAATCTAGGAAAAATACAATTCTATAACTAATACCTTATCACTCAATGTATGACCCTAATTCATGAGCAGTAGTACATTATCTCACTCATGTAAGTCATAACATGCCTATTTCAAATCATGGTGGACTAGTACTGATGATCCAATTCACCGCTAAAATCCATCACCTATCACATGAAAACACATGGAAGAAATAACTCATAATGATGAAACATTACATATATCTCACCACATATTCCATGATTCTATTTTCTAGAGACCTAACCGCTTGTTACAACTTGTCTCAACACTCCCTTAAGTGAATCCACTATATCCTCTAGAATTTTCATGGCGGTAGTTCACTAAAACCATTTAACCCTCATCACCCAATAGTGATTTTACAAAAAATGGTTTCATCCTAACATAGACCTCATCATCCAGTATATCCTCATCACTACATGTATGACTACATAGTGACCATCCTAGGACACATTGCTCTTATCCACTTGGAATCCCAATGCCAAGTAATTTTTTTTTACCTTGAACCGAACGTAGATCTTATCTACTATATCATAAGGGAGATCTATCATACTGATAACTAAAGGGAAACCCTCTTTGTAACTCCCTATGTAGTTCCAAAGGACACATCCAACTCTAAACTCCCATCATGTCTCATACCACCCACATGAGTGTGTCACCAATCATGCATGATATATACATCCATCACCCCAATCATCAATAAAAAAAAGAATATCTAATATTTCAAAATAGAAATATGTAATATCTGCTTAGTCTACCCATATTACATATCATATATTGGGGCCAACCATGGTCTCACATCACCTTAACCTACACTATCCCTCCAATAGTGATATAGTCCCAAGACATCCCAAATTCACTAAAGTGATAAGAGAAACTTTTCCCAAGAAGTGAAGAGACAATGTCATCCTATATATTTAATTAATACAAAATAAATCCATACCAATTATTCCTAAACCCATGAAAAATGAATTAACATTTGTTATTCATGATAAAACTTGTATATGAGTTTGTATTAAAGGGACCACCTACCTCCAAAATGGTGTTATAAACCATTGAAAACTCTTCTCTCTCATAGATGTTCTCATATGTCCCACATCTAAGCTTACATCAACTCTATAGATCCTACCTAATTACATGAAAGATATTATATTTAAAAATTTATAATTAGTTATTTATTAAAATTCCAAATAGGTATTATCCCCAAAATAATCACTGGAAATTCATGCCACAACAAAACAATGACCATCCAGTCGTAGAAGGTTCATGTCACATACCAATCATTATCTTTACCAAAATACATATCACTTGAAACCTAGTAAACCATAAAATAAATCAACCAAAGGGTCCCTTACCACTTATTTAAGGGTCACATTAATGGTGTGAATTCCCATTCATAATATTAATTTCCATGTAAGTTATCACCTTCTTTGGATGACCTCATTCATAGAGTAAACCTTTAGTTAACAATACAAATTGTTGGAGATGTTGAATCCCGACACCCAAGACACCCCAACCATTCTTCCCCTTTCACTAAAAATTGATATATCTATATTGTATCAAAAAAATACAAAAAAAAACATTTAATATTTACTAAAAATATATAATCAAAAAACATGTATTTTTGAAAAAATTGAACCCCTCACTAGAAAAAAAATCATATTGTTTATAAAAAAATTTAAAAAAATTAGGGTTAATTATAAGGATGAATAATTGGGCACTACTCTAGGGTTTACTACCCACTATAATTTTGTCCCTATCTATTTGAATTTCTTCTCATACATTTTGATTTTTGTTCTCATGTCCTACACCCTATTTAAAGGAACTAGTTTACTAGGATGATTAGTATGAGTCATATAGGTTACCATCACCCATTTTTTATATAATCACACCTCATACTTATAATAGAATATGAAAGGGGATATATCTCAGTGATATATGAGTGATGAAAACTATTTTAATTCATGAAAAAACCTTTTATGAATACCCTTAGTGAATTTATATAAAAACCCATGAAAAAACAATGTTGTTAAAGAGTATTAGGTCCTTATATGGTTATGATAATGTAAAAATATTGCTTTACATAGGTAATCCTTGAAATGGTTAAAGATAATTCATGAGGAGAGTCCCCAAGAATCAGTGTTGAGACATCCATGTTCCAAATTTATATTTCAATGGACCATCACCTAGCTGTTAGAGGATATGTATGGGTGCCCATTAACTCAATTATCTTATTTATGATGCCTCTCACTCCTTGATTTCTCTTTCGAAATTTCCCTAGATAATCAAAATTAGTGCCACAACTTGTATATTTTACTAGTTTCCTAGGCACACATTCACCCCATTCACCAAACCGATTTAACCTTAAAAATTACTATAATATGAGTTTCACACATATTATAGTGATTAGGCCCCACAAATAATGTGTTATCACATAAAAGAAGGATATTTCTATTAAAAATAAGGTCTACCAGGGTACCCAATTTGTAACGCCCTGACCCCAGTTACCCAGAGTCGATGCATTATTTTAATATATTGGCATGATCACAAGGAATCAAGTCCCAAAAGACCAATCAGTTTAGTAGTATTGGAAAAAATATTACATACATGAAGTTTACATTACATCATAAAATGGAAAACTACAACAACATTGTTTCTATACACAATATTTATATCCCATAGAATATCGCTGCAGGTCAGTTATAATATACTTCTTCTCATCATGGAAAAAATAAAAAATATAAAGGGGTGATCTTAGATGCTCAGTAAGGATAAAAATATAGTGGAAACTTTCATAAATAAGCATAATCATTTAATGCAATGTATAAGAATAAAATAAAATCCTTTTAAAATTAAACTTCATCATAATATGGAAAAGATAAAATTAAAAAATTCCATTTAATTATTCACATGGATATTCTACTAGTCAAATAATCACATGAAATATCAATAGACACTTTGATAATGATGGAATGCATAATGCCAGACTTTCATAACCACATAGTCAAGGCCCTGTGCCAAGAATACAAATACGATTTTGTCAAGGCATTGTGCTAAGACACTAGTTAGTCTCATGAGACCTACTGATGCATCAAGGAGATTTAGCATTCCCCACCCGTCACTTACTAAGTCCAACACACTCCTCATATAAAAAGTTTTAAACATAACATAAAAATTCATATTAAAAATAGCATAAAAAATGTCAATACTTTATCCAAAAACCATGAATGGTATAAAAATAACACATCCATAGTCAAAAAAATCACAATACCTTTAATAAAATATGGAAGTTTTTTTCATAATTAATCTACTTCAAATAAGCTTAAAATCCATCAAGGTGTGTTAAAATAGATGAAATAAAAACCATTTTTTTTGAGAAATATGTCTTACTATTTTGAAATAATTTAAATGTAATATAATTATAAAAGAAGAAATTTATTTTGAAAATATTCTTATAATCTTGTAAGGGAAGCTTTAATGTTGTTATAACGACAGAAAATAGCTACACCGCTCTATAAGTTAAAAAAAACATTCTTACCTTCATTTTATCGAAAAGGTCATAAAGTAACTTTTTTGGAAAATGACAGAAATATTCCTTTCAAAATGTATAAGGTCAAAAATAGGTATAAATGACTTTAACCCATATTATAGTAATTAGAAAAAAAAATTTGGAATAAATTTTTAAGAATCATGGATGTGGATGATAAAGAGGTCCCAGTATATACTTATGTAAAAATAACCTCGAATAATAATGAGATTGTGAAATTAACCCTTATTATGTACTTTTCCATGGTCGAGGGTTGTTTAACCTCCTATATAATGGTGAAATAATTGTTATTAAATTATAAAATAATAATATCCATTAATATGATATCATATATGATCTTTTAACATTGATTTGTTAATAATATCTTAGTATTATCATCGTTTCGGGTGTTAAATGATTTGTTTTCCTTTATATTCTTTGTTACATAAGTAATGTATGTTATAGATAAGATGTATCTTATTCATATTCAGAATGATATTAATTCTTTAAACATTATTTTAATCATATAATGAAAATTATTCTTGAATGGATACGATGGGGGAATGAATCTTATCGTGTTCGTGGAGACGGTAATTCGTACATACGCACGAGCGAAAATATCATTATTTTGATATTAAAATAATATATAATTGGATGGTATATCATATATAAAGAATAATTATCATATTATATTTATTATTTTCCCCATTTACACATCATTATTATTCCCATCCAAATAATAATGTATTGAATAACAATTACACCACGGCGAGGAGACAGTAAGCCATACGTACACACGTATGGTGACATGTCATTAAAAGGATGGATAGAATAATGAATATGGTTGTACCATATTTATACTAACATAATATTATATATAATATACTAGAGTTATTATTTTAGAATGGAAACAACAATGAAAGAGGAAGTGGAAGAAGAAAGGAACTTGAAAGAGGTGACGAAATATTTACCTTTTCTTCGGGTCCTTCATTTTGATTTGATAAGAAGGGATCATTAGGTTGAATTTATGACCAAATGAGTGCCTCTAGTATGAAGGGAGTAATTTTGGGAGTATATTTGGGCAGGATTTGGCCAAGCCAAATGGCTTTGGAGGTGTGAATTTGAGAGAAGGGGAAGTTACCTTTTATAAGAGAGGTGAGGGGCACCTTAGGAAAAGCAAGAAATATTATTTTATAATAAAATAATTTTTGGTTTATAATGGATCCAAAGTGAATTATTTAAAGTCTATGGTGTGGATGGGTAGAAAAACACTCAACCAATAGGTTTTAGATATGTTTGGGTCACTATATTAACCTTATATTTTAGATTTAACTCTTAGTTAAATAGTTTGACATTAACCATATCTCTTTGTATTTTTATATTATATTCTTAATAAACTTACTATATACTTCCAAGTAAACCCCAAGTGGTTAATTAATTATAAAAATATCATAATATATGTCTTTTGGACGAAACGTAGATTTTTAGGAATAGAATATCAATTAATAGAATAATATTTGTTTTAAAAACTCTTTTATGACAATTTTGACACTATTTGGTATTTTGTTTTTTCTAAATTTATAAAAAAATTATTACTTAGAAAATAACTCATCTAAAAAACCCTAATATGTCATATTAACCTATAAAATTAGTATAATTCATAAAAAATCTAAAATTACATTTATTTGGATATTTATAATATCAATTATTTTAATCTTTCATTAATACGATAATTACGACATCATCATTGTGTCATAATTAAATTTAATTATTTAATGTATAAAAATTATAAATAAAATACCATTATGTATGAAATAATTTTATCTTTCTAATTAATATTTATAGTCGAATTTATCTTATGTATAGCCCTATATTAAAAATGTTTTAGTTATTAAACATTGATTTTACCGCTTTTAACTTTTCTTTAAATAAAATAATAATAAATGTCCTAATCTAATTAAAGTGGACAAAATAGGTTCATATTTTATTAAAAAGGTTTTTTTGGTCTAACTATACTTATACAATAGAATTAGGACATGTTTTAGGGTAATAATAATATCATTTTTAACCTTACATACCCTATTTACTTTTAACTGTGGAAAATAAACGTAAAAAGTTACAATTCAAAAAAAAATTATTTTTATCTTATTGAACCACATTTTACAACTTTATATTAACTGTATCTCTCAGATTTTATAAATTCAACTCACACAAGCGTTAAAATTATGTTTTATATAAATTTACAAATACTCCTAGGAGGTGGGTAAAAGATGGTAAACAGTTCAATAAAATTTTTATATGTCTAAAATTATTATAAACTAACTCCAATGAATTAAATTGAAATCATATAGGCATTATGTATCTAGTTTGAAATAAAATAAATTTAAATAAAATATATAATTATTTAAATAAAAAGTCAGTTTTAAACAATAACTCAGTGTTTTTCACTATTCATCAAAAATTGAAAGTTTTCAGAAAAATACGAAAAATTTACCCTGAGATAATTTTGATATTCCGAATTCAAAAATGAATTATATTTTACCAATTTAAAAACATTGAAGTTGCATTAATTTATTTAAAATTAATTCCCGTTGTCAAAACAGAAAATCATATTTTTAAGAAATAATAAATATCAAAATATTGGCACTTGTTTATGTCTAATTTCAAATTGAAATTACATAAAATGACCATAATTATATTAAATGGTAAAAATATAATATAATTATAATTCCAAACTATTTAAATGTATAATTCAACACTATAAATTATTTTGATTAAAAAAGTTGTTTTTAGTTAAAATATAATATTTTTCACTATTCACCCAATGATGAAAGTTATCAAAAAATCACAAAAAATATATTGAAAATATATTATTATGTCTTGATTTTAAGGAAGAAGTTTATTTTGTCAAATTTAAAATATAAAAGTTTAAAATATTGGATTTAAAAAGGGTTCGCCATTAAAAGGCGGTAAAATTGCATTTTTTGAAAAATACTTCTTTTGTTTGAAAAATACTTCTTTTTTCTGAAAAAATGAATTTATTCTTACATTATGTCTAAGAAACTCATAATATGGATTATAAAATTATATGGATTATATAAAGTTCAAAATTCAGTTAATACTATTCATAATCGCTTTTGAACAGCTAGATTGGTAAGTCGTGGTGCGCTTGAACTCAGTGTTGCGTGTAGTGCATGTTATTGAATTACTTTGAAGAAAATAATTAACTATGAAATCTTGGGGTGTTAAATTATACCCTACTTTAATAAATTTCATCCTCACAATTTGAAATTGTTCTTTGAAAATAAAAGGTTGAAAATAGAAAATACCTTTGTGGGAAACCCATATCGGAAAGTGGGTTAATAAAATTTAGTCTTAATAAGAGGAAAAGGGGAATGAAAAAGTTACCACCAAATCATGATATTTATTAGGATAATATTTGTGGAAATTAGAGACACATAATTGGTGGAAAAATTTAAATATTTATAGGGAGTGATTGAGGTCATCAGTCACAAAACATTGTATAATTGAGGGCCTCAAAGCCATCAATATATGATGATTTAAAATATCATCGGTTTAAAAAAATAGAATATATTAGGATAACACATTTTTAGTTTTAATATCCCTTAACCAATTTTTAAAAATTAATTTCTATATAGAATAAGAGAAGAAAAAAATATATACTTGACATGTAGAGTTCCATCCATTAACTAATTTCTACCACAAACTCATCTTTCACTCTATAAGATAACAGAACTTAAAAAAATTTTATTTATCCTCTTCGTATAGGGTTATAAAAAAATGAATTTATAATTCACCTATCAAACCATTTAGAAAAACTACATTATATAGTCCAGGGACTTTAGGTAGTCAAGTGGTAGGCGATAAATCGCAATCGCACTATGGTTGTGGGTTCGATTCCTGTAGCTTTTTCCGACACGACAGGTTGTCACACGGTCTGTGAGTTTTCCTTTTTATAAAAATATAAAAATAACCTTAACAATAGTATCTAATTTCAAACATAATCCATTCCAACATGTTGACTTATCCAAAATAATTCTATCCAAACTCACAGTCCAAAATTTATAAGGGTGTTAAACACAATGAAGATCCTTTTTTTCACGTAATAACATCTGAACACATTCATCGTGTATTATTTTAAAACATGGTAACACCATGAATTACCATAAAACCTTATTTATTACATTTATAATCCCTTATACTTTATATAATACTTGATATATTCCTTATATAAAAAATATATTTAATATTCCTACAATGATGAAAGAAACAAACTATTAATCAGTTCCAAGGAAGTCAAGAATATCCAATATAATTTATCTAAATCAACCATATCTTATTCCAAAATCACTACTTCATTATCCGGACCATATTAAGGATTATATTTCCTTGAACCATTTATTTTACAAAAATTTAACCTGCCATTGATTCACTTTTCTTTGTTCGATACAATCTCAAGTCCTTAATGAAATAGTACTGCAGTACAATCCTTATATACTCTACAATTCTTATAACATGTACATCATTAATAAGATACTCAAATGACACAATAATTTAATAAAAACGTAAGAAATCTAATAATTCCTATTTATCTTCGGTAGTATCATAGCTTTATTATTATCCAATAGAAACATTTTCGGTATACTTTGATGATTTGGACATTGATTGGCATAGTGTCCCAACTCCTTACAGATGAAGCATTGTACATTTGAAAAAATTTTCTTACCCTCGCAATCATGTACTTGGTTTCTTTTTTCCCCACACTTATAACAAACTCCCATTCCCTTCAAGTATTTACCCAGGTGATTCTTTCTACAATTATCACATATGGGAAAATCATTCTTTCCCTCTTCCCTTTATCCATATTTCTCTTTTCTATCCTTCTATTCTCTTGATTACCTTAAAATCCATAGGACTCATAGAATTCTTTATTTATCTTATTAACACTTGATACTATTTCATCATATGTTGAGAATACATGGGAGACTATTTTCCTTCTAATTTTTTTTCTTAATTCCTTGAAATATATGATTCTTCTTACTCTTTGGATCATTTTTTTGCTGGAGTTCATAATAATTATACTAGGTGCCATTTCTATATAATTGCATACACTAGGTCAGTTTATGAATTGAAATGAATAATTACAAAATTGTAAAATACCTAATAAAAATTGAATAGTTTATGGATATAATCCATAATCATAAAATTATTTTCTTTGAGGAGGTATATACTCATAAATCAATCATAATTATTTGTAAAAAATGATAATTATCCTAAGAATATCTCCCAGGAGTGTTGTAACCAAGAGTGCAACAAGGCCCATTGTTGTGCACCAGTTCCCATTCGAGTCTAGATCAATGCAGTGTTTTCGGGTTTTACACCTAGGTACATCTGTGCCAGAGCCGCCTCTACCTGCTCGTATTCAGACATGGGTGTATTTTCTTGGAAAACTCACAAAATCTCTACAATATTAAAATTCTATGAAATTCTTCTATATTAATCCTCAAAGTCTATCTCAGGGTAATGTTCTCTAATCAGATTTTATCAAAATCTAGTTTCTAAGGTTATTGATAAACTTCTTCTAATACCAACTATAATTCCCTGACCCCAATTACCCATATTCGGTGCATTATTTTAATACATTGGCATGATCACAAGGAATCAAGTCCAAATAGACCGATCTGTTTAGAATTCTTGGAAAAACGATTACATACATCAAGTTTAAATTAAATCATAAAATGAAAAACTACAACAAAATCGTTTCTATATACAATAGTAATATCCCATAGACTATCCCTATAGGTCAGTCATAATATACTTCTTTTCATCCTGGTAAAAATAAAACATAGAATGGGATGAGCTCAAATGCTCAGTAAGGATAACAATATAGCAGAAACTTTCATAAATAAGAATATACATTTAAGGAAATGTATAAGACTAAAACAAAAGCCTTTTAAACTTAAACATCAGCATAATAAGGCAGAGAAAAAATCAAATATTTTCATTTACTTACTCATATAGATATTCTAGTAGTCGAATAATCACATGCAATATCAATAGCTACTTTCGTAATGATGGAATGTATAATGCCAGACTTTCATAACCACAAAGTCAAGGCCTTGTGCCAAGCCTAAAAATAAGATTTTGTCAAGGCCTTGTGCCAAGACAATATTTTATCTCATGAGACCTACCGATGCAACGAAGAGCTATAGCGGGCTCCACCCATCACTTACTAAGTCCAATGCATTTCTAATATGGAAATGTTTAAACATAACATAAAAATTATTATTAAAACTAGCATACGAAATGTCAATACTTTATCCATAAACCATGAATGGTATAAAAATAACACATCCACAGTCAAACATATCACAATACATGTAATACGATATAGAAGGTTTTTATCATAATAAATCAACTTCAAATAATCTTAAAATCCATCAAAAGATATTGACATAGATGAAATCAAAACCTTTTATTGAGAAATATCTCATACTATTTTGAAATAATTTAAAAGTCATATAATTATAAAAGAAAACATTTATTTTGAAAATATTCTTATAAGCTTGCAAGGGATGCTTCGACGTTGTTAAGGCAGAAAATAGCCTCACTCGCCGTATAAGTTTAAAAAAACAATCTTACCTTAATTTTGTCGAAAAGGTCATTAAGTAACTTGTTTGGAAAACGATAGAAAGATTCATTTCAAAACGTATAAGGTCAAATAAGGGTATAAATTAATTTAATTCATAGTCTAGTAAGTAGTAAAAATGTTTTGGAATACATTTTTAAGAAACATAGATGTGGATTAAAAACAGTTCCCCGTAGATACTTAGGTAAAAACAATCTTGGATAATAAAGAGATTGTAAAATTAACCCTTATATTGTAATTTTTTTTGGTTTAGGGTAGTTTAAACTCATGTATAATGGAGAAATAATTGTTATTAAATTTTAAAAGAATCATATACATTAATATGATATCATATATGAATTTTAATATTTCTTTGCTAATAATATCTTAGTATTATCATCGTTTTGGGTGTTAACTGATTCGTTTTCCTTTATATGATTTGTTACGTAAGTAATGTATATTATGTGTAGTATGTATCTTATTCATATTCAGAATTATATTAAGTATTTAAACATTATATTTAATCATCTAATGAAAATTATTCTTGAATGGACACGATGGGGAATGAATCTTATCGCGTTCGTGGAGATGGTATTTTGTACGTACGCACGAGCGAAAATATATATATTTTTTGATATTAATATAATATATAATTGGATGGTATATCATATATAAAGAATAATTATCATGTTTGATTTATTATTTAAATCAATTACACATCATTATTATACCATCCAAATAATATTGTATTGAATAACAATTACAACACGATGTAGAGACGGTAAGCCGTATGCACGCACGTATGGTAGCATGTCATTTAAAGGATGGATAGAATAATGAATATGATTGTACCATATTTATAGTAACATCACAGTATATATTAGATACTGGAGTTATTATTTTATAATGGAAACAACAAATAAAGAGGCAGTGGAAGAAGAAAGGAACTTGAAAGAGGTGATGAAATATTTACCTCTTCTTCGGGTTCTTCCTTTTAATTTGATAAAAATGGATCCTTAGGTTGTCTTTATGACAAAATTAAGGCCTCTAGGATGAATGGAGGAATTTTGGGAGGATATTCGGGTAGGGTTTGACCGATCCAAGTGGCTTTGGAGGTGTGAATTTGAGAGAACTGGAAGTGCCCTTTTATAAGAGAGGTGAGGGTCACCTTAGGAAAAGAAATAAATATTATATTATAATAAAATAATTTTCATTTTTTGATGGATACAATGTGGATTATTTAAAGGCTAAGGTAGTTATGGGTCAAAAACCACACAACCAATAGGTTTTATGTAGGTTTGGGTCACTATATTAACCTTATCGGTTAGATTTAACTCTTAGTTAAATAGTTTGACATTTACCATGTCTTTTTGTATTTTTATATTATATTCTTAATAAACATACTATATACTTCCAAGAGAACCCCAAGTGGTTCAATAATCATAAAACTATCATTATTTAACTCTTTTGGCTGAAAATTAGATTTTTATCAATAGAATATCAATTAATAATAAAATATTTGTTTTAAAAACTCTTTTATGTCACTTTTGACACTATTTGGTATTTTGTTTTTTCTAAATTTATAACAGCATTATTAATTAAATAAATTCATCTAAACAACCCTAACATGTCATATTAACCTTTAAAATCAGGGTAATTCATATAAAGTCTCAAATTACATTTATTCGGATATTTATAATATCAATTATTTTAATCTTTCATAAATATAGTAACTACTGCATCATCATTATTTCATAGATAATTTTAATTATTTGAGGTCTAAAAATTGTAAATAAAATATAATTATTTAGGAAATTATTTTATATTTTTAATGAATAATTATAGTCGAATTTATCTTATTTATAACCCTATATTAAAAATGTTTTAGTCATTAAACATTGATTTTAACACTTTTAACTCTTCTTTAAATAAAATAATAATAAATGTCTTAATCTAATCCAAGTTGAACAAATAGGTTAATATTTTATTCCTAAGGTTGTTAGTAGTCTAATTATACTTATCAAATAGAATTAGGACATGTTCTTGGGTACTAATAATATCATTTTTACCCTTAATTTCCCTATTTACTTTTAGCTGTGGTAAATAAAAAAAACTTACTATTCACCCAAAATTATTTTTATCTTATTAAACCATATTTTAATCCTTGATATTAACTATTTCTCTTGAATTTTCTAAATTCAACTCACAGAATTGGTAAAATTATGTTTTATGTAAATTTGCAAATACTCCTTGGAGGTGGGTAAAAGACGGTAAAAAGTTCAATAAAATTTTTATATATCTAAAATTAGTATAAAATGACATCAATTTATTAAATTTAACTTATATTGGTATTATGTATCTATTTTAACCTAAAATAAATTTAAATAATATAAATAATTATTTAAATAAAAAATCGGTTTTAGACAATAACTCAGTGTTTTTCACTATTCATCAAAAAATGAAATTTCTCAGAAAAATACCAAAACATCACCCTAAGTTAATTTTGATATTTAAAATTTAAAAATGAATTCTATTTTACCAATTTCAAAACATATAAGTTTCATTAATTAATATAAAATTAATTCGTGTTGTCAAAACCAAAAAGCGTATTTTTAAGAAATAATAACTATCAAAAGATTGTCACTTGTTTTTGTCCAATTTCAAAGTGAAATTACTTACAATGAACATCATTGGATTAAATGGTAAAAATATAATTTAATTATACTTACAATACATTAAAATATATAATTCAACACTATAAATTTTTTGGATTAAAAAAGTTGTTTTTAGTTAAAATATAGTATTTTTCACTATTCACCCAAATATTAAAGTTGTGAGAAAAACAGCAAAAAAATTTTGAAACTAAATTATTATGTCCTGATTCTAAAGAAGAAGTTTATTGTCTCAAATTGAATATATAAATGTTTCAAATATTGGATTTTAAAAGGGTTCTCCATTAAAAGGCGGTAAAATTGTATTTTTTGAAAAATACTTCTTTTCTCTGAAAAAATGAATTTGTTCTTAGATTATGTCTAAAAAACTCTTAATACGGATTATAAAATTATAAGGATTATATAAAGTTCAAAATTTAGTTAATACTATTCATAACCGCTTTTGAATGACTAGTTTGGTAAGTCGTGGTGCGCTTGAACTCAATGTTGTGTATAATGCAATTTATTGATTTACTTTGAAGAAATAATGTACTATGAAATATTGGGGTGTTCACCAGTCAACATGTTCTTATACTATGACTAAAAAAATATGAAAGTCATTTTAAAAACTATTTATTCCAAAGAAATACACTTTTGAGTCCCACATATTTATTTCTCATCAATATACTATTAATCTAAATTTCTAGTTTACAGATATTACTGTATTCCATTTTAATTATTATATTACTTCGATTTCAGGAATCATGAATCTTGTAGAAAATTAAAAATTATTTTCATAAATTAATTATAGGATCCATGTATTAAAATAAATTATGTATTGATTTTAAAAATGGCTATTCTCATTCTTAGGAAAGAGATGAATACCCTCTTCGATCTACCCATCATGCTCAGTTGAGTTTTCTATCCTAAATCATGTTCATTTTCACTAAGAACCCTATCAATTATTTGGATAGTCTTCCTACATTAATCAATGAGTAGTGAACATGAATATGAATATCCGATCCTATAAAAGTACCAATTTTTATTCACTTAAATAATTTGTGTGGGTTATCTAGAAAAGTATTATCATGGGGAAATACCATAAAAAAATTTTATGAATATTTTATATAGTATTCCAATTTATTTGAATTTCAAAAAATTGGTATAGTTCATATTCATATAACCTTAAAATAAAATATGTAACAATAATTTTTCTCATAAATTAATGGAATGACTTTTTTCCTAGATACATGAACTGAAATCGATCTTCTATAGTATAGGTATAACAACACTAAAAAGACACAATGTTTCTACAAGTTAAAAAACATTTAAAAGAACTTCCTCAATCATGGATACATGACCTTAAAACTCACCATGTTAGTCTTTGTCATATGATCTTAAAAGGCATAAAATGCCTCCTTTAATGGAATCAAATTACTTGGTTTTCAAGTTCCTTAATAGGGATACATATATAGCCCTTCTCAAAGATAATATCAAAACACCACAACTCTCCCCACATCTATGGATTTCAATACATTATATAGTTTCTATAAATATTGATTTAATTTTAGTATAATTATAAAATGATGAGGTATATGTAGAAACTATGATGAAATTAATTGTTCACATTAATGTGTGGTATTTTCTATCATATTCACAATAAATGAAGTCAGTATTGGTAACAGGAAAGATTTAAAAAATTAATTTTAAATATATAAGAGTGTCCTAAACATGGAGATGAGAACCTTAATGAGATTCTCTAATATTCCATCCATCTCACATGGTATAATTTTTTAATAAAAATTATTTTACCCTAATAATCATATTCGTATATAATTTATGTATTTAATCAAACAAATCATAATTAAAAAAATTCATGTCGGAAAAATAAAGGTAACCTTATGTGAAATATATTACCCATGTTGAGTTTAACTGAATATTCATTTACTAGTGATACTATAAATAAATTTTCATTGTGTATGACTTTATCCCGTGGTTATCCCACTAAATACATAGAGATTTCTCAATCAACACTCTATAAAGGGACAAGATTTTTTCCAGTTAAGGGGAACCTATGAGATAACCCTAGATAGTTTGATCACTAATTGATTCCCAAAGCACTTGTGACAATAATAATGAAATATGTGATATTGTACAACCATGGGACCATGTCAGTAACTCTATTTCCCCCATGATAAGTGATGAAAACATGGGTTTGAGAATAACTATGAAATGTTATTTTGAAGAACTTGGAGAAAACCTACTCAAACATCGAGGAACTAAAAAAAATTCCCCATAAAAACTAATGGGTAAGGAGAGGCATCCTCCATTAACACATTTAACAATATTATGATCATTTTCTAGATTAAAACAACAGTGACACTATATAACATAGGGACATAGAAGATTATTTTAAAAACATTGATGTGAGAACTCAGGAGCTCTTGAGGGGGATCCCATCAACCATGACCATCAACATCATTTGATGGACAAAATATTATATTAGGATACATATAGAGCTATTGAAGATGTTACTATCCTAGTCAACCAAACTATAGAACCAAAAAGGGGATATAGTTGTTTCTCATCAACTGCAAATTCCTAGGAGTAGGACCCAAATATTTTGATATCTAACATTCCTTACACTGACCAATATATCCCAAAAATTAGTTATAGATCTATTCAGGTAACTATAATTAAGTATGTTTAGATCATGTTTAGGGAGAATCCATTAGTTATATTAATAATCCATTCCTTTTGAGGTAAACTGATAATATCTATAGAGGCCCACCTCATATCAGATATCATTATGTTCCTTCTATAATTAATGAAAACTAAAACAATAATGGTCCTCCCCACAATATAAATCTCAATTAATAAGGTGTTCATCCCCTTGTCAATCAAGATATAGTATGAAACCATAGAGTTCCTATATATGGCGTTCTATAATTAAATATTTGAAATTTAATTCTTTGACATGATAATGATAAGGAAAACAATGGTCATTATGGCACTTCCTGGGGTGACAAAGCCAAAAATATTGGATTACTTCCTAGGTAATATGTTTTAGAGGTCCTACATATAATAAAATATTTGACAAAAGTTATATTTCTCCCCATAATAGTTAAACAATGATTAATAATCATAGAGGACCACTCTATGGAATTTATTAAAAAGTCCCTCATAATAATTAAACACATATTTATCATAAACATCCTCCACATTCTATGTTATTATGAAAAAGCCCACATACTTTGAGACACATGAGAGTATGAAGTCACCTATATTAATAACTCCACCATTGAACAATGGTGTTCCATAAAAAACAATGTGTAAATAGAGGTATGAATAATTGTATGTGATTCCCATGAATCATGTGACCTTGGATGTGGTTATAAATATCCCTAATGATCTAGCTCCATTGAAGGATATGGAATAGATAAATTTGGATTTATAAATGGTTGAAGAGTTTCAAAAAATGATGATAACACTAGTTTAATGTGAATAAAACTAGATATAGATAAAATACTAGTCATGTTATAAAATATTAAAACTCAAAAATATGATTCACTAACAATTATTGAGGAATCAATACCAACATTACACTACAAACAACGGGTTAATTTATATTTCTAAAAATCTATAAATATACCTTATAAGGGGCACACTAGCCATGTCATCATATTTGATAAACAATTTCACTCCCTTGATTTTACTATTTTTATGGATCAAAAAACTAATTATTAGAAAGAAACATGTGTAATTAAAATATTTATACTTAAATAACATAAAATTAATTCAATGAATGATTCAGAATATCCTATAAAATGTAAACACCAGATTTGGTGAAAAAATGGCCCTGTATGATTTTCCCCACATGGAATTTAAAATGGTACACTAGATATGGAAGTTTAAATTCTCATCCCGTTAGGAAAAATTTATATCATGAGATTAGGATATTCTAAATTTTTTACCTAATAGAATCAAATTATATTTTTTTATTATAGGAGGAATACTCAGTGGGAATGAGCTATTGACATGCTTTCTCAACAATATTCTAGGAAGGCTAAGCAAGAATCCAATTATAAGGTACAAAATTAAAAAAGGGAAGAACCATTGGTGATGTAAAAAACCTCTCATGTAGATAATCTAGGAAGGTCACTGCATCAGAATCAGTCATGAAAAAAAATGAAAAAATACAAATGGTCTATAATATTCGTTATAATATAAATACAGGAGAATCCAAAGCCTATATGGGTGGGTGAATTTCTACCACCACCACCACACCATGACCTATCAAATATACAATAGGGATTAGAAATAATTAACATAAAACTATTTCCACCCAGACATATATGGCTGAGATAAGTTTTATATCACCATTCTCTCTAAGAATATGTCATTTAAATATGGGATACATCAAAGTAAGAACTCCCATAACAAAATCCATTAATTTTTATGCCCCATCCCCTCCATAATGGAGATTTATAGTATAATATATGCAATAATACCATATAATTAAAATTCATATAATGTTTCTAGGGTGAATAAAGAGGAAAGAAAAACATTAAAAGTGGTTAAAATCCCACGAAAATATCAAAAAAATTAGTGAAATTGGATTATGACCTACCTCTAAAATGATATTCAGAGGGAAATGAGGTTTATAACTAATGTAATTTAGATTAATTGTTTATTGATAATTCAATATTATTATAAGAAGAAGATATTTAGATTAAATTCTCAAATAATGTTAAGAATTATATATACAGATAAAAACATGATAAAGTGTTATCAATTCAAAATATGATCCACAATAATGTGAAATAAAATGTTGGGTATACTCAACATCAGAGATAATGTTAATAATGACACATAAAAATAAGAACATGATGAAGTTTTATTATATGATCCACAGTAAAGTGAAATCAGAGGTTGATTATACCCAACATCAGAGACAAGAGCCTGACATGGGAGATCCTTTGATCTTATAGTGAAAATGTACTCAATGAGTTTCATCTATAGAAAAAGGGAATGTAATAGTATTATCCACATAAAACATGAATATAAAGTTATTTAATAAAATTTCCACTATGGGATAAATTACCTGTTATGAATCATATTTATAGTTATTGAGGAAACATAATCCAAAAACACTTAAATAGAACATACCAACAATGTAAAATTTAAAGGATAAGTTCTATATCCCTCATATAATGAATTAAATTAATATAATAGATTAATAATCTCAGAAAGGAAGTATCAAGACACATAACCATATTTGGTCCAAGGAAACAAGTCTAATAGTCCCCAGATTCGGTGGATTTCCAAGAAATCCTTCAAATGGAATGACATTCTCTACCAAAACACCATATTCATCCTAGAAAAACTCATTCTAAATATTGTACGAAATCCACCAAATAACTGATATATGGATTTTATCAAATGGAAGTAGCATATACCATAAATAGAACTACATGAATTTCCATGACAAGAAATACTTTCCCATATCTATGTTATAGAACATAGAAAGTAAGTTGCATACCCTAAAATAACCAAAATAAATTTAAATCAAATAAAAAACCTAAAAAACTCAAAAAAATTACATAAATTTTAAATTAATATCAATGTATAGTGAAATTGAATTTACATTTTTCATATGTGAGTCCAACGTCCTTGCGGGAACACTACTGCATTGTTTCCATTGAAAATTAATTTAAAATAAACTATAATAAATGAGGATTGGTAGTTACTAATTATCATAAATAATATCAAACATTGTGAAATTATCTTCATCCATTTAGAGTGGGTCTTAGTTGGTCATCCAGTTCCATAGACCTTCAATATTAATGAAAGTTCCAACATTTTTCTTGGTTAATGTTGATCATATAGAGAACTTCCAAACACAACCTATTACATTCAGTGTACATTGAAGGATAATTTTATGTTTCTATGGTTAAATCAAATTCTCTAACCAATTTTTGATAAAATTGTTAGGATAATAATTTTTTGTACTGTTATCCATCGATAGATATGAAAATAACCATAATATTCATTCATACAACTTACAGACAACTAAAAAACACATTATAATAAAAATATAACCTCATTAAAACAAATATCCTCTAATAAATATTTCAACTGCAACTATAATGAACATATAACATCCCATAACCACCACTTGTATATTTAGTACTAAACCTGCTAGCTATTCATTTCTATCTTTGATGTTGATAAATATGACTGAATGTTTTCATCCAAACCTTACTAAATCAAAGGAATAATTATACCTCCTAAATCCTCAATAAACTTTTAGACCTAATGTTTTATATAATTATGATAAAATCTTACATAAAAAAAACATATCTTCCAATGAACACTTATCAAACTTAACCAAGATTTTTTTATTTCACACTAACCCATCATCATAATTATTCATATGAAATTCTATCTATACATAACTCATTAAAACTCAATTTTTATAACTTGTATAAAAGGAAACCTAATAATGGTGAGAATAAATGAAATGTAAGGTAAAATTTAAGAATTAAAAAATTTATTTCATTTATGAGAATATGAAGAGAATATGGATATGTTGCCAAATTGAAGTTTAAGATTATAACATATGAATATTCATACCCATAAATACATGGATTATCAAACATGAAAACATGGAATATGTCATTATAAAAAGATAAAGTCATGAGTATCAATAATTATTTTCTAAATGATATCAATCTTGATCAAATGATACATCATAAACCCATAAAAAGAATAGATAAAACATTTTGGTATCTTGAAACATAATATCATATAACCCTTACAAAACCATTAAATATCCCTTACAGATTATAATAATTATACAACAAACTTCCAATATAATTATACAGATAACATAATGATTACCCAATTAATTAGAGCGCTATTTTGGAACACCCATCATATAAGATATAATGGGATCACAAAAAACTATATTGGGACACCAATAATATATAATTTCCAGGAAAAAAAACATGAATAAAGTACATAAATCCTTTATAATAAAACATATTGAAATAATCACTATTATTTAATAACTTGCTCAATCAATGGAAAAGAAATTAGTATCTTTTCAATATATATGAAAAATGAATGATAGGTGAAAAAAATTGGTTTCCTAAAAATATCATTGAAACGTGATTAACTAATGGAAAGGAAACATGTTTTATAACAATCACATTGAAACATGGTTAACCCATTAAAAATAAATGGGTTCTGTAACAATCTCTTTGAAACGATATTAATCTATCTAGAGAAAGAATGAGGATGATAACATTACAATATATCCCCATAATATTATAAGTAAAAACATTGGTTTTTGACATTAATGAATTGAAATACCATAAAAATAGTATTAAAAAAATTATGATGAAAACATCCATTTCATTTTTAAAAAAACTTTTTAGAAATTAAATCATTTTGAATATCCATATCTTCGAAAATAACATTGAAAATTTAAAAATAATTACATAAGCATAATTTGAATAATTTATTGAAGAAAATACCCTTTCATATATGAAAATATATTTTTAAATTATTTTTTAAAACATTTTCTTGGATGACTTTGTTTTGGATGTAAACAGATTTCCAACCAAATAGACAATTAAAGTCGGATTTTCATAAAAATAATTTCTCAAAATTTTAAAGCACTAAAGTTTTGAAAAATAAGAAAATTACATAAAAATATAATAAATAAAAACAAATCAATATAATTCATGGTAATTATGATATTTAAATAATGGAGACACAATCATATAGAATCTTGATAAATTATGAGATTGTAACAAAAAACCCTTACTACTTTTGTAACTTTGAATCATAATACCCATAAAAGAATAAAATTAAATGAAAAATATAATATAAATAAAATAATTATATTTATGATATAACATGTGAAATTTTATTTATATACAGTTTATTTAATAATATAGGTGTAGACATAACATACATCCCAAAGAAGGTGAATTGAGAAAAAATTCCTTACAACTTTGGTAACTTTTCAACTATAAACCCCCCTAAAAGAGAGATACTAAAATGGATATTTATGTATAAATAAATTTAAGGATAATATTAATAAATACATTCATGTTTATTATATTCACCACACAAAAAATTAAGTGATGAATATGGAATATATCTCATAGAAATGAAAGTGAGATGTGAGGACCCTTAACTTGAGTTTGACTTGTCACATGTGTCTTTATATTAATGAATAATAAAATTATGTTAATTATTAAAATAAATTAAAAGAATATTCATGATTTTTTTTAATTTTATTTCTCTTATGAACATGTTGTATATAATTACATTATCAAGTAATTTTAAGTCGAATGTTTTGACCATATTCAGCTAATGTGCGAAAATAAATTTGGTAGGTTGACTATGGTAAAAGATTTAATTATTTAAACATATATAGAAAATTAATGACTAAATAATTAAAATATTTATACATTAATTAAACTTTTAAATCTGTTATTGAAAAATGGTTATGAAAAATTAACTAACATTATGATTGTGAACAAGGTAGAAAAAACAAACGCCTAAGTAACGTTTCCATTTTCAATGATCATTATAGAAGGAAAGTAAGTAAAATTTATCTTTCTAGAATGATAATAACATCATAAATACCATATTATTTAATTATAAATACTTATATATATATATATATAATTATTAATATTTGGTGATAAAAAACTAATCACATTGCTTCAAGGAGGCGGTAGTCCACACGTCCACGAACGATGTTATAATTTTTTTAGTGGGTGAAAGGGTAAAAATAAAATGACACAATATATTTAAAAAATGATAAACATGTCACTAATATCATAAATATTACATTTATAACACATATATTTATACTATTTACCCTTATTACCATCCATTTTTTACATTAACAAAAAATGAATGATATCGCTTCATGAGGTGGTAATCCGATGTACACACGATTGGAGTAATCATATGATTTATGAAATAGAATGTAAAATGTTATATATGATATAAAAAATTTATATGTATAATTATATTTTTTTATATTCTATATAAACTTTTATATCAATCATCATACCTAATCATGAGAGGTGGTAATGGAAAAAAATGACATCATTTCATGAGGTGGTTGTCCGCTTTAGACATGAATAAAGATTTCGTAACCCATTTGATGGAAGTGTGTGTTGTCATAGGTTTTACCCCTATCATAAAAAAATATCATTATATGGAATATATTGATATGACTATATCATCATGGTATATAAATAATTTAAGGTGTGGAGAAAGAAGTAAAATATAGATGCTCATTGAAGGACATTTTATATTCAATGGGTATGTTCCTTAGGTTTTCACTAAAGCCTTAGAAGGGTTGATTCATGTACAATAAAAGTCTCCTAGGATGAGGTTATGGAATATAGAAAGTGATTTTAGTGGGTTGGGATGATCTATATGTCCTGAGCAGTGTGAAGAAGCTAGGGGAGTGAGTTCCCTTTTATAAATGAGGAGCAACATTTTTATAAATAACTTGATGTATTAACTATTAAGAGGTCACAACCTAAGTGGATAAAAAATTTATAATTAAAGGTGTTTGGGATGATACGTCAATGAATAACTCCCACAACATATTTAAACACTTTTTTTAATATTTTTTCCTTAAATTCTATGTTTTCTTTTTTTTTTACCACTTTGGGTTTTCACTATGGTGACTAGTTTTCTAACCTTGGTAATTTATAATTTATGACTAAATTAAAGTGATAATTATTTGAAAACATAGATCAAATGATTATAAATATTTAATCCACTATAATAATATAAAATATTATTATTTTTTTAAATTAGTTTTCATAAAAGAGAATGTAACGTGTAAAAGCACTACTTTTACATTTAACACACTAAGAGTGTTTTTTAATAAATAAGGGCCAATATATTCATTATAAAATAAAAATTTAGTCCATTAGTGGGATATAGTAGACATTTTTTTAAAATTTAAAAATAAATCGGTAGAATAATGTTTTTTAGTAATTTTAAGTCATTTAATAAAATATATTTTCTATAAAATTACATTAGTGTATATTTTTTCATTATTTATTAAAATTTAAATTAAAAAAATATCAAAAAATGATATAATTGAAATATATTAAGAAATAAACTTTTAAAATGATATATACATCTAAATAATTAAACTAACCAAATGTTCACTCAATTTACTTCCCTTTGAATATTTTTAGTATCTTTTTTTTCATTTAATTTCTAACTAAATTGTTACAATGCTGAAATTTCTTAAGTATTATAAGTAATTAATTCATCTAGAATGTTGAAGATAAATTATTATGATAAAAACTAACTTTTTATTCAATATAACATATATAGAAAAACCTATGATGTTTTTCTTATATCCCAAATATTAATAACAATTAAAATTGATAAAAGAATATTTTTTTCTTTCTTATTACTTAACACATTATATGGGTCATATTCAAAGAAAAGTGGCATGAAATATACATATTTTAAAAAAAATTAATTAAAAGGTATAAATATATTCATTAAATATGTATAATTTAATTTTTTTGGTTATTTTCACTCTAATCATTCTAGTTTAGCCCTTGGAAATCCCATTTTTACCTTTACAAAGATAAATAATTTTTACTACATTTGCTATTATTTTAATAAAAAATTAATTTTATATTATTATATATTAGATGTTATTCTGAATAAAAATTTGGAATAAAATTTTATTAATTAAATTCATAAAATTTAATTTTTCTAATATTAATCCCATAGAGGTAGAGAGACATCATGTTTTTAAGAAGAGTATTTTATAGAAGATGATGATTCTATATTTACTCTATGACTAATAATGATCATTGTATGGAACTAAATTATTATTTAATGTTATATATTATATAAATTTCATTTAAAACATTCTCCATTAGTAATTATCTTAATTAATTAAAAAATAAATACATTCTTCATTTGAAAACTTTTTTTTAAGAAAAAACCATTTTAAAAAAGACAAATTTTAATAAAAACCTACATAAAATTGATTAAAAGTTATTAAGATGGTTAAAGATAACAAAGGATACTTGAAAAAATATTCAAAACATATTGTTACTTTTAAATTACTTAATATATTAAAAACAAAATACTTTTTACAAAATTACGTATTTTTCACAATTCACATATTGATCACTTTTTTTTGAAAAAATAAAAAAAATTCACCTAAGGTAAATTTTGATATTATGATTCAAATAATAAATTTTATTTTTAAAAAAAAATTACAAAAGTTTCAAGAAATATTTTTACAATAATTTAACCATACATAATAGGGAAAACATATTTTTTTGAAAAAACTATATTTAATCATAAATTGTGATTTTTTATCTCATTTATATAAAACACATAATATGGAAGGTAAAAATTAGATATAATTAATATAATATAACAAGGATGATTTATTTAATTTATTTGTATAAAACACATGTGTGCATATTAAAATAATATTTTAGAGAAATATTTTATTTTATTTTCAAAAGGGCTTTATTTTCAACTCTAATTAATTTCTCACCAAAGAATATATGTAATGAATATTTTCATAATTCAGTTAATAATTTCTATACTCACCATTCCAATGGTTAGTTTAAAATTGTTATATATATCATAAGTTATTTAATTTTTGTGTTTCATTCTGAATACATTATCAAACATAAAAATCTTGGGTTTGTATGTAAGGGAAGATAAATTGAGTATTTTGTATAACACAAGATAATATCATTGATTAAATAACAATAATTTATAGAATAAAATTATTATCTTAAAATTTCATGGTGTTATATCCTTCCCCCTTTAAAAAATTGTGTCCTCACTATTTTAACATTATCACGGTAATCAATGGTTATGAATTTGAAAACATATTTACTGTAAACTCACATCATAAAAAGAGTTAATAAAGTCTTATTAATATCATAGAAAGGGATGTAAACAGGTAATATTGAATAACATGTAACTATGTTTCCAAATAGGATAATATAGTTGGGAATTATGGAGAAGGGTAAATAACTATAGATATTGAGCGAGTTCATTGATCACAAGAAAGTAAATGATCAAGGGAGATTTAAGGCCCTAAAAACCATAAATCTATGATGATAAAAAAGACCATTAGTTCATCAAAATTAAATTTAATAGTATAATAAAATTTCTCAATATCTTTTTCCTCATGTTGAGTAATTATTTCACTATCTATACTGAAAACATAGTGATGCATAATTACATGATTAGAAAAATTTCATCTTTTAATAAAATTTGACCACAATATGATGTTTTCCGCCAAATTATGTGTATTCAGGGTGAATTTTTAATTAGAGAATCACTATAAATAACATTTTATAGGACCAAAAAATTTCCAAAATCGTAACAATATATTCCTTCAATCTTTTGACATTAACCAAAACCAAAATGGCTTTCACAAGGAAAGATAATTCCCAAATTTGATAAACCATTATATATTAGATTAATCATAAAAATTAAATAGTAATCGAAAAATTTGACACAAAATAATTCGATAAATAAATATCCTTATATTTATTTTATCATTTTTTAAATAATTTTGAAACACAATGATTAGAAGGTTTTGATAACAAATTTTTCTAAGAGAAATCATATATTATTAATGAAATAAAAAAGTATCTCTGAAATAAAAATTAATATTTAACTGGAAAAAATGTAATATTAACCAAGTAATCACATAGACTAGTGGTAGGTGTTAAATCCTTATCCACCATTGGTCATGGGTTTAATTACCACTTCCAATACCGATGTAAAATGTTGTAACCCAGCATATGGGTTTCACATTTCTTCCTTAAATGTGAAGAAAAATTCTCCCTAAATAATAATTCAAGTTGATCTTAGGGGTTAAAAATACACCAACCAAATAATATTTCTCTTAAAATATAGTTAATAAAATTTGACTTTTTACTACTTAAAACCCTCAAATGATGCGGCTAATAATTTAATTGTATGATCATCCTTAATCTTATAGACCTATGATGGAATCCGAAACTCTTAAGATAACGTCACATGAAAAAAATCATAATATCCAAATTTATCTATATCGACCATTAATACCCACTATAACAGTCCATAACTATCACTCCCGGATTAAATGATGAAATTTTATACTTTACATTTTATTCTTTTATTCCCATAGTTATGTCCCAATTTTTTCCATCCAAACCTTAGAACATTGAAAGGAAAAAGTTTATCTCATACATACTCAAGGACCTTTTAGTATTAGAGTTTAGAGAATTTAGATAAACTCTTATATAAATAATTCAAATGTCCTCACTTGAGAATTTCTAATACTTAACCCATACATTTATCATTTTATGTTATGTTATCATCATCGTCCATATAAAATCCATTCTTGACATAACTCATTCATCTGCACTCTTTATAATGCGGGGGAAAGAAAAAAAACAAGGTTGAGCTAAAATGATCAGTAAGGGAAAATGTAGGCATTGAAAAATGAATTTCATTAGTGAGAATATAAAGAGAACAATGGTGTGATGACATAATCAATGTGTGTGATTAAAACATACAAATATTCATACCCATCAATACCTTGATCATAAAATAGGAAACCAAGATACAATCCATTAAAAATATGAAAAATTAAAAATACTAAATAATCGCATGCCACATGATATTAATATTGATTAAATGAAACATTAGAAACCCATATAATTACAGATAAAACATATTGGTATATTGGAACATGATCTCATAAGAACCTTACAAAACCCTAAAAAACCCTTACTAAACCCTTTCTTCCTTAAATAACATATAGCCACATTACAATATAATTCTATACAAAACATAATCATCACCCAATTCATTGTAGTGATATCTGGGCACAATCAATGTATATGATGTGATGGGTTCGTACAGAACTATTTGGGTGTACCCATTATATATAATGTCCAAAAACCACAACATCAAAAAAGTACATTAAACTCTCATCATAAAACTCAATGCAAAAATCATTATTTTTTATAACCTACTAAACCAATCCAAAGGAAATGTTTTTCATGTCAATATTATTGAAACATGACTAAACGATGGAAAATAAATCAGTTCTATAATAATATATTTGAAACATGATTAAACAGATTAAATTAAATGGTTTACATAAAACTCTCTTTGAAATATAGTTAACCCATGGAAAATAAATGGGTTCTATAACAATCTTAT
Source organism: Viscum album (assembly GCA_963277665.1). NCBI lineage: Eukaryota > Viridiplantae > Streptophyta > Magnoliopsida > Santalales > Viscaceae > Viscum > Viscum album. Next base: position 1,262,159,765 of record OY728164.1, read on the forward strand.
TGAACCAATTTTAATCTATCAAGATAAATAATGAAAATTTAATTATTATAATATATAATTTCTAGAAAATAATTAATTAAAATGGGTTTTGAAAATAATTAAAAGAGACACCATTAAAATATCATTAAAAAATATTTGAAGAAAATACACTACTAATTTTTAAAATCACTTTTTAAAACATAAAGCATTTTGAAAATAAATTCTATTGAAAATAAAATTAACAGGATATAAAGGAATATTTTAAAATTTATTTAAAACATTTCTTGAGGAAAATATTCCGTTTATTTTAAAATCTCTTTTTTTAAAAAATGAGAACCTTTTTTTGTAAGATTGTTTTTGGAAGAAAACATATTTCTTGCTGAATATATAAATAAAGTCATATTTTAATAAAACACATTCTAAAACATTTTAAGTACCAAAGAGTGGAAAAATTGTACAATGAACTTAAAATATAAAGAATAAATATATGATAGGATAATTAATAAAAATTATAAGGTTTAAAAAATAGATTATTAATCATACACATTCTTGATAATCAATGAGATTATAACAAAATACTCTTACCACTTTTGTAACATTGATTGATAATCACAAAGAAATAATAATAGTAAATGATGATTATAATACTATTAAAATAATGATATTCCATATATAAAATTTCAAATGGGTTGTGTATACATGTCATAAAATTAAATATGTATATAACCTAACATATATCTCAAAGAAGGAAAAATTAACACAAAATCTCTTACTGCTCTGGTAAATTCTTAACCTTAAACCCCCTAAAACATAGATCCTAAAATGGATTTTCAAATCCCCATATATTTATTTCAAAGAATAATAAAAAAATTTCATGTGTATTATATGCACCACATAATAAAATAAGTAGTTAATATGGAATATATCTCATAGAAATAAAAGTGAGAGAAGAAAACCCTTACCATGAGTCAGACTTGTCACTTGTGTATTTATCTTAATAAATAATAAACATATCATAATTATTTACATTATTGAGAATATTTTTAATGTTTTTTTATTACTATAAATTCTGTTATTAAAATTTTATATAGAATTACATAATCAATTATGTTTATGTCATATTTTTGGACATTATTAGATGTATTGGTCCAAAATGTCTTTGGTAAGTAGAATATGGTCAAAGAGGTCATTATTTAAACATAAAAATAATAATAATCATGAAAAATTTATCATATATAGACAAAAATTATTCTTTAAAACCATTCATTATAAATGGATATGAAAAATTTACTAACGTTACGATAATAGAGATGGTAGGTCATACTGACTCATGACTAACATTTCCATTTTATAATGATCTTTATAGAAAGAAGGTAAGAAAAATTTATCATTGAAAAATGATAATAATATCATAAATAAATTATTATTTAATTATATATATATATATCATTTTATTTACGCGGTGATGAAAAAATGAATCACATCTCTTCGAGGAGGTGGTTGTCCACACATCCACGAACTACATTATCATTTTTTTCTATGAGTGAAAGGGTAAAAATAAAATGATATATTATATTTTCATAAATGTAAATACATAATTAATTCCATTAATATTTAAAAAAATTCACATATATTAATTATATATAACCTTACTAAATTCCATGTAAATCATTAGTGAAAAATGAATCACATCGCTTAACGAGGTGATATTCCACCGTACATACGAGGGATGATATCATATCCCTTAAAAAATAAAAAATAAAAGGTTATATATGATATAATTACTCCATTTGTATACTTATTTAATAAATATCCTTTATAGATATTATTTATGTCATCATACCCAACCATGATAGGTTGTAATGAAAAAACAAATGACCTCCTTTCGTGAAGTGGTTGTCCATCATACACATGAATAATGATTTCATAACCCATATGATAGAAGTGTGTTTAGATTTTGGATGTAATATAATCTTAAATACATATATGTATATAGAAGACACTGTGGTTATCATATCATCATTGTATTACAATAATTTAAAGAAGGTGGATGCTACCTCTTGAAGGACTCTACAAAATTTTGTTCCTTCATTTTCTCATTTAGAAGTCAAGCATGGTTCATATCAGGATAAATTTGGGCGAGCATAGAATTTTTTTCACTTCAACACCCATTGAATTTGGTTTCTAAAGCGGTAAAGTTTTTAAATTATGCATCTTAATCTCCATTAATTCCATTATTTTGGGTTCCATCCATTGGATAAAACAAAAAACCATTGATTAAGAAAGTTTTTTCATACTAAGGAACCACATAAAAATAAAAACTCACTTACAAAATGTCTATATTATATCATATTATTTAATATATGATAAATTAGGATTATCCTTAGATAAATCCATAGAAAAATAATTAAAAATATCTCTAGGGATCTCAACAAAGTTTTCTCATATTAGTTTCCAATGGTTAGCTAAACCCTTTATCTGATACCATATATAATGACCCAATATTAAAATACATATACATTAAATCCATTTTCAAAATATATTAACACACACCAAAAGAAAATATTAATTGAGCGCCTTTAGTAACTTGGAATAGAAAATTATAGTTTGGTAAAATATCTTCATCATTTCCCATAATTATCATCATCTTTAGGCCCCTACATAAATTATTCTTTAGGACCTATGCAATATAATATAAAATAAAATGGTGAGTGTAGATGATTAGTAATGGTAAATACATGAGTTACATAATCATAATCATGAACATTAGGCTATAATAATATGAGAATAACATTATAAGATCATAAAGTGAATATAAAATATCATAAAAATGAATTATGGCATAAATATTGAATTTTCATAAGACATGAATGATAAGGGAACCCATAACATAATCCATGAAATCATAACATTGGAAGAAGACATGAAATTATGGTAGACAAAAAAACATGTAATATCATTCCCTATAATTCAAGGGTAATTTCCAATACATATTATGAAATTAAAGGGAGTTTCACCTACTTTGTGGGAGACACCAACATCCTTAGTCTTAGTATTTTCTATGTATAGGATCACATTTCCCCATATTACCATTGTGGATCAAGTTTTCCCATATTTTTATAGTTTATCAAGACCACCAACTTGTTTCCCATCATTATCTCATGAGTTATAAACCTTACCAAATGAATTGTGGGGCATACAGGTCCCACCTACCACATAATGAAAACCATACATATGTGTGAAATAAGAACATAAATCATTCATCATATCAAAACCCATGGAATGTGATGGGTTTTATAAACATCACTCAATCATAACATAATAATGGAAAAGAAATGGGTTTCATAAATATCACTTCATTATAAAAATAATCCAACCATAGTAGTATTTTTTAAAATATACTTTTAAAATATCTGAATAAAGATTAAGTAATATAAACAAATTTTATTTTAGATGTAAAATAATTTTGATATGTCATTTGGAATAAATTCTTGTGGAAAATATCATTACTTTTTTGAAAACATTTTTTCTTAAATTGTCATGAAATATTAATAGAAAATATTTTCATTAAAAATAACCTCTTAATATTTTAAATTAATAAATAATAATGCATGTAATCACGAAACATTAAAAATACATTCTTTCACTATAAGTTTAAATACATTAATTATGTCAAAAAGTGACAAAGAAAATTGTTCAAAAATGGAAAATTAATCTTTTCAAAACATTTTATAAAAAGTAAAACATTGGTAAACATAAAATTATATATTCATAGTATAATAGTAAAACCATCTTGAAAACATTTTTTAAAAACATTGACGTGGATGAGAAAAATTTCCCAATAGATATTTTAAACAAAATAATCCTAAATATTAGAGAAATTATGGAATAAATACTTATCACTTTATAATTAGTATAACTTTATGCCCCATGAAAGAAATAAAAATATATGGATATTAAAATACCATAATATTTATAATAATACCCATAAAACACCCTCATGGGTGGTATATACAACACATAAAATAACCAAGTAGTGTATAAGGCATGTGTCCCGTAGAAATTATAGTGAGAAAAAAACCTTACTAGTTGAGTATCTTTTTAATATTGTGATCCATGAAATAATAACATAAATTGAAAAATATATTATCATAAATTAATGTAAATTAAATATATTAAATCTCATAGGTTTTTATATACACCACATAAAATAAAGGAGTGGTGAATATGGCCTCTATCTCATAGAGATAAAAAATTAGATGAAATTTTCTTACTCTAGGTCTTTAATTCCTTCATATAAATTCAATACTCTTGTATAATAAATATTTGTTTATTATACATATACCAAAAAACTATATTCATGTATATAATACCATATATTATTAACTTATGACTTTAATCTCTTATTAAAAATCCCATGTTAATGTTATGTTCTGTGTAATATCTTCTTTCTTTTCCGTACATGTTATGAATTGTAATCCTTGGACCTCATAAATAGATCATTATTTGATCATAAAAAAATATATATACATGATATAAATATCATATATATGTTCAGTATATATTTACTCATTGAGGTTCATAAAATTTATAGGTAGAGAATAAAATATATAGTTCAATGGGGATAGTAGGCCATACATATGAATGAATGGAGTTTTAATTTTCTTAACATATTTAATGAAAGGTAAATATGCAATATTTTTTCATTAAAAAATAATTTTTATGTTTTATATTTCATATATATTCATAAAATTTGAACTTATTATCACCCATGTAAAATATAGATGAAAAATGAATCATATCGCGTTATCGAGATGGTAAGACACACGATACATGAGTGATGTTATCATTTCCCTAAAGATTAGGTTGTAAAAAGGTATATATGATATTATAAAAAAATAATTATAATAATTTCATAAATATCATATATAATAATAAAACTCATCATAATTCCCAATCATAAAATATTGTTATGGAAAATAAATTGTATTTCTATGTTGAGATGGTAAGATGTACGTATGCACAAGTAATACTTTCACATCAAGTATGTTGAGAAAGGGGATATATAATGGTATGTTCAAAATCTTAAAAAAATTAAAAGTATTTATGATAATTAATTAATTTTTTTATTTTATATTTCATAGATTTATAGGAGGCATAGAAGAGTAGAAAAAGAGAGTGATCATTTAGTGCAATTACCTCTTCTTCGAAACATCTCATTTAGATCTCCTCTAAAAAACTATATGGTTGGTATTTTGGGAATAATATAACCACTTTAATGTGGATATGGAAGTTTAGAAGATAATGTTTCATATTTTTGTTGAGATATGGGAATCAAAGTGGTGATATGAGATGATTGAGGAAGTTTAATTTTATAATGAAGGTGATGGGTACCTTTGGAATTTCTCAAAAGATTAATTTATAATAAATTTGATCTCAATACAAAAAACACTAAATGGAAAGTAATTAAAATATAATTTGGGATATGTTATAATACCCTTAAACAATATATTTTATACATGTTTATTTAAATTTTAACCCTTTTGTTTTTATTAACCCTTAGTTATCCTATTATAATTTTAATTATGGTAAATTAAATTGAATATTAAAAAGAGATGATATTTACATATAAGTTATCAATTGAACCATAAATGATAAATTTATGATACTTTCAGCCATAATTTATCCCCATTCATATATATTTATTATTTTGATGATTTGTATCTAATTTAATAAAATATTAGTTTCATAAAATATCATTAGTGTAAATTTTGACACTATTCATTACATTGACTTTATAAAAATAAATTCAGCAAGATAAATTAAAATAAATTAATTTAAAAAAAACTAATATTTAATATCAACATATAAAATTCATATATAACCTTAATTATTTGAAGTTATATTTATTTCACTATTTTTAATATCACTTAATTGAGCATTTCATTAATTAAGTAATTACTACATCATTACTGTGTAATTATTAATGACAATTATTTCTTCACTAATAATTCAAAATAATTTTCCAAGATTTTTATATACCCTCTATAGTTCATGATAATATACATAACTGGGAATATATTCAATTTAAACACATATTCAAAATATTATACTTATTAAAAGAAAGTGTGTGTCATTTTTCCACTCTATTTGATTTTAATAATATCCATGAAATTTTCATTGAATAGTTTCAATTAAATTATTCAATTTTTATTCTCTAGGTGAAATGGGTAAAATAAAATTCATAAAATAACATTTTATCATGTTTTAGGGCATTTATATAATATTTATAATATTACTTTTTCACTTAATTATTTGATTTATCCTTAACCGTGGTAATAAAAATTACCGATGTTACATTTCATAATGTTCAAATATAAAAGAGTCTTAATAACTAAATTTTGAAGATATGATTACAAATATGGAATAAATTTTTAAAAATTCAAATCACATAATTGGGCAAAATTAATTTTAAATTAATCTCATTGACAGAATGAAAAAATGTGTTTTAAAGTGAAAACGTCCAAAAGAATAATATTTTTTATATCCAAATTCAATGTAAAATATATTACATTGAACTAAATCAGATTAAATGGTAATAAATGATCTAATTATACATTAAAACCAACAAAATATATAATTTAAAGCTATAAACTATTTTGATGAAAAAAGTGTTTTCAGTTAAAATTATGAAATTTTCACTATTAAACAAAACGTGAAACTTATAAGGAAAATACCAAAGATTAAACCAATGTATATTTTTATATACCAATTTTAATGAAATTTTTTTTCATCCTAATATAATTTTTTTTATGTTTTAAAAAGAATATTTAAAACCAGTGCACCAGCAAGAGGAGCCAAAAACACATTTTTAGAAAAATACTTTTTTTATGTGTAAAATTGGATATGTCCTTATATATTCTTAATAAAACACATAACTTGAATGTAAAAAATTAAATTTAATATATATTTCATTAATATATTAACAAATGAGTGATTTTATTTTTTTATTGGTATGAAACACACTTATGTTCGTTTAAATAGTTTTAAAAAATCATTTTTATTTCAAAAGTAGTTTACATTTATAAACCACAAATCCACAATTCAGTTAATATTATTTATACCCACCTTTCTAAAATATATATGTTTTAAATTTATTGTGTAAAGTATTAAAAAATAATTATTTTTATTCCTTGAAACTCTGAATTTTTTCAACACAAACAAATTCGGTGGTGCAAGTAGTACAAGATTATCTTGGTGTAATGTACAATGAAAATGTAACTTTGTATAGAGTGAAATGAAATAAATCAATCTAAATTAATTTGTTAATCTTTTTATGAAATCTTGGAGTGTCACAGTGCGAACTACTATTAGAGGCACAATGTTTATTTTGTATTTTACGGTTCTAGATTTTTTTTATATAGGTGATACTCATTATTTTATATCATCAATGTTATTTAACATGTTGGGATTATGTTAGTATAATATTTATTTAATGTTAGATCATTTCACACTTTTAGGAAGAGTTATAAAAAATTTATCGAGTTTCCAACATTTTGGTAATGATAGCTAATTTTTGGATAGTGTGGGAGTCAATAGCTATTGATCGTACATCTCAAAATTGATACATGTCATGGATTTGATGACCAATGTAAAGGATGTGATAGAATATCATCATCATTGAGTTCAGTTTATATATTCTCATGGGGTAACTCATGTATGTTAGAGGGGAGTGGGACTCTAGTTTAGGAAGGGATGAGCTTGGTTTTCATTAAGTTGGTTAACCTTGAACTAGCTGTTAGAGTCGTCTCTAAATGTCATTCACATTTTTTAGTAGTCTACTTCCTACAGTGCTATGTGCATACACCAAAGTCTATCTATATTATTTTTCATATTTGGAGGAATAGAGAGAAGTTATGATTACCATTGACCTTCCCTCTTGTATGAAAGCCATTTTTATGCAATCTTCCCATGTGACACCTTTTAAGTTGATGGAACATAAATTAAATTTTATAGACCTTGAGTATAAGTTATTTATTCATATTAGAATGTCACTCTGGGCATCATATTTCCTCTTTATTAAGAATTTCAATAAGAACCTTAGACATTTTGTTGATTATCAAAAGTTAAATTAGTTTATTTTCGATAAAAAATATCCCATAGCTAGGATTAGTCATCTCATTGATATTTTTTGAGGGGATTTTTGGGTTTTAAAGATTGGTCTTCGATTAGGTACCAATAGTTGAGAGTGCGAGGATATGATATATGTAAAGAAGCATTTAGGCACTGGTATGTGAATTTTGAATTTATGGTTATTTCATTTTGTCTCACTAACCATAATGAAGTATTTATGGAATTGATGAACCATATCATTTATCAGTTCTTGGAATACTTTTTTGTTGTATTCATAGATGATATTTTCTATACATCATGATAGAGGAGATGGAATTGACAATTTATATATAATTCATTGATTATTGGGGGAATATATTATGTATTGAAGGATTTAAAATATGTGTCTTTTATTTGGGAAGTGTAATTTATGTAACTCCCTAACCCTAGTCACCTAGAGTCGGTGCATTATTACATAACATTGGCATGATCAAAGAAAGATCAAGTCTCAAAAGACTGATTAGTTTAGTAGCCTTGGAATAACTAGATACATTCATAAAATGTACATTACATCATAAAGTGAAAACTACTAAAACAACATCTTTTCTTCATATCCCCTCATATTATTCCTCCAGGTCATTCATAAATTACTTCTTCACATCCTGGAAAAAATAAAACATTTAAAGGGGTGAGCTCAGATGCTCAGTAAGGATAACAATATAACAGAAACATTCATAAATAAGCATAAACATTTAAGGCAATGTATAGATAAAATAAAAGCCTTTTAAACTTTAACTTCATCATAATATGGAAAAGACAAAATGAAATAATGCCATATACTTATTCACATGGATATTCTACTAGTCGAGTAATCACATGCAATATCAATAACCACTTTCATAATGATGGAATTCATAATGACAGACTATCAGAACCATGTAGCCAAGGCCTCTTTCCCAGAATACAAATAAGATTGTGTCAAGGCCTTGTGCCAAGACACTAGTTTGTCTCATCTGACCTACTGATGCATCGAGGAGCTTTGAAGATTTTATAACAGCGAAAAATAGATGCACCCTCTGTATAAGTTAAAAAGAACATTCTTACCTTAATTTTGTCGAAAAGGTTAAAAAGAACCTTGTTTGGAAAATGACAGAAAGATTCCTTTATAAAATTCTTATAAAAAGTAAAACAAGGGTATAAATGACTTTAACCCATATTCTGTAAAATAGTAAGAATTTTTTTGAAATACATTTTTAAGAAATATGGATATGGATGATAAAGAGATTCCATTAGATTATTACGAATAAACAACCTCGAATAATGAAGAGATTGCAAAATAAACCCTTACCTTGTACTTTTCCTTGGTTAGGGGTAGGATAACCTCCTTTATAATGGTGAGATAATTTTTATTAAATTATACAAGAATCATATACATTGTTATTTTATCATATATGATCTTTTAACATTGCTTTGTTAATAAATTCTTAGTATTATCGTCGTTTCGGGTGTTAACATACTCGTTTTCTTTTATATGTTTTGTTACATAAGCCATATTTTTCATAGATAGGTTGTAGATACCCGAATCTTGACGTACATGGACATTACATTTCTTTTTCGGAATACTTAATAAATAACAAAAATAGACACACAAGGACTGTAATAGTTTAGTGTCTTTGGAAACTTGGAACGTAATCTTCTAATCGTGTGAAAGATCTTCAACATCTCCCATAGATATCTTCCATTTTTTTTCTTACCTAAAACCTTTCTTTATATCCTGGGGAAAAGAAGACATAAAAAGGGTGAGCTCAAATGATCAGTAAGGGTAAGAATGTATTAAATAAAACATACCATATGCATTTGAGCATAAAAAAATGATCATTAAAAATCTTGAGCAACGACATAAAACATGGAAGTACATATAGAATTGATCATAATGGAACATAAATCATGATAAAATAGCATGGGAATAATACATGTAATTTTGGAATCCATTAAGCACATGTAATGATTTCTATAGTAGCCAAGACATTTATGCCAAGACCATCTTAGTGGACAATGTCCCTTTCTAAATCGAGTTCACTCCTCATTTCAGTCTTGTTTTACTGAACCAGTTTAAACTTCCGTTCCAGCCATGTCTATCTCATGAGATATAAATCTTTACCCAATGCATTGGAGGGAGATATAGGTCCCACCCATCTCATAATGAAATCATTCTTACTTGTGCCACAAAATAAACATACATCATTCATAATAACCCAATAAATAAAATGGGTTTCAAAAACATCATCCCATGATCACATAATCCATATAAAAGAAATGGATATCATTTCATAATAAGAAAATTGAAACCGTGTAAATCATAGAGACATGATACTTGAAATATACAAATGTTAAATAATGTCATCTTAGATGAAAATGGTTTTGATAAAACACTTGAAATGAATTGTTGAGGAAAATATTCTTTTTTCTTCGAAATCATTTTCTTTTCACAAAATGTCATGAAATTTTAGATGAAAAGGTTTTTGTTGAAAATATTCAAGAAATATTTTAGAGGAAGCTTCATGAAAATAAGGCTTTATAAAACCCTAAAAATCCGTTCACGCCGTAAAAGTTAAAAATAACATTCTTCTCGTACTTTTGTCGGAAAAGTCAAAAAAGTACCTCGTAACGTAAATAAAAGAAAGATTCCATACATACCATGTAGTAAAAGTAAAAAATAGGTAAAAATGACTTTAAACATACATGAAAACACTTTTATAAAACATGGACATGGATGATTGAAATAACCCCAGTAAATACTGACGAATAAGCAATCTCGGATAAAAATGAGATTTGCAAAATTATCCCTTACCTTAGGTCCAATTTTCTTAGTAAGTGTACAAACCTCCTGTATAATGATTTAAATAATGTCATTGAATTATTCCAGAATCATACTCATTGTTATGATATCATATATGGTTCACTTATGACTTTATATTACCCGTTCTTTTGTAAATTCCATGTTAAAGAGCGTTTTGGGTAAAATCATTTCATTTATCGTCCGTGTTTTGACTTGTAATTATTCATATGATTACATAGATCATGATTACTTAATTATATAATATAAAACATGATTTATATATAATATATATTCAGAATATACATATATATAATAGATCAATAAATGGAAAGAAATACACCGTTCATGGAGACGGTAGGCCGTACGTACGAAGGAACGCTGTTTTCGTTTTCTTATTGAGTTGAATAGAATTAAATAGATGACATACATAAATCTAGTATCATTATTTGTCATATATTTCATGATTAATTATTATATATACTTTATAATCAATCATGAATGGTTAATGTGAAGAATGAATCTCATCACGTCGTGGAGACGGTAGTCCGTACATATGCACGAGCGATGATATCGTTCTCATGATCGTGGAATTGTATTGGAGTGTATGTATACTATTTCAGAATCAATATCACTTTACAATAATCATATATAGTTATTATGTACACCATTATACCCATCCAAGTAAGGTGGTGGTGGAAAATAGATTACACCACGGCGTGGAGACGGTATTCCGTACGTACGCACGCGCGGTGATTTCGTTTTCCGTAGGATGGATCGATGGTGAAATAGGGTTGTTTCTTACTTATAATAACATATACGTATATGAGTTATACTGATGTTATTACTTCATAATGAAACAACCTAATAAGAAGAAGTGGAAGAGAAAGAAAGTTGAAAGAATCGGTAACGGACATTACCTCTTCTTTGAAGCGCCTCTTTGAGTGCTCCTCTTAGGGCACTAAAATTGGTCTTTGAAGAAGACCAGGACCACTAGGATTTTTCTATGGAAGTGGAGAAGAGAATTTGGCAGGGTTTGGCCGAGCTTGAAGGCTCAATGTGGTGTGAGGAATAGAGGGACGAGGTTCCCTTTTAGAAGGGAGGAGAGGGGCACCTTTGGAATAACTAAAAATATTATTTTATTATAAAGCCAAATTTGGTTTTAAATAGCTCCCAAATTGATTTATTTAGAAGATAAGGTGGTTATGGATCGAAATAATCTCATCCAATAGAATTTAGACAAGTTTAGGTTCCTATTTTAACCTTATCATTTAGATTTAACATTAAGTTAGCTAATTTTACTTTTACCGTGTCTTTTTGTGTTCTTACACTATAAGGTTAATAAACTTACTATAAGAAGCCAAAAGAACCACAAGTTGTTTATTATTAGTATATATAACCTTATCTAAGTCATTTTGCTGAACCGTATATTTTTAAGAATAAAATAACAATTAATAATATAATATTTGTTTTAAAAACTATTTTATGTCAATTTTGACACTATTTAGTAATTGATTTTTGTAAAACTCATAACAGAATGATTTGTTCAAAAAACGTTAATTATATCAATAGTAACATGTAATATTAACCTAGAAAATTAGTGGAATTCATAAAAAGTCTCAAATTACATTTATTTTTGTATTTATAACATTAATTATGTCAATATTTCATTAATAAGATAATTACTACATCATCATTGTGTCATAAATAAATTAAATTATTTAATGTCTAAAAATTACAAATAAAATACCATTATATAGGAAATCCTTTTATATTTCTAATGGATATTTATAGTCGAATTTATATTATGTATAAAACTATATTAAAAATGATATACTTATTAAACATTGATTTTAACTATTTTAACCCTTCTTTAAATAAATTAATTATAAATGTCCTAATCTAATCCAAGTGGTTCTAAATGGTGATATTTTATTAATAAGGTTGTTTTTGGTCGAATTACACTTATCCAATATAATTAAGACATGTGTTAGGGTAATAATAATATCATTTTTACCCTTAATAACCCTATTTACTTTTAACCGTGGTAAAAAAAGTAAAAAGTTACTATTCACCAAAAATTATTTTCATCTCATTGAACCACATTTTACTTACTGACATCAAATGTGTCTCTTGGATTGTGAAATTATATTCACAGAAGCGGTAAAATTATGTTTTATGAAAAATTCATTTTTTTTAACTACCACTTAGTGGTTTCACTATTCATCAAAAAATGAAAGTTTCCAGAAAAATACCAAAAATTAGGCCTAAGCTATATTTGATATTATGAACTGAAAAATGATTTCTATTTTACCAAATTCAAAACATATCGGTTGCATTACTTAATTTAAAATTTAATTCCCATCGTCAAAACAAATAGCGTGTTCTTAAGAGATAATAACTATCAAAAGATTGACACTTGTTTATGTCTGGTTTAAATGTGAAATTACATCCAATGACCAAGATTGTATTTAATTGTAAAAATATATTCTAAATATACTTTAAAACCACTCAAATTAATAATTTATCACTATTAATTAATTCGATTAAAAAGGTTGTTTTTAATTAAAATTTAGTAATTTTCACTATTCATTAGAAAATGAAAGTTATCCGAAAAGTACCAAAATTTCACCCTAAGATAATTTCGATATTCCAAATCCAAAAATGAAGTCCATTTTAAAAAATAAAATTTACAAAATTTCAAAAAGTGGTTATTACTATTCATAACGGCTAGTTTTAATAATATTTTAATAGCATATTGTTGTTTAGTGAAACTCGTTATTGCGTACTACACACGCTATCGAGGAAGGTCGTGATTGTGTGTAATGTAAGGCAAGTCAAGGATGCGTGTTGTGCAAGCTCCTTTTGTTGTAGCGTACAACACAAGACATTAATGAAATTAAAAAGAATATTTTTCATAAATCTCGGGGTGTTACATTCTAGCCCCCTTAAAATGAATTTCGCCCTCGAACATCGTCGGGGTTATAAATGGTTTAATCCTAGAAAGTTTCTTTAATAGAAACCCACATCGTAAAAAGGAATACCAAAACCAATCTTTAAACACAAAAGTAAGAAACTTAATGGTTAGACAAATAAACTAATCACTGGGTTTCTACATAGATGAAAATATGGATATGGAAGAGAAATCTAACCATCATGTTTTGATGGAGAGTGGTAGAGAACATAGCTATGGAAAAGCCAGCAATCACAAATCTATAGATTTTTGATGATCTAAGGTACCATCTGATTTATCGGATATAAGGGCACTAGGAAAACATTTTTGGTTTTCAAGATCATTACCTTAATGTTGATTAATTAAAAGAAATACTTACATGATTTTGGTACAATCTCACTGTTGTTCATTAATTGAACAATTTCCACTTCATACCTTAATGAAATGAAGTTGAATTTTTTATTTGTGATGTGTTAACAGATCATGTGATAGAATGATGGGTCATTCCATCTGTCTCAAACAAAAGGTTATAAAAGTTATCAAAAATACATAAGTCCATCTATAGTGAGATTAATCATATATGGTTCCTAAAATGGACCTATACTTCACATATCATACTGCTTAATAAAACTAGTTTCTACTAACCAAGGAATTCCTGTAGGCCAGTGGTATGCGATAAAGGCCAGTCGCACTTCGGTTGTGGGTTCAATTCCCACAGCCCTGTCCGACGTGATGGGCTATCGCCCATCCTGCAGGTTGTCCTTTTTCTAAAACTACATTACTATAACATCCCATTAATAATATAGAAAAATGTTCTCTCTTTAAACAATAATATCTTATGTCCAACATAATCCATTCTAATCATTATCTTAAATACTTCGGTCCAAGATCATAATATAATGAAAATTATTACTTGAAATGTCATCAACCAACCATCATTTATCCCCCATTATCTTGTTGGTCACATTCCAATCATGTGAATACCTTAATCATGTATTCTCTTGAAAAATGAATACCCATTAAACCTTATTGAAAACATGAATACTGTCAAAAGTTAACTCTTTCCACATACCAAAATCCAAAAATTCTATATACTCAAACCATGATATAACCTTCTCCTTATATCAGTCGTGAGCTCATGAATACTATCAAACATTTAATTTTCTCCTTATCCCTTCATTATGCGCATATCATATACTTTCCAAAAATACTTGTACCATTCATCACAAACATTCAAAACTTAAGGAAAGACAAAAGTGTAACAATCCTTAGATGTCTCTTTATTCCATAGTACCATGAGATTACTTATACAACATTACACTTGATAAACATGTAATCATTCCACTAACTTCTTAAACCATTGACCGAGCTTCAACAATTCTTTCATCTCACATATCATTAGTAGTCTCTTCATCATCAACAACATAAATACTACCCATACGACCATATTGATTCTCTTCATGAGACTTTCCCTTAGGGAATTGGTTTGCATAATGCCCGTACATTCCACATTTAAAACATTTAACCATTTTTGATGTCATAGAAATACCATTATCCTCATCCCTGGTGTTAACTGAACCTTTTTCCTTTTCACTTACTAGCTTTGTGTCCTTCTTTTCCACACCCAAATCATCTTCCAGTTCCTTTGAAACATTCTCCTTTATGCCTCTTCCCACATGATTTACATAGGGGAAATTGAACTTTCTTTCCTCTATGATCATCATGAAACTCCATCTTTCTCTTATTAGCCGAGTAAGGAAACTTACCAAATTTTACTTTATTGATCATATTATGAGATTGCTGATTCGGCATAATAATGATGTTTGGACTTCCAAATCCCATTTAATTTGGTTTCTCATGAATAATATCATTCCATTGTCCATCATATCCTCTATTATCGTGAATCATCTTGTTTCCAGCCATTTTCTAAAACCCAAAAAGAATATTGTGAGAGGAAAAATCATAATAAAGGGGGAGTAACTTCAATATCTAACATATTTGGTTTAATCTAATATTGTTACCATAGTTCTAGGAATATATCCTATACGTATACTTATCCTTAGTGATATCCCTAGACATACCTTAGAAATATTTCTAGGGATCTTACTAACGTTTTCACATCCTAGTTTCCAAAGGTTGACTAAACCTTTCCTCTGATACCAACTGTAGAGACCCAAAGCTTGACGTAAATGGACATTACATTTCTTTTTTGGAATACTTAATACATAACAAAAATAGACACACAAGGACCATAATAGTTTAATGTCTTTGGAAACTCGGAACGTAATCTTCTAATCGTGGTGAAAGATCTTAAACATCTCCCATAAATATCTTCCCTTTTTTTCTTACCTAAAACCTTTCTTTATATCCTGGGGAAAAGAAAACATAAAAATGGTGAGCTCAAATTCTCAATAAGGGTACGAATGGAAAAAATAAAACATACCATATACATTTGAACATAAAAAAATGAACATTGAAAATATTGAGCAACGACATAAAACATGTAAGTACATATGGAATAGATCATAATGGAACATAAATCATGATAAAATATCATGGGAATAAAACATGTAATTGTGGAATCCATTAAGAACATGTAATGATTTCTATATTAGCCAAGACATTGCTGCCAAGACCATCTTAGTGGACAAAGTCCCTTTCTAAATCGAGTTCACTCCTCATTTCAGTCCTGTTTTACTAAACTGGTTTAACTTACCTTTCCAGCCATGTCTATTTCATGAGATATAAATCTTTACCCAATGCATTGGAGGGAGATATAGGTCCCAACCATCTCATAATGAAATCATTCTTACTTGTGCCTCAAAATAAACATATATCATTCATAATAACCCAATAAATAAAATGGGTTTCATAAACATTATCCCATCATCACATAATCCATATAAAAGAAATGGATATCATTTCATAATAATAAAAGTGAAACCGTGTAAATCATGGAGACATGATACTTGAAACATACACATGTGAAATAATGTCTTCTCAGATGAAAATGGTTTTGATAAAACACTTGAAATGAATTCATGAGGAAAATATCCTTTTTTCTTCAAAATCATTTTCTTTTCCCAAAATGTCATGAAATTTTAGAAGAAAAGGTTTTTTTTGAAAATAGTCATGAAATATTTTATAGGAAGCTTCATGAAAATAAGGCTTTATAAAACCGTAAAAATCCGTTCATGCCGTATAAGTTAAAAATAACATTCTTCTCGTACTTTTATCGGAAAAGTCAAAAAAGTACCTCGTAACGTAATTAAAAGAAAGATTGCATACATAACATGTAGTAAAAGTCAAAAAATGGGTAAAAATGACTTTAAACATACATGAAAACACTTTTATAAAACATGGACATTGATGATAGAAATAACCCCAGTAAATACTGACGAATAAGCTATCTCGGATAAAAATAAGATTTGAAAAATTATCCCTTACCTTAGGTCTGATTTTCTTTGTACATGTCCGAACCTCCTGTATAATGATTTAAATAATTTCATTGAATTATTCCAGAATCATAAGAATTGTTATGATATCATATATGGTTCACTTATGACTTTATATTACCTGTTCTTTTGTAAATTCCATGTTAAATAGTGTTTTGGGTAAAATCGTTTCATTTGTCGTCCGTGTTTTGACTTGTAATTATTCATATGATTACTTAGATCATGATTAATTAATTACAGAATATAAAACATGATTTATATATAATATATATTCAGAATATACATATATATAATAGATCAATAAATGGAAATAAATACACTGTTCATGGAGACGGTAGGCCGTACGTACGCATTCAATCTGTTTTCGTTTCCTTATTGAGTTGAATGGAATTAAATAAACAACATACATAAATCCAGTATCATTATTATGTCATATATTTCATGATTACTTATTATATATACTTTATAATCATTCATGAATGGTTAATATGGATAATGAATCTCATCGTGTCGTGGAGACGACAGTCCGTACGTACGCACGAGCGATGATATCGTTCTCATGATCGTGGAATTGTATTGGAGTGTATGTATACTATTCCAGAATCAACATCACTTTACAATAATGATATATAGTTATTATATACACCATTATACCCATCCAAGTAAGGTGGTGGTGGAAAATAGATTACACCACGGCGTGGAGACGGTATTCCGTACGTACGCTCGCGCGGTGATTTAGTTTTCCATAGGATGGATAGATGGTGAAATATGGTTGTTTATTAATTATAATAACATATCAGTATATTATTTATACTGATGTTATTACTTCATAATGAAACAACCTAAGAAGAATAAGTGGAAGAATAAATAAGGTTGAAAGAATCTGTAACGGACATTACCTCTTCTTTGAAGCGCCTCTTTGAGTCCTCCTCTTAGGAAACTAAAATTGGTCTTTGAAGAATAGCAGGACATCTAGGATGTTTCTAGGGAAGTGGAGAAGAGAATTTGTCAGGGTTTTTCCGATCTTGAGGGCTCAAAGTGGTGTGAGGAAGAGGGGGAGGAGGTGCCCTTTTATAAGGGAGGAGAGGGGCACCTTTAGAATAACTAAAAATATTATTTTATTATAAAGACAAATTCGGTTTTAAATAGATCCAAATTGATTTATTTCTAAGATAAAGAGGGTTTGGGTAGAAATCCTCTAATCCAATAGAATTTAGACAAGTTTAGGTTCCAATTTTAACCTTATCATTTAGATTTAACATTAAGTTAGATAATTTTACTTTTACCGTGTCTTTTTGTGTTCTTACACTATAAGGTTAATAAACTTACTATAAGAAGCCAAACAAACCCCAAGTTGTTTATTATTAGTATATATAACCTTATATAAGTCATTTGTCCGAACCTTATATTTTTAAGAATAAAATAACAATTAATAATATAATATTTGTTTTAAAAACTATTTTATGTCAATTTTGACACTATTTAGTAATTGATTTTTGTGGAAATCATAACAGACTGATTAGTTCAAAAAATGTTAATTATACCAATAATAACATGTCATATTAACCTAGAAAAATAGTTTAATTCATGAAAAGTCTTAAATTACATTTATTTTGGAATTTATAACATCAATTATGTCAATATTTCATTAATAAGATAATTACTGCATCATCTTTATGTCATAAATAAATTAAATTATTTAATGTCTAAAAATTAAAAATAAAATACCATTACGTAGGAAATCTTTTTATCTTTCTAATGATTATTTATAGTAGAATTTATCATATGTATAACCCTATATTAAAAATGATATACTTATTAAACTTTGATTTTAAGTATTTTAACCCTTCTTTAAATAAATTAATAATAAATGTCCTAATCAAATCCAAGTGGGCCTAAATGGTCATATTTTTTCCTAAGGTTGTTTTTGTTCAAATTACACTTATCCAATAGAATTAGGACATGTGTTAGGGTAATAATAATAATATCATTTTTACCCTTAATTACCCTTTTTACTTTTAACTGTGGTAAAAAAAGTAAAAAGTTACTATTCACCAAAAATTATTTTTATCTCATTGAACCACATTTTACTTACTGACATAAACCGTGTCTCCTGGATTTTGAAATTACACTCACAGAAGTTGTAAAATTAAGTTTTTTGAAAAATTCATTTTTTTAACTACCACTTAGTGGTTTCACTATTCATCAAAAAATGAAAGTTTTCAGAAAAATATCAAAAATTAGGCCTAAGCTATATTTGATATTATGAACTGAAAAATGATGCCTATTTTATGAAATTCAAAACATATCAGTTGCATTACTTAATTTAAAAATTAATTCCTGTCTTCAAAACAAATAGCGTGTTGTTAAGAGATAATAACTATCAAAAGATTGACACTTGTTTATGTCTGGTTTAAATGTGAAATTACATCCAATGACCAACATTGTATTAAATTGTAAAAATATATTCTAAATATATGGTAAAACCACTCAAATTAATAATTTATCACTATTAATTATTTCGATTAAAAAGGCTGTTTTTAATTAATATTTAGTAATTTTCACTATTCATCAGAAAATGAATGTTATCTGAAAAGTACCAAAATTTCACCCTAAGCTAATTTTGATATTCTGAATCCAAAAATGAAGTCCATTTTGAAAAATAAAATTTACAAAATTTCAAAAAGTGGTTATTACTATTCATAATGGTTAGTTTTAATAATATTTTAATAGCATATTGTTGTTTAGTGAAACTCGTTATTGCGTACTACACAGGCTATCAAGGAAGGTCGTGATTGCGTGTAATGCAAGGCAAGTCAAGGATGCGGGTTGTGCAAGCTCCTTTTGGTGTAGCATACAACAAAAGACATTAATGAAATTAAAAAATAACATTTTTCATAAAATCTCGGGGTGTTACATAGGTTGTATCTAATTCATATCCAGAATGATATCAAGTCCTTAAACATTATTTTTAAATCATCAAATGATAATTATACTTGAATGGATACGATGAAGAATGAATCTCATCGCGTTCGTGGAGACGGTAGTCCGTACGTATGCACGAGCCACAATATGATTCTATTAAAATTAAAATAATATATAATTAGATGGTATATCATATATAAAGAATCATTATCATGTTATATTTATTATTTAGATGAATTACACATCATTATTATACCCATCAAAATAATAATATATTGAATAACAATTACACCACGACGTGGAGACGGTAAGCCGTAAGTACGCACGTATGGTGACATGTAATTCAAAGGATGGATAGAATACTGAATATGGTTGTAACATATTTATAATAATATCTCAGTATATAAGAGATACTGGAGTTATTATTTTAGAATGGGAATAACAGAGAGAGAAGAAGTTGAAGAAATGAACATGAAAAAGGTTGGTGAAAACATTACCTCTTCTTCAGGTTCTTCCTTTTGATTTGATAAAAAGGGCTCATTAGGTTGGCTTTCTGATCAAACTAAGTCCTCTAGGTTGAAGTTAGGGAAGTTGAGAGAGTATTTGGGCAGGGTTTGGCCGAGCCAAAAGGCTTTGAATGTGTGAATTAGTGAGAAGGGAGAGTGCCCTTTTATAAGAGGGGTGAGGGGCACCTTTGGAAAAGTTAGAAATATTATTTTATAATAAATTCATATTCGGTTGCTAATGGCTCCAAAGTGGATTATTTAAATTTTAAGGTGGGGATGGGTTAAAAACCACTCAACCAATATAATTTAGACAGGTTTGGGTTGTTATATTAACCTTATCTTTAAGTATTAACTCTTAGTTAATTAGCTTCACTTTTACAATGTCTCTTTTTATTTTTATATTATATGGTTAATAAACTTAATATATACATCCAAGAGACCCCAAGTGGTCTACTAATGATAAATATATCATGATATAAGTCTCTTGTATGAACCTTAGATTTTCAAGAATTGAATATCAATTAATAATATAATATTGTTTTTAAAAACTTTTTTTTGTCAATTTTGACACTATTCAATAATTGATTTTTGTGAAACTTATAACAGAATGATTACTTCAAAAATAGTTAATTATGTAAATCCTAACATATCATATTAACCTAGAAAATTAGTTTAATTCATAAAAAGTCTCATATTATATTTATTTGGGTATTTATAATATCAATTATTTCAATTTTCACTATTATGGTAATTACAGCATCATCATTGTGTCATAAATAAATTAAAATATTTATTGTCTAAAATTTATAAATAAAATATCATTATGTAGGAAATATTTTTATATTTCTAATGAATTTTTATAATCGAAAATCCACCATATATAACCCTATGTTAAAAATGTTTTTCTAAAAGTTATATGCTTTTGTCATTTTTGTATTTATTTTAACTTAATTAATATAAAGTGTCATTATCACTTACAAGTGGCTCCATGGGGTCCAGAAATCAACCCAAAGATGCCCATGGTCGGACATGTATCAACCAATAAGGTTAGGACATTTTTTAGGGTAATTTATTATTCTTATAATATTACTGTTTAACCCTTATTTACCAGATTTACCCTTTAACAATGGTAAATAAAATATTTACTGAAGTAATTATTCAAAATGTCTAAAAAAAAGTTACCTATTTTCACAATTTGGACATCCTGATTCAAAATATGGAATCCATTTTTCCAAATTCAAAACACAGAAGTGGCAGGAATTAATTTAAAATTAATTCCTGTTGTTAAAACAAAAAGCATGTTTTTAAGAGATAATAATTATCAAAAGATTGACACTTGTTTATGTCTGGTTTAATTGTGAAATTATTTACAATGAACAAAATTGTATTAAATGGTAAAAATATATTACAAATATACTTTAAAACCACTCAAATTCATAATTTATCAATATAAATTATTTCGATTAAAAAAGTTGTTTTAATTAAAATTTAGTAATTTTCACTATTCATCAAAATATAAATGTTATCCGAAAAGTTCCAAAATTTCACCCTAGGATAAATTCGATATTCCAAATCCATAAATGAAGTCCATTTTTAGAGATAAAATTTATAAAATTTCAGAAAGTAGGTTTTACTATTCATAACGGCTAGTTTGATGGGTTGTAGTGTGTGTTAGAACTCGAAGTTGCGTACAACACACGCTACTGTATCATTGAAAGAGAAGCGTACCGTGGAATCTTGGGGTGTTACCTTGTAAATTTTTGATGTCCCCATTATAAAGAATAAATTCATTTAGTCAAATTTAATATATTAAAGATTAAAATATTGGATTTAAAAAAAGGGTTTCACTATTAAAAGTTGGTAAAAGAACATTTTTTGAAAAATACTTCTTTTATCTGAAAAAAATGAATTTGTTCTTAAATTATGTCAAAGAAACTCGTAATATTGATTCTAAAATTATAAGGATTATAGAAAGTTCAAAATTTAGTTAATACTATTCATAACTTCTTTTGAACAGCTTGTTTGGTAAGTCATGGTGCGCTTGAACTCGGTGTTGCGTGTAGTGAAAGTTATTGAAATATTTTGAATAAATAACTCACTATGAAATATTGGTGTGTTACATTCTACCCTCCTTCAATAAATTTCATCCTGGAATTTTGAAATTGTTCTTTGAAAATAAAAGGTTGAAAATAGAGAATATCTTTGTGGGAAAACCCACATCGGAAATTGGGTTACTAAAATTTAGTCATAATATGAGGAAAAGGGAAATGAAAGGGTCACCAACAAATTATAATCTTGATTAGGAGAACATTGGTGGTAATTAGAGACATATAATTGGAGGAAAAATGTAAATATTTATAGGTAGTAATTGAGGTCATCAATCATAAGAAAGTGTAAAATTGAGGGTCTTAAATTCATCAATCTGTGATGATTTAAAATACCATCGGTTCAGCAAAACATATGGTATTAGGATAACACATTTTTTTGTTTTAATATCCCTTTACTAAAGTATAATAATTAATTTATTCATTGAATAAGAGAAGATGAAATATATATACTTGACAAGTAGAGTCTCATCCTTTAACAAAGTTCTACCGCAAACTCATCTTTCACTCTAAAAGATAATAGAACTTAAAAATAATATTCTATTTATCCTATTTATATAGGGTTAAAAAAATGAATTTATAATTAATCTAGAAGAACCATTAAAAAAATGACATTATTCAATCCAGTACATCATGTGGGTCAGTGGTAGGTGATACACCCTTGTTGCCCTTCGGTTTTGGGTTCAAGTCTCGCAGCCTTTCCGGACGCGATGGGTTGCCACCCGACCTTCGGGTTGTCCTTTTATGGAAATCCAAAATAATCCAAACTAGAACTATCCATAATACTTCAGTCCAAAATTTATAAGGAAAGTAAACACAATAAAGATCCTTTTTACCCCGTAATAGCATGTGAATACCTTCACCATTTATTCTTTTAAAATACTGAAACATCCTGAATTACCATAAATCCTTATTGATTACATTCATGCTACCTCATTCCTTATATAATACTGGATATACTTCATCCATCCAAAAATTTTGTAAACTCCAACAATGATGGAATATACAAATCTTTAATTAGTTTCAAGGAATTCAAGAATATCCAATATAATTTACCAAATCAACCATATCTTATTCCAAAATCTGTACCTAAATATTAAGACCATATTAATGTTTATATTTCCTTCAACCATATAGTTTCCAAAAATTTAAGTTCTGTAGAGTCACTTTTCTTAGTACCATAAAATCTCAAATCCTCAATGAAATAGTACTGCAGTACAATACTTATTTATTTCCAGTACATCATTGATACAACACTTCAATGAAATAATTCCAAAATAACAACATAAGAACACTATTCATTCCTCTTCATCTGTAGTATCATAACTTGATTATTATCCAATAGCATCATTTGAGGCATAGTCCTATGACTGGGACATAGGTTCGCATAGTGTCCAAACTACTTGCAAATGAAGCATTGTACATTTGAAACCATTTTCTTACCCTTGCAGTCATGTACTGTGTGTCCTTTTTCTCCACACTTAAAACATACTCCCATTCCCTTCAATCATTTTCCAAGGTGATTCTTTCCACAGTTATCACATATGGGAAAACCCTTCTTTACCTTATTCCCTTTATCTATCCTTCTCTCTACTATCCTTTTCTTCTCTGGATGCCCTTCAAAGTCATAGGACTCCGAGAATTCTTTACTTATATTATCAACACATGATACTATTTCTTTATATGATGATAATACGTGGGAGAATATTTCCCTTCTAAATTCTGGCATAAAACCATGAAAGATACGATCCTTCTTACTCTTTGGATCATGCGTATTGTTGGCGTTCTCATTCCTTCTATTGGGCGCCATTTCTAAGAAATGTCATTACTAGATCAGTTTATGAATAAAAATACATAATTTAATACTTTTAAAACACTTAACATTAATTGAACTATTTATTGATATAATCCATAATCATAAAAATGTTTTCTTTGAGGAAGTATATATTCATAAACCCTTCATAATAGTTTGTAAATATATTGATAATTATCCTAAGCATATCCCCCAGGAGTGTCGTAACCAATAGTGCAGCAATGCCCGTTGTCGTGCACCAGTTCCCGTTCGAGTCTAGCTCAAAGTGGTGTTTTTGGGTTCTACCCCTAGGTACATCTGTGCCAGAGCCGCGTCTACCTGCTCGTATCAAGATAGAGATGTATTGCTAGGAAACATCACAAAATCTCTACAATACCATAATTTTAGGAAGTTCTTCTATACTAATCTTCAAATCCCATCTTAGGTCTATGTTCTCTAATCAGAGTTTATCTAAATCTAGCTACCAAGGTTTGTACTAAACCTCCCTCTGATACCAACTGTAACACCCCGACCCTAGTCGCCCAGAGTCGGTGCATTATTACATAGCATTAGCATGATCACAAGAAATATCACGTCTCGAAAGGCCGATTAGTTTAGTAGCCTTGGAATAAATAGTTACATTCATAAAGTGTACATTACATCATAAAGTGAAAAATACTACGACAACATCTTGTCTTCATATCCCCTCATATTATCCCTATAGGTCATTCATAAATTACTTCTTCACGTCCTGGGAAAAATAAAACATTGAAAGGGGTGAGCTCAGATTCTCAGTAAGGATAACAATATAGCATAAACATTCATAAATAAGCATAAACATTTAAGGCAATGTATAGCTAAAACAAAAGCCTTTTAAACTTGAACTTCATCATAATATGGAAAAGATAAAATGAAATAATTCCATTTACTTATTCATATGGATATTCTACTAGTCGAATAATCACATCAAATATTAATAACCACTTTCATAATGATGGAATGCTTAATGCTAGACTATCATAACCACGTATCCAAAGCCTTGTGCCAAGACTACAAATAAGATTTTGTCAAGGCCTTGTTCCAAGACCCTAGTTTGTCTCATGAGACCTACCGATGAATCAAGGAACTATAGCGGGCTCCACCCATCACATATTAAGTCCAATGCATGACCATATGAAAAGGTTCAAAAATAACATAAACATTCGTTTTAAAACTAGCATACGATATGTAAATACTTCATCCATAAACCACGAATGGTATAAGAATAACACATCCACAGTCAAAAAAATCACAAAATCTTTAAAACAATATGGAAGTTTTGTATCATAATAAATCAACTTCAAATAAAAGTAAAATCCATCAAAGGATGTTGAATAGATGAAATCAATACTATTTGAGAGAAATATCTCTATTTTTGAAATCATTTAAAAGTAACACATTTATTAAGGAAGTAATTTAAAAGAGATATTTGAATCAAAGTGTCCCATAACACTTTGAAACTTTTGAAAAGAAATATCATTTCAAAACAATCATGTCCATATAAATAAATCCTTAAAATAATTTTGAAAACAAGGACATTAATTAAAAATATTTATAAATATAAATCTTTAAAACATTTAAAATTCTGATTTTGATGAAGAGTACATTTAAGAAATTCTTAAAATATTCATTTTGAAATCATTTAAAGGTCACATAATTATAAAATAAATCATTTACTTTCAAAATATTCTTATAATCTTTTAAAGAAATCTTTGAAGATTTTATAATGGCGGAAAATAGCCACACCCTTCGTATAAGTTAAAAAAACATTCTTAACTTAATTTTAACGAAAAGGTTAAAAAGCACCTTGTTTGGAAAACAACAGAAAGATTCCTTTATAAACTTCATATAAAAAGTCAAACAAGGGTATAAATTACTTTAACCCATATTCTGTAAAATAGTAAGAATTTTTTTGAAATACATTTTTAAGAAACATGGATGTGGATGATAATGAGATCCCAATAGATTATTACGTATAAACAACCTCGAACAATGAAGAGATTGTGAAATAAACACTTACCTTGTACTTTTCCTTGGTTGGGGGTAGGTTAACATCCTGTATAATGGTGAAATAATTGTAATTAAATTATACAAGAATCATATACATTATTATGTTATCATATATGATCTTTTAACATTGATTTGTTAATAATATCTTAGTATTATCATCATTTTGGGTGTTAACTTACTCATTTTATTTTATATGTTTTGTTACGTAAGACATGTTTTTCATGGATAGGTTGTATATTATTCATATCCAGAATGATATCAAGTCCTTAAACATTATTTTTAAATCATCAAATGATAATTATACTTAAATGGATACGATGGAGAATGAATCTCATCACGTTCGTGGAGACGGTAGTCCGTACGTACGCACGAGCGACAATATAATTATTTTGAAACTAAAATAATATATAATTAGATGGTATATAATATATACAGAATCATTATCATGTTATATTTATTATTTACATAAATTAAACATCATTATTATACCCATCCAAATAATAATATATTGAATAACAATTACACCATGACGTGAAGATGGTATGCCGTACTTACGCACGTATGGTGACATTTCATTCAAAGGAAGGATAGAATACTGAATATGGTTGTAAAATATTTATAATAATATCTCAGTATATATGAGATAGTGGAGTTATTATTTTAGAAAGGGAATAACAAAGAGAGAATAAGTTGAAGAAGAAATGAACTTGAAAAAG
Organism: Viscum album; assembly: GCA_963277665.1. Taxonomy (NCBI): domain Eukaryota; kingdom Viridiplantae; phylum Streptophyta; class Magnoliopsida; order Santalales; family Viscaceae; genus Viscum; species Viscum album. The sequence continues at coordinate 1,262,187,193 of OY728164.1, forward strand.
GGTGGTGAAAACATTACCTCTTCTTCGGGTTCTTCCTTTTTATTTGATCAAAAGGGATCCTTAGGATGGCATTATGATCAAACTAAGGCCTATATGTTGAATTGAGGGAATTTGAGAGAGTATTTGGAAAGGGGTTGTCCGAGCCAAAAGGCTTTTAATGTGTGAATTAGTGATAAGGGGGAGTGCCCTTTTATAAGAGGGGTGAGGGGAACCTTTGGAAAAGCTAGAAATATTATTTTATAATAAATTCATATTCGGTTTCTAATGGATCAAAAGTGTATTATTTAATTTTTAAGGTGGGTATAGGTTGAAAAACACTCAACCAAATTAATTTAGACATGTTTGGGTTATTATATTAACCTTATCTTTAAGTATTAACTCTTAGTTAATTAGTTTCACTTTTACAATGTCTCTTTGTATTTTTATATTATATGGTTAATAAAATTACTATATACATCCAAGAGACCCCCCAAGTGGTACATTAATGATACACATATCATGATATAAGTCTCTTGGCTGAACCTTAGATTTTCAAGAATTGAATATCAATTAATAATATAATATTTGTTTTAAAAACTCTTGTATATCAATTTTGAAACTATTCAATAATTGATTTATGTGAAAATAATAATAGAATGATTAATTCAAAAACAGTTAAATAATTCAATCCTAACATGTCATATTAACCTATAAAATTAGTTTAATTCAAAAAAAGTCTCAAATTATATTTATTTGGGTACTTATAATATCAATTATTTCAATTTTTCACTATTACGGTAATTACTGCATCATCATTGTCTCATAAATAAATTAAACTATTTATTGTATTAAATTTATAAATAAAATATCATTATGTAGGAAATCTTTTCTGGTTTTGGATGAATATTTATAATCTAAAATCCAACATTTATAACCCTATGTTAAAAATGGTTTTCTAAAAGATATATGCTTATGTCATTTTTGTATTTATTTTTACTTAATTAATATAAAGTGTCATTATCACTTACAAGTGGCTCCATGGGGTCCAAAAATCAACCCAAATATGACCATGGTCGGAAATGTATCAACCAATAAGGTTAGGACACGTTTTAGGGTAATTTATAATTATTATAATATTATTGTTTAACCCTTATTTACCGGATTTACCCTTTAACCATGGTGAATAAAATATTTACAGAAGTAATTATTCAAAATATCTAAAAATAAAAGTAACCAATTTGAAAAATTTGGACATCTTGATTCCAAATATGGAATCCATTTTTTCAAATTCAAAACACAAAAGTGGCCGGAATTAATTTAAAATTAATTCTCATTGTTAAAATAAAAAGCGTGTTTTTAAGAGATAATAACTATCAAAAGATTGACACTTGTTTATGTCCGGTTTAATTGTGAAATTATGTACAATGACCAAAATTGTATTAAATGGTAAAAATATATTCCAAATATACTTTAAAACCACTCAAATTCATAATTTATCAATATAAATTATTTCGATTAAAAAAGTTGTTTTTAATTAAAATTTAATAATTTTCACTATTCATCAAAATATAAATGTTATCCGAAAAGTTCCAAAATTTCACCCTAGGATGAATTCAATATTCCGAATCCAAAAATTAAGTCCATTTTGAGAGATAAAATTTATAAAATTTCAAAAAGTAGGTATTACTATTCATAACAGATAGTTTGATTGGTTGTAGTGTGTGTTAGAACTCGAAGTTGCATACAACACATGCTACTGTAATATTCAAAGAGAAGCGTACCGTGGAAGCTTGGGGTGTTACCTTGTAAATTTTTTATTTTCCAATTCTAAAGAATAAATTCATTTAGTCAAATTGAATATATAAAAGTTTAAATATTGGATTAAAAAAAAGTGTTTCACTATTAAAAGTTGGTAAAAGTGCATTTTTTGAAAAATACTTCTTTTATCTGAAAAAAAGAAATTTGTTCTTACATTATGTATAAGAAACTCATAATATGGATTCTGAAATTATAAGTATTATACAAAGTTATAAATTTATTTAATACTATTCATAACTTCTTTTGAACAGCTTGTTTGGTAAGTCATGGTGCGCTTGAACTCGGTGTTGCGTGTAGTGAAAGTTATTGAATTATTTTGAAGAAATAACTCACTATGAAATATTGGGGTGTTACAATTTATGGGCCACGTTATATCTAAGAGGGGTGTCTTAGTCGATCCTGAGAATATATAGGCAGTTATTTATTAAGAGAATCATCAAAATGTGCTTCAGATCTAGAGATTATTGGGATTGAATGGTTACTATAGAGATTTTTTTAGAATTAAACTAACCTCACATATATAATGAAAGTTTAATCCATAAGGGTGTAAATTTTGGTTTGAATGAAAAAATTCCATGGATATTTTTAGGAACTAAAGGTGAGGTTGTTTTCACAACACATTTTGATTCTTTTGGAATTAGATTCTGATTATGATGTTTCCTGCAATGATTCTAGTATTGGTTTTAGAAGCGACTTCATGATAGGGAAAAAGGTAGTGGTATATGACTCATTACAATTATAAACTCATGATAAGAAATTTCTTACCCATGATATTAAGTTGGTAGTAGTTATACATGAACTCAAAACATGGCATCACTATCTCTTTGGGGAGCAGTTTAAAAAGTATTATGATCATAAGAGCTTGAAATATACTTTTACTCAGATTAATATAAACTTGTCACATAGATTATTAGTTTATTATCATAAGTACATTTATTATGATATAAAATGTACTTATAATAAAAGGAATGTGGTCGACTATTCGTAAAAAGAAAATTTCTAACCCAATCTATGAAGAAATTAGTTGAGGAGTGGTCTCTAATGATTTTAGTCATAGAAATGAACTTAGGTGTGAATATGGTTTGAATAAAGTTTTTATTGGATTTTATAATATATGAATCATTTTTTTGAGTGAGTTTGAATCAATTAGGTGACATACCTCAGGTTACAACACATTAGTAAAATCATTCATGGTGGGGAGACCTTTGGTGATTGGTATCTATCTCATAGTGGAGTATTGTGATTCCCTCGAATTTTGTGAACCCTAAGTCTAAAAACATGTTTGATAACTGTGTATATTAGTATCCGTGTCCTGGGATGAGTTATTTAGTTATTTATTTTGTATCATGATGTCTCACTAGTCAAAAATATTAGGCGTTATACTTGTTTCTTGTTGGTTTGATGCAACCATTACCCATTATAAAGTGGAACTAGGATGATATTTCCATGGACATCATCATTATTTTTTATGGAATCCTAGTGGGAATTATTTTCTATGGGAGAAAATTTATCTACCCATAGACTTATCTAATTTCATACCTATTAAAGATAATAAAATGTGGAACAAATCAGAGAGTTTAATGTTTAAAAGATTGTCAAAATTCACGGGGTTCCCTATATGATTGTTTGAAGATGAGATGTGAGGTTCATATCAATATTTTAGAAATTATTGAAATAAGCAAGGGGTTACCAGTTGATATTGAGAATAAAATATCATCCATGGACATATGGATAAATGAAGACAGGTATTAAGGTTCTTGAGGTTATCACACAAGCTTGCGTGATTGATTCTGGTGGATATTCACATATGAATTTTCATATAGTCACTTTTAATATAGAAAATTTTATCACGGATAAATAGATATGGACCCCTTTGATGATATTTATGGTTTACCATGTAGTTCTCCCCTGGGTTGGGCAGAGTTGGGAGAGCATTCATTGGTGGGGTTAAGTCTCATTCCAAAGATGATTGAAAATGAGAAGTTGATCCGAAAGATGTATTTATAATAGAGTGTCATAAAAAATAATACATGTAATGTTGTCTTCCACTCCAATAGTTTTAGTTTGGGTATATGATTCGTCTTAGAGTTTCACCTCACTTGTTACAACATCTGTTGGGTAAGATGGGTATGATATCATTGAGGTTTGTGGGCCTCTTTGATATTATGGAATGACTCATAAATGTGGAATATCAGTTGAAATTAATAGCCTATTTTAAATTTATTAATATTGTGTTCCATGTTCCATAAATATGGACATATCCACCATTTCATTCCCATGTGAATGAATGGGAGGATTTCAATCATGAGCGTTATACCACCATTGTTGAGCAACCGATTTAGATTATGGATCACAAGGATAATTTAAAGTGTGTTAAAATTAATCAATTTATCTGAGTAGAATGTAAATGCTAATGGGATATCCATGGAACATGAGAGGTTGATATATTTAAGATATATTACTGGTCTTATCATTTTGAGAGTCTAGGATCTTGAGGACTTTTTTGGGACAAAAAATATTCCATGATGGGGAGAATTATAATGCCTAGTTGATGTTAGGTAAATTTTATTTAATATAGGATGGAATTAAAAATCTCTTTAGTGATTTTAGGGGAGTGTGGGTTGAAAATAGTGATTTTAGAGAGGGCAGTCTAGGCGCAGGGTTGGTACATGTTTCGTACCGATAGTGAATTAACACTGTGAGATGAATTTGTGTTTTGATAGATATATTATTCGTAGTTTGAGAATGGTAATTCAAACCATATAGCTCACTGAGGTATACTATTTAAGGTTTGGGATTTTCTCCAAGGGGGTTTCATAGTTTGGATAAAATTCATTGCTATTCCCATGAATCTTTCCTTTTTTAGATAATAACCATGAACTGTTGGCACACTGTTTGTCTAACCATGTAGGGTAACCACGAGAAGAACTCTAAGTCATTAAAAAGTTAGTTCTTTCTATTCATGTTTGGTTTTCTACTAATAATATCCCCCTAATCTCATTTTTTCTTCATCTAATACTTATATAGTGATCTTGAGACTTTTTCCTTGGGATTTATGCCCATTTTACTTTGTTCTGATGTATCTCATCAATTTATATTGTGTTCTTGATTAGGTTTTTCATTTCATTAATATATCCTTGGAATATATTTTATCCTCTCATCTTAAGAAACCTAATGGGGGATCTTTATGCTAGATATAATCGGGTTGATAAAATATTTATGTGTTTATTGTAGATATAGTATCGTAATGTCCTAACCTTCTCTTCCCCAGTCTCTGTTATCAAAGGTGATTTGTTCCACCTCTATTAATGAGGTATTTGTCTCTATTAAAGGGGTTAATTCAATGAAATATATAGTATTTTTGTATATTATATTAGGTTATTCATTGAATTAATTATTTTATTATAATAGATTAATTGGAAATAAATCATGTTTTAATGTTATTTTGGTTTAAAAGTGGGTTGTGTACACCCAGTGATTGTTAAAATCCTTGAATTTTGTTTTTTATTTAAATGGGTTTTGAAGAACTAAAAGAATAATTAATTTTCTATGAATTTTTATTAAAAAAATTATCATGGATTTATAAATGGTTTTTATCAAGCATAGAAAATTCAATAACTATGGGTGCTTTGAGAATAGACATGTCACCCAGAGTGTGTGTAATTCCATTTGGTTATTTGTTTCACATTAGTGTGTGTAATGCCACCATAGGTCATACTATTTGGATCGACCATTTTCCTGGATTAGGGATTTCCTTATTATGTTTAGTATGTATACCCATAGTTTAGAGCCCAAATGGTTCTCTCCTTCATTTTTATTAGATTATCAAAAAATTAATTTGGTAATGGTTTTTTTCTCACATGATTTCACATGATGGATTATATCATGGAAATATTGTTTATATTCTTATCTTATGTAGTACCCATGGATTGTATTTGTTTTTAGTTCATTCTTATCACATATTCTTTTTATATTCATTATCTTGTAAATATTAATGGATTTTTTGACATCCAGATGATTTTTTAAAAATGGGTTTTAATTGATGCAAATTATTTATATATTTATATTTTCATTAAATTTACAAAAAAAAAGATTTATTTATATTATACTTTGTATAGATATTAGTTTTGAATCTTACATTGAGTTTTTCTCACACTAATTTTTTCATTGGGTGGTTGTGGATGTTGTTTTATAGGATTCTAGTAAAGGGAAGGGAATCATGTAGAATACTAGATTCTCTTATTGTCTTTACCTTCATAAGGGGATGTTTTTAATAAAATTTTTGGTAATATAAAGACATGTATTCCCTTTATTGAAATGTTTTTATAGTTAAGAATGTTTTAATTAGATTATATTTTTCTTGGATGATTTATCTATTCTCTAGTGTTGTACTTTTGTTATTTGTATTTTTTTGATATTTACAATACATGTTTCTATTATTATGTTTCACCTAACAATATTATGATTATCCAGTTTGGGTGGTCTATATTTTTGACCCATGATGGTTCGTTATATGAAAATCTTAGGTGAGTTATAAAAATATTAATTGGAAATGTAATCATTTAGTAAATAAAATTTCAAACTAGATCTGTTGATAATTATAAAGACCTAATATGAAAATTCCTTTACTAAATGATCTCAACACTGGATGAGACTATAACTATTCACCCATAAAATAAAAAAGTGTAAAGATTATAGGGTTTCATATTTCCATAAAAGTTATATTTTTTTGGAAATATTCATAAAACATTAAAATTACATAATAACCCTTTCTATAAATACTCATAGAGAATTTATGAGATTAGTTGAAACAACTTATAATTTCATTGAAATTTAATTTTGGATTTTGAGAATTTATAGAAGTGGGGAAATAGATATGAGATTCTATTCGATGCTCCAAATACAATCCTCAAATGAAATCATTGATATAAGGGGAGAAATATAGTAAGGTAAAAACCTTGATTACCACACTCATTACTACACCAATAATAGCTTCACCCCTTTGATATTTCAATTGTTAAGTGTTTCCTCCTCTTATATAGAAGAAAACTAGAATAATTATAATATGATTATGTATGATGATAAAATAAAAGCACCACTAATATTACGATAACTAAGATAAGAAAATATAATCCTACTAAAAAGTGAAATTCCAAAAAAAAATTCATTTTCTCTATGAAGGCTAACTCATTCACACAACCATAATTTAAAATAATCAATGAGGTATGGTTTGATGATGATAATAATTAATGAACTTACCACAATTTTTTAAATGACCACATCCTATAATATGTAATTTTAGATGAATTTTCTATAATATTATAGACATTATGCATAAAAAATTAATTCAGATCATCTCTTGTGACTCATATATTGACTTCTATACTTGAATAAATAAGGGATTGGTAAAAGGTTTTTTCCAGGATAAAGTTGTATGATAGATTAAAGAGGAGGGAGGGGGTTGAATTGAAGTCAAAACCAATATACAACAATTTGAACACTCAAGGAAGTTTGTTATCAATAAGTTACTTCCATAGATAAAATCAATGTAAAATAACATAATTTATAAATTAAAAATAAATCAATTATAAATCAAACAAAAAATATGATATGAAAACAAAGATTCCAATAAAAAATAATGAAAAAATAAAATATAAAACAAAACAATGACTTTTATATTTCAGTTTGAAAAATTATGCAAAGAATACAATTTACCAATAGTTTCATCTCAAATAAACTTTTCTCTTTTATCCTGAAATAAGAGGAGTTTAAAAAATTGGACCTAAGGTGTACATTCTATATGACTAGAACTTTATTAAAAACCCATCAGAAGAATAATGTTCAGTACTAGAAAATACTTGAAAAAATGCATAAAAATATTAATGTTCCACACTAAGAAAATTATTGGAAAATTATTGATGGTGTCAATATATATCTCTAAGATATATTTGATCAATGTGATTGATTATAAGTCTAGCACTCAAATTTTTTCAAACATAATATTTTAGAAGTAATCAGGTTCTTATATGGTAATCCCTTTCGATTATCAGGATCAAAAGAATTATATTCCTCCTCTTTAATATCATTTATTTATTAGATTGGAAGTAATGACTACAAAAATAGAACATATAGCATTTTAGATTAGTACTAACAATAGAATATTGTTGGGAAAAATAATTAAATTAGAATTTGAATAACTCAAAGGTAACTGGATGATATACATATCAATTTAAGTTCACTCAATATAGTTTCACCATAATATTGATTCTATTTTTTAATATATAGTCTGTTTTATCAGATCTATTATATATAACTCCAATTATAGAATCTGAGTTCTATATAATAAATTATAATATAATCATAATTATCTCAAAATCATCTATTAAAATGGTTAAGTGTGACTTCAATATTCTTTATAAATTATATGGATCTTTTAGTTCACCCTATCATAGAATCAAAATATAAGTCTACATGAAAACCGAAAATAATAAAATAAAAAGTATGAAAATCTAATCATAGACTATGTTATGATTCATAAAAAAATAGAACTATAAGATTACATTTTATGAAATGACTCAATGATATCCCCAAATTTGATAAAAAAAATAGGACATGAGGAATAAAACATAAAAAAGTATGAATACAAATTTTAAAAATCCATTTAATTATGATTTTAAATGATATATTTTATAATATATATTTAAACTTCTAAAAAAATCTCCCTTAAAATATTCTTGTAACTTCTCCCATAATTAAAATTTTTATTTGACTACAATATAAACACATATAATTTATCCTTTTTTAATATATAGTGGAAAATAACAAATGAAAAATAGTAATTAAGAATTATTTATGTTTAATAAGATAAAGTACAATTTCCTTTAACATTCATATAATTATTTCCCTAAAAAAAATTCTTTAAAATTATGACCTGTTTTAATTTGATATCTTCCCTTAGGAAGGAACTTTCTCCCCCTAAAAAATAAAAGTTGAAACAAAAAAATTATCTTCAGAGGTATGGTAAATTATACAAAGTAATATCACTTATTCCCCATTAGAAATCATTCAAATAGGCTCTTTTAATCTATAAAAAAAGTTTAAGAAACATCATATAAATTATAGAATTAGTAAGAAAAAAATGAATTGAAAAATAATAAGAGAAAAAAAGGAAATATAAAAAAATAAAATTACCCTTTCATGTGATATATTTTGATACAAACTAATTATCTTATTTTGGAGAATATGGTTCTAGATTTTTTATTTAAAAAATATACTTGTGTTCTATAAAACCATAAAAAATATAATTTTTTGGAAGGAAATTTAGAAAAAAATAAAATCCCCCCATTAGAAGAGTTAGATTAAAAATTTATAACTAAAATTTCAAAGTGAAAAGAACATTATCATATGGTAGTATATATAAGATCCTCATATATATGAATATGATTCAAAATATGGTGTTCAAACATTAAAGTATAAAATTATAAGAACAATTATCACTTTTAATAACATTATTCATATGTAAGATTAAATAAAAAATATTTGAAAGAGTGTTTCATCACTTAAAATAAAATCATTTTAGAAACCATGTACCTTATAGAATATAATTATATTTATTTTGAATAATAATGTAAATTTTAAAACATGTGGTTTTAAAATATGTTCAATGTAAAACATATAATATATAAATGAAGTTACTTATATAAACATTAAATTACTTTTATAAATTGTTCTCATGGTTATAAACAATGAATGTCCATACCCTTTCTCCAATTGTTTTTAAATTTCTAGTCATAATTAAATAGGAATATGTAAGTGATCTAGTAAAATTGACCATTAATATATTATTTTTAATGTAAAAATATATATCAGAATTTAAGGGTATATTAAATGTGTTAGCATGTAGATTATCAGTTTTGATAAAATTTTAAATAATATATTATTTGAGAGTGTACACCTAAAGGATTTAGTGTCTCATATATAAGTTTTTATAACATTAATTATATTCTAGTTTCTTATCAAAGGTTATAAAAAAATTTCTTTAGAAAATAACCATATGTTGGGTCAAAAATTATCCTAAAATTAGGGTGTGTATGTGTTGAATCCCAAAAAATTAAGAGCAATAACTTCTAGTTCCTATATAATATTTTCTATTGTTGTAATGAAACATTAAATGTATATTCTTGCTTTAAAAAGATACCAACAATTCGCTAAGAAAGTGACAAGTTCTAAAGGTACTCTTTTGATGTGTTATACAACCTCTAAAATTATTATCTGAATAAATATTAAGAGTAAAATTAGATATAGAATAATAAAATAGATCATACTATGAATTTTATTTAAGATAATAGATGTTGTTTTCAAGAGCCTTATAATGATAATCATTTAGATTGGATAGAAATGTCTCATACAAGAATAGATTGAGCAGAATTTATGGTTGGTTAAATATAATGAAAATTAAGTTGTGAATTATCCCTTAAAACAATTTATGATCAATTAGTTTAATAGATTCTTCATGATAAAGATTACAAGAGGTACCACAATAGTATCAATAAATTAAGTATTTAAAACAATATTAAATAATTATACAATGTTATTATACTGTGTTAAGATAGCTCATCCCAATATATGGGTTATTTGGAAGCCAAAATAGTAAGTAAGATAACACGTCTTATAGTTCTTAAATTCATGTTTCAACAGTTTTGGAAAACCATAAACAATTTAATTTTTTGAAAAAATGAAAATAATTTCACCGATATAGATCATTACATTGGTGATGTCATTAAAAAAAATTTGATAAGAAGAGTGGGATCTTCCATTACATTTAGAAATATAATTTCATAAAAAATCCATACCGTTTATCATTCTCGGATATCAAGGTTTGTTTATGTTCATAAAGTGACTCAGTATGTTTAAATACATGTTCCAAAACATTGATATCTTCCAAACTAGGAGGTTGATCTACATAAAATTCCTTATAAAATAACAATTAAGGAAAGAATTACATATATTAACTTGAATGGGTTTAATTTCCAGATAATATGTGAAGGCAAGAAAAATTTGGAAGGAACCAATTATAAAAACCATTGATAAGGTTTCTTTATAGTTCATGACCTATTATTAATGAAACCCTTAATAAGTAGTCTAATGTTTTTTAAATAATATTTTCATTCAGATCACACTTATTGAGGAAGAACTATTTGAATCCTATAAAAAAATTAGTAATATGATTTAAAAACATGGTCTAAATATTTCCCCATTAAAATTTATTATGTTATTATTGCATCTATATTATCTAACTCTCATCATGAAAAGAATAAACATCCATTTTATTTTACCATAAAATAGTTTTTATTTATGGGTTTATAACAATGGATGGAATACCCATAGATACTGGTGACCTATAACCATGGTGTGAGATTCTTATGGATACGGGTCTCCTATTGTAACAACCAATGTAACAATAAAATAAATAATATTAATTTTTATAGTTATAAAATAGACATATATATCAGTTATAATGATATTAATAAATTTTAAATCAAAAAGGAAATAGTTTTAACTAAACACTTTTCTCATATCTTTTTATTCAATGATTAATTTCTAAATTTTAGAAAGTTAATTTGAAAAATATAAATATAATTTTATAAATAATAATATCAAAATTTACCTATGGTGAAATTTAGGGATTTTTTACAATATATTTATCTTTCAGTAAATAATGAAAAATACAAATTTTTATAAAAATATATTTTCTTTTAAATAATTTATGATTTTAAAAGTATTTTTTTACTATGATTTAAGTATTATTATTTATATATATTTAATCAATTTATTTAATTTTTAATTAGCATTATATGATTTTGTATATGTTTAATTTTGGGATAAAAAATGGGTTTTTAAAACCTATTTATAATGCATAATGGTTCACCATTTGAATTAATTAAAATAATTCCTAACTTGGACTTATTTAGATTAAATTTATAGATAATATATCATTAATGGTTAATTTAGTTTCATACTGTGATTATTATTAGTCATACATTTAATATAAAATCATTTTTTCTAAAAAACCACTCTCTTTGAAAACCTACATTTTTGTCATGTCTGCGTGTTTTGTTTCATAATAAATTATTCTGATTCTATGAATTTAATCTGTTAAAATGGAATAAATATTTTTATTTATCATAATTTATATTTTAAATTAAGTTCAATTTAATTTTTTAACAAAATAAATAGTGTAAACATAAAAATTAATTACTGTGATTAAGGTAAAAGTGGATTTAAAAGGGGTTAAAAAAATGATAACAGTTAAAGTAACATTAAAACTTATCTAAAATCTATATTAGTCCATATTTCGACCATAAAATTTATTTTACAGAGAGAGGTTCATTATTTGATCCTTATTTTATGAATAGTACATGGTTTTAATTAATTATTTTCAAAAATTACAAGTGTGAAACTCACCTCACATATAAATGGTTTCCCCCTCAAACCTTCTATTAAAACCTTAAAACCTGATTCGTTAAGATAATAAATATCCAAAAAACATATTTAATATTTATATACAATCCTATAATAATTATTTTTGTTATAAATCCATCAATTTAGGTCCTTTGGTGAAAACCAAAAAAAGTTACTTGAAAAAGAGGAATCATTCTTCAATAAGGGTCTTTATTTTATATCTTCTACCACCCCATTAAATTCTTATTATAAAATTATTATATAATAACATAAAAATAATAAAAATAATAGTTTATTAATATGTTTATTTAATTACCTAAATAATTCTTATCATCCATCAAATGGGTTATAAATTCATCATTTGAGTTTATGAAGGACCTCTGCATGACGAACTAATATCATTCATTTTTCTGTTGCAACCTCTCATGGTTTGACGTGATGGTGTAGATGATTTATATAAATTATAATTAAAATATAATTATTCCTTTTATTAATTATATTATATATACCTTTTTACATTCCATTTCATAGGGTTTATTATAACATCGCTCGTGGGTATGGTGGACTACCTCCCAACAAAGTGATGTGATTATTTTTTCACAAACACATTACATGGAAGGTTCTAAGTGTAAAGATAATGAATATATATCATAAAAATGAAATAATTAAGATTTTGAGGACATATTTATCATTACCATATGATAATTTATCATTTTAATTCTTACATTTTCATTCACTAGAGAAGTGATATCATCATTCCTGTACGTGTGGAATACCGCCTTCACAAAGCGATGTGACTCCCTTTTCATCACAACACAAAATAAATGATATATATAAGTATATTATAAAAATTAATGTGTTATATATTATATAATTATAATTATAATAATATTATATGGTACATACCTACACTCAATAATGATTTTTGAAATATGGAAACATTACTCATGTGTACATACGACCTACCATCTCCAGGATCGTAACATACTTCATTTCTCAATAATTTTTTATTATTGGTATTAAAATTATTCATGGTGTAAAAATTTGAAAATAATTTCTTGATTATGATTCCATATATGTCTAAATAATGACTTATTTGACCATAGTCAACCTACAAAATTCATTTTTGACACATAATCCAAAAATCATTCAAACATTTAGTGTAAAAATAATTGATTATATAATCATATATAAAATGTTAATATGTGAAATATAATTAATAATAAACTCAAAAAAATCTCAATAAAGTAAATAATTAACATACATTTTCTATTCATGAATATAAATAATGTACACGATGAGTCCAACTCACGGTATGGGATTTAATCCCAATTTATACTCATTGAAGAATATTTTTATGTAATATACATATATTGTTTTTTGAGGTTTATATAGACCCCCTTTAAAATTTAATATAATTAATTTATCTGTTATATGGTAAAACATATTTTTTATTAATGTGATTCAATCATGGGGATCAATATTCAATTATTTCCAAAGGGTTAAGATACTTTTCATTAAAGTGATTATATTCTAAAGCTTTACTTAGAAATATTTCTTTTTCACGTATTTGTTTATAAAATCATTTACAAAAAATTTAATATAAACATGAAATTTTTATAATGTAAATTTAATGTTAAAATTTACTTAATTTTAAAAAGGGTTTAAAGGAATATATTTAAACGATTAATACTGAACATTTAGACAAATTTAAAAAGAAATTTTTTATTCTTAATATACACAACGATAATAACTTTTTCATCCATTTTGGATATTATTTTATTTTTGGTATCTTATTAACGATCTCATGTTTCCATTAAGGAAAAATATCCTTTCTTTTTTTAGATATTTTAGTATTTAAAATATGATTTTAAATAAAAACTCTATTTTCATATCATGAAGTAATTTTCCCAAGAGTGTAAAACAAATTTTAAAATTTTTTATGATAAAAATGTGAAGGAATTAAATTTTATACTGATGTTGGGGTCATTAATGTTATATATAACTAGTTCACATAGATAATGTTGGGTAATACCCTTATACATAATATTATGGGGGTCCCAATATAATGATTTAATTCTTTGGGTAATGATTATGTTTTTTGGAGAATTATATTGCATGTTTGTTGTATGGTTAATCCAATTTTAAAGTGTTTTGTAAGGGTTCTATGATATGATATCCCAATGTACCTACATGAATATTATATTCTTACTATTTTGTTTTCATGTAAATTAGTTTTTTTCTAAAGTTAATATAAATTATGTTATTAAAATAATGATAATTACTTTTCTAGGTAAGAAGTTATGTTTTTAGGACAAGTGTTTCATGGGTTTTCATATTTTTGAATGGAATAATAATTTTATTTATTTATGTCCCTTATATATATTTTCTTCTCATCCTTTGTTATTAAAATATTTTTTCCTAGGATTTATGTATGAGTAAGGTAATGGAATAAGTCAAGTTTAAATCCAATAATATTTTCTATAAAAATAAGTCATACATTATTTTAAAGGCATTATATTATCAGTAAACAATACTAATAGTAAGGGTACAATTTGTATTATATAGTTTTTTAATGTATGATTTATCACTTAATTCTACAAAACCCTAAACCTAAAAAGGTCCTCAAATTTATAAGAATTAATTCTTGGCTTAAATCTCAGGATTATATAATTTTAAGGATGCGACATTATTATTGGTATCATAGGTCAGTTTAGATGACTTTAATGGTTTGGATAATGTTAATATAATTACCTAAAAATATTATATTAAATGTACGAGTTGAAATAATATATAATTTTTATATTACTATATTACTTGACCTAAACTATTTATTTTTATAATGGTTTTCTATATAGGAAATAGATATGATATATTGGGAATGCACTGATTAGAAAATACAATTCGAAATCATCATCCAGAGATAGTCTGAATTAGATCATAATAGTTGTTTCAATGATAGATTAGTTGAAACAATATATAAATGGCGGTTTTATCCATGATAGAGATGATACATATTTACCACAAAGGAAAATTTCTATTTTTGGGAATTTCATGTGTAACACCCCAGGTAAATAATGAATATGAAATTTTCACATTTATCCATATTTGTGAATAAAATATTAATATGACTTTAAAGGGGACGCTATGCTCGATGGCGTACCCAACACGCAACAACGAGTTTCTTGGGAATCTTACGTTGCACTCTAATAATAAAATAATATTATTTCAAATGATAGTTAACATGTAGCCGTTCTATTGGCGGGAATGGATAGAAATAACTAAAATATGATTATATATGTTTTTTAAATGTTTTTACATTTATCCAATAAAAGATAAAGGCTTAAAATACAGAAAGAATTCAATTTTAGGCGTATATGCCCTAGTTTTCACTAAAGGTTCACTTATCGCCTTTTGATGGCGAACTGTCATTAAATATAGTTTTGGTCACTCTAATAAATTCTTTTGGACGAAATAAAACTCTTCTTTAGAATCGGGACATTAAATTTTACTTTGTGTAAATTTTTGGTATCTTTCCGATAATGTTCATTTTTTTTTTGAATAGTGTAAAATGTTGTATTTTAATTCAAAACCTCTTTTTAATCTAATTTATTTATATGATTAGATTATATTTTTAATTGGTTTTAAAGTGAAATTAGAAAATATTTTTACCATTAAATCCAATAGTGGTCGTTGGAATTAATTTCACTTTGAAATCAGACTTAAACTTGTGTCAATCTTTTGAAACTTATTGTTTTATAAAAACACGCTATTTTCTCTGACAGCGGGAATTAATTATTAAATTAATTAATGTGACTAATATGTTTTGAATTTTTTAAAACGTACTTCATTTTTGAATTCGGAATATCAAATATATCTTTGGGTGAAGTTTTGGTATTTTTCTGAAAAACTCCAATTTTTGATGAATAGTGAAACCACTAAGTGGTAATCAAGCAAACTGATTTTTCAGTTAAATGAAAGTTTACCACTAATGTGTATTGAATTTTGAAAATCCGACATACATGGTTGTCATTAGTATGTAAAATGTGGTTCAATGGGATGAAAATAATTTTTTGGTGAATAGTAACTTATTAAGTTTTTAATCGCGATTAGTGGTAATTAGTGTAATTTAAGGTAAAAATGATATTATAAGAATGTGAAAACACCATGACACTTGTCCTACACCTATTGGGCGAGTCATGGCCGACCAAGACAATCCATGGGCCAACATGGGGACCCCATGGATCCACTTTGGTTGGGAAATGACATAAATAACTTTTTATTTAATGTAAAAGAAAAAATGACACAAACATGATATATTTTACTAAAACAATTTTTAAGTGGGGTTATACAAGTCATATTTTTTATTATAAATAGTCATTGGAAAAATAAAAAGATTTCATACATCATAGTATTTTTTTTATAATTTTTAGAAATTAAATAAATTAAATTATTTATGACATAATAATGATGCAGTGATGACATCATTAATTGACGATTTAAATAAAATGGAAAGATAATGTAAAATATATGAACTACACATGTCCAAAACTTATTGGATGAGTGTATTTCGAAGCCTTATCACCTTATCCACTAATTATATCAATGTGGGACCTTTTGAAACCGAAACACATTTTCAAATAAAGTAATATTTCTTTACTTTCCAAAAGTACCCCTCCTCTTCTCTTATAAAAGGCCCCCACCTCTACCTCATTTAACACACTCCTCAAGCCTTTGGCTCGGCCAACCCCTGCCCATTTACTCTCTCCACATCCCTCTCCTCATCCTAGAGGATTCTCTTTGGGCATAATCCTTTCAAATGAAGCCTTTAGGCTCAAATCAAAAGGAGTTACACTTTTAAAGGTAATTCATTCTCTCATGTTCATTTGTTTTATTTTGCTTCTCCAACCCCCTAAACTCTTTTTATTTACTTATTTTGTAACAACACAAGTATCTTCAATATACTAGGATGTTTTTATAAGATTTATTCGAGCTACACTCTCACAAAACTACATCAAATGGTTAAAGAACATACGGTTTCCGTGGATGGTGAAATTCTGCCTCCCGAAACGATGATTGTTCAATACTCATTTAACACCTTCAAATGTGGCCATTATGATGTCACTATTTTTATATATGATATATGATATGTTTATGTTTTATTTATGCTTCTGTATTTTTCATTTTTGTCTTACCTTTATGGCTTCCATTATGGGTATACGCGATATCTTCATTTAAGGAAGTGCGGACTACCGCCCCCTCAAAGTGATTTGATTCGTTAAATACCATATGTGGGATGTATAAAGGATGGAAATATGATATTATATATGATATTATACTGGAATTATAATATACCTTTATATCATTATTATTCCATTCTATAAAATACGAAATAGAAATGAAAGTAGCGTTCATGCGTACGTACGGCTTACCGTCTCCATGAACGGTGCATTTCATTTCTTACCTCTAAATGATTATGTAATGTTATAAATGCATGAATGTACTGGATATATATTACATATATGATATCTACATCATGAATACAATTCTGGATATAATAAACATTTGTCCACACGAACAACATGTAATTGTAAGAAGTCCACTTTCGACTTAAGAACCAAATATCGGCAAAACAAATATTATTAACTTAAATGATTACATAATGTTTATGACATGGTAATAAGTGGTATAAAATTAATAATGAACTTGAAAAAGGTTCTTAAAGAATTAGAAATTAACTCAAGTTTATTATTCAGGATATTAAAGAACGATCGAGTCAAGTCGGACCCGAGGTAAGGGATCTTACTCCTCTCTTTCTTTTTAAGTACACTCTTTTATGTCATTCCTTCTAAAGCTCATCTTTATTGTGATTGGGATGTTCTTTTATATTACACATACTGTAATTTTTATGTTCATGTTATGAGAGACCCTATTATCTCTCATCAATCCATTTTGGAAGTTTTGAGTGGCGCCGTTAGGATTTCGAACTTTCGTAAGAGATCTAACCTCCCTCTTTATTTTTAAGTACTCTCCTTTATGTCACTTCTTTTAAGCTCCTCTTTGTAATTTTGGGGGATGTTCTTTTATATTACTCTTTCTGTACATTTTATTTTAATGTGATTAGATACCCTATTTGATCTCATCAATCCATATTCGGAAGTTTTATGTGGCGCCGTTAGGCTGCCGAGTTTTCGTAAGGGATTTTCATCTCACTTTTATTCCCGTGAGATTTATGCTCCATTTTCCACAAATTACATTGAGTGGTGTATGTACTGCCCATTATTATACTATTTGTGTAGTATACTTTCGTTTATTAGTATTTACATCAATGATCTATTGTCCTTGTTTCATGGGGTGTATGTTTTGAAAGATACCCAAGTCGGTAAGGGAACCTTTCACCCTCCTCTTTTTTAAAAGACTTCTTTTGTTGGGTCTTTTAATTTATATATTGTTATGTTGGGATATGTTCTCATATATCCTTATTGATGTAAATTTTATGTCCAAGTGATGAGATACACTTTTTATCTCTCATCAACTCATTTTGATGTGATGTCGTTGGGCTGTCAAGGGAACTTTTTAACCCAATTTCGATTTCTTTGGGTTCAACATGTAGTCATTGAATATGTCATCCATTGAATATGTGTGAATGACATTGTATTGTTTTACACTCAATATCCACTTATATTGGGTGTATTTATATTTGTCACACATATTTTTGAGATTGATTTGTCCTTAATTTAAGGATACCTTCTTTATAAGGGATTTCATCACATTTGTCATTTCTATTGAGGGTTCATTGTTGTTATGCACCAATTCACTCTTATATGGTGTATATACTGTCCTTTGGAGTATTATATCATGAATCCATTTATTCTCATGATATTAAAAAGTTCTGACTAAATGTTATTCCTCAATTATTGTATTCAAGTGTCTCTAATTTTGGTAAAACCCCTTTAACCAAAATATCACTTTAAATGTTTTAATTATTTGTTATTATTAATATCCATGTTTTCAAAATGGTTTAAAGGATTTATTTATATGGATATTAATGGTTTAACATTTTAAAAGCTTCAAGGTGGTATGGGACACTTTGATTCAAAATTCTCTTTATTAAATGTTTTAAATGGTTTTGGAAATGGTTTCTTTTTGAATGGATTCATTATTTCAATATAATAAAATGTCATATTGTGATTGAAATGTGGAAATGTTATGTTTCTTTTATGAATGTTTTATGTGATACGTTTATGTTATGTTTCTTGGGCATTGTTATGAAAACGGGTGGTTTCGTGATAAACTAAGGGCGGGTGAGCCCGATATAGCTCTCCAATGCATTGGGTAACGCGAAGGAGTGAAACGTTAAGGTTTCTCCGAAGAGATTTAGGGAATATACTATGATGGGTATTCCAAACGTAACCAAGAGGGTTACTCCCTATGTAAGAATGTTATTAATGCCTCATGTTACCTTTATGTCTTATGATTTCTATGAATTATTCATGGTTTGATGAGGTATGAAAGTGCCTTTGTTTTATGGGTAAATTATGATTTCATTATTATGTATATATGAACTCATGTTTCCTTTCCATATTTTTATAACTCTTACTGAGATTTTTATGCTCATCCCAAGTTTTTTAAATGTTTTTCACAGGTCAAGGGAAAGGTACATGATGTGATGATAGTGTCAAGGATGTGTCAAGAAAGAATCTGTGTTATATTTTAAATATGTTTCCATTGATGGGAAGAATGAATACTGTCTTTTATGTAACCACTTTGTTTAAATGTGGAATGTAATGCAAGTTTCATGATCTAATTCTCTAAAACTCTAAACCTGAAAAGATCCTCAATGTGTAATCTTGTAATAACTCAAGTTTAAGTAAGGTTTAAGGCTGGGGCCTTATAGTTGGTATCAAAGGTCGGTTTAGATAACTTTAGAGGTTAGGGTATTGTTTAAGCATAAGTGACATTACCATAATGGTTAGGATTTCAGAAAGAGTCCTAGTTTTAGATAAAGTGAATGAGTAAGTGTATCTTAGTGTTTACCTTCCTCATTAGTACATGATGGTTTTATTGATATACTCACACTGACATTTCTGTTTTTAGTGAATGGATGGATCTAACAGGAACCAAAGAGACAACAGGTTTGAAGGAAACTATGGTGGTTCTCTGATTAAGATACTAGATAAAATGGAGGATTCAATGTGGAAACTCGTGGTTGTTCTAAACCAAATATCAAGGAGTCATGATCAACCACTTCAACCTTGGTGAGTTATCTAATGCATCATGTACGAGATGGCCAACTCGATGTGGAAATTCAGGTAATAATTATTAAGGTAACCATTAGGGTTTATATGATAATTAATTTTTAGGTAATTATGGGTTACTCTATGATATGATGGAAAATGAAAGGAATGAGATAAAATTGAGGTTAAAATATGTTATGATTATTCTTGAAGATTTTATCTCATTGTTCAGAATGTTTTAAGAATTATATAGTTTTGGAAAAAGGGCAACACGCAGACCGTGTGACATCCCGTCGCGTCGGACAAAGCTGCGGGAATCGAACCCACAACCAATGTGCGATTGGTATTTATCGCCTACCATTGGAATACGTGAAGTCCCTGGTTAGTTTGACTGATTCTTTCTGGTTATATGATTTTATGAATTAAGAGTAAGTTGATTTTGGGTTATTTATGAAAATGATTAACCTATCATGGAGGATATGTGATTAGGTTAATTACTTTTCAAAACGAGACTTTAGGAGCAACTGAGATTGTTTGGAGATAAATGTTACGATTTATCTTGGAAGACTATGCGACTAAATCCTTCAAATATTTGGGTTTCAATATTATATTGTTTTACTTTGAAGAATTTTATGGACAAATTGATTATAGAATGGTCCTCGTTGAACTTTGGGTTTTGTTGGACAAATTTTTGAGGTTAAGAATAGATTTTCTTTTTATAAAGGGTTATCCTTTTCTGGATTATCTGATCTTGTACTAACCTTTTTGGTTTTGGTTTTGGTTAAATCCTAAAGAAATGGGAAGTATATAGTTCTCTTTTGTGGATTAGGTGATTCTCTAGAAGATGATTATAGTACTCTTAATGTTAACGAGTCTTCCTAAATACTCGTCTTTTCGAGAAAATATGAGTTTGATTAAGGAATCTAGTAAAAGTTGAAAGTCAACATGATAAGTGATTATGTTTTCTTATGAATAAATTCCTCAATAAAAATTAACTTAAACCAAAAATGATGTCTATTAACTTTTCCTACTAGGGAATCGAATACCGTTTAACCCATCACAAGTTTGTGATTTTCTTGTGGTTAACTTTCTCCTAAACATGTTTTCTATCACTCTCCATCAGAATATGACCCTTTGTTTTTTCCTCCATATCCATATTTTCATACTTGGAATCCTAGTATGGGTTAACTCGGGTGACCTTTGTACTTATCTCTCTTTATTTTAAAGTGTTTGTTTTACTGACTCTTGTTCCGATGTGGGACTTTAAAGGATGTTTCCAAGCGCAATTTTAAAATTGCGAGGACGCAATTCCCAAAAGGGGGGAAGGATGTAACACCCCAGGTAAATAATGAATATGAAATTTTCACATTTATCTATATTTGTGAATAAAATATTAATATGACTTTAAAGGGGACGCTATGCTCGATGGCGTACCCAACACGCAACAACGAGTTTCTTAGGAATCTTACGTTCCACTCTAATAATAAAATAATATTATTTCAAATGATAGTTAACATGTAGTCATTGTATTGGCGGGAATGGATATAAATAACTAAAATATAATTATATATGTTTTTTAAATGTTTTTACATTTATCCAATAAAAGATAAAGGCTTAAAATACCGAAAGAATTCAATTTTAGGCATATATGCCCTAGTTTTCACTAAAGGTTCACTTATCACCTTTTGATGGAGAAATGTCATTAAATATAGTTTTGATCACTCTTATAAATTCTTTTGGACCAAATAAAACTCTTCTTTAGAATCGGGACATTAAATTTTACTTTGTGTAAATTTTTGGTATCTTTCCGATAATGTTCATTTTTTTTGAATAGTGTAAAATGTTGTATTTTAATTCAAAACATCTTTTTAATCTAATTTATTTATATGATTAGATTATATTTTGAATTGGTTTTAAAGTGAAATTAGAAAATATTTTTACCATTAAATCCAATAGTGGTCATTGGAATTAATTTCACTTTGAAATCAGACTTAAACTAGTGTCAATCTTTTGAAACTTATTGTTTTATAAAAACACGCTATTTGCTCTGACAGTGGGAATTAATTATTAAATTAATTAATGTGACTAATATGTTTTGAATTTTTTAAAACAGACTAAATTTTTGAATTCGGAATATAAAATATAGCTTTGGTTGATGTTTTGGTATTTTTCTGAAAAACTCCAATTTTTGATGAATAGTGAAACCACTAAGTGGTAATCAAGCAAACTGATTTTTCAGTTAAATGAAAGTTTACCACTAATGTGTATTGAATTTTGAAAATCCGACATACATGGTTTTCATTAGTATGTAAAATTTGGTTCAATGGGATGAAAATAATTTTTTGGGGAATAGTAACTTATTAAGTTTTTAATCGCGATTAGTGGTAATTAGTGTAATTTAAGGTAAAAATGATATTATAAGAATGTGAAAACACCATGACACTTGTCCTACACCTATTGGGTGAGTCATGTCCGACCAAGACAAGCCATGGTCCAACTTGGGGACCCCATGGATCCACTTTGGTTGGGAAATGACATAAATAACGTTTTATATAATGTAAAAGTAAAAATGACACAAACATGATATGTTTTACTAAAACAATTTTTAAGTGGGGTTATACAAGTAATCTTTTTGATTATAAACAGTCATTGGAAAGATAAAAAGATTTCCTACATCATAGTATTTGTTTTATAATTTTTAGATATTAAATAAATTAAATTATTTATGACATAATAATGATGCAGTGATGACATCATTATTTGACGATTTAAATAAAATGGAAAGATAATGTAAAATATATGAACTACACATGTAAAAAACTTATTAGATGAGTGTATTTAGAAGACTTATCACCTTATCCACGAATTATATCAATGTGGGACCTTTTGAAACCGAAACACATTTTCAAATAAAGTAATATTTCTTTACTTTCCAAAAGTACCCCTCCTCTCCTCTTATAAAAGGCCCCCACCTCTACCTCATTTAACACACTCCTCAAGCCTTTGGCTCGGCCAACCCCTGCCCATTTACTCTCTACACATCCCTCTACGCATCCTAGAGGATTCCCTTTGGGCATAATCCTTTCAAAGGAATCCTTTAGGCTCAAATCAAAAGGAGTTACACTTTTAAAGGTAATTCATTCTCTCATGTTCATTTGTTTTATTTTGCTTCTCCAACCCCCTAAACTCTTTTTATTTACTTATTTTGTAACAACACCAGTATCTTCAATATACTAGGATGTTTTTATAAGATTTATTCGAGCTACACGCTCACACAACAACATCAAATGGTTAAAGAACATACGGTTTCCGTGGATGGTGAAATTCTGCCTCCCGAAACGATGATTGTTCAATACTCATTTAACACCTTCAAAGGTGGCCATTATGATGTCAATATTTTTATATATGATATATAATATGTTTATGTTTTATTTATGCTTCTGTATTTTTCATTTTTGTCTTACCTTTATGGCTTCCATTATGGGTATACGCGATATCTTCATTTAAGGAAGTGCGGACTACCGCCCCCTCAAAGTGATTTGATTCGTTAAATACCATATGTGGGATGTATAAAGGATGGAAATATGATATTATATATTATATTATACTGGAATTATAATATACCTTTATATCATTATTATTCCATTCCATAAAATACAAAATAGAAATGAAAGTAGCGTTCATGCGTACGTACGGCTTACCGTCTCCATGAACGGTGCATTTCATTTCTTACCTCTAAATGATTATGTAATTTTATAAATGCATGCATGTACTGGATATATATTACATATATGATATCTAAATCATGAATACAATTCTGGATATAATAAACATTTGGCCACACGAACAACATGTAATTGTAAGAAGTCCACTTTCGACTTAAGAACCAAATATCGGCAAAACAAATATTATTAACTTAAATGTTTACATAATGTTTATGACATGGTAATAAGTGGTATAAAATTAATAATGAACTTTAAAAAGGTTCTTAAGGAATTAGAAATTAACTCAAGTTTATTATTCAGGAGATTAAAGAACGATCGAGTCAAGTCGGACCTGAGGTAAGGGATCTTACTCCTCTCTTTCTTTTTAAGTACACTCTTTTATGTCATTCCTTCTAAAGCTCATCTTTATTGTGATTGGGATGTTCTTTTATATTAAACTTACTGTAATTTTTATGTTCATGTGATGAGAGACCCTATTCTCTCTCATCAATCCATTTTGGATGTTTTGAGTGGCGCCGTTAGGCTGCCGAACTTTCGTAAGAGATCTAACCTCCCTCTTTCTTTTTAAGTACTCTCCTTTATGTCACTTCTTTTATGCTCCTCTTTGTAATGTTGGGGGATGTTATTTTATATTCCTCTTGATGTAAATTTTATTGTAATGTGATGAGATACCCTATTTGATCTCGTCAATCCATATTCGGATGTTTTATGTGGCGCCGTTAGGCTGCCGAGTTTTCGTAAGGGATTTTTCATCTCACTTTTATTCCCGTGAGATTTATGCTCCATTTTCCACAAATTACATTGAGTGGTGTATGTAATGCCCATTATTATACTATTTTTGTAGTATACTTTCGTTTATGAGTATTTACATCAATGATCTATTGTCCTTCTTTCAGGGGGTGTATGTTTTGAAAGATACCCAAGTCGGTAAGGGAACCTTTCACCCTCCTCTTTTTTAAAAGACTTCTTTTGTTGGGTCTTTTAATTTATATATTGTTATGTTGGGATATGTTCTCATATATCCTTATTGATGTAAATTTTATGTCCAAGTGATGAGATACACTTTTTATCTCTCATCAACTCATTTTGATGTGATGCCGTTGGGCTGTCAAGGGAACTTTTTAACCCAATTTCGATTTCTTTGGGTTCAACATGTAGTCATTGAATATGTCATCCATTGAATATGTGTGAATGACATTGTATTGTTTTACACTCAATATCCACTTATATTTGGTGTATTTATATTTGTCACACATATTTTTGAGATTGATTTGTCCTTAATTTAAGGATACCTTCTTTATAAGGGATTTCATCACATTTGTCATTTCTATTGAGGGTTCATTGTTGTTATGCACCAATTCACTCTTATATGGTGTATATACTGTCCTTTGGAGTATTATATCATGAATCCATTTATTCTCATGATATTACAAAGTTCTGACTAAATGTTATTCCTCAATTATTGTATTCAAGTGTCTCTAATTTTGGTAAAATCCCTTTAACCAAAATATCACTTTAAATGTTTTAATTATTTGTTATTATTAATATCCATGTTTTCAAAATGGTTTAAAGGATTTATTTATATGGATATTAATGGTTTAACATTTTAAAAGCTTCATGGTGGTATGGGACACTTTGATTCAAAATTCTCTTTATTAAATGTTTTAAATGGTTTTGGAAATGGTTTCTTTTTGAATGGATTCATTATTTCAATATAATAAAATGTCATATTGTGATTGAAATGTGGAAATGTTATGTTTCCTTTATGAATGTTTTATGTGATACGTTTATGTTATGTTTCTTGGGCATTGTTATGAAAACGGGTGGTTCCGTGATAAACTAAGGGCGGGTGAGCCCGATATTTCTCTCCAATGCATTGGGTAACGCGAAGGAGTGAAACGTTAAGGTTTCTCCGAATAGATTTAGTGAATATACTGTGATGGGTATTCCAAACGTAACCAAGAGGGTTACTCCCTATGTAAGAATGTTTTGAATGCCTCATGTTACCTTTATGTCTTATGATTTCTATGAATTATT
The DNA here is from genome assembly GCA_963277665.1 of Viscum album. NCBI lineage: Eukaryota > Viridiplantae > Streptophyta > Magnoliopsida > Santalales > Viscaceae > Viscum > Viscum album. Next base: position 1,262,213,450 of record OY728164.1, read on the forward strand.
CATGGTTTGATGAGGTATGAAAGTGCCTTTGTTTTATGGGTAAAGTATGATTTCATTCTTATGTATATATGAACTCATGTTTCCTTTACATATTTTTATAACTCTTACTGAGCTTTTTATGCTCATCCCAAGTTTTTTAAATGTTTTTCACAAGTCAAGGGAAAGGTACATGATGTGATGATAGTGTCAAGGATGTGTCAAGAAAGAATCTGTGTTATATTTTAAATATGTTTCCATTGATGGGAAGAATGAATACTGTCTTTTATGTAACCACTTTGTTTAAATGTGGAATGTAATGCAAGTTTCATGATATAATTCTCTAAAACTCTAAACCTAAAAAGATCCTCAATGTGTAATCTTGTAATAACTCAAGTTTAAGTAAGGTTTAAGGCTGGGGCCTTATATCATGAGGCAATATCCCCCGTCATTCAGTGGATCGTCAGAACTAGTGGTAGCTAAATGATATATCAATGCTCTAGAGAAGATGTTGGATTTCATGTAATGTTAAGAATGTCAAAAGTAAATATTTTCATTTATCATTTTGAGGGTGAATCTAATCAATGGTGTTACTTCGTTAATAATACCAAATATAACTATGATTATGATTCCATAGATTGTGAATCATTTCAGGATATTTTTCCTGAAAAATATTTCCATATTCATGTTTGAATCAATATGGAAATAAAATTCCTATATTTGAGGGAAAATATGAGGATTATATGGCCACATATGAGTCTAAATTTTTAGGATATTCTAGGTACATACTATATTCTTTCAAGAAATTGAAGGTAGAATCAGTAGATTTTACCTAATATTGAAGCCTATTCTACAAAGGGATTTGGATAATAGAAAAATTCAGTTATGTGATAAAGTTATTCATGATGCCTATAAAGTTGAGATGGTGTTTTATGAAACATTTCTTCCATATAATAATTAAATTAATAATATTTTAGTAGGGAAATTTGTGTGGAAACATAAAAAAATGAAATATTTATGTAAGAAAATGATATTCCAATATTGTGGAAGGTATGAAAAGATAACTCTAGAGATTGTGTCATAGAATATGTTTTGTTTTACCAATGTGGAATGTCTTTCCATATGGATTGTGATTTCAAAGAATAGAATCCAGAACATTTAAAGAATATGGTAAACGATTTCCATCCAATGGAGATGTGTTTTAGTTTCAATGAGTTGGGATATTATGATAACAAGGATCTAATGTTAGTAAATCATCCTAAGAATCATCATGATCAGAGGAAAAAGGTGTCAAAAATTATTTTTATACTACCACATTTGATATTGGGACATTAAAAGAATTATTGAATTTTATATTACATGGGAACTCATGTTATTTCAACAACCTATCTGATTGTAGATCCTAAAATTGATTCATTTTAAATATGTTTTCATTTAAATTAGGAGTATTAAGTCAGTAAAGACAGATAAAACTTTTTTTGAAAATTATGGGTGAAATTATTTAATCAACCAAGATTTATAAGAATATTTTTATTATTATCAGTGGGATGGTCATTCTTGTAAATAATTTTGAATTTTACATAATATAGTTTGATATTATTTGGTGTATTTACTAAATTTTATTTTACAATTATATTATATATTATAATTCAAATAATGTTTTATTCAATTATTTCTTGCCTATGATAACATACTAAGAAGCTAAGAAATTTATTATAGAGGATAGTGAAATTTACCAGGTTAAAATTGTTGTAAATAATGAAACTTTTCAAATTAGTGATGTTCCAGTAGAGAATGAATTCATGGATGTTTTTTCTAGATGTATTTCTTGGTGTTATTCCTGGTCAAATAATTGAGTTTAATATAATATTAGTGCTTGATGATAATACTATTTCTAAACACCCTCATCAAATTTCTAAAGTAAAACTCTTATAATTGAAAAATAAATAGCATGAGATATTATATAAATGTTTCATTTAACCGTTCACTTCACCATGGTGTTCTCCTATCTTATTTTTTAAAAATAAATATTCTTTTATAAGTCTTTCCAATGAATATTTATCTTTGAATAACATCCATATTATGAAAAAAATATTAATTATCTCAAATCAATGATTTTATTCTTCGGATCCAATGAGAAAATTATTTTTCAAAAGTTGATATGATGTTCTGGTACCATAAGTTGAAGGTAAAGGATACTGAAATTCTAGAGACTATATTTTATATTAGACATGACAATAAGATATTTTTTATTCCCTTTGGGTTTTCCAATACTCTTACAAAAATTATGGACCTTGTGAATATATTTTATCATGCGATATTGAAGATGTTTTTTGTTATGTTTATTTATGAAATTTATATATATTATAAAAGTTAGTAGGAACACGAATGATACATATTGAATATTTTTCAAACCATAAAAAACTATATGGGAAATTTAGAAAGTGACAATTTCTATTTAAATAATTTTTTTATTTGGAAATATTGTTTCAAAATATAGACTAACTATTGACACTGATAAAACAAAATTTGTTGAAGAATTACCATGACCTACACAATATCATGAAGATTTGATGTTTTCTTGGATTAGAGGGTAAATAACGATGGATTTTTGAAAACATATCTCAATTTTTTATCCGGTTAACTATGTTAAAATGAACTATTGTTAAATTAAGATGGAAAAAATAAAGTGATTATTGTTTTTCGGATTTGAAAAAATTATTTCTAAATGATAAAATTTTGGAATTTCATTATATAAATGAATATTTATTCATCTACGATGATTCTTCATTGAAATGACATGGTTGGGTCATAATAAATAAAAATTAGTTAATTTTTTTATTATTAATTTCATTTGAATCATCATGAGTTTAATTATGCTTCATACGATCTAGAATTAGATATTATAGATTTTTATTTCAAATTTTTGAGTAACATTATATATGATTTTTTGTGTGAAATATACACTGATAATAAAATTTTAATATGTATATTCACTAAGAATTAATAAAACATGAGATATAGAATTTTTCTAGAATAGATGAAGGATTTTGATTTCATGATTCAATATCATCCTATAAAAGAAAACAAAGTGGATGATTCATTGAGTCAAACAAATATTACTAAGAAATAATATTACATTTGTAACAAGAAAATATAATTAATGATTGATAAATTTTGGACTATTAGTTTTGGATGTAGGTATATCCTCTATTTTTTTAATATTTCAAGATAGCAAACTTTTTCAGAAAAAAAAATTAAGCGATCTAAAAGGGAGGAACAATCATTACAAGAAAAGGTAGAATCTGTTAAGATGTGTAATTTTCTATATTAAAATATTTATGAAAAATGTGTTTTATGATTTGATAAATTATTATTTATGAATTATGATTACTAATTAAATAATGTTTTATTAATTAAATCTCATAGTTTTCCAATTTCCATTCATCAGGGTAAAATTAAGATGTATTGAGACAATCAATAGTATTACTGGTGGGATGGAATGAAAAGAGGTATTGCTGACATCACACTAAAGTGTTTAACTTTTAAGATAGATAAAGTTGAATGAAGGTTATATAATGATGTTATTAAACCTTTCCGGGTTCCATACATGAAATGGAAAAATATTTCCATGTAATTTTTCGTATTATTTCCATAGGCTTTTCTAGGTAATAATGTGATTTAGATTATTGTTGATCAAATAACTAAATCTGCACATTTCATCCCCATTTCAGATAAAATGTATTTAAATTAGATTTATAGAAGGTATATAAATGATATAGTATGGATACATTGAGTTCATATCTCTATTATTTCATACTGTGATCCCTTGATCACATGTAATTTTTGGAATAGACATTAGAATTTATTGTGTATAGAAAAAAATTTAAATAAAAAATTCATCCAAATTTTGTCTAATTGTATGACTGGACAATTCAAACAATGGAAGATATATTTATTTCTTATTTAATGTATTAACATGTAAGCGGGTATTAGTATATTTCTTTGGATGTGTTTTTTATAATAACATTTATCATTTCATTATATATATTGTACAATTTTTGGCATTATATGGAAATCGATGGAAAACAACGGCTTTTTGAAATGATGTTAGAGAAAGAATGATAACAGGAATAGAGTTACTATAGGAAATGTCCAAGAATGTGTAGTTTATATAGAAATAGATAAGCATAGATCATAATAAGAATAATTTTTCTGTAGACAAAAAAATAAAAGATCATTTTTTTTTTGAGATTGATGATCAAGTCCTTCTCAAAGTTACACTGTGGAAAAGTGTTATACGGTTGTGAAATAAAGTAAATATAATTCTATGGATCACCAGAATGTATGAAATCCTTGATAAATTTAGTTCGTTTTCCAATTATGTGTTTTTTCACTTGATTTTATCTCATATAAATAACATATTACTTATTATGATGTTGAGAAATTATGTGCCATATTCATCTCATGTTTTCACCCGTGAAGTAGTTCAGTTGGAAGAGAAATTTTTGATAAGGAACAACTATTTCAAGTTATTTATAGTATATTGAATGATTTTTCGAATGTTTTTACTCATCAGGTTATAGATTTATGTAAGAGCCATATGGTTAGAGAAGGAATATTAGAATTTTAATATTCTTATAGATAAATATATCAATACTTGTCTAATAAGTGAATAAAATTGGGTGTATACAATTTTTAAAAGTGTTAAGAATATAAAAAACCATGTGATTATATAACAAATAATTTTAATATTTTTTAATATTAATTTTATAGTTATAAAAGTTATAAAAATATTAGGTAATTTTTAAATTAAAAAATAAAATAGTTTAAACTATACTTATTCCATATGAGGTTTTATTTAAAATTTTTGTTCAAACTTATTATAATTTTAAGTTGAGAATAGGAATATTATTATTTATATAAGAATATAAATATTTAACTATGATTAAAGTTTGTGATTTTTCATAAAATATTGTTTTTTCAAAGAATAATAAAAATGTCAATTTTTGTAGAAAAATATATTCATTTTAAAAATTAATTTTTTTAAATGTACCAATAAATATTAAATATGATTTAAATTAAAATTATTATTATATAGTTATATTTAACCCACTTAATTAATTTTAATTCATTTTTACATCGGTTATTACCTTAGTATTGTTTTTGAGTTAAAAACAGGTTTTTCTAAAAAAAATTAAAATGCATAATTTTAATATATATTATTTAATTAAAGTAATCCATAATTGGGAATGTTTTAAATGATATTTATGGACAATATATAATTAAATATTATTTTATTTTTGTAAAATTATTTTTTATTCATATATTTATTATTAAATCATCAATTTATAAAAAAATATACTTGAAAACCATCTTTACTTAATTTATGTAGGTCTTGTTTTATATTAAAATATTCAAATTATGTTGATTTAATTTGGTAAAATTGATTAAATATTGGTAATTATATTTATTTATTTTTTCTACTATATTAGACATAATTTTTGACCAAAATGAATAGTGAAAATAGTAAAAGTTAATTACTGTGGTTAAGGTAAAAATGGATTTATTAGGGGTTAAACTAAAAATTCATGGGTTAAGATAACTTAAAAACATGTCTAAAGTCTATTTTATTTCCATATATTGACATTATTCATTCTATTATCTATAAATTTCTATTATTGGTTCCTTATGACATGAAAAAACATGGGTGGAAATTATTCATTTCAATAATTTCAAGTGTACCACTCATCTCACTTATAAAAAGAAAACCCCCTTTCCTCCTTTCATTGCCCCATAATAACAAATTTGTTAGAAAAGGAACTAACAAATCAATTCTATAATTACCACCCCTATCTTATAAAGCTTATTTTGGGCATAAATCCATCAAAGTAAAGCCATTTGTGAAAACCAAAAAATGTACTTGAAAAAGAGGCAATGTTTTTCAATGAAGATTTTAATTTCATTTTTCCACCACCCCTTCAATTATTACTAGACCATTATTTTATAGTAACATATTTATAATAAATATACTGATATTTTATAATTTTAATATAATAACAAAAATAATTATCCTCTCCTATCAAATTTTTTTTAAAATTGTAATTTGTGTGTACAACGTACCACCGTCTCACGAACCGATGCCATTCATTTTTCCATTACTTCTTCCCACAGTTTGTTATGATGACCGATATAATACATTTATATTATATTTATTAAATTAATATACCTATTGATTTATTATATCATATATATGTATTTCTAATTTCCATTTTTTAGGGGATATGATAACACTTCTCACGTGTACGAAAAACTTCCACCTCATGAAGTGATGTTATTCGTTTTTTCTCTAATGCTTTAGAAAGAAGGTAATTAGTGTGAAGATAATTAATATAGGTGTTATAAAAGACATAATAATGATATTAATGACATATTTACTGTTTATAAGTTATTATATATCATTTTCATTTTTTACCTTTTTCACTTAGTGAAAATGTTATAACATCATTCATGAACTTGTGGACTACCACCTTCATGAGGCAATAATACTATATTTTCATCATAAAATCACACAAATTATATATAAATTTATATTTAATGAAATAATATGTTATACATCATATTATTATAATTTTTATAATTTATGTTATTACTTATCTCATTTTCATAATGATTGTTCAAAAATGGAAATGTTACTCATTTGTACGAAGGGTATAAAATATTCACGACTATTGCTTATTAAATAAAAAAAATTAACATTCATTATTGGTATTAAATGTTTAATCTATGTATAAATTTTATAATTATGTTAGGATTATTATTCTAGATATTTTTAAATAATGAACTTTGTGACTATTGTCATGCCAATGAAAAGTTATCAACACATAAGGAAAATATCATCAAAACATATAACATAAACATAATAGATTAAGTAACTAGGAATAGCATGTTAATAATTAAAATAAAAGGAAAAATAAAATTTAAAATTTTCCCATTCATGTATATAATGAACATATGTTTTCTACTAAGGATGTTAAAGAATGTCTATGACAAGTTGGTCAAATGGTACGAGGCTTTGTCTCAATTTCATTTCATTTAGGAATAATTTTATGTTATAGACCTATAGTATTTTATGAGGTGTGTATACAACCAATTTTACATGTTATATCATGAATTTTCTATTATAATGTTATTTATATTTTTTAATGTTATTATTTCATGCGGACTATGATTGAAATATTAACAAAGTTATAAGGGACTTTTATTTAATAAATGATATCCTTTAATGTTTTTCCTTACAAGAATTTCATCTCCATGTACATGTTTTTAAATTAATTTTATGATAAAGTTTATATAGATATAATATATTTATAATTTACATTTACATGTTTTATATGGGTCATTTTGACAATAGGTAAAAATTATTTTTCTATTCTTAATGTATATAACGATAATAATTTTCTTCACTATTATAGTCGTTATTAGTCTTCTAAATTACATTTAAATATTTCATGTTCCTCCAATGAAAATCCATAATTATTTTTTTTGGAATTTTTGTATTAAAAATGGGTTCTTAAATGAAAATTTTATTTTTATATCCTGATGTAATTTTCAAATGAGTTTAAAATATTTTTTCTAATGTTGTAAATTGAAAAAGTGAAATAATAAAATATTTTATATGTGTTTTGGTACATTGAAATTATATACAATGGGTGAAACCAGATAACATTGCGTAATCCCATTATAGATAATAAAATAGGTGGACCCAAATAGAGCTCCAATGAATTAGGTAATAATTATGTTCTCTATATGATTATATTGAAAGTTGGCCATCTGGGTATTCCAATTTTTAAGGGTTTTGTATAGGTTCTATGAGATGATTAACCAAGGTACCTACATGAAATTTATATGCTTGATAATTATTTCCCATATAATTTATTTTCTTTAAATTGTAATATAAACTAAATATTAAAAATAACGATAATTGAATTTCTAGGTTAAATTTTTTGTTTTTAAGAAAATTTTTTGCAAGAATTTTCATGTTTTTATCTATACTTACATTTTTCTTCATTTCATGTCCCTTACTATAGTTTTTATTCTTATAATATGTTAAAAACCTTAATATTATATAAGAATGGGTATGGTAAATGAGGAAATCAAAATAATTTTTTGATGATTTTCCATGAAAAAATGATGCATTATTTTGAATGTTTTGTATTATGGTAAATTTGGAAACTAATTGTAAATGTCTATATTATATTATACATTTTTTATGAATAAATTATAACTAAAATCTATAAAAATATAAACCTAAAATGTTAATCAATGGTAATATAATAATTTTTTTACATTAAACTCAACATTATGTAATATTTAAGGATGTGTATTTATAGTCAGCAGTAGAGGTCAATTTAGATAAATTTAGAGGTTAGGATAATTTTAATAGTATGACCTTGAAATATTCTACCTTTTATATTAGTTTATAACATATATCATTATAAAATTACAATATTGTTTCATCTAATCTCTGTATCTTAAGAATGGTTCTCAAAAGAGGAAATAGTGAAGATGTAGTCGGAAGGCACGAAGAGGAAAATACCCTTCCAAATTAACATATTTGTATGGTTAGAATTAAAATAAAAACATTTGTTATAGTTATGGATATCTTTAAAAAATATATAAATGATGGTGGTATCTAAGACATAGATAAACTAAATCTACCACAATGGAACATGTATATTGTATAGAATCTTTTTAGGAAAAATCTCCCATCATTAAGTAGATCATCTGAACCAGTGGTTACAGAAGGATTTATAAATTTTCTGGAAAAGATATTTGATGTCCTAGGGTGTTTATAATATCAAAATTCAATAATTTATATGTATTATTTTGAAGGTGAAGTTGATCGATGGTGGTCATTTATTGAGAATACCAGAGTGAGAGATGACCTTGATTCCATGAATTGAGAAACTTTTAACGATATTTTTTTGATAAATATTTCCTTAATATTTAATGAATCAAAATAGTAGAAAATTACTTGAATTAAGGGAAAATAATTATGACTATTTGGATACATATGAATAAAATTTTCCATGAATTCTATGTTAAGTACCATGTTTTTTTTCGATAGATTGATATTAAAATTAATAATTTTTTCTCAATAATGAATCCAATTATAAAAAGGTATTTTCCTACATAATAATTTAAAAGATATGAGAAAGATGTTTGGTTTGATGAAATTTTTTTGATGGAGTATTCTTATACTTATGTTCCTCATAATGATGAATGTAACTATCATTCAAGATTAAAGGCATTATGGAATCATGTAAAAATAAAATATAGAGGTAAACAATTGAACATACCATCTTCAAGGAGCTGTGGTAAAAATAAAACTAGAGAATCTATTATGAAATAAGGGAAGTGTTGTTGTTGTTTAATTGTTTTACTTATGTCCTATGATTGTAATGAAAAAATCCCAAGAATCAATGAATAGGGTAACTGATAGCCATCCAATGATGAGGTTTTGTAGTTTTAATGACTTGGGTCATTATGAAAATGTGTTTTTGAAGTTTGTAACTCAAGCAAGAAATCATTAAGATCAAAAGAAAAGGGGTGTGGAAAAATATTTTTCTATAACTAAGGTTGATGTTGGGATATCAAATGAAGTAGTGACAGGTACGTTACATATGTATTAAATTATTTCAAATACTCTTTTTGACTCAGGATCTTTAAATTCTATCTTTTCTATGATATTTTTATGTAATTTTGGAATATTAATTAAAAAATATAGGATAAAACATTCCATGAAATCTCATAGTGGAAGTATTAAAGAAGTCCATATTTATAGGAATTTTTTTGCTATTATAAGTTGTATCGGTTTTCATGAAAATAACATTGAACTAGCCATAGTAGAGTTCAATTTTATTTTTTGTATATATTATTTTTTACTATTATCATAATAAGATAGAAATCAGGGATATGTGTGTTTTATTCAATGATTTCATGCATCTGATAACACACCAAGAGTTGTGAAATTGATTAGAGATTGAAATTAAAATGACATATCCAATAATGTTGAATAGAATGAAACTATTCAAATAAGTGATTTTCTAAAAGAGAATTATTACATGGATTTTTTATGGATGTTTTCCTTGGTATTATTTCTTATATAGAAGTTGAGTTTACTGATGACATAGTAATTGGAGCTAAGCCAACATCTAATACCCCTAATCAAATGTCTCATGTGGATATTTTAGAATTGAAAAAGAAATTGTATAAGTTATTACGAAAGGGTTTCATCTGACCTAGAACATTAACATAGAGTGATCCTACCTTAAAAAAAGGTGCTTTAATGAGAATTTTTATTCACTATAGAGAATTAAATCATATCAATATTAATAATAATTATCATATTACTCATATTTATGGTTTGTTTGATCAAACATATGGAGAATATAATTTTCCAAAGGTTAGTCTAATGTTTTGGTACCATCATCTAAGGGTGGAGAATAATGACCCACATAAGGCTGTATTTTAGACTAGATATGGGAAATATGAGTTTGTTTTTATTTTATTTCAGTTGTCCAATTAAACTATTTTATTATTGGACCCTAAGGAGGGTGTTATTCATGAGTCATTAGAAATGTTTTGGGTTGTGTTTATTGATGAAATTTCATTATATTATAAATTTCAAGAGGAATATTAAATATAAGTAAGGATTTTTTGCAAGACATATAATAGACTAAAATATAGAGGAAATTTAGAATGATTGATTTTTGGTTGCAAAAAATTTCATTCATTTTAATTTTTGTTTCTAATGACAAAATAATTATTGAAGCATCTAAAACCAAGGATTTTTTAGTAATTACCAATACCATGAAGTGTTGGACTTATTAGCACGTTAATGAAAAATAACAGTTACTAATGGGAATTATTTATCATTTTCTAGTGTTTTAGTTGAAATGGTAAAATATATTACTCTATGTCAAGTTAGGATTTTCAAATGCCACTCAAGGAAATAATATGATTTGGATTATTGTTAATAAATTTACTAAATCTATACATTTATTCCCATTCAAGATTTATTGTTTTTAGATTAGCTTTCTGAGTTATATCTGTTGGAGATATTCATGTTACATGGAGTGTCTATATCCAGTAAATCAGATTGTGATCCTAGGTTAACATCTAATTTTTGGAAAGGATATTAGAAGTCATTGGGTAGTGAATTAAATTTCAGTGTAACTTTTCATTATGAATATTATGGATAGTATGAGTGGAAAACTCAGACCATGTAAGTTATTATTTTTATAGTTCAATGGACTATCAAGGATTTTGGGATCAAAATCCTTCTATTGTTCAATTTTATTATAATTATTGTTTTCATTGCTTTATACAGATGGAATATTTGTCGCATTTTGTATAATATAGTGTTATAAACTTTAGTTCAAGGATTCTGTATGATAAAAGAGTATGATGGTACCATATTTAATATAGGAAATGGATTAGAAGGATTATTTAATATAAAAAACTAATAAGGACATCTTATAGTAGGTATAAAAGTAATTCAGATTACCAGAGGGATGAAATTTTATTTGATTTAGGAGATCATGTATGTATGAATGTCTCTCCATGAAATGGTGTTGTATGTTTGGGTAAAAAAAGGAAGCTAGGTTCATGGATCATTGGACTATTTGAATCCCTATAGAATGTAGGATTAGTTTCTTAATAATGGTCTTTACCTCTATTTTTATCTTAGGTAGACAATATATTTTCTTTTTTATGTTAAGAAAATATATCTCAGATTCATCTCTTGTTTTTCCCCTTAAGGTAGTTTTGTTGGAAGAGAATCATTCTTGTGATGAATATCCAGTTAACATTATTGATTCATTAGTGAATTTTTATCTAAATAATTTTATGCACTGGTTTAATGTTCAATTGGAAAACCATATGGTTAAATATGAAAGATGGGGATCTAAAAATTCTATAAGGGAAAGATATCGTCTCATGTTTAATAAATGACTAACTTTATTTGGAAAAAATTTATTAAAAGGGGAAAGAGTTTAATAGCCTATTTAAGGATAGAATAAATAATTTTCATATTTAATAATATAAATTATATAGTTACATAATTCATATAAATATTATGTAATTTTTAAATCAAAAATGAAATAATTTGAGCTAAACCTTTTTATTATAAATATTTATTTTAAATATTAATTACTAAATTATATACATTTTATTTTACACTATGAATGCAATTTTTTATTTTAGAATATCTAAATATACATATGGTGAAATTTTGAATTTTTTTAGAACATATTGTCTTTTAGTGAATAATGAGAAATACTACTTTTTTGAAATTTGTCTTCATTTCAATAATTCAAGTATTTTGAAAGTCCAATATTATTTTTAATGATTTAAAGTAACATATTTTTATTTACTTAAATTTATTAAATATAAGTCACTTTTAATTATATTTTTATTATATTTTAGAATATGTTTATTTTTTTTTTCTAAAAGCAGGGTTTTCTAAAAACTATTTTAAAATGCATTATATTTATTAATTATAATTAATTAAAATAATCCCTAATAAGAAAAAAATTCAAATTAAATTTTTTGATTATATATCATTATTAATTAGTATATTTTGATACAATTTTTTATTATTTGTCAATGAGTTAATATAAAAACCTGTTTTTCTTAAAAAATACTCTCCTTTAAAACTATCTAAGTTGTAGCATCTCTGGGTTTTTTTCAAAATTAATTTTTTTGACTTATTTTAGTTGAATTTTTTTAAAAAGATTCACTACTTTTATTCATTATAATTTATATTTTATAACAAGCTCAACTAAATATTTCACCAAAACGAATTGTGAAAATAGTAAAAATTGATTACCACAGTTAAAGTAAAAATGGATTTTACGTGGGTTAAACATAAAATATATGGGATAATATGACCCCAATATTTGTATAAATTTTATTTAAAAGATATATTTTGACATTATTTCTTATATTATCAATAAATATCCATTATTCTTTCTTATAGACATAAAAAAATTGGTTTAATTCATTATTTTCAAAAATTACAAGTGTGTCACTCACCTAAGTTATAAAAGCCCACCAACTCTCCTCCTATATTCACACCTTAAAAATCAATTCTATTAGAAAATAAATTCAAAAATCACATCCATAATTATCTAATATCATCCTAAAAGACTTTTTTAGTAATAAATCTATTTATGTTAGTTCTTTGTTGCAAATAAAAAAGTTACCCGAAGAAGATGAATCGTACTTCAACGATAATTTTTTATTTAATTTCTTACACAAACCCCTGGAATTATTATTAATATACGATTATATAATATCTTAAATATAATCAATATAATTATATGTTTCTATGTTATTTTAATAACCTAAATTCTTCTCCTATTACATCGATTGGGTTATTAAATCATCATTTATGTGTATGGTAGCCAACAGCCTCACGAACCGATGTCGTTTTTTATTTCCAATACCACCTCTCTTAGTTAATTATGATGATTTATATAAAGTAATATATTATATTTGTAACATAATAACACCATTAAATTCTTTATTTCATATATACCATTTTACATTCTATTATAATAGGGATATGATGACATCGTTCGTGTGTATTATAAACTACTACCTCATGGAGTGATGTGATTTATTTTTGACTACCACATTACATGGAAGGTAAAAATGGTAAATATAATGAATATATGTGATATAAATTAAATATTAATAATATTAATGACATAATTATCACTCTTAAATGATAATATATAATTTTTTGTTACATTTTCACTCACTGAAAAAGTGATAACGCCGTTCATGTATTTGTGGACTATCGCCTTCATGAAGAGATATGACTCCCTTTTTAACCACAACACCCCATTGATGATATCTATAAGTATATATAAAGAATTAATATGGTATATATTATTTTACAATCATTCTTGAATGAAAAAACATTAGTTACCCCATTTCTAGATTGTCTATTGAAAAATGGAAATATTAGTCATGCATATATACGTCCCACCATCTCCATGATAGAAACACAATTAATTTCAGAAATAAAAGTTTATTTACTGGTAATAAATGTATAATTGATCAATAAATATGATAATAATTACCTTATTATTATTTTTTAGATGGTTCAATAATGACCACTTTGAGAATAATCAAACTTCCAAAGTTTTTTTGACACTTAAGACAAATATAATAAAAACATCCAATGAAAACAAAATTTATTATGTAATAATATATAACTTGGTAACTAGTGAAATAAAATGAGTAATAAACTTGATTAAGTTTCTCAAAATATTAAATAAATATGATAGTTTTATAATTCTATAATATTGGGAACATATGTGATTTGTCAGACTCATGTTAAAGGACTTCGTCTCAATTTCCTTTCATTGACGAATATTTTGATACTATATATATATATATTTATTTAAACATTTATGAGGTGTATAGAGAGCCCCTTAAAAATTTTATATTATTAATTTCTATGTTCTCATGGTATTTAATGTTTTTTATTATATCAATGTTAATATGATTCAAATATTACCAATGTGATAAGGGACTTTTCTTATAAAACAATTATCTTTTAATGTTTCCATTAAAAAAATATTTTGTATCACCAAAATTTTAGATTGATTTTATAAAAAAATAATATGGAAATAAAATATTCATAAATTACATTTCATTTTTTTAACTTTATTTTTGATATTTTTAGAAAGGAATATTTCTATATTCTTTATAAAGAACATTTTGACAAATAAAAAAATGAATATTTCATTATTAATATAAAAGAGACACCCAATTTTCAAACCACTGTAGAAATTATTTTATTTCTATATTTTAGTTTAATATTTAATGTTTCCTTTAATGAAAACCCATATTTCCCTTTTTCCAGGTATTTTAGTATTGAATCTGTGATTTTAAATGAAAGTAATTTTTTATATCCTGACATGATTCACATAAGAGTTTATAATAGTTTTTTAAACATTTTGTGATGAAAAAGTGAAAGAATTAAAAATTTCATTGATGTTATCATTAATAGAAATTATATACGATGGGTTCACCCAGATAGATTTGGGTAATGTCGTTATAGCTAATATTATTAGTTTACCAAGATTTTTCTCTAATGAGTTGGTTAATGGTTGTTCTATACGAAGATTCACATTGTAAGATAGTCATATGATTACTGAAATATTTAATGGTTCTGTAAGGGTTCTTTAATGTTTCAATAAGAAGATGTCCCAAGGTACATACATGACTATTCTATTCATGTTAATGAGTTTTCATGGGAACAATTTTTTTTTAAATTGGTAATTTAATTGATATTTTTAAAAGAATAATAATTATTCTTATGGGTAAAAATTGATTTTTTAAGGAAACAAATTCACATGTTTTCTTTTTTTCATGAAAAAAAGTGTTTTATTATTTTAATATCCCTTAATGAGATTTATCTGCTCATACAATTTTTATAAAATGGGTTTTCATTGGATTTATGGATTGGTATGGGAAAGGAAGAAGTCATGTTGAATATTGTTATGATTCACTTGAATAAAAATCATGCTATATTTTAAATGTTTTATATTGTGGAAAAAATAGATATTAGTATTAATTATAGAATTTTTATTTTATGGGTTTGTTAATGTATGATTTATGACCAAATTTTCTAAAACTCTAATCCTGAAAAAATTATAAAATTTAAGAAAATTAATTTTCAACATAAAACTCATGATTATTAATGATTTAATGCTAGTTACATATACCTATATATAAATAAACCTACCAATGGATATAGGATGCTTTAAAAAAGTTTATTTTCATTGGAACCTAGTACGAAAATATTATTAAATTCTTAATTCCAATAAAAAAGGCATTTGGATATATACGCAATGCAATGAACCCCTATTCTCATGAGACTATATTTCTATAGATAATGATCATTTTGGTAACCCCTATATCCCCATACATAGGGTAATGATTCTATATTAACATACACTAAACACCCATATTCAGGGTAATCTATTCTCATGGCCATAGTCATTTTTTTAAAACACCTACAACCACAACCATAAAGGTTGTGGTCCTAGCTCACTGTTTAAAAACATATTTCCAAAATCCTTTATTATCACGGCTATGACCACATTATATCTATGGTTAGATGACCATGGTGATAGGTAATAAAATATTAATTATTTAAAATTAATATAATAATTATAAAATTATAGTTTTATTTTTTAAATATATATAATTATATCTTATAAATGTATATTTACATGTGTTGCGGTAGAACAATGGTGTTTTTTGTTGTTTTTTGTCACTATAATAAAATATTGGATCAGGTTGGATATTTTTTTGGAGGGTCAGAGCCATGGTCATGTGCCTGTGGCTATAAGCGAATATATAGGCATAATTATGTTCTTTCAAAAGTATCTAACTTCTTTAAATACATCTACAAATGGATATACTAATATGACATCTCTTTAAGATATATCCACAAGCCCTAAATGTGGAAATATATAAGGTTTCACATGGTTATAGATCATGGGATATATCCATGGCTGTAACAATAACATAGACCTTTCCAAAGGCTATAACTCAAACCTATAGAAATTTGTTCTAAAACTATGGGTATAAACCATGAATATAATCTTTTTATACTTATGTTAGGTTCAAATTGAAATAATATTGAATGTTATTATAATTATTTTTTCAAATTACATATGGTTATAAATAGTTTCTCTACACCCTAATAATATTATCATAGGGATGGTTATGTAAAATCATCTGGGTTCTCATTGAAAAAGAAGGTTGTTCTTCATTTATTGGTTTATTAACTTCATTAAGTATATATTCTAGAATATTAATTAATTATGGAGATTTTTTAAAATCAAAAAATTAAATCCAAATAGGTTTCAGAAACTCAATATAGAAATCCAATCCTCTTAGAAATTTTATTACATTATTTTTAACATAAAAATTGTTAATACAAAATAAGGATTATGAGGTCTAGTGTCTTTGGAAGACAATGATTATAATACATCTACATGGATGTAAACATAAAATACAGATTTTATTCTCTATAATTATAACCTAAATCTATTATATCTTTTAAAAATACATAGGATAACCTTGGGAATTCATAAACAAAAGGGTTGATATAAAAATCATAGTAAGGGAATAAGAGTGTAAAGAAATGTAACATGTTAGTCAAAATATTAACATGATATCACAAAAGAGAAGTCTCATGAGTGAATCACATAGAATCATATCATATGGAACCTAGTATCATAAGATTATGGTGACATGGGAAATTTTGTAGGAACATATATCATGACATAAACCTGAGTAACAGATAACCGCATTGAAAATGTAACATAGTGGACAAAGTCCCACAATTGATTTGGATTACTCCTTAAACCAATTTATAAAGCATCATAAGGCTAAAAAAGAACCCAATACCATGTGGAACTATCTAGGTGAACCCATATTAACATGGTCATGATTATGTGTTACAAAAAATATATATTATTCATAAGGCATAAAAAATGAATTAATCAGGTAAATAATATGGGTTTCATGATACCGTTTGATATCACAATCAATAGAAATTTTTATAATGATGGAACTTGAGAAATAAACATAAAAATGTATTACATCATCAATGTAATGGATAAAAATATAATTATATAGGTGAAAAACATATATACACAATTTATAAAAAATACATAACATTAAAGGGTATTGTTATTGATTAAAATTCATTTAAAGGATTAATTGAAATATTTCTTGAGAAAAAATACGATTTTGAATTTTAAATCACTTATTCATAATATAAAACGTTGCTAATTATTATAGTTTTTTTTTAAAATAATCATAGAGAATTATATGGTATGATTTAAATAATTATGTGGTCATGATGGTGGGTGATTATTTTTATGTTATACAAGTATAAAAATAGTCCTATTACACTATTGTAAATGGTTAATAAGTCACTCATTCAGTAATTATCAAGATGAATCCTTCCAATTTTTGTGTAAAAATTAAAACCTGGTTGAAAATTTCTTTAATAAATAATTTTTATAATGCTAAAAAAATTATTAATAACATTTTTAGAATACATAGATATAAAAGTAAAGAAAATTCAACCCAATAAAAAAATGAAGTCATCCTTTAATGATTTTTTTACTATAATGATAAACCAAAAATAGATAAAAACAGTAATATTACATGATATTTTAATTAATGACCATAATTACTGAAAATTAATGTTTTCTATTATAAAATTATCAAATAATTTCATACATTTGAAATTCATGCATAAACAATCTCGATGACATGGAGAATTAAACATAAACCCTTACAACCTTGGTAACACTTGAATCGTAACTTCAATGAATGATATAAATGAATTTTGACATAAAATATCATTATGGTGGAAGTATTAAAGATATAATATGTAAATGGTAAATATAAACACCATTTAAAATAAATTTGGTTTATAAAAGAACATTTCTTTCAATGAAGGAAATTTTGTGACAAAGACCATACCTCAAGTCAATAATTTTTTTTGTATGCATTTTTATCTCACATGTAATGAAAATATAGAAAATAAATTTTTAATAAGAAAATTTTATATATTTAATCACTTATACATAAGTAATTTATTTAATTTATATTAATTATTAATTAATTTTTTGTTTATTATCGAGTGTTTTTAGGATTCTTGGTTCATAATTCCAAAAAGACATTGTTGTGTTGATATTGAGAAAGTGGGTCCTTTATTCTTCATATAAAGAATAAAAATAATGAATTAATTATAAATTTTAGACATAAATTATATTTTTTAAAATCATCAATGTAATATGGTTATGATAAATGAACTATTTTATAATCACAGAGATTGTAGGTTGTACGTATGAATGAATAACATTTCTATTTTTCAACGATCTTGATGAAAATAAGTTGACCATTAATTTATCTTTATATAATTATAGATACATCATAAATATTATATTATATATTCAACTACACATATATATACCATCCATGTGATGTGGTAATAAAAAACTCACTTCACTTTTTGAGGAGGTAGTCCTCCATAAACATGAACAATGTTTTCATTTTCCAATTGATGATAAGGAAAGAAGTTATATGATATGTTATTTTTAAAAAATTATTAATTTTTAATTAATATAAATTAGAAACATTAAATACATAATTATGAATATCTATGAGTGTAATTGATGAAAATGAGTTACAACGGGTTGTTAGGCTGCAGTCCACCATACACACAAACAATGGTTTAATTTCCCATCTGGCCGAACTGGAGAAGGATTTATGTTATTTCATTAACATAATAAAATGTTATTATATGGTAGATTGTGATTTGTTTATATCATATTTTTTATCATTATTTGAAGGTTGTGGAAGAATAAATAAAATAATAGTGCACGGTTAAGAACAGTACCTCTTCTTCGGATAACCTCTTTAGGATTAAACCTAAAACATCCATTGACTGGATTTATGATGGAAACTATGATTCTAAGACATGGGTTGGGAAGTGAGGAATATATTTTATTAGGTAATTAATGATAAAATTAGTATTTCATGTGTGGAGAGGGTACAGTAGGGGGTTCCCCATTATAAAAAATGATGAGTAACATTCTTTTAAATATAGAAAACATTTTGATAATGGAAAGACATTGTCAATCCATGTGCCTAAAAATAGAGAAACTAAGTTTTTTCAAATATACATGGATCATAAAAACATATACCATTAAAAATAATTTATTTAATCATCTTATCCTCTTTACCTTTATGGTTACACACTTTTACCATTTTACTTTTTTACCACGATAATTAATTTTTTACAATTATTACTATTCATTGTAAACAAAAAAATTAAACTTATTGAAAAATATTAATTAATATTAATCCAAATATTGAATCCATTTTATTAAATTATGTTTATATTATAGGTAGAATATAATATAAAATTAAACCCTTAGATGTGTCAAAATAATAGGTTTTTAGGAAATGTATTTTTCAAGATTAAGATGATTTTATAGTAAATATATTGTTATAATCATAATTAAATAATATTAATTTATATATCTATAAATATAAAATAAAAATTTTATTTAATTCATTCCTTGTTATGTTTTATTTTATTTAACAAAACAGAGAAACATTATGTACTTTAAAACAACATTCACAAAAAAATGTGTTTTTATGAATAGAAATATACTTATATAAAAATA
Source organism: Viscum album (assembly GCA_963277665.1). Taxonomy (NCBI): domain Eukaryota; kingdom Viridiplantae; phylum Streptophyta; class Magnoliopsida; order Santalales; family Viscaceae; genus Viscum; species Viscum album. Next base: position 1,262,233,732 of record OY728164.1, read on the forward strand.
TAGTATAAAAAGGATTAAAATATATTTTATTGGATAAAATATAAATATAGAATATTATTCATTTTAGTGGAAAGTAAACTAATAATGAAATTTTTTAATTATTTAATTTATCAAAGATAAATGATTGTTTCACAAAAATGGTATTTTTCATTATTCACTAGAAAATTAAAATTTTATGAAAAATCCCAAAATTTAATCCCATTTAAATTTTTATATGCTGACTTCAAAAAATTATTTAATTTAATAAATTAATATTTTTACCGTTTCAGATAACTTTTAAAATATTTTGTTATGAAAAGATATAAAAATAAATTTTTAATGAAATTTTATATTTTATAAAATAAAATACCTTAATTAAAAGATTATTTATTATTACTAATTTATTAATAAAAATATATAATAATTAATTTTATATTTAATAATATGTAAATTATATTTATACCCAACGATTCTATGGGTAGTTCAAATTGGGTAGGTCTATATACTAATATTATAAAATTATATCATAGTTAATTTAAACTTAGGGTTTTATGTTAAATATACTATCAAACATTGTGTTCATTTAAGACCTTATTTAGTAACATTTTTCCCCTTAAATAAATTATTTCCTCATAATTCAAAAATATTTTTAGTAATTTAGGGTTTTACATTTGGTATATTCTGGGTGGAAAACTCAAATCATAGAAATATTTTAAAAAATCATCTTAAAAGTGGGGAAATGAAATACAAAGTTAATATGAAATAACAAAAAACTAGGTTTCATCATATGAAAAACATTAGTGGGAAGAGAATATTTGTATTTTGAAAGAATATATATTTATAAGATAACAAGATAACATATATTTTATGGGAGAAGAGACCATCGATTTATTAAAAATAAATAAAATTTTTATTTCAAAATCCATTTCCTAAAGTTGAGGGATTATTTTACCGTCTAGATTAATAAAATATGGATATTTTCTTACTTTAAATGTATTATTTCTTCCTTTAATATGTTTTTAATGAAATATAATATGTTAAACCTAATGATGAGTATTTAAGATGAATGTTTTACGCCTGTATCACTAAAATTAACTTTCAATAGATGATAAGATCAATAAAATAGTATCAAATCATTCCTTATGTATATATTAAAATCTAAATGTTAAGAATAACATAATATAATACCTAAAATGAATATCAATATATTAAAATCCAAAATTAAATAATAAAACCAAAGCATTAAAATAGATCATTTCATAATTAAATAACCTTGTCTCCCTAATATCCTATATTCCCTCTTCATAAAATAATGTTTTAACCTTAATGGTTATAATGTACCATTCAAAAATTTATATTTTAAAATATAAGTACATTCTTCTCAAACTATTTATTATGTTACAAATAATTTTTATCAATATCTAAAGCTAGTATCACCCAGATTTACCATACATAAAGAATCAATCGTGGTAGTACATGTTGGGGTTGAATTTGTAGATACCTAAGAAGAAAACTAAACACTTATTGATTCTACAGAGTGTGATTTTTCTATTAGGTGGCCAAATATTTTATTTTCTAGGATATTATGAAAAAATTAATTAATTAAAATAAATTATACACAATAAATAAATATCTATATTAATGTAGTCAATATAGATGAGTCGATCCATGGTTTCCATTAGGGCATGATTGGATGTATTTCTTTTCTTAGAAAATATCATATCACTAATTAAAGATGTATTGAAACTGTAGAGACTCGGTTTTTTCTTAATAAGACATTGAAATATTTCTATGAATATTTCTAGAACTGGGTGTTAAGACGAAGTGCAATTCCGAGGCCCCATGTGCCCGAAATTAATTTTTTAAAAATGTGAAGTTTTTTTGTATTATGCACGCATAGTTAACTAAATAAAACGTGATATCTCTTAAACGGTTGATCAGATCAGAAATCTGAGCCCAAAGTTGTGTCCGGAACGTGGTGTTTCTCCTAGGCGCGACATAAAATTAGTCGGTGCGGGACGTTCGGACCCCTCGCTCGTTTGCGGTGTGTTAAATGGATAAATTGAATTATTAATTTATTCATCCAATATCTCAAACACAAATACCTCTCATACGGGGACTCAGATGAGAAATATGAGTCCACAAATGAGATCAGAACATAGGCTTTATCAAAGGCAGGGTATAAATTTTATTGGCGTCGGGTGTTTGGCTTATGCACCATCGTGGGAAAGTAATTAAATAATTAAATTATTATTTAATTATTTAATTAAAAATTGTTTTAAACTAATTATAGGTTATAAATATGAGTCTTTAAGTGTTTAGAATCATAATGCCTGCAAACATAAATCTACTCTAGAAAAACCCTTGGATCGAGGAAGATCGAACGAAAACGAATGCAACAGATTTTCCTCCCCCGTTAGCGAGCACGTTCTTCATCGAAAGAAGATTCATGTTTGAGGTATATTTCTTAATTATAGATTTTTATTTTAATTTTTGATGTTGTTTCACAATTTCATATCTCTGTACTTTGTGTGTTCATTGTCGGTGTCTCATTTGATGACGATCGGACAAATGCTAATAGATCATTGAACAATCCATCTTTAACACAATCGAACGATTCCGCGGATATAGATTTGTGATAAAGATCCTAGTGGGGTTGTGATATAGTTTGACAGGAGATCATATATGGTGTAGTAAGTCCCAGATTTGAGTTTATTGATGCCGGAAGTGATGGAGACCGCAACCGGCAATCAGAGGTGGTGTGACCATCCTTCCCTGGCAGCGTCCGGCGACCCCTGGTGCATTACGGTGAGTGGAGGATCCTAATGTCCTGGGAAACCAGTGGCATCGGTGGTCGGGGCGAGTGGCCTCCGATGGGTTGGGAGAAGAGGATTCCCACGGTTCGAGGTTGCAGTGTCTAGAGATCTATGTTGACGGTTAGACTCGATCACCATAAATCCAGGATTTATGGGTGTAGATGGGATTTCCAAAAGGCGGATGCCGGCGGGAGCTGCGGTAGTCCGGTGTTGCCGGGCACCGGCTGGAGCAGGGTCTAACAGGCAGAACGAGGCGGTGACCCAAGGTCGCCTGTTGACGCGGGAACTTGGGGAAGAAATGGAAGATTGGAGTGTGAGGAAGTTTGGGAAGAAGAAGTGGATTGGAGGGAGAAAAGAAAATAAGAGAAATAAATTAAAAAAAGTGAAAAGAAATAAATCCAGTAATAGGGCATGCTGGGCGAGTCAAGGTAAGGGGAGGCACAAATTTTGGTGGTGCGTGGCTTTTGGATGTGATAATTTAAGGAATTATATTAAATTAAAAATAATAATAATATATTATTATTATTATTATTATTGTTGGGAAAACGGTATTTTGATTGTAATTTCTTCGTGCGACCTCGGTTTCACGAACCGTCCGTGCCAGTGCAACCCTAACTCGAACACGGACATTCTGAGTCCAATATTTGATGTCTTATCTAGGTTTGTGGATTAGGTACCTGAAATGCTAAAATAATAACAATAATAATATATATGTATTATTATTAAATCTTTGACCCTCCCTCACTCCTACGTGCGATGTGCATTTGACTTGCCATCAATGATGGTGCGATCCTCTAATTAAGACGATCGATTCAAGTCCAATGTTGAATATTAAATTCTGATTTGTGGGTCGGGCCTTCGAATCACCACAATAATAATAATAATAATAATAATAATAATAATAATAATGTCGCAGAATATTGCATCGGTCGTAACTCTCCCATACGACATCAGATTGGCAAGCAGTCAGAGGTGCTGTGACCCTGGAGTTGAGACGGTCCTTACAAAGATGGTTCAGAGCCTTTGCGGTTTGGTTTCATTACTCAGTGTCATGGGATGATTAATGCGAATAAATAATTAAATTTTAATAAATTTATTATTCTTGCATTGGACCTAACTCCTATTTGGGATGTCCAATCGAAGTGCCATCAGCGGCAGTGTGATCCTAGTCCTCGTGCAGAATTTTTGAGATGCTCATTTTAGTGTTCAGGCTAGAGACATGGTGCGGGATCCATAGGGCCCGGTTTGCACGTTTTATGGTGAAACTCCACATTTTCACCTGACATCTGTTTGGGGTGTTTGAGCACTCGTTTCGGTGTGTTTTTCTGAGGGGATTGCACTAGTGCATTCTGCCCGCCTAAATTGGAGTCGAGGCGTATGCCCCACAAGCTGTCTTTTAAGATGTGTGTAGCGTACTGTGACTTCTTCATCAGTCGTCCGTTCGAGGCAAATGAATAGTCTATTTGACGTGCTTTTCTAAGAACATCACCATGACGCAGTGCGCCCGACCATTTTCAGGATCATTGTGTGGGCCCCACATGGGCTCTCTACGGTGAATAATACCTTTTTCACCGGATGTCTGTTTTTGGTGATTGAGCAGTCGATCCCGTGTGTTTTTCTGAGGGGATCGTGATGGCACAATTCACCCGACCAATTTTGGGATCATTGTGTGGGCACTTGATGGACTGGTTACGGTGAATAGTATTGTATTCACCGGTTGACCATTTCAGGCGAATAAATGGCCTATCTCATGAGTTTTTCCACGAGGATTGCAATGATGTGATCCATTTGGGAATTTGGAGTCTTTTTTGAGGTCTTAAAAAATGTGGAAACATTAAAGGGTGATGGATGGAGGTCCCTTTGACGCACTCCGAATCAACGCACGGTAGCGATTTTGGTAACACCCGACAATGTTAGTTATAGTGCTGAGTTATCAGACCAATTCTGGGTCTACCCTATAGTAGGATTGGGTGGTGGGTTACCCGATAAATTATTCCAGGTCTACCATCTAGCAGGGCAGGGCAGTGGGTCGCCTGTCGACTTCTTCCAGGTCTACCCTACAGTACGGTTGGGCAGTGGGTCACCTGTCGACTTCTTTTAGGTCTACCCTCCAGCAGGGCTGGGTAGTGGGTCTCCTGTCAACTTCTTCCAGGTCTACCCTCTAGCAGGGCTGGGCAGTGGGTTGCCTGTTGACTTCTTGCAGGTCTAACCTATTGGATCTGAATCTAAAGATTATACACAAAAGGGGGGTGAATTGTGTCTTTTGAAATTTTTTCAATAACTCTTCTCTTGAACGAGTTCTGTCCTTTATACATTATCAAATTTGATCATGCAGTAGAAAAAGAAAAATTAAGAACACAAAGATGTATAGTGGTTTGGGGAATAGAAAGCCCCTAGTCCACTCCACCAACGATCTACTCCACGAGCATGCTGATTTTCACTATCTAGTCCTATTTTCCACAGACCGATTCACAACTGAGTACAGGCAGTTGACACCTTTAAAATCCAAGGCAAAACAAAGCCTTCTTGTTCAAACACGAACCTACATAGCTTAGAACGAGAAGCTGGTTACTCAAGAATAAAAATAATTTTAGAAAGAAATTTCCAGTTGATCTTCACAATTACAATAGAATGCTATTGACAGCAGATGGATCGAAGTCTCTAGAAATATTGATCTTCAAGATGAAGCAGTTCTGAGTTGATCTAGTTGTAGTAGATATAGAGATATAGTTCACTACCTCAGAAGCAGTAGTTCCACAGTAGATATTTGATGTAGAACAGGTGAATCATCTATCGAGTTCCTTCTTCTTGAATAAATAGAGCTTTTACGCTCATGTTGAATCAGCATATCAGTCGTGAATAGTTGCAATCTCTGTTTTCCACCTGTTTTAATAATAGGTCGATCAAATCCCCTTGTACCTGGTGTTTCAGAGAGAGAATATATAATAAAGCATATCTCCTACACATTTAGATCCATAAAAGTTGCCTTCTGATTCACGATATTCAAAAATTTTAATTTACAGAGAAGTCATAACTTCCCTTAAGACTCGGCATAAAAAGCTCCTTTTAATTCGATCTTAAATCCATTAATAAAATGGATTTGAATCAGTCAAAGTCGTAATTTAAAAACAACGTTAAATCTGGCTTGAAATATTCCCAGAAATCAGCTTACTAATCATTTTACATAAATACCATCAACCAAAATTTCCGACGCCAAATGTAAGGTTGATAACGTGGCCTCCAAACGTAGGGTTAATAACATAGTCTTCAAACGTAGGGTTGACAACGTAAGGTTGATAACAAACGTAGGGTTGATCATCCATACTTTTTCTTTAACATTCAAACGTACTGTAAAAGATCCATACTTTTACTTGATCTATACTTTTCCAAGAATGTATGGTTGCTTACAAAAGTAAGGTTGATGAACCATACTTTTGAGAAATAAACGTAACCTTTAGAATTTACGTACGGTTCTCATTCCATACTTTGCAGATAACCAAAACGTAGGGTTCCTTCCTAATGTAAGGTTCTTCTTCCATACTTTGCTGAAAAACTATGGTTGTTTAACCATACTTTTCTCATATCTCAAAAGTATACATTCTTTTCATCCTTACACTACGTTTATCCACGTAGGGTATGAATACTGATTCCAGAATGCGCTAAAAAAGATTCCACGCTATATTCATCTACATAAGATGTGAACAATGTTTCAAGAAAGTGCTAAAATAGATTCCGCACTAATTAATAAATTCTCGTTATTTCAAGAGTAAAATAAATTAATAAACTCCTGAAAAATACTAAGTAAAATCATTAGAAAATAACTAAGGGTATTTGTGAGCATCAAAATTATCATAAAGAGACAGAGTATTATTTTCAATAATCTCCCCCTTTAAATAACATTAATACACATTATTGAAAACAATACTTTTCTTAACAATATCCCCCTTTTTGATGACCACAAAATCCATAAAATAATTAAAATTATTTAAACAAAAGAAAATTAACTTTCAAAATTCGTTATAAAGTTTTAAATAAAAACTTCTCCTCCAAAAAGATAATTTTTAATCCAAATGTCTCATCTAATTTTTTCCCTCAATAAAATGAATTATCCCACTAAATATTGATGCTGTGTTTATCAAAATTCTCCCCCTTTTTTGATATCATAAATAATGAAAAATCATGGATTTTAACACGTTTAATATTGCACTGAAATGTTAGTAAATGCTATTATGAACTGTTTATCAATAATTAAATCTGGAGTACTGGAATATTAAAAATAAAGTTAGTAAAACAAATAAAGAAAGAGAAAAATAAGCAATGAAGAAAATTTTCATTCAAAAACAGTAGTATATACATGACAATGATATACACAGGAATCAAGGTTTGGGTAAGATAGGCAATAGGGTCTATCTCCTCTGAATTGCAGACTTGATTTCTGTAAACTATTCCCGAAGTCTCTTCATCATCCCATCTCCAAGCTTGATAATGAGCTCTCTGTTCTCTTGAGTCATATGAATATCCTCAATTAAATGGACTCTGAAAACTCATGCATCTTATCCTCTTTTTCAAAAAATACTGACAGCTTCTTTGATAACTGATCTAATAGAATTCTGATTGATGGCTCACTAGATGTTAGTTGATCCACTAAGAATTTCTGATTGTCCAGAAACACTGAAAAAGGAGCAATGTTACATTGAAGATCTTGTATCTTGTCATTCATATTTCTCAACGCAGGTGTGATAGCCTAAAACCTTCTGATTAAATCTAGTGAAGTACCTGATCCACTAACAACATTATTTGCAACTAATAAAAATTGGTTCTCCATAAAAAACTCCAGATCTGATAAATATGACTTTATAACCATTTCAGATTTTAATTGTTTAACAGCGGTCAGAATATCCTCTTTAAACATATCAACTTCTTGCCTTGAAACTGTACACTCCTTCAGCTTTTGAAACATTAAATGTTCTAAGTCTAAGTCATTTCTCAGAGAATCATTCTCGGATTCCAACTGAGATACTTTTCTATACAGTTCTTCAACTTCTTCTTTTCTTGGATCAGATGCACTCTGTGCTTGATTCACATTCTCAGGTTGATGCATCCGTACCAAAGGAAATGTTTCAGCATCAGATTTCTCTTTTTCTTTGTCCTGAGAAGGTTGGTCCACAGATTTTTCTTTAGAGTTTTCAAACTCCTCCACAAAAAAATCCTCTTGAAGTACCTCTGTTTGAGATTCAAAAGAATGATCATCACATTCATCTGCATCTTTGTCTTCTACTGGAATTTCAAGAACAATATATTCAGATGTTTCCTAAGGTCTGGCCACTTCTTCACCAGGCACGGCCTCCATCTCCTGTTCCTGTTGAAGTGCAACTTCAACATCAACAACAATCTGTTCCTGATTTTCCCTTTGAGCTTCTTCTTGAGCTCCTGATTTCTCTACTGGAGCCATTCTCTCAGTAACATATTCCATGGTATTATTAGCAAAAACTTCTCTCACAAAAGAATAAGAAAACAAAGGTTCTATTTGAGTTTCCAAAGCAGTGGAAGTGACTTCCTCATTTACTAGTCTTTTTCGTCTTAATTGAAGTCTCTCCTGGCTTCTGTCTTCCTCAACATCCACCACTTCAAAGAAAATCCTTCTTGCTACATTGCTGACTCTAGATTCAGCTTATCCCTCCTTGGACTAAGCAGGTTGAGCCAGAGCACTCTCTGAGTCTTCTTCAGCTCCTACTGGCAAAAGTTTTCCATTAATTGTGCTCCAGAAATATCCAACTTTCCTCAAGCTTACAACATTAAAAGTATTACTATGATGACTGTTAACTCTTGCATACACTAATCTCCCCATGTCTTTCTTAAACAAAAGCTTAGAAATAAATCTACCAAAGGGATAGAAATTCATCCTGGCCTCACTTTGACAACAGTAACAGAGATACCTTATCATGTGTCTTGGAAAGTTTAACTTAATATCACTTAACATAAGAAACATTATATATATATCAGGGTACAAAATCTTCTCAATTTCTTCCATATGTGGAGCTATTCCGTTCTGAATAAATTTTACCAAAATCTTTTGATCAGGCTACAAATCCTTAACAAACATTTTTTTATTGTCTTGGTAACAAAAATAAAATCCATAATATCTTCAGATTTCTGCACATAATCTCATATATTCTTCAAGTGAAAATGAAAAACTCCCTTAGGAGGGCAGTTGAGAATCTGACTAATCTCTACTGAAGAAATTGAGAAATCCCAATCCTCTATTTTAGCCATCATATTGTCTTCAGTATCTCCCAGACTAAACTGTACAGATTTGTAGAAGTATCTAAGTTCCACTTCTTACTGAAATTTTGTATTTTAACTGTTTAACATCTATTCACGATTATGAAATGACAGCGCTTGCTTCGACAACAGATTCGTCTGAAATAAATAGTCAATATCGATTACCTTACCCTGTAAGATTTTTATTCCCTCAGTGCATTGTCTCTTGGCATTGCTCGACTCGGCCTCACTGGATCTTTTAGTCCTTACCGTTGCTGCGAGAGTCTCTGAAGGTTTGAAGGTTAGGGTTTCAGAAGTTCAAAGGTTAGGGTTTCAGAAGAGGAAGTGTGATTTTCATATTTTTAAAGGGTTTTGATAGAAGTGAAAGGGTTTAGAATTCAAAAAGGCTCTGACAGCCCTAATTCCCATGTAATCACTCATCAATAAATATATTTAAAAAAAATAAATTTTTCATACGACGATAGAAATAAAAACTTAAACTGTATTCAATAAACAAAATATAATAAAAATTATTTAAAATTAAATAAACCTATCTCCCCCTTATTAAAACCAAACCTTGCAGTGGGAAGAGGTTTAGTAAAAATATCTGCTAATTGAATTTCAGTATTTATAAATTATAAGAATATATCTTTTTTAATAACATGATCTCTTAAAAAGTGATTTCTTATATCAATGTGCTTAGTTCTAGAATGACTAATAGGATTTTTTGAAATATTAATTACACTCATTTTATCACATAAAATAGGTGTATTATTAAAATTAAATCCAAAGTCCATAAGAGTATTTTTCATCCACAACACTTGTGCACAACAACTGCCAGTAGAAACATATTCTTCCTCAACTGTTGACAGGGAAACTGAATGTTGTTTCTTACTAGACCATGATACTAAGGACTTTTCTAAAAAGTGACCAGTACCTGATGTACTTTTTCTATCTAATCTACAACTTCCAATGTCAGCATCTGAATATGAAATCAAATTAAAATCAGAAGTTTTAGGATAAAGAAGAGATTAAAAAATAGTTCCTTTTAAATATCTAAAAATTCTTTTAATAGCAGTTAGATGGGATTATTTAGGATTTGATTGAAATCTAGCACAATGACATATTGAATACATTATATCCGGTCTGCTAGCAGTAAGATATAAAAAGCTACCAATCATACCTCTATATAACTTGTTGTCAACTGATTTACCAATTTCATCCAAATCATGTTTTATATTAGTACACATAGGAGTTGTAAATGTCTTGCTATTCTCAAGTCCAAATTTCTTAAGTAAATCAGTAATGTATTTTCTTTGATTTAAAACATTTCCAAAATATTTTTGAAATATTTGAAGACCCAAAATGATATTTAATTCTCCAATCATACTCATTTAAAATTATTCTTGAATTAATTTTGAAAATTCATGACAAAGAGTTTTATTAGTTGATCCAAAGATTACATCATCAACATAAATTTGAACCAATAAAACATTATTTTTCACAGTTTTCTTAAAGAGTGTTGGGTCTACCATTTCAACAGTAAAATCATTTTTTAAAAGAAAAGAACTTAATATTTCATACCAAGATCTAGGTGATTGTTTAAGGCCATAAAAAGCTTTAGTATGTTTAAAAACAGAATCAGGTTTTTGAGATTTTTCAAAACCAGGAGGTTCCTCAACATAAACTTCCTCCATTAAATAACCATTTAAAAAGACAGATTTAAAATCCATCTGAAATAATTTAAAATTCATATAAGATGCATATGCTAAAAGGATTCTAATGGCTTCTAACCTAGCTACATGTGAAAAAGGCTCATCATAATCGATTCCCTCTTCTTGATTATATTCTTTTGCTATTAATCTTTCTTTATTTCTAGTTATTGTGCCTTGGTCTTCCAGTTTATTTCAAAAAACCAATTTGGTTCCTATTACAGGATAATTCTTAGGTCTTTCCACTAAATCCCAAACTTCATTTCTTTTAAACTCGTTTAATTCATCTTTCATTGCGATTACATAGCTTCCATCATCTAATGCTTCTTCTATAGTCTTGGGTTCTTGTTGAGGTAGGAAGGCAGAGAATTCCACAAAGTTTCCTATGTTTCTTCTAGTTTAGACACCTGTTTCTAAGTTACCTGTTATAGTTTCTAAAGGATGATTGTTTAGGGTTCTAGACTGTCTAGGTAATATATTTAAAGGTTCTTCAATATCATGTTCCTCTGAACTAGAATGAATTTATTTTATATCATTTTCAAAATAATTCATTAATTTCTCATGTCTCATGTTATCATTAGAGTCAAGTTCATCCATTTGTTCTATCCTTTTCTCAAAGGATTCGATTCATCAAATTTCACATGAACTGACTCTTCAACAATCGTTGACTTCTTATTATAAACTCTATAATATTTGGAGGTAGTAGAATATCCTAAGAAAATACCTTCATCAGATTTTGGATCGAACTTACCAAGATTATCCTTTGTGTTTAAGAAATAAACCTTGCATCCAAAAACTTTAAAGTAATTTACTTTAGGTTTTCTATTATTCCATAGTTCATAGGGTGTCTTTTTCAAAATAGGTTTAATTAAAACTCTATTAGTTATATAATAAGAAGTATTCACAGCTTCTACCCAGAAATATATAGGTAGGCTTTATTCATTTAACATAGTTCTAGACATTTCTTGAATTGTTATATTTCTTCTTTCTACAATCCCATTCCATTGAGATGTTCTGCGTGCAGAAAAAGTGTGTTTAATACCCATATTTGAACAAAAGAAATTAAATTCCAAATTCTCAAATTCTCCACCATGATCACTTCTTAATGAGATTATATTGAAACCTTTTTCATTTTGAACATATTTTTAGAAACATTAAAATAATTTAAAAGATTAATTTTTAAATTTCAAAAAGAAAATCCATGTAAATCTTGAATAGTCATCAAATAAAACATATACATATAATTTACCAGCTAATCTTGCTACTCTTGAAGGTCCAAAAAAATCCATATGAATAAGTTCTAGAGGTTTAGATGTATCAACCTTATTAATATATTTGACGGATGATTTGTGTTGCTTGCCAAGTTGACATGCATCACAAAATCTGTCACTTTCAAATTTGAGACAAGGTAAATCAGAAACTTAATGTTTCTTAGATAACTTATGTAAACCATATACATTGCAATGACCAAGTCTTCTATGCTAGATCCAGGATTCACTTACTTTAGCAGTCAAGAAGTTTACATGTTATTTATACAAGGAATTTAAATCCAAAGTATAGACATTTTCAGTTCATGGTGCTTTAAATTTAAATAGTTTATATTTAGAAATAGTACAAAAATTGTTAGTAAAATCAATAGTATATCCATCATCACAAAGTTGAGAGGTACTTATCAGATTGTGTTTTATTCCTTGTACATAAACTACTTTTTTGATTGAGACTGTTTTTGGATCTCCAACAGTTCCAATGCCGATGATTTTTCTTTTGTCATAATCACCAAATGTGACAAGTCCTCCTTCCGTTTGAGTGAGTGAAAAAAATTAAATGAGTTTCCACTCATATTTCTTGAGCAGCCACTGTCCATGTACCATATATCTTTTCTTCTATAGTGACATGCTACCTCATCAGTTTCTGCCATGAAACACATGGTTTCCTTTAGATTGAATTCTTCTTTCTCTGAGCTTGATTCAGAAGAGCTATTAGAGTATTCAGATACACTCCAAGTGGCTTTCATAACATTCTTGACTTTCTGCTCAAAGTCATTTCTTTTGAAGAATTTCTTCTTCTTTGCATCCTTAAATTGTGGGCAATCTAGTCTGATATGTCCCATCTTTTTTCATTCATAACATCTCACTTCTTTATTATCACCCTTAAAGGATTTTTTGAAGCCTCTTTTCTTGCTGTATAATTTTATAAATTTTCTGGCTAGTTGAGCCATTTCTTCATCTGAGTTAGATGAGTCAGAGCTTTCTGATTTATCTTTGACTTCTTTTCTCTTCATCTTTATATTATTTTGTAGTGAAGTTACCTTCAAGGTAGTATCTTCTATTTTGATAAGCACTTTATGGTCTTTAGCTTTATCTTGCATTTTAGCTTCATACATCATCAGTGTACCAATCAGCTCTCTCATAGTTAGTTATTTGACAAGTGTTGATTGTCTGATTGCAGCAGAGATACCATTTCATCTAGTAGGAAGTACTCTCAGTACTTTTAATGCTTGATCAGCCTGCTTGATAGGTTCTCCTAGAGCAGTTATGTTATTGACAATTTCTGTCAATCTCCCATTCATTTGGGTAATTCTCTCACCTTCAATCATTCTGAAAGTATCAAATTTCAATTTTGCAGTTGCATATATCATTTTACTTACATTATCTGTTCCTTCATATGCCACAGCTATTGTTTTCCACATCTCATATGCTGTCTGGCACTGAGATACTCTGTTAAATTCATCTGGTCCTAGACCACAGATAATTACATTCATAGCCTTCGATTTCATATCGTACTCTGCCTATATAGCAGCACTCCATGCCTTAGGATTTTCAGGAATTTCATAAGGAGTCAGAATATTTGAATAGACTCTATATTCAAGGTTTTTCAGATATATTATCATGCACGATTTCCAGCAACCATAGTTTTCTCCATTAAAACATTGTGCTCTAACCATCGACATCCCTTCTCTTTTATCAGTCATGATTCTCTGTTCTACAATCCTTAAATGCTTCTTATGTTTCTAAGGCTCTATCAGAATCTCCTCCTCGGATACCAATTGTTGGATCTGAATCTACAGATTATACACAAGAGGGAGGGGGGGTGAATTGTGTCTTTTGCAATTTTTTCAATAACTCTTCTCTTGAATGAGTTTTGTCATTTATAATTTATCAGATTTGATCATGCAGCGGAAAAATTAAAATTATGAAAACAAAGATGTATAGTGGTTTGGGGAACAGAAATCCCCTTGTCCACTCCACCAACACTCTACTCCACGAGCTTGGTGATTTTCACTATTTGGTCCTCTTTTTCATAGACCGATTCACAACTGAGTACAGGCAGTTTACACCTTTAAAATCCAAGGAAAAAAACATTTTGGTTCAAACACGAACCTACACAGCTTAGAATGAGAAGGTGGTTACTCAAGAATAAAAATAATTTCAGAAAGAAATTTCCAGTTGACCTTCACAATTACAACAGAATGAAATTGACTTCAGATAGACCGAAGTCTCTAGAAATATTGATCTTCAAGACGAAGTAGTTTTGAGTTGATCTAGTTGTAGTAGATATAGAGATATAGTTCAAAACCTCAACAGTAGTAGATCCACAGTAGATATTCGATGTAGAACAGGTGAATCTTCTATCGAGTTCCTTCTTCTTAAACAAACAGAGCTTTTACGCTCTTGTTGAATCAGCAAATCAATCATGAATAGAAGAAATATCTGTTTTCCACCTGTTTTAATAATAGATCGATCACATACCCTTGTACATAGTGTTTCAGAGAGAGCATATATAATAAAGCATATCTCCTGCACATTTAGATCCATAAAAGTCACCTTCTGATTCGTGATATTAAAAAATTTGAATTTACAGAGAAGTCGTAACTTCCCTTAAGACTCAGCATAAAAAGATTCGTTTAATTCGATCTTAAATCAATTAATAAAACGGCTTTTAATCAGTCAAAGTTGTAATTTAAAAATGACTTTAAATCCGGCATGAAATCTACCCAGAAATCAGCTTACTGATCGTTGTACATAAATATCGTCTGCCAAAATTTCCAACGCCAAACGTAAGGTTGATGACGTGGCATCCAAACATAGGGTTAATAACACAGTCTTCAAACGTAGGGTTTACTACGTAAGGTTGATAACAAACATAGGGTTGATCATCCATTCTTTTTCTTCAACATTCAAACGTATGGTAAAAGATCCATACTTTTACTTGATCCATATTTTTCCAAGAATGTATGGTTGTTTACAAAAGTAAGGTTGATGAACCATACTTTTGAGAACTAAACGTAACCTTTAGAATTTACGTACAACTCTCCTTCCATAATTTTCTGATAAACAAAACGTAGGGTTCCTTCCTAACGTAAGGTTCTTTTTCCATAATTTTCTGAAAACATATGGTTGTTTAACCATACTTTTCTCTTATCTCAAAAAGTATACATTCTTTTCATCCTTACGCCGTGTTTATCCACGTAGGGTATGAATAATGATTTCAGAACGCGCTAAAACAGATTCTGCACTATATTCATCTACGTAAGATGTGAACAGTGTTTCCAGAACGTGCTGAAATAGATTCCGCGCTAAGTAATAAATTATCGTTATTTCAAGAGTAAAATAAATTAATAAACTCCTGCAAAATACTAAGTAAAATCATTAGAAAATAACTAAGGGTATTTGTGAGCATCAAAATAATCATACAGAGACAGAGTATTATTTTCAATAATCTCCCCCCTTTAAATAACATTAATATGCATTGTTGAAAACAATACTTTCCTCATCATAACCTCTAGCAGTGACTGGGCAGTGGGTCACCTGGCGACCTTTTTGGGTTTACCCTCCAGCAGAGACTGGGCATGGGGTTACCCGAAGACCTATTAGGGTTTACCCTCCAGCACAAACTGGGCAATTGGTTACCTGATAACTTCTTAGGGTTTACCCTTTATCAGAGATTGAGTAGTGGGTTACCCGATGACCTCTTAGGGTTTACCCTCCAGTGGGGTTGGGCAATGAGTTACCCGACGACTTATTTTAGACTCAGCTCTTTCTACTAGACTAGTCTGTGGATTTCCTCTGTGACTACCGATGCAGGACCCATGGTGGTACAGGTTAGTGACATGACAACCTGACATTGAGAAGACCCCTCGTTTGTGTGACAGTGAATAGTGTGGTTTGACTTTCCCCAGAACTCTCAAGTACGAGGGGCACTTTCCCCACCGAGACGCGTCCTTCTGACGCGACCTAAAACCGTGCAGGTGAGTCAGTGCTGCCCAAAGTGGATAGTGTCAAGGTGGGATGATTTGAGCCCCTTGACATGAAGTTCGGGGCAGACGGGTATGATTCTGGGAATTAATGGAGTTTACTTTTGGGACTGTTGGCTACTCACTTCCTTGGGCTGAGCTACGGTATAGAGATCCCCTTACTATTGTGTTTGTGTTCCTTTGGCCGAGCATATATATATGTATACCTTGTTTGATTACCTACTCTTTGGGTTTTGGTTACTCTCTTTCTAGGAGAGGCGAAGACGCGTGGGGTATGCCACATTATTTCTTTGTCTAGATTCTTGTGTTTGGACGAGTCTACTCTCCTACTATAGGTAGAAAAGACTCAATGAGAAGTTTATCTTCTCACCGTTTTGAGCACCTTATGTTTGGACAAGTGTACTTCCTTCCTCTTGTTGGGTTGAGCTGTTACTCTTCAGTACTCTTTACTGAACTCTGTTGTACTCCTTTACTTCTCCCTGTTTAATCTACTGATAACCTCTTCAATACCTTCTTTGTTTCTCCCTCGATTCTTCGAGGCATCCTACAGAGTATTTTCATACTCACCCCTTCTTGGGCTTTGCCCGCACTTGGTGTGACCCTGTAGACGATAGACAGGTTGGTCGTGACTTCAGTGGAGCTCAGAAGTTTAGGAGCTTGGACTGCATGCGGTGGTCGTAGTCAGGTTCTAGGTGTGGGTCTCTCCTAGCTGTTTACTTTGGTTTACCTGTTGCCGGGTTGTGTCACATTTCTGGTTGGGTGAATGTTTTTCCCTTTAGTTTTTAGTTTACCTTCAGCACTTGCTTTGTACTGTTTAGAGGTCAATGCACTTCTTGTGGTTGTTATAACAGATGGTAATTTAATTTTCTTTCTTACTCTACACTTCTATATTGAGTGGGCTGCGTGTGTGTGTACTGGTACTTAGGAAAAGTCCTCCCTGATTTTTTAGCCTCCGGTGCTTGTTTCCAGCCCCTGGCCAATGGAGGCGGGCTTGGGGTAGTTGCGGATCAATCCCATGTAGGGTTGGGTTGTGACACAAACATTGAGATAATTACCTATAATGATTCACTAATTTAATACCTAAAAAATTAAAAGGATAATAATAAATATATCAATATTATAAATTTAATGATAACTATAAGTAATTAGATCGTACTAGCATACAAAATGATTCATCATTAATGTTTGAAAAGAAAAAGAAGAAAGTCACCCATCGAAAGGAACTCATTAATTAGTGACCTAATTTAAATAATTTGGAATATAACATTAAATAAAATCCACACCTTTAATATCCCTATGATCAACCCATAAATGGGTTATCCTTCAACTGATTGAAATCTCTTAATGGAATAAGAGAGTTAGTATATAGAATTCAGATTGAATAAGCTGAAACAAGGAAATAACGAACACTACAGTATTATGAAAAAAATTCACACTTTATTATATGAATAAATTAACAAAATAAAGAAATATCATCAATAATTTATGAATGTTGATAGAAAAATTGAATAACACGAACATTTATTAATAAAATTTTGTAATATGAATAACTAAAATTAGATAAATTGGACAAGGTATTACAAAATGATAACATGACATTAAAATTTAACGAAAAATAAGAATTACTGATTTCATCAACAATAACACCATAAATAATAATTTTTGTAGTCTAGGGTCAATCCCCCATCATTCAATTTTATCCCATTTAATTATGATTAAAAATAGTTTGTTGAAAGAAAAGGAATGTAGACTTTCCAACGTTGACCAAAAAAATCGGACAAGATTCATCCCCCATTTTGAAATAAAAATTAGACTTTGAATATGATATATTCTAGAAAAGTTCGTATAAGTTTAATATTTTATTCTATATATCCTATATTTCATGTAACAATTTCAGCCTAATTTTATATTCCATTCAATGTTTAAGATTAAATGGGTGGGATGAGTTTATTGTCCTTGAGATGTGGATGATAATTTAAACTTCCACATTAGTCACGTGGATCACCTTGTAAAACTTTGAATTATCTCTTATAAAAGATGAATTAAATGTTCCCTATATATTTATCTATCTAAAGTCAAAAAATAATAAATTTTTGGGATTGAAATATGGGCATAATTTTTATTTAATGGGCCTAAGTGACAATCTTCATTATCTAGAAATATTTTTATTCATGGAAAACAATGCCCATCTATCATTATGAATATTTCATTTATCAATAAAGGTAAAATGATCCATAAAAATTAATATATTATATACTTAAATATCAAATTATGATAATCATAATAATTCACTCCAAAAGGTGATGAATCATTTGGAAAAAATTGATACAATTTAAACATGAATTAGGCAATGATGTTAAATAAGGTTTAAATTATAGAAATTAATAAAACCATATTGGATGGAAATTGAAAAACATTAATATTAAAATATTAATGACTAATATTTGAATATTTTATTTTCTAATAAAACTCTAAACATTAATGTTTCTATTCTTGAGAAAAAATTATCTTCAATATATGTAAATTTAATTCTCTTTTCCAAAAAATTTAACCTATAATTCTCATCAAAAGACTTCATGAAAAAAACAATGAAACCTATTAAAAATTTAATAGAATAAAGGTTCAAAAGAAGTTCCAAATATCAATACCATTCCATTTTTAAAATTCATCGACATATTTAATCTATGTTAATTTAATAATGATAATGTTTTTGGAATCACAATATATATGGTGTCCATTTACTTGTTCAGGGGGATAAAATGGAAGCTCTTATAAGGAATATGATTAGTAAATAAGATGATTATCCAATTTTTAATATTTATTTTAGGTTTTTTGCCCACTATTTAGATGAAAAGAATAACTCTAGGTAATAAACCTATTGATTCACAATCCCCATGTTCCAAATGCAACACATTTTGCTAATTCCATGCTTTAAAATATAGATTTAAAGATAATATATGGGAAAGAAATCTATGTGGTCATTATACCCAAGTTTTGGATACCACACATTTGGAGAAAACATTACTCTTCGCCATCATTTTTATTCATTTTGGGATACTCAATTGAAGCATAAAGTTGTCCAAATTGTTATGCAAAGGTGATAGAGAAAAAATAACTCCAGATTATAGGCAAAATCCAATGAAATTGAATTTTAAAATTTTAATTAAATGGATGATAAATTAAATTCCAAAAAAAATTGACATCAGACAAACACGTCAACTAAAATTTTACCCATGAAGCTAGTCATTTATAAAGACCTAAATCAAGTAATTGTAAAATGTGTAAGATTTAACTTTCTTGTTTCACAATATATATTACAACATGGAAGGAAATGAAAATATTTTTTCCATAAAATCCCATGGAAACATAAAAATAATGTTTTTCAACCCCCCTAAAATTAGACTGACACTGCCCTCAATGTTCAATGAGATGAGAAGATAGAGATCATAATTGTAAAAAAAGACAGGGCTAATGAAATTTTAATTAAATCATTGAAAAAAATCAACAGTTTAAATATGAATACCCATAAATAATAAATTTATCATTTTTCTCTATATCACATATATATTCTTCATAGTTGATTGATGACCATGTTTTGAATTCCTGATGACATGTGGGATTCAATTTCTCATAGATAAGAAATGTATCTTAAAAATGACATTAAAAACAGCATCAATGAACCATTGATACCCCAAAGGGATCCTTTTTCTATAAAATACCAAAAAATAAATATATTTTAAAAATAAAACATTTTTTTTATTTTTTTTGATTATGAAAAAAACATACAAAACAAATAAAAAAAGTAAAAGAAGATGGGTTGCCTCCTATAAAGCACTTATTTTAAGGTCATTAGCTCGACATAGACCTCCAAAATTAGAATACACCAAAATTTATAATCATAAGGATTATGTTATTCACCTATTCTATTAAATCACTATTGACCCACTATTAGGGTCGGTGGCATGGTTTGGATATTGATTCATGAAAAATCATATTGGTCCAAATTTATGGGATAATCCTTGGAATATATGAAGGATTCCATACAATTTGTTTTTGAATCCCTATTAATAAATCAAGGATAATTTTATTATCAATTTATTTTATAAATAATGAAATGAAAAATGAATGTTTTTATTCCCTTTTAATGAATACATGGGAGAGGAAGGATGAACCTTGAGTTTGAGCTTGGTATAGCTAAAACTTTTAGTAATAAGTCATGACATTGAATCAAAATTAGTTACGTTTGGTAAATTTATATAATG
Organism: Viscum album; assembly: GCA_963277665.1. Lineage (NCBI taxonomy): Eukaryota > Viridiplantae > Streptophyta > Magnoliopsida > Santalales > Viscaceae > Viscum > Viscum album. The sequence goes on from OY728164.1 coordinate 1,262,254,016, forward strand.
AATTGGTTTAGTTTTAGTTGATTATTAATATACAAAAAAATTACACTTGAATTTCATGAGTGAGTATGAAGTCGATGTTTTTTATTTATCATAACAGTTAACTAATCAATGCTCTTAAAAAATAATGAGTGGAGCTATATTCAAAAGATTTAATACATGAATCCAAATTTCCAACTTTTAATATGGATAATCACTTTCCACCATATATAAACACTCATTAATAGTTCCCTCATGTTCCTCAAGTTGAAATTTGACATTCCCTAACCAATTCACCTCATTAGACTACTATGAATTCATATATTCTAAAGTTAGATCTAAAACATATTCCTATAATTTTAAATCCTATAATGGTTAGAGAATCACTAATTGACCATTTTCACTCCTCTTACCACTCATGATAATAGTCTTATAATTTATTTTTTCATGAATGGTTTTTATGTAACAAGTTTCTTCTATAAATGATGATGGAGGGACAACATAAGTGGGAATGGGTTTTATAACTACGTTTACTCATTATAGTTCTACTCTCAAGGAAGAGACGTTAAATTTAATTCTCTTCAATTTATGTAATAATTTATCATGTAATGGTTTTGTATCATTCAAGATAGGGGTGGATCTAAATGGTCTATTTTATCATAATAATTACATCATTGGATTTAAATAGGAGGATGTTCATATTGACGTTGATATGTTTAAAACTCATTATAGGATGGAATATTTTTGTATAGAATAGGAATTAATTTTTTTTCATGATTCATTGGTCAATTTTCTTAGATATAGAAACTAGTATGGTCATTATACATCACACTCGATCTTATTACAACCCATAAGCCACACTCCAAAATCCTGTGCTGAAATATATGACTCTATATTTCCAGTTATAATGCTGATAATCAGGACCCAAATTATACCATAAAACCCATAAAATATAAAAATTAAACCATGGATCACTTTAATATTGAAATAACTTCTACGTTTATAGTTTTATAGAATTAGGAAAAAATATTACGTAAACAACTCATGTAAACATAGACTTATAAGTTTTCAAAAGAAAATTTCTCACATTTAACCCAGATTTTCTTATTTCACAAAAGGTCATCAATATCATCCTTTTAAAATATTATATAGACATTAATATGTCAAAATCATTATTTAAAACATGGGGGAAAAGGAAAAAAATAAGGGTTAGAAAAAATTCTCTGAAATAGAAATTATAAGCACTAATAATTAAATGTCATCAATGTGCATAAGAGTGCGTAAGTGTGTGATGATAAAGTCAATGTGAATGAGAGAATAATAAATGTTTTTATACCATAAATACATATACCATAAAATATGAAATCTTGTAATCAGAATTAGTAAATAATATTAATAATTATGAGGCATTTCATATCAATCACATTCATTAGAAACAAAATAAACCTATAGAAAGAATAAAGAATTACATAAAGGTATGTTGGGATGTCATTATACTTTTCACTCTTTTAAATGAAATAACCATGTGTTCAACTTCCTTACATTTCACTATTACAAATTGAATAGCCATACATCCCACTTATTTTCTCAATTAATTAGATGAAAACCACAGAAAAACCCTTCCTTTTTATATCACAAAACTACTCGTCATTGGTTCATAACCTAACCAATCATCAAATTTCTTTGTACGAGTCTAAAATTATCACACATAAAATAATTAAATAACTCTTTGGAGCATTAAATAACCCCTTTAAAAAAAATTTAACATGTGAAAATAAAATGGGTTTAATAAAAATCTATTGGAAACATCATTAACCAATGGAAAATTAATAGGTTCTATTACAATCACATTAAAATATAAATAACCCATGTAAATGATATGGGTTCATTAATATTATATTTTAAAGGGGAATAAGCCATGGAAATAAAAAGGGTTTCATAAAAATATCTTTAAATCATGAATAGACCATTGAAAGTAAATTGTTTCCATAACGATCTATTTGAAATTAAAATAAGACGTGGAATGGAAATTAGACCCATAAAAATATATTTGATACATTAATAACCCATGGAAAGAAAATGGGTTCAATAACAATATCCTATAAAATTAATTAACCATAGAAATTAAATAGAATAAAAAATAATATCATTGAAATGTGATTAACCCATTAAAATTAAATGGGGTTCATAATAATATATTTTAAATATGATAAACCCATAGAAAATAAATGGGTTCTAAAGAAACCACATTTATACATAATCAACCCATGTAAAATAAACAAGTTTCATAATAATATATTTGGAACAATCATAAAACATCCAAAGAATGAATGATTTTGTAATAAATTCAGTATATCCCTAGTTTAGGATAATTAATAAAATCGTTTTTTGATTTTTATGAATATAAATTCCCATAAAAGTTCTTTAAAAAAATTTATGAGGAAAATAATATTTAAAAATTCTAATGCATCTCATACCACTTTGAAACATTTGAATCATTAGACCCATTAAGGAGTAACATTAAATGAAAGTTATAATTTAATAAGAATAATGATATTCTTATAATATCATGAAAAAGTATAAGTATATAAACCTTATAAAATAATATAGGTGTACAAGACAAGAAACTTTATAAAGAAAGAAAATTATGACAAAAGTCTATTACAACTTTGGAAACATTGAAACCATAAACCCCATGAATGTGAAATTAAAAAATTGATATGCTAATATCCATAAATATATGGATAATATTATTTAGATAAGTTAATGTGGTGTATATACACCACACAACAAAAATAAGTGGTGAATATAGAATGTTTCTCGAAAAAAAGTGATACTAGAAATCCCCTTAAAAATGTGCTATAATCTAAACCGAAAACCAGAAATGTTATAATAATCAAATAAAACATTTAAATACCATGAAAAAAATAATTCATGATATAATATATGAAAATATATATTATAAACACCAATCAAATGAAATAAGTTGTGATTATGAAGTTTAACTCTTGAAAGTAAAAGTCAGATAAGAATCACTTACAACTATGATAACAATTGAATTGGAAGACCCAAAAGTAAAAATAATAAAGTGTAACATTTAAATAATTTTAAGGTAAAATAATTAATGATATAATAAATAAGTAATTCTAGTATATACACCACAAGAAATAAATATGGGGTTATAATGATGTATGTCTCACGAAAGTAAAAGTGAGTCAAGAATTCCTTACCTTGAGTCTGACTTATCGCATTTATATATATCTTGATAAATAATAAAAATGAGTTAATTATCTAAATTATTAATTAAAAATTTCATTTTAATTATTAATTCCATTTCAATTATTACAATTTTTTATACAACTACTTAAAAATTAAGTTCACATCATGTATTTTGAGCCTCTTCGTTTTATTTTTCAAAAACATGTTTGGTTGGTCAACTAAGGTAAATGGGTAAGTTATATAAAAATATATAAAATAATTATGATGAAATAATTACCATATTTATATATAAATTATAATTTTAAAACAAATCATGAAGGATGGTTATGAAAAAAGAACCAACGTTAGAATCATAGTGATAAATGGTTGTATGTACGCATAAGTACCATTCATATTTTTTAATGATCCTTATTGAAAGAAGGAAATTGTAGTTTATCTATATGGAATGATAATTATAATATACATACCATATTATTTAATAATATTTACTTATATATAGAAATACTTTTATGGAAAAGGAATCATGTCACGTTGAGGAGGCGGTAGTCCACATGTTCATGAACGATTTTATCATTATTCTCTGTGTGAACGTGTAATAAAGAAAATGATATATTTTATATTGATAAATTTAATTTCAGAATTAATATCATATATATGTTTTTTATTTTACATGTGTTTAATTAAAATGGAAATTAATACATACCATGTAATTTGTGAATGTATTGGGTCTCTTTGAGGAGGCGGTAGTCCACACATCTACAAACGATGTTATCATATTTACATAATTTAAAATATTAAAGGTGTGTGTTAAATAAGAATTATATAAGTATTAATACAACATAAGTTTCATATATATCATATGAAAATGGTTTCCATATAAAATAAAAACCATGGGAGGTGGTAAACAGAAAATGAATGACATCATTTCAGAAGGCGGTAGTTCACTGTACACGAATGCTAATTTTGTTACCCATTTGATGGAAGTGTGTGAATGGGGAGATCAAAAGATTAAAATAAAAACCTATAAGTTTATTTAGTATTATTATTATATTATATAATAATGTAATAATATTAATTAAATGTGGGGATAATTAAATAAAACATAAATTCATTTGAAGAATGTTTCCTCTTTTTCGGCTAACTCCATCATGATTGCACCAAAGTGGAGGCTTGGATAGATTTATGCCAAAAGTAATTACATTATGGTTTGGTGTGAGATATTGGGGGATTATATTTTAACGTTTTGGATGAGAGAAAGGTCTTTATAGTTGTGATTAAATGGGGAAGGGTGAGTGCATTCTTAAAGTTGAGGGGGAGTGGTGTTCTTGTAAATACAATAATGTAAACACTATTTGGATGTCTCTCTTACCACATACTCTTAAAAAATGTGAATCTAAAAAATTTAATTTAATTTATGAACTCTAAAAATATCCAACACAAAATTATGTGAAATTTTATAATTTTATTTTATATTCATTATGTTTCTATATATTTTTCATTTTGGTTTATAATTTAGGTTAATTGATTTCTAACCTAAGTCATATTACTATATAGAATAAATTAAATTGATATTTTTTTGAAATTATACAACCAATATATTATAAATTTTATATTTAATTTGAAAATTAAAAATCTCATGTTTTGGGGAAATACTTTTAAATGAAGTGCACATAACACGCAAAAATGATAATTTAACCCAAACTCTCCTAATAATGTTTTCTACATTTAGGGGTCAATGTGTTAATTATAATAGATAAATTGTTCAATAAATAGAACATATTTGAAATTTTTTAACATTTATAAAAAAAATTTACAAAATATATTATTGCTAACAATTTTAATTCTTATAAAAAATATCATTTATTATAAAATTACATTAATGTTAATTTGGAAATTATTAACTTAATTTAAAATTTTAAATATCAGTATAGTTATCTAATTAAAATATATTAAGTTATAATCTATTTAAAATGAAATATTCATATAAAAAATAAGGTAACAATAAATTTAATTTAATTTTATTCACTGATAATATTTTTAGAATGATTTATATTATTTAATTATTAACTAAATAATCACTATATTGGATTTTCTTATGAATTTAAGGAAACCAATTTTTCTATAAAAATTAATGATAAATAATTGTGATTAAAAATAATTTAATATTATAAATAATGTTTATAATTGAATCTTATTTGGCTTCTTCCATAGTCCAATGTTTTAAAGGACCTAAAATCATAGAAGATATATTTTATTGTCCTTTTCTATAATTAACTTATTATATAGGTCACCTTCATGAATATGTTTCCAAATAACTAATAAATTTATAACCCAAGTGGGTATATGGTGTAAATTTGGTAATACAATGGATTTTGGACAAGTTTCTAGGTTATTTTCCCCTTGAGATTAACGTCAAACCACTAAATAAACTTATTTTTACCCTAATCACAACAAATGATTTTAATTACCTTCACTAATATTTTTTGGTAAAAACTAATTTTATATTATTAGACTAATAATATTTTACTTAATTCAACCTTATATATAATGTTTTCTAAATTCAATTTACATATGTGAAAAAATTAAAATTAATGCTAATCTCGTAGATATGGAGTGAAAGTCGGTTTTTAATGTGAAAAATATTCAAAAGATCATAAAGATTTTATATCAAAAATAAATATGAAAATTATTCAAATGAATTAAATTGGATAAATAGTTGTATAATTTATTTATTTTTACTTTAAAACTAATTAAAAATATAATTTAAAATTAATATTTATTTAAACATGAAGTTACTTTTTAAACAAAAAATAAAGTATTTTCATATTCATCATAAAATGAATCTCGTCCAAAAATTCCAAAAAATATCCTAATATAATTTTTAATATATTAATTTAAAAAATAAAGTTTATTATTTCATATAAAAATTAATAAATTGTTAAAAATAAATATTTATAATAAGTTCTCCATTTAAAGTTGGTAGAACTATCTTTTAAAAGTATACAACTATTATGTATAAAATTGGATTTATTCTTATCTTAATCTTATAAAACATATTGGATGAATGTCCAAACATGTATAATATTTTCAATTTTATTCACACCATCCAATATAATTGCTATATGATAACTTGAATATTAAATTATAATGCAATAATATATTATTGTTCAGTAAGACAGAACAATTCATGTAACATAAGTAATCATAGGAATTATATGTTTTATGTAATGAAAGATAAACATGGTATTGCATATAATGCATTATAAGATATTAATTTCATGTAACACAAGATATATAATAATTTAAATAAATTTAAATGATTATATTTCTTAAAATCTCATGATGTTACATCTTACCCCCCCTAAAAATGAAATTCTACCCACAAATTCATCTTAGTTATCAATTGATTATAATTTCTTGAATTCCATTATTGAAACCCACATCGTTCAAACGATTAAGAAAAAATACTCACAAAAAGGGAATGCGAGAAAAAAATATCAGTAGAAGTTATACATAACTAGTATTCAACATAGTAAGAACTTTGGTGGAAAAATAAAATATTCATTTGGAAGGTGAAACTAATTCTAAATGTTTAATAGAGAGTGATAGAGAACTTGGTCAAGATGAAGTTAGTGTAGAAAAAAATATTACACCAATAGGTGTGTAAGTGGTCATTGATATGACTAGAGAATATTGTAACATGATGAAATTTATTTTATGGCTATTTTTCTATTTTTGAAGGATTATTTCACAATCCATACTATGTGAATGATTATATATACTTACTTGATGATTATAGATTAATCCTTTTGTAAATTTGAACCAAAATCACATATCTTCTCTAAATGATAAGTATTTTAGATGGATTTTTCACTCTTGAATAACTAATGTTTAATTTTAAAGAACAAATAATCATAAAAGGAGTAATAAATCTATTAAAAATATAATTAGACTTTAACCAAAACCAAAATTCTTAACACATGGTAAGATAATTACTAAAATTATTAAAGCTTCAAATGATAAAATAGTATTAAAAATTCAAATATAATACCAAATATTGAAACTAAATTATTCCATAAATATCTACCTTTAAAATTATTCAAATATTTCATTACTATGTTTGAAACCTAAATATTAAAAGTATTTGATCATATATTCTTCAATTATAAATCCTTTATTATTACTCAAATAAAATAACAAGTATTTAAAACATAATCCATATATGTAAAAAATGTCACGATAACTGGGATATTGAGTAGGCTGGTTGTTCTTCATAAAACCATTATTATACTTCAAACCCAGGTTCAAGACCCACTACCTTACCAGATACTATAGATTATCACAATGCATATGGGTTTTCTTTTGTTTCTATAAACATGATAATTAATTCCTCCCTAAAATCACATCATTTATATTCTAGGGTTAAAAATACAAGATCTCAACAAAAATTCACCAATAATCAATTTAATATCTCATATATTAAAACATCAATGTTGTGTCTAATATTTTAAACTTATGACCATACTTAAGATTATAGTCTTATTAATATATATATAACTCTTAATACATTTTCACATGAAAACAATATATTCTCCAATGTTATTTAATTTTACATTTAATACCCACTATAATAGGCTTGAAACCAAACTCATGAATCTTATGTTGTAAATCATAACATGGAATTTCTGGATATGATACCAATTATTGGAAACCAAATTTTTAAATCAAAATTTATAACATTAAAATCAAAACACGGATCACATACATACTGTAGTACCTTATAGTTTTAGAGTTTTATATAATTATGACAAAATCATATATAATCAACTCATATTAGTATAGACTCATAAGTCACCAAAATAACCATTCTCCCATTTAACATAATTTTTCTTATTTCACAATAGTTCAAAAACATCATCCTTCTAAAATAATTAATAAAAATAAAACATTCAACATAAAATTTAAAACATGGGGAAATTGAAACATAAGAAAGGTGAGATCAAACACTTATTAATGGAATGAAATTAACTAAAAATTAAATGACATAAATGAGAATAATAGTTTATAAAGGGTATGAGGATATAATCAAAGTTCACGATAAAATAATAAAATAACTAATACCCATCAATAACTATACCATAACATATGAAAACATTAAAAAAGCCATAGTTGTCATAATAAATTGTAATTAGCAATGTGATATCAATATAAATCACTAAAAACATAATAAAACTATAAAATGAATAAAAAACACCTAAAGGTATCTTGGGACATCATTATACTTTTAATACTTATAAATGGAATAAATATACAATCAACTTTTGTACATGTCACTCTTACAAATGTAATATCAATTCAAAAAAAATCCATACCCAATTCCTTGAAGGGATATAATGGACCAACCGATCCATGGTATATCTTAAAACCACTTGTCATTTGTTTATCATGTCACCACCCTTAGATTTTAAAGTACCATTTCAAAATAATCATACATAAAATCATTCATAAACTCATTAGAGAAACCAATAACCCATTTCATAACACGATTGACTTTTGGAAAAGAAAAGGGTTTTATTAAAATTAATTTGAAAGATGATAAACCCATTGATATGAAAGGGGTTATATAATAATATATTTGACACTAGAATAACACATGGAATGTAAATGGGTTCCATAACGATATCTTTGAAATATGAATAACACATGGTATGAAAATTCGTTTCATAAAAGTATTTTTGACATAGGAATAACTGATGGAAAGGAAATGGATTCCATAAAAATATCTTTGAAACATGAATAACCCCTTAAAAGAAAATGGGTTCCATAAAACTCTTATAAAAAATAATAACACATAGAAATTAAAAGTTTTCAATAACAATATCCTCAAAACATGATTATCCTTGGAGAAGGAAATGGGTTTCATAAAAATATTTTTGAAACATTAATAAAAATTAAAAAGGAAATGGGTTAAAAAGTAATATATTTGAAACTTGATTGACCCTTGAAAAATAATAGGGTTCTATAATAATCTCTTTAGAACATAATACACCCACGGAAATGGAAAGGGTTTCATAAAAAAACCATTGAAACAACCATAATATAACCAAATAATGGATGAGGATGCTATAAATGAATAATATCCATTGTGTAGGATAATAAAAAATAGGTGTTTTTTATTATCATTATTTGAAAATACCAAAATATTTCATTTATAACATTAATGAGGAAAATAATATTTAAACATTGCAAAGCATCCCTTACCTCATTGAAACATTTGAATCATGAGCCCTATTGTGGAATAACATTATATGAAACTTATAATATCATTATAATTTTGAATTTCATAATGTATCATGTTAACTGAGATGTATACAAGACATATAAAATAATACAGGTGTATATCATAACAAATGTCACAAAGAAGAAAATTTGTGACAAAAGTCAACTACTGCATTGGTAACTATGAAAATATAAACCCCATGAAAAGAAGATAATAAAATATATAGGTAAAGACTAATAAATTTTAGGATAATATTTTTAAAATACATTCATGAATAGTATATACACCACCCAAAAATACGTTTTGAATGTGGTATAAGTAACATAAAAATAAAAGTGAGTCTAGAAATCCCCTTACGACTGTGTTAACATCTGAATTGAAAAACTAAAATGTAATAATAATGGAATGATACATATAAATACCATGAATAGAAAATAAATCATGATATAATATGTAATTTTGGGTCGTAGGTACACTAAAAAAATGACATAAGTGGTGGTTATGACGTATGCCTTATAAAAGTAAAAGTGATACAAGAATCCCTTAAAAACTCTGGTAAAAAATGAATCATAAGGACAACAAATAATAATAATCAAATGAAAAACATAAATAACCTGAATCTAAAATAATTAATGAAGTAATATATCAAATATAGTTAGTAGATACCCCACACAAAATAAATAAGGCATGATTATGATGTATGCCCCCTAAATGTAAATGTGAGACACGAATTTTATTACCATGAGTTTTAAGTGTACCATGTTTATTTAACATCATGAGTATTAAAAATAATTTAATTATATAATAATAGGATGACACATATAAATACTATTATTAATTTCATTTTACTTATTACAATGTTCTATACAAATAGTGTCACGAACCAACTCGGGTCGACCCTGAACTGGTCACCTGAGCCGGTCCACAACATGGACTGAGAGGCATTCCCGATCCTCCCAGGCTGGAAACAATTGCCAGGGCATCAATAGAGGCGGTGGGAATGATTTCTCCCAATTAAAATAAATAAATAAAGTAGCAAAAATAAAACAGAGTAGTGAAAAATAAATAAACAATGTAAATTAACTAAACAAGAAAGAAAGAAAATAAAACTAACCGAAAGAGACAACCACTATCTCCGTGTGACCTCGCGGGTCACTCTCCAACCCGCGACCAAACATCTCCCAAGGAGAATGCACCCAAGTTGTAGCCTGCACAAACACTAAAAACAGAAAAGAACTATGGGCGTGAGTATTAAAACTTAGTAGGATTTCCCAACAAACTATTACCAATGCACTACCATTAAATACAGAAATTTATTAATTCCAGGTTTGAACAAAATATACGAGATATTGGTTTTCACACACACACACTTTCATTTCTAAAAAAAGTATCAGTTCATTTCCTTTTATAATTTAAAAACAATTTTTAATGTTTGATAGGAACAGGTGCATTGCATTTTAAAACATTTTTACGAATAATTAGGAAACTGAACTTTAGTTATTAGCCAAAAAGGAAAACTACACATAACTCACAACACACACCAAGGGCAATGGAAAAAATGGCACACATGAGCCAGCAACCGAACTAGACCTCTTAATCGTGCGCCACACACAAATAAACACTAAATGAAACATAGGTCGAACCTAGGAGATTGTGAAAAAACCAGAACATACCATACATGTTACTCATCCAGAAAGCATGCTCTAACTTGATGACGTCATAACACCCTAATGCTTGGCATAGCCCTACATGTCCTAATCGAGGGGCCCAATACCCATAGTAGTAATAACTCAGTATTACCCTGCTATGGGGCCACTAGCCAATGAGTAATCTAAACCAGTTCAGCAGTCGTTCTCAGAATATTCACTCACTATGCTAGGTTCCTATGTCAACACGTATAATAAAAGGAAAGGGGTGTGCCAACAAAGTCAATCAAGTATCACAAACATCACACACAACATATGCAGTCAACATATCCCAAAGGTCACCCCTGAGTTACCCCAAAGAGAGTTTTTTCAACATAATTTATTTTCATTAAAGTGCAAAATGGGCCTTCACCAACATTAAAGAAAAACCTCGTTTCTCGAGAAAAACTGAAACACTTGTTCAGAAGTAATCATTTATCATTCAAACCAGAAACAAATTTGAAATTCCAAGAATTATGTTTAAAGGCCAAACTGACATTCTACAACTACATGGTGTCCGCTCGTCAAGAAAATATTTCAAGAGTCATGTATAAAATAAACAGCTTTTTTACACCAAATAATCATTTAAAAATTTATCATCTTATATTATTATTATTTTTATTAAAATTAATAAAACGTCAAGAAATTAATAAATTCTAAATATAAAGGTGAGTGCAGTGAGGGACCTGCCTCGACTCATAGTCCAAACACAGCGGCATGAAACACCTCGCATAGATGCACAAACACAAGTTAGCTGACGACCGCAGTATCGCGGGTCTTCCTCACCGACACGCTGCAACAACCGCACAACTAAAACGCATAAACCTAGACTTAGAAAAAATTCAAAAGAACAAATAGCACAAACCCCACCTCCACATGCTTTCAAAACACAACTCGCACCACACCAAATCAGAATGCACCACACTTGCACAGTTAAAATAACAAATTACACAACTTAACAAAATACCCACATGTCAAAAATCCATTTTCAAACCCAACGCACCACAAAAATAATTCCGAAATATAATTCACACCACATATAATATTTAATAAACTATTTAACAGTTTTTAATACAATTTCAAATAACACTATAAGGCTTTTATGTCAAAACTCACCCAAAAAGAACAAGTTGAAAATTTACAAACACCAAAGGCATCATATACAAGGCCTAAACCAAAATTCATGTAAACCGTATCTTTAACAACACCAAAATAATTATTCATACTAAAAATAAAATATAAGGAATTGAAAACATGATAACGACATTAGAAAAAAGTTTGCACAATAGTAAAACCCTCACATTGGATGGTGGCGGCAAACCTAGAAAACACGTGGCATGTCGAGATCCCATCCAAATAACTATCCGCACTGCAAATAAAATATCAGGACTTCAGAACACAACTACGACACTAAATTAAAATTTTTAAATACAAAATGAGAAAACAAGGTCTAGTTAAATTGGAGGAAAAACCAAAATTAGAATGAGATAAAAACCGTAGTTTGACGGAGAGGGGAACTACAGTCGCGCCAGACCCGGGAGGAGGCGCTCTGTAAAAGGAATCGGGCCACGCCGAAACAGAATGCGTGTTGGGGATCGGGTTGCTCGGTTGCGCATTGAGAAAGGTGGAATAAATCCGGAGGAGGGATGTGCATTTATTGTCGAACAGAAATGGGAGACCATAGGAGATAGGGTCACGTGTGGGGGGGGGGGGGGGGGGGTTGGGCCGCCGCTGGGAGTTGCGGCCACTGGAAAACCAGGTGAGCAGGATGGGCATCGCCGATACTGGTAAACTAGAGGCCATGGATGCCTTGTGGGGGAGCCGCTGGTCAGGGTCGAGCCACCAAATGGCGCGCACGAGGAGAACGAGGTGAAGGGAGACCGAAGCATTGTTGGAGGAATAGGGAACGACGGCTGGTGCGACTGGAGAGGTTGCAATAGGGAAAGAGAAAAGGGGGGAAGCTGCTCGTGCAAGGGAGGAGGTGGCTGGGAGGCGGCCTGCTAGCTTAGGGGGAGGAGCGGATGGTGGCAGTGCGACCAGAGCAGGCCGAGAGTGGAGGGAGACTGCGCCAGACTAGGAAAAGGGAGCCGCACCGGACTGGGAGCACCTGGGCTGGGGGTCGCAAGGCAGAACAGGCAGATGAATGGAGAGGGGGCGACGGCTCATGCGGGGCATAGGAATGGGGTGCAGAAAAGGTAGAATAGGGTTTAAAATATATATATATATATATATATATATATATATATATATACATATATATAATAATAACAATGTAATAATAATTATAATAAAAAAATATCCAACAAAAGTTAATAAACCCAATAAATATAATTGGTTCTTATCCATTTTATTTTAAGTAATAATATTAATAATATCAATTCTACAATAATAATAATGGTAATAATATCAATAGTGAAATAAAAAAATATTAATAACAACAAAAGAAATTAATAACAAACATAAATTTAATAAAATGATAATTTTATTACATTTCATTTTAAATAATAACTCTATTTATAACAACTTAATAATAATAGTATTATTTCCAGATTAAATAATAGTAAAATAACCTTTTGTGTGGACATATTCTCATTATTATAATTTAAACATTAACCTTGTTTTATCGATACAAAACATTTATTTGGCTTCCATTTTCGATTAACTAAATTTATTTACTTAATTAATTATTTATTTGAAGTTTCGCTTTATCGCGCAAAAACCAGGACCAAATGCACGGTCGCCCTAATGGTGTGGTGACCGTACACCGGCCGAAGTCCCACCAAAACATCAAACTTCAGAAAAGTTCAAACAGGGACCCAACTAAACCTCGTCCAAAAAATGCAAGGCTGATAAAATAATAAAGTTACAAGTATCCGTGGTTGGGGTTTGACAAATAGTTAAATAATTAATTTTACATCAGGTGATTTACCCAATTTGGATAATGTGCAAAAAATGACATTGGTTGGTCTACTAAGGTCAAAGAGGTCATTATATAAACATATACACAATAATAATCCATAAAAATGATCATTTTTATTCCTCAATTTTACTTTTAAAACAAATCCTGAAATATGGTTATAAAAAATGATCCAACATTACAATCATGGAGACGGTAGGTCGTACGTATACATGAGTAACATTCTCATTTTGAATCATTTTTATGGAAAGAAGGAATGTAAAATTTTTATTTAAAGAATTATTATTATATAATATATAAAATATTATTTAATCATATATAGTTATATATATATAATTACAATTATTTTTATGTAAAACTAATCGCATCATGTTGAGGAGGAGGTAGTCCACACATCCACGAATGATGATATCATTTTTTCAGTGTGTGAATGTATATTAAGGAAAATGAAGTATTATATTTAGAGAAAGTTAATTATTTCATGAATATAATATATTTATTAATAATTTCAAATATTTTCAATTAAAACCATCCTTAATACATACTATGCATTATATGAATGTATCACATCACTTTGAGGAGCTGATATTCCACACGTCCACAAATGAAGTTATCATATTTAAAAAAATAAAAAGTATAAAGTCATGTGTTATATAAAAATTACAGATGTATGAATAAAAAAATCATATATATCATATAAAAAATAGGGTTTTGTTCATAATTACAAAAATATATATGTGTTAAAGGAAAAAAACAACATCATTTAGTGAGGCGGTAGTTCTCCAAACACTAACTGAGAATTAGTTTTTTTAATATCAATGAACTTTTGAGGAAAAGTGATAAACCATCTAGTTCATCCCATAATAAAACCATAAAAATACATGAGAAAATCATTGAGGATAATTTTGAGCCTATTGGATACCTTTTCCCAAAATAATTTCTATGATATTATACTTACCTATACTCATAGATCTTCCCTAATAATGTCTTCAAAATTAACCACCATCTTCTCTAACATTTGGATGTACTCCTCACAATTAATATTCTCTTCATTGAAGCCCATAATCACAATACGGTCGTGCATATCAATACATTAACACTACTCTCTATTAGTGACCACCTGGAGCACTCTTTCCCTCATTATATCTACTTCATCTTTTGATTCATTGATATGAATAATTTAATCCATCATGGCCTCCACCAAATGAGTTTGGAGCTCCAATTGGTTCATGTTGTTAACATTCTACACCATTTTCTCTTATTTCTGACCATATATAAAACTCTCTAACATAGCCTCAACCAAGCTAGAGCTCTTTTTATCAAGATTTACTTGCACTTTATCACAATAAATAGTCAAGAAAGTCATATCATTGGATTTATATTTTATATTTGACCTGGTCCCCATTGGTTTCAATAGAAATGAATAGTCATTGCATTAATTTATTTTCATCCCTTTAATCAAATTCTAGTTCCCCAATTCAAGTATACTATTCTTCCTCTTCTTATTTATCAAACTATATAGACTATAGATGTGACTCCAACCTTCATTATCCTCATAGTAGTAGTTAGTAGAGTTCTCTCTCAATGATGATCCATAACTTTTTAACCTCAATGATGTTTTGAACCTATGTTGACCCTTCCTGATCCTATGACAGACCCTTAGGATAAAATAATTCAAATTAATTTATTATTGGGATGATAATGTGGATTTATATCATGGTAGTTTTGTTCTATTGACACACAAAAACATCTTGAGTACCCTGATTTGAAGATACTTGAACTTTGTCACCTCTGTCTTCCACCACTGCCGCAAAAGACAACACCTTTAGGAAAGAGACTATCTATGAGCGAGGAGAAAACAACAAAATATTATTGAAATCATGTTAGTAAGATATCTAATATTTATCTAGATCTTCTGGCACCTTTTAGTCATCTTGAGACCAGTTAAATCATTCTTCAGGTGAGCAAAAATTTCTACAACAATTGGATTGGTTTAAAGTCATCTCACATTCTGAAGATGAGTGTCAGGAAAAACATCATTACCTCCCCCATTAGTCATTTCTAAATCTATAAATGACTTAATAAAAACACCCCCATAACTAAATCCATGATGGAAAAAATATTCAATATGCCCCCGATGCCTGCACATCTTTCAATAGTCCACCCATGATTCGAAGAACACCAGTTGTTTGCACTTAAATTCCTCACCAACAGCAACCCAAACTAACTTCACTAGAGGATTCATGACATCAACCGTTAAACATATCCATGGGTTAATCAAATTTCTGACAAAGTATTTTCTTTTGTTGAAACATATAAAACCTGAAACCATACTCACTATCATCTGAAGGATTGCATGGTTTTGGAAAGGTAAAGGAAGTTCAAGGAAGGAAACTCAGATTGTGATTGAAGAGGAATCACATTTCATACTCAAATAATAATACCATTGGAAGAGGAAAAACCTGAAACTGAGGCACTTATGTAGAGAACTAGGCCATGTGAAAATAAGATTTCTCTTTTGTAGGATCGATAATATGATAGATATGATACTGATTTTAGTATCAACTATGATTCAGTTAATCAAAATAAAAGAGGGGGTGAATTGTATAATTTAAAAATCCTTAAGGAAATATTGCATAAAAAAAATTCACCACACCTCTAAAATATAATAACTTTCTTGATTTCAGAAAAGTGATTCTGGAAATGAAACTGAACAAAAGATTACAACAACTATGATTCTACCTTAAAGCGAATAGAATACTATATAATCAGAGTATAAGTTTAAATAAGTATAATAATGTTATACGTTCTTTACCAACCAAAATTATAGTGGAAAACAAAACCTGAAACACTACAAGTAGCAAGTAGTAACTCTTTTAACCCAAAGAGATGTATATCCAACAACCCTGGATAATGGTCTGTTGATTTATACTTTATAGTAAGTCTATCTTACCCAATCCCAGGTAAGCCCTAAATCTAAAGAATGGTATCTATCTTGATATCCCCAAAAGACCTCAATTTTTAAGGAAATCTGCACCTTTGACTTCACAATCTGAAGTCTCTGATTTCAAGGAAATCTCACCTCTGCACAATGAAAATTTGAACAAAGAAATGTTTGAACAAGACGTTCAAACTTTCTGCACAAAGCCTAATATTTTATAATATCCTCTCTCTCTCTCTAGAAATCACTTCAAAATCATTTAAGGAAAGTTTGAAAAAAATTCAAGTCAAAGTTGTGAACTCTTTAAAATGAGATCTTATTTATAGGCACAACTCCAACGGTCGGTTCCCTCCTCCAATGGTCATTTTCCTTTGTGAATTTTGGAGGGACCTATACACATGTCACTCAAAGAATGGTTAGTTAGTAACTGAAAGAACGACATCATTTTATGACAAAAAACAAGTGTATGAAAAAAATATGTTTACATAACAAAAATCAAATATTTGGAACGTAAGAAAATAAAAGTTCAGAGTCTAACCAAAAACACATTCGGTGTCTATAATACAAGGATATTCAGATTCTATTTTCTAAGGAATTTAGAACTTGAACTCTATAGATTTCTGGAGTCTGAATTTCAAGGAAAATCAGAATCTGGATTCACAGTGTTTGGAGTTAGAGTTCATGAGATTTCAGAGTCAGAACTTATAAATATCAAAGTCATAATTCATTAGAATTCAGAGTCTGAACTTAAAAAGTTCAGAGTCTGAATTCATAGAACTCAGAGTCAGAACTCATAGGATTTCAGAGTCTAAATTCAGATAACTCGGAGTTAGAAAACATAAAAGTTTGGAGTCTGAATTCAGAGAACTCGGAGTAAGAACTTATAAGAGTTTGGAGTATGAATTCCGAGAACTTAGAGTCAGAACTCATAAATGTTCAGAGTCTGAATTCAGAGAACTCAGAGTCTGAATTTGGATCATAAAAACAGAATGATCTTTATCTAAGTATTATATGATTCCGAGGTTTTAGATATGAAACTGAATTTTATACTTAGTCAAGATAATGAAAAATGAAAAACATGGTAAGGATGAATTTCATTGGGGAATGAAATTTTCCTAATGAAATCAAAATACAGGGTAAAATGAGATTTGACTTGAGATAAGGTGTTTGTGATTTTCAAAAAAAGAATGAATGGTAAATTTATAAAGAGACCTTATTGACTCTACAATCTCCCCTAAGTATGAAGGAATATAAAATTCATAAGGAAAACCTTATTGACTCAACAATCTCTCCCTTTTTGGAAAGAAAACACATCCTTATGAAAAAGAATAAAAGGTCTTAGACCATATTTTTCTAGACTTTAAAAGTAAAACTTATCTCCCTTATCATATGGGCACAGATGAATATGACTAACTCCCCCTTAGGCTTTGGAACACTAAGGATCATATTCAAGATTTCCGGAATGAGATTTTTCACAATCTTGAATACTGAAATACTCATAATAAGAACACCCCCTAAGATAAAATCCCCCTAACTTAGGGATATATCTTCTTTACATAGTATTCTGTTTTTCTCCCCTTTGTAATTTTCAAAAAGAATTTGAGGGAATGGAAAAGAAAGTATGGTATCTGTAATATTAGTACAAAGTATCCAAACAAAAATGAGCACCCAAAAATTTCAGTAAGATAGGAAGAACTTATACAAGGAAATAATACAACAAAAGATCGGATTAGATATATTTTTCTTCCTTATCATTGGGTATCAATTTCTTCACTATGATTTTCATCTTTTTGAGTTCTTTGTGGTCTTCCTATGCTTGCTTAAGGAGTTGATCCTGATTATCTACTTTCTTGTCTAAATCTTTGATCTTTTCTTCTTGAGCTTTCATAACCTCTACCTGAACCTTAAACAAATCATATTTCTTAACTAGTTTCTCTTTGATATCAATCCAAAGATCCTTTTCCCTCTTCCAACTTTGAGCAACAAAATACAACTTCCCATTCAAATATTTTACATCTTAATTCTGGGTATTCTGTTCAAGAGTTATCTTTTACTCAAAGCTACTTGTGAGATCATTGATTGTACTATCTTCATTATCAAAAGCTTCATTAACTTCATGTTGAAACTCATCAATCTCTCTCAAGTCTTCTACTAATTTCTTTGACCAGGTAACCATTTTATTACAGGAAATTATTTGGGCTTCATATTTGATAAGAAAAGATTTGAAGTTTGCCTCCAACTTGACATACTTGTCCATCACCATGGAAAATGAATCTGGTTTTTGATTCATGCTAGGTTGGAGCATCTATGATCTCGAGTCAATGCTTGGAATGATCGGAATGGTTCCAACCAGCTTGTTCAAAGACTGGACAAAAAAATCATGTCCAATTGAAGAAGATTCCTAATGCAAGACTTTTCATGGTGATGGATCTTTTTCAAGCTCAAAAACTATCCTCTTAGATGTTCCGGTAACATTTTTCTTCTTCACAACTGCTTTAGTGGATTTATCAACATACACTTGTTTACCCTTGTCAGTTCTTGAAACAGCTTCCTCATCCATAGACTGTTGTTCACTATCAGACAACTAAACAATTCCATCTTCATCTACTTGTTCTTTCTGAGCTCCTACCTCAGCATCTTTAGGGTGAATGAAATCATGATTATAACTTTCTTCCTCCGAAGGATTATTAACTTCATCATAAAATTTATCATCTAACCAAGGAGTAGCACGATTTCTAGATAAGGCTTGAGAGATCTGGATTGAAAATATCTCAGATTCACTTTCCTTCTCATGAAAGTCATCAACATGCTTTATGAGATCTTCTATGTCCCCACTGCTTTCTTCTTTTTTTTCTTCTTCCACAACTTCCTTTTCTTCAACAATATTTTATAATACCTTTTCCAGACTGACAAACTTCTTACCTAGAGTTTCTAGTAATTTTTCTACCATGAAGGATCTCGATACATGAATATTCTTAGATTCTATTTTAGTAGCCTTCAAAAGAGATTGAACAATAACAACTTCAGATATCTTCTTTTTTTGATTCTTTTCCTTACCTTGATTCTCAATATCGTCAACTGTACTATCTATTAAAGCCTTAGCTTCTGCATGATCCAAGCCAAACTATGGCTCTCATTCCTTCCAATTTTTCTTGTCTTCCCTCCACATAGATACAACCTCATCCGAATAGGCTTTTTGTTTCTTGGGCATTGGAGGTGCGGATTGGACTTCCATAGCTTTTGGTTTTTTCATTATTCTTCTACTTCCTTCAACTTTATATTCTTTCCTTCCTTTTTAGATGGTTCAATAACATTAGAATTCTTTGGAGCAGCTTCAGCCTCTTACTCTGGTAGATCGAGAAATTCTCTAGAGTCTTTAGAGAAACCAATATTCATTCTCTTCAAAGTATCATCACTTAATAACACGAAATTACAATTCCTCGGCTTGATCTACATGGAATCTTGAATGACTCAAGGCACCAAACTATTAACTTTGATAGGATGGCTGAATACATGATAATATGGGCTTTCAAATTCCCATTTTTAATATTCTCAGTCGTAATGAGAATATGATTCATCAAGTTTACCTTCCTCAGATTCACCATGATATATAATATTTACATGTTTCTCTACTTCAATGTGTCTTTATCACCTTTTTCGGAATGATGAAACCTTTCACTCATAATTCTAGGATCCGATTATTTGTTGACAAATGACCAATATTCAGATTCTTGACATATGAAATTCCAAGACACTCCATAGATTTCACCTTGACAAAACTTCCTTGAACATCTGGAAATTTATGGGAATAGAATTCATCTTCCCCTTCATAAGACAACCACACCAAGCTAGCATACTTGGTGTATGAAAGGGTATATGTTTTCCATAGCTTTTGAAGGAAAACATTCTCCTCTATTCTTCTTTAAAAAACTCATGGATTCATAAAATTCTATAAGAAGATCTGGATAAACTACATCTTGAGCTCTTGGCTTTGATATACAAATGCTTTCTTATCCATTCAACCTGATATTTTTGGATATAATGGAATTGTACTTGAAAAATAAATTCAGATGCACAAACCTTTCTCTATAAATTTTCCACTCTGAAATTAGCTTTCTAGTTGACATCTCTTGAGAAGGAACTACACCAGACATTCATATTTGAACATGAATTGAGAGATTTGGAACGAGATTTTGAAAGGGGGGAAGAGCTTCAGCACACAAAGGATTGAAATCTGATATGGGATCACCTTCAGTGGGTCCTTTATATAGGCATTTGAAATGATGGTTGAACATCCAAAGTCAATCCAATGGTTGAGAAATATTCTGATTAGATTTGATGGCTGAAATTATAGTCACAAGGAAAACTTTATATAATCCAATCTTTTGAGTTTTTTTAGGAAAAACATTTAGATTTTAGGAAAAGAGAATCCTATAAATTTTAAACAACAAATGAAAATACCAGAAAGTAAAAGATGATTGTGAAAACTCAAGAAAGAAAAAATACCTTTCAGATTTCTAGGAATATTATTCATTATAGGTAATATTCTAGTTGAAGGACTTTAGATTTCAAAAAATGTGATTATGAAAAAAAAACATAACTATGAAAAATTATCATTACGAAAAATTTTGAAAAAAAGACTACAAAAAATTTTCATTACGAATATTTTTGAAAAACTAACTATGAAAAATTTTCATTCTGATTTTTTTGAAAAAATGACTACAAAAAAAATTCATTACTAAATTTTTTGAAAAACTGAGTAGGGAAAATATTCATTATGAAAAATTTTGAAAAATTAACAATGATTTTTTTTGAAAAACTGACTACATAAAATTTTCATTACGAAATATTTGAAAAGCAGACTACGAATTTTTTTCATTTAACTAACAAGATAATGTAGTCCCCCTATGAAAAGGAGTTTATTACAGCAAGGAGATTGATTTCAATAGAAAGTTAATGAGAAATATTATCTTACGATTATCATTCCTAGCTTCTGTTTAATTTATTCAAATCTATCAGAGGGTGAGGATTTTGTGAAAATATCAGCATGTTGATCTTGTGTTATTATAAATTGAAGAGTGATATCTTCTTTTTATGTGTTATCCCTAAGAAATTGATGGAAAATATATATTTGTTTTTCATGAGAGTGATGTATTGGGTTTTTTTATTAGGTAAATGGCACTAGTATTATCACACAAAATCCGTGTTTTGGTAAAACTCATACCATAGTCTATGAGTGAATGTTGCATCCACAATACTTGAGCACAACAACTTCCAGCTGCTACATATTCATCTTCATCCATGGAAAGTACTACTGAGCGTCACTTCTTTCATGACCAAGAAACTAATGAATCTTCTAAAAAATGACAAGTTCCAGACGTACTCTTTCTATCCATTATATATCCACCAAAGTCAGCATCCAAAAAACTTTTTAGAATAAAATCGTTTCTATAAGTATAAAAGGGTCCTTAATCCATGGTTCCCATTAAGTGGTGAAAAATTATTTTCAATTCATTTAAATGAGATTCCTTAGGATTGGATTGATATCTTGCACATAATAATACTGAAAACAATAAGTATGGATGACTATCTATCAAGTAAAGTAAACTTTCTATCGTACCTCTAAAAGATGTTTGATCTACTGGTTTCCCAGCTTCATCAAGATCAAGAGTGTTTGTGGTACCAAAAGGAGTACTTATAGTCTTAGTGTTTTCATATCCATACTTTTTAAGAAGATCTTTAATATACTTATTTTGGGATATATAGATTCCTTCTGGTTTTTGAGAAATTTGAAAACAAAGGAAAAATGTTAACTCACCCATAATACTCATTTCAAACTCAGATTTCATTAGATCCGCAAAGGATTTTCTCAAAGATTGCTGAGTTGAACCAAATATAATGTCATCGACATAAATTAAAAAAATAAATACATTTTTCTTATCATCCATTATAAAAATGGTTGGATCTGTATTTCCCTTAACATAATTATTATGAAGAAAAAATCATGTAAGTCTATCATACCAAGCTCAAGGGGCTTGCTTAAGTCTAGAAGAAGCTTTGGTAAGTATAAAAACATGATCAAGATATTTTCTATCTTCAAAAATAAGAGGTTGTTCAACAAAAACATCATGTTGAACATAACCATTAAGGAAAGGACATTTCACATCCTTTTGAAAAAGACTGAAATTGAAGAATACTACAAAGGAAAGTTATATATGAATAGATTCATGTATAGCTACTGAAGCATAGGTTTCTTCATAGTCTATTCCCCCTTGTAAATTATAGAATTTAAAAACAAATATATATTTGTTTCTTACTATGATTCCATTTTCATCACACGTATTTTTGAAGACCCATTTTACACCAATAACAAATGTTTCCTTAGTTCTTTCAACCAAGGTCCAGACTTTATTCCTTTTGAATTCATTTAGCTCATCTTGCATTGATTTTATCCAATCATCATCACTTAAATCTTACTCAATGCTTTTTGGTTCTAATTGGGAAATAAATGCTAGATGTTCTACTTCATTTCTTAAGGAACTTCTAGTACTTATAGGTTGATTCGTATCACCAATGATATTATCACTGAGATGATTCATTAAAAGAAACTAAATTGGGTTTTGTAAAACTTTTTCATCAACATATGGTAGGAAATATTCTAGGGTAAATGTTTCAAAATTATCTTCTTGGAAATTTTCCTTATCAGAAGGATCTTCTAACAAAGGTTGGTAATCAGTTTTTGAAAATACATCTGAATATGTAGGCTGCGGTTGTTTGAAAAAAAAGGACCAGATTCATCAAATTTAACATTTACTATTTCTTCAACAGTATAAGTTTTTTTATTGAAAACTCTATAAGCCTTAGAAGTTTTTGAGTAACCTAAGAAAATTCCTTTATCAGAATTTGGTGTAAATTTGTGAATATTATCTTTAGTATTCAGAATGAATACCTTTCAACCAAAAATCTTAAAGTAGGAAAGTCTAGGTTTTCTACAATTCCATCACTCATAAGCAGTTTTATTAAGAAAAGGTATAATAAAAACTCGATTTATAGTATAACAAAAAGTAATTACAGCTTCATCCCACAAATGTTTGGCTATAGAATACTCACTCAACATGGTTCTTGTTATCTCTTGAAGAATTATATTTCTTCTTTTAATAACACCATTCTTTTGAGGTGTTCTAGGTGCTGAGAAGTTATAAGTAATTCCTTTTTTACAAAAAAAAGTTTTAAAATAAGAATTCCGAAATTATCCTCTATGATCACTATGAATAGTTATCAGAGGAAGGTTTTTCTCATTTTGACTTGGGCTCTAAAACTTTTGAAATAATAAAAAGCTTCAAATTTCTTTTTTAGGAAATAGGCCAATTTAAATCTAGTGTATTAATCAACTAAGACAAATACATAATATTTTCCTTCAATGCTTCATGTTTTTGTTGAATGAAAAGATCCATATGTACCAACTGTAATTCATCAGTGTTTGAGACTTCATCGACTGATTTAAAACTTGATTTATGTTACTTTCCATATTTACAAGGATCAAAAACTTTTCAAGAATCAAATATAAAATCTCATAGATCCTTAACTAGTCCTTTATTATAGAGTTTTCATAGGTTCCTAAGGTTATAATGACCTAACATTCTATTCCTTAACCAAGAATGATCTTCTATTTCACTAAGGAAAGGTAATTCTTGGCTTCTAAGGTCTTCTAAGTTTAGGTTGTAAACATTCTCTTGCCTATTGGCAGAAAGAATAAATTATTTCATGGAATTGTGTACTAAACCCTTATCATTCCTAAAATTCACAATATAAACTTCATCACATAATTGAATTATGCTAATGAGATTGTTCTTAATACCCTTAAACAACAAAACATTTCAAATTAAAGTTTTTCCAAGAAGAACAATGTTACCTATACTAATAATTTCTCCCTTAGTATTATCTACAAATGTCACTTTTCCTCCTTTCATCTTGATAATCTTTTCAACGTAGTCTTTGTAACCAGACATATGCCAGGAACATACACTATCCATGAACCATGTATTGCTATTGGAACCTTCTTTATTTTCCTAAAAATAAGAAAGTTAGAGTTTCAGAATCCAAACTTCCTTGGATCCGAAATTGTTAGACAACAAAATTTTGGGTGTCCACATTTGTTTAGAGAAATAAGATTTATGAAACCCAGGAGATTGAAAATTATTTAAAGAGTAAATTTTCATCCAATTCCCACCACTTTGACTTTTAGTACAAAAAGGGGCTCTGGAAGGAATTGAATAATTGTTTTTGAAAACAGGTTTTTGGTGAGTATAACATACTCCAGTAGTATTTCTGTGCGGTTTGATTTGAGAATACATCTTGTTAAAATTTTCCTCACCAGAAGTAAATTTTGCAAGAAGTTTCTTAAGGTAATATACTTTGGATTTCATTCTGATGACTAAATTCCTATCCTCCGAAATTATTTTCTTAGAGTTAGATTTTTCCTCAAAAACATTTAGTTTTAAAATAGAATTATTAATATCTTTAGAAAGTTTTTCCTTTTCATAATTTACTTCCTTAAGGTCTTTTGAAGGTTTTTCTAAAAGCTCGTCCTTATCTTCAAGATCTATAGAGAGGTATGAAATCTATTTTGTAAGAACCTATTCTCTATTATTTTCCTTGTCTAATTTCATAGAAATTTTACAATTTTTTACTTCTAAAAACTTGGAAAATATAGATACTTCTTCATATGAAGATATTTATTCATTATATGAAGATGAAGTATCTTCTTTAGAAGTAATATCTCTATAATAGTAATTCTTATCCAGAGATAAATTTGTTAAAGCCTCGGCAGAGTGTAACTTGTGCATAAAGTATGTATTTAGGAAAGAATTAGTAGCCATAAATCCAATATTTTGCTTTGATGATGATTCATATTCTGAATATTTTATTTCTGAAGAGTCTCCAAAGCTATCAATCCAAGTATCGTTTTCTTTAGAACTTTTCTCGTGATTTGAGCGATAGAATTTATTGTTGTTTCTTTCTGAATTCCTTTCCTTTTTTTCATTATTTATCAACAGAGGGAAATCAGGTCTGATATGACCTATTCTTTTACATTAATAATATGTAACTTCCCCATATTTATTCTCTTTATAGTATCTATTATTGAATTTTTTTTGATAGTTCTTTTGAGCTATTATCTTGTTCATTCTCTGAGCAATATTAGGTAATTCATTCTCAGACTTCTCTATATCACTAGATTTTAACTGAATAGTGACTTTCTTTGACTTTGATCTAGTAACTCTTTCTAGAGTCTTAACGTTCATATGTTTAGAAGTAGTTGTAAAAGCAACTCCTACATTACCATTCTTCTTTTTAACACTATCAACATCTCTCTTCATTCTATTCTCATACTGAAGAAGAGTCCCAAACAATTAATCTAGGGAAATCTGAGTAACTTTCTTGTTCTTATCAATTGTTGTCCTCTTGGACTCGCACACATTTAGAATAATGTCTACGATCATATCTACAAGAGCCTCATCATCTAAACCTTTTTCTCCCATATACTGTAATCTATTCATGATATTCATACACCTTTGCTGAACTTTGCTTATAGGTTATCTATAATAAAAGTTAAAGACATGGTATTCAGCTCTCAACATATCTCTTCTTGTCTCTATAACTTTAGAAGTACCAAAATGTGTAAGTCAATGTTTCTTCCAGATACTATTTGTAGCTTCACATGAAGATATTTGACTATAATTGTTTCTTGTTATGGAAAATAACAATGTATTTTTGGCTTTGAATTTTTTTTGATATTCAGATTTGTCCTTATTAGAAAAAGTTCTCAATTCCTAATCAGGAATCTTATAGTCCCCTGTCAGAATCATGTAGTTATGAACTCCAGTGTTAATAAAGAATATCTTTATCCTATCTCTACAGTACTCATAATCATTTCCATCAAAAATTTGAAGTCTGGTAGGATTTAGATTTTTGATAGAACCAAAATTTAATCCTTCCATCTTAACTAAAATCTTGGCACACAAACTTGTTAGTAATAAGAGATTGTAAACAAGGAAAATATTTGTCAACAAGAAAAAATATAGAACTAGAGTATCTCTAAGAAAAAATGAATCCGAATTTTATGAATCCGAAAAACTGATTCCGAAAAGATGATTCTGGGAATAAAAAGAAGAAGATTTTTTTCTGAATCTAATCATGATATTAATTCGGATTGAACCAAAATTTGAAACCAATTGTTGAATTGATTCAGAGTATAAGGTTTCCAATCTATGATACCAATTGTAGGATCGATAGTATGATAGATATGATACTGATTGTAGTATCAAAATATGATGTAGATACTCAAAATACAAGAGGAGGGGTGAATTGTATACTTTTAAAATACTTAAGGAAATTTTGCAAAAACAAAATTCACAACACCTCTAAAATATAACAACATTCTTGATTCTGGAAAAGTGATTCTAGAAATTAAACTTAACAAAAGTTTACAAAAACTATGATTATATCTTAAAGCTTATAAAATCCTATATAATCATAGTACAAGTTTAAGGAAGTATAATAATGTTATACTTTTCTTAACTACCAAAATTATTGTGGAAAACCAAACTGAAACACTACAAGTAACAAGTAGTAACTCTTTTAACCCAAAGAGAAGGGTATCCAACAACCATGGATAATGGTCCCTTGATTTGTACTTTCAAGAATGTATGTCTTACCCAAACCCAGGTAATCCCTCAATCCAAAGTTCGGTATCTATTTTTCTATCCCCGTAAGCCCTCGATTTGTAAGGAAATTGGCACCTATGATTTCACAATATGAAGTATCTTATTTCAAGGAAATCGAACCTCTGCAAAAAAGAAAATTTGCATGAAGAAAAGTTTGAACAAGCCGTTCAAAATTTCTGCATGAATCCAGGGAGTTTATAAAAGCCTATATCTCTAGAAATCAATTCAACAACATGTAAGAAAAGTTTTAAAAAAATTAAAGTCAATGTTGTCATCTATTTGAAATGAGATCATATTTATTGGCACAACTCCAATGGTCAACTCCATCCTTCAACAGTCATATTTCTCTTTGAATTTCGGAGGAACCTGTACACATGCCACTTAAACAACGGTTAGTTAGTAACTGAAAGAACAACATCATTTTATGACAAAAAACAAGTGTAAGAAAAAAATATGGGTACATAACCAAAATCAAATATTAGGAATGTAAGAAAATAAAGGTTCAGAGTCTAACCAAAAACACATTCAGTGTCTATAATACAAGGATATTCAGATTCTGTTTTCTAAGGAATTCCAAACCTAAACTCTATATATTTCCAGAGTATAAATTTCAAGGAAATTCGGCATATGGATTTACAATGATCGGAGTTAGAGTTTATGAGAATTTGGAGCCAGAACATAGAATTTTCGGAGTCAGAATTCATTATAATTCGGAGTCTGAACTTATTATGTTTAGAGTCTGAATCCAGAGAACTCGGAGTCAGAACTCATAAGAATTGAGAGTCTGAATTTAGAGAACTTGGAGTTATAACTCATAAAAGTTTGGAGTCCAAATTTAGAGAACTCAATGTTAGAAATCATAACTGTTCAGAGTCTAAATTTAGAGAATTTGTAGTCAGAACTCATAAAATTTTGGAGTCTGAATTCAGAGAACTTGGAGTCTGAATTTGGATCCAAAAAACAGAATGCTCTTTATATAATTATTATATGATTTTGAGGTTTTAGATATGAAACCGAATTTTATACTTATTCAAGATAATGAAAAAAGAAAAACATGGTAAGGATGAATTTCCTTGGGGAAGTAAATTTTCTTTATGAAAGAAAAATAGAGAGTAAAATAAGATTTTCCTTGAGATATGGTGTTGGTGATTTTCAAAAAATATAATGAATGGTAAAGTCATGAAGAGACATTATTGACTCTACAATATTCCCTAAGTATGAAGGAATGGAAAAGTCATAAGGAAAACCTTATTGACTCAACAAATTTGAGGAGATGCAAATAATCAGGTGACATTTTTTCAAGAAGACTAAAACCTGAGTGATCTTGTAACCCCCGAGATTCAAACTATGCTAATAATGATTTAACTATTTAGGGGTAAATATGTTAATTATTAATGAATAATTGGTTTATAAATTTACCATATTTTATATTTTATAACATTTAAAAATAAATTTTTATAAGTTAGGGTTTTAAGTTATTTTATTTCATTTAATAAAATGTCATTTATTATAAAATTACGTTAATGTTAATGTTTACATTATTTACTTAATATAAATTTTATAATTTCATGAAAATTATGGAAATAAAATATATTACGTTAAGTAAATAAGGTAACACCATAATTAATTTTTTTCATTACCTTTTAATATTTTTAGAATAATTTAATTTATTTTATTTTTAAGTATATAACCACTAAATTAGAATTTCATAAGCATTTTAAGTAAATAGTTAAAATAATAAGATAGTGATAAATAATTGTGATTAAGAAACTCATTTTTCATTTAAAATTATTTTTATAACTGATACTATGTGGATTCTTCCATACTCTAAGGTTTTATTGGACTTGAAAGCAAGGAAGATTCGTTTTTGGCCATTTTCTTAACTTATTATATGGATAAATATCATCAACATTTGTCACAATAACTCATTAAATTCTAACATAAGGGATTATATGTTCAAAATATAAGCATAAAATGTATTTTTGACAAGTGTCTATGTCATTTTACCCTTTATATTAAATATATACCACAAAATAAACTTATGATTACCGTAATTGATGTAATTAATTTTAATTAATGTAACTAATATTTTTTAAAAAAATTTTGAGCTTATTATACTATAAATATTATAATAATTACTACCATGTATATTTAGTTTTCTAAATTCCATTCATAGAACTTGAAAAATTGAACTTAAATATAATTTTGCAGTTTTTTTCATGGAACTGGGTTTTTATGGTGAAAATGTACAAAATTTCAAAAAAAAATTATGTCAAAATTAAATGTAACAAATGATTAAAATGACCTAAATTGAATTAGTATATGTATTGTTTATATATTTCTACCATAAAGATAATTTAAAATATAATTTAACATTTATGAATATTTAATAGAAAACATGGTTTTCAAGTAAAATGCAGTATTTTTCATTATTCACCAAAAAATAAAACTTTCAAAAAAATATCAAAATTCAACCAATAAAAATTTGGATATTATGATTTAAAAAATAATGTTTATTTTTTATCCAAAAATTAAAAAAGTATATAAAAAGTAAATTTATATTAGGTTTTCCATTGAAAGGTGGTAAAAATTACCTTAAAAAATATGTAGCTTTTATGCTTAAAATTTTATTTATTCTTATGTTAAGACAATAAAACATTTTGGATGAATGTAACAAAAATTATAAACTTGTATAATATAGTAAATATTATTCACATCAGCTTATAAAACAACCTGGTGATAACTTCCATATTAAATTAGAATACTAAAAGTATATTATTTTTTAGAAAGACTCGACCGTGTGTGTAACCAAAGTCATCAAAGTAACTCATTGTTGTGTGAAATGAAAGATACGCGTGGTCTTGCATACAAAACAAGATAAATCGTGCATTGTGTGTACCAAAATCTATCAAATAATTGAAAATAGTTAAAAAAAAGAAATTTCTAAAAAACATAGGATCTCACAGGTGTTGGGTAAGAATAGTTGGGATAGGTTCCCCATGTTTTTATTTGGTCAAAATGGTTTTCTATAAGATTGAAATTAGTGGTGATAATAGATAAGTGGGGTGAGAAGACAATGTGAGTGTCTATTATAAGGTTCCAACTTACCCAAATTTATCATATAGGTTGAATAATCCATTAAAGTATAGGTAGGGGTCGAATCTATATATACATAAGAAAAAAACTAATGACACATGAATTCTCTATATGGTGATTTTGCTATGAAGTGGATAAATATTTTATTTTATTGGATTTAACAAAAAATAAATTTATTTAAATAAATAAAATGTGATACCCAAATTTTTAGATTAAATATATAATGA
Source organism: Viscum album (assembly GCA_963277665.1). Taxonomy (NCBI): domain Eukaryota; kingdom Viridiplantae; phylum Streptophyta; class Magnoliopsida; order Santalales; family Viscaceae; genus Viscum; species Viscum album. The sequence continues at coordinate 1,262,285,081 of OY728164.1, forward strand.
AATATGAGTTTATCGTTGGTTTTCTCTATGGAAAGATTATCTATATTTTTTTCTTAAAACATTTAAAATCACTAATTAAATATGTATCAAAAGAATGAGATAATTCACCAACATCATTAACCAATTTAATCCATAAAAAAATATAATCAATAATGAACTAAGATGATCATATTTATGTTATGTTTGTTATATATGTTTAATTAAAAAAAGTATTAATACATTCCATGTAATGTGTGAATGTATCACATCACTTTTATTAGTTAGTAGTCCACACGTCCACAAATGATGTTATCATTTTTTTAAAAAAAATGGAAAGAATAAAGGTATGTGTTATATGAAAATTCATAAAATTATGAAGAAAAAATTAATATTTGATATATCATAAAAAAATAAGATTTCAATAATAATTCTCAACCATGAGTTGTGGTAATGGAATAACAAATGTCATTGTTTCATGAGACGGTAGTTCACCTTAAATGAATGATAATTTTTTTACCCATTTGGTTGGATTTTGTGATGGTTTAGTAAAAAGTTGAAGATAATATCATATCATTTGACTAAGGATACTGATTTTATTATATAATCATGGAAGAATAATAACTAAATTAGTAGAGAAATAAATAAAACATAAATGAACACTGGAAACTATTACCTCTTTTTTAGATAACTCCATTTAGCTTTCACTAGAGGAAATCCTTGGCTGAATTTTAGAACAAAGTGAGAAATTTTGGGTTGTGTGGGTAATTTTGGGATATTATTTTTTCAAGGTTTGGATGATCTGGAGGGCTTGGTAGCTTTTAGAAAATAGTGGAGGGTGAGTTCCTTCTTATAGTGTAGGGGGAGTGGCATTCTTGTAAATAACAAAAGGTAACCACTATTCAGAGTTCTATCTTACCTCATGTGATTACATAATGGAAATATAATGGAGTAATGTGAAATTATTATCAACACATATCTCTACCAGACAAAAATGAATGAATTTTTATAATTTTTTCGTTAATCTCTAATACTTTTTATATTTTGTATTTTTCATTTCATTTAGGTAACTAGTTTGCAAACCTAAGTAAAATAAAAAAATTTAGGTTAAATAAAAGTGGGATTTCATGGAAAATATATTCCCACTGAATTATAAATATGATATCTATTTTACAAAATAAAAATATCATGTGTTTTGTAAAATTAATTTTAACATAAGATCATATAATGTGAAAAAACACTACTTTAACATGAAAAATGCTAACAATGTTTTCACTATTTATGGTTCAATATGTTTATTATAAAATAAAAATTGGTTCATAAATATGCCATATTTTATATTTTATAACATTTAATAATAAATTGTTAGAATATAGTATTTATAATTATTTTAGTTGTTTTAATAAAGTATCATTTAATATAAAATAACAGTAATGTTAATATTGACATTATTTAGTTAATATAAATATTAAAATATCAATACATTTATGGAATTAAAATATTATAAATTTTAAGGTATTTATCATGAAATATTATTTTATGAAAATAAGGTAACACTATAAGTCAATTAATTTTTTTTCACTTTTAATATTTTTAGTGTCATTTATTTTATTTTATAGTCAAGAAATGAATCATTGCATCATTGTTTTATAATATTTTTTACTTAATAATTCATATCTAAAAATTATTTATAAATAATTATGATGAATAAATAATTTAATATTTAAAATAATTTTTATAACTCATACTATGAAACTTCTTCCAAACATAAAAGCTTTATAGGACTTAAAATAAGGGAAGGTATATTTATTTCTTAACTTATTATAAGGATCACATTAATGAAATGTTGTTCCAATAACTCATAAAATTATAACAAAAAATAGTATATGAATGAAATATTGAAATATTATTTAATTTTTACAAGTGTATTTTATCATTTCCCCCTTTAGATAAAAGATAAACAACTAATTAAACTTATTTTTACCTTAATTGTTATAATTAATTTTTATTAATTTCACTAATATTTTTGGTAAAAACTATTTTTATATTATTAGTCAATAAAAATTAATATGATTACAACCATGTATATAAATATTTATAAATTCAAATCCCTAATGTGTAAAATTTTAAATTAAATCTAATCTGACTGATGTGACAAGATAGTGGGTTTTCAAAGTGAAAATGTTCAAAAGTTCATTAAGATTTTATATCAAATTTCAATATAAAAATTATTTAATTGAAATAAATTGGATTAATATATTTATAACTGATATATTATTACTTTAAAATATATTTTAAATTTAATTATTATTTATATGAAAATGTAGTTTTCAACTAAAATACAGTATATTTCACTATTCATTAAAAAACAATACTTCTCAGAAAAATACCAAAAAATAAACCAATATAATTTTTGATATTATTATTTCAAAAATGAAGTCTATTTTTAAAATAAAAAATATTAATGTGTAAGAAATTAGATTTATAATATGTTCTCCATTGAAAGGTTATAAAACTCCCGTTAAGTAATATACATATTTTTTGCTTAAAATAGGATTAAATTTTAACTTAATCCTATAAAAAATATTCTATATGTGGATATTTTTTTATAAAAATGTATATTATAGTATTTATTTTTTCACACCATCTAATATAATAACTAGGAGACAAATTCCATATTAAATTATAATATCAACAGTATATTATTGTTCGGAAAAACTAGACCTTTCGTGTAAGACAAATCATATAAGGAACTCAATGATGGGTGAAATGAAATAAATACATGGTTTTTGGTACAATTCAAGATTAAATATTCATTGTATGAAATAAAATCTATCAAATTATTTAAAATAATATATTTCTCAAAATCTTAGGAGGTTACAAGTGTTGGGTAGAAAAAGTAGGGTAAGGTTTCCCATGTTTGGATTTTTTAATAATGGTATTCTATATGAGTGAAATCATCTACATGAATAGAGATATCGGTTTATAATATGATGTGAGTGTCTATGATAACATACTTAGGTCCCCAAAAATGTTTCCAAAGCCCGTTAATTCTAAAATTTTTCTTACAGGATGAAGCGGTCATAATAGTTTATGTAGGGGTTGAAACTATAGAGACCTAAGAAGAAACCTAAAGGCACATACATTCTATGGAGGAATATTTTTTATGAAGTTTAAATCTAATTTATTTTATTAGATTATAAGAATAAATTATTTTATGTAAATAAATAAAAAATAAAACAAATTTTTTATATCAAATCAATCATGAATGTTGAGTCAATCCTCAGATGTCACTATGACTAGATTGGATTTATTTGTTTTATTAAGACATTTCAGATCAATAATTAAATATTTATCCAAAAAATGATATAGTTCACCAACATAATTCACCAATTTACCCCCTATACAAATCAAAATCTAATCAACAATTTTCTAGGATGATCAGTTTATTGATAAATGCACATAATTGGATCATACTAAAACTCAATTTGTGTTTTTTAATGTGGTAAAATGACAATATGAAAATAAATTATCAAATGGAGCTCTTAAAATAATTAATTAATTTAAATATTAAGTAAGATGAAATATCCTTAATTCCACCCCACACAACTCCCTTAGATGATCCCATTATTGGTTTAGTATTCTTCCATTGATGAAAATATCTTAATGGAATATGAGATTTGAGATAAAGAAATAGGATTAAAGAAATGAAAAGAATTAAATATTGAACACTTCACTATTGTACAAGGAATTTCACACTTTATTATATGAATAAATTCACACCTTAATGAAATAGTATCAACATGTTAATAAAAAGTGTATAAATAGTGAACATGAATAATTTTTGTTAAAAACAATGGTGATCAAAACAACTTACATGAGAGAAATTGAACAAGAAATTACAAAATGACACTGTAAAAATATAATTGGAAGAAAAGAATGAACTTATAATTCCTTCACCACAAATGCCTTAAATTTAAATTTTATGAGCCTAGGTTTGAACCCTCATTATTTAATTTCTTTGAATTTAATTATGATAGTAAAAGGATGGTGGAAAAAAATAAATTTTGACCTTTCAACTTTGATCATGAAAATTAGAGCAAGTTCATCGACCTTTTTACATGAAAATTAGACTTCGAATATGGATGATTTTGGGATGGTCATACTATATAATTATGTTACACTTGTTCGATTTTAATTTATTAATATGATAATTTTAACTTTGCATATGTATTTTTTTCATCAAGTATAACATGTATCAATCTTTAAATGATATATATCAAAATATTAAAAATAGATATTCTTTTCATGTGGTAGAGTAGCCATGTAAAATTCCTATATCATCTTTTAGTTCATATTTAAATATATTATCTTTAGTATTAAAAATCAATATTTAAATTCAAAAACTCTCAATTATCAATGTTTTCATCCTTTAATTATAAAATGGATTAGGTTCTTTATTTAGAACCCCATGAAGTAAAACTGGATTTATCTTCTTACATTATTACTAATGGATTGAAACAAAAAACATATCTAAATTCAATATTATGACAAAAAAATTTGTGAAATTTTTTAATGGTATTTATTCCACTGTTTGAATAAAAAATTATATTATCAAGTTTGTAAGGCCATGAAATTATGAATAATTCCCTATTTTCTATTAATAGTTTCAATAGAAGTATTAAAAAACTTTCCCATATTATCACTATGAATAGGGAAAATTGATTAGCTTTCTAATGTATAGTAGATTCATAAAACCTTTTGAATAATAGAACCTCTAAATAAATGTAATTTTATATAGTATTGTACACATGGTATCATATTCAAACAGGATATACACATAGTTTCTTCTTTCGATAATTTTATCTTTTATTGAGAAAAATATCTATGTGCACTATTATAAAAAGGTTTGGAAGTTGGTACTTCACAAGTAGTTTTGAATATAAAACATCATAATTTACTATAAACCCAAGGTTTGTAAAATTTGGAAGGAATTGACATATGTTCAAGAAGATCCTTCACTAGTACTATCCTTGAATACTTATCTATGTATTGAACATTATAGTGTCTTAAACTTCTGTTCCATTTAAAATAGTTATCCTCAATTTCCCTAATATAATATTATTCATGAAAAAAGTTCATATAGGTTGATAGTGTAAATAATATCTTTATTTGGGAAAAATAATATGTGAACCCCTTGGGAACTTGTGATGGTACATTTTTTATTCCTATATATCAAAGAATAATGATCATAAAATAATTCAATAATTATGATATGATATTTCTTATTTCATAGAACATAATGGAAAGTAGACATATATATATATATTATAATGAAATAATACATCATGAATTTTAATAATTTTCCACTGTGTATTGTCTCTAAAATCAATAATTTTACAATATAAGTTTTCTATGTTCATGTTGTTAGACATATTTACATTAATATGTCATTAAAATCCACTATTAATGTACCATGTTATTTAATTTCTGGTTCTCAAACTTTTTTTTAAAATAAATGGAACTAAAACATTGGTACAAAAACTGGTTTTGGTAAATTAAGATTTGTAGGAAAACCTAATGAACCTATTTTTTTTTCAACATTGTGATGTTGAACCACTAATTTTTCCCTATAAATATAAGTATCGTGTGTTCTGATGGATTGAACCACATTAAATGAAAAAAATTACAATGATCACCACTTTGACACATAGTGTAAAAAGGTTAATTTATTTCATTGAAATAATTAGGTTATAAGTGGAATTTATATATAGAAAATACATTTTGGAAGATTTATCAATAGGTTTCAACTCTATTATAGTCATATCAAAGTTCTCCCCACCAAAACCAAAATTATATTTAGGCTTCTTCAAACAATTAAATTTAGACATCAAATTCATAACAAATCTGAATTCATATATTTTTTGAAATAGCAATAGATTTATTATTTTACATGGTGGTATGTTTAAAAATCCTATAATTTTCCTTAAACAGTTATACCTTAGGTAAATCATATTATTTCTTCAACATTTTAGTTTTCCCCTCATGGAAAATCATATACCATTCTATATATTAAAATCAATTAGAATCATATTCATCTTCTGAAGAAAAAGCAAAATCATAATCTAAAAAAATGTTTTAGAGTATTTAGGTTCACCATTTGTTCCATTGCATGAATTTGTAAATAATATATATTTTTTATGTTTAATTCATGTTTGTATAATGAGATTATATTAATTGACAATATATTTAATCTAATACATATATATATGTCAAATAATTTATTACATGAAAAATTTATAAACTATTTATACATTGGAAATTAATATTTTTACATTTGGCCACATGTACTACGATCAATCAAAAAGGTCCTTCAAGAAAAAGAGCCATTTTTCAGTAGGAACTGCGCAAGGTGCTGTGAAGGTGGTGGTGGAATAGTGAGTCTGAGCACATGGAGTGTATTTAGAATTAAAGTTTAGTGTGAATGATCAATAACTCTTGTGAATGACTTTCATAAGAAAAAAATAGGGCAATTTATAAAATAGTGAAGTAGTAGACGTGATGGGACGGGATGGATGGATCTAAAGTTTCCTAGAGTCCTTGTTTCAATTTATGGTGTGTGTTGATGGGCTTTTGGGTCATGTAATATTCTTCTCCACTTTTCCTTTAGGCCTTCAGGAAATGTAAGGGTTACATATCAACTCAATTAAAAAGACAATGTATCATGATAATAATAAAAAATAAATGTGTTTAGGGTAAGCATAATAAAAGATATACTGCTAAATGGATAAATATTGGTCTTAAAATGAAATATTGTTATAATATATTTAAATAATTATTTTATTATTGGATACATTATAAAATAATTTATATTAATTATATATATATATATATTGATACTTATTATTATGATAATAATAGAAATAATATTTTTATGATATGAAACAATAATATAGGTTTTTATTTGAAAAAAAAAATTATATCAAATACATTATTTTTTCAATATATTATATGGTTCTATTTAAATATTAAATCTTTAATTTTTTAATTTTAGATTGATAAAATGGAATATATTATTATTATAAATCTATTGAAATTATATTATAAATAATTTATAAGATTTTTCTAAATATTGTTTTTGGAAAATTTAAAAAATTACATTTTTACGAATGAAATATCATTAATGAAATCATAATGATATAAATATGAATCTAAAATTTATAAAACCTATTGAAATTTTTTTATGTTATAATTTACTCAAAATATAAATTAAATGTTATCTAATTAATGTAAAATAATATTCATGAAAATATAAATATGAAAACATTTATTAATACTGATATAATGATTAGACAACATAGAAAAAGTAAATATTGGTGTGTTTTTAGATAATATATATGATTGAATATGGATATGTTTTAATTAAAAGACCAAAAATATCACTAAATTTTTTATTAATATATATTAATTTTGAGAATATTACCAAAACATTCCTACCCTTTTCTTGTTTATGGTAAGAGAAGTCTAAACACTTATCTTAAAAATAACATTATGAGATAAATTTTAAAAAATGATATTATGAATAGTTTAAGATGATAATATATATTAATAATAAATTATATTTATGTAAATAATATTTTAATATTTATTAATTTGAAAATTCTGTAAAATGTTTATGCAACATCAATGATCCACTTATGGAAGTAGAAGAAAATTAAAATTAAAGATAATGGTTTTAATAAAATTTAAAATAAAATAATTGAGCTGAATTATATATAATCAAAAACATTTTAGGATAAAATTGATAGGTAAAAATTATTAAAAATTTAAATATGAATTCCATAGATATCTAGATAATTTAAATGTAAGATTATGAGAATAACCAACAAAAAATATTTTAAGTGGATTTAATATAAAAAGAAATTATATAAACTGATTAAAAATTATAATTTTTTTTATTAAGACGCGATTTATAGGGAATGGTCTATAATATCATATATTTTCAATTTTTGTAAAGGAATAAAATTTTAGATTAAATTTATCACCCTTAGAGACATAATATTTTAAAAAATGCCATCGAAATTTTGACTAAAAAATGAGACTCATTCTAATCATTCCAATAAGAATATGTTTTTCCATTTTCCCTCTATATTATTCAAAAATATCTATATATTATTGAATTTCCATGTTAATAATGATATTGATTTTCCAAAGAAACCGCATCTGGGAATATTTTTTACTTAATTTGAAGGAGGTAGTTTGAGTAGAAAGGTAAGTCTTTCCAAGACAATGTTTCCTTTATTATTTATGATTCAATATCATAAAAATATTTTATAGCTTCCCTTATTTTGATAAATGTTTTCTAATCCCAATATATTAAAATATTTTTTACCCATATATTATGAGGGATTATCCATTTCTTCTCACTATTCACTTTTCATTAGATGTAAGTAGGTCAAAATACACATTTTTTAAAACCATGTATTATCAATAAAATTATTCTCTTACTATTTTCAATAACATAAGTAGTCATTAAAATTAAACTTATGATAATGGTTTAGTTATAAGATAATTTATTTAGGAAAATCAAATATTTATTGGATTTTTATTTCATTTAAATTCTTTTTAGAAAACATGTATAAGATACCAATTTTCTTTGAGGTATGTAATTGTATAAATTTTGTTCTAAAACCCTTATAATTCTTCATTTAAATGATCAACAGGGGTGTGAGGGGACTCAGGGGTGTTCTAGGGGTTCATGGGGAAAGAAAACTGGGACAACATGTGCAAGGTGCATGGTTAGTTCACTGTTAAGTAAACAATCTGACCTTCTAAGTAGAAGCATAAGACCTTTGACATTTCCATTCCACAAAGATAGAACACTGTTTATAAAACCATGTAGACTCCATAGGTAACCATACTAACCACATTCCCATAGATAGTGGCTTTTTCATTTTTTGCTCACAGTATAGAAAATAGTACGAGTAAATCGTGCTCCCATTAAATGTTGGAAAAATTATTGAATTTCCATATTGGGATTTTAATATCTCACCTACATTTCTTTCTCAATTTACTCCCTTTAAACCCTATTTATGAACAAAATCAGACCAAGATTCATAAGGGCGGTTATCCATAGATTCTTGAATGTTTCTAACATCGTCTAGTATGGATCGATTAGTTGGGTATGTCTAATGCTTCTCTTGATTCCTTTTTCCAGATTAGGGTTTTCAGTTCCTTCCATCTTCTCCCAAATCCCTATAACTGTCTTTTTTCATTAGAATCAAGGTTGGGGCTTCAAATGGTTCTTGAATATAGATCCAAGGCTATTACTAAAGGTTCATTCATCATTGGATTTGATTTAGGTTATCTACAAGTTATATCCCATATTTTTTAAGAAAATTTGGGCATATGATATTTTGTTCTCATTTGCATTTTCTTTTTCTTTTTGTTCTATATTGAGATTTGGGAAAATTGGTTTCTAAATGATTAATTGAACCCATCGTGATCTATATGGGATGCATTGATAATGATTAGGCAAATTTAGGACCACCCCTGGGGTGTACCGACATTCCCAAACCTAGAAATTGGTATGGTTATGTGTGGAATAGATGAATTATAATGTAAATTGATGATGATCATGTTCATGTGTTGGTTGTATTTAAATTTAATATTGATAGTTCTTACTAGGTTTGATAATGGAATAATGAGTTTTTTTGGAATGACTTGAAAATGGGATTAATTAGGATAGTTGAGATTGTATCATTTAGCTTGTGAAATATAGTGGGGTGACTATGAGGGTTGAAAAACAGGAATTGATGAATATGATAAATTGGTAATGGATTTTGAATTGAGTAATATTATAATTTTTTTCGTAAGGTAATTTATGAATATGTTAAATGGGTTAAAATAAGTGAATTATTAAATCTGCCTTCTAGGATGGAGAATGAGGATTAGAATAAGGATAAATCGGCCATGTAATGTTAATAGTAAATTTATTAATGGGTTATAGAATAATATTGATTTCCATTTATATTGTAATAGATTTTGTTTTGATTATAGTTGTAATATGGTATGTTCATGGAAAAGGATATAATCATATGCACATGGCATGGTTGTGGGATAAAGGACTAAGGTTCCTCCCACTAGTCTGGTTAGAATGATGTTATAACCCAACCAGAAATGCACTAGTTAAGGAGTAGGACTGATGAAATATTCCGCTAATGGATGCATTCGATGATATTACCAACACTGAGGCTCCAATGTGAGTGTGGCATTTTCATCTGAAATTTTTATCCCCAATGATATATGAAACTTTTTTTTATACCCATATGCATGATATTTTTCATCTTAGACCATTATGTGAATGATGTAAAATCTTAACCCATAGAACATGCGATAAAAATGGATTAGGTAATGAGATAGAATAAAATAGTTAATAGTAATAAATATATAATGGGATAAAGTAAATATTTTTAACTAACAGAAATCTTGTTATGAATTTTATATCTTTTACTAATTTATTACTTCTAGGAACTATCTATTTATACTATATATTTTATAGACACCGTTGGTGGTGACCTACTTAGTTTTACTCACACACTACTCAGACCACCGTTGGGTACCTGAGAAGACTTCATTATTTCAGGTTTGTATAAAGGAAATGGCATGGTACTATGGAGTAGAGTTGGGCATGAGATATGCATGGATGAGGATCTAGACTTGGATCTGGACCTATTTGGGGATTCATCTATGGTATTTACTTTGGGTGTCCTTCACTTTTGGCACTATATAATAACATAACATGAATATTGTTTGTTTGTGGTTTGTACCCAATTTTGGTGTGATGTTTAGTTATACATGTTTATTGGTTTTTACATTTTTTTCAAGTATTTATATTATTAATAGCTACGAATTACTCTGATAAAGAGGGTATAGTCTCCTAATATGACTTATTATACCCTTAATGCTAGCTGGAAACCTATGGCGTATGAGGAGTTTTTCTTGAGGTCGTGTGGTGAATTGGATCGAAGAACTAGTTCAATGGATTTTAGGTGGAGGGTGTTACAATGTGATATTAGAGGAGTTTGTTTCTATGGTATTGGTAATTGGGATGGAAGATAGAGGCTAGTATGTGTTGGGCCTTGGTGATGAGCTCATACTTGGGAGTATCTTCCCCATGCACAAGGGAAATCCCAAGTCACCCATAGTGGGAATTATTAATTTTGATGTACTTTGTTACATTTGTTGATATTTATCCACTAGGTGATTCACATGTTGTGTGATGTGATTAATTAATGATATTTTGGTCATGGAAGAAATGGAATGAGGTTGTTCATTCATGCCTAATTTTTAGTCACCTATGGATATATGTGGTATATATCATGATAGGATAACATGGTATTTGTTTGTAGGGACTGGAGAGTAGAATTTATTTTACTTCCTAGTATAATTTTATAAAATGGTATCTAATATTGGTAATTAAAGTGGGTAAAAAGAAATAATGTAAATGAATAGTTAAGGAATAATGTGTATAATGAAACGTTATGTTAGGTATATGAATTTTGGGTTGTGAGAAATTTTAAATGTTGAATGGTGTCTAAAATGGGAGGATTTAAGTAGTTATGGTAAAATTGTTCGAGATTTTTTGCTAATTAATGCTGTAAATGAGTTAAAATGATGATTGTAATAAGTTGTGAAATGCGAAATGTGTCTAAGAGAAAATACTTGTGTTGGGATAGTGGAAATGGTTTAAAATAGGGATTGAAAAAAAAAATTTGGGATTAAGAAATTTGGTTTACCCCATGTTGACCATGATCAAATGAAGGGATAGAAAAGGGTAGCGTTAGAAGTGTGATGATGGTAGTTGGGATAGTGTATGTAGAGTGGGTAGTTTACAGATGATAATGTAAAATCATTTCTATCTGTGGTTTAATTCAAGTCGATCATTAATCTATGTGTTTTTTGATGAACATATATTAGATTATGGCCTGGAATAAGGTATGTTCTTTCACAACAATGGTTGAATGAATATTTTAATTACATAATGATTTATAATGATGGGACTTTTGGGATATCTTGGTAATGGATATTCCTTATGTTGTCGATTTGACCATTTGTGTCAGTGTTGTGGGTAGTGTGAGTACCAAATATTAATACATTGGTTTTGGTTTTTGAGGCCTTGATGGGTTATGATATGGTATAAGAGATTTTTCTTATTTCACCCTTAGAAGGGTTGTGGAATTTGGGGTGTCAGACTTTGTTAGGTAATGAAAGTGTAGAAATAATTGATGTTTGTGATTGTAAAAAGTGTATGTTGGACCTTAAAAATGAAACCTAGATTTTTGTGACCATGTGAGTGTGGAACATATTATTTTTTTTAAATCATAGAGAGGGTGTTTCACTTTTAGCGATGATATATGTGTACGGTTACCTTTGGTGCATAAAATAGAGTAAATTATTACTAAGTTAGTTACTCATAGTCTGTATTAGAACAAGAGTGAGGGTACTATCCACAAACATTTATTTGTTTTTATCTTCATGGGTATGGTTTTTAGAGAAGAAGATTTTATTTTATTTTAATGACTCTAGTTTAGGTGGTGGGAATATTTTGACCTTCATGGTGACCAATGAGAGAGTTTGGGTGAGGATTCTGATTTATTTAGTGGTGTGTTTCACAAGTGAATGTTTTGGACTTTGATAGTGGAATATAGAGAGTTTTTCCAAGATATTGTTTGTAATATAGGGAAATTTGTGAAGGTTTATGGTTTGATGATGTGACTCGAGTTGTAGTTACACATTGAAAGGTTTGCTTAAATAATGGATAACCTCATGGGATACCTGCCCAGTGAAGTCGGTTCCTTGGAATATGAAGCATGGGATATGATTCATCGGTGGAATTGATGAATAAAGAGTACCTTCATGTTTCAATTTATCGTATAATTATGACCTCATTATTCAGAAGGGAACATTATTTCTTGTTGTAGTTTAAAAGGTTAGTTACGAAGGGATGTATTGCATGGATTCTTGGCTCATCTATTTAGATGACGGTTAATGGAGGCCTTAGTGTAGTTTTCATGTGGAATTGGAAATGGTGACTGAAAAGTGGTTCGATGATATTGTTTTAAAGGTTACACCTAAGGTGATGGTGGTCACATGATTGATTTTTTTGTAAGAATGGTTGGGTTGTTGGGTGAGGTGTTGAGAATTTATTGGGGCCAATGAGTCTGACTGAAAAAGAGGCATGGTTGGATGAGTAATCACAAGTTGGGATAGGATTTGGTGATATTTTCTTTTATGATCTAAATATGGTTTAATTTTTTGGTCTCAGGAGGTTGTGAGACCTTGAGGGCTCTGATGAGTTTTAGAATAAATCACCCACTGATAAGGTATTAGTTTGTTCGGGATGGGAGAATTGGTAGTGTTGGATAAACGCTCTTTGTTCCCCATGAAACCAAAGAGGTAAGCATGGATATAAGAGATCCCATTGGTTATAGTGGGCGTGGTGTAATGTTGTGTTCAGTTGTTAACTTTTAGAATCAAATCTAAATGGCTCAAGTGATGTGGTGGAAATTGTGCTAAAGGAAATGTTGTTTCATAGAAATTTATAGGATAGTCATGGAGAAGTGGTGAGTCTTGGTTGGAAATAACACCTATGTGCTGGGTGTTAAGTGTTGATGGGACATTTTTGGATAGTTAATTCTGAAACCCTTTTATGGTCATGGTTTTCCATAGTGGGAAGGGACATTAGTGTTGGATGAATTGAGATGATATTCTTAAAAAACTTGTTTGTGAGATTTTAGCCAGTGATTATCATTCTCAACATATTTATATAATCTTGAGTATGATAATAATGAATTAGATTTAATCCAATTGAATTGAATATGTATGGTTTGGAAGTGGAACATCCTACAGTTTCTGCTCATGGAGAAATATAAATTATACTTGATGATGGGATGTACACCATCGACAGTTTCTGGGTGAGATCATTAGGATGGACTGGGTATCGAAAAATGTATTAAGTTCAATTTTCAAAAGCTGGTAATGATTATTGGGTGATATTTGTTTTGTTTTTCTATGAAGATATGGATGGAAACATCCATGGTTTGGGGGATCAACTTATGATCCATTAGTGAAATGTGGTGGTTGTAATTCATTGGGGAATGTGATGGTAGCGACACTCTAAAGGTGGAAAGTAAAAAACCTAGACCATGATATATAGAATGGATCATGGAGTTTATGTAGTGGAATCATAATGACAATGAAAAACCTTAAAGGTACAAATTGGGTTCATCAGAAGAGGGCTTGGTTTTTTGGATGTATTTGATGGTCAAGCCAAGACGTGGCCTTAGGCTTGGGGTGGTTCTAAGACGAATCTGAAATGCATGTGTTGGAATCACTAATTGAGTAGAAATTGATGGTTAGTGTTAAATAACTCAATGAGGATGAATCATAGACTCTAGTAGGTGTGATTTTGTGACCATGTAGTATCCTTATGTGTGATATCATCTTGGTCAAGTTAGTTAATGGCATTCCAGTAGTGACGATGAGCATCTCGAGGATGATTCGAATGGGGATGACATGGATCAGATTAAAATAGGTACAAAAAGGGTGATTTGTAAACTGAATTCTATGTAAGATTCATAATGACAAGGACAATATTATAATGTATATGGGTTATGAGAAGGATCTTAATCATCTTGATTCGATGTAGATATAATTATGTTATTTTTGTTTTTTATATTAATTGGTGTGGTAATGGTGAACCCCTATAGTTTGATGTTGTGGTGGCATGTGAGTTACTTAAATGAAGTATAACTTGTGTGAGGCTATGTTATTATTTTTTTAATATATAGTGTGTGGATGAACCTCAAGTGGTTTCATCATTGAGTTTCGATGATAATGTAGGGTGATCTTTTTATTAATGTTTAGGTGCCATGACATGGGAATACGTTAGATATGTTCTGAAAGTTGAGTTGAGAATCAGGTGGTTTTTCTTTGATCATGTAGATTCTAATCCCCAAAAGATGGGGGTGAGATAATTTGTATGGTGGGAGAGAACCAGAATGGAAAACTGGCTGGTCATTGTTTAGAATGGCATTATGAGTTGGATGGACTCGAGTGATTACCATTTAGGTGAGTTGACCATGACAATGAGCATTTTTTCAAGTTTGACCGGTTGAGTACATTGAGTTCTATGGTTATTTTATAGATGTTTGATTATGTAATGAGTCGATCCTTAGGATTTTGATCGAAGTAAGTTATAAAATTTGGTTGTGATGATTGTCTGTTTTTTTGGGTGATTCCATATTTTGGTAACCTTTAGTGTTTTAAAACAAAGTAAAATGGCACCCAGTGATTTGGTTCATTAGTGTGAAGAGGATAAGACCAATGGGGTTCTAATTGGATCATCCATGTTAGTATAATTCTACATGAGAAGTTTTCTTGTACTATATTTTTGGTAGTGTTACCTAGGATATCCTATGGGATTCTAGTGGTCAATGTGTGGTTTTGAGGATGATGTGTCTGAGATTACAATCTAGTTCATCTTGTGGATCACAATGAGAATGTTTTATTTGGAAAGGTTAAACCTTAAAGATAAGTGTTTGGAAGCATGGATATTTTCAAGTAGGATCATGGAACATGGTGATATATATGTGGGCCTAGTGGAAAGATATCACTACCCAGGATGATTAGTTATTCTCGGGAAGAGCAGCTTCTGGATGATATTATAATGGTATGTAGGTTATAAGATCACTATTTTCATGGAGGAAATTATTTGTTAATTTTTTTATTAAAATATTTTAGAATTCATCATTTAAATGTTCACTGGGGGTGTGGTGGACTCAAGGGTGTTCCGGTGGTTTAGAGAAAGAAAGAAAGGAAAACTAAACCAACCAGTGCAAGGTGCATGATTATGTAAAGCATAAAGACTGCCCAGGAAAACTGTAAAACATTGGATAACGGAATTATGCACAGTTGGCACATGATTTTTAAAAATGTGCTGACTCCCTAGGTAACTATGTGACACATCTTAACATAGATAGTTTCATGCACACTGTTTACGCACAATTTGGAAAACTATGCGGGTAAACCATGAATCCCATTTAAGTTGGAGAAAATACAATTTTTGCATCTCAGTATTTTAAGATCTCCACCTGATTTATTCACCCATTTATTCAATTGAAACCCTAATAACAAAAAAATCTACCCAAGCTTCCCAAAGGTGGTTCTCCTTCAATTCATGGCCACATGGTGCACCATTGGTTACGAATGGAAGCTCGGGGTAAGTCTAACTCTTTTCATGATTCCTTTTTCTAGATTAGGGTTTGTATTTAATCCCATCATATGAATCCTAATCCACTATTTTTATGATGGAATCGAGTATTGGGCTCCAAAGTTTACTTGGATCCTAGTCTAAGGCTACGATTAAGAATATGTTCATCATAAAATTCGAGTTAGATGGTATACAAGTTATATCCCATTTTAATGTAAATTTATGAATATGAGATTGTGTTATCATTTCCCATTTGTTTTTATTTTGGTCCTATAGTAAGATATAAGAAAATTAGTGTCTAAATAAATAGTTTTACCCCTCATGATTGCTGTTGTATGCATTGAGGATTATTAGACTGATTTAGGGGTACCCATGGGGTGCACCGACATTCCCAAACCTAGAAATTGATAAGGATAAGTGTGGAATTGATGTACGATAATGTGAATCCATGATGAACATGTTATTTTGGTTGGATGGCTTGAAAATAGAATATTGATATTTATGCTGAGGGACAATAATGGAAGAAGGTTATATTTGTCCCACGACATGAAAATGAGATTAATTGTTTTAATTCAGATCGTATCATTTGGATTATGAAATATATTGTAATTCCTAAGATGGTTAGTTCAAACGAAATGATTAATATGATAAATTGGTAATGTCTTGTTAATTGAGAAATATGATTAATGTGTTTTCATAATGTAATTTATTAATAAGCTAAACGTGTTAAAATATGTGAATTTTTTAATATGCATAATGGGATGGGAATGAGGATGATAGTTTGGATAAATGGGCCATGTAATGTAAATTGTAAATGTGTTAAATGGTTATAGAATAATATTATTTTTCATGTTGATTATTATAGATTGTGTTTTGAGTATTGTTATAATATTGTATGTGTATATAAATGGAAATAAGAATGTGCACATGGCCTAGTGCTGGGTTAAAGGATTGAGCCTCATCCCACATATAAGGATAGACTGATTCTCTAACCCCAACAAAGAATGCACTAGTTAGGGAGTCATACTGATTCCATAATCCCAAATCATTGTATTTAATGAGATTACCTAGACAAAGGCTCTAAGGTATGTGTAGTGTAATCTTATGAAATTTATACGACCAATGAGATAAGGAACTTTAATTATACCCTTATGCATGATAGTTGTCAGCATAGACCACTGTGTGAATGATGTAAAAGCATAACCCATGGTACCCATGATGAAAACGGATTATGTAATGAGATATCATAAAATTTGGAAGTGGTAATAAATACAAAAAATTGTTAAAGTAAATATTTTTTACTAATAGAACATGAGTTTTCCTTTTCTTAATTGTCAATTATTTCATACTTTTATGCAATATTTGTTTATATTGGATATTTTTTAGACACCATTGGTCATGTACTACTGAGATTTAATCACACCCTACATGGGATGTATTTACAAAGATGAGGAGAATTAATTATTTTTAGTTTAGATAAGGGAAAAGGCCCAGTTATAGGGAGTTTAGTTGGGAATGGAATATACATGGATACAAATCCAAACATGGGGATAGAACTATTTAGGGATTTAGCTGTTGTTTTTATCTGTGGTTTCCAATAGTTTTGGAACTATATAAAGACATGTAATTGTTATTTTTGGTTTGTGGTTTGTACCCAGTTTTGGGAAATGTTTTTTTATTCTTGTTTATAGGTTTTTACATTTTTTACACTATTTATATTAGAAAATGTTTTGGATATTGTTAATTGAATATTACCTTTTCAATTCTCTCTCTTTTTATAATAAATTGATGTTGTATTATATTTAATCCAATTCAATTCGGTTAAAAATTTTAGTTTTGTACTCATTTCTTTTATATGTAATTTTTTATAATTTATATCTATTTTTTATTTAAAACATTTTTACTTATGTGAAAGTATAAGGTGAACATAAACCATAATTAAAAGGACTTGAATGGTTCAACCCTCATGGGAGGTCCAACACAAGGCCTTTACTGGAACAAGTAAAGTGCCTGTTGGTAGCCAAGAGAGTCGACGAAGAAGTTCCCATTATAGTTCCCTCAAAGGTTGGGATAGGTGCACCCGCGTGGCCTATATTCCATTAGTGTGTGATGTGTATGGTCTTTGTTTTTGTTCTAGGAGACATATTAAACATTTTGATTTTTGTACCGCAAGGTCTCCACATCATGGATTCTATGTGGGAGATGGTTTTTCAACTGAAGATGAATTTGATCCATTCATCGCCTCCACGATCTTAGTTCATACATTGATACTTCATTACCTTCATCAAATTACACTATTGAATTTGTTCTATTTTCAAAGAGATATTTGTGATGGGATCCTGTCAAAAATAATCTTTAGAGATGGGGTCCTGTCGCAAATAGCACGTTGTAGAAAACAGTGTTGCAAAAACCATTTTTTGCGAAGGCCCTGTTGTAAAAAATGTTGTTTGGGATAGGGAGGTTCTCCATCAAAAATAAATCTCTGATTATATACATTATATATAAATAAACATTTTTCTGACGGACCCGTCACAAAAAAAGTATTTTCAATGGTCCCTTGGTACCATCACAAATACTATTTAAATATATATTTTCAAACTATTTGCAACGGAATCCCATCAAAACATGCCTCATCACAAATAATTACCAAAGTAAAAAAATATTTAATAAAACTATAATTAATGAAAAAATAATATTAACATTATTAGAATAATAAAAAAATTTAAAAATTAAAATTCATAATATTCACAAAAAATTTAAAAAATTCATAAAATACTATTATTATAATTATTAGTAAAATAAACAAACATTAAAAATATAATACTAAAAAAATATTTAATAAAATTATGATTATTGAAAAAATATTATTAATTTTATTAAAATATTAAAAAAATATTAAAATTTTCAATATTGAGAAAAAAAATATATAAAAAATCATAAACTATTTTGATTATTATTAGTAATATAATCAAACATTAAAATAATAGTAATAATAAAAAATAAAATATTAAAAATAAAAAAAATTATATTATGCAATATTCGCACCAATATAAAAGAAAAAAAACTGAAAATAGTTCATATTTCAATAAATCTTGTATTCAAATGTTTTTAACGTAAAAAAAATCACTGGGGGTCATCTTTTGGAGGAGTGGAGGAGCTGTAAAAGACATTGGGGGAAACTCCATCCCTAAACTACGAGTCATACAACACATTTAATCAATCTAATCGTGATGCTGCTACTGCCATCGATGCATCTCTTCATCGTGATGTTGTTGTTGCTGATTTATCTCTTCATGCTACTTCTGAAAACTCACTATAAGCTCATCCCGAGTTCACAACTGCTCCTAATACTGTGAGACAGAAGATGATGCCTCTCCACGAGCTCCTCTCGAGCTGGATGCCGATATCGCAGCAGTACCATAATAAGTACCAGGAGTCATATGAGAGTAGATCCCAACTACTCGGACCTTCTCAAAAGCCATACTGAGTCACCTACATCCATGCCACCTCGTCGAAATGGTGGGTATTGGTCTGAACAGTTACCTCGTCCTGACTCCCAGCCTGTGTCTGAGAGGTCACATCCTCACATGAATCCTTCAATTCCAATTTGAAATTTAATTTCGGAAAATATTATATGCAGTTAATTTCCAAATTTAAAAAATAATAATACTAACCAAATTTGACACTGACAATCTCCTCTAATCTCTCAAATGGATGGATCACTGTACATCCTACAATAAACGTCATACTCTTTAATATCGGGATGCTCGACTGCCTATAAAAATAGAAAATAAACTGTTTATATTTTATGTTATATAAATTATTTAAAAAATATACTTACCAAATGCACTATATGCGTACTGAATAAAAGACTACTAGCTCGATGCGTCACCTCCTATCTCCCCCAGTTCTGCTTTCCCACTGAAGACCTCCTCTGAAATCCACCACCTAACCAGTGTAAACATAATCCATCCCAAACATGAGTTGTAATGTACTCTGGTTTGTGGGCTCTACACGACTCATCAAAATCAGTCACTCCTACTTTCTCAATTGTCGTCCTTATCAAATTGTGCAAAAACTAACAGAAAGGGTCATGCTTAGACACCTCACATGTCGCATGGATAGTGTCACACATTCTATCATTGATGGGATACCATAAACCCTACAAATAATTTATTATATCATGTTATTAATAAAATAAAGTTCAAAATAAAAATTATTTATTTAGGCACCAACTAATGATTGAACATGCTGAGCTGCACATCGACAACAATTTGTTCCCATGTGATCGATGGATGAGAAAAATAATTGCATAAGATAGTGCTCCCTTGTTCAATATCTACATGAACAAAACTATGAAAAAAGAATAAATAATCAAACAATTAGTATATATATAAATAAATTAATGAAAGATAAGTAAAATATAAAGGTTACCATACCTCCATGTGCGTGGATTGAAGCCAATATGTGGACATTTCTTAGGGATAGGGTCATGAATCATTAGTCACACAAGATCGCACCCCCTCTACATACCCCCTGAACCGGCAGTAGGCTAAGCATCGTATGATCCCAAATCCCCCTCATCCAAAGGTAGCTCAGACACCGGTAACTCAAGAAATAGATTTGGATCCATCTAAAACACAAAATTTTTATTGTTAGCAGATAGTTGAAAATAACTATGAAATGTAGATATATATTAGTTATGATTATAACCAGGATTTAATTGTGTTAATGTTCACCTTCATCATCATCTTCATATCTGATGATATTAATGTCTTTATATTCTTCCTTTCCATCATCAATATCTATATGAGTTTTATTTTTATCATCTCTTGTCATTTCAAATTCATTTGTAACATCATTAACATCTTCATCACCATCGACACTTAATTATGGGTTATCATCATCAATATTCACGTCTCTTTGTGAAAAAGATGGATTTTGAGCAGTCACTTGAAAAATTTCAATTTCTTCCACTTTAGTGGAACCATATTCAGTTTGAGTAAACTAATTTTCCAAATATTTATTTTTTTATTATGCTCCTCCAATCACTCAGGTCTCCTGAAGTAGAATAGTACTTTGCATAATAAATTTGATGTGCCTGTTGATCCAGTAAAAATAGTTCATTTACAACAAGAAGACTTTTATATTTAATATCAACAATTCCATGAGTTGGATGAACATGCAAGCCTATCTCAGTATCGAACCACCGACATTTAAACATCATTATGTAATTCTGTCCTAGATAACATAGATCAATAATTTTATCTAGAATGCCATAAAAATCAACTTTAGTTTCTATATGATTCGATCCTCTCAAAAAAACTCCAATGTTCATTGTTTTTTTGATTCCCCATATGCATGTATATGAAATCAAAAACCATTCACCTTATATGCATTATAATATTTAACTATTTTGGATGGTTGGTTACTCAATATACACAGTCGCTTATCAATTTTATCAGCATGTTGAGACACCTAAAAATTTGTAAAACAATTATCAATATAATAAATATTAAAATAAATTAATATTAAGACATCCATAATTTATGTTACCAGTTTTTGAAAACATTGATAATTTTTTTTTCCTGCGCTCTTCAAGATCAGTTGATGTAATTTGTGGAAGGTTTTTCTTGATATGATTATCATATAACCTAAAAATAAAATATGTTTACATATAGTAACATAAATTATAGAATAAGTGATTGAAGCACTCATAGTAAAAATGATGTCATTTCTATAAAGTTGAGCAGAACATATGTATGAGATCTATGATGTTCATCATTTGAAAGACATCATTCTTGAACTCCACCGAAGCTAAGATTTTCCTGATTAAAAATTGATAATTTATTGTCCATTTCATCACTAACATTTCCATCATTTCTTCCCATGCAGGGTTGTTTTGAGGGATATTCAGATTAAAAATAATGAGAGTAGAAAAGTCAATTTCCTCTTGCAAATAAGCTTCAGTAATGGATTTTTCAACTGACTCTTTGTTGCGTACATTTTTCTTCAATTTCAGCATGCATATCTTGAATGGGTACATCCATTGCAACTATAATGGACCTCTAGATTAAGCTTCATGTGGAAAATGTAATATCAGATGCTCTATTGATTCAAAAAAAGCTGGTGGAATGTTTTTTCCAGTTTTTATATAATTACAGCAACATCTTCTTCCAGTTTTCTTAGTGCATCGTAATTTGTTGTCGCTGTTCAAATGTCTGAAAAAAATATAAAATTTCTATTATAAAATACCAAATCATATAATTCAACAAAACACTAAATCCAATTGGAATAAGTCTTTCCATTATAACATGACAATCATGACTTTTTAATCTGGTAATAGGACCATTCTTAATACATCTTCCCAAATTGGAAGCATAGCCGTCTGGAAGTCTCAAATCTATAATCCAATGACAATATAATAATCAAATCTCATTGGACAGTGTATCAGCTGCTTTTAGATTCATTAAAATCTGTGATCTGACATTTTCAAACATTTCAAGTTTTGGTCGCCTTCAAATTTGGGAAATATTTAATAGCGATTTTACAGTATCTTGGGTTTTACCTGGTGTATCCAAAACTGTATAAAATAAATTATCAAAACAGTTCTTCTCGATTTTCTTGACATCCAACATGTGGCAGACCAACAAATCAGGACAACATGGAAGATCCAAAAAGATTCTCTGTTTTATCCAATTATGTTCTTTCCCAAAGCCATGAATTTTCTATCGGTTTACTATTGGCCCAAATGTGATGGGAGGAAATGAAAATACAACTAATTTTAACTTTGTACCTGAGATCATTTTTAGAGGTTCATCACTTTCATTTTTCCCTTTTCTGAAATGAGATTTCTTCCTTTAAAAAGGATTATCGGTTGGAAGAAATCTGTGATGACAGTCTAAATAGTAAGTTTTTTTTCTATTGATATGTATAAATGCTTTTTTGTCTTTCATACAGTAAGGACATGATTTTGGAGCTTCTGTACTCTAGACATATAACAACCATATACTAGAAAGTCACTAATTGTCCACATCAAGGCAACTTATAATGTGAAATTTTGTTTCACAATAACTTCATATATACTAAAACCATTAATCCACAATACATTTAACTCATCAATCAATGATTTCAAATAAACATCTATATTATTTTTTAGATGTCCTGGGATTAATAAGTTCAAAAAGATATAGGGATCAATCATCAAAATCCATGGAGGGAAATTTTACAGAGTTATAAATACATGCCAAAATGAATACTAACTACCATAAGAACCAACGAGACAGAAACCTTCAGTAGAAAGACCCAATCACACATTTCAGGCTTCTAAAGCAAAAGACCGATGCAGACGGTCCAAATGTTTCCATGAATCAACATCAAATGGATGATTGAAGCTTTTATCGGCTGAAATATTGGTTTTGTGCCATGACATCATTGACGATGTGTTTGGAGAAATAAAATAAACATTGCAGCCTAGGTGTAAGGGGAAAATATCTCAACTATTTTTGAGGAATCGATCCAGACTTCCCTAGTTGAGCTTCTTTAAACCCAGATTGTCCACAAGTGGGAAAAATATCCAATGAATTATTTTCAATAGAATATAAATGCAATCATTTGAAAATGCATTAATCTTACAATAACTAAGGCCCAAATTACAAACCAGCCTCTTACTCTCGTTGTAATTTGCAGGCAACACATTTCTTTCAGGTAACCGTGTTTTAACCAAAGAAAATATCCTATCAAAACAGTTTATTGACATTGCATTGTCTAATTTAATAGCCATAAATTTGTCAACCGATTTAAATTTTTTTATCTTGTAACTAGGATATAATTCATCCTCATCAGACCTAAAAAACTTATAAAATTCAAATGGTTCTAAATCAAGAGTTAAATCAATATCATCTTGAGTTTTAGTTTGTTGAACAGATGGACTTGTAACATCATGTACTAAATTTTGAAACCATGGTGGATCTAGAATAAAGTTACTAGTATCTTTTCTGAAACTACATTCACCATGTTGATACCAAAAAACATACCCTGGTTGAAAACCAAACCACAAGAGATGTCCCCCCAACCTTGTCTAATGTGTCAAACATTCTCAAAGAACATTTTTTACAAGGACACTTAAGTGTGCCTTCTGAAACATATTTTGGTTTTAATGATGCAAATCATAATAAAGCTTCAACGCCCTTAATATATACATGATTTAAACCAGAAATTTTTGTATTTCTGTGTTGATTTATCCAAGCACGATCATCTAATAATGATTGATATCAATTTCCGTGTTCCATATTTTTCTACAAAATATAAAATCACTAATGTTTTTGAATAATTTGATATTATAAAAACACTATCTGAAAAAAAAGATAAATAATTATAAATAATTCATAATAATTTCCATTAATTTTGGGTGACACAATTTCCAGTGGATTGATGACTACTCTTCTGTCCGACAGCTCATTTACATGAAAATTTCTATCACTGAAATCCTAATGGAAAATATTCTCAGAGGTACGCATATTAATTCTCATGCATACGAGAATGTATAAGCATACCTAAGAGAAGATTATTTATTGTGATTTTAGTGTGAGAAAGACATAAGTAAATGAGATATCGGATAAAAGAGCCCCCTTTTTATCGATGAATCATCTTCTTATAACTATCACCGCCTGAATACATTATAAAAAAATTAGTCTTACGAATACAAATCCAAACTCCTGCATACAAGATTGGATATGCATACATAAAAGCATACTTTTAATAATTTTTTAAGTCGGTAAAAGTTGAAAGAAGAAGTGTCATCGAGAAAAAGAAGGGTCGTCAGTCTACCGGAAATTGTGCCATGTTTTTACAAGTTTTTACAATTTATTACAATTGATATTATTACTAATTATTATTGATTATTACTAATTATTCATATTTATTACTAATTATTCATGTCTATTACTAATTATTCTTAATTAATACTAATTATTCTTAATTAATACTAATTATTCATTATTAATACTTATTATTCTTAATTAATACTAATTATTCTTATTTATTACTAATTATTCTTATTTATTACTAATTATTCCTATTCACTACTAATTATTCCTAATTAATACTAATTATTCCTAATTAATACTAATTATTTATAATTAATACTAACTATTCCTAATTAATACTAATTATTTCTATTTATTACTTTTTATTACTATTTATTATCAATTATTCATATTTAATCCCAATTATTCTTAATTATTCCTAAATAATCCTAATTAATTGTAATTAATCCTAATTAATCATAATTAATCCTAATTATTTTTAATTTATCCTAATTAATCCTAATTATTAATAATTAATACTAATTATTACTAATTGTTACTAATTATTGCTAATTATTACTAAATATTACTAATTATTACAAATTATTACTAATTATTACTTATTATTACAAATTATTACTAATTATTACTAATTATTACTAATTATTACTATTTATTACTATTTATTACTATTTATTACTATTTATTAATATTTATTACTATTTATTACTATTAATTACTATTTATTACTTATTATTACTAATTATTACTATTTATTACTAATTATTACTCATTATTAGTAATTATTACTAATTATTACTAATAATTACTAATTAAAACTAATTATTAATATTTATTACTATTTATAACTATTTATTACTAATTATTACTAATTATTACTAATTATTACTAATTATTACTATTTATTACAATTTATTACAATTTATTATTATTTACTACAAATTATTACAAATTATTACTATTTATTACTAATTATTGCTAATTATTAATACTTATAATTTATTATTAATATTTATTACTAATTATTTCTAATTATTACTAATTATTACTAATTAATACTAATTATTACTAATTATTACTGATTATTACAAATTATTACTAATTATTACTAATTATTTCTATTTATTACTATTTATTAATAATTATTACTAATTATTGCTATTTAATTGTAATTATTGTTATTTATTCGTAATTATTGTAAATTATTCATAATTATTTTTATTTATTCGTAATTATTGCTAATTATTAATATTTATTCCTAATTATTAATATTTATTCCTAATTATTGCTATTTATTACAATTTATTGCTAATTATTCCTATTTATTACTATTTATTCTTAATCATTACTATTTATTACTCTTTAGTCCTAATTATTACTATTTATTAATAATTATTACTAATAACTACTAATTTTTCCTATTTATTACTAATTATTCTTAATTATTACTATTTATTCCAATTTATTAATAATTACTCCTATTTATTACTAATTATTCCTAATTATTACTAATTATTCCCAATAATTATAAATTATTCATAATTATTACTATTTATTTCAAACTATTCTTATTTATTTCTAATTATTGCTATTTATTTGAAATTATTGCTATTTATTACTATTTATTGCTAATTATTCCTAATTATTTTTAATTATTCCTAATTATTACTAATTATTACTAATTATTACTAGTTATTACTAATTATTCTTGTTTATTACTAATTATTCCTATTTATTACTAATTATTCCTATTTATTACTAATTATTAAAAATTACTTCTAATAATTTCAATTTATTATTACAAATAAAAACTGATAACAAAACAATTTAAATCTAATTTAATTACAACTATTCAAAAATAATTAAAATTAAAAAAATTAAAATAAATTCTAAATTAAATAAAATATAAATACCTTTAAACTTGATCTCCTATTGATGTAGACGGCTTCACAAGTTTTTCGTGAAGAAAAAATAACTCTCACAAATTTTCACTCTGAAAATAGAGTTCAGAGAGAGAGAAAGAGTGAGAATTGGGAAGAAAGTTTGAAAAACCGGATTGGGGTATATATAGGTTGGAGTAGTGGCGACGAGACTATTTGCGATGGGCTACCCATCGAAAATAGTATTTGTTGCGACGGGTCCCGTCGCTAGAACCTTCGCCTACATTAATTAGAGTCGGCGGTTAAAGGAGTATTTGTGATGTGTCCCATCACAAAAGGTACCTACCGACACACATTTTGCGACAGGAGAACATCCTGTCGCCAAAACCTATTTACCGCTGCCAGGTATTTACAACGGGACCTTTCACAAATACCTTTCGACAGATGAACTATTTTCGACGGAGCGATTCCCCCATCGCAAATATCCTTTCCGCGGTTTGGCGTGCAAACCACGCCAAACTTTTTGTGAGGGGACGCCAAATCCCGTAGCAAATAACAATCTATTTGCGACGGGTAGAATCCACTGTCACAAATAATCTCTAGGACGTGCTATTTGTGATGTGATTACATCCCGTCGCAAAAGGCTATTGTTCTCGTAGTGTTAATCAATTATCCATCTATGGATTCTTCATCTCGCACACTAAAATTTTGAGGTCCCGCGCATTTTTTTTCCGCTTCCTGTGCATCTCATTCATCCTACTTCCTCCATTTTGACCAGTATCACCTTATTCCATCCAGATACTCCAATTTCTATGGTTTCAATATCTTTTAAGTGATAATATGTCATCCTTTAGTTATTTTCTCTTCCTTCTGCTCGTTGTCTTCCTCCATCGGGCCAACCCAAAACATTCATCTCCTGCTCTTTTCCCTCATACTATCTGCCCAGTAGCATCACTATATCCTCCTTCTAACCTACCTATATCTTATGACTTTTTGTTTTTCTATTTTGTTACTGTTGTGTTTTAATAAATGTTATAGTGACTATTTCTCAATGGCATTTGATTTCTTGTTCACACCATTGATAAATTTTTAACACAATATTGTGTTTAAAAAGGGGGTTACAATCTAACACCATTTGTTTCAAACCAACAATGTGTCATTTTTTTGAAACTGCTAATATTTTTTGACACTGGCAGTTTTCACCAACAGTGGGTACGTTTTCTTCACTATATATAATATGCCATTGAAAGTTCCAATGATGTGTCATTTTGACACCGTTTGCCTCCAACAAATGGTGTATTTTTATTATTATTTTCTGATGTATATTATTTGTTTTAGATCTATTAAAGCCATTGGTTGGGCCTCTTCTTTGTCAATTATGTTGTTTCGTGCGTTATTTTAATTTTTTAAGATTAATGTTCTTATTTTTGTATAAGATTCAAATTCTGTTTCAGTACAAATGTTTATATTTTATTTTATTTATTTTAAAAGATGGAAGTAGTTCTATTCTTATGTTTACCTATTTGGTTATAGTACTGAACTTTAATTCATCCATTTTTTTCATTTCTAATATCATCCTTGTTTTTGGAAATAGAGAGATACGAGACACCGTCGTAAAACCAGCAATGAGTCATCTTTTATTGATCTTTTCGAAACCTTTTATCACATTATTCATTGAATTTTTTTTAGTTTTTATTAAATCATTATAGTTTTCCTAAAATGACAAATATATGTAAAATGTGTTTCACACTACCATACATGTAAACTGGTGTGTCATTGACCCAGCGCTAGATATCCATTGGTGATTCATGACAACGTTAGTTCAAAATTTATTTCAAATATTTTTATTTTATCATTTTCAGTTAAAGTTATTATATATAAATACATTTTTAATTTATTAATATTTTATTCAAATATTCTTCCAACATTATTTTAAATTAATTATATCTTTTTTTCAATGGCATGACCTAATGTAGATTTTTCTTTACAATGTATTGATTTTCACAACATTCTGTTGAATGATTATTATATAGGGGTGTGTTATTATTTCATTTAATTTTCATTTGTGTTTTTTTTAAATATTAGTTTTAATATATTAAACATTATTTTTAATATTTTATTAATAATATTTTTTTACTATGTTTTATGCCCAACATGGCTTCAAGTAGAATTAAGGTAATAGTGATGTTCATGTTATTTTTTTTATTCTCTAAAAAGTGTCATGAAGAGATTTGATATTGGAAAACTCTTTTAGACCTCAAATCTAATGCTTCTTGAGAATGCTTCAAGTATTAAAAAAAGTAATTGTATAGATTAATCAAGATTTAACATTTGATAATTCATTCTATTATGATACTAAATACTCTCATACTACTTTAAAAGCATGATCAAGAAACTTATTCACCATATGTTGTTTTCTCGGATCGTATAAGATCATCATCGTCCATATCTTCCATACATATTGTGATCATGGAACATGATCTATATTGAAATTCGTTATCATCTTCTCAACTTATTCTTTCATTTGTGTTGTATTATTTTTCTCCATTATAATTCTTCCAATCCCTTGTTTGTATTCTTGAATTTGGTTTAAGATTTTATCATTCAAAATATTTCCTTGGGTTATTCCTCACATCTAAAAGGAAGGTTATTTTACTCCTCTCAGTCCAAAGGTATGAAGGTTGTGACTCCTTAGAAAGACAGGGGTTATACATCCATATGAAAAAGGTATGTGGGGTTATACTTCTAGATGAAAAATGTACATAAGATTATGCCACCAGGTGAAAATGGTACATTTGTAATTCTTGTAATCGAGTTATTACGCAGAGCAATAAGTTAGTATATGGTGCATTCCAATATACTTGAGGAGTAGAGGAGATTGAAGAGAGAACTTTTATCTTGAAATCTGGACCTCTATAAAAATTTATTGTGCTTTTTTCTTTCCTTTGCAACATTTAGCATTTCATTTATAACTCTAATAAATTTAATATTGGTAATAATAAATAAAAACCACTATTCACACCCCCTTAGTCTTATCTTCCACACTAAGAGAACCTATAATTTGTTTTAAAGGGTGGTTCTTATTTATTGATTTGGTTTTAATTTTTATCATTATATATTTTTGAACTAACCATTATCCTAGACCTAAATGTCAAATTAAATGATCCACATCACTATTATGGATAATCCGAGATTTGAGATGTTAAATCCAATCAAACCCCTCACTTAAATGGAAGTGATTATGCCTAGTGGAGAGATATAATTGAGGAATTCCGTAAAAAAGTTGGTCTAAAATATTGGGGTGTTAGGTTAAAACTTATAAATTACCTAATGTTGATGTAGAAAATTTTACTGGTAATGAGGCTGTTGAATGTGTTTTAAATTAAAAATTTAAGAACTTACTGTGCTTTTCTTTGAGTAGAAATATGTGTAGTCATATTTCATCTTGCAAGAGTACTTCTGGAATTTGTAGGAATTTAGAATTCACTCACCAAGGTACTAACAAGTTATAGATAACTATGTTACTTATACATTGAACTAAATTGAAATAGTTAAAGATGAATGATCAAATTAGTATAAACGATATGTACAATAGATTATCAAATATTTTCTGTAGCATGGATGCTCTAGGAGAAACCATGATGAATGAATACCGCATTGATATAATGTTATGAGCTTTAATAAAAAAAGGAATTAAAAGAAAGTAACTATTAAAGAAATCAAGGACTTTAATGAATATTCCTTGGATGAGTTGATAGTACCATTACTGTAATACGTGATGGAAATAAAGAATGGAAATACTGATGATCGTGATAATATAAAAGGTATAGAATTTAAATCAAATGTAAATGTTATTAATAATTATTTATATTTTGAGTTACACAAAAGTGGGAAGGATGAAATTAAAAATTTCACCAAAGGTATATACAACTACATGAAGGGTATACAAGGATTCAAAAAGATTCATAGAAGATATTATTCAATAGATGATAGAAGAATTTGTAAAATAGGCTACAAAAATAACTGTGATGATTCAGAATTAGTTTGATATGAGTGCAGGAAAAAGAGGCACATAAAATCAGAATTTTTAAAAGTAAATGAATAAGGAAAGTATATGAAATAAAAGAAGTAATTGATAATAAATAAATATGGAATGAAGAATGGCACATCATGCTGGATGAATTTGTATAGAAGAGTCAGACTCAAGTTATGTTGGTTTTGAATGTGAAAAGGAGTGGTCAAATCTATGTGTGATGGAGTCTACTGTAAATATAGAAACCAATAATTATAATTAATCTTATCATAATGAATATGATATGGAAAATGAAATTAAATATTTAACTTCTCATAATTAAAAATTTTAATGTGACATATTAATAATGGTTATTCTGTATAGGAAATTACGAAGAGAAAATAAGAATATCATAAAAGAAAATAAAAAAACTAAATCATTACGTTTTAATAGATATAGAACAAAAAAATGTTATAGATGTTGAACTGAAAAAATTCAAAGATGATAATATCAAAATAAAATATTTATATATAAAAATTATAAATATCAACACAAAAGATTTAAATTAGTTAGTGATGATTTAGATAAACATGAAAAGTAATTCACGCATCTTAAACATGAAAAATAAGAAACATAGAAATTATAGATCATGTTCAAATATGAAATTTTATGATAATCTAGATGTTTTCTAGAAAGGGAATGAAAACATTAAAAAGGAAATCACTATATAAAATGAAACATTATCTACCTTTTTTCGAGGTGAAGATAAATTTTATAAAATATTTTTTATGAAAAAACCCAAATATGATAAAAAGGGTTTTCAATATTATAATAAATTTCCTTAGATGTATATGAATTCTTTTGTTAAAAAAAGAGATGGAAATATTTAAAATTTCCAATACTTCAAGTGTAACATGAAAGGGGGTTATGAAAATTAATTTTTGTTTATATTTTCTCATTCTTTAGGTCATACTAATACTTTTATCTATAAAAATATGTCTTTTTGATTACCCTATAATAAATGTTTCACATCTATCTTGTAGCTAATATTTTTGTACTAATCTTGGTAGACCCATACTAGTCTATGTAGAAAACAACCATCTTCTTGATTTGTTTTTGTAGGAATACTACCTGAAAGATTCCAAATACTCATGGTTTATGGACATGCATGGGCTCCAAAAGGAATGTTCAAATCCATTGAACCTAAGATGGTCACTATGTACTGATTAGTTTTTTTAATAATTCATCATACTATCTACTATAATATAATTTTATGTTATCTCGTATAAAATATCTGATATTAAAAAGAAAATAGGTTACCCCTATTTCAAGGAATGTCCTTTAATTTCTATCTATTTTGACTTAGCTTTTTAATGTGTTGTAGTTTACATAGTTCAATATTTAGTTCTGAATATGATAATTATATGTTTTTATAACATCTAAAGTGTTATAAATGCATGGATCTATATTTATTTATTGATTCATGAATTTATGCATTGTTATCCATTGTTTTATATTTGAAATATTTTAATTCTATGTATGTTTTAATGTGTTTTAAACAATTTGTTTGTATACACATAAATTTTCATAGTCTGTTTGAAATATTTTTTTTCAGCTACTATCAAGGAGAATAATTTAATACTTTTCTAAATATCCTATGTGCATTATATTTAATATTTTCATTATTCTTATTTGAAATTTGTTTTTGGAATCCTGAATTATTTCTAAATAAAAAAATTATTTTAAAAATTATTAAATTTTGAAAATAATTTTTTTTTGATTTTTTTTAAAATCTAATAATTATATGCTTTAACTAAGGGGGGGGGGGTTATTTTTTAAAAAAAAATTAAAAATTTTGTTTATTTATTGTAAAAGTATTTTGTTTCATCTGATTTGTTCATGAAAAACAGTTTTAAATTAAATATAACAATGTTTTATTAATTTTTTTAGTTTAAAACGAATATGTAAAAGGATTATATCTTTTTTTTTGTGAAAATGATATGTTAAATACTGATCAATATTTTTAATGATAATTAGATCATTCTGGGTGAATATTTCTTTCCTAAAATAACACAGACTCAATCTTTCCTTCATTGAGTATTGATTTTTTTTTTCACTTTTACACTGGTTGATTTTTGTTTTAAAGTGAGTAACTGTTTTATAATATATTATATGTTTCGAATTAAGAATGCTGAAATATTTTCTATTTCATTACACAATTATTGTTTCATTAAACCTATTCAACATTTATTTTTTATTATTATGTAATTAAAATTTATATATTATATTTTATTACATTCTATTAAATGATAATTTTTAATCTATGCATTTATTTTTTTATCTTTCACATGTTTTTCTATTTAATTAATATTTTTTTATTTTATCTAATAAAAATTAGTGCATCATGTTTTAAAGTTGTTTTATTAAACAACAACTTTGTCTTATCTTTATGATAATTTACTTTTTGATAAATTTTAAAAATGGGGTGAAGGGTTTTGAAGATTTAATATTTTTTTATATGGTTTGAAATTTCAATAAATATTATGTTTTTAAATTTTAAAAAAGGGGGATATTATTTGTAATTGAGTATTTATGTTTTAATTCTCTTTTTTTGATAAATTACAGTTGTATAAGATTTAATTTAATTTAATTAAATTGTATTCATAAATTTATTTTATTATTAATTTCATATATATTTAATGGATTATAATTTATATATTTTATTTTGATATATAAAGAGTTTAGTCCTATGTGAAATTCTGAGGTGAACCTCAACAACATTTTAGTGTTTCGGAATTGGTCAACCCTCATGGGTGGTCTAACACATTAGGATAGCACAAGGCCTTTACTAGATCGATTATAGTGCTAACTAGAAGCCAATTGGGCCTCTGAAGAAGGTCCTATCATAGTTCCCACATAAGTTGGGATATGTGTGTTTTCATTGCCCGCATGCATTACTTGTGTGATGTATAAGGGTTGTGATTTAATTTTGGTGAAGGAATGATATGTTTTAGCTCGTTTACTTCAAGGTCTCCACATCGTGTTTTTGATGTGGGATGTTGTTTTTCAAATGAGAATGAATCAGATCCATTAATCACTATCTTGATCTCACTTTATCCATTAGATATTCGTTACCCTCATCCCATTTTTCGATCACCCCTTTTTTTATTATTCATCTTGCACACCAATTTGTTTATGTCCATCATATTTTTTTCTCTTCCCAAGTAATTCCTTAATCATCTTCCATTGATCATGACTGGTGTCACCTTATTCTTTATAGAGACACAAATTTCTCTACCATCAATATCTTTTAAGAAATCATCTATCGACCTTCGATTATTTCCTCTTCCTTGGTATCATTTTCATCTTCTAGTAGATAGACCCATAACAATCTTTTTCTTCTCGTTTCCTCGTATTATTTTCCAGTGGCGTCACTATATTCTCCGACTACCCTACCCAGGCTCTTCTTACATTATATTTTTTTAAATTTTGTTTCTTTTCTTTTTATCTTGAAATTATAGTGACTATTGATCAATGACATTTCAATTATTTTTAAAAACATTGAATTTTTTTTAACACACCATTATGTCTGACAATGGTGTGACATTTTGACACTATGGGATTCTAACAAGCTATGTGTTATTTTTCTCTATTGCATGATATTGGTATTAGCTCTCTTCAGTCCTTTGGTTGTGTCTCTTCTTCATCATTTTTCATGTTTCTTATATTCCATTAATTTTATTAGTTTAATTTATTATTTTTGAATAATATTATAATTATTTTTATATGAAATATTTTATATAGTATTATATTTATTTAAATATATATAAATAGTTCTATAATTATATTTATTTATTTAATTATATTATTGAACATAAATTGTTCCAATTTATTTATTTCTAATATTATCCTAGTGTTTGGATGTTCTATGATATGAGACACCATTGGATCCTAATAGTGTGTCATAACTCACTGTTGGAATCTAACAATGGGTCATCTATTGTTGCTCTCTTTAAACCATTTTATGATATTATCCATGGAATTGTTTTTATTTATCATTAAATAATTTTAGTTCTCATAAAATAAAAATGTTATAAAAATTATTTTTGAAACCACCAAACAATTCTAACGGGGTGTCAGTGAAACATCTCTAGATATCCAACGGTGATCCACGACACCCTTAGTTGAAAATTGATTTCCTAATTTTTTATTTTCTCATTTTCTATTAAATTTTTTTAAATCTAATTACATTATAAATTTATTAATATTTTATACAAATATTATTATAGATTTGTTTAAAATAAATTATACCATTCAATCAAGGACATGTACTTATTCAAGTATTTATTTATTATTCTATTATTTTCACATCATTTTGCGGCATGTCTTATATATAGAGTTTTATTATTATTTATTTTAATTTTAATATATAAATTGATAAATATTACTTGTATTATATTAAACATTCATTATAATATTGAATTAATAATATTTTTTCCACTATTTTTTATATCCACTAAGACTCCAACAAAATTAAGGTAACAGTAACAATCATAATATATTTATTATTCTCTAATAAGTATCATATAGGGATTTGAAAGTTACATGATCTTATAGATATCTAATTTAATTCATCAGGATAATTCTTCAAGTATAAAAAATTTTACCTGTGAAGATTGACTATGTTTTTCATTTTGAAATTCATTCTACGAGGATACTAAATAGTCTTATTTTTTCTCTGAATGTATGACCAAGAAAAATCTTAGAGAACAGTTATTTTTCTGTGATCACAGAAGGTCATCATCATCTACATATTACATACCTAATTTTATCAAGAAACAAGAACTGATTTGACCATCTTTAACATCTTCTCAAGATCATGTATCATTTCTTTTGTATTATTTTATCTGTTTTACTTCATCTAATACCTTATTTGAATTATATCATCTGTTTTATGCTTTATCCATCCAAAATATGTCGTTGGGATATTCCTCCTATCTAAGAGGATGGATGAGTTATTCCTCCCTAAAAATGGTAGGAAGGTTGTGACTCCTTATAAATCTATGGGTTATACCTCCATGTGAAAAAAGTATGTGGGGTTATACCACCAGGTGAAATAGGTATGTGGGGTTATACCCCCAGGTGAAAAAGTTTCATATGTAATTACTGTAATCGGGTTATTAACCCCTATAAAAAGTAAGGATATAGTGCATACCTATCTCCTTAAGGAGTAATGTATATTGAAGAGAGGACTAGGAACTTGAGATCTAAACCTCCATAAAGATTTATTATGTTATTTTTCTTCTTTCCTATAAAACATTAAAATTTTATTGTATATCTCTAATAAATTTAAAATTGTTAATAATAAATAAAAATGACTATTCACCCCCCTCTAGTCACCTCTACCATACTAATACCACTAAAAGAGAATTTTTATGGTAAATAGGGTGTAAAATCTCCATGTGACTTATTAGACCCTCACTACTAGTTGGAAACCTCTAGAATATAAGGAGGAATGATTTAGATCATGTGGTGACTTGAATAGGAGAACTAGTTTAGTGTATTCTGAGTCAATGATGTTACAACATTGCTTATTATAGTGATTTTCTTCTAACTAAGTGAATGATGATGTTTTCAACAACATAATTCATACATGGATATTTTTCAAACTTAATTTCACAATTGAGTATAAAATTAACATTAATTTAATTTCATGATTAAAATTTGGGGATAGTAAAATACCCAATATAAAAATTAAATTAAAAGTACACAATAATAGACTTTTTAACAACAAAACACAAGCATATTGAAGAATATTATTTGAATGGTAACTATTGCATAAAATATTAAACTCTTTTCATTATAGAATAATATGGATACAATACCATAAAAATTATAGAGATTATGAAACCACTGGAAAATGTATTTTTACCAATATAATTTTACAAAACAAGTATAGATATTTTGAATCAGATTTTATTAAATCGAACAACACAAACAATTCCAATTTATAAAATGATAAAAACATGATAACAAATTAATGAAAAGTAATAATAATAAGTAAATGTATCATATAATAAACTATAAAAAGATAAAAAAAACCCCACATTATTGATTATTTATATGTATCTTACGTGAAAATATTATTTATCATTGAAATAAGTTAATAAAAACTCTTAAAGGTTTTGCATAAGAGAAAAATACCAGTTAACACTTTAAAATATTCAATTAAATATTTTCAAACTCACACACTGAGTAATTCCAAGATTTTGAGGCCTATAAAACGTCAATGAATGTAGAATAAATTTTTTTTATATATTATACTATGTATAGTCAATTTATTAAAAATAATTGAATAAGAAGAAAATAGTTCATTGTATGATCAATCTGATACCACTGATATGTTTGGGATGGGATTTTTACTTTATGAGGGGTATACCATTTAAAATAATTAGATGTTTGGATTAATCGCTCCCAAAAAATAATTTTTTAATAATTTATTTCATAACATTTTTTATTTCATGTATGGAGATAAATTAATAACTAAAAAACAGTGCATCGTATGAGAAATTCGAGACAACTATTAGGTCTAAGATGCAGTGTTTATCCAAGGTGGGGCTTAAAATTTGTATAAGTCAAACTTTTGGATGGATCAATCATAGTAAAATCATTTTTATTTTTAGATAATTATTTTTTTAGTTGTTAAATTAATCATAAACTAATATCTCAATAATGGTGCATTGTATGAAAAAAAGAGACCACCTTTGGTTCAAAAATGGGGTTTTTTCCTTAGTAAGGCTATAATTTTTATAGATAATAGGCATATTGATTAGGTCACCAATTATTTTTATTTATTAGATAGTTAAATTTAATATTTTATATATTTTATTTAATTATTTAATTATTCATTATTGTTCAATCATGTCCCCAAAATTGCGTTCCACCATTTTTGTCACCCAGGTCAATTAGAATGATTAAAATTCAACTACTTTTTATGATTAAAATTTTGGAAAGAATTAACTAGATAAAATTCAACACTCCACAATCAAAATGTGGGTAGAGAAAAAATTAAATTTTGGGATTAATATGGGGCTATATACACAGAACATGTTCACAATGTGGGTATACTATAAATCATTTCGTCTTCAACCATTATCTTGGATCAATACTGTTCTACGTTCTTATGGATTAGTGATAATTTTTTGAGCGATTTACCTTCATCCTAAACCAGAAGCGTAGGCTCGCCTTTTTCTTTTACTCCCTAGTGTTTCATGAGATAAAGCTGAAGAATGATTTATTTTAAACTAACTATTTATATTACTCCTTTTCTTTTACTCTTATAATTATAAAATATATGGTTGATTTACATCATGATAACTCCTAAATTATATATGGATGATTTATAAAATATATCAAATTATAATGGTTCTAAATTAACATTGAAAATTTTAAGAAATTATTAAATGATAATTACATCATAGGATAGGTAATGACTTACCTAATGATAATTATCACATATATTTTATAAGGATTATACAAATATAATCAATGAAGAATTATCGTTGGAAAACATCATTGTTTTATTGTTGGACTAATTATAATATTTTTAAATTATAATTACCTTGAATTGTAAAAAAAATAATTATTAAGAAATTATCAAATGGTAATTATGATTTTATCAGAAGACAACAATGTGTGTTATCATAAGATAATTATAAAAATAAATTAGAAATGGAAATTTCTAATAAATTATTGAAAGATAATTATAAATGATTTATTAGTAAAAAGTTATCAAATATAATTATAAATGGATAATTTTTAATAAAATTATCAAAAGATAATTATAAGAGGCAATTTATAATAAATTTTTAAAAGTATGTTATGAAAAGAAATTTATAATAAATCATTTAAAGATAATTAAAAATGATAATTTATGATTAAGTTATATGAGATAATTGTCAAAAGAAAATTTATGTAAAAATTATCAAGTGAAAATCATTTTCCTTGAGGAGAATATAATGGGAAGGTGTGTTAACCTAATTGATAATTTAAATATTATCAAGTAGAGAGAAACTATAATCACATTTGTAATTCTATTTCTTTTTGAAATAAAATAGTTTTTTTTATTTAGAAACCATTGATGAATATTGAGCATTGATGTGTGCATGATTACATTATTAATACCACAAAGAGGTGTGTCAAAGAACCCATGGTGGTTTATCCTTTCCACTAATATTGATGACAATGAGGTTGGATATTTATTATCTATTTGGACATTGTTTACACATGTTTCTATATTTAATTTATGTATTACTTACTTGATATCGTTCTTGACATGTGATTGCATATGGGTGTGTGTGTGTGCAGACCATAATATAGTATGTTTTGTTTCCATGATATTTGTTTGATAGATTGATTCCATGTTGATGTTTGATTCACAAATTGATCTATATAATGATGTTATGTTTCTCATTATGTGTGATAATTGTTGTTATTATTTTAATAATTTTCATGTTTTCCTTTGGAGGATTGTTATATGTATGCCTGATAAGTGTCTTTCATGGTATTATTACTCCTTTTGGGGTGTGCACAAGATAAGCAGTGATGATGAAAGTGCAACCTGATAACCTTACAACCTGACATCTACTCAATGCCTTGTGGATTCCAAGTTGATAGAAAAAACATGATTTCTTGTGGATTATAAGTGTTACTCGATGCCTTGGGGATTCCAATTCTATTTTAGATACTCGATGCCATATGGATTCCGAGTTACTCACCAATAGTCCTGTGGATGGGTTTTGATACTTATCGACATTAAATCTATTTTCAGCATAGTGCTAAATAAGGTACGACCATGGGTTTGTGGCAGCTTGGATAGCGCATGACCACTCTATTTTGTATTGTGCTTTTTATTTATGTTACAAATTAATTTTAATATGGAACACAATAGTATACTTGAGAACATATTCTTAAGGACATGTTTCTCGTTTCCTACTATTTATCGTACTCACACCCTACTCAGATATTTTCATGCACTGGTAGATTTCACGAGGGATCTAGAAAATGGAAAGGGCCCTGAGGAGGATATATTAGAAGAGGAGAATATAGCTATAGGTATACTAGGATGGTCTACAGAGGACCCACTATTTGTTTATTTACTTTATCCACTTTATTTCCTTTGGACATGCTTTCCACTTACATGATTTTCATTATTTGGATTACTTTTATGTCATCTTCAAATTTCTACATGTTTACACTTATTAGTTATTATAATGTTTATTATTGATTATCAATCCAATGAAATGATACTAGTGGTATAGTCACAATGTGGTTCCACTTGAAATCCTCACTGGTTTTTGACAACCTCTTGCATATAGGGAGGCACACATGAGGCCACGTAGTATTCTGACACTGACCTAGTGGTTCCGGTCGGGATGTTACAAAATGGTATCAGAAAAACATTAATCATTAAAATTTTCATTGTATTATATTGGTTTGGGATAGTTTGGACAAGAAATAATAAATTGGTACTTGGTTAGGGGAACTATGTCAGTTTTTGGCTAGCACTGAATAATTGACCTCTGAGTTTCCATAAATGGGAAATTTTTATTCTGTTGTTGTAATTGATTCACCATGGGAGATACACATGATTTTAAATGTTATCTATGATATTTTTCATTTTTTATTGAATCACGACTAGTAATGAAGGTTTATATTCCATATATATACCACTTATTATGCTTCATAGTAGTTTATTAATTAAATTCCTTGATTTGTGCTATCTGTTCTGGATAGTTTGTTTTGTGTGATATATATATTTTTCTATGTTTTGTGATATATCATTATTGTTATTGATTAGTTGAACTGAGATTAATTTTGTATAATTATATATACAATGACTTGGAAAAATGAGTAGGGATGAAGACAAGGGTTAGTTCTAGGAGGGGTATTCAGTTGGTAAAGGGTAGACTCCTTGGAAAACACTGTTTGATCCCATATACTAGTTTAGAGATAAATTTTATGATCCATAAACTATTTACAGTTTATCTTAATGAAATTTGTTTTCCTAAAGTGTGCCCATATATTTTATATTATATGATTTACTACTGTAGGTGATAGAACAACTAGAAAAACATAACAAAATAATTCTACAATATAACAGGTTTCAACATTTCAACAGGACATGTAAGAGAATGAAATTGAACCTTCTCTAACACATACTATGTGGTATAGGTAGCATGAAAACATAAATCATAAGTAATTCACTTAGTGTATGTACTAGTAATAAGAGTTTATAATTATGGTAAAATATTCAATCATTTGTAACTCTGTCATTATTCATCCTACCAGAGAAATAGAGGGTCTTCAAATTCTGAAGAATGGGTTGCGATATATTTGGGAATCATCTACCTATTAGAGACTATGATGGAATGAAATGTTAAGATGAGATTGATATCATATTGAAAGTGAAAACATTTTAATACCTATATCATATGGTGATAACTGAGGCAATAGAGATCAATTTTTATCTAGGTGACTTGGAGAGAAAGGGATTCATAAATCCAAGTATATCATAGTGGGATACACCTACATTTATTTACAAGATGGAATATGGTAATCTTTGACTATGAATTAATTATTAGAAGTTAAAACAGGTGATGGTTAATAACTGATATCCATTTCTCTAGATCGATAACCATTTTGAACATCTATGGGGATCTCAGTGGTTCTCCAATAATGACCATTGATTAGGATATCCCCAATTTTTCATTAGAGAGGAGTACTTTCCAAATATGATATTTTGCAGCTTGTATGGATGTATGATTACATAGTGATATTTTTCAGGCTGACGAGTTCACCATCTAAGTTCATGGACCACATCAATAAGACCTTCCATCAATAAATGGACTCATTCATCCTGTTAAAATTAGAAAATATCATTATCTACTCACCAACACCAGAGAAACATGCTAGGAACCTGAATATAATCTTGAGTACACTTCCATAAGACAGGCTTTATTCCATGTTTTTGAAATGTGAATTTTGAAATAAAGAGGTTATGTTCCAAGGAAATGTGTTTTCTAAGACTAGTATATTAGTAAATAGTTAGAAGTTTGAGGAATTTATGTCATGGAAATGTCACTAAAATGATTTTGAGATTAGGAGATTTCTAGGTTTTCTAGGATATTACCAGAGGTTTATCTTACACTACTCCCAACTATCACTACCCATGACAGAACTAAAAAAGAAGGGAGTACAGTATAATTAGTTCAACCGGTGTTAAGTGGCATTAATTTATCTAATTAAATTCTCGAATATGGCTCTAGTGATAATAATCCATGAGTCTAGGGTTTGTTTATATAGTCCACTTTGATGCATCGAGTGTTGGTCGAGGAGCGGTGATGATTCAAGTAGAGGAGCTCATTTCCTATCAGTTTCATTAGCTATAACACCATGAAAAGAACTAACATAAACATGAATTAGATATAGTTGTGTTGGCACACACTCTTAAGTGTTGGAGGCACTATATATTAATTGAGAAAATTATTATTTACATAAAACAATTGATACTTCTCTATATCTTCAAAAAGAGGGATCTAAATATGGGGTAGAGGTTCTTGGTTTAGTACCTTCAGATTTTTGACATTGAGATAGAATATTCACATGGGAAATGAAATTTCATAAGAGGTTCCCTTAGTCGTAAGAATTAGGATGAGTATCAACTTGGTGAGAGGTTCTCAGATGGGTAGCAATATTTGATGAGTTTATTGGACGATTGAAGGAATAATTCATTATAGGACCATGGTTATATGAAATTTTCTCCATTGATTTTCATATCCTCACTTATGGAACAAGAAAAAATATGAATAGGATTAAGTGTTATATTGTGTTGTAATGGGGGAACAACTTTTTAGTGATGAATCAACACTCAGATGGTCAATGGACAATGTTTATATGATCATAGATGATGGGAGTGTAGTACTCCCTACTTTCATCATAGAGGATATTATGAGGAATTAACATTCTTCTCATTTTTAAGTATATCATAGTGAGACCAAGGTGTATCATGACTTATATTGAAAGTTCTAGTGGTTAGGATAAATAGAGAAATTCAAGTTTTTTCTCTTGATGCCTCTCCTATCAGAAGGTGAAGGATGAAAACCAAAATCCAAGTGGATCATTACTACCACCCATGATACATATGTGGTATTGGGATGACATCACAAAGGAATTTTTAATGGGCTTACTAAAGACTTGTGTGGTTATTTAGACAGTATGGGTAATTTTATATCGGCTAATTGAATCTTATTACTTATTATCAATGAAAGGGACTCACACATTAGAGGACTTGGGAAGGATTTATGTCTGAGAGATTGTGGATTATCATGGAG
The DNA here is from genome assembly GCA_963277665.1 of Viscum album. Taxonomy (NCBI): domain Eukaryota; kingdom Viridiplantae; phylum Streptophyta; class Magnoliopsida; order Santalales; family Viscaceae; genus Viscum; species Viscum album. The sequence continues at coordinate 1,262,328,442 of OY728164.1, forward strand.
TCCCTTTGATCATTTATTTAGATATAGATACAAATTTAAATCATAGTTTTTGAGAGGTATTTCAAACATCCATAGGGACATAGCTGAGATTCAGTGTGGAATACCATCCTCAGACCAATGGATAATATGACCCTATTAGAGACGTATAGGAGGATATGATTAAAAATTTCATGCTAGATCTTGGTGAAGCATGGTAAGATCACCCATACATGATTGAGTTTTCATAAAATAATAGTTATGAAGATTAAATTCTAATTACACATTACGATGATCTTTATGGGAGGTCGTTTCATTCACCATTGTGTTGGAATGAGGTAGGTGAGGCAGTAGTTGTTGGTGCTAATATTTTTAAGGAGACCACTGAGAGAGTGGAGTTGACATGAAATATATTCAACATCGCTTAGAGATGATATAGGTCATATGTTGACCGAATGAGGATACCGTTAGAGTTTACTATGATAGATCATGTTTTCTTATGGGTGACTCCTCGATTGGGGAACATACATATTAGGATGTAGGGAAATAATTCACACCATTATGTGAACCCTATTACATCACTAAGAAGATATGGTTAGTGGGTTATCATCTAGACATCAATTCTTGATCTCGATATATTTACAACAATTTCCATGTGTCATAGCTTTGGAGGTACATACCCGGCCAATATAATTTTATTGATTTTGAGGACATTGAGTTGGAGACAAACACATCTTATGATGAGTGTTTGGTGTATATCATAGATTGATGAATTAAAGAGTTATGAGGAAAGACGATACCACAAGTATGGATTTAGTGGCAGCAGGAGTGGATCCATAAAGAACGTGGGAGTTTGAGCTTAGTAACCTATGTTTTTTGAGAAAGAACTATATAGATAATTCTTGAGGATGATAAGTCGATTTAAGGGAAAAAATTTAATATCCTGAATGTTAAAAATATAATAAAAACCCGATTGTTGGTAAATTATAAGTGTCTTATGTAAGAAAAAAATCATTTATCAGTGAAATAACTTAATAACATGTGTTAAAGGATTTGAATAAGGTATAAATACTAGTTAATGATTTGGAATATTTAATGATATATTTTTAGATCTAGAAACTATGTTACGGAAAGACTCCAAGACCTATAAAGACTTAGAGAAAAAAAACAAAAATATTAAATATAATATATCAAGTGGGGGATATTTATTCAAAATAATTTAATAAATCCAAAATGGTGTGTTTTATGAGAAATTGGAAACCACTGATTGGTTTACGATGTATTGTTTACCTTAGTCAGTGTATAAAATTTGTAGGAATTGGTCGTTTGGATGCCTCGCTCATGAAAATATTTTTTTAATAATTTATATTATACTATTTTCTAATATAATTTAATGACTAAAAATGGGGTGTTGTATGAGAAATATGAGACCACCATTAGGTCCACAATATTGTGTCTATGTTAATCGGGATATACAGTTTGTATTCTTAAGACATTTGGATGGATTTCTCATGATAGAAAACATTTTATTTTTATGTAATTATTTATTCCATTTTTAAATCAATAAATAATAAATATATTTTGAAAAATGAAATGTATGGGAATTTCCAGACCACTGTTGGGTTTGGAATATAGGGTTTACTAAGGGAATTGTATAATTTTTATAAGTAAAATGGGTATTGATCAGGTCATAAATTAATTTGATTTATTTAATAAGTAAATTAAATAATTAATATAATATAATTAATTATTTAATCATTAACATTGATTCATCTCCCAAATTGGGCATTCCACTATTATTATCAGTATGGTCAATATGAAGTCATTAAATTGAACCATTTTTTATGATTAAATAATTTGTTACATATATGGAATTAAACACTCTGCAATCTAAATCTGGGTAGAACACAAATTAAATAAAGGGTTTAATATGGGGAAATAAATGGGGGATGTGTATGTGGTGAGGGTTTTAAATAAATAATTGCACCTTATACCTTCACCTTGGATCGATCAGGGATGAAATTTTTGAGGTTTAGTGAACCTTGTTTCCATGATTTTCCATCATCTTGAACTAGATGCCCGAGTTCCACTTTTTCTTTTCTTCCATGGTGTGTCGTGAGGTGAGACTGAATAAGGTTTTAAAAAAATTAACTACATATTTTATTTTTTTCTTCAACCCTTATAATTATGAAATAAATTATTGATTTACAAAATGTCAAAACCTAAATTCTCAAGGGTTGATTTATAAAATTTATCAAATGATAATTATGTTAATTTTAATTTGATAATTTTTAGAAATTATTAAAGGATAATTATGTAAAATGTTAGGTAAAGACAAAAAAATATAATTATATCATATTGTTATAAATATTATGAAAATATAATCACCTCATATTTATAAATGTATAATCTTATTGTTTTATTGAAGGATAATTTATAAAATTGGTAAAGGATAGTTACTTTAAATTATCAAACAATAGTTATTAAAAAATTATCAAATGATAATTGTGATTTTTTTAAAATATAATTACATGTATGATCAAAATATAATTATCAAAAACATTATAAACAATTATCTATTATAAATTATAAAAATATAATTAGTATGTATAATTTTGGATAAAATTATCAAATATAATTATAAATTGATAAATTTTTATAAAATTATCAAAAGATAATTTTGAGTAAAACTTAACAATAAATTATCCAAAGAAAGTTAAAAAGGATAATTTATAAGAAATTATTGAAATATTAATACAGTCATTAATTTATGATAAAATTATTATAGTTTATTTAAAAAAGAGAGTTTATTTGAAATTCTCAAGTGATAATCATTTTTCATTAGGATAATATAATGAGAGCATGTGTTGAGATAACCGTTAATTTTGAAATTATTTATAAGATAGAATGTTTCATCTCATGTGACATTTTATTTTTTAAATAAAATAGTGGGTTTTGGATTTAATAACCCTTAATGAATGTTGAGGATTGATGTGTTAATGATTACTTTAATAATACTGTGAAGAGGTGTATCAAACCACACATGGCGGTTTATCATTGCCACTAATGACAGTCACTTTGAGGTTAGAAGTTAATTAAATTCTAGTATCTTTTTATTCATTTATATATATTTAATTTATGTGTTTACTTACTTGTTATCATGCCATAATTTTGATTCATGTGGATTTTTTTGAGTATCCCATAATATACTATGTTTTGTTTCTATGAGATTGATGTGATAACTTGATTCCTTAATGACATCTGATTTACATGTTGATGTATATGATGATTCTTTGCTTCTAATTATGTCTGATAATGGTGTTTATTGAGCTACGACTTGTCATGTTTTATTTTGGGGGATTGGTATAGTTATTCTTGATTTTTGGTATTCATAGTATGATTACTTCTTGTGGGGTGAATGCATGATTTGCGTCGATAATGACAGCAAAGCATGATAACCTTGTAAATTGGTATCATATCTATGCCTTATGGATTGTGAGTAGATGGGTAACAGTTGATGACTTGTGGATTTCAAGTGTCACTTGATTCCTTGTGGATTCCATGTAGGTTACAGATACTCGATGCCTCCTAGATTATGAGTATTACCTGATGCCTTGTGGATTCTGGGTAGGTTGTTTTGACTCGATGACTTGTGGATTTTGAGTGACTCTCCAACATCCTTGTGGATATATTAGATACTTATTGACATATAGTATTTTTATGGAATGGTTATGATGAAGATATGATAGGGGGTTTGTGGAATATTGGTTAGTGTATGATCATTCAGTTTTTGATTGGGTGATACTAAGCCTATTAAAAATTTATTTTATTATTGAATACACTTGTATAATTGGATAAATTATGTTAAATACATATTGTTGATGTCTTATTGAGTCTTATACTCACACCCTACACAGTCTTTTTAATGCGCATGTATATTGAATTAGCGATATGGTGTTGGGAAAGGGCCCTCTGGTGTATAGCTGAGTAAAGGAGAGTTGAGCTAGTAGAAGACCGATATAGTATCTGGAGGATCCATTTTTAATTTAATTAATTAATATTAATTATTTACTTTTCACATGATTTTCACTTAGGAGAGTTTATTTATTTGTAATACATGTATGTCATCTTCACTTCTCTGCATGTTTACTCTAATTATTTTTTTATAATGTTTATTATTTATTATAGATCATATGACATGTTAAAGAGGGTATAGTGTCCCCATGGGTCCACTTGAAACCCTCGCTATTAGTCCGCTACCTCTTGTGTATGGGGAGGCGCACATGTGGTCACATAGTATTCCATATCAGACCCACTGGTTCAGGTTGGGATGTAACAAAAATAAATAAAATAATATTTATTAAGTAATTGATTTTTTAATAGAATTTTATTATTATGGATGTGAAAAATGTCTGAGGTGAGTTACGAATTGAGGGAAGGGGATTAATAATTTGATTTCCATTCTTTGAATAATGTCATTTATTCATTGAATATGTCGTTTTATGATTATATGGATTATAAATTTCATATTCATTATATTGTATTTATACTTTTTTGAAAAATATTTACATTTCTATCACATAATAACACAATTGAAATATGCTTAACTCACATAATTCCATTATTATAAAGATTAATTATCTTATATCACTATGAAATCAATACTTTATATCATATAACTTCATTTTGGTAAAAAAATTATAATTCATTTTTATCTAAAAATTTTGACCAAAAATTGGTTTAGAAATTTCCGGTTTTCAATATTTTTTATAAATCATTCGATTATTGGATGGTTATGTTTGGTTATTTATAGTTGTTATCATAAAATGATTTAGATAACATTAAATGTTTGGATGTTATTGGTTATGTTTAATTTTATAGTTATGGATATCATCATTTTTTTAAAATATTAAGGGTTATTATAAATATAAATTAATAAATACAATTTTGAGGTATTATGTTTTTGAATTTGAGGGTAGATAGTCATATTTTTATATAAATTTATTGGTTTTTTAGAATAATTCATTTTTTAGATATAAATAACCCATATGGATTATATTTTATTACATATTAAAATTATTTGTGAATAATTCTATTATATTTTTTGGGACATAATAGAGTATGTATAAATAAAATTTAGGGTCGTTATGTGATTTAATGATGATGAAATTATGGTGATTTAAGATATATGATTATTTTATTTCAGAAATATATGTTGAGTATGTTGGATTGTAATGTACAAGAATATGGATAAAAAAGTGGGTGAATTTTAAGTTAAAAAACAATCATTTTTAACCTCAAAATAAACATAGTTTAACATGGTTAAACAATAGATATATATCCAAAATACCTCTTAAGTATTTAAATGGTGATTAGACAGGGCACTTGGGTCCGATTAAGAATGTATCATAATAACGTACATTTCAATATGTATTCCATAGTTCATAATTATAGTTTAATGATATTCATAGTAGAATTATATTTCATCATATTAATAATAGTAACAATCATAACCATAATGGTTATGATAAATCAACGAAATAAAAAATATTAATTCTATCAAAAAGCATATATAAACATATTTAGATTAAAACCAAATGTATTATAATTAATTATATTATGATAAACATAAAAAAGTGAAGTTGAATATAAGAAAATTCAGCATATATTATAATTATAGTAGAAATAAAATACCTGTAATAAAACAAGTAAATGAATAAAATTATTTTAATATAAATATAAGGGTATCAAATGACCTTGGATAAAGGTCCACTCTTTTATACATACAAGAATGTTTATCATACCCTTACCAGGGTAAGCTCTTGATATAAATATCGGTTTATCTCACAATCCCCATGAGACCTCGATATGATGGTAACTGTCTCTCTATCTCCCTATCCCCAATAGCCCTCGATACGATGCTCATCTCTGTCTTGGTATCCCTTCAATCCCTTGATCAATACAGTGACCAAATCATCTATATTCTGAGCCTCATAAGCCCTCTATCATAATTAAAACAGTCCTAAATGCACAAATAAAATACAACTTATTCTTAAGTAGAAAACGTGGATGATTTCCATAAGAAATATTCTCTCTAAAGTAATATAATAGACTAAGAACAAGTCGTAAACACTTTTGTACTCTTTTTAAAAATAAATATTGAAACACAAACAAGTTTTAAAATCTCAAGCCATTAAACCCTTCAAATGATCTAGCATATACAGGCAAGCCTCCCAACAGTCATCTCAACCCACATTGTTCAAATTTTTTCTAAAATTTTCATAGTGACCTAGAAACCTGTCACTTCAATGGTCATATTATGACAGAATGCATGAACTCATTTTTATTAAAATATTTAAAATGTAAAAGGTATTCCAATAGAATATCGTAGTGTATATTCAGAATTTAAATATAGTTAGATCAGATGGATTTATTTATAGAATATAATTACAATTTTTAGTATGAGAATGATTCAGATACCAATTGATCTAATGTCAAGCCCAATTATAAAACCATTTTTCATTAAGATTCTAGGACATATAGTCTTAAAATAAGATTCGATAAAGGTGAATTTCAACATTTTCAGATCTATGATTACTAAGATGATTGTAATGAATAAACTAGTTTTATATTCACGAATAATTTGAGCTAATTTATGTATGTGAAAATGTATATTTTTAAAAAATACAGGGCATGAAAGAGTTAGTAATTAAATATTTAAGTAGGATTTTGTAACTTCTAAAACTAAAGGAATGGAAAACTCAAAAAAGATATTTTGACTCAATGAATCACACCTTATTGAAAGAACAATCCATATAACTTAAATATAATATAAATTTGACAAAGTTAAGTCCATTATTATTTTTAGTAACTTCATAGTTAGAATGAAACATTAATACTTATCTCTCCCTGAGTTTACAACTTATCTGAATACAATAGTGAATACAAATAACCCCCACTTAGGATAATAACTTACCTAAGGATTGTATTCCCTTATTTTATATGAATTTCTCCCCTCACATAAGGCATATTTTCTATAAAACATTCTCCCTCACTGTCTAAATATTTTCCCCTTATTTATTTTCAACTGAGAATAGTGAAATGTTTTCACATACCTAAAAAGGGTTAAGGAAACAACAATAAAAATATTAATGATAATGCACTTGATCAACTATGATAAATGAAATAAGAGTCAATCAATAATAATTAGAAGTCATTAAAAAATTAGATGAAAAAATATTTCATTAAAATTAAAAAATAAAACAACAGTTTTACGAAATCAATCATTCTTTTGCATTAACGATCTCAAAATTGGTTTCAACTTCATAAAATATTTAATGTCATCTTCTACCTTTTCAATAATATCTTCCTAATATGTTTTTTCCAACACATATATCTTTTTCTAATGAATGCAAATCCATTCATCATTCACTTTAACCTTTTCTTTTTGATACATAAAAATTTCTTACAAAAAATTATTCAGAGACACCTAGGATTTGAATCAGCATGAGAAGAACTCAATTTTATTTTCCAAATAAAAAATTCCAACATTATACACTTGAATATCAAAATATCATGAAGAATAAAATTTAATGATATTTGAAAAACATAGATAACTTGAGTATGATTCTCAGATGTGCTTCCAAATTACTAAAGATATTTAACAATGGCGGATATATCCTTTTCAAGGATACTAAAATAAATATCAATTTCATTAAATTATTTTTTAAACATCCCAAAATTTTCATAATTAACCTTCATATCTTCATCAATACAATACTAATAGTTAACAATTATATTAATACTATTCCCCTCATATTCAACAATATCTTTAAACAACTTGAATTCTACCTCCAATCATATCAAACTATCAGTCAAAGATTTCACTAAATCCAAATATTTATATTGATTTTCAACAACCCAATCAACATTTTCTTCCATCATTGGAAAATACAGAATTTTGTCTTTAATTTTTTTAATGAATTATAAATGAAATCAACACAAAATTAGGTAATGATATATTTAGATTTATATCCTAATTGAATATATATATATATATATGACTATTTCTGATCCCATCTTCCCCTAATTTCCTTTTCTCATTAATTGAAATTGATTTCTTCACTCTTTCATCTATATTATTTCTATAAAAAATTCCAATTTCATAAAAAAAAATTATTTTTTCCTTCATCATTTTATTTTTTATATTTTCCATGCCTCTGGGATAAATATACAACCTCTCAAAATGAAGTTGGATTATCTTTTCTTTGATTAACTGACTTCTCATTATGATTTCCCAAAGGGGACAATTCTTTTGATGAATCCTATGAAGTTATCAAATAATTCTTATTAGAACTAATATCATCCTTATCAAAAACTTGATTTTCATTCTATTATTATTATTCTTCCAAATACTCTTCTATTATTTGTATTATCTTTTTCAACTAATTCAGCATATCATTATTCTAGAAACTTATGAATATATGACTCTTATCTCAAATCAACTCTACAAACAGAATTAATTATTTATCTTACATAACGTGTTTTCCCTTATATGTGATATTGGGAACACCAACCTTGAAAATATCCAATTATTAAAAATATAATCCAGCATCAAGAGGTAAAAAATATTTAAAGAAGTAAACTCTACTATTTTCACCATTTGGTCACACAATTTATCTTCTGATAGCTTTTTCTTTTTTTTTCTTTTTTCTAATTTTATAAGGCATCAAGGCCTTGAATTTTAAAACTAAGTATTAAAGAGGGTCGATAACAAATTGAGTCTCTCCTACTTTTTTTTGAATGTATCCTTATCCGTTCATTAACATCTTCTTCTAGAACATTCATTTGTTTTTTTATTTGAAGGATGAAATGAATCAACCTTTATATTCTTATAAACTTTTTCATCATTTTTTGAACTTTAATAGGGTTATACCACTGATTTAAAAACTTTATATTTATTAACAATTTTTTTTACATGAGATCAAAAAAACTTCATCCTTTTTATTTATCATCACTAATAAGGGTCATTTTATATCTAGTAGTCTAAAAAATAATTGCATTTTTTAAAATGTTTCATCATTAATGAAAAAATTTAGCTAATAAAAGTGGTAAAATTATAATTTGAGACCATAATTCTCCATATTTGATATAATTAATATTAAAAATAAAAAAACTAGATAAATTTATTTTCCTCACATTAACCAGGTAATCCAAAATAAAAACATGAGATACCTTCAACATTTCCCTATCTCTATTTCCTAGAATTAGAAAGCCTTGAATCCTAGGGGAAATCACTATGTGGTCTAGAATTAGATATGTATCCTTCCTAGGTTCATTATCTCAAACATTCATAAACAAAGATATTTCATCACTTTCTCTGATAAATGTACCCTTTGAATCTGATAATTTAAGAGATGGAAAAATGAACATCCTTCCTCTGAAATACTTAAGAAACTAGTAGCTTCCCAAGGTGTCATATTGTAACACATCTAATATATTTCAAAATAAAACATATATTTTCCATATTCTTAAAATAAATTCATAGAATAATAAAATTAGTGAACCAAATAAATATGAAAAAACCATAATCAGGGTTTAATTGTTCCACACAAATGTATTTCCAACATTGAAAATCTATTACCTTTCTCAAATAATAATCATTCTTATTATAAAAATATCTCCACGATATAATTTCTTGAAAAAAAAATTAATCATACATAGGATCTGTCATATTTGGATAAAAAAGTGAGGATTAATACATGAAGAAGGATCAGACTCATAGTCTTAAACTTGGTAGGGTTTCAAGGAAAAATTCTTGAGTTAACCGATGTAGGACATAAGTGTTGGGGTCCACATTATATAGTTTCTCAAAACAATAGTTTATCTTCCAAAATGATATAGTATATGAGATTTGATATTTTTTATCTGATGGTTGTGATTTATATAAAGAAAGCATTAAAATTTTAAACGGTTAATGTTTTTTTAATAACTTATCATATTGAGTAAATACGATACATAACAAAAAGACAAACATAAAACTAATAATAATGGAATTGTGTTAAAATATAAAAGGAAAAAAATATTACCTTTCATAGTGGAATCACTAGTATTATAATTTTTTCTTCTTTATATTAAAATATATTATGAAAATAATACTTCAATATTAATATTTTTCAATAAAAACTCAGATACGATAAATTTTTTAATATGATAAATTTTCAATAAAAATTCACAAATGATAAATTTTCAATATAAATTAGAACATGATAAATTTTTAATATATTCATGAATATGATAAATTTTAAATAGATACTCGAATATGATAAAAATAATTTTTATGTCTGCAAATTTTAAAATGATTTATGGGCCTTGAACGTCCATTATGAAAGAAATTTAAAGAAACGAAATTTTTTAAAATACTTTGGTAAAAAAATAAGAATAGATAACCCCTATAAAATAGAGTAAATAAATTTAAGGAGATTAGTAAAAGAATAAGTTTATATGAATGATCATTTTACATTGATCATTCCTAGATTATATTTAAGGTACTCAAAACTATCTGAATATAATGGTTTTGTAAAGGTATCATCATGTTCTTCTTACATTTAGATGAATTGTAAAATGATATATCCTTTTTGAGTTTGATCCCTAAGAGAGAGATTCCAAATAAATATGTGTTTTACATGAGAGTGGTGTTTTTTAATTAAAGATATGGAACTTTTGATATCACAAAGTATTTAAGTTTTTGTAATAATCATGCCATAACCAGTGAATGTGTGTTGCATCCACAACACTTGATCACAATAACTTCCAACTGCCACATATTCCTCTTCATTAGTATATATGAGTACTAATTATTTGTTCTTACAATACCAAGAAACTAACAAGTATCCTAAAAAATTACTTGTTATAGAGGTACTTTTTTCTATCGATTCTATAACCACAAAAATCAGTATCCGAAAAACTTTTTAATTTAAAAACATTTCCATATATATAGAAAATTCTTAAATCCATAGTTTAATTTAAATATGAAAAAAATCTTTCATATTTTAAATGGGACTATATTGTATTTTTTTGTTACATTTCAAATAATCATTAAACAATCATTAAGTCAGGTTGATTAGTTGTTAAGTATAATAGACTTACAATCATACCTCTAAAAATTATTTGATCAACTAGTTTCACTGCTTCATCAAGATCAAGAGTATTTGAGGTAAATAATGGATTACATATATTTTTTGTAATTTAATTACCATAAATTTTAAGAATATGCTTTATATAATTATTTTGATATATATAAGTACATTTTTATTTTAGAGAAATTTGAAATCTAAGAAAAAATGTCAACTCAACCATCATACTCATTTAAAACTCAAATTTCATTAGATCTAAAAAAAAAACTTTTAATCATTTTTAATTTGATACAAATATTATTTCATCAATATATATTTTCAAAAATCTTATGTTATTTTATTAATTTCATTATAAAAAGAGTTGGATACACTATTCATCCCTTCATATTTTTTTTGTATCAAAATTCTTATTAATATATCTTACTAGGTTCTAGAGGATTTTTTAATGCTATATAGACCATTAATATGTTTATAAACGTATTGGGGATGTTATTTATCTTCAAAACCACGAGTTTGTTCAAAAAACACTTCCCCTTGAACATAAATGTTAATAAAACACAATTTCCAGTCGTTTGAAGAAGTTTAAAATTAATGAATGCTACAAAGGCTAATATGGTATTAATATATTTAAGTATAGACATGGCGGAATTTTTTACTTCATAGTATATTACCTATTGAGGATTATAACCATTAGTGACAAGAAATTGTTTATTTCAAAGGATTGTTCCATTTTCATCAAATGTATCTCTAAAAACCCATTTACCCCAATTACAAAAGTATATTGAGGTCTTTCAACTAAAATCAAGAATTTATTCCTTTCAAATTCATTTTATTCATCTTGAATTAATTTAATAGTATCGTCATCATATAATTCATTGTCAATATTTTTAGGTTCAAATTGAGAAGGAAATGATATATATTCTACTTCATTTATTAAGAAGCTACTAGACCATACTGGTTGATTCACATCACCAATGATACTATCACTAGGATGATTCCTATGAAAAAACTGACTTGGGTATTGTAAAGTATTTTCATCAATATAAAGTAGAAACTCGTATTGATTAAATATTTCATAAATAATATTTTGAGTAGTTTAATTATTAGAATAATATTCTTTTAAATATTGAAAATTAGTTTTGGAAAATATATTCAAGGATGTTGGTTGTGTTTTTTTAAAAAAATGATCAGTTTCATCAAATTTAACATGTAATATTTCTGCAAAAATAATTTTTTTAAAAAACTCTATATGCATTATAAGTAGTGGAATTATCTAATAATATACCTTTATTATATTTTTTTGTGAATTTATGTATTTTATCTTTATTATTCAAGATGAATACATTATTACCAAAAACTAAGAAGACAGATAATTTTGGTTTTGGTATTTTACACAACTTATAAGGTGTTTTATTAATAAAATGATGAATTAAAACTTGATTTATAGTATAAGAATAAGTGATAACAACTTCAGCTAAAAAAATTAAGAAATTTATAATTTACTAAACATGGTTCTTATTATTTATTGAATAATATGATTTCTTAATTCAAAAACACCATTTTACTAAAGAGTTATATGATCTGAAAATTTAGTTCTAATCCTTTATTACATCAAAGATTTTCATAATATAAATATAAAAATTCCCCACCATGATCACTATGATCAATTATCATTGGATGGGTTTTCTTATATTTTAAGATTGGATACAAATGTTTTGAAAGAACAAAAGGATATATATTTCATTTCAATAAAATAAATATGTTTATATCTTGTGTAATCATCAATAAAAAAATACATAGTACTTGGCTCCAATACATCCAGTTTTTGTAGGACAGAATAAATCCATGTTCACAAACTATAAATAATTATAAGTTTAGACTTCACTAATATATTTAAAACTATATGTATATTTCCTACTATATTAAAAAGGGTTATAATCTTTTAAAGTATAACAAATTAGCTCTATTACATCCTTAACAAGAATTCTCTTAGTCAATTTACATATTTTTTAACGTTATAGTGTCACAACCCTATATTCCATAACCAAGATTGATCTTATATTTCAGTTAGACATGGTAGTTCTTGGATACTAAGGTCTTCTACGTTATGAGTGTAAAATTTCTCTTACTGATAGGTAGAAAAAAAATAAAATTAACCTTGAAAGTTGTGCACTGCACATTTATCATTTCTAATATTTACAAAATAACCTTTATAGCATAGTTGAACTAGAAATTTATTGTTATTCTTATGACCTTTAACAAATAGAACATTTAAAATTAATGCTTTATGAAGATGAAAAATATTACCTATACCAATAATCACTCTTTGAGAATTATCTCTAGCGGTAACTTTTCCACCTTTTATCTTGAAAATCTTTTTAGAGAAATATTTTTTACCAGTCATATTCTAGGAACAACCACACTCTATGAACCATGTATTCTTATTGTTGGTGAATTATTTATTATATTAAAGAAAAAAAATTAAAATTTCAAAACCCAAACATTCTTTGGTCTGGATATATTAGAAAACAAGATTTTAGGAATCCACATCTATTTTTAGAAATTAGATTTTTGAAAACCAATTGTTTGAATTGTATTTAAATAATAATTATATTTGTAGTGACATGTACATTGACATTTAGTACAAAAAGGGACATTTTTTGGAACAAAGTAATTTTTATTCTTAATATGGTTTCTAATAGTATAACATAATCTTTAACTTGTACATTGCGGATGAATTTTTTTATACATTTTATCAAAACCTTATTTACGAGTAGTACAGTTTGATAAAAGATTCTTCATAGATGATATTTTATACTTTAGTTTTACAACTAAGTTCTTATCCTTATCTATATTTTTTTTGGAAACTAGTTTCTTAAAATTGGACTCCAAACAATCCTTGTTTAAATTTTTTTTCTAAATAATTTGAAAGAATATATTTTTCAGAATTGGATTTATCAAAATCTCATGATAGATTTGATATTTAACCTGTTAATTTATCAATTCATTAATTATCTTATTCATGTTTTTCATTTTAATTATTATTTTATTATATAAATTATAATTTTCATTTTCCTAAATTTATTCAAAGAAAGAAGATTCTTTATAAGAAGTTAATTTATTACAATAACTAGCGGAGAAAGATTCTTCATCTGAAGAAATAGAATTAATCTCATCAGGATAATTTTCATTTAAATACATTTTTTATAAGTATTCGGTTCTGTGTACATTAGACATAAAACATTTATTTTTAATATGCAATCTATAAAAAAGAGCTACATTATTTTCATTTGAACTTTAATTATCTAAGCAATTTTATGAAGAATCACCTCCACCAGAACTCTAAGTGTCAGCAAATTTAAGAACTTTCCTTAAATTTGAATTTTGAAACTTTTTAGGATTCCTATCAGAAACTCAATCCTTTCTATATTTTCTTTTCAACTTGGTACAATCATGTTAGATATTTCCGTATCATATTAACTCATATAAAGTGATATCAGAATCATTCTATTCATTCATTTCCTTCTTAAATTTATTGTAACAGTGTTGAAAATATTTCATTCCAATGATCTTATTAATTCTTCAAGAATGTATGGCTAATTCATTCTTATAAAGTTCAAAATCACTGTAATCATATTGAACAAAAAATTTACTCTTTTAAGAATACTTAACAACTTTATTAGGAGTTTAAGGTTTCATCATATTTTAATTATTTTTAAAAGAAACTCCAGCATTGTTTTTCTTTACTTTCTATGAATCTCTTTTCCATATACATGGATATTGTAATAGAGTTAGAAAAAATCAACAACTGTAATCTTGATAATATTCCTCAATTTATCAACATATGTTCTCTTGGATTCCCACTCATTGTGTATGATATCAATTATCGTTTCAAAAAAAATTTCATTTTTTAATTCTATCTCTCCCATTGATTGTAAAATATTGACTATTGTCATAAAAAATTGTTGTAACTTTTTAATAGGTTCACCATAAGGAAATTAAAATGACTGATAATAAGATATAATAATTTCTCTTCTAGTTTCAATAACATTTCATGTTCCAAAATGAGTAATCTCTATATTTTTCAAGATACTATTAGTAGCATCCCAAAATAAAATCCATCTACAAATGCTTCTGGTCATAGAAAAAAATAAAGTGTTTCTTAAAATGAAATTCAATTGATATTATTTAATTTATGGATTTGTAAATGAAATAAACTCATTATCTAGAATACATTAATCTCTAGTAAACATGATGGAATTTAAAATCTAGTATTTATAACTAATGTAATTATTATATCTCCCCATTACATATATTCATTTCCCTAAAAAATGGGGGTCTATTTGGATTGTGGATATTTATTGAAATAGTAATTATTTCTGTCAACATTAATACAAATAAAAATAATCTTTTCCAAAATACACATTAGTTTAGTAGGTATTAAAAATAAAAAAGTTTATTACAAAATATAACTAACTTATAAAGATAAAGAGAAGATAAATTTGATTAGTTGAAACCTCCTCTAATACCAAATGTTTTATCATTATTAAAGATACTTGGATCTAATATGAATTGTTGGATCATAATATATATGAAGATGGATATATAAAAGTGGTAAGATGATTTATAATTTATAATTTTTTGTTTTTAACCTTAAAACAAAGGTATTTTAACATGATTAATGAAAAAACATTTTCACAAAACCACTTAAGTTTTTAAATGGTGATTAGACTAGGCCCTTTGGTCTGGCAAACAAATTATCATAATCAAGTATATTTAGATAATTATTCCATAGGTTGTAATCAGAGATTAATCATATTCATAATAGAAAATGATTTAATTTTGATAAGAGCAATAATAATAATAATCACAATGGTTATGATAAATTTTTGTAATAAAAAATAGTGATTCTATCTAAAAGTTTATAGAATATTTCCCTCAGTAGAAACAATTATATTTTAATTAAATCTATTATGATAAAAATAAAACACATTGAAATATGAATATAAAAAAATCAATTTCAATTATAACTTCTGTCGAAATAAAATATTTCTATTAAAGAAATTATGTGAATTCAAATATTCTAACCCAAAGAGAATGGTATCCAATAACCTAGGATAAAGGTACCATATTTTATACATAAAAAAATTTCTATCTTACCCCTACTAGAGTAATCCCTCTATATAAATATCAATATGTCCCACTATTCCCATGAACCCTTGGTACGATGATCGGATTTTCTCTATCTGCCAATCCCTGATATCCCTCAACAAAAGATCGACTCTATCTTGCTATCCCTGTGAGCCCCAACTATTATGGTGACCATCTTATGAATAATATATTCTTTTTAATCCCTCTATCATAATCCCAAAAAATAAGAATCACACAATGAAAATACCATAGATTCTTAAGTATACAACCTTCCAAGGTTTCCCTAAGAAATGCTCTCTTTCTAAATCAATACAATAGAATATAAACGAGTTGTTAATTATTTTTTACTCTTTAGAAAAATATAGAATGGCACACACACTAGTGTCAAAATATCTAAGATATGAACACTTCAAATTACCTGGTATTTATAGAGAGGCCTTCTAAAAATTATCTTTATTTCCAATGGTAAGATTTTCATGGAAAAATTTTCAAGGACCTAGGAAACTGACACTTCATCAGTCATATTATAATATAATTCCTAGAAAATTTCTTTTAACACATTTATAATGTAAATTATATTCCAATAGATTATAGTTTTCAATATTTAAAATCTAAACTTAAGTAGATTTTATTCATTTCGATAATGTCATTATTATTTTCTGTATGAGTACGATTCTGTTGGTGACAGCTCTGATGTCATGTCTAGTAATACAAACTTTTGTAATTATAATTTCAAGATAGAACGTCCTTAAATATCATTTGTTAATTTTAAATTCTATAATTATTAGATCTTTTTTATTTATGATAATTATACTGTATAATGTTCATTTGTATTCATGAACACATTAATAAATATATGTATAGTAACAAGTATAATTTTAAAAATATTTAGACATAAAATAGTTTTTAATTATGTGTTTGTAAAAGATTTAGGGATTTACAAAATAAAAGGAATGAAAAAGTAATAAATAAACCTTTTACTAAATAGGGTAGTATTATAGTAATTGAATAGTTATTTAGAGAAAATTTGACTACTATTATACTTTAAGAAGTTTTCTAAATTCGTAAAAACAAAATATTATTAAGTTAAATATAAAATTATAGATTATAATGAATTTTTTTGTGGTTAATATTATTTTATTTATAATGTATAAGTCCATTTTTGGAAGCATATAAGATCATTTTATTAAATACTTCTAGGTTTAGTAATTCAGTAAAAAATGTTATGATGATTATTAAGGTATAATAATTTTTCAGAAAAGGGTAAATTTAATTTTTTAAGAGTGTACATAATTATCCTTCTATTGATTTTTATGGTTTCACTTCAATGTAACCATTATTTTAATGTATTGTTCTTCTATTTTATATTTTATCCTATATATATTGAATTTCTTTGAAATAAATATAAAACACATTCTTATCCAGTTGTGATGAAATGATGTTATATTTCCCTCTCTCATAGATTTATAGTTCGCACACTTTGTTGTTTATAAAATTTGTTAATTATGTCATATGATTATAATACACTAAATTTTATTATTATTTTAAAGAGATTTAATTTTCATTACCAAAATTTCTTATCCAAAAGATTCTTACTTTGTAAATTAGAATGTATGTATGGGTTTTTCATCTCAATTAAATTCCTTGTGTTATTTTTCATATTAGGAATGAATTCAATTTTAAATTATGTACTTAATTCTCTATATAAATATCTTATCATAATTTACATTCAATTCTTGGTGTTTACAATTCCAATTCATATACTCACTTTTTTATATATTTTAATTGATACATTACAAATATTTTAAGGGTTTTTCATCATTTTTTCTATTTTTCTTGAGTTGAAAAATTTATCCTTTCAAAATATTATTTTATAACTGATATAATCATTCATTAACTTTCTAAAATGGTATTTATTTCTTTTTATCTACTGAAATTACATTCTCATTCCTCAATTTCCATTGATGGATTTTTTCTAAAAAAATAGATGTTATGATTAACTTCTACACACATATTTTTATAATTTTACCCTATTTTACATGTTATTTCTTACAAAAAATTTATCTTTTATTATTTTTTAGATAAATATACATTCTATTTTTAACCCTTAATATTTCACATTTTTTCTAGTTAAATAGAAATAAATTTTTTTTTACCATTGTGGGTTTCCTTAAAAATATTTAAAGAATGGTATTTCATGACCATATTATTTATTTATTTTATCTTCTGATAATCTTTTATTCTTTATCAATTTAATTTTTTTGAGGATCCATTATAAGGTATTATTTTGAAAAATATTTTTTGTAATTCCTCTTTCACACCTTGAAAAGTATTTTGTTTTTTTGTGTGTTCCTAAACATCATATTCCAAATATTATTAGGACCAATAAAAATGTATAAATTTTTTATTTTGGTTAAGTTATGAATATGTTTCATAACATTTGGCCTATATATTTACTTTTATGTTATTATTATAGAGACCTTAATTTTTATTATATTAATATTACATCATTTTAAAGATATAAATATAATAGTGTTACAAAACTGGGATCCATATTTATGTTGTGGTGGAAAAATTAGAACCATACATAAAATTTACATAATGAAAAAAGTTTTTTAATTCATTATTCCCTATATTATTAGTGGCCTTTATTTTCTCTATAGTATAAGTAATCACTTGAGTATATACATCAGTGAAAGGTGTGAGCTAAAATACCAGTAAGATGATAGAGAAATATATGAATAAATATAGCATGGGGTGAGTATAATCATCATTAAAATATCATAAGCATGGTATAATTAACATTGAAATGAGACAATGAATTAGATAAAGGCATGCAATGTTTAAATTCATAAACATGAATTTTCACATATTAGTGGTCAAATACCACACATAGTTGTGAACAAATCTAGAATCAGGGTTATGCATAACATATATTAATAATCAAAACATCATAATTATGAAAAATATAGAATCATGTTCTTAAATATTCCACATTATCTCGTGAGATACATCAAAATAACTAATATAGTTGACTGATATATAATTCAATGTGCTCCTATCACATCATAACATTTACATAATCATGCATTTCACATATAACATATAACAATGTTTTCAATAAAATAATCCATGGAAGGTATTTTTTTGTAAATGATACATTAATTAAATTTTGGTTCCCAAAAATAAAATAAAAGAACATATTTGGTATTCAAATATTCAATCTTTATTTAATAAGAAACAATCTCAAGAGAAGTTAAACATGTGTTTTTAAAGTAAAATTTCTTTTGAAAAAATATATGCGTTTGATATAAAATAAAATTTGGAGAATGTATATCCCAGAAATGAAAATGAAAGAAAAATAAATTTATATTTGATTATTATTAAAATAACATCCATAATAAATTTTTTCATGAAAGATGAATAAAATAATGAAATTAAATTGGGTTCGATAATACCCTTACCTAAAGTTTGAATGATTTATTCACATTAATTTCATGGATAATAAAATTATATTCATTAATTAAAATTTCTAGAAAAAATAATACCAATATTTTATTCCTTATTATTTTATTGTGTTAATTTATAGACATTTATATGAGTTATAGTGTTTAATTTCCTCATTTTGGAGTGTTCTCTTTCTTAGTTTTCATGATCGATTCACCTGTATACATGTATGAAAGATCACCCAAAATGAATATTATTATCCATGAATTGAAATTATAATACAATAATGAACATAAATATTATAAAATGGTCTTATATATAATTTTTTTATCATGTTTCAGGATGATTAAATAGGTAAGATGTTAATGATAATTATTCTAATTAATTTGGAGGGTTTTTCGATCATCGCAAACTAGTTTTGTTTTATTATTTAATATAATGTATATATTCTTTTTACATATGTTAAAAAATTTCATAATATAAATTTTAAAATCACATTGAATCATTATAATGGGTTTATGACCAACCTTGATGGAGGTGATGGAAAATTAAAACATATCATCCTTGAAGGTGATAAATCAACACCTCACAGATAACGTTTTCATTTTTAGAATAAAAGGGATAGTATATGATGTTTGGTGATATATTATTCCATTATTATAAGAAAATTAAAGTGTTTATTAGTTACTGGTGTTATCATTCCACTTGTATGAGGGGAGTGACGGGATATAATAAACAAAATGATCAGGAAAATAAATTAAAAGAAAATAGATGAGGATTTTAACTATTGAACTTCTTCCCATTGAGAAAATCTAAAGGGATTTGGTTTTGGTATTTTTTTGAGAAAAAAATCTCATGAATTTTTTGGAGGGTCTTTGGAAGTTCTTTTTGTAGAATTTTGTAATGCATCAAGGCATGGAAGGTGTGTGGAGAAGTGGTAGTGAAATGTTGTATTTATAGGGGAGGAGAGGGGTATATTATCATCATTTTTTTCATTAGTTTATTATTTTGTCTCCAAACTATGGATATTTTTTATTCTTGATACGAAATAATATAATGAGTAGAGAATATTTCTATATTATGGTTACTACATTAGATATGACTTATAATGTATACATATCGTAAATTAACATATTTTATTATTCCCCAAAAAGTTAACTATTTAAAAAAATCCAAAAATGTTTCCCTAATCATTTTTTTACTTTTATAATTCAAAAATGAAATCTATTTTATGAACTTTGTTTTCTAAATTTGATAAATTTAATTTTAAATTAAAATAATCGTTTACTCAAAAAATATAGATTCTAAAATTATAATTGATTTTATAACACTTTTAAAATTAATTATGCTAACTTAAAATTATCTTATAATCATATGAAAAAATAATTTTAATTTATGTATACATTTTAAGAAAATATTTTTTATTTTAAATTATTAAATTAATCATAAAATTTTCATTAAATATTTTTGACATTCAAAAATACCAACATTAATTTTTAAATTTTTAAAATTTTCCTTTACTTCAGACGTGAAATAAATACATTGTATTTTCATTCATAAGATACATAAATTATAATAATAATTTAATAGGGAAGGGTACTATAATATTGGAAGAATTTATATTTTTAAGGTTTATATTACTATTCCAAATTATAGGTTACTATTCCAGTATTATAGGTTCCTCAACTTATAGAAATACATCTCATTTCATTCATTATTCATATTTTATGTTTTTATTATGTTCTACTTGTCCATTTTTTTGAATTATAATATATAACATAATTATAAGAAGGGAAAAATCATTGAAAAAATTATGGGTTACAATTTTTACACCCTTATTGATTGAATATTATTATTAATTATGGAAATGAAGTTTTATCAAATAAGACTTCAATGAATGGTTAATGGTTTAAGAAGGGAGGGACGTGACAACCTTGTTATTTTTCAATAAAATACTCATTTTAGGTTTAATTAATTTTTTTTTTGAAAAAATGTTTATTTGATAAATATTTACTATAAAATGAATATTTTTCATAGATGATATTATGAAATAAAGTTATATTCTAATTATGAATTAAAAAATACCACATTTAAAATATGAAAAAAAATTATATTTCATTTGAGGGTCAAACATATTTCCTATTAATAATTTATTATTTTAATTTATGTAATTTTTTTAATTCTATATTTATTATAAATATAAATTTATGTTAACAATATGAATTTATATTGAGATTCATTATTATGGTAATCATATAATTTTTTTTCATTTTATAAAATAACAATATGATTTTTCGTTAGATAAAAAAAAGTTTTTATTCTAAAAATATTGTTTCTTAATATAATATTCCATTTAATTAAATGTGAAATTTATTAATTTTTTTAATTTTAATTTTAATTTTATTAAATAAAAATTATTTTTCATATTATCGTTTTGAAATAATTTTAAAGTAATGTTTTGGGATACATCTGAATAGATAGAATTTTTAATAGCAAAAAAATATATTTATTAAAAATGTTGTATCTTTTAAAATATCATCATGAAATATATACGACATAAAAAATTACGAAATTGATAAATAATGTACTATATGGTAATAAAAATAATGTAAATTACATTCATTTAATATATAATGTCTTTTATGAAAACATAAATATGAAAAAAATTATTCGTGCTACCATAATACATACACATCATTTGAAAGGTCAAAATTTTAGTCTCTAAGGTAAAATTATATTAATATTGAAGTTGTGAAGGAATAAAAGGATAAATATTATCACAAAATAATAATGTATATTTGTATTTATAAATTTAAACTAGATAATTATCTAAATACCTACCTAGCAATTTCATATGGTAGAGGAGGATAAAATTATTATATTTTAAAATGTTATCATGATTTAAATTTGAGTAAATAATATTATTAATTTTCTTAGATTAATATACTTGTAAATTGAAAATTATAATTTTATGTAACTTTTTTTAATGTTATGTTATCAAATAATTTTCCAAAAAAAAATATATGCAATGCTGATGCAGTACCTGTGCAAGTGTGAGAAAGTTTAATTTAATATTTTTTAAAAAATATTTAAAATGATACGGTGGGGTTTATTTTTGGGTTTTCATGATATTTGGTATAAAAATTGTAGTTATGAATTTTTTAATTATTTACATTTTAATTTCATTATTATATAGTTATTTTTAAAATCAAATAATGAGAATGACCCTTAATATTTACTTAAATGGGATTTAATGTTACAAGATAATTTATATATTTTTTATAAATTTATATCTTATATTGAATTAATGGATAATATTAATGGCCTTAATGTCATCTACTTATCAATTATGAGCCACTAGCCATTCAAAAATTACAATCTTGACCATTAATGACTGATTATACATAAAAAAACCAGAAATATTTTCTATAAAAGGGGACTTGTTGTTACCTTTCCAACAACACATATAGAGTTCCATTTTTCCACTATATTCTACCAAAATAACTATATATACATCCCTTTCATATTCCATATTCTCTGTCATTCCAAAAAGTTCTTCCAGTAAAGGCTTTAGACTTAATTTGAATGAGGATGTTTGAGGATCAAGGTAAGGTTTTCCAAGACTCTTTCTCATTTCTTATTTATTTTTCATTATCTAAAAATTCTTTTAAAACATCACTATTTTTATTTGGAAATGATTTTATTCACATGGTAAATTAATAATTTTGATCTACTACTTATAAGATATGATCCATTACCTCTCACTAAACTCTTTATATGCTATTACTACATAAAAATACATGTTTAAAAAAGAATGTCTTTTATTTTTAATTCAGCCATTGCTCTACTCAAAAAAATAATTTATACATAAAAGTTACCCTAAAATATTATTTTATTTATAAGATAAATTTTTAAAAAATTACATTATTTATTTGGTTTCACTTCTTATAAAAAAAATTTGGAATAATTATTCATTGTGATGGTTTTACAGTACCCAAGTGAATGATGATATTTTCATAAACATACATCATACATGGATGTTATTAAAAAATATATTAATTATTAAATATAAATTTAATATAAGTTTAATTTGATGTTTATAATTTTTAATGTCAAAATAAAAATCATGAAACTGAAATTCATTGTGAATAATCATAGTAATTTATTATCATCTAAAAAACTGTTTATCAAGTTATATTATATAAATACTAACTAATTCCTCAAATATTTAATTTAATTGATATTTATATTATATATATTTATTTAATTAGAATTTTATGGTGATTTTGGAATAATTTGATAATTTCCTTTCCCCGTAATATTTATACCATGGTAGTTTTGGATATTCGAAGCTAAATCATCTCAAAATAAGAAATGTAAATTTTAATAATAATGGTAAATGAATGAAAATTATTAACAAAATAAATAAGAGAAATAATAATAAGAAAAATTGAATGATATATGTTATTAAGAATTTAAATAATTAATATAACATTGTTATTTTAGGATGTAAATAAAGATTGAGGTGATTTGGGTATAAAGGGAAGTGGATTCAAAACTCATTTTAATTTCATTGAGTTATATCCTTTTTTCATTGGATATGTTATTATAAAATTACATTCATTATAACATCATATGTTTTATATTTTATTTGAAATTTTTATTGGTATTTAAATTTATTTCATAAAATACATCCCTTGGTAGCATTCTTACCACACATGTTATAATCCTTTGAAGAGTTTATTTTCTGATGTTACATTAAAATTTAAATTTTATACACCTAAAAATATTTTTGGGAAAATTGATTTTTTATTTATCTATAAAAATATTTTCCCAAAATGGTCTTGGAAATATTAGTATTGAATAAATTATTATAATTCTTAAAACTATGGCTTTGTTGTTTACTTAAATTTATCCAATTCCAATGAATAAAATTTAATTCTGAGGTGGTTTCCCATAAATTATGAAAATTTTATAATCATAATCAGTATCTTATAATGAAAATTCATATGTACATTAATCATCAACAACACTATAGTTTATTTTATATCTCTTTAAACATTATACCACATTCCCTTAGTAGTTATTCTCAATTATCATTCTCACTTCATTAAATTTTAACGACATCTTCTATTATGCCCAATTTTCTTAAAACTCATAACATATAATTTCGACAAAATCCTTTTTCCCATTATTCACCTTTATTTCATTTCAATAATTTTTTTAGATTTCCTTCTTTCTATAAATTGCATTCATTAATATTGTAAACTATTATTTGAATTATATTTTTATGATACCATTTTAGATGGGCTAGTATTAGAAGAATACATTCCATACATTAAATACTGAGACATTTAATCAATCAAAACTCCATTCATTCTCTTATTATATTTATAATTTCACTTAAAATTATTCTATTTAATATGGGATAGTATTAGTAGAATACACTCCCTTTATACAAGATATTTCATCCCAATTAATAAAATCATAAATTTTTTACACATTTATTCCACATATTCATCAGGAATATAATAAAATAATTGATAATAATCTCTAGGAATAACTATTTTTGTATCGAATAAATTTGATGTTTTGAAATGTATAATCTTATAATTTTCTCTAAACACAATTAACTATTTAAAATAAATAAATATAAATCTATATATTTTATATCATAGATATTATAATGTTTTTCTAGACATTATAATTTTCTTGATATTTCAATTTTTCTCAATTAAAATAATATTTTCCATTATTATAAATCATGTAATTTTTATCCATTATTTCAAAATGATTATATATAATGTTAATTATGAACATATTTATTAAATAACAACAATATTCATATTTTAAACATTAAAAAAAGGATGTAAAATCCTATTTAAATTTTTAATAATATTTATTGGTATCCCTAATATAACATGTAAATAATAATTCCACTACATAAAATTAGTTCAATTAAATGGAATATAACTCAAAGAAATAAGGAGTACATTTTTAATGAATGATATTAAGAGTATCTGAAATATGATATAGATTTATGATTTTCTACCAAGTATTGTCTAAGATAAAGAGGTTTGGAAAATTGAAGCTGGGGTGAGTTGATGTCAAAATTAAATTAAAATTTTTCTCTTAATCAATAAAAAATGTTTTCCATAAGTCCTAACCTCTGAATAAATATGAGTAATAAAATTTAAATTATAAATTATAAATATATCTTTAAAATGTTATGAAAATAATATAATACACATATAAACATGAAAATAAAAAATTAACCAAAGAATATTACAAATCGAAAACAAAACAAAGAGTTCATATAATGTTTTAAATATTGTTATAAATGATATAATTTAACAAAAATTCAAAAAAATAGGATCGCATTGATTTTATCCCAATATTTTATGATTCTTGGTAACCCAAACCAAGGTTTATAAACTTATCACTTGAAACATGATTAATGGAAAATAAAAATAAACAAATTATCCATACAAAACTTCCATGAAAAAATATTCAAAAAATTGAAGGTTACACACTAATAACATCATTAATAAAACATAAATAACAAAAATATACA
The DNA here is from genome assembly GCA_963277665.1 of Viscum album. Lineage (NCBI taxonomy): Eukaryota > Viridiplantae > Streptophyta > Magnoliopsida > Santalales > Viscaceae > Viscum > Viscum album. Next base: position 1,262,354,725 of record OY728164.1, read on the forward strand.
TCTGAAAGCTCCAACATTTTTGAATGATCAATAGTATGTCTATAAATTATAAATCATTGGTTTTGGAATAAAGTTGTTTCTGATCACAACAATCCCATTGATCGAAAACATCAGAATCATAAGATCCACCACTCAAAATCTCATTAATATAAATTATTAAAAGAAATTATCATAAGTGAAAAAATTAGATCATTTAAAAAAAATTAACATAATTTAATATATAGGAAAAAATAAAAATATATTTTGAATTACTTAATGAAAAAATATGGTTCTAACATGATTATATATTCTATTATAGAAATGTAATTATTATATTTATTCTATTCCTAACAATTAATCAAAATTACTTTCACTATTTTAAAAATCTATAATACTAGAATTAGAGATAATTTATTCATTTATAACAACATTATATCTCATAAACTTCATTAATTGAAATGTTTTAGTGTGAAGTCTTGATTCTTCAGAAATTAAATGGTTCATTCGGTTCACCAGAACATATGATCAGAAGTTAAGGGAACATGGTGAAAAAAACTAAAGAGTTAAAATTTAATTAAAAATGAGTAAAGAGTGTTTTTTACTCTTAAAGTTAATATATTGAAAAAAATTTATTTTAGGAATATTACTCAATAGGAGTTCCCATTTATGATTTTTTAGAAATTTGATTTTTATATGACATGGAAATTGGTCAATCATGTAAACACTATCATCCAGTCATTAATGAATTATAAATTTATAACACTAATTCCCCATTAAATACCCTAGGTAAAACCATTATATTTACACCTTTCACAAATTAAATTCAATTGATATCACATGAAAAATAAATATGAATATATACTCTCATGGGAACCCAATATTGTCCAACCCCTAACCCTCTAATTTTTCCCATCATTGGGAGGGTGGGAACCGCAACGTGAAATATAATTTTCATATAATTAATAGTCATAATACATAAATATTATTGATATAAAATAGAAAAATAATTTTTTCACTGAAGAGTAATAATATGATCCAGAGTTCCTTTCCAGAATTCATAGAGGAGTCTATAGAGAGAATGAAACATGAGGCTATGGTTGTTGCCAACATTATAGAGTCTTTTCAACCGATGTTATATATATGGTTGAGACTATATGACAATATTTTTAGTGATATAAACAAGAAAATAAATTTCATCTCAAATATTGTATGACTCACTCTAATCCATTAATATTGGAAGACCAATTATCAGTTATATAGACTACTAAACAGTGTTGAGATACATGGAGGCTAGTTTATTTCAATGAGCCTAGGACAACCCCCTCCCCCAATTTTAGGACAATGAAAGAGGTATATGTTATAGTTAATATCGAAAACTAAGATATTATATAGGAAATAACTATAGGGCATGAAACATATTCCCTTAGTCTAAAAATATGATATTTTTAAAATATCACTTCATTGTAGTTGTTATACATTTATTCCAAGATTCCCATCATCTATCTACGAACTCTGAGAATACATTGTTCAGACTCATTCAATACCATATGTGGTTGATATTGAATTCTTTGTTGTTTATATGTTTTTATTCAAAAATAGGTTCTATTGAGTGTCACACAATCATTTTATTCACTAATAATAAGTGGAAAAGTACCATACATATCAATATCATTCCATTATATTTGTTTAGAATTTTCAACTATAAAAACATTCATTAAGACATAATTAAAAGATGATTTTGAGAAAAAATCACTTCAATTTGAACACTAAATCATTTTAGATATAGTGATTCTTAAGTATCCCATTTCATCATTAAAATACTAGGATTTAACTAAAGTTATACGAGTATACATTAGAAGTTTATGTTTAAAAAATAATTTGAGAACCATATTTTTATTAAGAATTTAAGGTGGAAAACATAAACAAGTATTTAAACTCAATTTTTTTAATTACATGGCTTCATATACATGCTCTATCACCCTCATTATATCACTAATTTGATTATTACTCTGTTGATGGATAGACTGGAGTTCTCTATGGTGATAACACACATTTAGAATTTTGTGAGATCCAAAACATTGATAAATGGAATTTTAAAAAGATGTAAAATATAAATTTGTAAATAATTATACAAAATTAAATACCCATAATGGAATGGAATATTGTCCAATTTATACATGGAGTGAACTAGGTAATTATTTCATATTTACTATAAATCAAACTGGGGAAACAACAGTAAATCTATTGAATCACAATTTTGTATTGGATAAAAAAATAGACCCTCCAATCACATTCAAAACATATGATGGGAAAGAGGATGTTCTATGTTTCAAATTTTATCAATATATGAAGATACTCCATAAAATTTATAAAAATAAATCCTTCCCTCAAGTGTATATACATGAATGTTATTTTGACTTTTATTCATTAAACATAACCAAGAATCTTTAAATTGATGAATATCAACATGTATTGAAGAACATTGGGTTTGGGTTTGGTCTCCTCCATTCATACACTATTAGTTTGTATTGATGGACCCCACACTCCTCAAGAGAGTGAAGTATATATAAAAATGACCATACATTTTTGTCATCTACTAAATCTCAAAGAATGATTCTATCATCCATTGTCGATAACAAGGATGAGTAAGAGATGATAGAAGATCCACTGACATTTTAGTACGATGTCCCCACTATTTTCGTTAAACATTAATGATGAATTTTGGTATTGAAGAGTCCATATAGATTATATAAATAATTGAATCCATAAAACACAATTAAAGAGAGTAATATAACTCTTTATAAAATAAAAGTAATGATGTGTTCAAAAATAATTACACATAGATTCTTGGTTGAGAAGCCTAAATTTATAATTATCATTTTGTACTATAAAACAACCTTAATTATTATAAATATATTGTACGTTGGATACATTTGACTATTTCTATCAATGTATTAAATTAATTATCAAAAACATCATCTAGTAACTTCAATGCATAAAATGTATTTCCACTGTTATCTCTATGAAGAAAAAGAGTATCCAAATTAGGCTCTATAATGACTTTTGATATTTCATCCATGATATAAGTTTGAATTTATAGTTCAAATTTTATACATTCTAATTGATTAAGAAACAAATTTTAAATCTCTCTCACTTGTAGATATGAATTATAGTTAGAATTAAATCTTAATTTCTCATAAAGATGAAGAAGATACATCCTTTATAGAACCCCGATGGTTATATTACTATAATGTGATACCATTTTTCTTGAAGAAAAATAAAATTCAAAAAAAAGTAAACCATGAACTAAATTTCAATTTCTATTCTAGGAATATTTGGGAATGTTATGTAATGCTTCAGTGGCCATTTCCCCTATCATTATGATCAAATAATTGATCATGAAGAAGTTTTAAATTAACTATGTAAATCAAAGAATAAATTTAACCCTTTGAAATGTTAATTTGGGGTGATATTAGGGAAATTCTATGGCATTATAGTCTAGTGTCAAAGTGTCAAGGTATATATTTAGATGAACAAAATAACACTTTATATTCCCCCAACACAAAAAAATTTAGTAATTAATATGACAATAAGTATTTCATTCTGAAATAATAAAATTCATAGCCAAACTATATTTTAGTTTCTTTCTATTTATAATATTAATGAAAATGGATAAACTTATTAGAAGGATTATGATTGTTAGAGGGTGTTCAATGAACTCTAACAAAAACTTCTCCAAACTCTATATTTATGGAATGTATTTACAGAGAAACCAATTTTCCTATATATATAAAGTACAGTGTGGTCACTCGGTGCCCTAATTTCATAGAAAAATGATACATGAATGAAAAAATAAACCTTTTCCCTTTGAAAAATAATACTTAAATTTGAGACTTAGTAAACTAAAATAGAATAAAACTATCATGAATGGATCTTTTATATATGTAAGGATAAACATTATCTACAGATCATGAGGTACACTTAGTCTCTCATATAGGTCTATTTAAATATATCCTCATTATATTAACATTTATTGGGCATATTACATTATTTGTCATCATTATAATATAGTTCATGATTTAGTTTTTTCTACAATAGCTAATTAATGATAAACTAAAACTTTAATTTCTACCTGTGCACCTTACCCTAGATAAATAACACGTTAAATAAATCTCTATACTATTATAAATAAATACAAATAATTATACATAATACTAAACTCTCTTCAATATTTTGAAATTTGACTTATAAACACCAATTTTTCTACTAGATAAAAAAAGTTATTTATATTTTTTAATTAAATAAATAAATAGGGACTATGGAATTATAAAGAAATATTTTTTTTCCTTTTTTTAGTATGATGCAGATTTAATGCCTGAATTTCCCTCAATGTTGATGTGGCCTGAAATTCAAAATTCATAAAATTCAGTAAAATTTGAACTGCATAATCCAGTAATTGTCATGGATGACCTACATCTATAAGAAATAATCATCAGTATTATACACCACATGTTGGTAACTCCATTTATTATAAATTATATTGGGATGATTAATAGAGTGAGTGACACTACAAATTAATGTGAGTACCAACCCTTAGAAATTTACACTATAGTTGGTTAGATGTACCCCATTGTAATATATATTAATAACAAGTCTCTTGAAAAATATTGACCTAGAAGGTGGTAAATCCATCAACATGAATACAATTTTATATATCTCAATGACCTAAATTTCTTGAAATCCCACTAAAACATAGAATAAATGGGGTTTTATTTATTATAATTGAAGTAAAAAAGGCCCTCATTGTTATATAGGAAGTCCATCTCATCGCCAGTGGTGTTCAACCATTAAGGTCCGATCTCTTTCATCACATAAGTATACATGGATAACTATCTATATCAATGAAAGAAAGATTTAATAGAATTCACAAATAATTTATATTATTGTAAAGTTTTTATATTTATTCAGGAACCACCACCAGTTGGTGAAAACTTCTTTATACTCATATTTAATATATATATATAAGATATATGTCATGGGACCACACCCTCCAACAAAAACAAGGCATGCCAGGTTTATTGTTAACACTATAAATTTTATATCTAATAATGAAAATGATTAAATTTTTATATATTTTGGAACAATGGTGTGATCAAATTTAGGAAATCCAATATCAATAAAAGAGTAAGGAACCTCATGAAATCTTGAAAGACAATTCAAAAAAATTTTGTTTGTCAATACTAAGAAAGCTATACCAAGATCATATGACCAATAAGCACACTATAATATATGAAAAAAGTGTTAGATATGTTTTTTTCAACAAAAATCAATCCAATACCCATTAACATATTGTAAAGAAAAATAATATGCAACACCCATGACATTAAAATATATTTTTTGTAATAAATGAACGAATTTAGTATGTTTTGAAGAATTTAAATATAAAATGAAGGGGATAATGGTCATACATTTAGTAAAATATTCCAATTATATTATATTTAATGGAAATATAATTTTAGAAAATTTTATTTAATTCAATTAATCAATACTTCTAATATTAAGGAATTATATATAAATATTTTCTTTATGGGCATTTTTTTATCTCAAATATATTTCACTTAAAAATTTATATTGGTTATTGATCATATTAAAAAGTACTATTAAATATATAAAAACTAAATTCATAAGTAAAAATTTTTTTAGTAATAAATATACAAAAATATTAAGTTAACCACAAATGTTTTTATGAAAAAAAATTTATGTGCTAAATGTACATTAATCATAATAAATTGAATATATCAATATCTAAGTATTATATAAATTAAAATTGATAATAATATATTATATAAAAACTTTAAAAATAATTTAATGTTTTTCATTAGGTAATAAATGATAATAAATTCTGTGTTGTGATTAAAAATGTATATTTCTAAAAGTTTTTTTCGGAGTATTTTTCATGATTATTTTATAATGTGTTTAAAATAATTTTAAAAAATAAATTCATAAAACTTTTTTGATATTTGGAATCATAATTTATAAATTTTTTAATAATCCTACATTCATTTTCTGCCCAAATTAATGGTAACTAAGTTAAAAATTTTCCACCTTGGTTTAGTTAAAAAATGTTTAACGAGTGGGTTAAAATAAAATATAAGTTTCAAAATATAACCTCCATGTGTATTAATTTGATAGGTCGAATATATTTTGGCTTTAAATTATAAAATATTTTAATATTTATATATTCATATTTCAATTTCACTTTAATGTTACTATATTATAATTTGATGTTTTTATTATTTACTAGAGTAGGACCCAACTCAATTATAAAAGTGTACCTTCTCTCTTCCCTAATTCACCCAGTTTGAGCTCCCTAGTTCATCCAAAACCTATTATACAATGTTCATAACTTCTCTCTCCCAAAATCTAGAGCTTTTGGTCTTCCAAAAATATCATTTTTTGAAGGATTAAGGTTTAACCCAAAGTGTGTTTCCTAAAGAAGTGGTATTTTCCTTTACAATACACTTTTAGTTTATTTCTTACATAACTAACTTAAAATATTTATTATTCCTTTTTACGTGATAAAATCTATATAATCACTTTAAATAATTTATATGTCATTTTTATTACCAATTTATACCTTTTTTCCATGCTAAGAGATTTAGAAATGTTGTTTGTGCATACATGTGTATTGCCACCACCACAAAGCAATGTGACTTCTTGATGACCGCTATACATGAATGTTTATATGGCTGGTTTTAAGATATATATATATATATATGATATATATGATATTATTTTTTATTTTATAATGATATATTATTTATTTTATTTCATTATTTCTATTATTTCAAATTTGAAACAATACTAATGTGTCTGCATGGACTATTATCTCTAAGAAGAGGATTAATTAATTTTTCATAAGCACAATTTATGAATTTTTATAATAATTTATATAGTGAAAATATTTGTTAATTATAACATCATTCAGAATCTAGATATGAGGAAACCATGGTGGATGAGAAATTACCAAGATAGTCAAATGGAAATATTCAATGAAAATGAACCAGTTTTCATACGAATGTAGATTTTAGTGAAACATTGTTAATCATTAATTAGAAATTATATAGAATATTATTTCATAATATAAATATGAATTTGGTTTTCAGTATATATTTTTGAGAAATTTATATTTATTATACACAAACATAAGTGTGCATATGAAGAAATTTAGGATCAGAGATAAGTGTTTATGTCACAGTGTATGTTTTTTGAGATGATATATGTTCGGTTTATATTAATGGATATTATTTCATCCTTATACTTTATACCACACGTATATTTTATTATAATTTATTTTATATATAATTTTAATGTACTAATACTATTTTACTTACTTTTTTTACATAAAATGGAAGAGAAAATTTTTCCAGAAAATAAAACATTATTTATTCTTTACTTGGTGCCTTTTTAATTCCATGTCCTTATTCATTAAAATATATTGAAGAATTTTTATTTCTAAAATAAAAGGATAATTTGAAGTCATTATAAACTATATATGATTTTATTCTCAAATGGTAAAAAGGGACCTTTAACTTTTTTTTGTAATTTTTATATATGAATTTTTGTAATAAATGAGAATGACATAATTATTTTAACATCTACTATATAAATAGATGTTACACTCAACATAAATTTAATTTTAATTAAATCTAAATTAAAATGTTTTCAAGGTTACTATAAATTAATTTTTTATATATATTCAATATATTTTTATATTTAATGAGACTAAATTAAATTGATATATTATCTTATTTATACAGAAATATTCAATTTCAATTTCAAATGTATTTTTCAAATATGTCAATATAAATTAATGTTCTTTATTTTTAACCAGGGACATGATATAATAAAACTATCTATTTTATTTATATATATTAATTAACATTTTTGGATTTCAAAATTATTATGACACCCCTTTCTTTTAAGTGATTTATGACATGAAGAATTGAATAATGTTTTAATGATATTATGAAACACATATGTATGTCTTCACTATATGATTGGTGGTACTATTAAATACCTACAATGACTTGGGTAATGTTTGAAATACCATGAGATAATATGGGTTATATTGAGGAGTGATCCTAGTTTGATACATGAATATGTCTGCTTAGAGAGAGTCTGAAGCGAACCTTTATTAAGAAAGTGATAGAATATGAAGTGATCCTAAAATACCGTGGGGGAATTATCCTTTATCATATTCATGAAAGGTAAACATAAATAATGAAATTATTTTCAATTATTTTTATTTTTAAACAATTACTATGAAATTTTATTATTCATATGATATAACCTTATGGCTCATGAATGATTAATTATGATTCCCACTCTCACGACTCGTGTCTTACAAAATGATAAATATTTACTCCATGAATCATGATTTATCATATATGACTTATTGGATATGAAATTCATATGTTTCTAATATATTATCATTTCATTATAAATATCTTATTATTGTATAAAATAATTAATTGATATTTCCAATTTGTACCCTTACTGAGCATTTGAGATCACCCTTTATTATTATGTCATTTTCTATATGAAATGAATAATTGTTTTAATTGGTATATGACTAATTTGGATAGTATTAGTGAATAATTTTATGTATGATTTTGAATATAATTTATTGAATAAGTTGATTATGTATCTAGTATTCAAAGACACTCAACCATAATAATATTAATACCTTTATGATTGTGAAATGTTTCCAATATTCATCTAACATTATGAAATATTTATATATGTAAAAGATAGATATCATTAGGTATTATTAGGGTGGGGTTTTATTATTTATTTTTATTATGTTTTTAATAATTTAAGGATATAATATAAGATATCATATAATGAACAAACAATTATATAAAGTAAAAATAAAAGTGTCATAGGTTGGTAAGATGGTTTCATAATTTAGGACATCTCAAGAAATAATTTTATAATTATAGTATTACCCATATTAATTAATATAAATTTATATATATACTATACATTTTAATTTTATTCATTGACTAAAATGGGGAGGATTTTTTAAAAATGAATATGTAAGACAATGAAATGATCATACTATTGAGAAATCGAATGAAATGAGAGTTAGAATAAATAATATATTTATTAAGGCCTCATAAATATATCATGATATAAATCATAATGAGATTGCAAATAAGAAATGTACATACCAAAACAAAATTCAATATTTCATGAGGGAAAATCCACATTCTTTCAATGGGTTCTATAATGCACCATTGACTGAGTAATTGATCAATTCCACTAAAAAGATATTTTCCAATCTTCATTACTTATAAATTGAAAAATATTTCAAAAAAAATGTATTTTTAGGTAAATTAAGTATAAAAATATAGGGATCATGTTAATAATATAATGAAAGATTAATAAAGTTAATCCATATAATGAGATGAGCTTTATAGTTTATCTGTTTTAATTACCTTTCCTAGAAATAATCGAATAAAATGGGAAAGATAATTTCTTGTGATTAAAAGGATAATGAATATTTTTTAACAATGTGGAAAATCTTATAGAGATTATAATGAACATTTATTTTTTTATCATTTCATTTGAAAAAAAAATTGATTGGTTTGTCAGTGGTTTAAAACTAATTCCTTTTAAAGAACTAGTAATAAGAGGCTTCAGTAGATATGAAGAAATCGTTTGATGTGATTTTAGTATATAAATGGAGAGTGAAAAATTCCATCATTCTAGTGGATTTTATAATAATAGACAAAATATATATTTGAGAAAACATTAATAATAAAACCCATGAATGAATGAAGATGAATCATCTTTATAGAAATTATTTGTAAAAAACTATGGGTAATACATTCTCCAGGGGGCTGGTAAAGATTTCATGTTTGTAACAGAATGCCATCAATAAATTTAATGTCACATATATGTATATAGGATATATAATTAATACAATGTGGAGAAAAGTAAAATTAATTCACCACCCATACCCCAATTCTATAATAACAAAGAGTGTAGTAATTAATTTAAACAATTACCAAATTTGAGTTTTAATAATGAAAATTGGTATCAAAAACCTCTAAAGATAACAAATAAAGGGAAAACTCATGTGACCACCACTGTAAAGGTGGAGAATTTTAACTATGTTGTTATGTGTTTATATCTAATCCAATCTAGAATTATAAATGAATTATATATTTTTTGACTTGCATTTTGACCTGAAAGACATTAGAATATTTATCAGAATATTTTTAAAGTAAGGTGCTGGGTCGGTATATGATTTTAGGGCCTAGAGAGCCTCAGTGTGGTGATTTTAAAAATATTAAAAATATTTTGTAACATCTATTAAGTTTATCCTAACACATGAAAAACTCTCTAGTGGGGTGTTAGATCAAAACTCTAAGGCTGCAGTTGAGTTAAAAACATTGTGTTCACTCTAGGAATGACAAAAAATTATTAGCACTATGAGTTTTGGTTAGAGGTGAATTGGCAGGCTGACATGTGGTGGATTAATTAATTAAATGAAAGATTAATTAAAATCTAACCTAACACTTCTCAACCTCTCACATATAGTGTACATGACCCAAAAAGGAGAAACCACTCCTACCATATCCTCTATTGGGGATGATAAAAATGAGAAAAAATCAATGCAACGAAGTGATGCCAATATCATTTTCTGATGCCGATCATCATCAGATCAAGGAGAATCGTTATCGTGGCATTATTCTTCACCTAAATAATTTTTGTTACTCCCTCTAGGTATATGTTATTAATTTATTTTCTCGATCTATTTCCTTATAAACAATTTTACTGTTTATAGAAGAAATAAAATTTCTATAGATCCCTCATAGGTTAATCTATAAGTTTTGGGGTAATATTGGGAAAATAGAGCATATTTGAAGGGGGTTGTTGAATGGAAATATTGTATACATGGTATGTAGTCCATATAGAAATAATCAGTAGCCCTTAATATTTAGGGAATATGGCATTTTGGGACTACATGCCATGTATCTTGGTTACACGCCATGTAGTGACCCAAACCATATGTACAAGTGACAGAGCATGGGATATCAATGTAATTTTACATAGGCACGAGAATGTACAGAGAAAACGTACATGGAAATGGTGCTCCGAACATGGTATTGGTAATAATACACAATATGGTGGTAGTTTGTCCTAAATTGTTGTATAGTATAGGATACTTGATGTGTGATGGACATTGTTTATTGGTCATGTGGAAGAGGAACATGTCCTGGTGCTGGGTAATGCCGCAAATAAGGCATACAAGATGTACAAGACATGTAACTTTAAATGGGTTGGAATACAATTTGGGTAAGATAAACAAATGGGTGCTCGGTTGGGTTCACATATTGTGTGGACCCCAGTATACACAACGTACTCGTTTAGATCTTTTGGATAACTTTTGACTTCAATATATCCTTCACTAGGACTCAGATTTAGTCTTGATTTTAGCCTATGAAAATAATTTTTTTCACTTAAACATGATGTTAGCCTCCATTTTTGGCCTATGCGATATGAGGTTACATGTTTCAACCAAGTCTCTTGAGTAGTGGTTCTTAAATGTGGGTAGGTAATTAGGGTGGATCACTGGGTTGACATCAGGATTGACACCATTACCATATTCTTTAGGATATGGGTACCATGTGCTCTTTAGACCATTATAGAGCTTCACCCATATCAGATCTGGGTGAAATTCTGGGACCAATAGGGGTGTTACGACATGAGGTATGATATGTTTCAGTCTCCATTCTAAGATGCTTAATTTATGCTGTATATTAGTGTGGTTCATAAAGAGAGAGGATGGGGATCCTACTCCCCAATAGAATTAAGGTGTGTGTTTCCAAAACCTCTCTTCTTCGCTGGAGACAAGACTCTCCATGTCATGGCATCAGGTTATTTTACCATGGGTAGTTCTTTTGGGTTGGTACTCTCTCGATGCATTATGGCATGGGTTCCACATATCATTCATATATTTGGATAGTTCTTACAATCCATTCCATGGCATAGGTCCCCCATACTTATTGGCCAGATAGAGTAGTGACTCCCCTATTAGACAAGGGTGCATGTCCTATATAATTGTTTTTGGTACTCCCATGTTTTTCAGGGCGCGAGTCCTCCAAACATGATGTATTGATAGAGTGGGAAATCCCCTATAATGTTAGGGTATATGTCCTCTATCCTTGGAGTCAAAACACTCATATCTTTCTATAGTGTGGGTCCTCTATATATGTTGGTATGGAAGAGTTGGTACTCACATATCATAACTGGGATCAGGTCTTCTAACTTAGGTTCGATACGACCATATCATCTTAGGGTGTGGGTCCTTTATAGTAATCCATGTTTTAGAGTAGTACACCCCAATCATACAATTATTAGGGTCCTCTATCCATAGGGTGGTACTCCCCACATCTATGGATCGATTCTCTTATACTTTGAGTGGTACTCCCCTATCGTACTAGGGTTTAGGTCCACATCTATAGAGTAGTACTCATCTATCTTCGACTAGTAGAAGGGAGTGGGTCCTCCATTTGAGTTAGTCCTCCCTCATATAGTGAGTACAATTACGAGGTGCAGAACCCACCACTAGTTACCTGTTATAACTGGTTATGAGTTAAATATCCCTCTATGTGTTAATGTGAGGTCCACTCAATTTAGGAGTGACAGAGGATTCATGGGTTTTTTATATGCTACTACTCCCTCGATATGAGGATAGTGATGAGGTGGGGTCCCTCTTATTTCACTATTTACAGAGGATACACGATGTATATATTCTTAAATAGAGCTCCAAAAACATTGTGATGTGGTGGGGGTAAATCCAGTTAACACGGGTTCTTTAGCCATGAATATGGAGAAGGTTAGTGATGGTCAGACCTCTGTAGTTGGGTGTTGGAGTTGGACCACATGAGTTGTTCTCAATTGAGAGTATCTCTCTAATGGGTGCCATCTAGGATTTCTTATACCATGGAGTGCATTCTCATTGTTTTTTGTTACCACAATATCCTTAAGTAGAATTGACTTTTATGACTATGAGGCTAAAACCTCCTAAGGCATTGAGTATTAGATGTGTATATCTGGGTGATTATGGGATCCCTAATTGTGTTGTCATGCTCTAGGTTGACCAACATTGTAGACTGAGTACATAAATCTTATATGACCACAACATATCTTTGTTTATACTCTTTCAATGAGAGTAGAAGACACATGGGGTATTCCATGTGAATTTCATGTTCATATTCTCATAGTTATATGAGATTTTCATTCTACTAGTGTTGGAAAAGACTCGATGTGGAATTCATCTACACACTGTGTTAAGCCCCATTTGCATGGATGAGGTTACTACTATCTGGGTTGAGTTATATGATGGAGTTCTTCTTACTCTATCATTTGGGATTCTACAGACTTAGTTTTCTAGTCATGTACAACTGAGGATGGTTTAGAATGGAGTTTCTCTCTCAATGGGGTTTACATGGGCCAGGTCGAGCAGACTATTTCTTTTTAGATTCCCCCTTTTCTTTTGGGTTTTTTAAGTACATATGGGGTATTTCTATAATCACCATTGATCAAGTTTTTACTACACGCTACATCTATTAGGTAGTCCACATTCCTTTTGATGGATTCCATAGATGTCTTGAGGAAGGAAAATATTAGTGAGATAGACAAAACAAGGTGTTTACTAAAGCTACACCAAAGAGATTCTAGGAAGTTTCTTTTAAAATGATCCCCTCATTCCGAGAAGGTTGGATTCTTTTACAGTTTTCTTTGGTCGGCATGTGGTTTACCCTTTTCTATAATTTCATTAATTTCTTTGTACTCTGGGTTTGGATAGATGTATGTACGTATTTTAGTTTCGTTATTTTTAAATCACTACATGGTTTAATTGAGACGTTTTTGGGTGTATTCTTACAGGTACTTTGGGAAAAGTATTGTCTAATTTAGTTATGGATTCGATTATTTTATTCAACCCTAGAATATGAAAATGTGATTGGGGTAGGTGCGGGTTGAGCCCCGACTTGGGTTGGGTAATGAAAGATTGGCATCATAGTAATTTCATTTCTTGGGATTGTTTTTGATGTATACCCTTAAGAGCATTCTGTTCGATTTATGTAAATAGTGTCGATGTGTATTGAGTGCAGCTCTCAAGCCATGGAATCCAGTGAGGGTACGAAAGTTGTTGTATCCATACAACATGACCCTGACTTCCTACTTTTCCACTGAAAATACTGAGATATTTGTTTCATGGATCAATAGTACATAAAACCTATATGAATGTATTTTTTTCTAGTTTGTCATGAGTCATATCCCTAGATATACTCTTTGAATCGATCTCATATTGAATTCAATTTCCATATTCCACTACAATGATTGATAGATAGAGTTCTATGATAAGAATTTAGTGATGATATTCCCTATGATGTGGATTCGGTGCTTGGAACGTGTCTGAAGGAGTTACCTTCAGGTGTTATGCTGGTTGATCCCCCACCCATTGAGCTACTAGTTGTGTATGTAGTTCAAGTCAAGGACACTCGCAGGCTAAGTGCGCAACATGAGTTCTAGAGTTAGTGACCTCTAAGACACTGGTGTGATCCATACCCACATGTAGCTGATGACTTTATTGAGTATGTCACATATGTTTTCCTCTTATTGAAGACACCTCTCGATGATATTGTGGTCCTAGTGGTGAGCCTTCTATAGGGTTCATCCGGGTGATGGTGGAATTTAGTAATGCATTCCCATGATGAGGTGACACTCACTTGGGTGGAGTTTAAGAGACTCTTCTGGGAAGATATATTCTCAACCATGTCAAGTTTAGAGCGTATTCAAGAACTTCTATAGCTTCAGAAGGGTTAGCATGAATGTGGAGGAGTACTCAGTGAGGTTAAAAGTCATGTCATGTTACTCCCTAGATATGGTGTGATGCCCATTCTTCATAGTTCATCCCTTTTAGAAGGTCCTATGTAGATACATCAGATCAGGAGTGGTCTCCTTGTTCCTTTATACATTTTGGGCGTATTTTAGTGATCTTTGATAGTATAAAGTTTATTGTAGGAGGGATAGGTGGATGTGGTCCGAAGTGGTGGTGAGGTGTCATAGGTTTTTATTTAAGTAGTAAAATGGTAGATGACCTGATTGTGGGGTAGTACGAATACACATGACTAGACACATCCACATGGTCATGTAGTGTAGGAGGAGCACCAATAATTAGGTCAACTATAAGAGAGGAGGTGTTACAATTATGAAAGAAAAGGATATATTCCTAGACATTTTACAAACAATCATGCTGATAAGTGGGATATTTTCAATGCTACTCCTTTGTAGAGGTGGTGTTTTGAGTAAGGAGTTCTGCATGATTGAGGATGTGGTGGAGTATCTATGAGAGAATCAGTTGGTGGTAGGTGGTTTGAGGTGTTGCCACCATCACCCCTAGTAGCCCAAGCCATGCTTAGGGAGTAGGGGGACGTTGTGGGGATAGCTAAAAGTTGTACATACCTTTGACCCAAAATCTAAGAGGATGAATAGATGTATTCTATATGTACTTTATACATTATATTGTATAAATTTTAGACACTATGTGTGATACTCTTTTCTTCACTCTTCTTTCTTGAGGTTTAATCAAGATGAAGTATGGTGTCAGTATAACCATGTGTTAGTGGTTTTTGAATTATCTCTGAATAAACAAAAAATAAGGTTCCTCGCCTCATTGGGAAAAGATTTTTTGAAGTGAGAAAAATCATGAGGGAGATTTACTAATTCCCAAAGCAGATAGTACTATGGTTTGGTGAATGAGTTCGCCAAACATGTGTGTTCAAGGCTAGGTGACATGAGGGTGTTTGTGACATAGGACTTGGTAAGACCCAATGTTAGTGTTGGGATTCCCTTTGTTGTCCTTTAGTATGATTGTGTGTTTAGAGTAATCTTTTTAATTTAAATTCTCAAGGAGGGACATGGAATGGATTGGAATAGATACGGTTTCATGAGGAACATTAATACTTTCTTCACTGAGACATGGTTTTGTGACATGAAAAAACCACGTGGGAAAGTTAGTGACTAATAGAGTTGATATTTTAAAGATGTTGTGGATTTTTTCTTTAGAATTATGTGTTTAGGGTGACGATGAGTGTTGTTGTGTCCGGGAAGGTTATGGAATTGCGATTGGGGTTTTTCTGCTTGAATATTTTTAAATGGAAGTCCTGGTTAGAGGAGATCCTTACATAGAATAATTATTTATTAGAAGAGTTATTCCTTATGATGATTCTAGTGTTTCTATTGGTTTTCTACAATCCACACCTATCTGGGATTTCACAATTGGGTGGGTTATTTTTTCTGTTTAATAAAGGTGTGTTACAACTAGAGGTTCGAAACTGAAGTTCCTAGAAACACCCAGTGCTTGCACATAGGTAGCCATATTTTCTCCGGTCCCCTAATTCTCTATTTTAACCTTAAATGTCAGGAAATTCAGGAGGTTAAATTGAAATTTATCCATGAGTTGATTTGAACTGTTGGGTTTCATCATTATTTACATTAGGTTAGCGAGGTGGTGTACAAATAGACGATATGAATACAGATTGACCATGGTGCATGGCACTTTTCCACCTTCCATGACTGATGAGACTTATGCCACTAAATTCACATTATTGTCCTAGTTGGTGTTAGAAATATGTGTTGTTTTTTCATAGTGGTTCTCCTATGTGTGTTCTTGTAAGTTGTATGAGATGCCATACTAAGCTCACTAGAATTGGAGTTCCATTGGAGAGATCAGTTTCTTTTTCTTATGCCTAGACTTTTTATTTATGTGGATGAAAATAATTATGGTGTTATTTATGTCGTGACTCGGATTTTTACCTATAGGGATTTCAAACATTTCTATGAATATTTCTGAAGTCATGTGTTGTGTCGGTGTGGGATTTTTAGGCTTAGAGAGACTCATCACGATGATATTAAAATTATTAAACACATTTTTTTCACACACAATTAGTTTTTATTAAAACATGAATAACTACCATGTGGAGACTCAGAGTCGAAATTTGAAGTCCCAGTTGAGTTAAGAACGTCCTTTTTACCCTAGGCATTACATAGTGTTTTCCGCACTGGGAGTTTTGGTTAAATGTGAATTCATGGGGTTATATGTTGCGGATAAATTAATTAAATGAAAAAAATAATTAAAATCAATCCTAACGCTTCCCCTTCCTCACATTTCATGAAAATGACCCAAAGATTATAAAAATACCCTCTCCACTCATCCTTTTATTAACAATGGATATTGGGATGAATCAATAGAGCGAGTTGATGATGATTTCATTTTCTGACCTCTATCATCCTCATATCATGGAGCAACATGATTTGGGAATTGATCTACACCCAAAGCTTCAGGGTTTCACCCTCAAGGTCGGTTTCATTGGGATTTTGTCCTGACACCCTTCCTTATACATTGTTTTAATGTTTTTGACCCCAAATACAATTTCGAAAGATACCTCCTTGTTTGATCTCTAGGTTTCAGGATAAACTAGGATGATTTGGGTGTTTTTAAATGTGTTTCCCAACAAGAATTACCGTTTACATAGTGTGTAGTCTAGAGATATATGATGTGTATCCCTTATTATTCAGCGATGATTAATTTTGGGGACTACACTTTGTGTAAATTGGTTACACTCCTTGTATAATCACAAACTGTATGGACATTGGACACGGATTGGGATTTCTGTTTAATAGTACATGACCGGGTAAAATTACATGGACAAAGAACATAGAAATGGGGTGATGGACATGGGAATGAGAAAACTATGGGATCAGGTGGTCATTTGGCCTAAACACAACATGTAGTATGGGAGACATGGCATGTGAGAGACATAGTTGGATGAGCCTTTGGAATAAGAACAAGACCATGGTCTAGGTGAAGCAGAACAATTTTTTTATGTGCTATTCAAAATATGTACCCCAACATGGCTTGGGAAACCATGTATATAGTATAAAAGTTCTGGTGCTTGAGAAGGTTCATACATCTTTTGGATCTTGGTGCACACCTATTACTCTTTGATTTATTCTTGAGAACTTTCACCTTCCATATCTCCTTCTAGGGGGTCATATTCAGGCATGAGAGTATCCTATCCTGAGTACTTTTTCACATAAAATTATATGGCTACATCTATTCCATCATATGAGGTATGAAGTTTATTTTTTTGAGAAGAATGCATGGGTAGTGGTTCTTAGCCTTGGGTAAGTGATCAGGGTGGATTATTGGTTCGACATTAGGGTTAATACCCTTTACTTATGCTTTAGGATGTGGGTTTTCTGGACTCTATAGATCATTAGAGTGGTTATCCCCTATTGGATCAGGGTGAAGGTAACCTAGTTGTAGTGGTGTTCTGACATAAGGTATGATAAGAATGAAACTTTTTTTAGTGGTTCTTGATTGATTTTTTTTATTAGTGTGGTTCATAAATGAATATTTTGGGGTAAGTACTCCACTATAACAATAGGGAATAAGTTACCATTACCTCTATTTTTTGGTAGACATGAGATTTACAATGTTGTGGGAGCATATTTCTCTACCTTCAGTAGTTCTTATAAAGTTAGTACTCCCCTGACACATTAGATCATGCATTTTCTATGTCATTTGAATAGTTTGAATGTACTACCCTTCCAAGCCAAGATGTGAGACATCAATACTTATTGGTTATATGGATTAGTTACTCCCCTATTGGACTAGGGTGTGGGTCCTCTATCCATGAATTTGGAACTCCCTTGTAGTTTTAGAGCATGGGTCATCCAAATATGATTTATAGATAGTGTGGGTACTCCCCTATCATGTTAGGGTGTGGTTCCTCTATCCTTGGATTAAAAAATACACTTTCATTCAAGTGTGTGGGTCCTCCAAATGTGTTGTTCTGAAAGAGATGGTATTCCTCTATCATACCAGGGATCATGTCCTCTAGCCTCGAGTTAGCACTCCACTATCATGTTAGGGGGTTGGTCCCCCGTAGTAATAGATCTGGTAGAGTATTACTCCTCTATCATTCCATGTTGTGGTTACTCTAGCCAAATTATGGTAATACACACGTCATAAGAGTAGAACTTCTGTCATTTGAGTGGTAGTACCCTATCGTATAAGGGTGAAGGTCCACGCCCATAGTGTAGTAATCTGTTATCTCTGAGTATTAGCAGGGAGAAATTCCTCCATTGTATTTTATGATCCCCCATTATATGAGTGAAATTACGAGGTGTGTCCTTCTCAACTAGTTACATGTGATACCTAGTTAGGATTTATTCGTCTTTTGATGGATTTTGTTATAGGACACTCTACTATGAGTTATTGAGGCTTCACATGATTAGTTAAGAGTTGGTACTCCATTGTCTTTAGGGTGGTAGTGAGGTGCAGGTCACTCCACACACTCTCATCGGGGATGATGCAAGTGGTGCATTTTCTGGAGAAGTCCTCCATCAACTGTGTGAATTGGTGATGAGAGGTCCTCTCCACTTGGGTTTCTTTACCATATCATATGGCATGGGTTAGTGGCGGTAGGACCTCTATTTCTAGGCACTAGAGATGGACCTAGTGGGTTTTTACCAATGGAGTGTATCTCTCATAAAGGTTCCATTTTGGATGGCAGAGATTATGGAGTGTGTTTTCCTCATTTTTTGTTTTCATAACGTCCTTGAGTGTAATCATCTTTATTGGTTATGGGGTTGAAAAATCATGAGACATGGAGTCTGAGATGATTATATCTAGGCGATTATTGGATCCCCTATATTGTTGCCACTTTCTGTGTTTAAACCATTTTTGGTTTAAGTACATACTTCTTCTATGCCCACAACTTAGTATTAGTTACTATAATTACATGTTAGGTGAAGACGTGGGTGGTATACCACATGATTTTCATGTTTAGATTCTCATTTCTATATTAGATTTATCTCTTAATAGCAGTGGTGAATACTCAATGTGTATTTTATCTACTCATCGTGTTGATCCCAATGTTCTTCGTTGAGGATACTTCTATTTGGTTGCATATGTGGGATGGTGTTTTCCTTAATCTATCATTTAGGATTCTTTTTAAATATCTGTCTATTCATTTAAATGTGAGTTAAGTTAGATATTGAGCTTCTCTTGTTAGGTTTCCCTCTGGTTAGGTCGAGAAAAGAGTTTCCTTTCAATTTCTTCTTTTTCAATTAGTTCTTTTGGGCTACAACTAAGTATTTTTATACTCACCCTTGAATAAACATTTCTTAGATTTTTTTTGTCTCATGAAAACCTACTGTATTTTGGCAGAGTCTCAAGAGGACTCGAGGTAGGTGGATCTTAGAAAGATAGATCAAATGGGGTGTTTATTAGAGCAAGGAAGAGGAAATTAATAGTAGTTCCTTTATAGTTATTCACTACATTTGAGTTGGTTGGATGCTTTTGTAGTTTCCTTTGGTGAGCATGTGATTTCCCATTCATAATCATTTAGTGCATTTTCTATACTCTATATTTGGAAACATGTATTCATGTATTTTTTTATCTTTATATATATGTACACTATTACATTGAGTTATTTTTGGGTGAGTTTGAACAAGTAATTTTTGAAAATTCCTTATAAAGTTATTTATTCCTCTAGTGATTATGCCCACTCTCTGGACAATGGAGGTGGGATTGGGGTGGTTGTATCTTGAGTGTAACGCCCCGACCCCAGCTACCCAGAGTCGGTGCATTACTTCGTAACATTTTCATGATCACAAAAGATCAAGTCTCAAAAGACCGATTAGATTAGTAGCCTTGGAAACACTAGATACATTCGTAAACGTTACATTACATCATAAAGTGAAAAACTACAATAACAAAGTCTCCATAGTCCACACTCATATCCTCTTCTGACTATCCCTGCAGGTCATTCATAAAATACTTCTTCACATCCTGGAAAATATTAAAACATTGAAAGGGGTGAGCTCAGATGCTCAGTAAGGATAACAATATTGCAGAAGCTTTCATAAATAAACATAAACATTTAAGTCAATGTATAACTAAAACAAAAGCCTTTTAAACTTGAACATCAACATAATATGGCAAAAGTAAAATGAGATAATTCCATTTACTTCTTCACATGGATATTCTACTGGTCGAATAATCACATGCAATATCAATAACCACTTTCATAATGATGGAATGCATAATTCCAGACTATCATAACCACGCAGTCAAGGCCTCATGCCAAGACCACAAATAATATTTTGTCAAGGCCTCGTGCCAAGACACTAGTTAGTCTCATGAGACCTACCGATGCATCGAGGAGATATAGCGGGCTCCACCCGTCACTTACTAAGTCCAATGCATTCCTCATATGAATAGGTTTAAACATATCATAAACCATAACATAATCGTATCACATAAAACATGCATAAAAGAAACATAACATTTCCACATTTCAATCAAAAGATTTCAATACAACACATTGATATAATAAAAACGCTTTCAAAACCATTTTCAATACCAAAATAAAAGAAAGTTAAAACTTTGTATTTATTTTCCATTAAAAAAATAATGGCTTATAGAGGAAGCCGAAACTCAAATAATGGTCATGGCGGCAGAGAAGTCATTGTCGCCGCATATGTATGGAAAGAAAAACATTCCCTTTTTTTTCGTTTATTAAAACTCTTCGTATAAAAAAGATTCCTTTTGAATAAACGTAAAAGTCAAAGGGGTTTATACACCGTATAAAAGAAAATTGTGTATAAAACCAAATATGCCTCAATGAAAGGAGATTGAGATGAAGTCCTAAAAAAGATCATTTTTAAAATAAAATAGATCTATTATGTGTATTCACTATAGGTACACATAAAGAATATAAAAATACAAAATAGGACATAATAATATCAGGACATAATTTGAAAGTCGGAGATTAACCCAAAGAATGGAATTTGGGTTAAGAAATTCCCTTACCTTGCATCTTGTCCTGACTCGACCGTTCATTAACCTCCTGAATAATAAACTAGAGTTAATTTCTATTTACTTAAGAACCTTTTTCAGGTTCATTATTCCTTTTATATCCCTTATTACCATGTTATGAACATTATGCAATTATTAAAGTTTATAACGGTCATTTTGTCGATCTTAGGTACTTGATTCAACAATAAACTTCTTATAATTACAAGTTGTTCATGTGGTGAAATATCCATTATATCTAGAATTATATTCATTATGTATATATCATATATATCATATATATATATTATATACATTCATTCATAATATTACGTATCATTTAGAGGTAAGAAATGAAATGCACCGTTAATGGAGACGGTAAGCCGTACGTACGCATGAACGCTACTTTCATTTCTATTTCGTATTTAATGGAATGAAATCCTAATTATATAAAGTTATAATATAATTCCAGTATAATATAGTGTATAATACCATTTACTCCATCCTTTATACATCCCACATATGGTATTAACGATTCAAATCACTTTGAGGGGGCAGTAGTCCGCACTTCCTAAAATGAAAATATCGTATTTACCCATAATGGAAACCATAAAGGTATGCCATAAATGGAAAATAAAAAATCATAAGGAAAATAAAAACATAATATATATCATATATAAAAATAGTTTCATCATAATGGCCACCATTAGAGGTGTTATATGAGTGTTGAACAATCATCGTTTTGTGAGGCAAAATTCTCCATCCACAGAAACAGTATGTTCTTTAACCATTAGACATAGGTGTGTGTAAGTGTATCTATAATCCTTCTTATAAAAAAATCCTAGTATATTTAGGATACTGGTGTTGTTATAAAAGAAATGAATAAAAAGTGTTTAGGGGTTTGGAGAAGAAAAATAAAACAAAACAACATTAGAGAAGACATTACCTTAAAATCTGGTAACTCTTTTTGATTTGAGCCAAAGGCTTCCTTGGGAAGAGTTCTGCCCAAAGTGAGGTTTCTAGGAGTAAGTTAGGGAAGTTGGGAGAGTATTTGGGCTGAGGTTGGCCGAGCCAAATGGCTTGAAAGTGTGAATAAGGTGTTAGAGGTGGAGGCCTTTTATAAGTGGAGAGGAGGGGAACTCTTGGAAAGTAAGGAACTTTTACATTATTATACAATGATTTTCGGATTATAAAGGTCCCACACTTATATAATTCGTGTATAAGGTGATACGGGTTCGAAATATACCCATCCAATAGTCTTTGTACAAGTGTAAGCCTTGGATTTTACATTATCTATTCATTTTATTAAAATCGTAAAATAATGAGGTCATCGCCGCATCATAATGATGTCATAAATAATTTAATTTATTTATGGTCTAAAAATTATAAAACAAATCCTATGATGTAGGAAATCTTTTTAGCTTTACAATTACTATTTATAGTCAAAAATATAACTTGTATAACCCCATGTAAAAATTGTTTTAGTAAAACATTTCATGTTTGTGTCATTTTTTACTTTAACATTAAATAAAAGGTATTTATGTCATTTTTCAACAAAAGTAGCTCCATGGGGTCCCCAAGTTGACCCATGTATTGTCTTGGTCTGACATGGCACATCCAATGAGGGTAGGACATGTGTCAAGCTCATATCATATTATTAAAACATTAATTTTACCCTAAACCATGCTAATTACCTCTAATCGCGATTAAGAACTTAAAAGTTACTATTCACCAAAAATTATTTTAATCTCATTGAACCACATTTTACATCTTAATAAAAACCATGTATGTCGGATTTTTGAAAATCAAATCACAGAAGTGGTAATATTTCATTTTAACGAAAAATCAGTTATTTAACTACCACTTGGTGGTTTCACTATTCATCAAAAATTGAAGTTTTTCAGAACAATGCCAAAATTTCACCCTAAGCTATAATTAATATTCTGAATTCAAAAATGATTTCTATTTTACAAAATTCCAAACATATAAGTTGCATTAATTAATTTTATAATTAATTCCCGCTGTCACAACAAATAGCGTGTTTTAAGAAACAATTTATATCAAAAGATTGGCAATTGTTTATGTCCAATTTCAATGTTAAATTAATTCTAATGACCACCATTGGATAAAATGGTAAAAATATATTCAAATTATATTTTAAAACCACTAAATAGTATAATTTATCACCATAAATTATTCTGATTAAAAAAAGTTATTTTAAGTATTTTTCACTATTCATAAAAAATTGGAAGTTCTCAGAAAGTTACAAAAAATTTAACTTAGGATAATTTCAATATTAGGAATACAAAAATGAAGTCCATTTTGAAATATAAAATTTCTATAATTTTAAAAAGTGGGTATTACTATTCATAACGGCTACTTTGATTAGTCGTGGTGTGTTAGAACTCGATGTTTCGTACAATGCAAGCTATTGCATTATTGAATGAGAAGTGTGTTGTGGAAGCTCAGGGTGTTACATTCTCCCCTCCTTCAATAAATTGCGTCCTCTCAATTTGAAATTTTTCTTGGAAAATAAAAGGTTGAAAATAGAAAATACCTTTGTAGAAAACCCACATCGGAAATAAGGTTAATAAAAATATAACTTTAAAAGAAAGAAAGATAAGTACAAAGGTCACCCGAGATAGCCCATTCTAGGATTCTATGAAAATATGGATATGTAGGAGAAACAAACCATCAAGGTCTGATGGAGAGTTATAGAAAACAGGATTAGGAGAATGTTAACAATAAGAAAATCACAAACTTGTGATTGGTTAAACGGTCATTGAATCCCCAGTTAGAAAATTTATCCAGTAACGTTTTTGTTTTAAGTTACCTTTTGTAAAGTTAAAGAATTTATTTAGGAGATTTACTAAGAACGTAAGGGAATATACATACTTGTCATGTAGACTTTAATTCTTTAATATATTTTTACCAAAAACCCATCTTTCAATCTAAAAGGTAATAGAACTCAAAAATATTCTATTTATCCTAATTGTATAAGGTTCCAAATATTAACACATACCGTTTAGATTAGAAATACTATTTTATAATAACCAGGGACTTCCTGTAGGCTAGTGGTAGGAAATAAACGCCCGTCGCACTATGGTTGTGGGTTCGATTCCTGCACCTTTGTCCGACGCGATGGGTTATGCCCCACCCTGCAGGTTTTCCTTTTCCTAAAACTATAATATTATATTATTCCAAAAATAATCTTCAGAAATGTTTTAACCTTAAACAATACTATCCAAAGATCAACTTAATCCATTCCAACCTTTATAGTTATCCAAAATACCTTCGTCCAAACATTCTCTAAAAGGTCTCTAAATTCCAAAATCAATTGTGACCTCAAATTCCCCAAATAAAGTAATGTTTTTCTTATTGTCACAACTCTAAAAATATGATTACCTTCATCATATTAAATCCTTAATGAAAAAAACATGCACTGCAGTACAATCCTTATATATATATCACATTATTCTAATAACCATAATATAGTCCATGAGTCCAAAAGCATCAATACATTAATTATTCATCTTCAACTGTAGTCACAGCATAAGATTGTCCTTGATCCCTTGGCCTTTTCTGAGGTAAGTTTCCCTGACGCTTAGGACATTCATTTGCATAATTCCCCATTTCCCTACAATTGTAGCATTCAACATTTATAGCCTCTTTCTTTCCCTTCCAAACACGCGCCTGGTGACCTTTTTCTCCACATTTATAACAAACTCCCATTCCCTTTAGGCAAGTACCAGGGTGATTCTTCCCACAATTATCACATAATAGAAAATCCTTCTTTCCTTTTTCCCCTTTATCTGTCTCTTTCTCCACAGTTCTCTTCTTCTCTTGCATTACTTTATTGTCATAAGATGTAGAGAATTCCTTTTTGGTCTTGATAGAACATGAGACAATATCTTCGTATGTTGAGAAAGATTGTGATATTAAAGCTCGATGGATAAATGGTTTTAACCCATCAAAGAAATGATCAATCTTACTTCTTGGGTTACGTATATAATCTATAGCATGCCTCGCTAACCTTGTAAAGTTGGCCTCATACTTTGCGACATTCTCATCCTCCTTTTGTCTCAGACTCAAAAATTGTCTTTTCATATCTGCTCGATGGTCACGAGGATAGTATTTTTCTAGGAAAAGCTCTTTCAACTCCCTCCATTCCATATTCGATACGTCATCATCTTCCTTTGTGTTTTGAATCAGTGACCACCACTGATCGACATCTCCAGTGAGGCGGTAAACTGCCATGACAACCTTCTCCCTTTCGCTACTCCCCAAGGAATGGAATATTTTCTCTAAGGAGTTTATCCATTTCTCAGCTACTAATGGATTTGTACCCCCATTAAATGTTGGTGGTTGTTGCCTCATGAAGCGGTCTAACATTGATCCTCCACGTTGCCGATCAGGGTGCTCCATACGAGTAAGGTTATTATTCATAACCTGAGTGAGTTGTCCCAGTATGGTAATAAGTTGATCAGCACCAATTGTATCTCCAACTCCACAATAATTATCTAGAGCAGAAGGGCAATCCCTACACGGAGTGCGTGCATTGATACAGTTTTCATTCCTTCCACTAGGCACCATTTCTAAATAATGGCATAAACTATATTAGTTTATGAATCAAAATACATAATTCCATACTTGTAAGATACTTAACATAAATTGAACTATTTATGGATATAATCCATAAAAATGTTTTCTTTGAGGAAGTATATACCCATAACCCTTCATAGTGGTTTACAAAGAAAATGAGAATTATCCAAAGCATATCCCCCGGGAGTGTCGTAACCAAGAGTGCATCAAGGCCCGTTGTCATGCACCAGTTCCCGTTCGAGTCTAGCTCAAAGCGGTGTTTTCGGGTTTTACCCCTAGGTACATCTGTGCCAGAGCCGCCTCTACCTGCTCGTATCCAGAAAGGGATGTATTTCTCGGAAAACTCACAACATCTCTACAATACCAAAATTCTAGGAAGTTCTTTTATACTAATCCTCAAAGTCTATCTTCGGGCTATGTGCTCTAATCAGAGTTTATCTAAATCTAGCTTCCAAGGTTAGTACTAAACTGCCTCTGATACAAACTGTAACGCCCCGAACCTAGCTACCCATAGTCGGTGCATTACTTCATAACATTGGCATGATCACAAAGGATCAAGTCTCGAAAGACCGATTAGTTTAGTAGCCTTGGAAACACTAGATACATTCGTAAATGTTACATTACATCATAAAGTGAAAAACTACAATAAAAAAGTCTCCATAGTCCACACTCATATCCTTTTCTGACTATCCCTGTAGGTCATTCATAAAATACTTCTTCACATCCTGGAAAATATTAAAACATTGAAAGGGTGAGCTCAGATGCTCAGTAAAGATAACAATATTGCGGAAGCTTTCATAAATAAACATAAACATTTAAGGCAATGTATAACTAAAACAAAAGCCTTTTAAACTTAAACATCAACATAATATGGAAAATGTAAAATGAGATAATTCCATTTACTTCTTCACATGGATATTCTACTGGTCGAATAATCACATGAAATATCAATAACCACTTTCATAATGATGGAATGCATAATTCCAGACTATCATAACCACGTATTCAAGGCCTCGTGCCAAGACCACAAATAAGATTTTTTCAAGGCCTCGTTCCAAAACACTAGTTTGTGTCATGAGACCTACCGATGCATCGAGGAGCTATAGCGGGCTCCACCCGTCACTTACTAAGTCCAATGCATTCCTCATATGAATAGGTTTAAACATATCATAAACCATAACATAATCGTATCACATAAAACATGCATAAAGGAAAGCTAACATTTCCACATTTCAATCAAAAGATTTCAATAAAACACATTGATATAATAAAAACGCTTTCAAAACCATTTTCAATACCAAAATAAAAGAAAGTTAAAACTTTGTATTTATTTTTCATTAAAAAAAATGATGGCTTGTAGAGGAAGCCGAAACTCAAATAATGGTCATGGCGGAGGAGAAGTCATTGTCGCCACATATGTACGGAAAGAAAAACATTCCCTTTTTGTCGTTTAGTAAAACGCTTCGTATAAAAAAGATTCCTTTTGAATAAACGTAAAATTCAAAGGGGTTTATACACCGTATAAAAGAAAATTGTGTATAAAACCAAATATGCCTCAATGAAAGGAGATTGAGACGAAGTCCTTAAAAAGATCATTTTTAAAATAAAATAGATCTATTATGTGTATTCACTATAGGTACACATAAAGAAGGTAAAAATACAAAATAGGACATAATAATATCATGACATAATTTGAAAGTAGGAGATTAACCCATAGAATGGAAGTTGGGTTAAGAAATTCCCTTACCTTGCGTCTTGTCCTGACTCGACCGTTATTTATCCTCCTGAATAATAAACTAGAGTTAATTTCTATTTACTTAAGAACCGTTTTCATGTTCATTATTCCTTTTATATCCCTTATTACCATGTTATGAACATTATGTAATTATTAATGTTTATAACAGTCATTTTGTCGATCTTAGGTACTTGAGTCAACAATAAACTTCTTATAATTACAAGTTGTTCATTTGGTGAAATATCCATTATATCTAAAATTCTATTCATGATGTAGATATCATATATATCATATATATCCAGTATATACATTCATTCATAATATTACATAACATTTAGAGGTAAGAAATGAAATGCACCGTTCATGGAGATGGTAAGCCGTACGTAAGCATGAACGCTACTTTCATTTATATTTCGTATTTAATGGAATGAAATACTACTTATATAAAGGTATAATATAATTCCAGTATAATATATTGTATAATACTATTTACTCCATCCTTTATACATCCCGCATATGGTATTAACGATTCAAATCACTTTGAGGGGGCGGTAGTTCGCACTTCCTAAAATGAAAATATCGCGTTTACACATAATGGAAACCATAAAGGTATTCCATAAATGAAAAATAAAAAAATTATAAGGAAAACAAAAACATAATATATATCATATATAAAAATAGTGTCATCATAATGGCCACCATTAGAGGTGTTATATGAGTGTTGAACAATCATCGTTTTGTGAGGCAAAATTCACCATCCACAGAAACAGTATGTTCTTTAACCATTAGATGTAGGTGTGTGTAAGTGTAGATATAATACTTCTTATAAAAACATCCTAGTATATTGAGGATACTGGTTTTGTTACAAAAGAAATTAATAAAAAGTGTTTAGGGGGTTGGAGAATAAATATAAAACAAAACCACATTAGAGAAGACATTACCTTAATATCGGGTAACTTTTTTTGATTTGACCCAAAGGCTTCCTTGGGAAGAGTTCTGCCCAAAGTGAGGCTTCTAGGAGTAAGTGAGGGAAGTTGGGAGAGTATTTGGGCAGAGGTTGGCCGATACAAATGTCTTGAAAGTGTGAATAAGGTGTTAGAGGTGGGGGCCTTTTATAAGTGGAGAGGAGGGGCACTCTTGGAAATTAAGGAAATTTTACATTATTATACAACGCTTTTCAGATTCTAAAGGTCCCACACTTATATAATTCGTGGATAAGGTGATAAGGGTTCAACATCTACCCATCCAATAGTCTTTGGACAAGTGTAAGCCTTGGATTTTATATTATCTTTTCATTTTATTAAAATCATTATATAATGAGGTCATCACCGCATCATAATGATGTCATTAATAATTTAATTTATTTAATGTCTAAAAATTATAAAACAAATACTATGATATAGGAAATCTTTTTAGATTTCCAATTACTATTTATAGTCAAATATATAACTTCTATAACCCCATGTAAAAATTATTTTAGTAAAAAATTTCATGATTGTGTCATTTTTTACTTTAACATTAAATAAAAGGTATTTATGTCATTTTCCAACTAAAGTGGCTCCATGGGGTCCCCAAGTTGACCCATTGATTTTCTTGGTCGGCCATGGCACATCCAATGAGGGTAGGACATGTGTCAAGCTCATCTCATATTATTAAAACATTATTTTTACCCTAAACTACACTAATTACCTCTAATCGCGATTAAGAACTTAAAAGTTACTATTCACCAAAAAAATATTTTAATCTCATTGAACCACATTTTACTTATTAATGACAACCATTTATGTCGGATTTTTGAAAATCAAATCATAGAAGTGGTAATATTTCATTTAAACGAAAAATCAGTTATTTAACTACCACTTAGTGGTTTCACTATTCATCAAAAATTGAAGTTTTTCAGAACAATGCCAAAATTTCACCCTAAGATATAATTGATATTCCGAATTCAAAAATGATGTCTATTTTACAAAATTCCAAACATATAAGTTTCATTAATTAATTTTATAATTAATTCCCGCTGTCACAACAAATAGCGTGTTTTTAAGAAACAATTTATATCAAAAGATTGGCAATTGTTTATGTCCAATTTCAATGTTAAATTAATTCTAATGACCACCATTGGATAAAATGGTAAAAATATATTCTAATTATATTTTAAAACCACTAAACAGTATAATTTATCACTATAAATTATTTTGATTAAAAAAGTTATTTTAAGTATTTTTCACTATTCATAAAAAATTGGAAGTTCTCAGAAAGTTACAAAAAATTTAACTTAGGATAATTTCGATATTACGAATACAAAAATGAATTCCATTTTGAAATATTAAATTTCTATAATTTTAAAAAGTGGGTATTACTATTCATAACGGCTCCTTTGATTAGTCGCAGTGTGTTAGAACTCGAAGTTTCGTACAATGCAAGCTATTACATTATTGAATGAGAAGTGTATCGTGGAAGCTCGGGGAGTTACATTGAGCCCTAGCTTGGGTCTCCTCAGGAAAATTTATTTATAGTTCTACAAATTATTTTATATCTAAAATTTTACCAAGTTTATCAAAAAACCATTTCAATGATTAGAATATTAATTATTGATGAAAAATCCAAATGATATGGTGATATCATCCAAAGTCTATATATCATCTTGTATAGAAGTTAGTGGGAATGTGCTTCATGAAAATACTATGATTCATGGTTGATTCAAATTTGATTTCATTTTGTTAATGGATTGGATATCTTAATATATATCACATTCCATCTTCATTGGGAGACTAATGATGTCTTATATTCATAATCAACCCATTATCCTCTATCGGTTTGATGATAAATATGAACGTCCAATTTAAACTACTTCCATTGTATGAGCCTTATTACATATTCATGAGGGGTCTCCCTCTCAATTTAAAATATTTTTATTTTATTTGTCATAGTGAGTCCACTCCAGGGAAATGCTGGGAATATTTATATCTATGTGTTGGATATTTTTTATGTGGATTTATACAAGCTAGCAATAGTGACATATTCTCCACAAAGATTAATTCTTCTAATGTGATATAAAACTATATAGATAAGTTAGTGTTCCCCAAATAGGATAGTTTTGATTTACATAATATGAATTCCTTTGAATTGTGTGTGTGGGGAAGGTTTATGTGTTCAGGTGTTGGATTAGGACCTAGTTTTGGTGAACTAGAGGACATGGGAAATGATAAGCTTCAGGAAGAAGGACATTCTAGACTAAAGGATCAGGTATGCTTTGAGGTAGGACATGTGTATTCAATTCTCAAGCTATAATTTTAGAATATAGTAATAATAAAAAATTCCTATAACATATCCCCTATTTGACACCTTACGATTATATTAAATCCCTTTTGAGCATGGGATTTTTGATTGGAAGACCATAAAGTGTAGTTTCAATGATCACAATTTTACTGATAACTTTAAATAAGTATTGGAGGTGAGATATTCTCACATGTAATATTTCAATCGATTAACGTGAGGCACTACTATATTTCCTTGATATAGAAAGAATTATTACTATGCGTGCTCATATGACTATCTCTAGTGAGAGTAAAATTTTACCTGACGTAAGGGTACATGATTTCCTTTATTGGTTGAGGGGGAATCTCAAGTAGAAAATGATGATCTAGTGTGATGGAGGATACAAATAATTCCTTATTAGTGGTTACTATGATCCTTGGAGAAATATATTCTTTGATCTTTCCATTCTTGTGTTCTTGTATAGGTAAATGGGTGTATTTATTGAGGATATGATAGGTTTCTATTCCCATTTAGAGTTTGTTTATTGTATTTATTACAAGTAGTTATGGCCTAATAACTATTATAGAATATCATATGAGACTTTCTAGCTATAAGAGGTGGTGGTGAGGCTAGATAATACTATTTGTCATGGGCCTCTTAGAGCCAGTGTGTTTCATTGGGAAGCCAAGTATGGATTGCCAAGGTTTTTGTTGAGGTATTGAGGTTAGGTGTTGGCTAATGTCAACCAAATCAGGTGTTTATCCAGGATTAGTATCCACCATCATGAATTGATGAAATGTTCTAGTAATAAAGTGGGAAAAGTTGTTTTTTTAGTGTGACCTCAGGATAGGTTATCAACAGCTCCCAGTTCAAGAGGATGAGGTAACGAGCATGCATTCATTAAGTTTCAACATTATATTTGTGTTCTAGGTGATACCATTTAATGTGATGAATTACCAAGAAGTGTTTGTGGGACTTATAAAAAATCCTTAACACTTTTGGGATAGATTCATGGTGGTCTTATGTGGTGACACCCTTGTGTACATGCTATGAGAGGCATTAAACTCGATGAAATTCAGGATGGTTTAAGACATTATCTGCGAGTAACATATTTATAGGGAGCATTATAAGATGCATTTATGGATTTAAGAAGTCCACTTCCATGGGATACTTCTTCTTAGACCTGGGTGTGATAATGGGCATAAAAATAGTTGAGGTATAACAACCCTGCTCTTTATTACACTTTATTTAATAATTTATTTCATAAAAATACATAAAATAAAACTTGGAAGAATGATAAGTATACTGTCTTTGAAAATTAATTACATTACGTAACAACTAAAAATATGAAATACACCATCTTTGTTAATAACTTCTTTTACATGATCTTACTATTCCTTCATACTTTACACTATATTGTATAACCTAGGGGCATGGATTAGAAAAGTGTGAGATATAAAGCTCCGTAAAATAATAAACATGAAATAACATGAAGATAGTAATACATGTTACTAAATATTTATATAAATGAGAAATAAAATGGTTTATGATCAGAAACAGGAACAATGAGACATGGTATAGCTTGAATACATAAAATAATCATGGGACATGTGGGAACAGCATAAAACACTACATCATAAACAATGGTCAAGGATAACTGTAAATGAATAATGATTGAAAATTACCATTATTTGTTAGGTTTTCCCACTAATACCTTTCATGATGTTTCATGAGACTAAAACATTACACAATGAATTATATCACTATATAATTCTTGTATCTCCCATCACTTTCATTTCATTCTCATACTTAAGTATGAAACATATATCACACAAAACAGATTCATTCATCATCAAATCTTATTAAATGTTCACTGTGTGTGGAGTAAATAAATTTATATCTCTAATTAAATATGTATAAGTTCATAATGGTCAACACTATTGATAGGAAAAGGGTACAGGTATTCACTACACAACTATTGGTCATGGAAATTCATAGTAGAATTTTGGAAGGATAATGAGGGTGTATAAATATTTATGGAAGGTATTTATGAGATTATAAGGGTATATCATAATTTAGGTACATATTGGTTGTAGGGGGGATATGTAAGAGAATTTTATGACATTAGGAATTGGAGATTTGGGCATAAGATAAAGAAGATACACAAATAAATAGGGGAAAGAAAAGAACCCTTACATACAACGTGTGACTCCAAATGCTTGGGAGGAGCTTATTAGTAGCTTGGGGGAAACATAGTAGGACTCTAGAGAGTAGAGGAATGAGTAATAAAATGATCCATTTATTTTTATTGAAGATAAATGGGAGATGTTATAGGTTTATATATAAAATTAATGGGGAATTGTTTTTTCATTTCTCAAAAATAGGTTTTGGTCTCTATATAATAAAATTACCAAAACCACAAACATTTCCATGGTTATTTCCAATGGTTTCTTCCAATGAAGTTTTTTTAATTATTTTATAAGGCTAAGGGAAAAACATAATATATGAATACCCTTCTTTTTTTCAATGTGAGTCACACTTTTAAAGAAATGATTTAAACCCTTAAAATATATTAATTGTTTTGGAGGATTCATAAAGGCTTTATAAAATTTAAAAAAATAAATATAAAACCAAATTATTTTAAAGGGAAAAAATATATTTTTTTGGATACCTTGTATAGTATGTATTACATCAATTTCTGTTCATTATGTTGTAATAATACAAAGCATATATTTATATGGTATTTAATTATTACCTAAAAATTGACTACCTCAAAATGTTACAAAAAAATTCATAGTTGGATTATTGAATTGTTCTGATTCAAAAAATAATATTTATTTTATCAAAATAATTTTATAAATATATTTATTTTTACTTCTAAAATAATAATCTACATTTATTGATAATTTATAGGTTTTTTGACAATAAAAGTTTTCAAACACTTATAAAAATCACATTTTTATTCATAAAAATTATATGATCATTTATACATAATAAACAATATTTTACAATAATATGTTATTAAAATATAATTTATTTCAGTATTTATTTATTCATCAAAATAAATTCAATAATTAAAATTTAATAATAAATAAAAATACAATTTTATATTAATTGTATAAAATTCAGTTATAAAGAAATAATAAGAAGAAAATATGAACAATTTTAAATTGAAAATAAAATAAATATATATATATATATTCTTATTTTAATGGTCCTGGTATATATGCATTAAATTAACTAAAAAATTCCTTAAGGGTAAGGTTCAAAATCGTGATAATTTCATGGGGTGATTTAGCATACACAACTTGGGCTCTGTTCTTGATGTTCTTGAACTTCTCCCACAAGTTTATCTACTAATACTTAAGGTGCTAGATCTCATATTTGGATTGGTCAATGGAAAATCCTAGTGATTATATCTCCTTCATAATATCTGATAAATGGGCATTATAGGGTACAATCCAACTATCTGTTTCCATCATATCCTTTTTATATATCCATTGGATTTTTAAAAACCTTATATTTATACTAATAATGTGATAACTATTCAATGTATATATTATCAATAGTAAATATGCTTCATTTTATTTCAAATATAATCTTATATGATAAAAACAATTATGTGAATGTTTATTCCATAATCATAATACATAAAAATACATTTAATATAATCCATAAGAGGGATTTTATTTATAAAATTCTGGGTCATTACAATACTTCCCCTTATAAAATTTCACTTTAAATATTTTCATTTAGCGCACTATAATATATGAAGGTAATTAAGTTTCATCAATTCTGTTAATTCCCATGTTTCTTCATTAAACTTTTAGTTTATCCACAACACTTAAACCAGGTACATTGTCTTATTCAATATAACTTTTTTCTCTATGATCTAAGATCTTCACTAGGTATTCTTCATAAGAAGGGTCATTCTCCAATGGAACCAAATCTAGGATCAGTACATGTGAGGAGTATAGTATTTACTTCCTTGATAAGGAAACATGGAATACACCATTTACTTGAGTTTAGTTAGGTGGGAGTACTAGTCTATAGGCCACCTCTACGATATGATTAAGGATATAAATGTGGCAGATGTATCTTGGATTAACCTCTCTGTTATTCTAAAATCTGGTAAATTGATTCCCTGGAGATATATAATGGAATAAAATGTTTTCAACATGAAAATATATGTCTCATCAACAATATAAATTCATGCACTTTTTTCAACTTTGATCATCTATAATGTGATGTTGAATGGTCTTGACCGTTTAAACCATTTCCTCGACCATTTTAGGGCATATTAGTTTCAATTCCCCAACATAATCCCAACATGTACGTATTCTTTACCTCCTCTTATAAAGGGATTCATAAGGAGCAATTTGGATTCTTGAGTGGAAACTATTGTTTTGTGAGAACTTTAATATAGAAAGATGTTGATCCCATCCTCATATAAAGTCAACTGATCATACTCTGAACTTTTCCTTGAGTGTATAGATAGTCCAATCATATTTTCCATCAGTTTTAGGGTGATAAGAAATACTGAAGTTAAACAAAGTATTTAGGTCATATTGAAGACTCTTTTAGAACCTATAGGTAAATATTGGATCTCAATCTGATGAAATTGATAGTGGTGTTCAGTGAATCTTAACTACTTGTATAATGTATACCCTTACAAGTTGATCAAGTTAGATTTCCTACCAATTGAAATAAAGTGATAAATACTTATAATCCACAATAACCCATAAATCCTTATTTTCACTTGATGCCTTTGGATGTCCAGTTACAATGTCTAAGGCGATGTTTTCCCATTTACATGTAGGTATGGGTAATTGTTGGATCATCCCCTTCAATTTATTCCTTTCCACCTTCACTTTATGACACACAATAAATATTAATGTATATTCTAAGATCTCTTTATTCATATTGTCCCACCAATAGTGCTCTTAGAGATCTTGATAAAACATTTTTATATCCTGTATTGATATAAAATGTCAAACTATTTGCATCATCCCACAACACATTCCTTAAATCTGGATTTCATAGTCGTGACCCAAATAATACAAATCCATCTTCATTAACATTGAACTTCTAGGATTTCCATTTTCTTATATCTTCCATTTTTTGTGAATTCTCACATCATCTCTTTGATCATCATTTATCCTCTCCAAAAGGGATAGTTGAGAAATTACTTTTTAAATGATTGATGATGTACCTTACATTATGATTCCCATGTCCATCCAATTAAAATCTAAGAAGATCATATCCCTCTAAATTCTCATCAATGATAGAATAGATGGATCCTTTCTATTTACAGTGTCTTACAATTTATTCTCTTTCATGGGATGGTAGTTAATAAAGCATCCAGGGTCCATTATCATCTTTAACCATCTTCATTGGTGCATATTCATCTCTTTCTATGTGAATATATACATGAGGATTTTTTGAATCATATATATTTCAGAATTATTACCATAGAGATAATGTTTCAATATTATTAAAATAAGAAATCTATATCCAAATCCAAATCATTAATTTGTTAATTCTATTTGTGAAATTTCAACTTCCCAGAAAGATAGGATATCGCTTTGTCATTATTCATTAATGCCAAAACAAATCACACATTCAAACAATCTATGAATACCATGAAAAATTTCCACTTTTATGTAGTGTGAGTGCATGTGTAGTGATAATCCCCTTTTTCAACTCCTTGAAGCTCTCTTCTCGTTAATTGTTCCAAGAAAACCTGACTCCTTTTCGAGTTACCTTTGTTAGAGGGTTTCAAAATCACTATAAATTTCTCAAAAAATCGATGATAATACCCAGATAATTTAATAAAACTATATATATCATCCGGAGAATTTTGTACTTGGCCATCCATAAATTAATTCTATCTTTAAATGGACAACATATATCCCTTTTATTATTATAATATTCATAAAAAATGAGACTTCCTTTAACTAGAACTCACATTTTCAATACTTGGAATAAATAATCCCCTTTTATATGGTCATTATCACAGTACCCATATTCACATCATGGTCCTATTTTCTTTTAGATTATATTATAATATCATATATATGGACTACCACATATTTTTCTAGGTAATCCATATTGTATCTAGTCATCAGGTCCAGAAGATTGTTGGAGCTTTAATGAGTTTTAATGGAATTACTATGAAATCATAGTGCTCGTGCCTTATATGAAAAGTAGTTTTAGAGATATCCTGATAATTCAACCTAACATGGTAATATATGAACCTAATAACCACCTAGGATAATTACTGCAAACCACAGAGCTGATTGGACAAATCATCAATCCATGGTAGATGATACTTGTTATTTATCATGATATTTTTGAGCTCACAATAATCAATGAAAAGGAGTATTGACCAATCTTTATTCTTGGGGAAGATGAATAATGCACCCCAAGGTGAAGCACTTGGAATTAAAAACCCCATTTCCAGATTATATTATAGTTATTTCATTATATCTTCAAGTTCCACAATAGAACTTCTCTATAGATTGTTGGATACTATAAATTCTTCAAGTATAATATCGATTGAAAATTCAACTTCTTGGCTAGGTGGAAGACCCAAAAAATTATTCAAGAAACACATCAGTATATTCTACCATAGTGGGCATGTTTTTTAATATGATTCTTTATTTAGACTCAATAATTTGAGCTATATATACTTTATCATAGGGAAATAATATCCATTCTTGAGATGTTGGTTCAAAATATGATTTATCCTCATCCACGCACTTATATAGAATCAGTGGATGATTCACAATAAAAATAGTGATTTCTATAGAAATATGTTTTTCCTTGTAAGACTTTGAAATATTTCCATATATATATTTATAGATCTAGATTATGAGCCGACATGTGATTCTGAGTCCCGGTGATCCCGAAACTAATTTTATAAAAATATTAAAAAATATTTAATTTTACTTTTTCACAAAACTTCATATAAAATGGTATAAATCATAAATGTTCATGTGAATTACAACTCCAAGACCAAAATTGGGTCCAAAATATGGTGTTTACCCTTCCGGCTGACATAAAATGGGTTAACATGGGGCATTCGAATTCCACACTCGTGGGTGTACATTATTTGAATTAATTAATTATTATATTAATGAATTAACTCATTTCAAAAAAATAGATAATTGAATAAAAATATGACCAGGATGAAATCTATATGGTGATCCACATAAACCCTGAGATAATTCCATTTCTATATCCTAATTATCCATTGGTGAATCAAATAAAATGATGAAGAAACATCAATGTAGAGTAACCTTATATGATTGATAGCACATAGGTATAGAAACAAATTTCTTTTCCATTTTCATTTATCCCTATATGAACATTATGATTTTTTTGCACGAACTCTTAGGAAAAAAAAATTTAAACCTTTTTTTGTTATTTTCTCTCTTATTGCTTCGTTTTTGTTACCAACGGGACCCCCTTCCCTTGCTCAACTTTTTCAGGAAGTACCAATCCCGATCGGACCCCCGTAACCGTGAAATATTGAGAAACAGAGAATGGTTTGGTTATCCAAGAATAGATTTCAGAATATTACAAGTCAAAGATGATTGTTTTGATTTTTTTGGATCAATAAATTACTGGAATAATGAGCATGGGCATTTGGGGTGTGCAAGGAAACCCACATCAAACTACCGGATCCAACTCCTGGTGGATATTGACTGGAAAGCATGAGTCGTGGCCAAATTTTCTCATGATGAACGTATTAGAGGTGATATCTATGAAAGAATTTCTCGATTAATGGTGTGAATATTAGATTTGGGAATATGGTTAAAACACTAGTTAAAATCTTTGGTCAAGGGTGATCATATGGCGTGTAGACCCTCAACAATGACAACTAGTGTTTCTAAAAACATAAGCGTGAAACGATATTTATTCCTCCCACACATTGTGTATCTTCATACCTGATGGAAACTTGTGTGATGGATCACATATGAGGTAAACAATGTGAAAGTACATGGAAACATACATATATGTGTACTCGAGTACATGGACACTGGGTCTGGTACACATACACAGCCAGCAGGACACGACCTTAGTCTCAGTTAGAATGGACACACCATGTATTACACCTATATGGAATGTAATACTACATGGTATGGACCCATGTTCTATCCAAGGACACATCCTAGAGGTGTAGTAGGACCACGCACTCTGTGGGTATATCAAACATTGTCAACCACATGGTTCCTTTTTAGGAAACTCCAATTCTATCTATCTAACTCATTTTAAATTATATTTGGTCCCGTGAGTAGATGATCATGAGTTTTTTACATAGAATATGATTGTTTACTTTTTTGTGGTGTAACGACCTAGGTATTTATAGAATTATAATTTTCCTTTTCTATTAATATTTATGAATAAGAAAATAATTTCATGTTAAAGGGGATTATTTTTTCAATAGCATACTCGACACGCAATAATGGGTTTATCTAAAATCTTATGTTGCACACAACATTGAGTTATGTCAATAAAAAATCAATAATAATAATATTATTTTAATGGTAGTTAATGCCTAGCTATTGGAATAGAGAGAATGAATAGAATAAACTGAATTTTGAAATATGGTTTAAATATGTTTAAATAATGATTCATTGGTTACAAAATTTTTTATAAATGGAAATAAAAACCAATTGAATATAAAGGATGCGTTTTTATGAAAACATACTTAAAAGAGAATAATTGTGTTTATAAACTCATATCACTCATTTTGGATTTTTCTTCAATGAAAAATATATGTTATATATTCAATGTAATGTTTTAAATTCATCTTATATTTTTTATAGATATCATATAAGAACAAATTCAATTTTTTCAGATAAAATAATTATTTTTTTGAAAATACAGTTTTACCAGCTTTTGATGAAGAACCCTTTTTAAATCAAGTTT
This sequence comes from Viscum album, assembly GCA_963277665.1. NCBI lineage: Eukaryota > Viridiplantae > Streptophyta > Magnoliopsida > Santalales > Viscaceae > Viscum > Viscum album. The sequence goes on from OY728164.1 coordinate 1,262,395,185, forward strand.
TTGTAAATTTTATATTTAATATATTACCAAATTAAATTTTTTTATAGATTAGAGACGTCAAAATTTACTTTGGTTAATTTGTTTTGGTAATTTTATGATAAAGTTGGTTTTTAAATGAATAGTGAAAAATACAGCATTTTAATTCAAAAATTCATTTTCATATAATTTATTTGTACAAATATATTGTCATTTTAAATGTTTTTAATGTTTATTTTGATTATGTTTTTTAATTTAATCCAATTATGGACATTTTAATTAATTTCACTTTTAAATTGGACATAAACACATGTCAATATTTTGATAGTTTTTACTTCTTATAAACCCACTTTTTAGTTTTGGCAACAAGAATAAATTTTAAATTAATTTCTTCCAATTCGGTGTTTTGAATTTGTACAAATGGATTCAATATTTTGAATTTGGATTTACAAATTGCGTAAATAGGTACCTTTAATTTTTGGACATTATGAATGGTAAATTTTGTAATTCTTTTTATTTACTATGGTTAAAGGTTAAATTAGGTAAGTAAGGGTAAAAAATAATATTATAATAATATAAAATTTCCATAAAATATGTCTGAATCTTATTTGATGACATATGTCCAACCATGGGAATCCTTGGGTCGATTTTAGGACCCCATGAATCCACTTGGGAGTGATAATGAGAGGTTATAATAATTGATTTTTAAGTGAAGAGAGAAATAACATAAACATATATCTTATTAATAAATAAATTTTTATATGGGGTTATATGAAGGATATATTTAACTATAAATGTTAATTAGAAGGCTAAATTTTTTCCCTACATCAGGGTATTTTAGTTATAATTTTTATACATTAAATATATAAATTTAATTATGACACAATGATTAAGTATTAATTGATTCATTAATAATGGATTCAAATAAATGATATTATAAATTGTAAAATAAATATTATTTGACATAATTTAGCTCATACAATAAATTTATAGGTGAACATTACATGTTATTATTGATTTAATTTTTTATAAGGAATCAGGTTTTTATGAAATTTTTAAAGTCATGTATGAATAGTGTCCGAAATTGACATAATTCATAACTTAAAATATATAATAGTTTATGAAATGATATTAAATTTATAAAAATATTAGATTTAGAAATATGTTTAATATAATTCCAATTATGTAATTAATTACTTTTTTTTAATTTTAAATTATATTGTAATTACATTAACCCACAATGTGTAAATAACATGATATCGCGATAAGATTAAAATGGGTAAAATAATGGTTAAACCAAAACAATAAGAAAAAAAAAATATTCAAAACCTGTCTAAAAAGTATTGGATGATAGATATTTTAACCAAAATTATCTTATGTTCTAATTATCTTAGTTTTAGACCATTTTTGATCAATATTGACTTTTTAATAAATTTATATTTCAAGACTTTTCAAAAGTGTCCACCCTCCCTCTTATAAAATCCAACCACCTCTTCCCACTTACTCACATATATAAAGACCATTGTCTCTCCCATATTCTGATAAAACAATCACCCAACATCTCTACCTTCCCCATTGAAGCCTTACCTTGGGTAGAAGGAAAATCAAGAAAGCTTTTTGGTTCAAATTAAAAGAAGATACCTAATTTTTGGGTAACGTTTTCTCTCAGGTTCCTTTCCTTAATCTTGCTTCTACACTCCTTGTGATCTTTTTATTATTTGATTAAATAACAATAAATTTATAATAAATATACTAGGATTTTTTATGATGAGTATTCTAACTACTCTTACACACACCTTCAACTAATGGATACAAACATTTTGTTTCTTTATACGCCGAACTGTTTCCTCACAAAATGATGATTGTTCAATTTTCTCCTACCACTTATCATGGGGGCCATTATGATAGAACTTTATTTATATATGACATATATTATATTTATTTTATATATATTATTCTATAATTTTTATTTACAACATACCTTTATGATTTATTTAATGTGTAAATACGATAATTTCATTTGAGGAATTGTGGACTACCGCCCCCTCAAAGTGATATGATTCATTAATTCCATACGTGGAATGTATAAATGATAGAATAAATAAACTTATGTAACATATATTACATATATATTATAATTTAATTATAATATAACTATGTATCATTTATTTTTCATTCCTTTAATATGACAAAGAAATGAAAGTAATTTTCATGAGTACGTACGACCTACCGTCTACATGAAAGGTGAATTTTATTTCTTATCTCAAAATGTTATGGACTATTATAAATCCATATATAATAGATATATATGATATTTAAATCATAAATAATATATTGGAGATTATGTACTTTTTACCACATGGATAATTTCATCAAAACAAGTTCATTTTTTAATCAAATACCGAACATTGAAAAAACATCAGATATGAATTCAAATAATTATCTAATTACAATAACATAGTAATACATGATATAAAATTAATAATAAACATTAAAAAAGTTCCAAATAAAGTAAAAATTAAATGAATTTTATTATTTAGGAAATTAAATAACAGATGAGACAAGTCAGACTAAGGTAAGGGACTTCTTCCCAATCGCTTTTCATTGAGGCATTTCTTCATAATATGGACCATTATTATTTTATAAGGTGTATATAAAAACACTATGACATCTCATATCCAAATTTTATCTATAATTATGTTATTTATTAAATTATTGTAACACCCCGACCCCAGTTACCCAGAGTCGGTGCATTATTACATAACATTGGCATGATCACAAGAAAGATCAAATCTCGAAAGACCGATTGGTTTAGTAGCCTTGGAAACACTAGATATATTCATAAATTTTACATTACATCATAAAATGAAAAACTACTACAACAACATAATGTTTCCACAATCCACACTATTAACCCCTCATAAAATCCTTGCAGGTCATTCATAACTTACTTCTTCACATCCTGGGAAAAATAAAACATAGAAAAGGGGTGAGCTCAAATGCCCAGTAAGGATAACAATATAGCGGAAACTTTCATAAATAAGAATAAACATTTAAGGCAATGTATAACTAAAACAAAAGCCTTTTAAATATGAACTTTCAACATGGTATGGCATAAATAAAATGAAATAATTCCATTTACTTATTCACATGGATATTCTACTAATTGAATAATCACATGCAAAAATCAATAACCACTTTCATAATGTTGGAATGCATAATGCCAGAATATCATAACCACATAGCCAAGGCCTCGTGCCAAGACTACAAATAAGATTTTGTCAAGGCCTTGTGCCAAGACACTAGTTTGTCTCATGAGGCCTACCGATACATCGAGGAGCTATAGCGGGCTCCACCCGTCACATATTAAGTCCAATGCATTCCCATATGAAAAGGTTTAAACATAACATAAACATTCATATTAAAACTAACATATGAAATGTCAATACTTTCACCATAAACTATGAATGGTATAAAAATAGCACATCCACAGTCAAACATATCACAAAACCTTCAATACAATATAGAAGTTTTGTATCATAATAAATCAACTTCAAATAATCTTAAAATCCATCAAAGGATGTTGACATAGATGAAATCAAAATTATTTTTAAAAAAATATCTCCTTTTATTTTGAAATAATTTAAGATCCATATAAAATAAAACATTTTCTTTGAAAATATTCTTATAATCTTGTAAGGGAAGCTTTGAAGATTTTATAACGGCGGAAAATAGTTGCACCCGCCGTATAAGTTAAAAAAAATTCTTACCTTAATTCTGTCGAAAAGGTTAAAAAGGACCTTGTTTTGAAAACGACCGAAATATTCCTTTATAAACCACTTATAAAAGTCAAAAAGGGTATAAATGACTTTAACTCATATTCTAGTAAATAGTAAAAATGTTTTGAAATGCATTTTTAAGAAACATGGATGTGGATGATAAAGAGATCCCAGTAGATTATTACGTATAAACAACCTTGGATAATGAAGAGGTTGTAAAGTAAACCCTTACCTTGTACTTTTCCTTGGTTGGGTTAGGTTAACCTCCTGTATAATGGTGAAATAGTTGTTATTAAATTATACAAGAATCATATATAATAATATGATATCATATATGATCTTTTAACATTGATTTGTAAATAATATCTTAGAATTATCGTCGTTTTGGGAGTTAACTTACTCATTTTCTTTTATATGTTTTGTTACATAAGCCATGGTTGTTGTATCTTATTCATATCCAGAATGATATCTAGTCCTTAAACATCATTTTTAAATCATCAAATGATAATTATACTTGAATGGATACGATGGAGAATGAATCTCATCGCGTTCGTGGAGACGGTAGTCCGTACGTACGCACGAGCGACAATATCATTCTTTCGATATTAGAATAATATATAAATGGATGGTATATCATATATACAGAATCATTAACATGTTATATTTATTATTTACATGAGTTACACATCATTATTATACCCATCCAAATAATATTATATTGAATAACAATTACACCACGACGTGGAGACGGTAGTCCGTACGTACGTACGTATGGTGACATGTTATTCAAAGGGTGGATAGAATACTGAATATGGTTGTACCATATTTATAATAACATCACAGTATATGTGAGATACTGGAGTTATTATTTTATAATGGTAAGAACAAAGGAAGAAGAAGTGGAAGAAGAAATGAACTTGGAGAAGGGTGGTGAAATCATTACCTCTTCTTCGGGTTCTTCCTTTTGATTTGATCAAAAGGGCTCCTTAGGTTGGCATTCTGATCACACTAAGGCCTCTAGGTTGTAGTGAGGGATGTTGGGAGAGTATTTGGGCAGAGTTTGGTCGAACCAAAAGGCTTTGAAGGTGTGAAGAAATGAGAAGGAGGAGTGCCCTTTTATAAGAGGGGTGAGGGGCACCTTTGGAAAAGCTAGAAATATTAATTTATAATAAATTTATATTCGGTTTCTAATGGCTCCAAAGCTTATTATTCAAAGGTTAAGGTGGGGATAGGTCGCAAACCACTCAACCAATAGGATTTAGACAGGTTTGGGTACATATAGTAACCTTATCTTTAAGTATTAACTCTAAGTTAATTAGTTTCACTTTTACAATGTCTCTTTGTATTTTTATATAATATGGTTAATAAACTTACTATATACATCCAAGAGACCCCCAAGTGGTACATTAATGATGAACCTATCATGATATAAGTCTCTTTGCCGAACCTTAGATTTTTAGGAATTTAATATCAATTAATAATATAATATTTGTTTTAAGAACTCTTTTATGTCAATTTTGACACTATTCAATAGTTGATTTTTGTGAAACTCATAAAAGATTGATTACTTCGAAAAAATTCAATTTAATCAATCCTAATATATCATATTATCCTAGAAAATTAGTTTAATTCATTAAAAGTTTCATATTATATTTATTTGGGTATTTATAATATCAATTATTTTAATTTTTCACTATTATAGTAATTACTGCATCATCATTGTGTCATAAATAAAATACATTATTTAATGTCTAAAAATTATAAATAAAATATAATTATGTAGGAAATGGTTTTATATTTCTAATGAATATTTATAATCTAAAATCCAACATATATAACTCTATGTAACAATTGTTTTTCTAAAAGATATATGCTTGTGTCATTTTGTATTCATTTTAACTTAATTAAAATAAAGTGTCATTATCACTTACAAGTGGATCCATGAGGTCCCAAAATAGACCCAAAGATTCCCATGGTCGACCATGTATCAACCAATAGGGTTAAGACACGTTTTAGGGTAATTTAGTATTATTATAATATTATTTTTTAACCCTTATTTACCGGATTTACCCTTAACCATGGTAAATAAAATATTTACCGCAGTAATTATTCAAAATGTCTAAAAATAAAAGTTACCTATTTACACAATTTAAACATCCTGATTCCAAATATGGAATCCATTTTCCTAAATTCAAAACACAGAAGTGGCAGAAATTAATTTAAAATTAATTCCCGCTGTCAAAACAAAAAGCGTGTTTTTAAGAGATAATAACTATCAAAAGATTGACACTCGTTTATGTTCGGTTTAATTGTAAAATTATGTCCAATGACCAACATTATATTAAGTGGTAAAAATATATTCTAAATATACTTTAAAACCACTCAAATTCATAATTTATCACTATTAATTATTTTGGTTAAAAAAGTTGTTTTTAATTAAAACTTAGTAATTTTCACTATTCATAAAAATATGAAAGTTATCCGAAATGTACCAAAATTTCACCTTAGGCTAAATTCGATATTCCTAATCCAAAAATGAAGTCTATTTTCAAATATAAAATATATATAATTTCAAAAAGTAGGTATTACTATTCATAACGGCTAGTTTGATTAGTTATGGTGTGTTAGAACTTGGTGTTGCGTACAACACACGCTATCACATTATTCAAAGAGAAGCGTACCGTAGAAGCCTGAGGTGTTACATTCTCCCCTCCTTCAAATAATTGCGTCCTCGCAATTTCTAGGGTATTACCGCATAAAAAGACTCGGGTGGTTCTTCATCATAAGTTCCCCGGGTTCCCACGTTGCCTCTTCCATCTTATGGTTTCTCCACAAAACATTTACCAGACGCGTCGTCCGGTTTCTCAGCACTTGTTCTCTCGTATCAAGAATCTTGACGGGCTCTTCGCAATAAGACAGATCAGGTTCCAGTTCTAATTCCTCACAGGTGAGTACATGCGTCGGATCAGGCATGTATTTCCTCAATAGAGATACGTGGAACACATCGCGAACTTTGGAGAGACTTGGCGGCATTGCCAATCGGTAAGCTACAACCCCAATTCGTTCTAGAATTTCGAAAGGTCCGATGTACCTGGGACTCAATTTACCTTTCTTACCAAAACGTATGACTCCCTTCCACGGAGATACCTTCAGAAAAACATGATCACCGACTTGAAATTCCAAATCCTTCCTTCGATTATCGGCATATCTCTTCTGCCTACTTTGAGCTCCTTTGATGTGATTTTGGATTACTTTCACCTTTTCCACCATTTCCTCCACCAGTTCTGGGCCTACAAGTTTTCTTTCACCAATGTCATCCCAACAGGTTGGTGTACGACATCTCTTTCCGTATAACGCTTCATATGGTGCCATCTGAATACTCGAATGGAAGCTATTGTTATAAGAAAATTCTACCAAAGGTAAATATTGATCCCACATACCCTGAAAGTCAAGTGAGCAAGATCTCAACATGTCTTCTAAGGTTTGAATAGTCCGTTCTGATTGTCCGTCTGTCTGAGGGTGGTAAGCAGTGCTCAAATGAAGTTCAGTATCCAGGGATTTCTGAAGACTTTTCCAGAATCTTGAAGTAAAACGGGGATCACGATCAGAAACAATCGATAGGGGTACTCCATGAAGTCTCACAACTTCATTAATATATAGTCTTGCTAGACGTTCCAGGGGTAGATCTTCTATTATAACAAGAAAATGTGCTGTCTTGGTAAGACGATCAACAATAACCCATATTGCATCATTCCTTCTAGGAGTCTTTGGTAGCCCCATGACAAAGTCCATCGTAACATTGTCCCATTTCCACTCCGGTATGGGAAGAGGTTGCATGACTCCTCCAGGCTGTTGCCTTCCTGCTTTCACTTGTTGACAAACCATACATCTTGACACAAAATCAGCAATCTCCCTCTTCATGTTGTCCCACCAAAAATGTTCCTTCAAATCTCTATACATTTTGGTGCTCCCAGGGTGTATAGAGAAATTGGAACTATGAGAATCATCCAGCAATTCCTTTTTTAGATCAGGTATATTGGGAACACAAAGTCTCTTCCCGAATTTCAAAATTCCATCTTCATACACAAAGTCTCTCAATCTCCCATCATTCACAGCTTTAATCTTCTTTTGGAATTCTTCATCATTGGTCTGAGAACTCTTAATCCTTTCTAGTAAAGATGGTTTGGCAACCATTTGAAAAAGCATTGATGTTTCACCTTCCCTGGTTATTCCCATGTCCATCTTCACTAGATCCATGAAAATTGGATCCCTTTCAATTATCATATTGTTCAAAACTCCATGGTCTTTTCTACTCAAAGCATCTGCCACCTTGTTTGCCTTCCCTGGGTGGTAGTGTATCGTACAATCATAATCCTTGAGTAATTCAAGCCATCTCCTTTGCCTCATGTTGAGTTCTTTTTGTGAGAAAATATACTTCAAACTCTTGTGATCAGTATAAATCTCACATTTTTCACCATAGAGGTAGTGCCTCCATATCTTCAAAGCAAAGATCACTGCTGCTAACTCGAGATCATGAGTAGGATAGTTTTGATCATGAATTTTCAACTGTCATGATGCATAGGCAATAACTCTATCATTCTGCATAAGGACACAGCCAAGTCCTTTCTTCGATGCATCACTATAAATAATGAACCCATCATTCCCCGATGGTAGAGTCAATATAGGAGAATTGACTAATCTTCTCTTCAGTTCTTCGAAACATTCTTCACACTCTTTTTTCCAAACAAATTTAACCCCTTTACGTGTGAGCTTCGTTAATGGGTTAGCCAATCGGGCAAAATTCTGGACGAAACGTCGATAATAACCTGCCAAACAAATAAAACTACGTACCTCAGTTATACTCGTAGGTGCTGGCCATTCTTGGATTGCCTTGGTCTTAGAAGGATCAACAGAGATTCCATCTTTAAAGACAATATGGCCAAGAAAAGAAATCTCCTGAAGCTAGAATTCACACTTGCTAAACTTCCCATATAATTCATGCCTCGTCAGAGTCTTCAAGATAATGCGCAAGTGATTTTCATGATCTTCGTAGGTTTTCGAGTATACCAGAATATCATCAATAAATACCACCACAAATTCATCGAGATACTCCTTGAAAACTCTATTCATCATATCCATGAATACAGAGGGTGCATTAGTCAATCCAAACGGCATTACAGTAAACTCATAATGCCCGTACCTGGTTCGAAATGCTGTTTTCGGAATGTCTTCCTTCTTCACACACAACTGATGGTATCCAGATCGAAGGTCAATCTTTGAAAAGTATTGAGCTCCATGCAGTTGGTCAAATAAATCATCAATACGAGGTAGGGGATACTTGTTCTTTATCGTTATAGCATTGATCTCCCTGTAGTCGATACATAACCTCATAGATCCATCTTTCTTTTTAACAAAAAGAACAGGGGCTCCCCATGGAGAAACACTAGGGCGAATAAATCCATTATTACTCAATTCCTCTAGTTGTTTCTTTAGTTCGACTAACTCTACAGTGGCCATTCTATAAGGGGTCTTCGATATAGGCCTTGATCCAGGAATCAAATCAATAGAAAACTCAACTTCTCGTTCTGGAGGATGTCCAGGTAAATCTTCCGGAAATACATCTACAAATTCTTTCACAATAGGTACATCCTCTATTTGAATATTCCTTTCCTCACCGACAGTTATTTCATTCTCTTCCTCCCCAATAATTGAATTAAGCTGAGCTACTGGGGGTGGATCTAAATAAGAATTAGGTGGTGACGATTCTGCTCTAAAAATAAGGTGCTCCTTATCATTATCATCAAGAATCGTAACCTCTTTCTTCTTACAATAAATCTTCGCATCATAGTCCGAAAGCCAGTCCATACCGAGGATTATATCAAACTCAATCATAGGTATGACGATTAAATCAGCAGATAAAGAAAATTTATGTGCTTTAATGGGGACTGATTCACAAAACTTTGTTGCAACGATACTTCCCTTAGGAGTTTTAACTGACAACTCCCTTATTAAATCAAATTGGAAATATCTAATTTTCTTAGCAAACTGGGAAGATATGAAACAATGCGATGATCCAGAATCAAATATTGCATTTGCTAAACTTGAGGAAACCATTAAATTACCTGCCACCACGTCTTTCGGAGCTTCTACCTCAGCAGTAGTGATAGCATAAGCCTGGCCTTGATCCCTTGGCCTTTTCTGAGGTAAGTTCTCCTGACGCTTAGGACATGCATTTGCATAATGCCCCATCTCCCTGCAATTGTAGCACTGAACGTTGGTAGCTTCCTTCTTCCCCTTGCAATCATGAGCTTGGTGGCCTTTTTCACCACACTTGTAACAGACTCCCATTCCCTTCAAGCAAGTACCAGGATGTTTCTTCCCGCATTTACCACAAGATGGATATTCAACCTTTCCCTTCTTCCCCTTATTTCCATTCCCAGATTGATCAGCAGGTCTCTTCTTCTCTTGCTTTGCTTTAAAGTCATAAGACTTAGAGAATTCCTTTTCGGTCTTGATAGCACATGAGACAATGTCTTCGTACGATGAAAAGGATTGTGAGACTAACGCTCGACGGAGAAATGGTTTTAACCCATCAAAGAAACGATCAATCTTACTTCTTGGGTTGCAAATATAATCTCTAGCATACCTCGCTAACATTGTAAAGTTAGCCTCATACTTTGTGACATTCTCATCCTCCTTCTGTCTCAGACTCAGAAATTGCCTTTCCATATCTGCTCGATGGTCGCGAGGGAAGTATTTTTCTAAAAACAGATCTTTGAACTCCCTCCATTCCATATTTGATACTTCATCATCTTCCTTCATGTTCTGAATCAATGACCACCATTGATCAGCATCTCCAGTGAGGCGGTAAACTGCCATGATAACTTTTTCCCTTTCACTGCTCCCCAAAGCCTGAAATATTTTCTCTAGGGAAAATATCCATTGCTCAGCTACTAAGGGATTTGTATTCCCATTTAACGTTGGTGGTTGTTGCCTCATGAATCGATCTAACATTGATCCTCCACGCTGCGGATCAAGGTACTCCATACGGGTAAGGTTATTATTCATAACCTGAGTAAGTTGTCCCAGTATGGTGATTAGCTGATCAGCACCAGTTGCATCACCAGCCCCACTATAATTATCTTGAGCAGGAGGGCAATCCCTACATGGAGTGCGTGCATTGATACGGTTTCCATTTCTTCCACTAGGCGCCATTTCTAAACAATGGCATAAACTAGATCAGTTTATGAATCAAAATACATAATCCCATACTTATAAAACACTTAACATAAATTGAACTATTTATGGATATAATCCATAATCATAATAATGTTTTCTTTGAGGAAGTATATGCTCATAATCCCTTCAAAATGATTTGTAAAGAAAATGAGAGTTATCCTAAGCATATCCCCCGGGAGTGTCGTAACCAAGAGTGCAGCAAGGCCCGTTGTCGTGCACCAGTTCCCGTTCGAGTCTAGCTCAAAGCGGTGTTTTCGGGTTTTACCCCTAGGTACATCTGTGCCAGAGCCGCCTCTACCTGCTCGTATCCAGACAGGGATGTATTGCTCGGAAAACTCACAAAATCTCTACAATACCAAAATTCTAGGAATTTCTTCTATACTAATCCTCAAAGTTCATCTTAGGTCTACGTGCTCTAATCAGAGTTTATCTAAATCCAGCTTCCAAGGTTTTTACTAGACTTCCTCTGATACCAACTGTAACTCCCCGACCCCAGTTACCCAGAGTTGGTGCATTATTACATAACATTGGCATGATCACAAGAAAGATCAAATCTCGAAAGACCGATTGGTTTAGTAGCCTTGGAAACACTAGATATATTCATAAGTTTTACATTACATCATAAAATGAAAAACTACTACAACAACATAATGTTTCCACAATCCACACTATTAACCCCTCATAAAATCCCTGCAGGTCATTCATAACTTACTTCTTCACATCCTGGGAAAAATAAAACATAGAAAAGGGGTGAGCTCAAATGCCCAGTAAGGATAACAATATAGCAGAAACTTTCATAAATAAGAATAAACATTTAAGGCAATGTATAACTAAAACAAAAGCCTTTTAAATATGAACTTTCAACATGGTATGGCATAAATAAAATGAAATAATGTCATTTACTTATTCACATGGATATTCTACTAATCGAATAATCACATGCAAAAATAAATAACCACTTTCATAATGTTGGAATGCATAATGCCATACTATCATAACCACATAGCCAAGGCCTCGTGCCAAGACTACAAATAAGATTTTGTCAAGGCCTTGTGCCAAGACACTAGTTTGTCTCATGAGACCTACCGATGCATCGAGGAGCTATAGCGGGCTCCACCCATCACATATTAAGTCCAATGCATTCCCATATGAAAAGGTTTAAACATAACATAAACATTCATATTAAAACTAACATATGAAATGTCAATACTTTCACCATAAACTATGAATGGTATAAAAATAGCACATCCACAGTCAAACATATCACAAAACCTTCAATACAATATAGAAGTTTTGTATCATAATAAATCAACTTCAAATAATCTTAAAATCCATCAAAGGATGTTGACATAGATGAAATCAAAATTCTTTTTAAAAAAATATCTCCTTTTATTTTGAAATAATTTAAGATCCATATAAAATAAAACATTTTCTTTGAAAATATTCTTATAAGATTGTAAGTGAAGCTTTGAAGATTTTATAACGGCAGAAAATAGCCGCACCCGCCGTATAAGTTAAAAAAATATTCTTACCTTAATTCTGTCGAAAAGGTTAAAAAGGACCTTGTTTTGAAAACGACCGAAAGATTCCTTTGTAAACCACTCATAAAAGTCAAAAGGGTATAAATGACTTTAACTCATATTCTAGTAAATAGTAAAAATGTTTTGAAATGCATTTTTAAGAAACATGGATGTGGATGATAAAGAGATCCCAGTAGATTATTACGTATAAACAACCTTGGATAATGAAGAGGTTGTAAAGTAAACCCTTACCTTGTACTTTTCCTTGGTTGGGGTAGGTTAACCTCCTGTATAATGGTGAAATAGTTGTTATTAAATTATACAAGAATCATATATAATAATATGATATCATATATGATCTTTTAACATTGATTTGTTAATAATATCTTAGAATTATCGTCGTTTTGGGAGTTAACTTACTCATTTTCTTTTATATGTTTTGTTACATAAGCCATGGTTGTTGTATCTTATTCATATCCAGAATGATATCTAGTCCTTAAACATCATTTTTAAATCATCAAATGATAATTATACTTGAATGGATACGATGGAGAATGAATCTCATCGCGTTCGTGGAGACGGTAGTCCGTACGTACGCACGAGCGACAATATCATTCTTTCGATATTAGAATAATATATAAATGGATGGTATATCATATATACAGAATCATTAACATGTTATATTTATTATTTACATGAGTTACACATCATTATTATACCCATCCAAATAATATTATATTGAATAACAATTACACCACGACGTGGAGACGGTAGTCCGTACGTACGCACGTATGGTGACATGTTATTCAAAGGGTGGATAGAATACTGAATATGGTTGTACCATATTTATAATAACATCACAGTATATTTGAGATACTGGAGTTATTATTTTATAATGGTAAGAACAAAGGAAGAAGAAGTGGAAGAAGAAATGAACTTGGAGAAGAGTGGTGAAATCATTACCTCTTCTTCGGGTTCTTCCTTTTGATTTGATCAAAAGGGCTCTTTAGGTTGGCTTTCTGATCAAACTAAGGCCTTTAGGTTGTAGTGAGGGATGTTGGGAGAGTATTTGGGCAGAGTTTGGTCGAACCAAAAGGCTTTGAAGGTGTGAAGAAATGAGAAGGAGGAGTGCCCTTTTATAAGAGGGGTGAGGGGCACCTTTGGAAAAGCTAGAAATATTAATTTATAATAAATTCATATTCGGTTTCTAATGGCTCCAAAGCTTATTATTCAAAGGTTAAGGTGGGGATAGGTCGAAAACCACTCAACCAATAGAATTTAGACAGGTTTGGGTACTTATATTAACCTTATCTTTAAGTATTAACTCTAAGTTAATTAGTTTCACTTTTACAATGTCTCTTTGTATTTTTATATAATATGGTTAATAAACTTACTATATACATACAAGCGACCCCCAAGTGGTACATTAATGATGAACCTATCATTATATAAGTCTCGTGGCCGAACCTTAGATTTTTAGGAATTTAATATCAATTAATAATATAATATTTGTTTTAAGAACTCTTTTATGTCAATTTTGACACTATTCAATAGTTGATTTTTGTGAAACTCATAACAGATTTATTACTTCGAACAAAGTCAATTAAAGCAATCCTAATATATCATATTATCCTATAAAATTAGTTTGATTCATTAAAAGTTTCATATTATATTTATTTGGGTATTTATAATATCAATTATTTTATTTTTTCACTATTATAGTAATTACTGCATCATCATTGTGTCATAAATAAAATAAACTTTTTAATGTCTAAAAATTATAAATAAAATATAATTATGTAGGAAATCTTTTTAGCTTTCTAATTAATATTTATAATCTAAAATCCAACATATATAACTCTATGTAACAATTGTTTTTCTAAAATATATATGCTTGTGTCATTTTTGTATTCATTTTAACTTAATTAAAATAAAGTGTCATTATCACTTACAGGTGGATCCATGGGGTCCCAAAATAGACCCAAATATTCCCATGGTCGACCATGTATCAACCAATAGGATTAAGACATGTTTTAGGGTAATTTAGTATTATTATAATATTATTTTTAACCCTTATTTACCGGATTTACCCTTAACCATGGTAAATAAAATATTTACCGCAGTAATTATTCAAAATGTCTAAAAATAAAAGTTACCTATTTACACAATTTGAACATCCTGATTCCAAATATGGAATCCATTTTCCTAAATTCAAAACACAGAAGTGGCAGAAATTAATTTAAAATTAATTTCCACTGTCAAAACAAAAAGCGTGTTTTTAAGAGATAATAACTATCAAAAGATTGACACTCGTTTATGTTCGGTTTAATTGTAAAATTATGTCCAATGACCAACATTATATTAAATGGTAAAAATATATTCTAAATATACTTTAAAACCACTCAAATTCATAATTTATCACTATTAATTATTTCGATTAAAAAAGTTGTTTTTAATTAAAACTTAGTAATTTTCACTATTCATCAAAATATGAAAGTTATCCGAAATGTACCAAAATTTCACCTTAGGCTAAATTCGATATTCCGAATCCAAAAATGAAGTCCATTTTCAAATATAAAATATATATAATTTCAAAAAGTAGGTATTACTATTCATAACGGCTAGTTTGATTAGTTATGGTGTGTTAGAACTTGGTGTTGCGTACAACACACGCTATCACATTATTCAAAGAGAAGCGTACCGTAGAAGCTTGGGGTGTTACAATTATGGATATTAATATTTAAATGGTCAATTTTTAATGGGACACCTTGAAAATTTAAATATTTAATTTTCAAATCTTTTCCTTCATTATATTAGAGTACATATTTATTTATTTGGGTATGAACGAAATATAAAGAAAATTTTATGTCTATCTTGAATTTCATTAAATGTTTCCAAATTTATTATTTTTATGTGAATCCTTTTACATTATTTAGAAAAAGGCAAATGAAATGTGGTTTAACGTATACAATGACAACAACTTCTCTGCTGCCATTACCATTATTTGATATTTGGATTACTCAATAAGCCTTAATGACATTTAAAATGAAAATAAATCCCTTATTCTATTATTTGGTTATTTGGGTTTTGAAAATGGGTTCTTAAATGAAAATGGTATTTTTATATGGAAAATATTTTCAGATAGGATTAGAATAAGATTTCAAAAAATAATTTTTTAATGAACGAGTTTTATTCATAAAATGGTAAATGAGCATTATATGAGACGAGTGATCCCTATATAGCTTATACGAAGGGTTGAACCCCATTATAGCTCATGGTTGGGAATGAAATATCTTATACAAAGGGTAAATCCCCAATATATCTCATGGGTGATCCCAACATAGCTTATACGAAGGGTTGAGCCCCATTATAGCTCATAGGTGAGCCAGATATGGCTTATACCAAGGGTGATCTCCATTATAGATCTATAATTTTGAAGTCGATCATATGGTTATTTTAATTGGAAGATGTATGAAAGGGTTTTATGTATATGATACTCTATGTCACATAAATAATTTTTAATGGCTTTCTATTTGTTTTAGTGTTTTTCATTGACCAAAGAGTGTGAGTGTTATTCATGTGAAAATGTTTTTTTTCATCCGCTCAAAGAGAAATGGATGGGATATCCCGTTTTAACTAGAATAAAGGATTTTTATTATTTTTATGTCTATTACTAATTTTTTTCTCATCTCATGTAATAATTTTTTTTCAGGGGATTTAAGGGATAATAAATTCATGGATGTAATCAAGGAAAAGTTATGATGATTAAAAATAAAAAGAAACCAACTTTATTTTTAAATTTTTTTTTATTATTAAAGACATGGATACAGTTGGAAGTGTCAACATAGTATTTCTATGTCTTTTTTATGTAATAGTTATGGTCGAATTTACTAAATCATTAAACCTAAAAAAATATTCAATGTGAATTCTTGACTTAACTCAATATTATGTAATGTTTAAGGATGGGTACTTATAGATGGTATAAGAGGAATTTATTACACAACTTTGGATATTATGGTGTTTTATTAAGGTTTAGGGATATCATAATGGGTTTATAATTTTATGTTTGATCATAAGTACAATTTCTTAGAAACCCCTTTTGAGTCTTTATGGTCTAAAATATTAAGGTGACTAATGGTTTGTTTGGATACATACATGTTTATGGAAATTATGTGTTATTAATTTTGGGGATGAAAATGCGAGTTATGAGATAACATTTGAGGTTAAAATATGTTATTTTTATTTTGGAGGATTTTATCTCAATTTTTTAATTTTATTAGAATAATAAATTTCTAAAAAAGGGCAACACATAGACTGTGTGACAACCCATCAGGTCGGACAAATCCATGGGAATCAATCCCACAACTAAAGTGTAACTGGGATTTATCTCCTACCACTAGACTATGTGAAGTCCTTGGTTAGTATGACTTATTCTTTTTAGTTAAATTATTTTATAGATCATGAATAAGTTGTTTTTTAGGGATTATATTTTATAAAATGGATATCCTTGGTATAGGAAAATGTTTTTGTGATTAAGTTATAAATGTTATTATGGAAGATATTCTTTATTTTTAGAACCCTATATACTTTATGAAAATAGAATACTATGGGATTTTATTTTAGGTGTAATGGTTGAATATTATTTTGGAATAATATATATTTTTATTTTGGAAATATATTGATTTGGGTTATTTATGGAAATATTTAACCTATCATAGAGAATATGTGATTCGATTAATTACTATTCAATTTGAGACTTTAAGAGTAGTCGATGTTATTTAGTGAAAATGATATGCCTTATCATAGATGACTATGTGATAAAATCCTTATGAATTTTGGGTTTCAAACATTTTTTGGAGTATTTTAATGAATTTTGAGGACAATTATTAATTGAATGGTATTTTTTGAACATTGTGTATTGTTTTTTGAACTTTAGATATTAAGAGTATTGTTTCTATTAATAAGGGATTATTTTCATACAGTATTATCTAATATTATACAAATAATTTTGGTTTTGGTTATTGTATAATGACAGGGGAAATATATGGTTCATCTTTTATAGATTATGTGATTTTCTAGATGGTAGTTCTATTGCTTCATGTGTGATGAATTCATCTTTAATACTCATCATTTGGAGGAAATATGAGTTTGTGGTAGAAAATTATTAAAGGATGAAACTCTACTTGATAAGTAATTATGTTTCATTATGTTCTTAGTCGTGCTCATAAATAAATTCCTCAAATTTATGAAAAGGTTATTAAAAATAAAACGTTTTCCCTTTAATTTTCTTTTTGGGAAATCAAATACAATTTAACCCATCACAGGTTTATGGTTTTCTAGTTGTTAACTTTCTCTTGATCATGTTTTCTATCACTTTCCATCATAATTTGATGGTTATTTTTCCTTCCATATCAATGTTTTTCTATATGTAACCCTAGTATGTGTTACCTCAGGTGACCTTTTTTACTTCACCACCTTTATTTTAATGTGGTAGTTTTATTAACCCTTTTCGGATGTGGGATATTCAATGAAGTTTTTTATCCCAATTTTAAAATTTTGAGGACACAATTTCCAAAAGGGGGAATTATGTATTGACCCATGTATTTATAAAATAATAATTTTTATTTTCTATTAGTATTTATGAATAATATATTAATTTTATGTTAAATGGTATGCTTTTTTCGATAGCATACTCAACATGCAATAATGGGTTTTTTAGAAATCATACGTTGCACACAACATTGAGTTTTATCAAAAAATTATACCATAATATTATTATTAATTTAAATGGTAGTTAATGACTAGACCTTTGAATGGAATGAACGAATAGTATCAAATAAATTTTTACACATGGTTTACACATGTTTGAAAAATTATTCTTTGGTTAACAAATTTATTAAAAATGGAAACAAACACTAATAGAATATAAAGGATGTGTTTTTATGAAATAATACTTAAAAAAGAATAATTGTGTTTATAAAATCATATAAGTATTTATGTATTTTTATTTAATGAAACATATATTTTATATATCCAATGTAATGGTTTAAATTCATCTTATATATTTTATATATATTATATAATAATAACATCAATTTTTCAGATAAATTAATTATTTTTCTAGAAATATAGTTTCACCACATTTTGATAGAAAACCATTTTTAAATATATTTTTGTCACTTTTATATGTTCTATTTTACTAAATTAACATATTATATATAAATTGGAAAAAAATACATTAGATAATTCTTTTGGTAATTTTCTAATAATGTTCATTTTTTAACAAAAAGTAAAAAATACCTCATTTTAATTCTAAACTGCATTTTCATCTAATTTATTTATATAGATAGTTATTCATTTCAATTAGTTTTAAAGTGTAATTTTATTAAGTTTTTATCATTTATTACAATTATGGTCAATGTAAGTAATTTCACTTTTAAATTTGACATCAAAATATGTTAATATTTTGATAGTTTTTAATTCTTTAGAACCCGCTTTTTAGTTTTGACAACAAGAATTAATTTTAAATTAATTTATACCAATTATGTGTATTGAATTTGTAAAAATTGTTTCCATATTTTTAAGAAATAGGTCTAATTTTTTTAAATAGGTACCTTTTATTGTTTAACATTATGAATAGTAACTTCAGTAATTATTTTTATTTAGCATGGTTAAAAAGTAAATAAGGTAAATAAGAGTAAATAATAATATTATAATAATATAAATTTACTATAACACTTGTCCCAATAATATTGGATGACATATGGATGACCATTTTAATCCTTGGGTCTCTTTTGGGACCCTATGGATCCGCTTTGGAGTGACAATGACATGTTATAATAATTAATTTAAAGTAAGGAGAAAAATAACAAAAACATGTATCTTCTAAATAAATCAATTTTTATATGGGGTTATATAAGAAATATCTTAGACTGTAAATACTAATTAGAGAAATAAAATTATTTCATACACCATGTTAGTTTATTTATAATTTTTAGATGTTAAATAAATAAATTTAATTATGACTCATTGATGATGTAGTGATTGCTTCATTAATAAAGGATTCAAATAAATGATTTTATAAATGTTAAAATAAATATTATGTGATATAATTTATGTCATAAAAAAACTCTTGGTGAATATTACATTTTAGTATTGATTCAATGTTTTTTCCAAAGGAATCAGGTTGTTATGAACTTGTAAAAAAGTCAAGTATGAATAGTGTCCAAAACTGATGTAATTCATAACATAAAATATAAAATAGTTTAATAAATTATATTAAATTACTGAATATCTATTATTTAGAAAAATGGTTAAGATAATTCCAACTGTGTCATAAATGACTTGTTTTGGACAATTTAAATGATACGGTATGTGTAAATAACATGATGTCACGGTAAGATTAAAAGGGGTAAACTCAGGGTTAAACCAAAAAGATAAGGATAATAAAATATTCAAAAATTATCTAAATATTATTTTATGATATTTATTCTAAATAAAATAATATTATATTTTAATTAAATTAGTTTTTTACAATTCTTAATCAAAATTTAATTTATAATAAATTAATATTTTAAGACATTCCTAAAGTGCCCCTCCTCCATATTATAAAATATCACCACATATACCCACTTAGTGACACCTCTCAAGCCCCTTTTCACATCAAACATCTACTCAAATAATCTCTTAACATTCCCCCTTCTTCCTAGCAGCCTTACCTTGGGGAGAAGGAAATTCCAAAAAGCCTTTTTTTCTCAAATCAAATAAAGTTACCCGATTTAGAGGTAAGGTCTTCTCTAAAGTTCTTTTCCTTTATTTTCATTCTACAACCCCAATGATATTATTATTCATTATTTTCATAACAACACCATTAAAAAAATATACAATTATTTTGTAATGAGAAATATTATAACTACACTTACACACACCTCCATCTAATGGATACGAACATACTGTTTCGTGTATGATGAACTGTTGCCTCTCAGAATGATGATTATTCAATTTTATCCTACCATATATCATGGTGGCCATTATGATGGAACTATATTTATATATTATATATATTATATTTATTTTTTATCAATTCTTTTGTAATTTTTATATACAACATAAATTTTTTCTTTCTATAATGTGTAAATATTATAATATCATTTGATTAAGTGTGAACTACTTCCCCCTCAAGGTGATATGATTCATTAATGACATACATGTAAGGTGATATGATTCATTCATGACATACATGTAATGTTTTTTTATCATATACGACGACAATGAATTCTCCACCACTTTAATTATTAATTGATATCTGTATTATTCAATAATACTTAATGTATTTTAAAATGAAAATAAATCCCTTAATCCTTTTTTTGGGTATCCTAGTAAAAAAATGGGTTCTTAAATGAAAATTATATTTTTATATGGATTTTTTTCATATGGGATTAGAAAAATCTTTGAAGAAGGGGTTTTGTGATGAATGTGTTTTATTAATAAAATGGAATATGAGTATTATATGAGATGGGTGAGCCCAATATTGTTTAAACAAAGTTTTGAGCCCCATTATATCTCAAATGTGAGCCTGAAACAGCTTATACGAAGGTTTGATCCCCATTATAGCTTATAGGTGATCCAAGAACAACTTATAAAAAGGGTTGAGCCCTATTATAGCTCGTGGGTCATCCCAATATAACTTATACAAAGGTTGATCCCCATTATAGATATTCAATTTGGAAGTCACCATATGGATATTCTAATTGTAAGATATTTGAAAGGGTTATATATATATATGATTCTATTTGTCACCTAAAAGAGTTTTTATTTCATTCTATTTATTTTAGTTTTTATCATTAAAAATATTATGAGTGTTGTTCATGTGAAATTTTTTTCTCAATCTTCTCAAATTTAATTGAATAGGTTATTAGGTTTTAACTATACTAATGGGATTTCTTTTTTTTGTCCCTTATTGAGCTATTTTTGTTCATCCCATGTTTTAATTTTTTTCAACAGATTTAATGGAGAATAATGTCGATGATGGCATAAAGGAAAGATTTTGATGATTAAACACGAAAATAAACGAAATTTAATTTTTCAAATTTTATTTATTGATAAAACGGATATTGTTTGAAGTGTCTACTTTATATTTCTATGTTTTTGTTATGTAATGGTTATAATCTAATTCTCTAAACCTCTAAACCTGAAATGATACTAAATGTGAATTCATAACTTAACTAAAGAATATATTATGTCTAAGACTGAGGCCTTATATGTGGATTTATAAATATTATGTGACAGGTGCCAGGCATGAATATTACATAGATGATGCCCCGAGATGTCCATTATTAGAAATAATTACTATATACATTTGATTTGTACAATTTAGTAGAGATTGGTAGTGTATTCCTCAATCATTAGAGTGTAACCATTCATTATAATGGACTTGTGTCATCTACAATATCCTTCTATGTGGAACCCCCTGATTCATTAGTTTTTATATTCTTGATGACCTAGAGTGGAAACCATTATGGAACTAGGGTTTATGTCATTAACTTATGAGTTCACCCCTTATAAAATATGGAACTAGTGATCTATATACTAGATTGGAATCCCTGATCACACTAAGGAATGGGTCCTCAACCAATAGAGTGGAACCTCCCATCATTTTGGGCATGGGTCTTATTCCTACCTAGCGGAATCTCCCTATCATCATAGGGTGTGGCTCCTCGTGACACCAAAATGGAACCCCCAATCGACATGGCTTCATTTCCTCTAATGTATACTTATAGAGTTTAACCCCCAAAAAGCACTCTGGTATGGGTCCTCTACTTCCTGTTTGTGGCCCCTTGATTATGAAACAGTGTAATGAGGAGTGGATTGAATTGCATGATAACTTTTGGGTAGACATGTGATAT
This sequence comes from Viscum album, assembly GCA_963277665.1. NCBI lineage: Eukaryota > Viridiplantae > Streptophyta > Magnoliopsida > Santalales > Viscaceae > Viscum > Viscum album. Next base: position 1,262,417,604 of record OY728164.1, read on the forward strand.
GATGGGCATAAATTATAGACTTTTTGAATTATTTTATACTCTTTTTCATGGGATGAGATTTGAGATGGATATACCCTTACTATCTCATTATTTTTTATTTAACTCTATATGTTTATATTATTGTTATGTATCCTCACCTTGGATTTGGAGAGTCTCTTTCTAGGAGAGACAGAGACGTGCGAGGTATGCCATGTGATTTTTATGTCTATCTTATCATGGTTTGATGAGTCTACTCTCATTATATAGGTGGTGTATATTTTATGGTTAGTTTATATAAACACTATGTTTATCCCCATGTTCATGTATAAGCATACTTTCACTTGTAGATGATTTGAAATATTCCCTTTGACTGTATCTTTCATGTACTGTCCTTATTTCCTCTTGTATCTCTTACTAATCCCCCTTAATATTTTGGGGAATCCTACTGTGTATGTATATAATCACCCCTACTTTTAATTTGACCACATGTGATGTGTTTTAATTAGATGAATGAAATAATAAATGTGACAACCGAGGAGCTTAGGGATACCTGGTGCTAGGACCGCATACGGTTTTATTCTCTTGGGATTTTGAAGCTGGGCTCTCTCTACTATTTACTTTTCTGTATTTTGTAGGTTGGGTCATATTTTTGGATGATAAATAATTTTTTACCTTTAATTTTTGATTTATAATATTGTACATTGTATTTTTTAGCGGTTCATGCATGCTTGGTGTACATTATAGTATTGTTAAATATTTCACTCTTTCCCTCTTAATATTTTCATCAAGATGGCTCTCTATGTGTGTAAATATTATTAGGAAAATCTCTTTTGATGCAGGTATGTACCCTATGTCCTATTAAAGAAGGTTGGGGGAAGTTATAGCTCGAGCCTTGGCTTGGGCCAAGTCCTAACATGTTGGTATAAGAGGATGTTTATTCATAGGGGTGTTGTTCAGATTAGTACCCGTAATAGGATTTGATCGGGTTTAAGGAAACAATATTGAAGTTTTATGAGTGTGGATCTTAAACAAGGGAATCCGGTGATTGTGCGGAGGTCGATGTATCCATTCATAGGAACTAGAAACCCTATATTTGGGACTCGACATATTGATACATTGGTTGTAGGAATTAATGGTACATGCATCAAATAGGATTTATTATTTGAATACCCTTCATTAGTTAGCTCCCCAATTTATATATATATATATATATATTATCATATAATAAGGGTACATCTTGATAAATGTCATGATTCTTCCATAATGATATCTAGACATGATACCAGCTCTTGATTACGATGGAGATCTAATGAACATTTAATATGTAGTTCATATTCCATACAGTGACCCCTTTCATCTAGGTGGTTAGGTACTAGAAACTCCACATGTCAAAAAGAAGATCATACTAGAAGAGTAGGTTAATTATGCACATAATAATTTTTCTCTCTATGATATAGAGTGCTAATGGTAGTTGAGGTTTAATGGTGATCTAGATACTCATGAATTATAGGATTGGATAGAGTCGGTGGTTCCTATCATTAGGATTTTTCAAACTCTGATGGATCAAGTGGTATACCATTTAGTAATACATTTCCATGGAGTAGCTAGAGAGTGGGGGATCCTTGTTACATAGATGCATTATGAGTTGACACAATCATGGAAAAATTTGCAGCATATTATTTAGGAGTACTACCCCACCTACTTATGATCAGTCTGGATCTAGAAGCTTCTAGAGCTGCAGAATGGAGAGATGATAGAGGATAAATATGATGCCAGGTTTAATGATCTTTCCTAGTACTCACTTAACATGATCTGGGCTGGATACATCCATGAATGAAATTTTTAGTAGAGACTCCTTAGACAAATCTATAATAGTGGGGTACCCTTGTGTGTCCTCACCTAAGTTGGGGTGCTGGAGAGGGTACTAATACCAGAGAGGAATCTACCCATGGGACACTAGACATCTAGATCATGTATTGTTCATCATAGAGAAGAGTCATCTGTAGCTGCTAGCAGATGTCAGACACAAGAATTTCAGCACAAGAGACCTACTTGGGACAAGACATAAAAAAATGGTTAGGGGTAACATAAAGGACCAGGGAATAACAATGAGGGGAGGTGATTTAATTGTGATAGGTGACGTCATATCGCATGAGACTACCCAACCAGATTTGTAGATAAGAAGAAGAAAAAAGTTTATAGACATCCACGGCAGAGGTCACACCATGTTTAGGGATCTCATAGGTTAGTAAATAGTTGTCCCTGTGTAGTAAAAGATGGAATTGGAAACATAGGATCTTTAGGTGTAGGACAATGCTATGATATCCTTTCTCTACTTCCCTATTCCACCCATATTGGGCTCAGGGAGCTGGTGGTTATGGATGTGGATGGCTATAGGCTTTAGATGTCAATGACCCCACAATATATGAGATAATAAGAGGTATAATATTTAATTATTTTTTTATAGTATTAGTTGACATAGGTTTTAGTCATTACTTTTTCACTATACTCCTGGTGTAAGATCTAGATCTCCCAATTGAGGCATTAGCCCAACAACATCTATTTAAGGTCCCCTCTATGAATGCATATTCTGTATCGTTCATCTTCTAGTTGTGAAAACAATATCTTGGTAGAGATAGTTTCACATGGGACCATTTGGTCATCATTATAGATCCATATGACGTCTTCTTGGGTATAGATTCGATGTCTATGGTCTGAGCATAGATCGACTATCACTAGATATAGGTTATATATCTATGCACTGATGGGATGAGATTCGCCATTTTTTGTGGTAAAAATATAATGGATGTGATAGAGAGTTTTTTGGGGAGGATTTATCTCATAACTCATTAGTTAGTGAGTATATCCTTTTATACAAAAAATCTATTTAGAAATATGGGTTCCTTTAGTTGTGAATGAATACATGTAATTCTTCCTCAGGGACATTCTGGTACTACCTCTGAGGTGGGACATGGAGTTTTTCATTGAATTGAAAACTGATACATCTTTGAAATATTCTACAGTATATCATACGGACCCTAATGAGCTTCAGGAGTTGTTTTTTCGGTTAGAGGACCTTCGAGAGAAATTTTTCATCAGACCCTATGATTCCCCTTGGAAGGAACCCTTGTTTTTGTTGAAAAAGGTGGAATAGATCTTATAGATTTTCTTGGATTATCATTTCCTGATCCAAACCACATTACATAAAAAATAACCCTTTTGAGGATTGATGAACTCTTTGACCAGTTGCGAGGAGTGAGATAGTTCTTGGAGAACAATTTCATGTCTGGCTACCACCAGTTGTGGGTTTTCAAGGATGGTATTACAAGGCTTGAATTATTATGTAGATATGGCCACTATGAGTTCCTTGTGATTCCATTTTTGGTTAAAGATTCCCCATGTTTATGGAGTTGATGAAACAATTATTTCATCATTACATTTACTAGTTCATTATTTTTTTTCTTTGACGACATTCTCATGTATAATGAATCAGAGGAGGATAATGAAAAAAACATGTGTATGGGACTATATTTTCTTTGAGAGAACAATATTTATGAAAATTTATCAAAGTGCATGTTCTTGATTGATGGAATTCAATTTCTGAGGCATTCCATTCTTAATAATGGTTTAGACATGGACCCGATAATGATTGATTTAGTTCTTTCTTGGGAGGCATCCATGTGAATTTCAGAGGTGTGTAGCTTTCTCATCTTTGAGGGGAACTATAGCATGTTTATGGAATAATTATCCCAAATTATATCCCCATTGACCACCCCGACACTGATCGAGCATACATTTACCTAGTTTGAGTAGTTCCATATGGAATTTGAGGATTTGAACCTCGGGATGATGAGTACACTGGTTTTGGAACTACTAGATGAAGGAGTGGATTTCGTTGTGTATTTTGATGCCTCAAGAGAAGGGATTGGATGCATGTTGATGTAGTAGAAGACAATAATCCCATATGAATTGAGGTAGTTGATACCCCATGAGAAAAACATTATGGCTCATTATCTAGAGTTGGAAGCTATAGTCATTACCCTAAGGACGTGGACACACTACCTTATAGGGGGGTGCCTTTTAATTTACAAAGACCACCAACTTATCAAGTATGTCTTCATGCATAGATACATGAACCTGAGATAGTGGTGCTAGATGGAGTTTATATAGGGCTATTACTTTGAGGTATTCTATACTCCATGGAAGAGGAGAATTGAAGAATGTTTCCTTAGAAGGAAGTACTATGATTTATATGTAAATGAGTCTTCAAAGTGTTGGGATTCCTGTAGCTGGCTTTGGTGGAGCATGAGGTTACATTTTTTATGCTATCAATGGTTGTGAATCCTCCTCTTCAAATGTGTGTGAGAGAGTCCCAACTATGATACTTTGACTATGAGGTCATATGTGATCAGATACATATATGTGAATCACCAGATGTATATTCTAAAAGGCATAATCACATCATTCTATTCTGATAGAGGATAATAGTTCCAATCACGATGTAGGGGGAGGTGATGTGAGAGTTACCTACATATCCCCTAGTTATACATCTCATCTTGGAGAAGATGTACCTAGAACTTTAGTGGATGATTAGGTGTCTTGGAATGAGACATAGTATAGATGATTTCATCACTTAGTTCCTCACATATTGGTAGGTGGAGGTTGAGCACTATGTTTATATTCATTTTATACAGCCCCTTGAGATCCTAGAGTGGAAGTGGGATGAATTATCCATGGACTTTGTGACATGGATTCCATGTATAGTGAAGGGCCATGATTCATTTTAGGTGATAGTTAACTAAATCATGATGTTGGAACACTTCCTTTCTATTTGGGAGAAAATCTTGATGGCGAGTATGGGGATGTTATATGTATGGGAGATTACTCAACTTCATGGGGTGCCTTCAATGATTTTCTCTGACCATATTTCTTAGTTTACATCATGATTGTGAAAATCCCTATAGGATGAATTCCAGACCAAAAGGTGGATGAATATATCCTTTCACAACTAGATAAATGGGTAAACTATAAACGTTATCTAGGTGTTAGAGGATATTCTAGGGGCATGCGTGTTAGACTTCTGTCAGAGCTAGAAGGATCACCTACCCTTGGCATAGTTTGCAAACAACAATATCTACCAATGTACCATCAGTGTGGAACCGTTTGAGACCCTATAAAGGAGAAACTATATGTCACCAATTATGATGGATAGAGATTATTAGGAAATATCTTATAGAAATAGAGAAGGTACATGTGATGAAGGAGAAAGTCCAGGTCATCTGTAATCATATATGGATGGCCCATATTGGAAAAACATTCTGAAGATATCTATTATTGGACATTGGAGATTGAGTAGGGAGACCACGTTTTATTGAGATTCACCTGATGATGAGGATTGTGGTGGTTTGACCGGGGTGGAAATATATCCCTAAATTTATCATGCTATTTGATATTGTGAAGAGTGTTGGAAAGGTTTCTTATCACGTCACCCTACCACCATAGCTAGAGCGGGTTCACGACATCCTCAATGTGTCACAACTGAGGTGATACATGCATGAACTGACAGATGTCATCCACTAAGGAGACTTGGACGTTGAGGATAGAGACACCTGTTTAGAGAACACGATTGTGATCGAGGATCAGTGGGAATATACCATGTGTGGATGGAAAATCCCTTTGCTTCTCATTTTATGGTAGCAAAGAAAGGTGAAGGAGTGTTTTTAGGAGCAGGAGATCCATGTGTGGGAATAGTGTCCTACGTTTTTTGTTTATTTTATTATTTTAGAGGATGCAAATAGTAAAAGGGGATTTATTTATATACTTGGTTTTTTCCTTGTAAACATTTATATATCTATATATATATTCAGAGATATGTGTTAAGATGTTGTGTGATTTCGAGGCCCGGTGTGCCCATAATTATTCTTATAAAAATATTAAATATTTTTTATATTGTGTATGCATGGTACCTTAGTGAAATTTGTATAACTCTTAAATTGAATCCTTGATCATAAATCTGAGATAGTCGATGAGCCTGAAATGTTTTTTTACTACTGGAACAATAGAAAATGGGTCACCACGGGGTGTTCAGACTCATCGCTTGTCAGTAGTACATTAAGTGGATTAATAAAGTATTAAATTAATTAATCAAATCTTGTTAAAAGATGGATATTTCTATAAAAATATTGTTAGGATGAATTCTTTAGGATTATCCACATAACACCCGGGATAATTCTTAATCTCCCACTTACTCCTCCATTTATGAATCACATTAGATGACAATTAAACACCATATCATAGTAGTCTAGAAAGAAAAAAATACAAAGACTATTAGAAAACATTGGGGTATCATTTTTCATTGAATAGTGATCTATATAAGAAGGTAAGAGTCTTTAATTGTTGATTTATTCCATTTAATTATTTTGACTGGGTATATTCATAATTGTTCTTGGATATGAGCAAATTGTTGGCCAATTGCATACACCCAAGAAAAGAAACATATTAATTTTCAATAGTTTTCTAACCCTATATTATTGTTATTGATTGTTAACCATGAAATATTGGCCTAATATTTTTATACCTAGGTTTTTGTTCTTTTCTACCTCATTTATTCACATTTATCACCAATTGTACCCTACAGTCCTAGTTAAAATTTGTTATGCGGTATTGAGACAGATCGAACCCCATAGATCATAACGGATCTAAAAAAAGAATGGACCAAAAATCAAGAATAGATTTGGGAATATTGAAAGTAGTGAATTATTATTTTTATATTTTGGGATTAAAAAATCAATGGTGCAACGAGGGGTGGAATTTAGGACATGTGGTGAAACCCACATCAAACCACTATGTCCAATTTCCGGTGGATGACAGATATAATGTTTGAGTCACAGCTCAATTTGCTCGTACTGGATGGATTTGAGGTGAGATATATAGTGGCATAGAATTAATCATAGTGTGAAGACTGGATTTGTGAATCTCACAAAACACCCGACTACACATCGTGTTCAAGGAAGAGCATGCGGCGTGAAGCCCCCTCAGCAGAGGCACCTAGGGTATTTGAAAACTTAACGATTAGACAATGTATAGTCATCCTTGAAACTATGTAACCTCTTCTAGGATAGAAACCCATGTGATGGATCACATGGGTGGGAAAATCATTGATGTACATGGCCACCTACATGACTATGTACTTGAGTACATGAACACAGGTTCCAATACAAAAACAATTGGTCTGGTACATAGACATAATGTTCAATACATAGAAACAACTAGTGAGATACAACCCAGATGAAAATTATACTAGACGCACTGTGTAGTCGACTAACATGGTGTGTACCACTATATGAGATGGATATGCGCTATATCCAAGGATACAATATGGAAGTGGAACTGTTCCACTATTTTTGTGGGTCCCCTCATATGTTATGTACCCCTTGGTTCATTTTTTGGAAACATGAATCATTTTTATCACTATTTGATCTTATATTTTATCCTATGGGTAGCCTATCATGAGTTTTTTTTCTTATAGAACATGATGGTTCCATCTGTTGTGGATTTGGAGATATGATTTGTAATTTTAGAGAAATGACTCTTACATAGGTAATGCTCGATGATGATAGTGATCAGGAAGAATCACCAAAGACTATCAAGTTGAAGCCTCTTGAAGAGTTGGAAAGTAGAGTCTTAGATCATTTGTGTGGAACCCCCTATCGTCATGAGTGTAATAACTCTATAGAATCCTTTTTAGTGGAACCTTGCTAACACACTAGGGCATGGGCCCTCAATTACCAAGAGTAAAACCCCCCTGTGGTATCACGGTAAGGGTCCTCATATTTTTTGTGGATCCCCTATCAAATAGGGTGTAGGTCCTTAATGAACTATAATGGAAACCCCCTTTTGCACTAGGTTGTGGGTCCTCAACCTATATAGTGGAACCACCACCATATTGGGTGTTATTCCTTTACCAATTGGGTGAACCCCCCCCATAGGGAGTTGATCCTTGTGAAACCAGAGTGGAACCCCCCATCGACATGTGTACATGAACTCTAATCAATAATTTAAAAGTTGAACCCCCATAATACCCCAGGGAATGGGTCCTATACTTCTTGTCCCCCCCCCTGACATTGCAGTACAGTGAAAATTCATGACTTGATTTTCCTGGTTACTTCTTAAAAGATGTGTGAGATGAAGGGAATAAATGATGGACTTTTGGAACTATTGGATACTCTTTTTCTTAAGTTGTTCTATGAGATAGAGATCCCCTTGCACTATCATTTGTGATTACTTGTATAAAAAGACATATATATTAATATTCTCCTTTTGTATCATCATCATGTATTTGGTTACTCTACTTCCAGTAGATGCAAAGTTGTGATGGGTATGCCAAGTTATTTTCTGGGTTTATCTTCTCATGGTTGTACTAGTCTACTCCTCTGCTATAGGTGGAGAATATATGATGATTATTTCATATACTGAATATGTTTATACCCTTGTTCATTGATGATATTACTTTCACTCTTGGTTGGGTTGAGTTGTTCTCCTTGATTATGTCATTCATCTAGTGTCTTCCTTTCATGTTGTATCTCTTACTTCTCCCCATTCATCATTCACTATGTCCTACTATGTATCTATATTCTTACCCCTACATGGGCTTTGTCAGCACATGTTCTATAATATTTAGATGACATAAATATTTATTGTTACTAAAGAGGTTCTTATAGATATCATGTGCTAGGTCTGTGTATGGTGGTCATAGATTGGGATTCAGGAGTTGGGTTCCATTAGCTATTTACTTTTCTATTTTTGTCTGATTGGGACTTATTTCTTATTTGGAATGTATTTTATCCAATATATTTCATTTTACACTACCATATATTTATTGTTTTAAAAGATCAGGCATGTATAGTTTACTTTATAACTGTGTTTCATATTTTAATTTTTCCTCTACACTTTTTCATCCAGATTCCTATTTGTGTGCACACAGTTTCATAGGTAATGGCCTCCCCGAGTTAGTTATTCCTCCAGTACTTGACACCACACCCTTGCCTATGGATATGGTCTTAGGGTAATTAAAAATTTAGATCCAACATGGGTTGTGTCATGAAAATATCATTATCTTGGAAATTTATGTTTGATATATATATTTAAAACCAATATACACACATAATTTCATCCAATTCCACCACATAGAGTATGAAAATGTTTTCTAGGATGTTTAACTGACATATTTTGACAAGGGTGTAGTTATATACCTAGGATATAACAAATGCCCCATTTTCTATTTTCATGGAAATATTTACATCCATGTTTTATGGTGGTTTTTAAATATTTCTAATACATTTTAAGGATATGAAAGGATTTGTGGAACAAGAATAAAAAAGTATGTTCTCTATTCTTGATTTAGTAACTAGAATACCTATAATCAATAGATTGTCTGGATCCACCTCAGAATTTGTAATTGAATAATATCTCCCTTATAACCTTAGTGGTTGTTGGTTTTATCTAAAACCCATTCTCTTAGTGCATTTTTTTCAATGTTCCATGGTTACTTGATGTTGAAACAATGAACAATGCATTTAGGGTTGACTAATGAATTCATATCCTTAATCAAATTACTGTGTCTCTCTCATTAGAAATATCTAACTAGGTGTTCTTCATTCCAACACCTATGATATTTTCTTTTCCCCATTTGGTAATTTATAGCTTTCTCCCTTCTGCATCTTTGACAAGTTGTATATTGAAATTTCGTAGAATCATAAGACTTCTCCGTTCGACTGCTAGGATTAATCTCAACATTCAGCTTCTTATCTTTATGATACCATTCAGATTATCTAATCTCCATTTCAAATTTAAGATAATATAGTAAAATTTCATCATAGATATCAAAGTCTTATATCAAAAATATATTTTTATAAAAGGCTTTAGCTTTCCAATGTAGTGTTCAGCAATTCATTCAGGGGTAATATCAATGATGGAGGAATATTATGAATGTCTTCTGATGTTTTTGTCACATTACCTGATAGATAAATTGTATTTTTTCATGGAGTTTATGGAAATACCTTTACATTTCAAGTGTGATTCTCTAAGAAAAATATTTATCTAATTTTTTTTAATGTAATTCTTTCTACCATATCACATCAATCTCTTTCTCAGGCTTCATTTATTGATAAATTTTCCCCCATTAATCAGTATATCCCTTCATATGATAAACATCCAGTAAATAATTATCTTTTATGAATCATTTATGGATGTATTAGATATTCTCAATGGAGTTGATCTATTATTCCACGATTAAGGGATCAGATGGTCCATTGAAATTCATAGGCCTTTATGGAATAATTCACTAAATTGTATTTTTTCATTCTTATTGGGGATTGGGGAGCTCCTCCTGATCTATTTTTAAATTACTAACCTAATTAATCTAAATTAGTATCATCACAAAGTTCACTATTTCCACTCCCATTGACTTGGCCATCTCATTGGAGAAGTCATCACATTGCTTTACATGTTGGTTGTTTAACATATTCATCTTATTTTTAGCGATTTTATAGAATATATTGAAAAATAAGGATGATTATTTTTGAATTATTAAACATATAAATGTGAATCCAATGAAATTGATGTAATAACATATTAATTATTTGTATTTTTTATTCTTATTAATTTAGAATATTCAATCTATTTTGTCCACGATCTATTTCTTAACATATATTCTTATTGGTATTTTTTCTCCGTTAATAATGGTTTGTATTGGGCATATTAATTTAAATAATCATATCCCTCATGAGTCTCAAACCATGTGTATAACATGGGTCTTTGTCGTGCAACAGTTCTCGGTCGAGTGTAGCTCAACAAATTTTTTTCAGGTTTTACTCTGATGTATATCTATGCGAGAGCCATGTTCAGTTTTACTATCTAAAAAAGGATATTTTTTTATAAATCAGTTACCCTATAAATAACAAAATTTAAGGATTTGTTTTACACTTTGTCTTATTCTTATGTATTTCTCTATAGATTTCTAATCCTAATAACAAAAAAACTAAATTTTTTCCTTTGAGACCAATTATAACAACCTTGTTCTTTATTACACTCTATTTAATGATTTATTATATAAAAATATACATAATACAAACTAAAAGAGAAATTGGTATTGTGTATTTCAAAATTAGGTACATTAGATAACCACATAAAATGTGAAATACATTATATTTATTGATTACTTCTTTAATATGATCATATTATTCATTTGTACTTAACACTACACAAGATAGCATGGGGACACACATAAGAAAGAAGTCATCTATAAATCCCAGTAAGGGAATAAAAATGAAAAATAGCAATAAATTAATATATTATATATGATAGGGATATTATTGGTACATAAATTAAGTGATAATCATATACATAAACAAGAAGACATGATATAGCTTTATAATATAATAGAAACATAGTAAATGTGGAAACAACTTAATAGAGTATATCATAAACATAGTTAATTGGTCAATACAAAAAAATAATGATGTCCAATGTCCCAGGATATGTAAGGTTCACTCAAAAATCCCTTTTATGATGTCAAATGAGACTAAAATGTTACCCAATGCATTAGAGCATTGTATAATTTTGGGCACACCCAACATATTCATTTCATTCTCATGGTTTTGTGTGCCACATAGATCATATAAAATAGATTCTTTCATCATCATGTTTAATTCCACAATAATGGATAATATAATACACAAATTTAATTCCACAATCAAATAAATATAATTTCATAGTGGAAAAAATCCACGATAGGAATTGGGTACGGGTATTCACTACATAATTGTTTGGCATGGAAAATTGAAAAGTAATCTTAGCTGCATAACCAGGGCATATAAATTATCATGGAAGGGACTGATGAGATTGAATGGGGTGTATCATAATTTAGAAATATTATGTAAATTATGGAGGAAATAGATGATCATATCCAAATATTAGGATTTGGAGAAAAAAAGGTATAAGATAAATAAGATACCAGAATAAAAAAGAAAAATAAAAGAACTCGTACCTTGAGATGGTGACTCCAAATGATTGGGAGGATATTATTAAGATCTTAGGGGAATCTTGGGAGAATTATATAGAGGGTAGGTAATAGTATGGATGCGATACAAGTATTTAGAGTGATGTCAAATGAGATCATGGGTGGGTTTATATTGGAAATAAGTGGGGATTTCTTTATCATTTCCCAAACTTATATTTTTGAATATATATAATAAAATAACCAAAATAAAAAACCTTTCCAAGGTTTTACCATGGGTTCTTAGAAAGGGGTGTGTTTTTAATTATTTATTAATTCAATGGTATTGACAAAAAAAATAATACCCTTATTGACATAGAAGTGATTCATATTCTAAAATAACTGATATTGAAACCATAAAATGTATTAATTGTTTTGTTTGACTCATAAAGGCATTATGAATGTAATAAAATAAACATAAAATATTATTATTTTAAAGGTAAAACATATATTAGGTATTTTATTCAATTTATATAATTTATTAAAAATATTTTGGGTCATTATGATGTCATTATACAAAATATATATTTATACAGTATATAATTTTTACATGAAATTTCAACTATCTCATAAAATTAATAAAAACTCACCATTAGATAATTTCAGTGTTAGTATTGAAAAATTAATATATATTTTGTCAAAATATATTTTCAAATATGTTTATTTTAATATTTTAATTAATAATTTATATTTATTGAGAAATTTTGGTAATTTTAACAATAAAAGTTTTTGAACCCTTATAAAAAATACATTTCACTTCATAAAAATTATATGATAATTTATATTTAATAAAAATTATTTAATAATAATATTTATTTATTTTAATAATAAAATAATTCATTACAATAAACTTTTTTATTGAAATTCAACACTCATGAAAAATATACTTAGTGATTTATTTTTTTTAAATTAAAATAGTTCATAATGTAATAATAAAAAGAAAAACATAAAATTATTCTATTGAATATATAATATATAATAATATTTTTATGTTCTTGATAAATATCCATTTAATACACCAGAAAACACCCTAAGGGAAAGGTTCATGATAATGACACTTTTATGGGGGGTTTTGGCGTACATTATTTGGGTTGTGATCTCAGTGACCCTGAACATATCCTGAATATGATTTCACTCATACTTATGTTTTTTATATTATTTTTGGAATGGTCAAGGTAAAATACACGTGATTCTATATCCCATGAATTCTATGATAAATGGGCCTCATAAGGCATGATCCCACTTGTTGAGACAAACACATCCTTTATGTTTGTCTATTGGATTTGTGAAAACCCTATGTTTATACTATTCATGTGATCACTCTTACATGAATATCTTATCCATAGTAAATATTCATTATGATATTTTAAATTTTATAGTATATAATAAAACTAAAGAGGTGCATTTATTTGTATAACCATAATACATAATAGGTAATTTAATTTAAATTTTAGGGGGAATTTTATTAATAAATTTTTAGGTTGTAACATGATGATTTACTAGATTGTGGGCCACCTAAAGGTGTGGTTGTGGAAGTAGAGTCACATATAAGAGATTTCCATTCATCATTGTTGTGTGTGGTGACTAAGAAGTTGACCTCTTTGTAGTTGAACCTTAAGGTTGATGAATGTACAATGTGTCTCTAGTCGATTGTTATTACCCCAAAACTTCTACAAAAATTTATAGAGTCCCATATTAGAGATAATGACTATGAAATCTTACATGACCAGATATCCACTAGACTTGATTGTAATGGATTTTATGAAGGTTGAGAGAATTTTGTCCTTGTTTGAGGATAGATTATGACAGTAGACACATGGTGAGTGGAGGTTCAGAGGAGGTTTGTCCCTTATAATTAAATCCAAGTGGGGGTAAGGACGTGTCATGGTTCATTTAGATTTAGGTTTGGCTTCCAAGGATGTTGTATCTTGTTGTTGAGTTTAGATCTTGATGTCTCGCCAACCTTTATCAAGAGGCTAATGTTCTTATGTGTATATAAAATTGGGATGGTATCTTTTTCATTTTCACGATGGATATTCCATGAGGGGATATAAGTGATAATTATATATAAGTTATCACAGAATGACTCCTCATGCTAGTCCAATACATAACCATCCACGAGTAGAGATAAATATATATTTTTGGATGCATGTTCATGTCGAGTGTAGTCAAGTATCATGGTTTTCCATTAATGATCATTTAAAAACATGATGATGACATCACATAAAGATTATTGAGAGGAAGTATGAGGGCTATGGTACTTGGATGTAGTTGAGAATAATGTTTTTACCCCAAGAATAAAACTAGATAATCTAGAATATTCAGGTTCTAGATAATAACATTTGGGTTATAATGGTTTTCTTTAACCATTTAATGGTGGATAATCTACTATCAATGGATTTTGAGTTTCATAAATACAAACACACCATCATTTCTTGGCAGTATTTGAGTCAATGTATGAGATACAGTATAGGTAAAAATTTATTGTCTAGAAACAGGATAGATAGTTCTTATGGGCCTAATAGTGTTGCTCATGATGGTTGAAAAATGTGCAGTTTATCCCATAGTGGTGGATGACTTCTTAGACTATCAGGAGTCCTTTGTGTACCAATGTTGGTAGACGTTGGTATTTTATGAGTTAATCATTTTTTTGAAAGATCTCACATCATATAGTAGTAAAGGTATATTTTTGGGATGGCTGCCTATCCGTGTGCCTTAAAATACCTTCTTCTATTAAATACAATTGATAGTGTTGTGGGGTACCTCTTAACACTATGAATTTAGTTATACTAGGCGTTTGAGGAATTCAACATGTTGAATTTGTGGTGATATGTGCACAACCCAGTGCGTGATATAGGACATATTGAGCTGTTCATCATGGGTGGGATTATATTTTTATGTTCTCAGTGGTGTTTGAGAGCTAATATGAGAATACCATTCATGGGTAGTAGTTTCCCATGGGTATGTGTTTTCTGAAATAAAAATAACAGTTAGGAAATCTTATGGGAGTAAAATCTCAACATCCACTGTAAAGACCCGTAAATTTCAAGGAAATTTTTTTCTTAATTTTCTTTGGAATTTTACAAGAACGCAGTTTCTAACGGCGTCTGATTCCGAGGCCCGGTGTGCCCGGAATCATTTTCCGAAGTTTGGCTCATGTACGTTCAGTGAACGAACGAGCGAGTTTTTCTATATTTTGAACCGGTACTCAGAATTGAAATCCGAGGGCACCGATGAACTCGCAGCACCGATAATTGCTTAAGGGGACCTTAAGCGCAGTTGCGTTTTGTCGCATGAGGTGGTTAATTTTTGGGGATTCGATAAGTCTTAAATAAATTATAGTGTTACAGTTTATTTTATGTGGAAGTTAATTTCTTCATAGAGAAGTTGGAGGTGGGGCCACACCCCACCTAACTTCCCATGAGAGGGTATGACCAAGGGTGGTGGGGTCTGCACAATAACCCAACCCTTCACCTTCCCTTTAACCCCCATGAACTTCCCCCCATTTAACACCCCTTGTGTTTAAATGTATAACTCTACAACCCCCCTTAAACTCCCTTGCTTTTAATGTGTTAACTCCCCAATAATCTCCTCTTCCATTAAGTTTGTTAACTCTTCTTATTTTGTGTAACTCTTCACCTTTTCCTTCCACCATTAATTCATGCCAACATGCCTTAATTAATGAGATGAGTCTCTTAATTTTTTTAATTAAGTGGTTTGATTTCAATTTTAAATATTTGTGGTGTGAATAAAAATAATATCATGGGATATTATTTTGAGTTAGAGCTTTTGGTGTGGGAGAAAACTTTATCAAAGTCCTAGAGTTTTTGGGAGAGCATTGGTGTGAAGAAGAAGAGAACTTTCCTTTGACGAAGAATGGTTCTTCTTCGATTAAGAACACCTTCCCTTCAACGTAGAACGACTCGGCGTCCACAGTTCTCCATCCTCTTCTTCCATAGCAACAAGTGAGGAGACGTTGTTTCCTCCTCGGACGCACCCCGATGTCCACATAATCTACGTCCAACCCCGCGACGTCATTCTCGTGACACCGATTTCCGCGCCAACGATGAACGAACCTTGAATCGAGGTAGTGGAATTTATTTTTGTGTTCTCTTATCTTTTGAGAAACGAAAGACGAGCGCGGACCAACCAATTCTAGGTTTATTCGTGGATCGTCCATTCATGCATATTGATGTTGAGGATTATTGTTTTTGTCCGTGAATTATTTCTTGTTGTACGTCAACTTCTATTAGATGGCTGCTTGCTATCATTATAACAGGAGGAGGTCGGACTGCACGAACACAGCCGACCATCCTCCCCCCTTGTTGTTTGAATTTGTTGCGGCACGTGAAAGGCGGCGCGGTGACATTGCACCACGCTGAAATTATCAGGAAGGGCTAAGAAGCGCGGCGCCATCGCGCCGCGCCGATGAAGTTGAACATGCCACGGCGCCGTCGCGCCGCACTGGAAAATGAAAAATGAAGCCGCATGGGCATTGTGGGATCTTTGAAGCAATGTTCGGGTCCCAGGATGATGACTAGCGAAGACCTAAGGCGAATCGGACCACCGGAGCGCGTCCGGTGGTCCGCAGAAGCCCCTGCCGGCACGCCACGCCGGTGCGGCGGCGCCGGCGGTCGGGGGCGGTGGCGCCCGGAGCGTCGCCAAAAGAATCCGCCGCGGCTTCAGCCGCGGCGGCGGAGTGTGGTCCCACGACCGCATGGGACCAGAGGGGAGCGGCGGGACGGGGCCGGCTACCGCGTCCGCTGGCACGGGTGGCCCCACGCGGGGTCGCGGCTCTTCACGCAGGGGCAGCACCCCCGGCACGGTTCGGTCGTTCGGCCGAACCCCCAGCCGAGCCAGGCCGGCTTGGGCAGACCGGGTTGGGCCGCGCCAGCCGGGTCGGCCAGGGCCCAAAACCCCCGTTTTCGGACCCCTCAAGGTCTTTCGACTATATCTTGAACTGTAGACCTTTGATTGATGCACCGTCAGCGGTGATGCGATCCTTGGATCGAGATGGTCGTTTCGGTATATCGCACTCTAGGTTATGGAATACTTTGGGTTCAGCCGGGTTGGTTCGGATACGAAACCAACCGGGCCCTCGGAGCGGAAACGCTTATATCATGAGCTCTGGACGTTCGATTGACGTACCATCAACTTTGATGGATTCCTCTAAGTGAGGCGGATCATTTGGCTTACTCCACTCGAGGTTTGGATGCCGTCGGAGTGCGGTTGGGTTGGTTCACTCACGAAACCAACCGGGCCCCTGGAACGAAAAAACCAATATCTCATGGATCGGGCATCCGATTGACGCGCCGTCTGTCTCGTTGAATTCCTCTTGATGAGACGGAAATTTTGGCATAATTCTCCTGAGTTTTGGTTGCTGTTGGATAGTTTCCAGGTTGGATCATACCCGAAATCCAACCGGGCCCTTGGAATGGAAAAACTGATATCTTTCAGACCGGATGTCCGTTTGACGAACCGTCAGCGGCGTTGGTGATCACGTTGAGAAATGGTCCCTATGAGTATACCCTATGAGAGTTCAGGGTACAGTTGAGATACAGCCAGGTTGGTTCACTCACGAAACCAAACGGGCCCCTGGGATGAAAAGGCTAATAACTCACAGACCGGGCGTCTGATTGACGCGCCGTCTGTTGCGTTGAGACCCCTATGACGAGGCGGTACTTTGAGATACATCTTCATGCGACTTTGAGATACTTGGATTATCAACCAGTAGCTCGTGGAGAGGAACCTCCTAGAGACGAGCATGTGGAGTACGGAGACCGTGCAGATGACTAAGACCTGACGACTGCATGACCGACTCGACTTGGAGTGAGTCGACTAGCCCAGTGGACGGAGCGCCCGGTATTTGGCGGCAGACCCACAGCGGACGGAGCTACCAGTATTTGGCAGCAGACCCATGGTACTCGACCGGAGGATTACCTCTATAGGCTATTAGGGGGAGCGCCCAGTATTTGGTGGCAGACCCACTGTGGAAGGAGCGCCCAGTATTTGGAAGAAGACCCGCAGTATTCGACAGGAGGAGTACCTCAGAGACTTGGATTAGTGAGCAGTACCTCGGAGTCGAGACAGGACCTCAGTACACTCCAGAGACAGGGCTCTTCAGCAGTTACAGTTTCGATAATGAAAATCCTGGTTTGATATGAGTCTATGACCTTGTGTTTGCCTCAGGATTGAGATGGGTCACTTCATAAATTAGGATTATGTATGGGCATATACCTGGGTAGTGGTTATCCGTTGATTTCATAATCTTTGTGTTACCTCATGATTGAGATGGGTTACTTGATAAATTAGGTATATGTATGGGAATATACCTAAGTAGATTTTATATGTTGAGATCTTCTTTGTGGTTATCCTTGTTGGTTTTAGTGAGACCTTGGGGTCTCGGGGTCCCTACTGAGTATCGTTATACTCACCCCTGCACAGGCTATGCCCGCACCTCGTTGTGTTGGTTGCAGACGACGGGAAGTGATGACGGAGGCCGAGTGTTCGAGGACTGGATGGTACCCATAGGTGGACTACACGACGAGTCAGTATCCGGAGGTGGACTTAACGGTGAGACGACACTCGGAGGAGGTTGACGGGTGAGAGCATTTTGGAGGCTATCTGTACCTACCCTTCAGGTAGGATACGTGGTGGAAGATCCAGGAGCTGTGCCATATGTACCTACCCTTCAGGTAGGATCTGAGGAGGACGTCCTAGGAGCCGCTTCCGTTCTTCCAGCTGTTGTCTTTTTCTGTTGTACTTTTGTTTAGTTGTAGTTGTAATTTCAGTTGGGTTTGTATTCTGGCCCATTTACTTTTCATCACTTCTCTTTGTACTTAGTGTTTTACTTCCACTTGTACTCTGTGGTGTTTGGTTTACTTTTATAAAGGCAATGCCTTCTCAGTTATCGGGATTTACGCCTTTGGTGCTAGTCGCCCGCCCCTGGCCTATGGAAGGCGGGCTTGGGGTAGTCACAGCACGGGCCCCGAGGACGGGTCGTGACAAATTGGTATCAGAGGAGTAGGTTCTACCACAGAACTTATAACTATGATATTTTCTTTCTGTGAAGCAATAGTGTTAAGAGTACCGAGTGTGATTTTCAGTTCAGGGAGTCCAGTGTTGGTGTGGGCGACCGACGTATCCATACACCAGGACCATGACAACTGATTTCCGACTTTGTGCACAAAAACACTAATTGTGTGTGTGTTTCTAGAAGTTTTTAAATATCAGCTCAAACCAGGTCAGCTCACCAGGTATAAGTCTTTTGACCGTTTCATGTTTGTTTCTTTCAAGATGCCTCCCCACAGACGACCAGCTAGAGTCCCGAGAGTTGTTCATACTGACAGCCCGCCGAGCGACGTGGCCTTAGTACAGGGCCCTATCCTAGTTGAGGCACCAGCAGGCGCACCAGCGGTACTACTACCCATTGGGCCACTGATGCCACCAGACCTAGTAGTATAGGGTGCACGTCGCTTGAGCGCACTGCACGAGTTCCAGCGCCAAAGGCCACCCAGGTTCCGGGGAGAGACGGACCCGTAGGTGGCTGAGGATTGGCTAGAGGCTGTGGTGAGAGTCTTCAAGCTAGTGGGGACGCCGGTCGACTTCATGGTTGTCCTTGCTGCGAGCCTTCTTCATGCCGCAGCAGGCAGATGGTGGAGCCTGATGCTCCAGATGCATGACGAGGCGATACTTCATTGGGTAGACTTCGAGAGTCTGTTACGGGCATAGTTTGTACTAGCCACCCTTCGAGCAGTGCGTATACAGGAACTACTTCAGCTGCGGTAGGGCAGCATGACAGTGGTACAGTATTCATCGAGGTTCATAGACCTCTCGCGCTACTCCACAGATATGTTACGGGACTCGTTCTTCAGGGCCCAAACCTTCGACCAGGGGCTCAGGCGGGAGATTAGAGATTCTGTTGTTTCTCACACCATTCCGAACCAGATAGGGGTGTTGGAGAGAGCCCTCTTAGTGGAGAGTTTCCTTGCTGAGCAGTCTCCAGCAGCACGACCCACCACAAGCTGGCTTGCAGTAGAGTCTTCTGCAGTAGACAGTAGACAGATGACGCAGAGGTCTAAGAGTACCAGAACTACCAGTGGCCGACTGCACGACTCAGGTTTAGTTTTGCGGGGGAACTGTGGTAGAGTCAGATCCATTCGTGCCAAGAGTGGACAGTGTTTTTCTTGCGGCGGGATTGGTCATATGGCACGTGACTGCCCGACCCACCATGCAGATGACCAGCAGTTAAATGATGAACTTCCCAGGAAGAGGCAGAGGTTCGATCAGGGCAGACCGCAAGGAGCAGGAGGCCATGGAAGAGGAGTTGGCCGTGCAGTTGGAGGTGGACGCCGCTTCGGGTGTTGCCACCACCGCCACCCGGAGGCCCTCCCTGACTGCATGGGACTGGAGGACATGGGAGAGCTCAGCTTCAGGTAGCTGAGGCCTATGGTCATGGAGCTCCGGAAGCAGAAGGACAGGAGCGGGACTAGCTCCAGACCAAGAGGCTATTGATCATGTTTCTTCTAGTTTTGTTGTTGTTACATTTGTGTCTTTTTACTATGAGCTGCAATAATGAAAAGACACTTATCTTTATAAAGTTTTCTTTCTTGTCCTTTTGTTTGGTTAATACTAAGTGGTCCCGGTAAAGACTATTTACTTGACCCTCACTTTTGAGATTTCTACTGGATGAGACCTAGTGACCTCACACTGATGCCGAGAGTGTGACTCGACCCTTGGAGGCGAGAGTGACAGTTGGATCTCTTGGTAGTTACGTCGAGGACTTATGATGTCATCCATGTCATGAAAGCACCATTCATATCAGGATTGACTGTATTAGGCAATGAATGTGGTTCATCCAGGGGATGAGACCAGATTTCTCTTATCTGCAAAGAAGAAATCATAGCAGCTCTTGTGAGACTAGAGAAGGTCCAGGTCATCCAAGAGAGGATGAGGAAAGCACAGGGCCGATAGAAGCCTTATGGTGACAGGAATTGGAGGCCTCTAGAGTTCAAGAATGATGATCACGTCCTTATACGGGTTTCACCTCGACGAGGTTTATGGAGATGTGGCCAAGGCGGAAAGTTATCCCGGAGGTTCGGTGGACCACTTATAGGTCGACAACTGGGTAGGCGAGGTGGTTTACCGCTTGACCCATCCACCTCAGTTGCACGAGGTGCACGACGACTTCCACGTATCACAACTGAGGAGATACGTGCATGATCTTTCACACATCATCGACCATGGGAAGTTGGATGATGGTGGTGGGGTTTCATTCACGGCGGTTCCAATGGGGATCGAGGATCGACAGGAGCAGATCCTACGAGGATGTTCGATTCCTCGGGTGCACTTTCACTGGCAGTATGGGAACATCTAGGTGAGCACATGAGAGCAGGAGGCTCAGATGCGTGCTCAGTACCGCTTTTGTATCCCTAGTTTGTGTTGAAGCTTTACGAGGACGTAAATCCCTTCGGTGGGAGTAATGTAAAGACCCGGAAATTTAAAGAAATTTTTGTTCTTAATTTTCATTGGAATTTTACAAGAATGCAGTTTCTAACGGCGTCTGATTCCGAGGCCCGTTGTGCCCGGAATCATTTTCCGAAGTTTGGCTCGGGTACGTTCAGTGAACGAATGAGCGAGTTTTTCTATCTTTTGAAACGGTACTCGAAATTGAAATCTGAGGGCACCGATGAACTCGCAGCACCGATAATTGCTTAAGGGGACCTTATGTGCAGTTGCGTTTTGTCGCATGTGGTGTTTAATTTTTGGGGATTCGATAAGTCTTAAATAAATTATAGTGTTACAATTTATTTTATGTGGAATTTAATTTCTTCATAGAGAAGTTGGAGGTGGGGCCACACCCCACCTAACTTCCCATGAGAGGGTATGACCAAGGGTGGTGGTGTCCACACGAAACCCCAACCCTTCACCTTCCCTTTAACCCCCACGAACTTCCCCCCATTTAACACCCCTTGTGTTTAAATGTATAACTCTACAACCCCCCTTAAACTCCCTTGCTTTTAATGTGTCAAATCCCTACTAATCTCCTCTTCCATTAAGTTTGTTAACTCCTCTTATTTTGTGTAACTCTTCACCTTTTCCTTCCACCATTAATTTATGCCAACATGCCTTAATTAATGAGATGAGTCTCTCCATTTGTTTAATTAAGTTGTTTGGTTTGAATTTTAAATCTTTGTGGTGTGAATAAAAATAATATCATTGGATATTATTTTGAGTTAGAGCTTTTGGTGTGGGAGAAAACTTTAGCAAAGTCCTAGAGTTTTTGGGAGAGCTTTGGTGTGAAGAAGAAGAGAACTTTCCTTCGACGAAGAATGGTTCTTCTTCGATTAAGAACACCTTCCCTTCAATGTCGAATGACTCGGCGTCCACGGTTCTCCATCCTCTTCTTCCATAGCAATAAGTGAGGAGATGTTGTTTCCTCCTCGGACGCTCTCCGACGTCCATAGAATCAACGTCCGACCCCGCGACGTCATTCTCGCGACACCTATTTCCGCACCGACGACGAACGAACCTTGAATCGACGTAGTAAAACTTATTTTGGTGTTCTCTTATCTTTTGAGAAAAGAACGACGAGCGCGGACCAACCAATTCCAGGTTGATCTGCGGATCGTTCGTTCAGGCGGATTGATGTTTAGGATTATTGTTTTTGTCCGTGAATTATTTCTTGCCGTACGTCAACTTCTATTAGATGGCTGCTTGCTATCATTATAACAGGAGGAGGTCGTACCGCACGAACAAGGCCAACCCTCCTCCCCCCTTGTTTTTTGAATTTGTTGCGGCATGTGAAAGGCGGCGCGGTGCCGTTGCACTACGCGGAAATTATGAGGAAGCGCTAAGAAGCGTGGCGCCGTCGCGCCGCGCCGGAAAACGACAAATGAAGCCGCACGGGCATTGTGGGATCTTTGCAGCAAAGTTCAGGTCCCAGGATGGTGACTGGAAAATACTTCAGGCGAATCGGACTACCGGAGCGCGTACGGTGGTCCACGGAAGCCCCTGCCGGCGTGCCACGCCGGTGCGGTGGCGCCGGCGGTCGGGGGCGGCGACGCCCGGAGCGCCGCCGGAAGAACCCGACGTGGCTGAAGCTGCGGCGGTACAGCGTGGTCCCACGACCGCGTGGGACCAGAGGGGAGTGGCGGGACGCGGCCGACTGCCGCGTCCGCTGGCATGGGCAACCCCACGTGGGGTCGCGGCTCTTCACGCGGGGGCAGCGCCCCCCACACGGTTCGGCCGTTCGGCCAAATCCTCGGCCGAGCCGGGACGGCTTGGGCAGACCGGGCCGGGCCACACCCAGCTAGGCCGGGCCGTGCCGGCCGGGTCGGACCCACACCCGGGTCGGGTCGACATGGTTCGGGCCGACCACGAGGGTCTCAGGCCGGGTCGGACCGGGCCCGAAACCCCCGTTTTCAGACCCCTCATGGTCTTTAGCCTATATATTGAACTATAGACCTTTTATCTACGCACCGTTAGCGGTGATGCGCTCCTTAGATCGAGTCGGTCGTTTTGGTATATCGCACTCAAGGTTTTGGAATACTTTGGGTTCGGCCGGGTTGGTTCGGATACGAAACCATCCGGGCCCTTGAAGCGGAAACGGTTATATCTTGAGCTTCGGACGTCCGATTGACGTGTCGTCGACTATGATGGATTCCTCTAAGTGAGATGGATCTTTTGGCTTACTCCGCTCGAGTTTTGGATGCCGTCGGATTGCGGTTGGGTTGGTTCGCTCAAGAAACCAACCGGGCCCCTGGAACGAAAAAGCCAATAACTCACAGACCAGACGTCCGATTGACGCGCCGTCTGTCTCGTTGAATTCCTCTTGATGAGACAGAACTTTTGGAATACTTCGCCTGATTTTTGGTTGCTGTTGGATAGTGGCCGGGTTGGATTGTACCCGAAATCCAACCGGGCCCCTGGAACGGAAAAGCTGATATCTTTTAGACCGAACGTCTGTTTGACGAACCGTCAGCGGTGTTGGTGATCACATTGAGAAACGGTCCCTATGAGTATACCCTATGAGAGTTCAGGGTACAGTTGAGATACGGTCGGGTTGGTTCGCTCATGAAACCAACCGGGCCCCTGGGACGAAAAGGCTAATAACTCGCAGACCGGGCGTCTGATTGATGCGTCATCTGTTGCGTTGAGACCCCTATGACGAGGCGGTCCTTTGAGATACTTCTTCATGGGACTTTGAAATACTTGGAGTATCGACCTGTAGCTCGTGGAGCGGACCCTCCCAGAGATGAGTGTGCGGAGTACGGAGACCGTGTAGACGACTGAGACCTGACGACTACTTGACCGAATCGACTTGGAGTGAGTCGACTAGCCCAGTGGACGGAGCGCTTGGGATTTGGCGGCAGACCCACAGCGGACGGAGCGCCCAGTATTTGGCAGCAGACCTACGGTACTCGACCGGAGGAGTACCTCTGTAGGATATTAGGGGGAGCGCCCGGTATTTGGCGGCAGACCCACAGTGGAAGGAGCACCCAGTATTTGGCAGCAGACCCACGGTACTCGACAGGAGGAGTACCTCAGAGACTTGGATTAGTGAGCAGTATCTCGGAGTCGTGACAGGACCATTGTACACTCCAGAGACGGGGCTCTTCAGCAGTTACGGTTTCGATAATGAAAATCCTAGTTTGAGCTGATCCTATGACCTTGTGTTTGCCTCATGATTGAGATTGATCACTTGATAACTTAGGTTTATGTATGGGCATATACCTGGATAGTGGTTATCCGTTGATTTCATAATCTTTGTGTTACCTCATGATTGAGATGGGTTACTTGATAACATAGGTATATGTATGGGCATATACCTAAGTAGAGGTTATCTGTTGACATCTTCTTTGTGGTTATCCTTGTTGGTTTTAGTGAGAACTTGAGGGTCTCGGGGTCCCTACTGAGTATCGTTATACTCACCCATGCACGAGCTATGCCCGCACATCGTTGTGTTGGTTGCAGACGACAGGCAGTGCTGACGGAGGCCGAGTGTTCGAGGACTAGACGGTAACCAGAGGTGGACTACACGACGAGTCAGTATCTGGAGGTGGACTTCACGGTGAGACGACACTCGGAGGAGGTTGACAGGCGACAACGTTGTGGAGGCTATCTGTACCTACCATTCAGGTAGGATCCGTGGTGGACGATCCAGGAGCTGCACCATCTGTACCTACCCTTCAGGTAGGATCCAAGGAGGACGTCCCCGGAGCCGCTTCCGTTCTTCCAGCTGTTGTCTTTTTCTTTTGTACTTTTGTTCAGTTGTAGTTGTACTTTCAATTGGGTTTGTATTCTGGACCATTTACTTTTCCGCACTTCTCTTTGTACTTAGTGGTTTACTTCCGCTTGTACTCTGTGGTGTTTTTTTACTTTTATAAAGGCAATGCCTTCCCAGTTATCGGGATTTACACCTTTGGTGCTAGTCGCCAGCCCCTGGCCTATGGAAGGCGGGTTGGGGTAGTCATGGCACGAGCCCTGAGGTCGGGTCGTGACATCCACAATTGTAATTAAGATTTAAATTTTTAAGAAAACGGACATGATTTTGGATAAATTTTAAAGAAATTTTTTTTTCATACAAAAGTTTAGAAATTTATTTATGATTGGAACTGAGTTAGTGTAAGATTTTGGGGCATGGGGAGGCTCAATATTAAAATAATAAAATTATTATACATATTATATCACACACAATATAGTTTTTGAATGTAATGGATTTCATATTGTTCAAGAAATCATATTAGATATAGTATACCATTTTTTATTCCATAACATCTTGTTTACCCTAGACACATCATATATTCAATGTACATTTGATGTTCAGTTACGGAATCCCTTAGTATGTGAATTAAATAAAATAATTTATTTATTTATTTTATTAAAATAAATTAATGTAGTCATCCTTATTTATAGATCATTATAACTAATCCACATGGATGGTAAAATAAACATGGGAGGATTTGAGATTATGAGGACTATTATTTATCATTGGTAGATCAAGACCATAGATAGATGGGTGATTAAATTGATGTGGATCAAGAAGTAGGTAATGAAACAGATCATCATCATCATTAGTGAATGTGTTCTTTAAAAAATACCTATCAATAATCAAGGTAGGGAAAATTATTTATTTATTTATACCATATTTTATTAACCATGAGTTGATTTAATTATCTAATTTTTTCTGTTATTTATTAATATTTCTTGAGCCTTAATATAATTTATTTTAATTTTTTTATCTAATAAAACATTTTTTCAACTTGAAATAACCCCTAGATAGTCCTATTTTTTATATTTGGATGAGATCACTTGGATAACATAAGATTCCTAGTGTTTATGGGAATTTATCCCCACCATTCTTCGAATTCATCATTGTTGGTCCATAGATTCGTGGTTCAATATTTATGGGGTGGGTTTGAGAGTGATCGAGACCTCATATTTATGGTTCTTTAAAAAATGATGTATGAGATAGAAATTTACATATATATTTGGATTTATTGTGGGTTTTGGGTGATTCAACTATGGATTTGGGATTCTTAGTCATAATAAATGTGCTGTGGTGAGGTTGAGGGATATGTGTAGGGTTCAGGTGGCTTGAATTCTTCTATCAATGGTGGATCGGGTTTAGAAAGATCGAGAACCAACACCCCTTGAATGAATCATAGTAGAAGAAATTTTTGAAATGGTATGGGATCCACACATAAATATTTCATGTGATTTTATCAAATAACCCAACTACATGGTGTGTAATATTTGAAGTCATGTTGTGATGTGACATGGATTCATCAACTAGTGTCTTGATTAAAGATATAGATAACATGTTGTGTATAACCACATTCACATGATTTTATAATATACCGGTGGCTCAGCATGTACTTTACGATTACACATGCTAGGGTGTGACCAGACACATGGGAATGACCAGTATCACATTGGCACAACCCATTACTAAGGCCCAATAAAGTACTCAAGCAAGAAAATTTTTAAATAGGAATAGGTTGATGTACATGGGAATAACTAGAAGCACGTCAGTTGGGCCCATGTAGTAGTTACATGGAATGTAGTACCATTACACTCTGTTTGGTAAAAACATTCCAGGAAAACTTTGTGTTAGAAAGGACATGTCAATGAGACCAAGAATGGTCACATGCCCTGTGACCCCAGGTGCATGTTGTGTTTTTATCTATAGACATTTCAACTGGTGTATCTCCTTTTAATGAACTCAAATTTTGTATTGTGAGTACCCTATCCTGATTATATATCCATGTAAAATATAATGGTAGTATATAAAGTGGATTTTAAGATAACATGTGAGGTGTTGTGAGTGTTATAATTCTTTTATTGATACATGATTGATAGAAGTGATTGAGTAGGGTCATTTAAGAGAAACTATAGTTGGAAACCCATAAATTCACTAGGTCATGGGTCCCAAATATTCTTATATATCCTCTTAGTAGTACCTCCTAATAAAATATAGAATTGGTTCTATAGTCACTAATCTAATGATTAAAACCCATCGATCGTACATGGGCATAAGTACTCAATCTACATAGATAAACCCCTATTTTAATATGGAGAATGCCCTCAATTAAAGATCATTCCCCATTAAGATATATATTAATCGATAGTTTCAAATCATATACATGGATTTCTTGGATATACATGTCATATGCTGGGTTCGGTAGTCCCATATCCTGTTAGAGTGTGCATCCTCCACACAAATTACATATGTACGGTCAAAAACTCCCCATAATATAATGTGTGCAAGTCCTTTATCTATAGATTTGTACTCCCTCGTCTTTGATCTCTAATAGAGAGAAGGTCCACTATTGGAGTTTTGGATCCAACAGTTGTAGAGTGTAGTAGAATTGTGTTGTCCCTACCACATAGGTTTTGGTGAGGCTATACATGATTGATGGATGGGGTTGTAGCTCCATCTATTATGGATAATTATGTTGATGTGATGTCCCCTACACAAAAATTCTTATGTGGCTATGAACGATGTTGGGTATTAATTATAATCCTTTTGAGATATAGACAAACTTGTCTTTCTTATCTAGGATATTGAGATGGATATCCCCTTTCTCTCTAATTTGGGATTCATGTTGAGTATGTATGGGTTATTATGGTATTATATCATGTTATTATTGACAATCATTTTTTGGTTGAGATAACTATTATTTGTTTTTTTATTTCTCCATTTATGGATTTTGGGGCATCCAACTAGGTATGTATATACTCATACCATCATGGTATTTTCCCCATGTGATTTTTATTATGAAGAAGACAGGAATATCAAAAGTGACATCAGTGGAGCTTAGAAATACCTGGGTTTATTGACCATATATAGTGGTCTTATCTGGAAATTCAAAGCCAATATCCCTTAGTTAATTCATTTTTCCTATTATAGTTATCTTGAGAACTCATTTCTAGTTTTGGGTGTATCTTTTCGTTTAACTTTGGTAATTAATTTTTTACTCTGATGTATTTCATAGATGTTATTCCATGAAATATTATACTACAGATGTTATTTCCTTTATATATACATCTACACTTTTTCATGGAGGTGGTTTTTTTGTGTATAAATATATATTTGGATCAGTCCTAAAATATAATTGTATTCCTTCTTGGCGCTTGTCGCTAAACCTTAGCCTATTGAAGGAAGGCTTGTGATTTTCCCACCCAACCTTCCACTAGCTAGTCATGACACATATTTTTGGCTCATGAAACATAATAATATTTCTTTAATATTAAACTACAAACATTGGATAGTCTATATAAATCCATATGACACAACATCAGGAGTTAAGATGTTGACACTATTTTCTTTTGCCTAATTGTTTTGGACTACTTTTCCTCTTAACATGGATTGTATTCTTTCACTTTTGGGAATACTAGTTTAGGTAGATTGTTGATTAAACCTTTTCAAACAAGATTAATGATGATTTATAGATTAAATTTCCCAATTCTAGAATGATACAAAAAAGATTTATTATTAAAGGGATTTTAATAAGATTTGTTTTCGTGAAAAGAAAAAATTTAATTACAAAAACATTGATTTTATCATTTAAAAAAGTTTTAAAAGATAATTTGAAATTAGAATTATAAATTATAATTGAATTATTTTTAAAATTAAATGAAACCCATTATAAAAAAATTTAAAAATAATATATACATTACACATTATTCATTTAAAAAATAAATCATTTAAAATAATAATTGATTCAGAATTATTGATTTGAGAACAATTGTTTATTTTTCCATTAAAATTATCCCAAAATGTGACATACCCACCATCAAAATTGGTTAAGTTAAAGAAGATTAAGAAGTATCCATTTCGGTGATAGAGATATCCACTATCTTGAAACCATAATCCCTTTTGATCCTCCTTATTCATGTGGCCTATATTTAATTAGATAAGATTTGATTTTGGGATAACATCTTCTTTGATTCAGAGATGTTTGAAAGTAACAAATTTAGAATCCAAATATTTTAAATTATATATGATATTTTTATTATAATATATAAATTAATTAGAGGGATAATAATTTTTAGGTAAAAATTTCGTTTTCTTATGACCATATAATTTATTTTGAAATCTTGGAACTAATATCAAAAGAGTTTTTTAAATGTTTCTTTCTACCCCAATTGATATCCTAAGCTAGTTTTATTTTATAGGTGTCCATTGTTCACCTAATATTTTATTTATATTTTAACTTCAATTAGTTAATCATTCTAGATCATTACCAGGTTTATTATAAATAAATTTCAATCCATTATTTTCTTTTAATTGTACAATTTCCTTTTATTTTCAACTTAATGATTAGTGTTTACTGTATAAGAAAAGGCATGATATTTCATCAGAATATTATATTTATCTTTCATACCATTTAAAAGATCATGAATAATTGATAAATACTATAATATTATTTCATTATTCACATTATAAAAATCATGAAGTTAAATTTTAATGAGTACTGATGAAATTTTTGTTACATCATATGAAAAAGAAATAAAACATATATTTTCTTTTTTATAAGTATCATTTTGTCTTGAGTTTTATTCACTCAATCCATCTTCAGAGAAATTACCTATGGAATTCATTTTTTTGTAATTTCTTTTCTTTTTAATCTTATGTGTTATTATATTTCAATATTGGATAGTCTTACTTGATGCCCTCTTTCCTTATTCAATCCGAACATGAAGCTTTACTTAACTCGTAACAGTTTTTCAAGTTTACTTTTTCATCATAATTATTCTATGAATTATATTTAATTATGAGCTTATTACTCTTATATAATTTATTGAATCCATTATCCACATGATCCATATATTTGTCACTATGTGTATTTTATTTACGTTCACTAATGTCGTTATATTTAATAACTTCCTTTGATTTTGTATAAGTTATATTAAATCTAAAAATATATTATGTTTAAAATCAATATCATTAACCTTTATCAATTTTTCATACACCATAAATTGTATAATTTCTTACAATGTAGCTAATTTTCTATCATAACCTGATTTATGAATAGTGATAGTACTAACTCTCCAATAATTAGGTAGATATATCAAGATCTTCAAACTTATGCCTTATTATCTAAAATCATTCCATTTACATGCATAGTATTTATAATTTAATTAAACACGAGATATATTTTTGAAATGTATTTTACATGATTCAATTTTAAAATATCATATTATATAGTTTATTTATTTAAGATCATTTCATTAAAATTTTAGGTTCCATCATGAGATACAGTAACTGTAACTAAAATCTGATATGTAGTATCAATAAAAAATATTTTATTAAACCCATATTCTCTTAAAACACAATATAATGCATTCATAGCATTAAATTTACAATCATATTCATCCTTAGTAGATTCACTATAATCATTTCATGGATATTTTGGTTTTTTCATATTTATGTTTTATAATAGTGAAAATATCAAATCCCAAGATCTCAAGAACTATTTTCATTATTATCTCCTGTCGAGTATTGTTATGGAAACTGTATAAATATCATCAATTATTTAAATTTGTTTATATTATAGATGTATCAATAACTAAATTTGTTAAATTCAATAGAAACTATGATTTTCTTAATGACATGATCAAATTAAATAAATGAATAGAGGGTATGAAAGAATATATAAATATACTACAAATATCTAAAAATTTATTTGATGAAAAAGGTTAGTTATAGTTTAGTGATGAAGAGTGGGGTGAATTGAATATTCCTAAAAAATTACATTGGAAATATATTTAAATCAATATCACCTTATTTTTTTTCAAAAAAAGTTATATAATATTATTGGTATACATAATTTTGTATTTTAAAATTGTTTCTAAAGGGAATGATAAAAACCCATTTAAAATTATTTGAAATCACTACATCATTAGAAAATTTTTTACACAAATAACATAATAAAAAATTAAGTAATAAAAGTTAAATAAAAGATCATTATTTTAAAAATAAAACATAAACACAATAAAGATAATGATGAGTTGATAAATGTTTTTTGAATTAATATAAATATGATACAGTGTAAGGGAAAAATTAACACATAGTAGATTAATAATTAGTGGCCCAGTTCAATGGTGGATTTTAGTCTGATACAATTGATTGTAACACATTTATAAGAATGTTTATTTAATGAAATAAATTCTTCCAGAACCTTGATAAGGAATTACAAACAACATCTAAAGAAAAATAATTATAGGATATGAACAGCCCCTACACGTTTATTCATTGTATAAGTGGTATAAATTGAATTAGAAGAAACCTCAAAGAACACAACTTAAAATTATAAGTTTATTTATTAGTAAACAATCATTTGATACAATCAAAACTCAATTATAAATAAAAAAGTAGAGAATAAAGATTGAATGGAATGTTTTTATGTAACATAATCTATAACAAAAAATAATTTTATCAATTTTTATTAAATTTCATCTTGAAATAAAATAAAATGATAATTAAAAGAATCTATTTTTATATAGAACTAAATTGTTGAAAATAATTTTATTACAAGTAGTATTTCACAGGGTATCCCTATATATTTTACATATATTACTTTTTGGTTTCATGTGAGGTTTGTGAAGAAGTAATCTCAACACTCTCTAATTTTCCATTGAGTTAAAATTATATTTAATTATTATACTAATAATCCTTCTAAAAGTCATAAGTTAGTTCATATTTATTTTAATGTAAAAAACAAGGCATTTTAATAAATAATATTTTATTTTTATATAGATAGCGATGGATCATGTCCATTATTTTGGCATGGTAGGAATAATCTAACAATTCATAGAGGCACAATAACTTAGAGACATAGTCACACAATGTCACCCAATGAGTTACATGATGATCATCTGGACAAGAAATAATGAAAAGGAATTAATATGTAAGAACCTATAGTTATTATGTAATATTCATTTCCTTCTTATGTTTTATCTTTCTAAAGCATGAAAGGGTAATTCCTTCATAGATAATGTGTTTCATTCACAGTGTTTAAAATTACATATCCAACTTGATTCCTCTGAAAAATGAATAGGTATGGGAACATTATCACAAAGGATTGATATTTCTTCATATAAAATAAAAAATCCATCACATTAAATATAGTTCTTTCACCTGAAAATTTTAATTCATATTTTCTTTGAGCCCAAATGTTAAAAAATGTGAATTCAACCTTGCATTATTGATAAAGGCTTCACACTATATGTTGACTTGAATACATGATTCATTGACATAACACATTATCCATTGAATTCATTTTTATGAAACATATAATATAGTGTGACTTTAGAGAATGTATTCAAAAAATATATTCTACAAAGATGCGTCATTGCATAAGTATTGTCTTATATTTACAGTTTATTCTTCCATGAAGATCTCTTCTAATGATATTATGGAACATGGATTTGTGGAAGATGCATTACTCACATAGAATACGTATTTTTATTTTAAAATAAATTATTTATTTTCAAAAAATAACCATTGGTACAATGAATTATCCATATAAATTATTTTTTTAAATAGTAATATTGATTATTTAAACAAAACTTATTCGAATTTTGATAATCATGATCTGGGATCACTAAAACAATGAATTATATGAATATTCTAACACATGTTCTTAAAATGTTTCAAAAATGTTTTCATATTGATACATACATTATTAGAAGAAATTATAATGATTTTTGAATTTTTATACATTAGTTTAATAAGAATCTATTAAATATTTCTCAAATGAGTTTTTTATTATTTTTAAAAAATATATAAAATAAATTCTTTAAATAATTACCTCATAAAAACCTTTTCTAATAATTATAAAAAATTTAAATAATAATAATACTTTATATTAATTTATTTTTTTCAAAATAGAATTTTATTCTTGTCTTTTATGGATTTTTTAGATTTTTGAAAACTACCAAAGAAAGCTTATGTTTTCTCTTTATTTTAAAATAATATTTTAAATGATTATTTAAAATATTTTTTCCATATATGTAAGATCCTAACATTATAGTAATGTAACTATTATTGGATTACTAGAAATGTTTTCCATGTATAAATAAAAATAGATGGCTGCATGATCTGGAAGAGATTCACTATAGAGTTATAGCCTCAAAAATTCATTTAGGTGTTAACTCAATATTCACTAGATGAACAACATGAAGGCGTAACGGAAATTTTTTTTAACACTCTTGGTGATATTATTTATAGGTTTCACATTCCACTTTATAAAAAACAATGAAAGATTTCAATATATGTTATTTATCATCCATAATGTCAATTTTTACTAAATCATATACTCATTATTATATACTCTTTGAACTACAGGAAACATAAAAGGAATGTTATTTCATCTATTGGGGTAAATATGTACCTTTCACAAGATAGTTATTAAATTTGAATAAATATATTGATTTTGTGTTGTACTATTATTTATTTATTATATTTTAGGGCTAAATTAGAGTTAATAAGTGAATAGTAAAGGTATGCTATAGTATAGACCCTGTATGCATCGGTAGGTATCATGGGACAAACTAGGATGGGTATTTGGTGTATGTGATCTAATTATTTCAGAAATATCTGAATGGTGAGTGGAACATATATTTAAGATTATATGCAACAAATACTTAATCGTGAGATTATGATGTATGACATTATTTATTTCAACCTTATAAAACAAGTTTTTATTTTACATGAAATTATATACATTTCAATCAATATATTCTATTTTCTTTTTTTTGATTTATTTTTTTAAAAAAATATTTTGATTTTATAGGATAAGAAAATTATCAAATTTTTTCAAATAATAGCCAGAATATTTTAAAAGTGAGATGTTTATTTTCAAGAAAATGTTATAATATTTAACAAATAAAGCCTTATTTTAGTTATATTATAAATTATTAAATGTTTTTAAAAAATAATTGATCAAAATATTAATTTCCATAGTATATATGAGATTGAATTTTAATAAAAATTTATTACTTGAAAAAGAAAAATTTATTTTATATTTTCTTTTTTCAATAATATTACCAGGTTTCTTTCCTTTTATATTGCTTAATGAGATTTGTTTTTATCATTCATTATTTTTTTAATGATTTTCATTGGTCTTAAAGATATATATGGATTATACCACATTCAATAGTGAAATTTCATGAATGAATAAAAATTATCCTAGATGAAATATTAGGGTAAAAAAAAGATCATGTTTTTGTGGAAGAAATGATTTTGGTGTATAAATTTCCACTTTTTCAAGTAATTTGTTTTTAAAACTATAAAAATATAAATAGAATATTTATTTAAATTTTTAAAAATAAGACAACTTATCATAAACATTATAATTATGGGCTATTTATGTTACGAGAAAAAAGATTCAATATCAATGGATATGTTTAGATAAATTCAGTGTTCAAGATATTTTTTGATAAGAAAACATCATAGGGTAAAATTTTATTTTGGTATCATAAGTTATAAATGTTCCATAAAAACCATTATTGGTATGATATATATAATTATAGTCATTTTCACTAAATCAAAAGTGTTGAATAGAATATCAAAAGGATGATGAGATATAAGTTTTTATCCCTGTTAAAAGAAGGATTATTACGACTTTATTTGATATACCCAGATTAACAAGTCTTCTTAGTAAATTTATGTAATTTGTAGGAAATATGTCAAAAATATAGTTGATAGAAAATGAATCAGTTATCTAAATGATAAAACAAACATGATTATAATATGAGTGAAAAATCAAGTGTTTAAATCTAATTAGCTACATCGGGTTACTATTTACAACCTAAACTTGGGTGAGTTTCATAATTCACCAAATAAAAAACAATTTTTTCTTTATGGAAGAGAAAGTGATAATATTAATAAATAAAAAATATTCATCTTACCGCATGTCAAAAATGTGGGATGAGTCATTGAGGTAAATGCCTCAAAGTGATTGGATGTTTTTTAATTTGTGGTAAAGGTGGGAATTGAGAAAACATTTTCCAAGTAAAATGAGTACTAATCTAGAAATAAATTAGAATTTTCATATTAATAAATGTTTAGAAATTAAATATTCAAATACAATGAATTAAAAAATATTCAGATAACAGAAATGATGCATGGATTATTTTAATATTTTTATTATTATTAATGTATGAAACATGATTAGTTGGACATTTTTTAATCTTATACATGATTGATATCATTATTATAGAATTTAAATATTTGTGAATAACAATGAAAAACATAGTTAAACTTTTATGAAGGATGTTGAATGACTAATGCGTACTCATAAAGGGTTTCATGAGTTATGATGAATAGGTATTTTATTTATTGTATGAAAAATTTAAGTATGATTATATGTCCAACTGTATATAAAATAATTTTGGGGCCTTATGTGAATTTATTTTATGCTGAATAAAGATATTTTTTAGAGTTTTTTATTGGGTTTTATGAAAAATATATGATTTGAATGAGTTGGGATGATATTTGATTTGATATTTTTGTAATCAATTTAATGGTTTACATAAATTTTAGAATATATGTTAAGATCATTGAGGACATTGAAAAGTAAATTTGTTACTAGTTGATTAATTTTATTGTCGGATAATTTATTTATTTTTGGGTTTTAATTCATTATTGAGATATATATATATACCCTCGAGGTTTAACTATTTTTTTAATGGATATTTTGGGATTATAGTTAAAATGTTTTTGGAACATAAATTTTATCATATATATAGTCATGGGATAAAAAATAATCTTTTCGAATATGTTTTTAATGTTATTTTAGAAAAAGTTCACTATATTTATGGGAATATTATTTGATTGAGGTGAATGGAAATGTTTTGTGTGCTATGAGAATTTATTTTAATGATATTTATATAATTTGGTGAATAAATGTTGAGTTAAATTTTTTGAATCATATATTATTATTTTTAATTTTATTTAGACTCTGGTTACTTTGGGAAATTATTAGTATATTTTAAAGAATATAGGACGAGGGAGTATATATTTTTATTATGTGACATTATGAGTGATTAATATAGTTTATATATTTATTTAAAATAACTCATATTATAATATTTTATAAAATCATTCAAAATATTTGGGTTTAAATTTGTTTTAATATATATTGAATAGATTTAAGGCCAATTAGTAATGAAATGGTTTATCTAAAAATTTTGGTATTTTTTCTATAGGACTATAGATTAATGTAGTATTTCTTCATATGGTGGTTTATAAATATTGTATGTTATATTAAGTTTTCCAAACCATTTTTTCATTATTGGAATGAAATATGTGGAATAATTTATCATCCTTTGTGAATCTCATAACTTATTAAAAGTTATATTTAGTGCTTCAGGCATGAAAAATTCTCCACCATCATTTATATTTTATAACATAATGTGATTTATTGGTGGAAAACTCCTCCAAAACACAATAAAAGGACGAAATTTATCTTATGTAGTAGAAATAGTTTAAGTATATATGTTCTGTAATTCTTTGTATCGTTGTAAAAATAATTCACAAACAAAAATAAGAGGAATATATATATATATATATATTCATAGGTTGAAAATAATACTCAACTATCAAGGTAATACATGGAAAACCTACTAAAAATATGTTTTTTTATTTTTTTACACATGGTTTTATAATTATTTAAGATATAATGTTTTTCATTATAGTAACTTCAAAATTCCTTTTAATGAGAAAACTTTATATCTAAGATTGTAACTATGTTTTGAAGCATTCATTTTGGTGTGAATGAAATCCAAATTTAGGGGAACCAATTTTTGTACAATTGGGATAATGTTACACCCATTATTTAAATATGTTATTATCCTTTAAATAAATATAATACTTGATAACATGTATCACACGGAACAATGAAGTTAAATAAACTGTTATATACTATAAAAAATATTATTACTTAAATATTGACAATATAACTTTGTTATCGGATTTTTGACTATAAATATTAGAAACTATATTAAAAAATATTTTTATAAATATATTCATAATTTAAATTTAATTATAAATTCACTGTAAAAATGTTCTTAATTTTTAATTAAAATAATTAAATTTCATATGGTTAAGAACAGTTAAAAAGTAGTCATTTTATATATTAAATCAGTGTTTCTATATATTTTAAATTATTATATAAAAGATAAATCTCCATATCTTAAAAATAGAATTTAAATAATTTATTTAAATTTTCAATTTCCGCATATAAAAATTATATTAATGTGATTTTGTTTAATTTTTACAAATAGATGATTTTTGTGTGAATAGTGAATATACAAAATTTACCAAAAAAATGTATCGTTTCATGAAAAATTATGATATAATAATGTCATTAATTTCATAAAAAATTGATAGATAAAATAAATAATAGTTAATTAATATAAATCATTTAATGAAATATCATTGAAATTATTATTTTGTTTTTGAAATTTCAGAAATCATTGTAATTTTATTCAAATAAAAAAACTAGTATTTATTTTCATATTTTAATCATGTTTTCATAATATTGATTTTGGTTTTTGTTTGATTTTTATTTAAAATAATAATAACTATAATTTATGTTAATACAATAAACTAAATTTGAATCAATAGTATAATTTTATTTACAAAATCTTTTTTTATGAAGAAAATAAGGGTTTTTATAAAACAAGTAATTCATTTCATTTTGTGAAGCTATATTAAAATTAACTTATCGAACATATACATATTGAATCATAAAAATTGGATATAATTTTTTTAAATTTTTTATTCAAGTTTATTAATGGGGTCAACTTCATTTTCTATCATAATTAATAGTAACCATAATAAAAATATATCACTATTTTAAGGGTAAAATGGTTTGACGGGGTGGGGATAAAGCTAAGAGAAAAGGGTTAAATTAAAATGTAACACTTGGTTAAATATTGTGGTCTTATTTTATTCCCCATTTACCTTATTATATTAGAAACAATTATAACTTTTTGAAACTTCACTTATG
Organism: Viscum album; assembly: GCA_963277665.1. Classification (NCBI taxonomy): domain Eukaryota; kingdom Viridiplantae; phylum Streptophyta; class Magnoliopsida; order Santalales; family Viscaceae; genus Viscum; species Viscum album. The sequence goes on from OY728164.1 coordinate 1,262,456,163, forward strand.
AAATTCATGTATTATATACTAATATTTCATGTATTTTCAAATTTTCAACCCTAATAATATATAAAAATGACCCTTTTATACTCTCTTATTCACACTAAATAGAGTACTTTTGTTGAATGAATACCTACCAAATTACATTCCCAAATATAACTATACTTTTCAAAGATATCATTGTCTCGCCAAAATACAATCCTAGAAGGATTAATGTCTAAGCCAAGAGAGGTTTTACAAAGAATAAGTAAAGCACTTAACAAATGTCTTTCAGGTTTATTTTTGTTTCTACCTTCATAAAACCTATTATAACCATTTTTATATAATAAAATAATTATCCCATGTAATATTGGACTTTCATTGGTATATAGAACAACTATTTTTCATCTCTTTTTCTATCCAATAGAAAATGAAAAGATTTCTTGTGCATATATGAGGACTATCATCTCTACATTTTGATGAAATTAATTTTTTTATAAACACCTCATATGGATGGTTAAAATGATGAATAGAATTAATAAATATGATATTTATGAGAGAATAATAATTATTTTAAATAATATATTACATAAATTATTACCCTTCATTCTTTTGGAAATTGATAATGTATCTCATGCATACATGTGTACTACCACATCTATGAAATCATGTGATTCATTTTTCCTTACTATTATACATGGACGATCATAATAATTAATATGATTAATAAAAAAATATTTATAATTTTATAATTATCATGTAAATTAAATCCTGTATATATTTCATTTTCATTTCTTTAATTAAAAAAATGGAATTATCTCTCTTACTTACATAAGAACTACCATCTTCACAAAATGTTATAATCCCTTTTTCATGACCACACTACATGGATTATTATAAATGAATAATTCTTTTAAAAAAATTTAAATGTTTTTTATTATTCTATATACTGGGAAAATATTTAATCATTGACTATGATCAATTCACTATAGTTATATTAGAGATTATGATTTGAACAACCTCAAAACTTCTGATATAATATTAACCAATACATTGATTTAATTAATCATGAAAATAACATGAATAAAATTAAAAATTTATGGGGATTGATCAAGGAAATTTTACTTAATAATGTATAAAAAATATAATTTTATTATTCAGGATTTAGATGAACCAACATAATGATTCTGGAAACAATGTGAGGGATTTATCATATCAATTTTATTTAGTTGGGACCTATTCATTTTTCACCATTTGTTTCAATTTTTATTGTGTTTGAAAAACCATTAAAATTTATTTTAATATTAATTTACCAAATTAATAGTGGTTTACAATTCCATTTCATGTTATATTATTCAATGTTCATTTTATTTAAAGGTTATAAAAAATGTAAGGTATTTTCTATTAAAAACTTATTTTAATATTATCACTTCTCAATAATTATCTCTATATCCATGTTATTCAGTTGTTTCAATAATTTTCTCAATAATTTTTCAATTATTATTAAATTTAATTTTCAAGTAATATTTGTAGTAGTTTACATGTTTTAAATTGGATCTGTTCAATGTTTATTTTATGACATATATTAACTTTTTATAGAAGAACTCAATCTTTTTTTATGATTTTCCATATGACTTTATTTTCCTAATATCATATCTATTATTCATTATCATGGTTAATAAATTACTATTTATAATTCATTATTAAAATTATCTTCCGTTTATTATGGGGAAATTATGTTTTTTAAAAGTTACCATTTAGAAGATATGTTTTATATTGATTTTCAATGGGTATTTTAAATGATTTTATAATAGTGATTATTCATTTATGTTAACATCCTAAATTTTTTGTAAAATAATTAGTGGTTGTTTCCTATTAATTAAGTTTCCTTATAGATATAAAAAGTTCTATTTAGTACCTTAAACATATTTACATAAGGGTAATAACATAGAAAATGGTTGAATGGGTATTAAATAAATTTTCACTTTGTGTATAACTACTGTCCCTAACCATACACCAGATTTGAATATCATAAGGTATATTATTTTTTCTATTTCACATGATTATTTATGAAAAAAAATTAAGGATTTAAATACTTTATTTTTATCATACATCATTTTAATATTGATTATACCGTATTGTTTTTATTATATATGATGTGTAATATAAGAAACTAATTAGTATCTCATATCATTTAATGTGGAAGATAATTACATTTCATGTCCTAGTTTTTAAAAATGAATGTTTATATTGATTGTGTATTATAATATTTTATAGTTATTTTATATTATGAATTCTTTGGACTTATTAGGTGATTGATTGGGTCACGTTATTAGATAACCCATCATGGCATCAGTTAGACTCAGGAGTCAACTAACCTAGGTAATTGGTGTCTGGGTGCCTAATTGGTTTTGTTGTCTGTGAATATGGCCTATATTAATTTTTTTTATTCGTATCTAGATATTATGGAGAAATTTTGATTTTTAACATTATGAGTTCCATCATTATGAAGTATGTTATTATTTTTGATGTATTATATATATTACCCATAGATATATTCTATGTTCAATTTGAAGTTGGGTTTTTAAGAAATATTTTTTTAACAACATAAGAAAATGAACCTATGATATAAAATACTATTTCTAATAAATTTTATGTGAGGTTTTTTTATCAAGGAAAATGTTTCATTTTTTTCAAATAAGAAACCATGAATAATAATTTTGTGTTTATAATTTTATAAGAAATTTTTTATGATTTTTTTTAATATAATGTACATTTAAAGAGTAAATAAATTATTATTTTGAAATCTTTGTTTATTATATGAAATTCACTATTTATTGTGGGTTATCATGTGTTTCAAATGGATTAAATGTTTTCAATTATTTTAATATAAATTACAGATATTTTTTCCCTTCACATATTTTCAATTTTTCTTTACTATGATATATGATTATTAATGATTCTAATAGGTTCAATGGTGAAAATATTTTAATAATGAAAAAGTATCATAAATTAAATATTATTGTAAAAATTAAAGCATTTCCTTGTATAAAAAACATGCATCTTGTGGAAATTTTAATTTTTTATGTATTATTTCTCTAAATTCTATTAAACTATGAACTAAAAAGATTCATAAAATAAAATGATGTAAAAACATTTTGAAACAAAATAATTATGGGTTAATTTATGTTATGATGCAATATAATTGGTATAAAATTAATCATTTAGATTAATTTATTGGGTACTATATTGTCTGATAATAAAAACTAAAAGGTTGATATAATATTTAAAGAACATAAGATAAATGATTTTTATAACAATAAATGTTATTTAGTTATGATAAATTAGGGTTTTTTTGTATTTAATTGAAATAACATAATTTTAGATGGAATGGTTAAAAATATTTTATATTTATCATTTTTAGATGATGGTTTATTATTCCTATAATTGATATGAACATACTATAAATTTCTTTGTAAATAAATTTAACCAGGAAGAACCATGTCAATATTTGATGAGATATAAAATGCGGTGGTTTTTCAAAAAATAAAAATAAATGGAAAGAGTCATGAGTGAAAACAATTCAGGTTATTCCAAATTAAATATATCTTGTAATAAATAACATCCTTAAATTATTTTTTACTAATCATTATAAATTTTTGAGAAAGATAATATTTCATGTAATTCCAAATGATAATGATAATAAAGGTAAAAATATTTAACTTCATACATGTAAAAATGTGAAAAGAATCATAAAGGTAAATGTGTCTAAGGAAAATTAATATGATTCATATGTTGAAAATGATGGAATGGAGAAATAATCATACATGGATAAATGATAAAATATAAAGAAGTAAATCAACATAATTGTACAAATAAATCATTAATATAATAATATTTTATTATGGTGATGTGAAATAAACAACACATTACATAAAAAGTTATCATTTTTAACCCATTTTTATTATGCGTATATTTGAAAATATTATTAGGTTTATATTTATTAATGAGAGGAAATTATTCAAATTTCTGATAATAAGAATTCAGTATTAATAAATACGAATGAAAAACATGGTTAAATGATTATAAAGGATATTGAATGGTTAAAATTTATTCATATAAAGTTTCAAGAGTTTTTATATAATGTTATTTTATTTAAGAGTGTATAAATTTAAATATGATCTTATAATCAACATTACATATACCAATTTTGAGTCTTTATGTGATTATATTGTAATGTGACTAATGACATTTTCGAGAAATGTTCACTTGGTTTTAGGAAAGATACTATACTAAAACAATTTTATTGGAAATTTTAATTGATATTGAGGTACTTGGGGAAATTAGGTTATTAATTTTATGAAGATATGTTATGATAACCATTGGGATTCTAAAATAATTATGGTAACTATGTGATTAAAGTTAATTTTGAAGATTTTTTCTATTTATTTTTTATAAAGTTATTCATATATGAATACCTTTGAACTTTATAATATAATTTTTTGTAAATTTTACTCTGGGAATAAAGTTATTATTTATTGTAATATATGTTTTATCATATAGATAATAATGGGATTAAAAAATTATTAGGTGATTAGTTATTTTTTGTTATTTTTCCAAAATTTTATTATATTTTTGGGAATATTGTATGATTAATGAGAATTGATAATTTTTTGTATGAATATTATTTTATTTAAAAGTGATTAATATTATTTTAGTAAAAATTGATGAGTTAAATTGCTGAATCATATGTGATGTTTTATGGGCTTTATAGTTATTTGGGTAACTTCTGGAATTGAATAGTCTATTTTATAAGATATTTGATTATTTCATAAACATTTTTGGTTTTTTAATTAATTAGAGAATAAATTTTGAAGATAAAAAATAATTTATTATGGAAAAATATGTAAAAAATCCCTCTAACCATTGGGTTATAATTTAGTTTGACATATTTTGAATAGTTTTAACAATATTTATTTATAGAATTATTTATGTTAAATTTTTATTGTTATTTTTGAGGCATTAGAGATCAATGTATTATTTATTCATATGTAATTCAATTAATATTAGATATTATCTCAATATATTTTAATGATTTTAGTTTTGGATAATTTTTAGAAATATGAGTAAGAATTGTTACTCCCCTTTTGGATCTTATTACTCATTAAAAGTTAGTTTCTGTGATTCTGGAAGGAAAGCATCATCATTTTCATGAACATTTAAAATATGAGATAAATTAGAGGTGAAAAACTACACGCACAAAAAGTAATGGATGAATTTAAACTTTTCATATGAAAGTAAATAATTTATTTATATTTTCTCATTTTTTATTTTGATAAAAAAATCATAGACACAAACAAGAAGAATATAAATCTATCATGGCTTATGTAAAAAATAATAGTCAATTATCAAGGTGTGATTTTGATACCATATTCCCAAAAATTATTCATACAAAAGTATATTAATAATTTTAGAAATTTTTAATAGAAACTAAATTTTTTAGTAGAAACTTATAAATACCTTATCAAGATAAAATATGTATCTATTAATATTTGTACATCAATATACATTCATTTTAGTGTGGAAAAAATTGAATTTTATTGTTGAAATTTTCGAAATAAGATGATATTGTAATTTATTGATATTTCATAATCTAATTCTCTATAAATTGAATATTATGTAAGATAATGTGTGCCATAAGAACTATAGATCTTAAATGAATCATGATATACTATATAAATATTATTATTTAAATTTGATAGTTTTTATCTTACTATTGGATTAGGGGTCATGAAGAGGAGTAATAAAACAATTAATTTTTTTAGAAAATATTTCATGATAGAAATTTATTGATTAATTACTTGTAAATAATACTCAATTAAGAATGATAAGAATGAAATCGTATAATGTTAGTAATATTCAATAAGGGTCATTTTCTCCATAAAATAGGCTTTCATGTATATTTATTATTTTTATATAAAATGAAAATTTATGTAATTTATATATTTAATTTTATGAAAACAATTTTATTTTTTGGTTTATAATATCAAAATTAGCATAGAGTGAATGTTTTGGAGATTTTAGAAATAGTTTATTTCTAATTTAATAATGAAAAATACTAATTTAAAAAAAAGTCACTTTTTTTAAAATTATTAAAATATAATAATGGATTAAATGTTTATGAAAAATATTTAATATATATATATAATATATAATATAATTAATTAAACAATATAATTATGAAAATATAAATCATTGTTTGAAATTTTCTAAATATAAGAAATAATTTTATTCAAACAAAAATTATTTTCAGTACTTCTATATTAATCATATTTTTAAAAGTTTTTTTTGTCACGTAGTTTAAAATTAAAATAAATCTCATTTAATTTAAATTAATCCAATTAATTCCATGTGAATATTTATTATAATTTATATTTTTATAAAATAATTTTTTTAACTATCATTTTTAATAATAAAATATTCATTGCATTTTGTGGAGTATGTTAAATTCAATTTCTACATATTGAGAAAATTTAATATTAAATAATTATTAATATTTTAAAATTAAATAATAAAGTCTAATAATGAGGAAAATTTCATATTTGGAAATAATAATTATTACCATGGAAAACAATTTATCAATATAAAAAGGCATAAAAAATAATAGGGGTTTAAGAAACAAGTTTGTGTTATATACTAATCAAATGTGATTTAATTTTACTTTATAATATTATTTTAGCCTTATGCCACATATTTCAAACAATTAAATTTTGGTTGAACTTTTCTTGAGAAAGTAAAATATTATATAGTAATATTTCAGGTATTTACATGTTTTATGCCCACAAAACATAAAAAATAGAACATCATATCCAATATAAATCACACCAAATTTTGGAATTTATCTTCATGAATCCCTAACTAGATACCATGTATACATCCCACCTCACATTATAGAGGTCCTAATCTCAACATACGAAATACATATAAGACATAATGTTAAATATAATTGAGGTTTTCAAAAGAAGATGTATAATTCTTAACCTAGATATTTCATGGAAAATGTTTTTATAAATCATTCCAAACTATATAAAATTTTATGATATAATTAAAAACAATTATATAAAAAAAATAATTTTTATGCTAATTAATAAAAACTTATTCATCCTCCTTTCCATCAAATGTAAAATTAAAACATCACTTCTGCAAATATCTGAACTACCACATCAACATAGAGATGGAAATCATTTTTAACCAGTATATAAAATGATTAGTTAATATGATACATTAAATTATTATATATGATATTTATTACATAATTTTTATTCTTCAATGATAATATACAACATAAATTCTTACTCTTCCATTATTTGGAAAATAATTTTATTGCTACTACAAATATATGGACTTCCAACCTTATGAAGTTATGTGATTTGTATTTCATTTCCCCTTACATGGAAGGTCGTATTAATTAATTTAATGAATAATTATTATACTTAAAATATTATTATGATTATATAATATTATACCATTTTTTTACATTTTATTTTCATATTTTAGAATAAAGGAATCATCCCCCATCCATACGTACTGACTATCTTCTCTAGAAAACAAAGTGATTATTTTTTCATGAACAAAAAAATGGATGGTTATAAAATTATATTGAATTTATAAACTTGATAATTATAAATTTTTTATGATTTTATTTTTTATGAAACCTTGAAATATATTCTCATGTCCAAAAAACTAGTTATTTATTTAAAATTAAGAACCAAACGAAATGTTTAATGTAAACTTAATAGATGAAGTAACTAGATTAGTAATAATAATAATAAAAACTAAATTAAAAAAATAAGTTAATAGATCTAAAAATTGTTCTCAGTCAATATAAAAACTTATATAATTTTATAATTCAGTTTTATATGAAAAAATGAGTTTCAACAAGAGGAAATAGATTTTTCATCTCAATATCCTTTCATAGAGAATTACACAATTTTTACTTGTATTTTTCTTTTATATGGTTTATAAACTATATTATCATTTTTTAATATATTTTCCTGAAAATAATTATAATTAAAATCAATTTCATGTTGTCTTCTTCATTTTTCTATTGATATAACTATTAAAAATCATAAGTGATTTTCCATTAAAATAATGATTTAGTATTTTAATTTTATTTAATTTATTCTACATATTATTCTTCATTACATATTTAGAGAAAGAAAATATATATTCTTTAAATATTATTAATGTTAATTTTCAACTGACATTTTGGTTTCTTTAACTATATTTAAAATTGGCCATTTTCACTATTTCACTTATCAATTACATTGACATTTCAAAAAAAGTACAATAGAATTTTTTTTAAGGTTTACATCATGACTAACTTTTTCTCCACCATACCCTTTATATATTATCAAACATACCCATTAGGATTTTTTGTCTTTTTAATTATATTCTCATTTTTATATAATTGTTTAATTATTTATAAATTTAAAAAAAAAATTATCTTGATATTAAAAGTTTTTTTGAAATTATTTTATAAAAGATAATGTTCATATATGATAGAATTATAAAATTTTGGTTAAGGGTTGTGGTTTCCATAAAATGAAATATTTGACTAGATACATATTAGTTGATGTAGGATCTGAGATACATTCACCTAGGTGTAAAAACGTTAAAAAAGGTTTGAGTGTTATTGAGTCAATATTCACTCAGTGCACATCTATAGGGACAAAATAGAACCTTTGTATGAAAAAATTGGGCACTATGATTTGGAGATTTCATTGGATTTAGTATAAACCATAATAATGGATTAAAATTTATATTCAATGTCATTATTAATCTCAATGTTTTCTAAACCATAGACTCAGTCATATAATTTGTTCGAATTAAAGGATTCATAATACAAATTTTGTTTCATATACAAGAGAAAATACTGACATTTCATATTCTAGTTATTCAATATTAATGTTTACGATGATTATGTATTATATTTCTATTAATTTGATTTATAGGATGACCACATTGGTCTTAATAAGTGAATGGGTATGCCCCCCAATTATATAGCCACTCGATGCATCATTATATCTCATGAAGAATATTATCATATATTTTGTGGATGTTTTATATTTATTCTAGATTTCTTAACACTATTACTGAATTTAATGTTTATTATATCATTGAAAATGTAATGGACAATGACATTATGATTTTATACATTATTCACTCTATAATTAAAAAAAATTCATTTTTACATGTGATTATTAATATTTCCCTTGGATAAACACAATTTTAGTGTGTTTTATGGGTTTTTAAGAAATATATTCACTTTAGTATATAATATACTAATTGAACAATTTTAAAGAATGCTTATTTTAATTTTAAAATGAATTTTTTAGAAAAAAATTTCATATTTTTTCAATAAACCCTCAAGAATTGTAATTTCTCATTTATTTATTATTATGAAATGTTTTATGATACAAAGTTAATGAGAAAATTTATATCAATTGTAAATAAAATATTATTTTGAAATTAATTTTATTATATGAAAACTAAGAAAACCCTATGGGCTCTCTTGAATTTATAATATATTAACAGGATTCCTTTTTTTTCTATATCCCTTACATAGATTTGTTTTGAACAATCACTTTTTTTTAATATTTTTCAAAGATATTATTAATGGTTAAGCATTATAGAATGGTCAATGCTGACATTTCATGAAATCAGAAAATTCTTCGTGAATGAAATCGAATTAAAAAAATACAACTATATTTTCATAAAAATAAATTTAAAATGTTTGGAAACATAAATATTTTTTATTTAATTTTTCCCAATTTATTTAAAATTATTGATAAATATGATCCTAAATTTATAAGAAAGTGAAATAATTTTTTTAAATCATTTATTTTTGGGTTTTTTAATTTTATAGGAAATTTTAATTAAATCACATGTAATGAGAAAGGATGAAGACTTCTATAACAAAATAAACAGATAATTATTTTGAACTTTTATTAAGTAATGATTATATAATTTTTGAAATATAATTAAATGGAAAAAATTATTTTAATTGGATAATATTAATTTAAATATGTATTTATAAATTAATCTTCATTATACAGGGATTTAATGTAATTGTGGAGCATGTTGAGACAAATTTATAGGACTAACAACATAATTATTTTAATGATTTATTCTCAATCTTATTCAACAATATTATTCTCATATTGATTATATTTTAATCTTATATTGTATTATATTTTAATATCTATTTTTTAGGGGATTAAAATTTCCTTCTCATAATCTAATTTTGATTTATTTATACATTATGAAATATGACATGGTATGGGAAGTATTTTTACCCAATACATGGATATTTGTATTGCATATCCTTATGATTTAACAATAATATGATTATTATTATTTTTTAATTTTAGTGATGTATTTTAATATAAACCTTAAATATTTCTATTATTTTTTTAAAATTTAATTTTATATCTCCTTTAATTGTTGTTATTTACTTGAAATATTCCCAAAAAATGAAAAATGGGCATTTTATTCAACAATGTCAACATGATGTTAAAGAGTTGTAACATGTGTAAAAATAACCTACATTTTAGTATAGGGTAAATATAATTTTTATTTAATGTCCACAAACATGGACCAGTATTATCCATGTAGTGTAATGTTTTACATATTAGACTAATAGGTGAGTTTTTATTTTAAATATCAAATTATCAAAGAAAATTTTAGGCATTTTATATTGTTGTGATCTAGATAAATTTATAGTATTAATGTGTTTCTCCTAATATATGGTGAAGATAATCTATTTTTAATGATGCATTTTGAATTCGTAAATAATCTTATTAGGTGAAGAAATGGGTGAATAATTGGTGGTGAACCTAAACGAGAACTAGAATGAAATTTTATTTGGAGTCAAATATAAAACCTAAGGGCTTAAAAACCAAAGAATAGATCATAAAAATCCAATAATGGAAAAATTTAATGAGAAAATCAGGAATTTTAAGATTTAAAAATTATATGATTGAAATATTATAGACTAGCTTAGATGACTACTAATAATCTTTTAATGATGGGTCTATCACCATATAACTTGAAAAGTGTATCAAGTATAATGTATTACCAAATTCAAAATATATATTTCACTATTACACCATTGATAATGTATTAGTATAGTTTTACATTTCTCCTGTATGATTATATACATCTTGATGGTTATTGGATAACAATATAATGGGTATATAATCCGTTGATGTTCTATGGTGGTCCTTTCAAATAAGATACACTAAATATAAATAGACAAGAAATTTATATGGAAATTTGAACATGTAGAAAATGATGAATAATGGATAAAAAGGTAACACCCAAAGAGACATTTGAGTATTTTAAAGAGGTAATATTATGAATTAGGGATTGATTGAAATAAAGAGAATTGTCCTGGAAATAACTTTTTTTTGTATCATGGGTAAATTGTATTAAATTTGAAACAATAATTTATCAAATGAGGGGGTGGAAAAAATATTGAATTATTATTTTAAAAAATATTAGATATATTAGAGTCACTATGTATCTTATTTAAATAGGTATCAAACCACAAAAAGATTTGGAATGAGGCCTCACCCAGATATAGAAGAATGTTCTCCTTAGTATGTATTTCTATTGAACATATATGAATGATTAGACACCACGAGGAAAAAACAATTAGGTGTAATGTTGAGGTATTTTTAGTTATTCTCAGTATTAGATATCATGAAAATTTTTCATATTTTATAGAAAAAATGATCAATTTAAACATAGTTCTATAATTATTCATACAAAATATATAATCCTAAATTGAAAATTAATTGAGAGAACCACTATGTTAGGGTGAGGGGATAAAATAAACATGATTTTGGGAACTCAAAAACTAATAAAATGACTTATGAATAATGGAAACTATGGTGTGATAGATATACTGTTATTTTAGATGAATTGAAAATTCCATAGTATAATGGGTATAAAGGGGAAGAACAACTTATTTTTAAAAGTACTATAGAATATGTGGACATCATAATATATCATTTGAAAACAAAGAGGGGGTTATCAACATAGAATTATACCATCAGATGAAACCATACATGAATTGGTGGGATGTAAACATTTTTATATAATGGTTGTGATTCTCACAAGTCGCTTTGATGTTCAGGATCATATGTAAGAAAATTAATAGTTATGATATTTAATATCCTTCAACGCGGGTAATATGTTACAATAATTTGGTTCGTTCGATAAGGAATAATTTGTACAGTTTAAGACAATATAGAAAGGATTATATGAAATATTTTTTAAGGTCTTATTAACTGAAGAATGTTACATTAATTTAAGGTCTTGTGATGAGGACCCCACATCACACTATTTAATATCATTTTACAATTAAAATGATAAGGTATAGTTTATAGTCATAAGAAATAGGCTGGGTACATAGATATTAAATTTCATGTAAATTATTTCTTGATAGTCCTAATATTTGTTAGTGAAAAAATGAACTCTTTATCTTGGGTGACTAGTGAATATGATCCATTGAAGTAGACATTGAGTATGATGTTATTACCTTATTACTTTGTTCTAATATTTAATTCTTTTTATAATATATCATAATTATCTTCAAAGATAAGTCTATATATTCTTTAATATAAAAATAATTGATAGATAATTTACTACATGATTGAGTCACCAAATTGTGATGAAATGAAATATTTTGAAATTTCTATAGTCTTATTTCTTCATGGTTTTAGATTTCATATTTCAATAATTATGTTCATTCATATTTTTTTATTTAAAATTACATTTTAGGGTGTCAAAAAATGGATACAAATAGGAAATACCACTTCTATTCCACACACGATGGAATACATATTTTCCAAGGTATGGGTGTGCATATTTACCTAAGAGGACCCTAATTCAGGGTTGTTCTTATCATGAAACTTATTTTTATATTTATCCACTATATTCTACAATATATTCAATACATACTTTTTAGTTGATGTTTTTTTCATTTGATATTGTCGGATAGTAAGAAGAAGGGTTGGCTTCGAACAATATTTTTTAATAAAAATTTATGAACTCATAAGTGTAATTTTTTTACCAGATATGAGGATTTTATGACGAATATAAAATCAATTAATGATATTTTATTCAAAAAAATGATAATGGGTTTCATTCCATCTATTTTTATTTGCATATATTTATCACACATTGTTATGAATTCAGTGGTAGTGATGTTGAACGTGAATTTTTTGAAAATATTTAGAGGGTATTTACCCATGATATATATTTACCTAATAAAAAATAGATAAGATTGCTTTATAATAAATTTTAACACAAAGAGTTTTTTAATTAATTTGGTGTGAATATGTCATTCATAGAAGTTAAAATTAAAATTTATATAGTGATGAATTTTTTAGGGTTTCAAATTTTATAGAATCCATATGTCAAATATGAAACTATTTTATGACATTAATGTGCTCTCCACCTTCTATTCCCCATTTAATACCCCATTAAAACAAATACCATAGATATTTTTATGAAATTTTTTCATCATAGGGGATAATATGTTTCACTTATGTGGATTTGTTCCAATTAGTCATTCATACGACGAGAAAATATATTTCTGGAAGAATTCAATTACTGGGAACATATAAATGGTTATTTGGTTGACCTGTTGAGAATATGACTTTTCCTAGGATATTTTGACACCATTATCATCTAATTATTCCATGAAGTTATTCAAAAAATTGACTACAACTCTTTGATTAACAACATAAATTATTAATCCATTCTAATTTTGGTTGGGAAGGGTAGTGAGAAGGTTATCTATTGATTCTTCCTAGTAATTTTAAATCCATTAGAACTAAGAAGCAACAATATCAATGGAAAAATTATCAATAAACCCACATGAATTGATTATTAAAATGTATTAATTATTTTATAATTTTCAAACCCACTATTTATTTATATAACTTGTAAATCCTATTTTCTATTGATGATAATGTGTGTTACTAAAACTTATAGATTTAATTCTATAAATATGATGAGTAAAATATATTTTTCCACTTTATTACCGAATCATTCAATAAAAAGGAAGATTATAATATGAGATCCTTTATAATTTATATGAAGATTAATTCTTGTATATACATGTTTATATTTTTATCATCTATCAACCTGGTAGTTAGTGTTCTGTATATCAGTAAAAAAATCCCATATTTAGGATACCTCAAAAATAAAAAAAAACATCTTATTAATAAGTCTCATTCCGGGGGGAAATTATTTATGGTTTGTGCGGGACTCCAAAAATTCATATAATACTAGTATTTTTATCATTTTTGAGATAAAATTGATGATATATAATGGAAGGATTTATCATATATTTTAGGAAAACTATATAAAATGATGTGATTGATTATGTAATTCATTGGATGCACATGATATACCAGGAATACCTCTTGAATATATAAATAATGTTAAAAAAATTTCATTAAAATGTATGAGTTAGATAAATATTCTAGAATTGAGTGTATATGGTATTATCCTTTAATATTTTCTAGGAGAGTTAATAAAAACTGTTTTCTATTCCCTCATCATTTCTCTAGATGAAAAGTATAATATGGGATTTATCTTGGGTGGCCATGTAGAGAGTGAAATAAATTATTTATTGTTTACTTACTTTACTCAATAAGATAGGTGTGTGTGAAAGTAAGTCTTTATGCAATCCAATATACTCATAAAATATGCATCCCACTAGTAGGTCAAACCATTTCGATTAACTTTGTGAAAGGTAGAAATGTACCAACTATGTTTTTTATGATATTTGTCTCATAATAATGGTGACCATGAAGTCCTTAAAAAATTATAGGTTATGTGAATATGAAATTTTGAGGATATTTTTTAAGGTCTAATCTCGATATCTTTATAGAATTCATACAAGTTGAGAAGGTTTTTGGAATTTAATCCAAATAATGACTCATGGGTAGTGAATATTTCTCAATGATGATTTGAATTGACTAAAAATTCATATAAAATAATTATTATTTTTTTATTACAGGAATAAATATATAATACATGACACATTCGGAAGTTGATCCAATATATTTCAAGAAAAATTGAATCACCCTAAAGTAATATAGTCATGGGGAACTATTAAGGCTATCTCCTCATCTTACTTCATGGATTAGAATTTTTTTACTTTATCTGTAATAACTATCATTGAAAAAAATTATAAAACCAAAATATAAAATATATTAATAATTCCACCATTAATATGTTAAAATTATCCTTAGGACACTATAGTATATTCCACAACATTTGATAGAGACTCCAATGTGACCATCCTTCCTAATAATTGGGAAGATTTTAGATAGAAATATAGGTTATTAGAAATTAAAAGTAATATGTACTTGGATTAACTTTTCATCTTTAGTATCCACCATGGAATTTTGATAAAGATAAATCCTTATTACTTACTATTTGTAATTATAAGTATTTTTTTAGTCTTAATGTTTAAATACTACTTAAGGATTCAATCTAAAATATGAATTATTGATATGAGAAAAACATTCTGAGGTTATTAAACCAGTATCATGGATTGACTGTTTAACAAGGGGTACATATCTTCATACGTGCATAAATTTAATTTTACGAGAGCATAGATGATATCTAGAATTTATTTTTAGAAGTTTAAAGGATCATCACAAATAAATTTTTTTTATAAAGATCCAGTGATTTTAGTGATCTAAAATTATTCTTAAACCTAAAATACTATAAATAGGATTCAAACACATATAATTCATTTGTGTCACTCTTGTTAGGAATATAAGTTGGGTTTTCATGCTCTACTAATAATATTTTTGGGCTATAATGGCTTCCAATCATTGGTACCATTACTTGTGATTTTCCCTATTTGTCATAGAGTGTAAGATATTTTCTATCCTATGTCTGGGGTGACATAGAATATGCTTTCACATGTCCTTCATAATAGAATATGTTTTCTTTGGGATCTTTTCCATTTTCCTAGATAATAATATGACTCCCAATGTCTAAATTTTTCCACAAATATGTGATATGTGAGGATTATAAAAATTCTTATCGCATAAATTTATGGGATAAATAGGGTGGCTCTAAACCTAATGTGCATTGACACTGAAATAGATTTTCTGTTTTAGAATACTTCTAGTAAATTTTTTAATACCTTAAATCTAGGGAACATTAATCAAATGAGTACTATGATAATATTTCAATATAAATCACTCAATATTACCCAATACTAGATTAACTCAATAATTATTCATGATTAATGTCGCAATCATACACAAACAAAATCTAGGGCAACCTAGTTGGTTGTTGAATTTCATGACTTGTATAACCACCACTATCATAGTATCTAGTATGTTATAAAAAAATCATTCTAATAGATCAAACCTATGGAATTATTATATTTATTTTCATTGATCACTATTTTTATACTAAATATATCAATTTTTAGTTACCTAATTATTAAGTGAAAGATAGAATGTGGTATAATAAGATTGGTCACAAAGTTTTGTCCCCAAAAAAATGATGAATATATTGGTTATAGATATTTATTGATATATAAAGAGGTATGATAATAATTTTTAACAATATTTCATAGTTTTATTTTTATAGAATATAATTTTTCAACATTCTCCAAATTTGTTTTTTCATGAAAAATATTTAAAGTAGCTATTATGGCCTCAACCTACTAAATATTTTTTGAGAGATTTGATAAGTGATTCTCTATAATCACTGTAGAGTCAAATAACATGTTATATTTATATCCATGAACAAACTATGGAATAAAATTTATTTAAATTATATATTTTATCCAATAATCTAGTTATCTAATTCAGTTTTCTGTTCATAGCTATGAGTAAGTGAGGGATATAGTGATCGTGATGATGATTCCTCTGGGTATCGATATTGAAAAAATTAAAATATTGAAAAATATATATATTAATTATATATAAACAACATGATATTCTAGGTTATCTTGATTGAGAATAATAATACATTAATTTAATTAGGGTGGGTGTAGTATTGGAGGTTCCAGGATCATATTGTCATTATTATTGAGTTTGTTGAATTAATTTTCCATTTATTTTAGGAGAATGAATATTGTGCTAATGGTGGGATGATTGGATCATATTCATGCCACATTTAAATCATACCCTACTTTAGATAACTCCATAATAGTTATATGGAGATCCTTGTTTTTAAAATTAATTGTGTTTTAAAAACCTATAAACTAATTTTATGTCATCAAAAATGAAAATTGTGGATCATAATTATAGGAGCATTTAATTTGGTACTTCAGTTCCTAATATCCTTATATTTATGTTATAAAGTCTATGAGATTATTTTCTATTGTGAGAACCATTATTTTTCTTATACCTATTCTATTTAATAGTAGTACCACTTGTTTTTCATTTCATAAGACCACGATGTATGGGATTTTTCTATATAGGATAAATAGTGAATTGTGGATACAATTTGATGATTCAGTTATTTTTATTTATTATTTATGTGTGGGTACCAAAAATATTGTTGATACATTTTTCCATCATTTAAGCATAATTTATTTGGACATTATCTAATTCACCATGTTTTTCAGGATGGGGGACAAACACCTAGGTAAAATGGGTATTATTTTTTTAACTCTACCAGACCTTTATCTAACATTATTTAGATTAAATAATTTTGGACGAAAATATCATTGATGCTTTAAACCAATTTATAATGTTAAGGTATATAATTATTTATATTACTATGAAATATCCTTTATGGAAACTTATATATGATAAATCAATAAAAATTTGATCTTGAGTAGAAATGATGTACCTAAGAGAATATTAGGAACAAAAATATTTTGTTAAATTCATCATACTATGGAATTCATAACACATTTATCATATAGAAATATTCATGTTTATATTGTAAACACATTATAGTTTCTAATGGGGCCTAGTTGGTGGAATGAATTAAAACTTGGTTGTTTTGAATCAAGGTATGTAATTATTATTTACACGAGGTTAAAGGTAGACGATTCCTCTTTATTGGGCCCATTTTTTGATCTGGTGTTACATTTCATGATTGTAACATATTTTTATGAATAAAATATTATAGTAATTGTTCAATTTTAATGAATTTATATAATCTTATAATATATTTTTATCATATTAGAATTTTTTCTAACATTCTATTTTTTTAGGTTGCATATTTGTAGTAGTTTCTCTTAAGAAAGTATAATCTGTAGGGTGTGTCCCAAAAACTCTCACATGGTCCTCTTATTTTTTATAAATTTATAAGTATATAGGTAAATCATGCATGACTCTGTTAATATTTGGTTGAATTAGTTATGGAGTTTTTTATGGATGTGTACTGAATCATTGAAGGATCTATTCAAATGGATATTATACCTGATTAATGTGGTGTTGTCTAGAATTTGGAAAAAAGAATTAGGACTTGGTTCTTATTTTTTATTAGGATTCCCGTGCAATTATTGTAATTATGAAGAAATGTGAATGAGTGGTTTCTGTAATTATTTAATGAATAAAGCCACACTATGAGGAAATGTGATCAAGAATTGGATTTTTTTTAATTTAGTTAATCTGGTTAGAATTGTTTGGGTTATATTAACTTATTCCTATTTTTATAGATACAAATGGATTAGTTATGCTATCTAATTTTTCAATTTATTATTAAAAACCAATATTATAATGTTCTTGGGAAGATGAATTTGAACAAAAAAATTGGTGATTTTAAGGAGGAAATTTAGAGATTTGAACCAAAGAGGTTGTCAACGAAACGGGAATATATTTTCTAGAACATATCTATTGAGTATGTTCAATTAATAAATTTTTTTAGTTCCATACTAAATAGGTGGATCAACCAAGGGAGGAAAAGCCTAAACATGAATTTATTCTTCACTAACAAGATTCCATAAAATAATATTAAAATTGATTGACTAAAGGATTTTAATTTCTCATTTCAGAAGGTTTATCATTATAATGGTATATATTGATTATTAATTTAGAATATATGATTTGTCGAGGTAGTGGTAACTATTTTTCCCTTATCTATGTTAATGAAATTCTAGGGTAATATTAATGTAATATTAGGTAGTGGAATGAATAAATAATCCCACCATTGAACATGAGTTCACAAAACATATTTATGAATTTATAAATATATGTTGTTTTTAAATTGTGTTATATTCCCATTTAGATCATGTTATACCCTATGTTTTGAGGAATGAATTATTTTTACTTAAAATAATATTCATTGATGGATATAAAGTAAGAAAATATTCATTATTTAAACCCAAGAAGTATAGAAATTAATCATATTTGGAATATTAATTAATTTTATTAACCAACCCATCTCTAAAGGATTATAAATTTATGTTACTAATGGATTTGTGTCCATTAAATCTCTTTATTTTAATTATCAATTCTAACTATAAATGTAAACATGAAGGTCATTGTGATATGTGATTTTAATGAAGTCTCCCTAAATTTTCAATGAATGTGGACTATTAAAAGGATTCAACAAATGGTTACCTATGGGAGTTTATATATATATATATATTGATTCCCATTAATTGTTTATGATAAATAATTTTTTTGGTTTTTGTTGTAGGAGATTGTAC
This sequence comes from Viscum album, assembly GCA_963277665.1. Classification (NCBI taxonomy): domain Eukaryota; kingdom Viridiplantae; phylum Streptophyta; class Magnoliopsida; order Santalales; family Viscaceae; genus Viscum; species Viscum album. The sequence continues at coordinate 1,262,475,853 of OY728164.1, forward strand.
TTGAGATACATATTCTTCATCTATGATACTTAAGGTCATCCTGTGGATGTTTTAGTGGATGATATGTATTGTCATGCATTTTGGGATTGTATTTAAACTAGTGATGAATATAGGGTATCTATTTAATAGGTTACACTATCTTAATCAATGTGATATTAGGTGAAATTTCTATAGTGTGGATACATTCCATAAGTGTTTTTATAATTTTATTATCAATTATCACCTCTGACACACGAAATAAATCATGAATGATCTTATCAAATACAAGATATTTCCCCTTAGAAAAAATCATGAATTATGGTCTTACTTATTCTGATCATTGAAGATTTTGTGGCCTTATTGAGTAAACGAATATTGATGGTTATATATCTTTTTTTGGATTACCACCAATGGTAATGACATTTCATGAGAGCTCATGAAATAATTATAATGTAGGGGAAAAATTTTATCCCTAGAGATCTCTATTAAAATAAAACACATTGCTTAACAAACACCTAATGTATTAATGGTATAGAATATTTGATGAATTTTCACATTTCCCTAAGGGTATTTATGAATATTAATTAGAGATAGACATAATAACTTTATTATGTTGTGTCCCAATCATTAAATAAGTTATTAATGACAATATATAAACATTGATCATTGATTGTCCTATGTGTTACTCATATTTAGAATATAACATGTATCAATTTCTAAAGTGATTTAATTTCTCCCACATGCATTTCTCTATGGAGATATCATACATGACATTCAGATGGTCAGGGAGTGGTTATTAGAAAACTTGTATTATTTCCCTATCCAACTTCTCCCATAAATAATTTGAATCAACTTTATCTCCAAAAAATAGATCCAATTTTTTTTCTAGACCACATCGGTAGTTTTTATTCAACTATTTCACAAAGGGAAAAATTTCACTTCCCATTTATAGCTTCACATAGGATCATGTTATTCAATGATTAGATATATCATGATCACTGTCATTGGGTTCATATTGACTTATATTGTAAATACATGATCACCTTTTTAGTTTCATGAAGGGATAGTTCTTTCATTATGTTCATCTTATGGAATAGGGGAACCATCATGTTTCCTACTGCATTTTTTAGTTTCTAGAATAATATATAAATCAATAAAAATTAGATATTAGGGGTCTAGTCAATATTTAGGTGGATGGGTTCTCTATGAAATTGGTTCACCTCCCAAATCCATTATATCAAGTGATCATGAAGCGGAAACTACCCTCTTGGTCCCCATGAAAATATAAATATAATCTCATATAAAAAAATACTATGAATTTTTGGCTCTTCTCCAAAAAGGAGTGTGAAACTATGTTATAAATGATGAATTTAACCATATTTTATTATTAAATTTATAGAATGGATAAATCTTTTGAGGGATTTATTCTATGGAATGAATTATTCTTGGGGGATGGTTTCCATTAGTAGGGGCCTTTGATGGTGTCATGGGAAGAAACTCTAAACTGCGAGGTGACAATTTAACATTGAGGACCTCTATAGTAAATATGTCAATTTTTGTACCATAGAGAGGATAATATGTGGTGAATCAGTGGTACATAGTTTAAAAAATTATTTCTTTATATGAATAAAAAATCAGTGAACTATTAAATTAATAATAGTATCTTAGTATGACATACTCTACTGTATGTGATGATAACTAGAAGATAAACAATATATGATAATTTTTATAATTTTTGGCCATAATATGAGAGATTAATCCTTTCATGGTTTGGTTTGGGTATCGAGAAATGAATTTTGACTAATATAATAGTGATTACAAGACATGGGAAATATATAACCTCGAATATTCAAGAGATATTGAATGGATATTACAAGGTAAGGGTATATGAAATCCTTGCACCAGTAGTGATATATTAACTAACTGGAATTGTTTACCATAGTTTCACTAACCGTGGAATATTCCATGGCCACTCTTGGATGTGTTAGATATTTCTATTTCTTCTAAATTCCCTTTCATAAAATATGTGGTTCCTTATAAATATGTCTCTACTACAGTGACAAAAACATTAACAGTAAAAGAACCTTAGTCTCTTTTATCTATCTTAGAGATGATTTATTCATAATAAGGGCATGCATGACTGAAAAAATAGGATTCATTTTTAACAACAATAAGATATATCAATGGTAGTACAATCTAAATTCATATACTATATCAGGACACCTAAAGGTATTACAAGTCAATATCTTCATCCCTCTCTCGCTCTCTCTTATACATAGAAACGAATGTTTTTTTTTGTTTTCAGAGTTTTAGAAATACTTATTTCTCCTCACCATTATTTTTATAATCCCATGATTTCTAATAATTAAATTCCAATGATAAAATATAGAATCATACCTTATTTATCAACATAAAAAAAACTTCTTTTCTCAATATAGGGTTTCTCTTTGATATATGATATTATATATTTAATTTGAAATCAATAAAAACTATCCCTATTTTAATATTATTTATTATTAATTTAAATGTAATTAAAAATCCTATAATAATAGGTTTAACGACATATCTTTATTGATCCATTGATATTTTGAAATAACCACACAAAAAAGCATCATTATATTTATTTCTATTTGTTTTTTTTCAAAAATAACAAACTCAGACATAGTCATTGTATTGAATCATACACAAGTTTATTCACTAACACATATATTCTAAAATGAAACATATGAAACGTATGTTGAATCATACATAGTTTCAATTACTCATACATATATCCTAATATGAATCATAAACACCCTCTATTGAATCATTGGTAGGTGGAAATTAATATTACTTAGTTTGTACATTTCAATTTTTGGTAAATCTGGATTTATCCCAAATTTCATATTCCTTATATTATATTTAGTTCAAATCCAATCACATAAAAAATAAGTCAAACAAAATAAATGAGTTTTTATTCAGTTTCTAACAAATAGTTGGAGACAAATAAAAATCATTCAAAATTTCAATGTTTACTTCAATATCCCCTTTGGATTTACTCTCAAACTATACAATACATTAATAAATAATTATTTTTATTCATATTTTCATCCTTAAGACACTAAATCATAGAATTTTTCAATTGAAATAAATATTAACACCATTCCATAGGTTACAGATGTATTTTTTAGATAACTCTATTTCTCTGTGATAAGAAACATTTTGTTTATGTAATAGGATACTCTACATCATTGATGGAACACACTTCTTCATATAACTCACCCTTATCAAAATAAATACAAAAACTAAATTAAAATACCATAAGAAAAAAATATTATACTTTTGACCTATTAAAATTAACTTACTATTTGTGTATCTTTCAAGAAAATAATTACTCATTTACTTCTCCCCTTGGAAAATATAATCCAATTATGATAAGGAATTCTTTAAAAAACTTTTGACGATGTAGGATGTGGTGAAAATTAATTTTTTATTTAATAAATAAAATATTTACCTATGTATATTCTTGGTGAATATATTACCCAACTGGTGTCAAGTAATAATAAATTCTATCTAGGTGTCCTCATTATCAACCCTCTCTATAATGAAATAAAATATAATATATTTATTATTTTACCATGTGATTAGAGAAATTTCTTTAGAGATGAAAATTTAAAAAGGATTATAATAATTAATTCTAAGAGTTATTTCAACATTCAACCTCAAATCATCATGTTTCTCCTTCATTAAGATCATTTAAAGCACATACTAGTAATGATACCATATTCAGCCTCTATAGTACTCATTTTGAATAGGATCTATTTCATAGAGTTCCTACTAATAATTCTATCTCCTAGAATGAAAATTCCATTATATTTGGATCTTATGTCATCATTATCACCAACCCTAAATGAGTTGATAATTTATTATAAACTAAAAAATGTTTAATTATTATATCAAAAACCATATTTTATATGTTTTTAACATATTAAATAGAACATTTTATAAGTCATAATTCATGAAATCTTTCATTCACTCTGATATCTAGCATAATAGATCACAACCTATAAATTATCTTTTTTTGAGGATGTGAGAAAAAGTAGGTTCCCAATCAATTTTCAAGATACTATTTTTCTTATCATACAACCATTATTATCTTTATAACATTTAAGTTCCATAGGAATGGAAGTATAAACCAAAATTGTTACCTACATCTCAAACATATTCAATAAGTCTGTATAATACTTTTTTTGGCAAAAAGAAACCAAATTTTACATTTGCATATCTTTTAAAAATACGATGTATCTCACATGCCCATAAATGGACATATAAAATTGTTATTTCATATGTTTAGATAATTTTATGAATAAATTTTATTGGAATTCTAAAAAGGGAGTTTCATCAGAAAAAACAATAATAATAAGTTCACCTTTGTCCATTTATTTGATGTATAAGTTTGTGTCTACATTTCAATTTTTGAATCAAAACTGTTTTCAATAGTTATCATACCATGAATAAGAGACATTATATAAATATCCTAAATTCAAATAATGATATATTTTTTTTACTTACTATTGATTTATCATTAATAACCACTAAATTTCTATGATGCTCAATGCGACTTCTTCTTCCGGATATTCATTCAAGAAGGTAGACTAAAAATCCATATGAGAGTTTTTTATTTCTTATTTGATTCTATAATAAGTAAAATTCTTATGGTCTAAAATATTTCAACAAGATAAAATGTTTCATCAAAATAAACTAATTCTATAAGGGAATATCTGTTATATACAAGACATTCCATAATTCTAAAGACCCTTCTTTGAACAATTAACATATTCCTAAATAACCAGTATGATCCAATTATATTTTAGTTTTTGGACCTTGGTACATGGTGACATTAATAGTTATTTTCATTCTAATTGATCTCTTTATTGATATCCTCAAGTAACTATTTAAATTATAATTCATCAATCGCTAATTTTTTCTCAATTTGTGTAATCAAAGATGACTGGTTTATACATTGAGACCTTCTTATGGTCTTAACTATAACATACTTATGTTCAATAATATTCCATTCCTCTACATCTCAATTCATCCATTCATATATATATATATATAATTTAAAAATATAAATTATAAATAATGTTTTAACTCAAGTTAAATTTCATGTTGTTCATATTCAACCTATAAAGCAGCTTCTTCACAATTATTCATACTCAATACTTCTACAACATTAAAAAATGCTACATTTAGATAACTAATTATTGGTATATTTTAAGTAATTTTAAAATCATAAACTTTAAAAAAATAAACCTTTTGTTCTATCATCTTTATCCTATCTCAATTGAAATATATCCCAAAAATATAACATCCTTATCCTTTTTATAAAACATACCCAATTCTGACTTTTTTATTTTTATAAGGTAGGGAATACTAAACATAATTAAGTATACTACAATAGAATCAATATTGTATCACATTTCATTATTTTTTATATTATAATATGATCTTTTTAATTATCTATTTTGAAAATGAATTGATATGAAAATAGATTCTCCCTAATAAACTATTGAGATACTATATTCTACATACATTTATCTTCCTATATCTACTAAGCTTCATTTGTTCTCAATCAGAAACTATATTTTCTTATTGTGTATATAGTTTATTTTACTACTTCATTATCCCTAATTTTTAAGTTAGGATTAAAATTCCCTACTTATTTAATATTTCCCATTATCTTTCAATTTCCAGAAACACAAACCTAATTTTTTTCTATTTTTATAATCTTTTAAAACATATAAAATGTCTAATAATTATGTTCTATAAATATTACATTAATATTTCTATTGTTGTGAAAAGTTAATGTAATGAAAAAACATCACATTGAGCAGAAATATTTTTCATGGGTCCACAAAAATTAGAGTGTATAAACTTCAAAGTCTTAGTTAACTGTATTTTACATATTTTATACCTCATATTAGTGATCTTTAATTTTTATCATGTCTTTAAAACACCATATCTTATTATCTTATGGTGATGAAATTTATTTAACAACCCCCTTCTAAATCTTTCTCAATATCCACTAACATGTTTGACCTAACTTTCTATAACATAATTTATTTTCATCATTTTAACTCATGTCAAATTCTTTTCAATGTATCAAAATTTAAAATGATTTCCACTAGTTCTCTATCCTTAAGTGAAAATATTCTAATGTATGATTCTTCAAATGAGATAAATATTTACCCTGAAAACTACATTATTCTCATCATCATACATTAGAATATAACTTAATATATTATGTCTAACTCCATAAAAAAATAAATCTTTTGATTTCAATTTTGGGCCATAATTTCATTTATTAAAATAAGATTTATCATTAAAGATATTTAATTTATTAATGTTTTTCTCATCACCATAATTTCATTCTATAATCTTTCTGATCATTGAATCATAAATATTCTGTGATTAACATCCACTATCAAGAATATATGGATTTACCCCTTCCAAGATTTGAGATATAGTTCAATAATTAGTGACCTATTATCCTTGTATTAATGTAATATCTCCCATTCTGTAGTCGTTTTTTGATAACCAGGAATCATGGAAAATCATTCCTCTACATGTTGACCATTTTGGTTATACTTCCATATATCTCCTCAAACCCTCTAAATTTTTTTGGGAAAGGTATCTTATATGTGTTATAATTTTATATTTTTCTTCTAATAGATATATTGTATATATAATTCTAGAACCAACCCTTAAATCTAAAACATTGATTCCATAGGAAATATAGGGTATATCATCAAACATCTAATTTGTGAATAGAATGTCCAAAGCACCAGTGATAGCATATAAAACTAAATCCTCCAAAAAAGATATTGAGTTTGACTTTTATAATTTCTTAAATATCTTATAAAATCATTAACCTTTTCTATATACTATTTGAATCACTTGAATTTTTATGTAACTCAATAAAACCTTAGATTTTTTATATATCATCAGGTAGTTTCTCTCAACCTAGATTTTTCTAGATTCATATTTAGGGACTATACTATATGTTAAAACATGATTTAAATTATTAGATACAACATGTTCATAAATGTCCTAATATGAAACACATATTATTTCAATAGACTAAGATGCATCAAAATTTAAATCTATAGCCTTATAAAAATTAGTTTTCTTCTTTACAAGAGACTTTTTAGTTTTTAAATTCTTTAATTAAACCTAATTCAGATCTTATTCTCAATCTATGAGCTAATTTTCAACCTCATTCATTATTTTTTCATTCTCATCCCCATTCCCTTTGAGAATAATTATCACTTTAATGTGATCATTTTCATTAAAAAAAAACTCATACTTCTTTATCTATATTAATCATGCTCACATCCTTCTTAGGATAATTGGATTCATTCATGATTTAATAATGTATATCAATGCAGACATTAGTATTTTTCATCAATAATTGTACAACAAAATTCATTTTTCCATCCTTTCCCACATATTGATTATGTTATTCTACATTTTTATTATCTCATTCCATGAATATGGAATCCCTTCTTGCCAAATCCTTTTCAAAATCCCAACACGATGAAGAAAAAATATCTACCAAATTAACTAGAAAACATATTTAATTTCTTCTCTATATTCCCTTTCTATGTTCATATATCTTCTTATTATATTTTAAATATATTCAATTTGACTCCTTCCATGGAATATCTTTATCAATTCCAAAATATTATCGACACTCTTCATTATTCTATATGATATTAAAAAAATGGAAAATATCTCCATACGTAAATGAATATAGTGGGAGCTTTACCTTATACATTTATTTTATGATTATCATATTCTTTTGTATAAAATAAAGATAATTTTTATGGGATTATAAAGGTTTTTTATTATTATAAAATACAGTATAGAAATCTACATCCTCTACCATAGTATTCATTTGGTTTGTCAATTCTTAAATCTATATCCTCTCATTCCTAAATCATGACGATAGTTTTTGGTCTCAATTATTAATTTAAAATTTTATAGTGAAACTCATTAAAATAAATATCTTCCAAATATTCATTAGCTAAATTTTTTGTCTAATATATTCATAAAAAATACCCATTATGTTTTTAACCATAGAATAATCTTCCATCATATCTCAAAATTCTCTAATTTGACTATCTCTTTCACCATGGTAAAATATTAAACTATAGTTTCAAATTCAACTAGTCTGGAATCTTCATAAAATTAATTATAAACATTAAATTGTAATTATTTGATATTTACATTTTCTTTTTTATGTATTATAATGATTTTTAACATGGATTTTAATATCTGAAAACCCATCACTTGGGTGTATTTTTCCTATTTGGGATGATAATAAAAATTCGTAAATTTCCAATCAATCTCAAGATTTCTATTTCATGAAAATTTGATATCCATATCTCTAATAATGGGTATAAGTACCACATTAACAGTATCACCATCTTCTAAACCATATTATAAAAGATAAAGTAGAATTAGATTTATCTATATTTGATACCTTTTCTAAATATAAAGGGAATAAATTTTTCATTAATTTTTCTCTAAACAACCATTACTACAATTGGAAATTGTTAAAACATAGAGGTTCTCATGGTTCTAATTCCACATATGTTAATTGAATAAATTTGTTTTCCATTGGGGGTGTGCTGAATTAGTGGTACTTATTTTCATAAATTATTTTAATTTAAGAATAATATTTCTCTGGCCTATTAGAGACATGATTCACTATTAATATAACTTCATATTATGTATATAAATATAAGAAATGTCAAAACATACATAAGAATTTTTAATATTATTATCCTCAATATGATATCCAAATCCTTTCCAGGATTATTTCAAGATCTAAAACATAGAAAATCACTAATATAATAGTAGTAACAATATAAGGGAAATGTAAATCCTTAAATATTATTAAAATTTTGAATGAACATTTGAAGTTAATGGTAGATAGCTTTATTGAAATTATAATATAGTAATTATTTAATGAAATTTGTTACACCAAAACCAATAACATTTGAATATTTATTCTATAATCATGGTTGAATCATATTTTCAATGTGAATATAAATTTCCTTACACAAAATATAAGATCTATTTCAGAATGAGTCTTAAAATTAATAACAAAAAATTTATATCTATATCTTCTCAATATCATTAGGATGGTTTATTCATGCATTAGGGAAGTCATTCTTGATGATATATCCTTTATTCCCAAAAATAATTACATGGATCAATAGAATTAGTACCAGCTTTGTTGGATCTATTATGAATAAATGGACAGAATTAAGGATAACCTATTGAAATCTCATTAATTCTTGGATAAAATATCATATAATTTTCTTCTTACAATTCTCAAGAACTATAGTTCACCTGATTTCTTCTTTTTATATTAAAAAATAAGTGAAAATATAAATACCATAAGAAAATATTGAAATATAACTTATTTTATTACTACATAGCACATCCCTATAGAAAATTATTGAAAATATTTAATTTTAAATCATCATATAACATTCCCTATAAAACTATAATATATTCTTCATTTAAATATCATTTCAATATCCTTGAATCTCATCATTAATAGCCGTTATCGATCAGGATATCCATATTTTGTAAGAATGAAACAAAAAAGGATTATATCTTATATTTTTACCATTTTTTTATTTTTCACATAGTAATCGATTGATGTATATCCTTAAATTTAACTCATATCTTGGTTTACTCACAAATATTAAGCTCTGAAAAATTACCAAAAACTCATGTATTTAAACACATTAATGTGAAATTACTCTTATATATATCGTCAAATGAATGATACACACCAAATATATCCTCATACTTACTTGAGAATCACTCATATGTAGTTGGGAATTTTATATTTTCTATAAATCCAAATTTCAAACAACTTTCATAGTTATTTCCATAATCATAAATCCAACTCTAAATATCTTAAAAAGACAACATAAATATTTAATAACATCTTCTAGGGACTCTAATATATTGTTCAATACAAATAATACTCTATCAAAAATTCAAGGGTCACTTAAACCTCTATATGGGTTAATAAATTCTTCACTAAGAAGATCATTGAGGTAATTGAAATACATCTAGGGGAAAATTTAGTTGATGTGAATTTTATGAAACACCATGTTGATTACTAGGGCATCAAACTCAATTTTAAAATGAAGTATTTCATGAATATATTAATGATTGGGCGATATACCTCAATTATTATGGTATAAATTAAGGGAAATGACCACCCTTTGATGGTTGTGAATGTTTACCATGGAGGTACCTCAATTTGGGTTCTCAAACATGATTCATGTAAAGGTGTAAATGATCATGATCATTGGTATCCCTCTAAGGTAGCTCAATCATAGAAACATATGGGTACATGATTTAATGTGATACCAAATCCATGTATAGGAGGAGAAAATTTTATTATAATGGATAAAGGATCTAATTTTTTTAAAATAGAAGTTAATGCCCCCTTTCACATTAATTTTATGAAAATATATTTATGGCCATTATATATTTAGGCATTCCATATTCTATTAGGATGTTGTTTTTTTGTATCATAACATACAAAGTGTAATTTTATATTAAGTTTTTTAAAATTTATTCTATTAAAACTTAATTTTAGGGAGGGATGATGTTACTATATTAGATCTAATGTTGTTATTGAATTGGTAGAGGAACATACTCATGTATCATTCCATCACATGATCTCTTGAGATAATAATTGATTTGGGATTTTGATTTCACCAATTTATTTCCTTACCCATGTATTCAATATTTTCAAATGAAAATATTGTTTTCACAATAACTAATTTTTATGTATTAGAGTTTATACAACCATGATAGTAGCCATAGAAACATATGTATAATGAATCACAAAAAATTAATTTTGTGTTTTCAAGGTATTGATATCTATTAAACCATCTCAATAATGAATGGGGATCACAATACATATTCTATCATTGGTATTATATGTGTATTTTATTCTAAAATAATCGTAAACAAATAATTGATCAGTATTGTATCATAATTAATAATGCATAATTAGTTAATCTATTTTGTATAAAGTGGAATTTAAATAATTATAAAACATTCTTTAATGTTATGAAAAAAAATCCGAAAATTAATTATTTCATTGTAAACAAGTAATAATATCATTATTTTTAATTTAAACTACCCAAAAAAATCAAACACACATCAATCTCATTTATTAACTATCAATTAAAATAGTTATAAAATATTCCTTAATTTTTTTTCAAAAACTCTTTTTCCTAAAATTTTAGAAGCTCAAAATGACGTGGTCTATTACATCATCCACACCATTAAATTATTTTACCATAGGTATTTCACATAATAATATTTGATAAGAAATCAATCAAATGAAAATGAAAAAACACATAAAATAAAAAACTCCACATGAAACTTAAATAACTATAAATCCAAACATTATAAATAGATGGAATTTTCTCCACCCTAAAAACATTTCATTCACTCCCAAAATAAGAATCATAATAAAAAATAGTCAAACCTATTTTTGTGTTAGATAACATATCAAAATGTTAACCAAACCAATGTTAAATCATCAATAAGAAGAATCACTTAATAAATAAATAATTTAAAGAACCAAATATTTTACACTTGAAACTCCTCATTGAATAACATAATCATGGAAACATAAATAATACCTAGTATATAAAACATTTAAAAAATAAAATTACTAAAATATTATAAAATAAAAATTATATCCTATAATATTAGGGTGTTTACTCATTTTGGGGACCAAGAATCGTATACCTCACAAAACACTTTTTTTAACTATGAGATTTAGTTTTATCCAAATAAAATAGAAATAAATTTCTCTAATAATAAAAATGAAATATTGTTTTCAATATTAAAAAAAACATTTCTTTTTAAAGTATATTTAATCACAAAAAATTAATTATTTAACCTAAATGGTTTTTTGGAAAATATAATTTTTTAAAGAAGTTTTTTTTCATGAATAATCATATAGAAATTTGCATTCAAATAGAAAATGAAGATTAAAATAAAACTGAACTAACCACATTAACGAACCCATAAACTAGAATAAAAGTTAACTCCTAATATAAAATATACAAGTATAAAAATGAACTCATGACCCCTATCAAGTTTTTATTTCACTTAAATAAGTTGTTTAGATTAAGATATGTAACTTATTTGGTTATGAATTAATTTATTTAAGTTGAATAATTTTTTCTTAATTATTTTATCAAATAAAAAATTCAGATTATAATATATGAAAATTAACAAAAATCATTTTAATAAAAATTGTAGTGAGTCAAAAAATATTTAAGTAAATAAACACACACACACATTAATATTTTCCTATATTAGTAAAAATATTTTAAAACACTTTTAAATAATTATATTAATAAAATACTACATTCACACTAATATATATTTTAAAATTATATTTTTATAATCTTCCCATTAAAATTTACATTTTATATCCATTATTACATAATAAAACATAAAAAACAAGAGAAAATTTTTATTATTTTTACATATTTTTTAAATCCATACATAATATAAATGGAAACATTTTCAACCAATAAAACCACAAAATTTATTCTGTAATTTACATGTAGAAGATCAAAATCAAAATACCAAAATGTGTAATAATATAAGAAAATTATGTACAAAATAATTAAATGAAAATAATTTAACAAAATCATAATAATTTATCTCAAATTTAAAATAGATTTGGGAAAATGAAAATCATAAAAAATATTAATATCTCAATAGAAATTCTGTAAAACCAATTATTTACAATAAGAAGAATCAAATAAAGAAAAAACATAAAAACCCATTATATGATACGTGGATTGTGTTCCCTATCTGTTTCCCAATAACATTACCCCTTAAAATTGGCATTCATTCACATTAATTTATTCAAATATCGAGTGAAATAGAGAAAGAAGGGTAAATAAAATTTAAAATTAAAATCATATATTTCTAATTTCCCTTTGTAACTCAATGTTCAATATTAAAGGATTTTATTTGGAAACTATTCATATCAATATTCTTGACTTCCAATAACACAATTTAATATCTACCTAGAGTCCCCAAATAACATAAAACCAAAGCCCTCTTTCATCCCATTTTTTCTTGAACCAACTCGGGATATCTTAAATTTGAGTACTAACGTGTCTTGTGTAAAGGATAGAAATTTTTTCTAGACTCCAATGGGAAGGAAACTATTTCTTGGGATTACAATTCATTTTAGTGTGATTTAATTACCCTAATGAAACAATAAAAACAATGGATTTCCACTCATAATTATGTCATGAAAAAAAAATTATATTAGATGATCAAAAATCCAAAAGAAATTCCTCATTAATGAAAAACAAAAATTCATGTAAATATAAAATATAATTAAAGAATTTGAATATTTTATGATATAATTATTAATAAAAAAGAAGTTAATTAATTGACATATAATAATTCATAAGTTAATTAAATACCATAAAAATCAAACAATACCACTAATCCAACTCCACGTGATAAGAAAAATAAATATTTACTTTTAACATAAAAAATTTTAAATAAATTACCTAAGATTAACTACCATAACTATGTGGGGCTAGAATAAAAACTAAAATATAAATAGGTTTGAAAAAACAATCCAAGTATGAAACCTCCAGACAACCTATGCATAATACTTTTGAAGATAAATCATTTTAATAAATTTTTGAAAAGTACAAAAAATCACAATAATTGAAATAAATAAAAATGATCCATTACTTAAATATATTTAAAACAATATAAGAATCAAAAATTTATTTTCAGATATAATTCAATTGAAAAAACATCATGGAGTTGATTCTTAACAATAAGAACTATGGAAAAATTATCTCTGAAAAGTTACTTTTAAAAACAATTTTAGGTGGTTTTAAAACCATTAGAGAATGAATAGAAAAAGGCATAAATTTCACTATATAAAGGCACCAAAAGTTTTAAAAACACACATCACGTTGCCTAATAGATTATTTGAAGTAACATCCCCCCAGGTCATAGAATAGTAACTAAAGGTAAATTAAAATAATATTAACTTGATAAAGGAATAAAAATTTAAAGAAAAAATAAAAAATATAAACTCATGATAAAGGAAATATAGTGAAATATAAATAGAAGTCACATTAGATAAGTATAAAGATAAAAGTAATTGATATCATTGGAATTTTCCTAAGTAAATTAAGTCAAGGCATCCAAGAATCCTCATTCTCTCAATGATCGATCACTCTTATCCAACTATAACATTCCATATACCTTCCCGTTAATGACATGTTAACATGAACTATATAAAATGAAAAATGTAATTATATAAATATCATAGTAATATTTTGTTAATGTTATATAATTGTCTAAATTCCATGTAATGTATAATCAATACATAATAACCGACATTTTTTAGCCTTCCTTGCCTAAGTATGCACGGTTCCCATGATCAGTCAAATGAAGGTCTTATATATCCACCATAAAATCATAAATAATTAATTCTAAAATACATATATAAATAACTTCATAAATCATAAAATTCAATACCTCTAAAAATACTCACATAAGTAGATCTTTTTTTCCTTTTAACGAATAATAAATCATAAGAAAAAAATACACCACCATAGATACATTGTAACTCATAAATTATGAACATCACCATCAAAATTAATCTAATAACAGGAGACTATCTATTTAATAAAAAATTTACAATATGAAAACCACTTTTTATAATGTTATAATAGGGAATTCGGACTCACCTTAATAAAACTAATTTTTCAACACATCTCTTGAAAATTAATCAAATTAATTTTCCCCAAAAACATTTTGAAACCCACCAATGTTTTATGAACATCACATGATCCTTTTATATGTATGTACCAAATAAAATTATTTATAAATCCTAAAAATATAATTCATTTAATTGATATCGAGTTTGGCACCCATTCAAAAACCAATATTTCCCAAAACATATGTTTCATATTAATTTAAATAATAATAAATAAAAAAGTATATTCAAAAAATTAAAAAATATTTTAAAAACATCATTAACGAATTTATACCAATAATTTTAGAGGTACATTTTATAATATAATAGTATATGAAGCATACATAATGAATCACACAATATATATTTATTAATAAGATCCTTGTGTGCATATAAAATAATAAAACAACCAAGTCTTTAAGGATGATTTTTTTTCATAGTTCCAGCTAACTAAAAAATATTTAACTCATCACCCTAGTGTTATTCCAATATTAATAGAAAATTATATGAAATATTCAATAATAAGAGATTAAATATATGAAAAAAAATATCTATTTTGAATTTAATTAAATCTTAGGAATGTAACTCATTGGCTGAGGAAAAAAATAATGTTTAATTTTTATAACTAAGATGAATCAATCCCCACAAACTAAGAACCATTGTGACCATTATTGATGGAGATATGGATGATATAATATTTTATGACATTTGGAGATACATATAAGATAATATAATAGAGATAGACATGATGGGAAAAATTATACATCAGGGTACATGTCTTCTACGATACACCCGCTATCCCAATTTAATTTTTTTTGGGTTTTTAAAATTTTTTCTCCTATTTTTTTATTTATAATAAATAATTTTTTTATTTATCCTTCCCATGAAAAACATAATTTTCCAACCACTCCATATTAATTTTAACTTTTCCCATTTATTTTTCATTTGCAATATGAAATGCAGATCACCTCTCCCCCACATGCATTTTTTTCATATTTGATGTTATGTACACCCCAAACATCATCTCCTCCCTCAATATTATTTATTATTTTATTTAAAAATAAATAATTAAAAATTTATTAATAATATTTTATTATGTTCGTTGATTTTATAAGAAATTGAAACAAAATACACAACCCTTAGTTGTAAATCTAGTGACCCCATTTTAATAGGTAAATACAATATCATTAAATATCTCACAATGTATAATCATGTAAAGACCCGTAAAATTCAAGGGAAATTTTTTTTCTTAATTTTTTTTGGGATTTTCCAAAAAACGCAGTTTTTGACGGCACCTGATTCCGAGGCCCGATGTGCCCGGAATCATTTTCCAAAATTTAGCTCGGGTACATTAAGTGAATGAACAAGCGGGTTTTCCTAACTTTTAGACCAATACTCGGAATCGAATTCCGAGGGCACCGATGGAATCGCAGTGCCGATAATTTCATAAGAAAACCTTTTCCGTAGATTCATATGCTCGGGTGAGGTTATTAATTATTTGGGTTAACTAGAGAATAAAATAAAATATTGTGCAACAGATTTTATTTTTATTCTAAGTAGTGTTAACCTAGGCATGGTGGTTGGAGTGGGACCCGCTGATATCATAACTTCTAGGAATGATATAAGTGAGGTGGGGCCCACACGATCCCCACCCCATTTATTTCCTTTTACCTCCCACATGAATTTAATTTAATAACACACCCGCACCCCCCTCTTTAATGCCAAGTCAACTCTCACGTTTAATTGGATTATTAAACGCCTCATTAATTGGTCAACGCTCGATAATTAAATCATGATATGTTTTTGGAGTGGGTACATATAGCCTCCTCAGCTCCTCGGGTCTAGCCGTCCCCTCCGTGTACGTCCCACCCAGTGTTCCACCTCCAGGTACCGACCATCTCCACAAGCCTCAACCACGATCAGCGTTTTCTGTCGTCTATATCTAACACAACGTAGTAAAGGCATATCCCGTGCAGGGGTGAGTATACGCTACTCAGTAGGGACCCTAAGACCCCCGAAGGTCTTCCAGAATCCACAAAGGATAATACACAAAGGAAAGATACAATCACGAAGTAACAACCAACACTACTTCGGTATATTCCCATACATATATCTAAGTCATCAATTCTTGTTCGGCTCCAACATCTGAGCCCAAGTTCGATCATGTACACATAGGAGTACAACCCAATCACCACAGGATAAGACAACCCAATCCACATAGGAAAGCAAGTCAATCATATCGAAGATAATGATTGAAAGTCAAGACTAAGCTCAGAACTTCTTTGTAAGGTGATAGAGATGATCTGATATAGCCACTGATTCATCTAAGATGGGACCCACGTAGGATACTAAACCAGTTAAGGTGTCGGACCCACATAGGATACAGACCAGCTACTCCACCAGACCCACGTAGGATAGCAAGAACAGAGTTAGACACTTCCACACCCACATAATATACAAGAACAGTAGTCATTGTCGGTGAACCCACGGAGGATTTCAGTACGGTCTTCATGGTTGCTGAACCCACATAAGATTTCAGTGTAGTCTTCATCGTCGTCGAACACATGGAGGATTTTAGTATGGACTTCATCGTTTCCAAACCCACATAGGATTTCAGTGCTGTCTTTATCACCGTTGAACCCATGAAGGATTTCAGTACTGTCTTCATCACTACCGAACCCACATAGGATTTCAATACAGTCTTCACAGTCGCAGCCAGCTCTAGGGTTCCTGCACACAGCATGCTCTTTTCTGGGAGGGTCTGCTCCATGAGCCAAAGGGGGTCGATACATCAATATACACGTAGTCTGGAGTTGATGTATCCCAAATTTCCGTCTTGACAGGAGGAACTCAACGTGACAGACGGCGCGTCAAATGGACGCCCGGTCTGAGAGTTATTGGCTTTTTCGTTCAAGGGGCGCAATTGGTTTTTAAGTCAAAACCATCCCAACCACACTCCAACTGCATCCAAACCTCGAGCGAAGTAATCCAAAAAGTCCGCCTCAAGAAGAGGAATCCAACAAAGTCGACGGCACGTCAATCGGACGTCCGGAGCTCATGTTATAAGCGTTTCCGCTCTGAGGGCCCGGTTGGTTTCGTGTTCGAACCCACTCGGCTGTACCCAAATTTCTCTGAAACCTTGAGTGTAATATACCAAAATGACCATATCATTCCATTGATTTCCAACCGATGCAGCGTGGCCCAACCGGTGTGGCCAGGCCCAGCCAGCGTGGCCCGGACCGGTGCGGCCTGTTGGCCCGGCACGGGCGCGCCCCGCACGGCTGGTGCTGGAAGGGCCGTTGCGGAAGGGGGAGCTGCCCCCCTTGATTGAAGTCGCGGACCCACATGGGGGATGCTCCCATCGGCTAGCGGAGGCAGTGCTAGGCACCGCGTCTCCCCCGGGTCCCGCGCGGCCGTGGGTCTGGTCGCCTGCAGTCGCGGCTTCAGCCGCGGCGGTCCCTTTTGATGGCGCACCGGGACGCCGCCGCCTCTGGGCGGTCGGCCGGTGCCGGCCACCGGTGAAGTCCGTGGGCCACCGGAGCCACTCTGGGGGTCCGTTATTTATCCCGTCTGCGCCTGGGGTCTCCTCGGGACCCGTAGATTACTGCAACAACCTCTAATCACTCAACGTCCCCATTTCATCTTCACCCAACATTCCGCGCATCAAGAACAGAGAATCAGTGGGTTCGGACTTGTTCTTTGGTCCGCACCCACCGCGTTAGGGGTTCAAAGACTTTCAACAATTTAATCATATGCCGAGGATATAATCCACATAAATTAAATTAAACCAAACCCCCTACCTTAAGGCATCATCGAACGAAGGTTCATCGCGGGAAATAATCGTCGTGGAAGGAGGTACCATAAGCGTCGTCGACGTAGCGGAGAAGAGAATCGTTGGCGTCGCGGTACACGGTGTCGCGTCATCGATCTCCGAGGATTTGGCATCTTTCTTGGTCCTTCTTCAGAGGTTGGAGTTCTTTATCAGCGACGGTGTTTTCTTCGCGTTCTTCAAGGAGGAAGATAAGGATTCCAAGACTTGAGCTCTCCTCTTCAAATCCTTCTCACACAACGAAACCAACATAATAAAATAAGGCTTTGCGTTATTTTATTTCTCATGCCAACAGTTTTTGAAATTCAAAATCAGATCACGATTTAATTATCGAGCATTGACCAATTAATGAGGCATTTAATAATCCAATTAAACGTGAGAGTTGACTTGGAATTTAAGAGGGGGTGCGAGTGAGTTACCAAATTAAATGCATGTGGGAGGTAAAAGGAAAAAAGGGGGTGGGGCTCATGTGGGCCCCACCTCACTAATATTCTACCTAGGAGTAGTTAGGAACAAGTGGGTCCCCCTCCAACCACCATGCCTAGGTTATCATTACTTAGAATTAAAATAAAATTGTAGCACAATATTTTATTTTTATTCTTTAGTTAACCTAATTAATTAATAACCTCACCCGAGCAAACACAACTCCAGAAAAGGTGTTCCTAAGAAATTATTGGCGTTGCGATTCCATCGGTGTCCTCAGATTCCGATTCCGAGCACCGGTTTAGAAGTTAGAAAAACTCGCTCGTTCTTTCTATGAATGTACCCGAGCTAAAATTCGGAAATTGATTCTGGGCACACCGGGCCTTGGAATCAGGTGCTGTCAGAAACTGTATTCTTGTAAAATCCCCAAGAAAATTAAGAAGAAGAAAAATTCCCTTTAATTTTACAGGTCTTTAAATTACTCCCACCTCTGTGATTTACATCCCCGTAAAGATACATCATAATCTAGGAGAACAAATGTGGGTACTTTGCATGCATTTAAGCCTCCCGCTCCCAAGTGATCTATTAGAGGTTCCCGTTCTTCCATATGATGCGCACTAGAGGTATCGACCGTCCACATAGGACCCGCTCTTGTCGATCCTCGATCTCCACCAGGACCTCCGCAAAAGTCGCCTCATCTTCAAAATCCAGCTCCCCATGGTCGATGATATTCATCAGGTCATCCATGTATCTCCTCAACTGAGATACGTGGAAGAAGTCATGCACCCGGTACAACTGAGGTGGTAGAGTCAAGAAAAAAGCCACCTCACCTATCATACTGAGGACCTGGAATGGTCCGATGAAGCACGGAGATAACTTGCCGCCTCGGCCAAATCTTTGTAATCCACGTCGAGGTGAGACCCGTAAGAAAACGTGGTCTCCATCCTCGAACTCTAGTGGTCTCCACCTTCTGTCAGCATAAGACTTCTTCCGGCTCTGAGCTATCCTCATCTACTCCTGGATGACCTGGACCTTCTCTGTCATGGCCTGGACCATCTCTAGTCCCACAAGTGCTAACTCCTCAGGGTCTGTCCAGCACAGAGGTGATCTGAAAGGTCAGTCGTACAATGCCTCGTATGGCTCCATTCCGATGGTGGAGTGGTAGCTGTTGTTGTACGCGAACTCCACCAAGGGTAGGTGGTCCTCCCATCCGTGACCAAAGTCGAGGAAACATACACAGAGCATGTCCTGGAGAGTCTGAATGGTCCTCTCCATCTGACCATCTGTCTGAGGGTGAAAGGCAGTGTTCAGACGTAGCTACGTCCTGAATTCCTCCTACAACCCCTTCCAAAGCCAGGAAGTAAAGCGAGCATCTCGATCGGAGACGATAGATGATGGAACACCATTAAGATGTATAATATTATAAACATAGAGATGTCCCAAGCTCTCAATTGAGCCTTTCTCTCTAATGGGTAAGAAGTGAGCCGACTTGGTGAGTCGGTCGACAATCACCCAAATGGAGTTATGACCTCTGGAAGTACATGGAAGTCCAGTTAGGAAATCCATAGATATCCTGTACCACATCCACTTTGGGACCTCCAAGGGCTGTACCAAGCCTGCTGGTACCTATTGCTCCACCTTCAACTGCTGACAGGTGAGGCATCGAGATATGAACTCACCTACAAACTTCTTCATACCCGGCCACCAGTGCTGTCATCTGAGATCCTGGAACATCTTCGCAACTCCTGGATGTACTACTAAAGTGGAAGTGTGAAACTCTCTCAGCACCTCCCCTTGTAAAGCAACCAGTACTATGGTACATCCTCTAAAAAGGACAACATGCCCTCCTCCTATAGAGAATCAATCAGGTGTCTATCCTGAGGATATCTCTACACACCGTGTCTCACAGTCAGTATCCCCATGCTGTGCCTCTCTGACCCGCTACAGTAGTGGAGGAGTGACTGTGAGTGACTGAATAAAGGTTTCACCATATCTATCCATGAAGAATATCTGAAAAGCGACTAGCTGCTCTGTCGCCTCCCTGAGTAACTGAATGCCTGTCCTCCTGCTGAGAGCATCGGCTACTAAGTTACCCTTTCAAGGAGTATAGACTATCTAAAAGTCATAGTCCTGGAGAAACTTGAGCCATCACCATTATCTCATATTCAGGTCCTTCTACGAGAAGATGTACCTGAGACTATGGTGGTCAGAGTAGACTGTAAAGAAGTCGCCCCTCAGATAGTGTCTCCACATCATCAGAGCGAAGACTACTGCTGCTAGCTCCAGGTCATGGGTAGCATAGTTCTGCTCATGCTGCCTCAATTGACGTGATCCATAGGCGATCACAGCCCACTCCTTCATTGGGACACATCCGAGTCTGGTCCCTGATGCATCGCAGTAGACTACGTACCCTACTCCCTCATCAGGTAGCCACAAGATAGGTGCACTGATCAATCTTTGTCTCAGCTCCTGGAAGCTCTACTGACATCTTTATGACCACACAAAGGGTTTCCCCTTCTTAGTCAAAGCTGAGAGTGGTGCCGCAAGTCTGGAGACGTCTGGCACAAGCCTCCGGTAGTACCCAGCTAGACCCAAGAAACTCCTTACCTCCGTCACGCTCCGGGGTGGCTCCCAAGCTAGCACTACCTCGATCTTCACAGGATCCACCGCAACTCCCGCCTCAGAGATGATGTGTCCCAAGAAGTGGACCTTACATCACAATAACTGACACTTTGAGAGCTTTCTATAAAGATGTTTCTCTCAGAGTGTGTCTAGTAGAACCCGCAAGTGGTAGGCGGGCTCCTCCTCAATGGTCGAGTATACCAATATGCCGTCGATGAAGACCATGACAAATCGATCGAGGAATGGCTGAAAGATCCTGTTCATGAGACCCATGAACACTGCTGGAGCGTTGGTTATGCCGAAAGGCATAACCAAAAACTCATAGTGGCCATACCAACATCTGAAGGCTGTCTTCTACACGTCCTCGTCTCGAACTCTGAGCTGATGATAGCCTGATCTAAGGTCTATCTTCAAGAACAACCGTGCCCCCTTGAGCTGATCAAAGAGGTCGTTAATCTTCGGTAGCAGATACTTGTTCCTCATGGTCACCTGGTTCAGGTGATGATAATCGACACACAGTCGCATGCTCCCGTCCGCCTTCTTGGTGAACAATATCGAGGAAGCCCAGGGTGAAACACTGGGGCAGATGAAGCCCTTTCTCTGAAAGTCCTCCAACTGTACCTGTAGCTCTTGAAGCTCAGTGGGGGACATCCGATATGATGGAGTGGATATCGGGGCTATCCCGGGGTACAGGTCAATATAGAAGTCTACCTCTCTGCGAGGAGGTAGTCCTGGGACGTCATCGGGGAAAACGTCCGCATACTGATCCACCCCTATAGGAAAATTAAGACTTCGCACATCAACTGCTCCTAGGATAAGGCTAGCCAACTGATGATTGATGGGATATCCTCTCCTCTGCCTGAGTCCATCTTGTATTGCAAAGGCTCCCTTCTCGCCAATGAAGGTGAACCTGCTCCCATAGGTACGAACACACCGCACCTTGCGCCTAATACAGTCGATCTGAGCATAGACTGTGGATATCCAATCCATGCCCAAGATGATGTTGTAAGGCCTCGATGCCACTACCAGAAGATCCCAGCCGTAGCTCTCGCCTCCTAGAGTAAGCTCACACTACCAGCACCAGTGCGTAATAATGAAGTATTCTCCCATAGGAGTCTCTAGACATAAGGATTGAGACAACGACTCCGTCGGAATCTCCGAGCTCTGAACAAGGGCAGCGGCAATAAAATAATGACTCGCTCATGAGTCTATAAGAACTGCAGCAAGGGTGGAGTAGACACATATAGTACCTCGAATTATCTCTGGTGCACTGTGGTCATAGGCCTCCGCTGCCTAAAGTTGTTCCTGTCTCTTCACGCCAGCTCCCTATGGTTGGGGTAGACCTCCAGGTGGTGGTGGTGGTAAAGCCTCAAAGCGTTGCCCACCACCTGCTGCTCAGCCATCTCCCCTGCCTCGTCCGACTGCTCTTGGCGGACCTCCACGGTCGACCCTCTGCCTCTACCTGGGTGGCCCCTCAACCATTTGCTTCTCCTCTGCACGGTGGGTCGGGTAGTCACGAGCCATGTGGCCCTGCTCGCCGCATGCGTAGAACTGCCTTCTCCTCGGAAGGTTGGCTTTGCGTTCTAAGCCCCACACCTCCGAGCCAGTGTCCTGAGGTCATCTTCCTGATGGCCCGGTCTGCCTAGACCCCTGTGACATCCATTGACAGCCAGCGACAGATGACTCTGCTACGTGCCGCCCTACGGTTGGTCTCGCTGCTGGTGTAGGCTCAGCAAGAAAGCTCTCAATGAGGAGGGCTCACTCCAGTACTCTTGCCTGTGTCGGAATGCTGAGGGAGATCCCTGATGCTCTGATCTCACGACTCAGTCCCTGCTCGAAGGTTCGGGCCCAGAAGAATGGGTCTCGTACCATGTCTGTCGAATAGCACGAGAGATCAGTAAATCTCGTCGAGTAATGGGAAACGGTCATGCTACCCTACCGCAACTGTAGTAGTTCTTGAATGTGCACCACACGGAGGGTGTCTAGGATGAACACTGAGCGGATGAGGCTCTCAAAGTCCGTACAGAGGAGAGATGCCTCATCGTGTACCAGGAACATCATGCTCCACCATCTGCCTTCTGCTGCGTGCAGGAGGCTCGTTGTGAGGATCACCATGAGGTCGGCTGGTGTCCCTACTAACCTGAAAACTCGTACAAACCGCCTCCAACCAATCCTCGGCTGCCTGAGGGTCCGTCTCCCCGCAGAACCTGGGCAGTCTCTGACGCTGAATCTCATGCGGTGCACTAAAGCGACGTGCACTACCAGCGGCTAGGTCTGGTAGCATCGGTGGGTCGGTGGGTAGAGGTATCGTTGGTGCCTCCATTGTCAAAGGGCCCTACACCAAGGCCTCATTGCTCGGTGGGCTGTCGTCTCACTCAAAGCACAGAACCCTAGCTGGCTGCTGACGTGGGGCCATCCTGAAAAGAAACAGGTGCGCCACGGTCAAAATAGTATACCTAGTGTGCTGACACAAAGTAATAAAAAATAAATCTTTTGAAACACACATGCAATCAATGTTTTCGTGCATTGAGTCGGAAATCAGAAGTCAGGGTCCTGGTGTACGGATACGTCGGCCACTGCACCAACACTGGACTCCCTGTACTGATAACCACACTCAATACCCTTAACACTATTGCATCACATAGAAGAAAGATCAGAGTCCAGAGTTCTACGGTATAACCGAACTCCTCTGATACCAATTTGTCACGACCCGTCCTCGGGACTCGTGCCATGACTACCGCAAGCCCACCTCCCATAGACCAGGGGCTGGAGACTAGCACCAAGGCATAAATCCCGACAAAAAAAGGGGTAGTCATTGCCTTTATAAAGTAAACAAACACCACAGAGTAAGAAAGCAGAATTAAACACTATGTAAAATTGGGTACAATAGTAGTGCAGAAAAGTAAGTGGTCCAGAATACAAACCCAAACTGAATGTAATGTACAACTGGAAAGAAAGTAAAACAACTGAAAGTAAAGTAGCAACGTCGAGCCATCCACTGGGAGTCCCACCTGAAGGGTGGATACAGATAGCCTCCTCAGCTCCTCGGTTCTAGCTGTCCGCTCCATGTACGTCCTGCCCAGTGTTCCACCTCCAGGTACCGACCAGCTCCCCAAGCCTCAACCACGATCAGCGATGTCCTTCGTCTGCATCCAACACAACATAGTGCGGGCATAGCCCGTGCATGGGTGAGTATACTCTACTCAGTAGGGACCCCGAGACCCCCTAATGTCTCCCAGAATCCATAAAGGATAATCCAAAAAGGAAAGATACAATCACAAAGTAACAACCAACACTACTTAGGAATATTCCCATACATATACCTAAGTCATCAATTCTCATTCGGCTCCAACATCCGAGCCCAAGTTCGATCACGTCCACATACGAGTACAACCCAATCCACAGAGGATAACACAACCCAATACACATAGGAAAGCAAGTCAATCATATCGAAGATAATGATTGAAAGTCAAGACTCAGCTCACACATGTATACTTCTTCGTAAGGTGATAGAGATGATCAGATATAGCCACTGATTCATCTAAGTTGGGACCCACGTAGGATACAAAACCAGCTAAGCTGTCGGACCCACATAGGATATAGACCATCTACTCTATCAGACCCACGTAGGATAGCAAGAACAGAGTCAGACACTTCCAGAACCACGTAAGATAGAATAACAGTTGTCATTGCCATTGAATCCATGGAGGATTTCAGTACGGTCTTCATCGTTGTCGAACACACATAGGATTTCAGTGCAGTCTTCATCACCATCGAACCCATGGAGGATTTCAGTACGGTCTTCATCGCTGCCGAACCCACAAAAGATTTCGGTGCAGTCTTCATCGTCGTCGAACCCACAGAGGATTTCAGTATGGTCTTCATCGCTACTGAACCCACATAGGATTTCAGTGCAGTCTTCACAGTCGTCGCCAGCTCTAGGGTTCCCGCACACAACATGATCTTTTCTGGGAGGGTCCGCTCCACGATCCAAAGGGGGTTGATATATCAACTGACACGTAGTCCGGAGTTGATGTATCCCAAAGTTCTGTCCTGACAAGAGGAACTCAATGTGACCGATGGCACGTCAAACAGACGCCCGGTCTGAGAGTTATTGCCTTTTTCGTTCCAGGGGCCCGGTTGGTTTTAAGTCAAAACCAACCCGACCGCACTCCAACAACATCCAAACCTCGAGCGGTGTAAGCCCAAAGCTCCGTCTCAAGAAGAGGTGTAACACCCGAGACTTTTATGAGAAATATTTTTGTTTTTATAAATCATAAAAATAATCTTTCACTACACACAACACTGGCTTGGCTTGCTTTACACGCAATCGCGACCTTCCTCGATAGCTTGCATCATACGCAATACCGAGGTTCTCTAAACAATGATATGCTATTAAAATAATATTAAAACTAGCCGTTATGAATAGTAATAACAACCTTTTAAAATTTTATAAATTTAATTTTTCAAAATGGACGTCATTTTTGGATTCGGAATATCGAAATTAGCCTAGGGTGAAATTTTGGTATTTTTCTGAAAACATTCAATTTTTGATGAATAGTGAAACCACTAAGTGGTGGTTAAAAAAACTGAATTTTTCATAAAACGTAATTTTACCGCTTCTGTGAGTGGAATTTCAAAAATTCGAGAGACACGGTTCATGTTAGTATGTAAAATGTGGTTCAATGAGATTAAAATAATTTTTTGTGAATAGTAACTTTTTACTTTTATTTACCACGGTTAAAAGTAAATAGGGTAATTAAGGGTAAAAATGATATTATTAATACCCTAACGCATGTTCTAATTCTATTGGATAAGTGTAATTCGACCAAAAACAACCTTAGAAATAAAATATGACCATTTAGGCCCCCTTGGATTAGATTAGGACATTTATTATTAATTTATTTAAAGAAGGGTTAAAATAGTTAAAATCAATGTTTAATAAGTAAATAATTTTTAATATAAGGTTATACATAAGATAAATTCGACTATAAATATTCATTATAAATATAAAAATATTTCCTACATAATGGTATTTTATTTGTAATTTTTAGACATTAAATAATGTAATTTATTTATGACACAAAGATGATGCAGTAATTATCTTATTAATGAAATATTGACATAATTGATGTTATAAATACCAAAATAAATGTAATTTGAGACTTTTTATGAATTAAACTACTTTTCTAGGTTAATATGACATGTTATAATTGATTTAATTAACTTTTTTAGAACTACTCATTCTGTTATGATTTTCACAAAAATCAATTACTAAATAGTGTCAAAATTGACATAAAATAGTTTTTTAAAAGAATATTATATTATTAATTGTTATTTTATTTATAAAAATCTATGGTTCAGCCAAATGACTTAGATAAGGTTATATATATTAATAATAAACAACTTGTGGTTCTTTTGGCTTGTTATAGTAAGTTTATTAACCTTATAGTATAAGAACACAAGAAGACACGGTAAAAGTAAAATTATTTAACTTAATGCTAAATCTAAATGATAAGGTTAAAATAGGAACCTAAACTTGTCTAAAATTTATTGGATGAGAGTATTTCGACCAATCCCCATCTTTGATTCGAAATAAATCAATTTGGAGCTATTTAAAACCGAACTTGACTTTATAATAAAATAATATTTTTAGTTTTTTCAATGGAGACCCTCTCCTCCCTTATAAAAGGCCACCTCCTCCCCCTCTTCCTCACACCACTTTGAGCCTTCAAGCTCGGCCAACCCCTGGAACTGTCTCCTATCCACTTACCTAGAGACATCCTAGAGGTCCTGATCTTCTTCAAAGACCAATTTTAGTGCCCTAAAAGGAGGTCTCAAAGAAGCACTTCAAAGAGGAGGTAATGTCTGTTACCGATTCTTTCATCTTTATTTCTTCTTCCACTTCTTCTTCTTTAGTAGTTTCATTATGAAGTAATAACATAAGTATCAATCATATACTGATATGTTATTATAAGTATGAAACAACCCTATTTCACCATCTATCCATCATACGGAAAATGAAATCATCGCGCGTGCGTACGTACGGAATACCGTCTCCACGCCGTGGTGTAATCTATTTTCCACCGCCTTACTTGGATGGGTATAAAGGTGTAAATAATGACTATATATGATTATTGTAAAGTGATATTGATTCTGAAATAGTATACATACACTCCAATACAATTCCATGATCATGGGAATGATATCATCGCTTTCACATACGTACGGAATACCGTCTCCACGATGTGATGCGACTCATTCTACATGATCTTCATTTCATAATGATTATATAAATGAATTGAATGAATGAATATGATATATATTACACTAATAAAATTCTGGAAATGAGGTATCTATAACCTAAAGAGAGGAATAAGAATTTATTCGACAAAACACGAATAAGAACAAAAAGTAATAAACACCATAATAACATGTTGTAATGAAATATTACTAATAAAAAGCTAATAATATGACCATATATGATATCATAACAATAATTATGATTATGTAATAACTCAATAACATTATCTAAATCATTATACAGGAGGTTCAGACACTTACGAAGCAAATTAGACCTAAGTTAAGGGAAATATCACAATCTCATTTTTATCCGAGATTGTTTATACATTGAAATTACTGGGGTGTATTTTATCTTCCACATCCATGTTTCCTCAATATTTAATATTATTTCCATCCACATACAATTATTTAAATCCAATTTTACCCTTTGGTTAGTGTTTAGTAAAAGTTATGAAAGGAATCTTTTTTCGTCTTTCGTAAGAGGTACTTTTTGACTTTTCCGACAAAAGTACAAGAAGAATTTTTTTTAACTTATACAGCATGAATGGATTTTTAAAACATTATTTCAATGAAACATCCTTTACAAGTTTTCAAGTTTATTTTTAATCAAATTCTTTTAGTTTAAAATTGTATGACATGTTAAGAAAAGGAAAAATGTTTTTGAGGTAGAAATGATATTTTCCTCAAGAATGGAGTTCAAGTGTTTTATCAAAATTATTTTCCATCTAAGATAATAAAGGGTTCTGTTTTTTTCCCTATTTTTACATTGATTTGATTATGTTAATATGGAATTATTTTTATTATGTCCTTTTATTTTATATGTATTGTGTTATGATGGCATGATGTTTAAGATTCCCATTTTTATTACATGGGTTATGCAATGATGTATGATTTTTGATTTTGTGGAACACATAAGAATGGTATCATTATGAGATGGGTGAGACCTATATCTCCCTCCAATGCATTGGGTAAAGATTTTATATCTCATGAGATAGACATGGCTGGAATGGCAGGTTAAACCGGTTTAGTGAAACAGGACTAAAACGAGGAGTGAAATCGGTTCAGAAATGGACTTTGTCCACTAAGATAGTCTTGGAAACAAACCTTGACTAATAAGAAATGATTCTCTATGATTATGTGTGTATTACACATAGTTTCATGTTTTATGTTATGACTATTGGGATTACATTTCACTACTATGATTTATTCCATGTTATGAAATTATGATTTCTTTTGCAGGTTATGATTTCCAAAAGTTATGTTCTTATGTATATTATGTGATTGATATTTCTTTTGTTTACCCTTACTGAGAATTTGAGCTCACCCTTTTGTATGTTTTCTTTCTCCAGGACAGGAAGAAGGTTATTAAGTAAGATATGCCAAAAGAAACTATAGATTGATGAAATAAATGGGAGACAGTGTAGACACTTTATGAACCAGTTGTTTATGTTTCCCAGTTTCTAAAGACACTATACCTATACAGTCCTTTCCTGGTTTTGTTATATATTGTAATAAGTGTGCTTCAATTCTGATGTAATAACAATGTATGTAAAGTATGGGTCGTTATAGTTGGTATCAGAGGAAAGGTATAGTCAACCTTTGGAAACTAGGATGTAAACGCCTTAGTAAGAATCCTAAGGATAAGTCTAAGCATAGAACACAATATTAGTGTTTTAGAAATGGCCATGAATAACCTATGATAAGACCTTAAGTGTGAAATTTTATTCTTGATTATGTGGTTTTCCTATTATAATTAGTGTTTCTCACACTATTCTTCTTGGTTTTAGTCAATGGCTGGAACCTGAAGGAACCGTGTTAATGCGGAATGCAACGAGCAATGCAATTATTGTCCCCCTGAGCAACCAAACGTTATGGGAGATGGAATGAAAAATCTTGTATCCATGCTCACACAACTTTCTCAAGCTATGAATCATGCATGACTTCCAAACTAGCAAAGGAAGGAGCAACATTCTGTTGAATCCTTCATGAGACAACGTCCACCTTCATTCAGCGGGTCTACTGATCCATTAGTTGCTGAATAATGGATTAGTACTACTGAAAAGATATTTTCAGTTCTTCAATGTTCTGAACATGATAAAGTCATCTTAGCAGAGTATCGTTTAGAAGGTGATGCTGATCAATGGTGGAATCTTATCAAGAATATGAGGCAAAGAGAAGAAATTGAGTCCCTAGAATGGGATGAGTTCAAGAACATATTTTTCAATAAGTACTTCCCTTGTATTCTCCGAACAAAGATGGAGAAGGAGTTTCTTGAACTAAATCAAAAGGATGATGAATCTTTTGGTACCTATGAAGCAAATTTTACAAGACTTGCACAGTACGCTTCTGGTATTATTATCCAACCTGAGAGTAAGATCGATCAATTCTTTAGTGGCTTAAAACCATGTCATAGAAGGGTGTTAGCCATAAGGGACTTCAATAGTTACAAGGAAATCGTTCGATGTGATCTCAAAGTCGAGATGAAGAGGAGTAACCCATCAGTCATATGGGTTTGATAAGAAAAGGAAAATGGAATTCAAAGGAAAATCTAAAGAGCACACTGAGAAGAAGATGAGCTTTCCCTTATTATCAAAGTGTGGAAAGAAACATGGAGGGATTAGTCTTAAAGGGACAAGTAAATGTTTCAAATGTGGAAAGGAAGGTCATAGAAAATTTGAATGCCGCAATGATGGGAAGAAGATGTCTAATGATGCAAAAAAATGATGGGATACACAGAATGAACCTACTACACTTCAATGTTTCAAGTGCAAGGAGATGGAGAATTATGACAATCAATGCCCAAATCCAAGGGTTGATGATGATGGTCGACATCAACAAACTCTTAAGTCTAAAGACAAAGGAAAGTCACATGAAATTTCTATCAGCGATGTGGAGTATAATAACGATGTGGTGAAAGGTACACTTACCATCCAATCTAAAGTAGAAAATGTTTTATTTTATTCTGGATCCACCCACTCCTTTATTTATGAAGAATTTTCTAAGGATATCACCTTATTACCTCAACAATTTTATGTTGAGTTAGCTGTGACAACCCCTAATGGCACAACAGTCGCATCAAAAGTTTATAATTCTTCTCCGATTGAAGTTTGTGGGAAAGTGATTCCTGAAAATCTTGTGATCCTTCCTATATTGGAATTTTATGTGATTCTTGGCATGGATTGGATTTCTTTATATGGAGCTCATATCAATTTCCAAAGAAGGGAAGTCACATTTCATATCCAGATCAGTCTATGATCGTCTATCAATGCACTGATGAACATAACCTTCCATTAGAATTTTCTTCCATCTTATAGATCTTGATTCCACTAAATTAAGGTTATTTATCTCAAATGGTTGGTGAGAAACTCACGATTAAGAATATTCCCATTGTACGGGAGTTTGATGATTTTTTTCCAAAGGAATTACTGGGTCTTCCACCAAATCATGAAGTTGAGTTTTCAATAGAACTCGTACCGGGTGCTTTTCCTATTTCAAAGACACCTTATAGAATGGCCCCAATTGAGTTACAGGAATTGAAGAAGAAAATCCTAGTGAATCTTGATAAGGGGTCCATACGCCGAAGTGCGTCACCTTGGGGAGCACCTGTTTTGTTTGTTAAAAAGAAAGATGGATCAATGAGACTCTGCGTTGATTATCGAGAACTTAACAAGATCACTATCAAGAAAAAATATCCTCTCCCGCGTATTGATGACCTATTTGACCAAATATGTGGAGCTCAATACTTTTCCAAGACTGATCTTCATTCAGGGTATCATCAATTAAGGGTCAAAAGGGAGGATATACCAAAGACGGCTTTCCGTACAAGGTATGGACACTATGAATTTATAGTGATGCCATTTGTTCTTACTAATTCCCCTTCTATCTTCATGGATCTGATGAATAGAGTCTTTAGATTCTATCTTGATCAGTTTGTGGAAGTCTTTATAGACGATATTCTTGTCTATTCAAAGAGCAAGGAAGAACATGAAGATCACTTGAGAATTATATTGAAGACCTTGAGAAAGGAGAATCTTTATGCCAAATTTACCAAGTGTGAATTTTGGCTTCAAAAAGTTTTATATTTAGGTCACATAATCTCAAAAGTGGGGATATCTGTGGATCCAACAAAAACAGAGGTTATCGAAGGATGGTTGAGACCAACAATAGTAACTGAGATCTGAAGTTTTCTTGGTTTGGCTGGATATTATCGACGTTTTGTGAAAGATTTTTCACGATTATCTAATCCACACACCAAGTTGACTCAGAAAGGAGTTAAGTTTGTTTGGACGGAGGAATGTGAAGAGAATTTCAAGGAGTTGAAATGAAGGATATCCAGTGCACCTGTGCTCACACTTCCTTGTAGTGGAGAAAGGTTTGTGATCTACAGTGATGCATCCAAGAAGGGATTGGGGTGTGTTCGTATGAAAAATGATATGGTGATAGCTTATGCCTCACGACAATTGAAAATACATGAGCAAAATTACACAACTCATGATTTGGAGTTAGTTGCGGTAATCTTTTCATTAAAGATTTGGAGGAATTATCTTTATGGAGAAAGGTGTGACATTTATACTGATCATAAAAGTTTAAAGTATATTTTCAAACAAAAGAAGTTGAATATGCGCCAAAGAAGATGGTTGGAGCTGATTAAGAATTACGATTGCTCAATCCATTACCACCCTGGGAAAGTAAACAAGGTGGCAGATGTATTAAGTCGACAAGACCATTCCGGTTTATCCATGACGAGGATCACAAAAGATCCAATATTTATGGATTTACAAAGGATGGATCTTTGAATTATAATGAAAGGGGAAAAATCGTATCTTTCTCAAATGAATGTTCAACCATCTATACATGCGAAGATTAAAGAGGTACAGAAATAAGATGTTGAGTTACAAAAGAAGGTGAGAAATGTTCCTAAATTAAACCTTGATTGTGATGGGATAATAAAGTTCGGGAATTGGGTTTGTGGTCCTCCCATCCCCGAATTAAAGAAGGAGCTGCTGGATAAGGCTCAAAGTTCTTCATTATCTATTCATCCTGAAGCACGAAGATGTATAGGGACCTGAAAGAGTACTTCTGGTGGGATGGCATGAAAAGAGATGTTGCTGAATATGTCTCTCGATGCTTGGTTTTTCAGCAAGTTAAAGCTGAGAGATAGAAGTCTAAGGGGATGTTACAACCATTACCCTTACCCGAATGGAAATTGTAAAACATCACTATAGACTTTTTCACCGGACTTCATAAAACATCCAAAGGCAATAATTCTATATGGTTCATAGTTGATCGTCTTACAAAGTCTACACACTTTATCGCTATTAGAGAGGATTTCTCTCTGGATCAGCTTACCGGGATATATGTGAAGGAAGTGGTAGGATTGCATGGTGTACTACTTTCTATTATACTTGATCGGGATCTGAGGTTTACCTCAAAGTTTTGGCAAAGTCTTCAACATACTCTAGATACAGAGTTGAGTTTCAGCACTGCTTATCATCCTCAGACAGACAGTCAGTCTGAGAGAACAATTCAAACTCTAGAAGATATGTTGAGAGCTTGCTCTATGGATTTCAAAGGTGGTTGGGATCAACACCTACCTTTGGTGGAATTTTCTTATAGTAATAGCTTTCACTCCAGTATTCTGATGGCTCCTTATGAAGCTCTCTATGGAAAGAAATGCAGGACTCTAACTTGCTGGGATGAATTTGGGGAAAGAAAGCTATTAGGACCTGATCTCGTTGATGAAATGGAAAAAAAGGTCCGATCTATTCAACAACACATAAGAGAAGCTCAGAGTCGACAGAAAAGTTATGCTGATAACCGAAAAAAAGACCTAGAGTTTGAAGTGGGTGACAAAGTGTTTTTACGAATATCTCCCTGGAAGAGGGTCATGAGATTTGGAAAGAAGAGGAAGTTGAGCCCTAGATATATCGGTCCTTTCGAAATACTGGATCGTGTTGGGAAGGTAGCTTACCGATTGGCGCTTCCACCGAATCTCCCTCGAGTTCACGATGTGTTCCATGTATCTCTCCTTAGAAAGTACATACCTGATCCTTCACATGTAATTAGCTCAGAAGTTGTACCACTGGAGCAAGATCTTTCTTATGAAGGACAACCGATAGAGATTCTGGATCGTAGCGAAAAAGTCCTACGAAACAAGACCACTCGATTGTTGAAAGTTTTATGGAAAAACCACCAATTAGAATATGCTACATGGGAGCTTGAGGATACGATGAGGGAGAGTTATCCTCATCTGTTTGTCACAAAGTGACGAATTTCGAGGGAAAAATTCATTTTAAGGGGGGTAGAATGTAACACCCGAGACTTTTAAGAGAAATATTTTTTTTATAAATCATAAAAGGAATATTTCACTACACACAACACTAGATTGCCTTTCTTTACACGCAATCGTGACCTTCCTCAATAGCTTGGATCGTACGCAATACTGAGTTTCACTAAATAATGATATGCTATTACAATATTATTAAAACTTTCCATTATGAATAGTAATAACCACTTTTTGAAATTTTATAAATTTTATTTTTCAAAATGGACTTCATTTTTGGATTCAGAATATCGAAATTAACCTAGGGTGAAATTTTGGTATTTTTCTGAAAACATTGAATTTTTGAGGAATAGTGAAACCACTAAGTGGTAGTCAAAAAAACTGAATTTTTCATAAAACATAATTTTACCTCTTCTGTGAGTGGAATTTCAAAAATCCAAGATACACGGTTGATTTCAGTAAGTAAAATGTGGTTCAATGAGATTAAAATAATTTTTGGTGAATAGTAACTTTTTACTTTTATTTACCACGGTTAAAAGTAAATAGGGTAATTAAGGGTAAAAATGATATTATTATTACCCTAAAACATGTCCTAATTCTATTTGATAAGCGTAATTCGACCAAAAACAACCTTATAAATAAAATATGACCATTTAGGCCCTCTTGGATTAGGTTAGGACATTTATTATTAATTTATTTAAAGAAGGGTTAAAATAGTTAAAATCAAAGTTTAATAAGTAAGTAATTTTTATTATAAGGATATACATAAGATAAATTAGACTATAAAGATTCATTAGAAAGATAAAAAGATTTCATACATAATGGTATTTTATTTGTAATTTTTAGACATTAAATAATTTAATTTATTTATGACACAAAGTTGATACAGTAATTATCTTATTAATGAAATATTGACATAATTGATGTTATAAATACCAACATAAATGTAATTTGAGACTTTTTATGAATTACACTAATTTTATAGGTTAATATGACATTTTATTATTGATTTAATTAACTTTTTTTGAACTAATCATTATGTTATGATTTTCACAAAATTCAATTACTAAATAGTGTCAAAATTGACATAAAATAGTTTTTAAAACAAATATTATATTATTAATTGTTATTTTATTCCTAAAAATATATGGTTCGGCCAAATGACTTATATAATATTATATATATTAATAATAAACAACTTGGGGTTCGTTTGGATTGTTATAGTAAGTTTATTAACCTTATAGTATAAGAACACAAGAAGACACGGTAAAAGTAAATTATTTAACTTAATGTTAAATCTAAATGATAAAGTTAAAATAGGAACCTAAACTTGTCTAAATTCTATTTGATGAGAGGCTTTCGACCAATCCCCACCTAATCTACGAAATAAATCAATTTTGAGCTATTTAAAACCGAACATGACTTTATAATAAAATAATATTTTTAGTTTTTCCAAAGGAGCCCCTCTCCTCCCTTATAAAAGGGAACCTCCTCCCCCTCTTCCTCACACCACTTTGAGCCATCCATATCGGCCAATACCTACCAATTTCTCCTCTCCACTTCCCTAGAGACATCCTAGAGGTCCTGGTCTTCTTCAAAGACCAATTTTAGTGCCCTAAAAGGAGGTCTCAAAGAAGCACTTCAAAGAAGAAGTAATGTCTGTTACCGATTCTTTCATCTTTATTTCTTCTTCAACTTCTTCTTCTTTAGTTGTTTCATTATGAGGTAATAACATCAGTATCACCCATATACTGATATGTTATTATAAGTATGAAACAACCCTATTTCATTATCTATCCATCATACGGAAAATGAAATCACCGCGCGTGCGTACGTATGGAATACCGTCTCCACGCCGTGGTGTAATCTATCTTCCACCACCTTACTTGGATGGGTATAATGGTGTAAATAATGACTATATATGATTATTGTAAAGTGATATTGATTATGAAATAGTATACATACACTCCAACACAATTCCATGATCATGGGAACAAAATCATCGCTCGTGCGTACGTACGGAATACCATCTCCATGATGTGATGCGACTCGTTCTACATGATATTCATTACATAATGATTATATAAATGAATTGAATGAATTAATATGATATATATTACACTAATAACATTATGGAAATGAGTTATCTATAACCTAAAGAGAATAATAATAACTTATTCGACAAAACACGCATAAGAACAAAAAGTAATAAACACCCGAATAACAAGTTGTAATGAAATGTTACTAATAAGAAGCTAAGAATATGACCATATATGATATCATAACAATAAGTATGATTCTGGAATAATTCAATAACATTATTTAAATCATTATACAGGAAGTTCGGACACTTACAAAGCAAATCAGACCTAAGGTAAGGGAAATATCACAATCTCATTTTTATCCGAGATTGTTTAGACTTTGAAATTACTGGGGGGTATTTTATCATCCACATCCATGATTACTCAATATGTAATATTATTTCCATCCATCTAAAATTATTTACATCCAATTTTACCCTTCAGTGAGTTTTTAGTAAATGATATGAAATGAATCTTTTGTCGTCTTTCGTACGAGGTACTTTTTGACTTTTCAGACAAAAGTACGAGAAGAATGTTTGTTTATCTTATACGACATGAATGGATTTTTAAAACATTATTTACAAGAATCTTCCTTTACAAGTTTTCAAGTTTATTTTTATTCAATTTCTTTTAATTTAAAATTTTATGACATGTTAAGAAAGGAAAAATGTTTTTGAGGTAGAAAGGATATTTTCCTCAAGAATGGAGTTCAAGTGTTTTATCAAAATTATTTTCCATCTAAGATAATAAAGGGTTATATTTCTACCCCTATTTTTACATTTATTTGATTATTTTATGATGGAATTATTTTTATTATGTCCTTTTATTTTAAATGGATTATGTTATGATGGCATGATGTTTACGATTCCCATTTTTATTACATGGGTTATGCAATGATGTATGATTTTTGATTTTGTGGAACACATAAGAATGGTATCATTATGAGATGGGTGGGACCTATATCTCCCTCCAATGCATTGGTTAAAGATTTTATATCTCAAGAGATCGACATGGCTGGAATAGCAGTTTAAACCCGTTCAGTGAAACAGGACTGAAACGAGGAGTGAACTCGGTTCAGAAATGGTCTTTGTCCACTAAGATAGTCTTGGAAATAAGCCTTGACTAATTAGAAATTATTATCTATGATTATGTGTGTATGCCAAAAAAGTTTCATGTTTTATGTTATGACTATTGGGATTACATTTCACTACTATGATTTATTCCATGTTATGAAATTATGATTTCTTTTGCAGGTTAAGATTTCCAAAAGTTATGTTCTTATGTGTATGATGTGATTGATATTTCTTTTGTTTACCCTTACTGAGAATTTGATCTCACCCTTTTGTATGTTTTCTTTCCCCAGGTCAGGAAGAAGGTTATTAATTAAGATATTCCAAAAGTGAGTATAGATATGATGAAATAAATGTGAGACAGTGTAGACGCTTTATGAACCAGTTGTATATGTTTCCCAGTTTCTAAAGACACTATACCTATACGGTCCTTTCCTGATTTTGTTATATGTTGTAATAAGTGTGCTTCAATTCTGAAGTAATAACAATTTATGTAAAGTATGGGTCGTTGTAAGAGGAATCCAACAAAGTCGATGTCACGTCAATCGGACGTCCGGAGCTGAAGTTATATACGTTTCCGCTCCGAGGGACCGGTTGGTTTCGTGTTTGAACCAACCAGGCCGTACAAAAAGTTATCTGAAACCTTGACTTTAAAATATCAAAACAACCGCGTCATTCCAAGGATAGCCATGCAACTGACGGTTCATCGATCGGAGGTCTGTAGCCCAAGCTGTGGGCAAAAGAATGAACCTTCCCGGTTTAGGGGGTTTGGGGCCCGGACCGACCCGGACCGAGACCCCCTGGGTCGGCCCAAACCGGGTCAACCTAACCGGGTCCGGATCCGGCCCATTAGGGTGTTGCCCGGCCCAGCCAGCACGGCCTGGCCTGGCCTGGGTGGGCCGACCCGGTGCGGGCAGTCCGGCCTGGGCGGCCGGTTGGCCCGGCGCGGGCACGCCCCGCACGGCCGATGCTGGCAGTGTCATTGAGGAAAGGGGGGATTCCCCCCTTGATTGAAGTCATGGCCCCACATGGGGGCCGCTCCCTTCTGTCAGCGTACATGGCACTTGGCGCTGCATCTCCCCCGGGTCCCGCGCGGCCGCGGGACTGGTCGCCTGCCGCCGCCTCCAGCCACCGGTGAAGTCTGCGGGCCACTGGAGCCACTCCGGTGGTCCGTTCTTGCTCCCGTCTGTTCCTGGGGTCACCTCGGGACCCATAGATTACTGTGACAGACTCCAATCACTCAACGGCCTTGTTTCATCGTCACCCAACGTTCCGCGCATCAATAACAGAGAATCGGTGGTTTCAGACTTGTTCGTTGGTCCGCACCCACCGCGTTAGTGGTTCAATGACTTTCAACAATTTAATCATATGTCGAGGATATAATCCACATAAATTAAATTAATCCAAACCCCCTACATCAAGGCGTCATCGAACAAAGGTTCGTCGCGGGAAATAATTGCCGCAGAAAAAGGTACTGTAAGCTTCATCGACGTCTTGGAGAAGAGACTTGTTGGCGTCGCAGTACACGGTGTCACGTCGTCGATCTCTCAGGATTCGGCGTCCTTCATCATAGGCTGGCATTCTTCATCAGTGAAAGTGTGTTCCTCGCGTTCTTCAAGGAGGAAGATGAGGATTCCAAGACTTGATCTCTCCTCTTCAAATCCTTCTCGCACAACAAAACCAACATAATAAAATAAGGCTTTGCCTTATTTTATTTCTCATGCCAACTGTTTTTGAAATTCAAAATCAGATCACGATATAATTATTGAGCATTGACCAATTAATGAGGCATTTAATAATCCAATTAAACGCGAGAGTTGACTTGGCATTTAAGAGGGGGTGCGGGTGAGTTACCATATTAAATGCACATGGGGGGTAAAAGGAAATAAAGGGGGTGGGGCTCGTGTGGGCCCCACCTCACTAATATCCTACCTAGGAGTAGTTAGGAACTTGTGGGTCCCCCTCCAACCACCATGCCTAGGTTATCATTACTTATAATAAAAATAAAATTGTAGCACACTATTTTATTTTTATTCTTTAGTTAAACCAATTAATTAATAACCTCACCTGAGAAAACGCAACTCCGGAAAAGGTGTTCCTAAGAAATTATTGGCGTTGCGATTCCATCGGTGTCCTTGGATTCCAATTCCAAGCACCGGTTTAAAAGTTAGAAAAACCCGCTCGTTCGTTCAGTGAACGTACCTAAGCTAAACTTCAGAAATTGATTTCGGGCACACCGGGCCTCAGAATCAGGTGTCGTTAAAAACTACGTTCTTGTAAAATCTCAAATAAAATTTAGAAAAAAAATTTCCCTTGAATTTTACAGGTCTTTACATGGGGGTCGCGGTTTCTCAATCAGGAGCGTGACGGAGGTGCGGAGTTTCTTGGGGGCTAGCTGGGTACTACCGGAGATTTGTGCCATACTTTTCCAGAGTTGCGGCACCACTCTCAGCTTTGACGAAGAAGGGAAAACCCTTTGTGTGGTTAGAAATATGTTAGTAGAGCTTCCAGGAGATGAGACATAGATTGACCAGCACGCCTATATTGTGGCTACCAGAGGAGGGAGTAGGGTACGTAGTCTACTGTGATGCATCAGGGACCGGACTCAGATGTGTCCTGATGCAGGAGTGGACAGTGATCGCCTATGAATCATGTCAGTTGAGGTAGCATGAGCAGAACTACGCTACCCATGACCTGGAGTTAGCAGTAGTGGTCTTCACTCTGAAGATGTGGAGACACTATCTGATGGGTGAGCGCTTTACAGTCTACTCTGACCACCAGAGTCTTAGGTACATCTTCTCATAGAAGGACCTGAATCTGAGACAGCGGTGATGGCTTGAGTTCTTCCAGGACTATGACTTTGAGATAGTCTATACTCCTGGAAAGGGGAACGTAGTAGCTGATGCTCTCGGGAGGAGGACGTGCATTCAGCTACTCAGGGAGGTGACGAAGCAGCTAGCCGTTTTGCAGATATCATTCGTGGATAGAGATGAATCAGCCTTTCTTCAGTCACTCACAGTCACTCCTCCACTACTGCAGCGGGTCAAAGAGGCACAGCGTGGGGACACTGACTGTGAGACGCGTCGTGCGCAGATATCCTCAGGACAGGCACCTGATATATTCTCTATAGGAGGAGAGCATGACATCCTTTTTAGAGCACGTACCAAGATACCAGTTTCTTTAAAGGAGGAGGTGCTGAGAGAGTTTCACACTTCCCCTTTAGCGGCACATCCAGGAGTGTCGAAGATGTACCAGGATCTCAGACGACAGCACTGGTGGCCGGGTATGAAGAAGGTTGTGGCAGAGTTGGTTTCTCGAAGCCTCACTTGCCTGTAGGTGAAGGCAGAGGACCAGGTACCATCAGGCTTGGTATAGCCCTTGGAGGTCCCAGAGTGGAAGTGGGGTGAGATATCTATGGATTTTGTGACTGGACTTCCATGTACTTCCAGAGTTCATGACTCCATTTGGGTGATTATCGACCGACTCACCAAGTCGACTCACTTCTTACCCATTAGAGAGCAGGGATCAGTAGAGAGCTTGGGATGTCTCTACGTTCAAGAGATTGTACAGCTTCATGGTGTGCCATCATCTATCGTCTCTGATCGAGATGCTCTCTTTACTTCCTGGCTATGTAAGGGGTTGCAGGAGGCATTCGGGACACAGCTACATCTAAGCACCGCCTTTCACCCTCAAATGGATATTCAGACGGAGAGGACCATTCAGACTCTCGAGAACATGCTCCATGCATGTGTCCTCGACTTTGGTCGCAGCTGGGGGGACCCCCTACCCTTGGTGGAGTTCACGTACAACAACATCTACCACTCCACCATCAGGATAGCACCATACGAGGCATTGTGTGGCCGACCTGGCAGATCACCTCTGTGCTGGACAGAACCTAGAGAGTTAGCACTTGTGGGACCAGAGATGGTCCAATCCACGATAGAGAAGGTCCAGGTCATCCAGGAGCGGATGAGGACATCTCAGAGCCGACAGAAGTCTTATGCTGATAGGAGGTGGAGGACACTGGAGTTCGAGGATGGTGACCACGTCTTCTTGTGGGTCTGACCTCGATGTGGATTACAGAGATTTGGCCGAGGTGGAAAGTTATCTCCATGCTTCATCGGACCATTCCAGGTGATCAGCAGGATAGGCGAGGTGGATTATCTCCGGGCTCTACCACTTTAGTTGCACCGGGTGCACGACGTCTTCCACGTATCTCAGTTGAGGAGATACGTGCATGACCTGACACATATCATCGACCATGGGGAGCTGGACATTAATGATGGGGTGACTTTTGCGGAGGTCCCAGGGGAGATAGAGGATCGAAAAGAGTGGGTCCTATGTGGATGGCTGATACCTCTATTGCGCATCAGATGGCAGCATAGGAACCTCCAGGAGAGCACTTGGGAGCGGGAGGCTCAGATGCGTGCATAGTTCCCACATTTTTTCCCCTAGTTTATGATGTATCTTTATGGGGATGTAAATACTGGAGGTGGGAGTAATGTAAAGACCCGTAAAATTCAATGGAAATTTTTTTTCTTTATTTTCTTTGAGATTTTACAAGAACACAGTTTCTGACGGCACCTGATTCCAAGGCCTGGTGTGCCCGGAATCATTTTCCAAAGTTTATCTTAGGTACGTTCCGTGAACGAATGAGAGGGTTTTTCGAAATTTTGGATCGATGCTCGGAATCGAATTCCGAGGGCATTGATGGAATCGCAGCGCCGGTAATTTCTTAGGAACACTTTTTCCGGAGTTGCGTTTGCTCAGGTGAGTTTCTTAATTATTTGGGTTAACTAAAGAATAAAATAAAATATTGTGCAACAGAATTTATTTTTATTCTATGTAGTGTTAGCCTAGGAATTGTGGTTGGAGTGGGACCCGCTGATATCCTAAATCCTAGGAAAGATATTTGTGAGGTGGGGCCCACACGAGCCCCACTGCCTTTATT
Organism: Viscum album; assembly: GCA_963277665.1. Classification (NCBI taxonomy): domain Eukaryota; kingdom Viridiplantae; phylum Streptophyta; class Magnoliopsida; order Santalales; family Viscaceae; genus Viscum; species Viscum album. The sequence goes on from OY728164.1 coordinate 1,262,518,248, forward strand.
TCCATTTACCTCCCACGTGCATTTAATTTGGTAACTCACCTGCCCCCACCTCTTTAATTCCAAGTCTACTCTCGCGTTTAATTGGATTATTAAATGCCTCATTAATTGGTCAACGCTGGATAATTAAATCATGATCTGTTTTTGAATTTCAAAAATAGATGGCATGAGTAATAAAATAAGGCAATGCCTTATTTTATTATTATTGTTTCATTGTGCGAGACGGATTGGGAGAGGAATTTCTCAAATCCTTGAATCTTCATCTTCTTCGTTGGAGAACGCGAAGAATGATGAAGAACACCAGCCTCCGATGGAAGACGACAAAGAACGCCAGTTCCATAGAGATCGACAACGCGACGCCGTGTACCGCGATGCCGACGGTCCTCCTTCCGCGACTCCATCTTCCGCGATGTCCCTTCCCCGAGACGAACCTTCATTCAACAATGCTTGAGGAAGGGGTTTTTTTTGCCCATGAATTATTCCTTTGTCGTTCATCGTCCTTTATTTTTTGGGCCACCTGTTATCGTAATAACGGGAGGAGGTCAGACTGCACAAACATGGCCGACCCTCCTCCCCCTTTGATGATTTTCTTTTTTGTGGTTCAAAAGAAGGCGACGCGGTGCAACGGCACCGCGCAGAAACATAGGGAAATGTGGTGAAGATGCGAGGCACCGTCGCGCCGCTTCGTTGAGGCCAAACGAACCCGCGACCGAAGTCGGGCTGCAGTGAAGGCGCGCGGCACAGTCGCGCTGCGCCTTAGAACCACGAAGACACCACAGCTAGAGCGGGGCCGTAGTGGAGGGGCGCGACATCATCACGCCGCGCCGGGCAGACCAGGTCGCGGCTCGAAGCCGCGATGGTGCAAGGCGGGGCGGCTGGAACCGCTGACCGCTGGCACCTCAGAGGGGCGGGACGCTGATGATCCCACGGTAGCAGCACCAGCTGGCTGGACTAGTCCAGCCGGCTTCCAAGAAACCGGGGGTTGTAACCCCGGGCTGGCCGAAGGACCAGCCCCCCCACGTGGGGGCCGCGGTTTCTCAATAAGGGGGGCAGCGCGCCCCCTGTTCCGCTCAGCTCGGCGCTGGCCGAGCTGGACACACGGGCCGCGCCGACCGGGCCGGGCCGCACCCACCGGGAGGGGTCATGCCCTAATGGGATGGACCCAGATCCAGTTCGGGTCGACCCGGTTCGGGCCGACCCAGGGCGTCTCGGGCCCGGTCGGTCCGGGCCCAAAACTCCCTAAAACTAGACAGGTTCGTTCTTTTTCCCATATCATGGGCTACGAACCTCCAATCGACGCAACATTAGTTGCGATGTGATCCTTGGATCAAGGAGGTCGTTTTGATATATTACACTCAAGGTTTCGAAGAACTTTGGGTATAGACGGGTTAGTTCGAACCTGAAACCAACCGGGCCCACGGAGTGGAAACACTTATTACATGAGCTCCGGACGTCCAATTAACGTCCCCTAGACTTTTCTAGAATCCTCTCAGTGAGACAGATCTTTTGGATTACTCCTATAGAGGTTTGGATGCATTTGGAGAGCGGTCGGGTTGGTTTTAACTTAAAAACCAACCGGGCCCCTAGAACAAAAAAGCTAATAACTCTCAGATCGGGCGTCTGATTGATGCGCCGTCTATCACGTTGAGTTCCTCTTGTCAAGATGGAACTCTGAGATACATCAACTCCAGACTATGTGTCAGTTGATGTATCGACCCCTTGGATCATGGAGAGGACCCTCCTGGAATGAGCATGTTGTGTGCGGGAACTCTAGAGCTGGCTGCAACTACGACTACACTGAAATCCTCTGTGGGTTCGGCCGTGATGAAGACCGTACTGAAATCCTCTGTGGGTTCGACGGTGATGAAGACTGCACCGAAATCCTATATGGGTTTAGCAGCAATGAAGATCGTACTGAAATCCTCCGTGGGTTCGACGATGATGAAGACTGCACTGAAATCCTATGTGGGTTCGGCAGCGATGAAGACCGTACTGAAAATACTCCATGGGTTCGAAAGTGATGAAGACTGCACTGAAATCCTATGTGGGTTCAGCAGCGATGAAGACCGTACTGAAATCTTCTGTGGGTTCGACGACAATAAAGACTGCACTGAAATCCTCTGTGGGTTCGGAAACTTGGCTGGTTTAGTATCCTATGTGGGTCCCATCATAAATGAATCACTGGTTATATTTGATCATCTCTATCATATTCTGAAGAAGTATACCTGTGTGAGCTGAGTCTTGACTTCAATCAATATCTTCAATATGTTTGACTTACTATCCTGTGTGGTTTGGGTGGTACTCCTATGTGGACGTGATCGAACTTGGGCTCGGATATTGGAGCCAAACTGGAATTGATGACTTAGGTATATGTATGGGCATATACCTAAGTAGGGTAGGATGTTACTTCGTGATTGTATCTTTCCTTTCTGGATTACCCTTTGTGGATTCTGGGAGACCTTCGAGGGTCTCGGGGTCCCTACTGAGTAGTGTATACTCACCCCTGCACAGTCTATGCCCGCACTACGTTGTGTTGGATGCAGACGAAGGACATCACTGATCATGGTTGAGGCTTGTGGAGTAGGTCAGTACCTGGAGGTGGACCACTGGGCGGGACGTACACGGAGTAGATAGCTGAACCCAAGGAGATGAGGAGGATATCTGTACCCACCCTTCAGGTGGGACTCCCAGTGGATGGCTCAACGTTGCTACTTTACTTTCAGTAGTTGTACTTTCTTTTAGTTGTACTTTACTTTCAGTTTGGGTTTGTATTCTGGCCCATTTACTTTCCGCACTTACTTTTGTACCCAGTTTTACTTAGTGTTTACTTCTGCTGGCTAACTCTGTGGTGTTTGTTTACTTTATAAAGGCAATGGATTCCCCTTTTTGTCGGGATTTACGCCTTGCTGCTAGTCGCCAGCCCCTGGCCTATGGGAGGTGGGATTGGGGTAGTCACGACACGGGCCCCAAGGACGGGTCATGAAAAATCAAAAGTATAATTTGTTCATGAGAATATTTAAAATTAAAATATATGAAAGTTAAATTATTTTTTAAAAATAAACATATTTTTTGAATTATTAATTTAGAAATTATCATAAATTTGTTTTTTAGTATTTTCATTAATACCAATATTTAGCATAATAATAAAATATACTATTTTTTGAAATACTATGAATTTTCTAAAATTATAAGTATATTAGGATGAATTAGATATTTATGAGACCCTTTTACATTAAAAATTTGTATTTTTTAATTGAAATTATATATTTTAATATTTTCATTATATTTTACAAACTAATAATTGATATTTTAGATGTAAAGTAATCTTTTTCTTTAATGGAATTCTAATGTATTATAAATTAATTATATTAAAATAATATATTCACTCATATATAAATGGAATTAGAAAAATTTATTTAGAATTAACTATAATTAGGTACCAATTATCTATTATGTAACTCTTTATTTTTGTTCATAACAATTAGGTAACCTTAAGTATAAACTAGTCACCATAGAAAAATATAAAATAGTAAAAGTAATAATTTACCGGATAATGGTATAGAAACAAGATAAAAAAATTCTAGAAGAGAGTGGCTAAGGGACTTTAATACTTATGTAACTTTAAAATCAATTATTTTCAATTTTGGGATCCAATTTCAATGTTTAACATGTGATCCTTTTATATTAAGTTAAAATATTTATAAAAATTCCATTATCTCTAAATATAAAAGGGGCCTCTCACCACCCATTGAATACTTTTTGAATTATTTTTCATCCTAAAACTATGAAATATAGAATATACTATAATAATCATTCAACATTATAATATTATAATCAATATAGATGATCCCAATCCATTCTTTTACATGTTATCCACAAGGAGGACCCAAAAGATCCAAACATATGTTCAGTATTTTCATAAATATCTCTTTTTTTATCATTACGTTTTAAATTTATATTACCCAATATGATTTAGTTATTTTATTATTTATATCATATTCTTGGTTTTTATTATGTGTAAATAAATACTACTAACATTTTATAATTCCCTCAATAAAAATATAAATTTAATTTATGTGATTTGCACACTACCACCTCAACAACAAAATGGGTTTTAATTTCCTTCACCGCCTTATGGGGTTGAACATATGGAGGATATTAAATGATGATTATTATTTTTAATCTATAATTACTATTATAATAGGATAAATTTGAGATCCAACAGATGATATTATTAATAAATGATCATCATGAATTCATTTATTTAAAAAATGCATAATTAGATAACAATATTTATTGAAATTGTGTAATATTTTTGAATCCCCTAATTATTATAAAACAACCTTTATAATTTGGATATATAATACTAAAAAAACTAAATTAGACCATTATAATTCCTATAAAATTATATTATAACAAAACCAAAAAATATTTATTTATTAAATAAGAATATGTTCTAATTTGGGTCATTTCAACCTCCTTAATAAACACAATGATGAATTTATATCAGAATTTCTATTGGAAAATAATTACTCACATAATATGAAATATTTTTTGAAATATTTTTTTTTAATATGTATATTTTATATTAATATTTAATTTACTTATTAATTAAAAACACTTCGACCATCAAGAATCACCGAAACATGCATGTTATCAATTTCATATTCAAGGAAAACGACTAAAACAACCAAGAATGGAATATGAGACAACCAAAATAAATATAAAAAGTTACTGATAGTAATATTATAACCTCTCGATGAATATCATTGTAATGAAAATTAACATGTACACCACTATTATAAAACAAGTACCAACAGTCAAAACTATGAACAACTGATATGGAAAATAGGCTGATTTCAATTTGAGGATGATTATTTATGAGTAATATAAATTTTATTGTAATTAGTATGGTTTTTCATTAAATTTTTATGATAGATAAATTTTTTTTACATGAGGGTAAATTATGATTGGAATTTCAAGATATTATGTAAAGGGTTTTTTTCTTAAATTCTTCTCATTGGGACATGTTTTCTAACACAAATATAATCTCATTAATTTGGTGTATATACCAAACATTTATGAATTTTTATAATGAAATGTATTTATAAATGGTATTTAAAGATTAATTTTCCTTAATAAATTTTAGTATTTTTTGATTTAATTTTCACCCAATCTATATGTAGGGTTGTTTTATCTCAATTCTCAATTTTGTAACCCATGTTATATTCACCCCCAATTTTATTTTCGGTGGTCTGTACATTACAATTAATGGGATTTTCTCATATTAATCATGAAATTTAATAGATTGAAAAGGTAATTATTTTTATCCTTACCTAATATTAATTTGATTTAATTATTACCAAAACCAATGTAATACTGAATATTTTCCATGGTGGAAATAAATCCAATATTTTAATAAAGAAAAATTTTGTGTAGTTTCAATGATAATAAAAATAAATCAAGATACTTGAAAGTGGATGAGGTTGTGTAAAATATTTACCTAGGGTTTTTCATCCCCAAAATTGTTGGTCATACATTTACTTAATCATTATTCTGATACATGATGCGTGGGCCTTGGACTATACACCTGGAAAGACACTCTCATGGGATATGAGGAGGAATATCCAAACAGTATTAGTTAATGATGAAGAGGGACTGTTCCTACCATTTCCATGGTCCCAAAAAAATTAAACTAATTAATCCAATTACTATATTCCATGGATAAAAAAAATAAATTTCAATGTTCGCTTTCCATTATATTTATTTGAAAAGGGTACTTCCTATTATGTTGAAGAATAACTTATAGCATAAAATATGATTAAGGGATTCTTTCATAGATGTCCGCATTATTTGATTAAATGGGAATGTATTTTCTTACAATATTTATAATTATTTATGTATCCATATTTTTATTCATCTCGTTTTTCCTTAAAAAATGGTACGAACGGTCTTGATGAAACATTTTCTGAATGTATTGTACATAAAAAAGTGGTGGGTGGGGCTCAAAATTGTATATCCCCTTGATGAATCAATGTGTATCATGCTATAAAAACAAGGGTTGTGGTGTATTTATCTTCCCATATCAATATAGGGTCATTGATTATGTGCATAATAATATTTTTTAATAACATCAATTATGAATTCCATCAGTATGAGATCAATGATTATTGTTATTCTTGTTTTAATTTATTATCATGGATATAACATGCACTCTGTTTAACTAGATTATGTATTGATGTTGTTTAGTTATTCACACAACATCAATTATTACATGTTTATGTTATGATATCTTCCACTATATTCTACTCCTTAAATAAAATCAAATATCCCCAAATTTCTATTCATTTTTAGATGAAATATAAATGATAACTATGAATAATTGTCAAGGATTTTATGGAAGGGGTAATAATTTTCTCAAAATCTGTTCTTATTTATCTTATTTTTTCAAATGTAGTTTATGTGTATGTATAGTCATCCAAGAATAGAAACCTATTATATCCAATGGGAATATATTTATTATATAACAATAATTTCATATAAATATAGACAATGTTCATTTAGATTTAGGTTGGTTACATTTGTTATCTACGAAAGTATAGTAGGAACCATGGTGATAATATTTAGAGGTATCTTGTTAAATAGAACGTGTGCTATGAAAACATATCCAGATTTATATAGAACACTACATACAACATAATAGGAATTGTGTCTCACAGATAAATATCTTGAACTAATAATTTTTTTCCATTATAGACATATAGATTCTACTGGTAGTAATAGTAATTTTATCAACACCCATAGTTAATGTAGGGATGTTCCCCTTTAATAAGTCAGGATTCTAAAGTTTAGGATAATAATTCAATAACCATATTAGAGAATTGGACCAATGTTATTACAAAATAATATCACTCATATAGAGAAACCATTTGATTCACAACATGTTGTAACTATGTTGGGCAGATTCATGAGACCACAACCTCCATCATTTAGTGGAACTTCTAATCTTCTGGTAGATGAAAAGTAAATCATGTCCCTAGATAAGATATTTATCCCTTTAGTTTGCAGTGAAAATGTAGAGACCCATGCTTGACATACATGTACATTAAATTAATTTTACAGAATACTTAATACATAAGAAAAACAGATACCCACAGACTGTAGTAGTTAAGTGTCTTTGGAAACTCGGAACATAATCTTCTAATAATGGTGAAAAATCTTCAACTTCTCCAATAAATATCTCCCCTTTTTTTCTTACCTAAAACCATTCTTAATATACCGGGGAAAAGAAAACATAAAAAGGGTGAGCTCAAATTCTCATTAAGGTTAACATGAAGATCATAAAAACATCCATAAACATTTGAACGTAAAAACATGAACATAAAATCTAAACATCAAAATCTTGAGTAATGACATAAAACATGGCAGTACATAAGGAATAGATCATAAAGGAACATTTATCCTCATAAAGTATCTTGGGGATAAAAAATGTAATTATGTCAAACCATTAAGTACATGATATGATTTCTATAGTAGTTATGGCATTGCTTCCAAGACTATCATAGTTTTCAAAGTCCATTCCTGAAATGTGTTTACTTGCCGTTCCATCCCTATATTATTGAACTAGACTCACTTTCTATTATATCCATGTCTATATTATGAGATATAAATCTTTACCCAATGCATTGGATGGAGATATAGGTTCCAAACATCTCATCATCAAATCATTCTTTCTTATGCAACCAAATAAACATAAATAATTCATCATAACCCAAAGAATAATATAAGTTTCTTAAACATCATCCCATCATAAAATAATCCATATAAAACAAATGGATATCATTTTATCATAAGAAAAATTAAACCATGTAAATAATCGAGACATTATACTTGAAACATAAACTTACTATATTATTTCATCTTAGATGGAAAATATTTTTGATAAAACACTTGAAATGAATTCTTGAGGAAAATATCCTTTCTTTTTCAAAATCATTCTCTATTTTCAAAATTCCATTCAATTTTAAAAGAAAATAATTTTTTTGAAAATAACCATGAAATATTATAGAGGAAGCTTCATGTAAAGAAGGTGTTATTAAAACATAAATATCCATTCACTCCATATAAGTTAAAAAACATTCTTCTCGTATTTTTGCTGTAAAAGTCAAAAAGTACCTCGTATGGTAAAAAATGAAATATTACTTTCATACCTTGTGGTAAAATTCATAAAAGAGTAAAAATGACTTTAAACATATATGGAAGAACAGTAAACATTTTATGATTTTTTTTTGAGAAAACATGGACATGGATGATAAACATAACCCCATTAAATACTTACGAATAAACAATCTCAGATAAGAATGAGATTGGAATAAGTTTCCCTTACCTTATGTCCAATTTCTTACATATGTGTCTGCTACTAGTGTATAGTGGGTTTAAACATATTATTAACTTTTAATATACCCATAAAAATATTTATTATATCATATATGATTCACTAAGACTTTATATTTCTCGTTCATTTGTCAATTCCATGTTAAAGTAGTGTTTCGGGTAAAATTATTTCAGTCATCATATATGTTTTGACTTATAATTATTAATATGATTACTTATATAATGATTACTTAAATCCAGAATGTAAAACATGGTTTATATATCATATATATTCAATATATTAATATATATAATCGATCGATAAATGGGATGAAATAAACCGTTCATCGAGATGGTATGTCGTACGTACGCATGAACACCATTTTCATTTCCTTATTAAAGTAAATGACATATATATATAAAAATAAATCCATTAGAATTATTATTTCATATATCTCATAATTATTTATTATGTATACTTTATAATCAATCTTGAATAGTTGACATGGAGAATGAATCTCATTGCATCGTGGAGACAGTAATCCGTACGTACGTACGAGCTATAATATCGTTCCCATAATTATTTAATGGTATTGGAGTGGATGATATAATATATCAGAATTATTATTTTGTTATAATAATCATATATAGTTATTATTTCCACCATTTTACCTATCCAAGTAAGGTGGTGGTGGAAAAACCGATTACACCACAATGTGGTGACGGTAAGCCGTAAGTACACACACGTGGTGATTTTGTTTTCGTAGGATGGGTAGAAGGTGAAATAGGTTTTTTTCATATTTATAATTACATATTAGTATATTATCTATACTGATGTAATAACTTTATAATGAAACAACTAAATAAGAGTAAGTAGAAGATGAAATAAATTAGAAATAATCGGTAAAAGATATTACCTCTTTTTCGACGCGCCTCTTCAAAACATCTTCATAGGGCACTAAATTTGGCCTTTTGAGAATACCAGGACCTCTATTTTGTTTCTAAGGAAGTGGATAATGGAAATGGGCAGGGTTTTTCAAATCATGAAGGCTCAAAATTCTGTGAGGAGGAGAGGGAGGAGGTCCCCGTTTATAAGAGAGGATAGGGTCACTTTGGGAAACCTCTAAAATATTAATTTATAATAAACTCAAAACACACTGAAAAACCTCCAAAATGACTCAAATTAGAATATGAGATGATATAGGGTTGTAATATAATCATCCAATAAAATTTATACATGTTGGAAATTTAGTTTAAACCTTATCAACTTGATTTATCCTTATTTAATCTATTTAATTTTATTAGTGGTAATAATATTCTTAATTTTAAATTGTAATAAATACTTAATTATGTGTTTTTAATTGTAAATAATTAGATATATAATGACATTTTCGACCATATAATTTTCAATTTGTAATTTTTAAATATTTTTGTGATTTTTAAACAATTTAATAATACGTTATTTTTATAAAATATAAATACTGTCAATTGTGTCCATATTCATTTATTTGAAATTAAATAAAATCCACATATAGGTTATATTCAAAACAAAATATTTAATAGACACCTAAAATGTCATATTTATCTATAAAATTAGTGTATCTCATTAATTAGTTCATAAAATATTTATTTTAATATTTTAAAAACCATTTATTTGATATTTTAATCAATAAAATAATTTCTACATCACTATTGTGTCATCATTAATGATAATTATTTCATCCCAAAAAATAATAAATAAATTTAACTGATGTAGATAATTTTATTATATTTCTGGCGACTATTTATGTTCGAAGTTTTATGATGCTTATCACTAAATTAAAATTTTTACAGTTATAAGATATAAGAGAGTGACATGTTGTAACTTTCTTTGGTTTTAATAATAATTACATTATTTTAATTGTAAAAAGTAAATGAAATGAATCTATTCAAACCCTTAGGTGATATGGGTTTACTTTTATTCATCCAATAGAATTTTTTAAGGTGTTTGGATAATTTTATAATATTATTTTTACCCTTAATTTCCTGATTTACCTTTAACTTTGGTAAATAAAATTTTCCGTAATAACTATTCATAATGCCTAAAAATAAATTGTAGCCTATTAACATAATTTTGTCCTATTGGTTCCAAATATGGAATTAATTTTTTCAAATTCAAAACACAGAATTTGTAGTATTTAATTTAAAATTAATCTCGTTGTTGAGAAAATGGGTTTTAAAAGTTAAAACATTGTAAAAGGTTGAAATGTTTTTACCTATGAATTCAATGTAAAATTAATGATAATGACTTAAATTATATTAAATGGTAAAAATATATTCTATTTATACTTTAAACCCATTCAATATTATAATTTAACTATATAAATTATCTTTATGAAAAAAGATGTCTTCAATTAAAATTTTGCGTATTTTTACTATTCATCAAAATATGAAAGTTAACAGAAAAATATTAAAAAATTATCCAAAGTGAATTTATATATACTTATTGCAATAAATAAGTTTATTTTATCAAACTTAACTCATAAACATTTCAAAAACTAGATTTAAAGTGGGTGCGCCCTCAAAAGGCGGCAAAACTGCATTTTTTTAAAAATACTTATTTTACCCAAAAAATTATTTTATTCTTATACCATGTTATAGAATATGTGTAAGATGAATTATAATTTTATAAAATTCAAATTTTAGTTAATAATATTAATAATGTCTAGTTCCTAATAATATTATAACAATATATCATTGTTTAGTGAAAATCGGTATCACGTACAACACAAGCTTTTGAAGAAGGTCGGTCTTGCATGCAACACAAGACAAGAATAGTGTTTGGGTATACTACCAGATAATACATTTTTGCATATAGCGCAACCTAATCTTGGTGTAGCGTACAACACAAGACATCAAATAAAATAAAAATAATATTTCTCCTAAAATCTTGGGGTGTTACATTCTACCCCCCTTAAAAAGAATTTTTCCATCGAAATTCATTGGGGTTATAAATGGTTTACTAATTAAATGTTTTTTCATAGAAACCCACATCATAAAAAAGAATACTAAAACATAATTTTAAAAACTAAAGTATTAAATGTAATGGTTACCCAAAATAACTCATCACCGGGTTTCCACATAGAAGAACATAGGTAAAAATATTGATATGGAAGAGAAATCTAACCATTATGTTCTGATGAAGAGTGGTAGAGGACATGGCTATAAAAAATCCAAAAATCACAAATCCATAAATTTGTGATGATCTAAGGTGTCTCCAAATTCATTATATATGAGGTTACACGGAAAATATTTTTGTTTTTCAAGATTATTTCCCTAAAGTTGATGAATTTTTGCATAAGGATAAATAATTACTCGATTCCAGTGTAATATCATCATTGGTCATTCCATGAACAATTTCCACCTCATCTCTTATTTAAAGAAATGAAGTTGAATTTTTTCTTCTTGAAATGTCAGCATATCATGCGATATAATGATAGGGTATTCCATATTCTCAAAAAGTTATCAAAAGTTATTTAATATACATAAGTCCATCTATGGTGAGATTAACCGTATAACATTCCAAAAATAGACTTATTCTTCAACTATAATACCACTTAATAAAATAAATCTAATTTCTACTATCCAGGTACTTCCTTTAGGCTAGTGGTAGGTGATAAATGCCTCTCGCACTTCAGTTGAGTGTTTGATTCCCACATCCTTGTTTGACGTGATGGGTTGTCGTCCGTCTTACGAGTTGTTCTTTTTCAAAAATTATACTATTTTAGCATTTCAGAAATAATAGGAAAAAGTTATTGCCTTAAACAATACTATTTGATTTCAAACTTAATCAATTCCAATCTTTAGTCTTATCCAAAATTCTTTTGTTCAATCTCATAGTATAAAGAAAAATATTACTAGAGAGGTTATATACAAAGCATGTGATTACCATCATTTATCCCCCACATATCATAAGATATATCTTGTTGGTCATATTCCAAACATGTGTATACATTAATCATGTATTCTCTTGAAACATGAATTACCATAGAACCTTAGTGAAAACATGAATTCTATCAAAAGTTAATTATTTCCACATACCAAAATCCCAAAATTTCTATATACTCAAACCATGATGTCACTTTGTCCTTATATCAGTCACGATCTCATTAATAATATCCAAAATATTATTTTCTCCCTATCCCTTCATCATTCGCATATCATCTTCCTTCCAAAAATATTTCAATTACTTTTAATGGTTACTGGTACCATATAATTATTGAAAACCACAATGGACTATAGATATTCCAATATTCCATAATACCATAAAAGTACCTCTATAAAATTATTCTTGAATACCAATACATAAACACTTCGATCCATCCTCTTTAATGATTGGCATGGAATAGGTACTTATTTGATTTAGAAGTATCCTCTTAGGTAGGGGCATTGAGTTGGGTAATGCACGTGTTCTCCACATATAAGACAATGAACTCTATGACAGTCTGTCACTCTATGAACCTTTTCTCCACACAGATAACATATTCCCCACCATTTGATGTATTATTCAAGGTTCTTCTTTCCTTATTCTTGATATGTAGAAAGCTTCATCTTTCTTCCTCTATCTTCCTCTCTATGATAGCATGAATAAAAGTCCGTTTTCCTCTTATTTGATGAATTAGGAATACCACTAATGTTCACCTTATTAATCATATATCGTGATGACTGATTCAGCATAATCACAATATCTTTATCTCTAGGCATTATGTAATTTCGCTGCTCATAGTCACCAATTTGTCCATCTGATTCAATGTTAACTCAATTCCTTCTAGTTCCCTCCATTAACTAAAACCAGAAACCATTGTGTAAGAAACAGTTAAAATAACGATGAACCACATAATCATAAAAAGTCACATATATGATGTATAACCTATGACACCTTATTTAATATAGGGGAGCTTAGGTTCAACCTAGGTTATTCATGATCGTTAACATAATTCTAGGACTATAACCTATAATTATACTTAACCTTAGGAACATCCCTAGACATACCATAGAAATATTTATAGGGATCTCACTAAATATTTTTCATCCTAGTTTCCAAAGATTAACTAAACCTTCCCTCTGATACCAAATGCAGGGACCCAAGCTTGACGTACATGGAAATTACTTTAATTTTGTGGAATACTTAATACATAACAAAAACAGAAACCCAAGGATGGTAATAGTTTATTGTTTTTGGAAACTCGGAACATAATCTTCTAATTATGGTGAAAGATCTTATACATCTCCTATAAAGATATTCCCATTTTGTTTTCTTATATGAAACCATTATTTATATCCTGGGGATAAGAAAACACAACAAGGGTGAGCTCAAATTCTCAGTAAGGGTAAACATGGAGAACATAAAACAATCCATAAATATTTGAACATAAAAACATGAGCATAAAATCTAAACATCAATATCCCAAGTAATGAAATAAAACATGGCAGTATATAAGGCATAGATCATAAAGGAACATTTATCCTGATAAAGTATCTTGGGGATAAAACATGAAATTGTGGAAAACCCTTAATAACATGATATTATTTCCATATTAGCCAAGGAATTACTGCCAAGACCATCATAGTGGACAAAGTCCATTCATGAACTGGGTTTACTTGCCGTTCCATCCCTGTATTATTGAACCAGATTAACTTTTTATTCTAGCCATGTCTATCTCAAGATATAAAAATCTTTACCCAATGCACTTGAGGGAGATATAGGTCCCACCCATCTCATAATGAAATCATTCTTTTGTGTGCCACAAAAAAATATAAATCATTCATCATAACCCAAAGAATAATATGGGTTTCAAAAACATCATCACATCAAAACATAATCCATATAAAACAAATGTAGATAATTTCATCATAAGAAAAATAAAACCATGTAAATAATAGATACATTATATTTGTAAAATAAACATTCTAAATAATTTTATCTTAGATGGAAAATAGTTAAGATAAAATACTTGAAATGAATTCTTGAAAACAAATGTCCTTTATTTTTCAAAATAATTTTCTATTATAAAAATTTTATTAAATTTTAAAAGAAAATAATTTTGTTGAAATAAACCTAAAATCTTGTAGAGGAATCTTCATGGAATGAAGTTTTTATAAAACTGTAAAAATCCATTCACGCCGTATAAGTTAAAAAAACATTATTCTCATACTTTTGTTAGAAAAGTCAAAAAGTACCTCGTATGGTAAACAAAAGAAGGATTCCTTCCACCCCTTATCGTAAAATTCATAAAAGGGTAAAAATTTATTTAAACATACATTGAATAATAGTAAACATTTTATGAAATTTTTTTGAGAAAACATGGACATGGATGATAAACATAACCCCATAAAATACTTACGAATAAATAATCTCAGATAAGAATGAGATGGGAGTAATAATGCCTTAACTTATGTCCAATTTCTTCTGTATGTGTACAAGACTCTTGTATAGTGGGTTTAAACATATTATTAACTTGTAAAAGAACCATAAAAATATTTATGATATCGTATATGATTCACTAAGACTTTATATTTCCTGTTTATTTGTCAATTCCATGTTAAAGTGGTGTTTTGGGTAAAATTGTTTCATTCATCATACCTATTTTGACTTGTAATTATTCATATGATTACATAGATCATGATTAATTAATTTCAGAATGTAAAACATGGTTTATATATCATATATATTCAATATATTAATATATATAAAATATCAATAAATGGAATGAAATACACGTTCATGGAGACGGTATGTCATACATACGCATGAACGCAGTTTTTGTTTCCTTATTAAAGTAAATGACATATATATATATATACACACCAAAATACAGTAGTATTATTATTTCATATATACCGGGATTATTTATTATATATACTTTATAATCAATTTTGAATGGTTAACATAGATAATGAATCTCATCGCATCATGGAGACGGTAATCTGTATGTACGCACAAGCGATGATATCGTTCCCATAATTATTGAATGGAATTGGAGTGGATGATATAATATCTCATAATTATTATTATGTTATAATAAGCATATATAGTTATTATTTCCACCATTATACCCATCCAATTAAAGAGGTGGTGGAAAAACAGATTACACCACGGCGTGGAATTGGTAAGCCGTACGAACGCACGCGCAGTGATTTCATTTTTTGAAGGATTGATAGAAGGTGAAATAGGTTTGTTTCATATTTATAATATCATATCAGTATATTATTTATACTGATGTTATTAATTTATAATGAAACAAATAAATAAGATGAAGTACAAGAAGAAATAAATTTGAAAGAATCGGTAAAGGATATTACCTCTTTTTCGATGCGCCTCTTCTAAACCTCCTCTTAGGGCACTAAAGTTGGTCTTTTGAGAATACTAGGACCTCTATTATGTTTCTAGAGAAGTTTATAAGGTAAATTGTCACGGTTTTTCTATGGTTTAAGGCTCAAAATTGTGTGAGGAGGAGAGGGAGGAGGTTCCCTTTTATAAGAGAGGAGAGGGGCACTTTTGGAAATCTCTAAAATATTAATTTATAATAAACTCAAACCCAACCTAAAAACCACCAATATAACTAAAATCCAAAATAAGATTATATAGGCTTGTAATATCATCATCAAATAAAATTTATATTTGTTGGGAATTCATTTTAAACCTTATCAACTTGATTTATCCTTATATAATCTATTTAATTTTATTTGTCGTAATAATATTTTAAATTTTAAATTGTTATAAATACTTTATTTTGTGTTGTGAATTGTACATAATTAGATAAATTATGACATTTTAGACCATATAATTTTCAATTTGTAATTTTAAAATATTTTTTTGATTTTTAAACAATTTAATAATATGTTATTTTTATAAAATATCAATAGTGTCATTTTTCACACTATTCATTTATTTAAAATTAAATAAAATCCAAATAGAGGATATATTCGAACCAAATTATTTAATAGATTCCTAACATTTAATATTTATCTATAAAATTATTTTATCACATTAATTAGTTCATATAATATTTATTTTAATATTTTAAAACCATTTATTTGATATTTAAATCAATATAATAATTTCTACGTCACTATTGTGTTCCCATTAATGATAATTATTTAATCCCTAAAAATTATAAATAGCTTCACATGATTTAGATAATTTTATTAGATTTTTTGTAACTATTTATTTTCGAATTTTTATGAATTTTATACCTAAATTAAAATTATTAGACTTATAAGATATAAGAGAGTGACATGTTGTCACTTTCTTTAGTTTTAATAATAATTACATTATTTTCAGGGTCAAAAGTCCATGAAATGAAACTATTATGACCTTTATGTGATATGGGTCGAATTTTATTCATCTAATAAAATTTTTTCAGGTGTTAGGGTAAATCTATGATATTATTTTTACCCATAATTTCCTGGTTTACCTTTAATTTTGCTAAATAAAATTTACCGCAGTTACTATTCATAATGCCTAAAAATAAAAAGTATCATATTTACATAATTTGGGCCTAATTATTCCAAATATGAAATCCAATTTCCAAAATTCAAAGCACATAAGTTGCAGTATTTAATTTAAAATTAATCCCGTTGTTGAGAAAACGGGTTTTAAAAGTTAAAACATTATAAAAGATTGATATGTTTTTACTTATGAATTCAATGTAAAATTAATGATAATTAATTAAATTATATTAAATGGTAAAAATATATTCTATTTATACATTAAAACCATTAAATATTATAATTTAACCATATAAATTATCTTGATGAAAAACGTTTTTTTTAATTAAAATTTAGTGTATTTTTACTATTCATCAAAATATAAAAGTTAACATAAAAATATTAAAAAATTATCCAAAGTAAATTTCTATATAATTATTGCAATGAATAAGTTTATTTTGTCAAATTTAACTCATAAACATGTCAAAACCTAGATTAAATGTGGGTGTGCCATCAAAAAGCGGCAAAACTGCATTTTTGGAAAAGTACTTATTTTACCCAAAAAATTTATTTTGTTCTCATACCGTGTTCTAGAACATGTGTACAATGAACTATAATGTTACAAAATTCAAATTTTAGTTAATATTATTCAGAATGGAAAATTCATAATAATATTATAATAATATATCGTTGTTTAGTGAAACTCGGTATTGAGTACAACACAAGCTATTGAGGAAGGTTGCTTTTGTGTGAAACAAAATCCTAAAATAGTGTTTTCATATACTACCATCTAATATGGGGTAGTGTATAGTGCAATATAATATTTTATTAGTGTACAACACAAGACATCAAAGAAATTAAATATAATATTTCTCATAAAATCTCAGGGTGTTACAGAAAAAAGAGAAATTCATCATAGTGTTATACCATCTAAGGATAGATTCCAACTAATAGATTCCACTAATTTAAAACACTAATGAGGTATATGATATAGTGAATGGAATGATGAAATTTTAAGGAGGTTTTCTATGAAAAATAAATTCCCTATGCTACACTTTTAATGAGGTGTTCTAAATGACTACAATAGAACGAAACAACCTAGGGATTGTAGGAAGGGGACACAATTTTGTTAAAATGGAGGAAAAAAAGATATCAAGTTAAAAATTGAAAATAAAAGGTTGAATCATTATATTCTCAATTCTTTAACTATAAGGATAATAAACATTATGCATTCAAATTACCCAAATTTCAAAAGAATTTCACTTAGAAAATGAAAAGGGAGAATATCCAGGATTATGTTATTACCATAACTAAATTTTAGTATCCAAATGATGTGTTGGAAGGATCTAAAATTGTGTACATAAAGAAAGATAATTTTTAAAAACAATGGATCTTTTCACTCTTAAATATATTCCATGTTTTCAAAAAATAATAGTTATTTTTATCGATCCCAAGAAAGGGTCTTGTCAATGAAGGAATTGAATGAGAATATTACTAAAATAGAGATGAGTCTAGTATATCCCATTATGAATCCTAGTCTATCCTTTTTAATTCTTGGTTTTTATATTTATGGTTTACTTTGATATGATCCTTTCTATTGACTGGATTTAAAATTATATTGAAAAAAATTATTATTATGTGAATGAGATTAAATTGATGAAGTTGAGGTGCAGTCTCTTTTTCATAGGGGAGAAACATCATCATCAAAATTATTTTTAGATCCTCCCACAATATATCTACATAATTAAATTATTGGAATAAAGTATGTTTAAATGAAATCTATGGATAAATAAGATATACTATGAATTGGGTATATTCCTTTGGTACAAAAAAATTGTTTTACCTCAATAATTACCTAGTCATATACTAGAGTATGAGGTTTAGTTTTTAATTGAACACATTATTCATATAGGAAATATATCTAAAAATCCCAATATAAAGTTACTAGTGGTGTGGGTGGAGTTTGAGAAATAATTGTAGTAGTTGTGGAATAATGGATTTATACAACCTGGTGTTTCATTATGGGTAGACCCTATTCTATTTTTGAAAATGTTTGATTGGTATATGATATTATACATCGATTATATGGAGATTAGTGAAATTGATATAATTAATAATTATCATTTTACCTGACTCGATTATTTATTTGAACATCATTTATTATCCTAATAATTTTCAAAATGTAGTTATTTTCTCTTGTTAACATTATCCATGGGTAAAGAAGGAAGATATGTTGAAGAATAAATTTGGTATAAGGTATAGAAAATATGATTTTATAACAACTAATTATAGATTTACTAATATAAAATCGTTCATTTTTTTTCTTATAGAGTTCATGGTTTATATTGATTATTTTTAGTGGTATTCAGAAATGATTTCTTAATATACTCTAAAATAAATTAAGGTCATGTGAGTCATCTACAAATAATTTTAGAGACCAACAGAAAAAATATTTGTATGGGAAATATATTACATGTTATTTAAATCTCAATAAAGCTTCTTTTTTTTAAATATTATCTCCAATAATTAAATATATTTTTATAATTCAATGAAAATTGTAGCCAAATATTGACCTACAATAATGGACCTAACCATGATTATTTATTCCTAGGTTTAGCATGATAAAATCAATAGTTTGTTTATGATTTTTCTTAATCACACAACCAATAATAGAATTAATACATAAATGGGTTAAATTTACATGGTCAACATAAAGTGATGAATGAAATAATAAATGACGATTAAAATATTTAATTCATGGTATTAACATTAGCATCAGGTAAGGATGGATTTTTTATATTTAGTGATTACCAAGGGAAAGGACTTAGTAATGACCTTGTGAAGAATCATAGGTTGATTGGCTATGAATAAAGGAAATTACAAACCCATGAAAAGAACTATACTACCCAATACCACATGATTATATCTATAATAATTTCATTAAAAATATGGATATTATACCTTTATGAATAATTGTTTTATATTTTTGGAATAAAATAGTTTGAATAATATTTTCTCTTAGAAAAATATTAGCATTTAGTAAAAACATTAGTTAGAAGTAATCAACGAATAGGATTTCTCAATACACTATAACTTTGGGATGGAAAATAAGGTGGTCGATGCATTCAGAAGTTGTGACCATAGAGTTCAATACAATATGAGGCTTCAAAATGTTCATATCTATTTAAATAGATCTGGTAATGATAAATAGAGTACTTTTTTGTAAAGTTAAGCAATTCCTTTCATATTAAATTGTTATACTATATTTACTAGAAAACATAGTGATGTACCAAATTAATGATGAGAACACACAGGATATGTGTAATGAAGTAAAAAAAGTGAAATTTATATAATTCATCTATTAATATATATTATTGATATTTGGGATGAGGATATGTGTTTTATCCATTCCAAAGTCCAAAAGGGAAATATTATATGAAGCACAATTATAAAATTTCTTTGTATAGACTCATCACAAAAATATGTATTGGAAATTTTTAGAACATTTATTGTGGAATTTTATGATGTGATAAATTGTGGAATATGTGTCTAGATGCATAGTATTAATGTACTTAAAGGATAGAAGACAACATCCCATTGGTTTCATGAATCCTCCGACTGAAATTTAATGGAAATGGTGAAATGTTACAGTGTTATTTTTTAGTGAACTACAAAATATTTTAATGATAAAAAACACTATTCAAGTCATTTTTTATCATCTTATAATGTCATTCATTTTTTTATAAATTAGAGAAGATTTACTCTTTGAGAATATCACATGGATCTATATCGATGAAATCATAAGGCTTTATGGGGAACCTCAATGAATGTTATCTAGTTATGACCCATGATTAAACAAAAATATTTGTATGAGACTTCAAAGGGCCCTCAATACAGAGATAAATTTAAGAACATCCAATAATTCCCACCCAATTTAGAAGCATACAAGAATATCATGAATTTTTAATACAAGATTGTGTCATGTTCTCTTGAATTTTGTGGAATTTTGGATCAATATATACCTTTAAAATAATTTTGAATCAATAATAGGTTCCATTTGAGAATCTATAAGTAACCAAATAAAGCATTATATGGGAAGAGGTTTTTTACTCTAACCCATTGGGAAGAACTGATAGAATGAAAGATACATGGCCCAGAGTGTATATAGGAGATAACTATAAAAGTATGAACCATTTATGATTGAATTAAGGAATCCAACAGAAAAAAATTTGTGGATAATTAATGAAAATATAATGAATTTCAATTTGGGGATCATGTATTCAAGATGGCTTCACTATGCAAGGGAGTTGTATATTTGGTTAAAAAGAAAAATTATTCCCCAGGTAAATATGTTCTTCTGAAATACTAGAATGAATTAGAGTTGTAGATTATCGGTTGGATATGCTAGCCAACCTTTATAATATACACCACATTTTCTATATATCACATTCGATGAAATACAAGCCTGTTTAGATGAATATTCACACAAATTAGGAAATAGAAATAGATAATTACATGTCATATAATGAAGTTACTCACAAGATTATTGGAAGTAAAGAGAAAGTTTTGTGGAATTGTAAAACTCAATATGTGAATATCATTTTGAGAAATCACAAAAAATAAGGGAAACCTATGCTCAAGAATATTATATGAGGAATGAATATCCACACCTTTTCAATAGAAGTTATATAAAGAAATTTATACAATGAAACTATCTAAGTAGGATAATTTAATAACCAAGATCATATTGTACTAGCTAAACACCATATCTCAAACTATCATAAAATTAATACTCTAAGAAGGTTTTATTTATCATTATATATATAAAACTAAAATTTTAATTGATATATGTTAAATTAATTAAAAAAAAATTCATTATGGAATTCCACATAATGTTATTAGTGTAATTTTTTTGGGGTTTTTTAGAAAAAATGGGTTTTAGGTGAATAATGCAATATAAAATTTTATTAATACAATGAATTCTAATCCATTATTAGTATCTAAAAATGAATGATAAATTTTTGAAACCATTTTATTGAAAATTTTATTTTATAATTGAATGTTTAAATTTTTAATATATTTATTAAGTTTATAAACATATAATTGTTATTTTAGAACTCATATAATATTTTCCACAAATATTACTTTAATATATTATACTGTAATTTATTGAAATTAATTTTATCAATTGAAGAAATTGAAACAATAAAATAATAATTTCAAATTTTCAATTAGAATTTCAAATATTTCTAATATGGAACACATTGTTTTTAAATAAAATGATTATGCCACCATAGGTAAAATCTAGTTATTGTGATAAAATCTAAAAGGGTAAAATTAATAATGCATGGGGTAAATTGATTTATGGATGATAACATTTTACTATAATTGATTTGATTTGAGATTATCATCCTTATCTCACAACCACCTCAATTAGTGCCCATTTATTGAGGAATCTTACTTGTTTAACATTAACTCCATTTATATAAAGTTCACATACTTACAAAAAATGAAATTCTCACCACATATAAAATGTATTTTTTACCACCCCTTTAATAAAACACTAAAAATAAGGTTTCATATATTTATTATTATCTATATTATTCCCTTATAATTCAAATTTACTCTCATAGTGTTTTAGTCATGATATATTATCCTCATTTATTCATTTCCATGGAATCCTCCAATAGAAACACAATGTTCTCAACATAAGTTCAATCATTTAGCTAACATATTTTATTTTTACTATTAAATTTAAAATTTATTTTTAAAATATTATATGAATATTTTATTATGTAGAATATAATTAAGGTTTTAATATTATGGAAATAAAAAATTACCACCATTTTCCTTTCCCTTGAGAACAAACCATAATTTGTGTGTTGTGGTGACTACCATCTTCATGACACAACATGTTTCACATTCCATCACTGAATTACAGGGTTGGATCCATGGATATAATAAAAGGATAACTATTATTTATATGATATTAATATGGTTGAGGTATGATAAATTTGGGAACCTATTAGTGATGAAATCTACCAACAAACATCGTTAATTCAATCGTTTAAAACAAGCATACTAAGATGATAATCTGTTAGTCAAATTAGATAATATTTTAATATCAACTAATTTTTATTATAAATAAATTATAATTCTAATATAGTACATAATAAATAATAAATATGATCATTATTTTTCTATAATAATTTTATTACAACACAACCACAACATATTGAATCATTAAATCTAACTATGTTCATGCGTGTGTCAATTTAATAACCTATTTAAAAAATACTATGAATTTATGTCATGAATAATTATGAGAAACAAATTACTAGAATAATATAATATAAATTCTTAAATATTTATTATTTATTCTGAATATGTTATATCATTATTCAATTCATCAATTATTAAAACACACATTAATCATCAAGAATCCTCTAAACAACCTTGTTATCTATATCATATTATTTGATAAATAATAAAAACTCTAAAAATAAATTGTAAAAATCATAAATAATTTTAAAAGATCACTAAATGTAAATTTAAAAACTAATTAATGAATAAATTTTGAAAAATAATGAACACAAACTATACTATAAGAAAACTATTACAATCAGTCAAAAATATATACACCCACTGTGAAAAAAAGGTCGAATACATATAGAGATTTTTGATTTGTGAAGAATAAAAATTAAAATTAAAATGAGTTTGGTCTTAAATTAGGGGAATAAGAAAGATTATTTTGTGATATATAAGGATAATGTATGTTCATTTTTTCCAATAGTGAGGGGTTTTCTATCTCAAATTTCTCTCTTTCGGATATGATAGACATTATAAACCAAATATACCTTTTGTAATGTATATACCTCATATTTGAGAATTTATTTCATGAGATTACATTATATATGGTATTTAAAAATTAATTTACAGACACTTATCATAGACTTTTTTATTGAATTTCTAACCAATACACAATTGGGGTTTTCCATCTCAATTTTCATTAATTTTTGTCTCATGGTGTATCAATCACCGGTTTTCTTTGGTGTAGTTCATACTTTACTATGGAATACGTTCTCCCATAATTAATAATGAATATTAAAGTATTTACTACTCTAAATTGATTTTAATATATGATATTATTATGATTATAGAGCTTCCATAACGATTATAAAAAATTAGTGTTTTCCCTGGTGGAAAATCTTCATATGTATTTGGTAATGTAATTTTTTTTGAAATTTCAGAGAAAATAAATCCCATTCATAATAATAAAATGTGGATGTTAATGTAAAATAAATGAAACTAGAGTTAATCACTATGAAGTGCTTACCTCTGAATCAATTAACAATATGATTCATGAATATTGGCTGAAATATTTCTCACATGGCTAGAAACTCCTAGGGTATATTCTTTGGAATTATCACACGCTCTTATAGAATGATGAAGAAAGATTTTCCAAACTATTTATCTGGTTTCCAAAAAATTCACACTATTTGACTCACTTAATATCTTCCATGGATAACCCAACACATCAAAATTACCATATCCACTATATTTCATTAATAAGGGTATATCCTATGAACCTAATGAATACTTTGAAATCTTTTTGTTCATTAAGTTATATTCTCTTAGACATAATGATTATTTTCTAAAATGTGGAATTATTTATTTTATATTTTTCTAATTATTTGTATAGACATGTTTTTATTCATCCAATGGATCCTTAAGGAAGGATAGGCATGGTATTTTTTACTCTTATTATGAATAAATTAGGAACAATACAGATACTAGTTCTGATATGATTTATATAGACCCTTGATGTAATAATAGTTCTCATTAGACCAAACAAATTCATTAGGGCTATACCTCATCCCATATCTGTGTACTGTATGGGAACATGAATAGGGATATATCTTTTGATGTCTAACATTATTCATTATATTATTATGAGATTAATGGTTATTGTTATCCATGTTTTCATTTATTTTTTGGATATATCAATCTATTAGTATATGTTCATTATCGATACATATTGTATATTTATTCATGCTATATCACTTATCCCATGCTTATTTTATGATATAATCCACTATATTAGAATCCTTACCTACAATCTTATTTCATCCTTATTTTTTTCCCTTTCACCAAGAATCCTAGTGGAGAACTACGAATAATTTTTATAGATATGATGAAAGTGAAATTAATGTTTTCACAATGTGTTAAGGTTTTATATTATGATCTCAAATGTAATGTATAAAGAGATATATTATTCATATATTTCTATTATATTATATTGTATTGGATATATTTTATTCTTTACTAATAATGTAATATATCTATTAGATCAAGCATTCTAGATTATGGGACGCTAGATCAGCCAAAGGACATACAATATCCCCCTCCAAGGTTATAATACCCCATATCATATTACATAAATTATTACATGATTAAAAATAAGGTTTTTTCATTCATACACTTTATAGGATCTCTTAGCTCTATAGTTTTGAGTATTAGGTAATCCATTAGATAATAAAGATTAAAATTATTCATATTATATATTATTTTCATAGAAAATTGAATTAAATTTAGACCCTAGTTTAATTAAAGACACATTATATTTATTTAAGATGAGTCCTCTTAAAAAATATGAACCTTAATATAGTTCCTAAACAACATTATATCTAATAGGGAATTTTTTTAAAACACAATACAAGAATAAAAATCACATCATGTTATATAAAAATAAATTAAACCGATTGATCATATTGAGAAATGTGAAAAAATTGAAAAAATTTACAATTTTCAAAGTAAGATTTTAAGCCTAAAAATAAAATATTTCTATATATGAAAAATCAATATTTTATAAAAAAAATATTTGACATGTATTTTTTTATGTAGTACAAAAATCAAATCATTATTACAAATATATAATTCATGGATTTTTCTATTGAAAAGTAATTCATTCACCATAAAATGAATGTGAACTTTTGTTTCATCATCAATTCAAAATATTTCTATAAAAATTCATAATTATGCATAAAATACATATCATATAACATAATATTCATATCTTATTTTCACTTAAGATTAATCATTT
The DNA here is from genome assembly GCA_963277665.1 of Viscum album. Classification (NCBI taxonomy): domain Eukaryota; kingdom Viridiplantae; phylum Streptophyta; class Magnoliopsida; order Santalales; family Viscaceae; genus Viscum; species Viscum album. Next base: position 1,262,544,190 of record OY728164.1, read on the forward strand.
TGGGATTAAACGGTTCCTAGTTAATTATATAAGAGTTACCTTCCTAGTCATCACCTTAATTTTATATTTTATAGATTAAATATTTACCCAATGCATTATAGATTTATATCTGAATCACCTGTTCTCATGTGCTATATATGTATCCAAAATGATTATCTACAATTCATCATCACCATATCATTCTTTTCAAAACATTCAATATTTTCATTATGAAACCCTTTAATGGTAATTTTAATCAATAAGCCAAATCACTTTTCATTTTCACATACAAATAAGGTGAAATATCATTTTCACTTGAAAAAATATAAAAACTAATAATTTTTAAAAGAGTGGGAATAATATATTATTTGATAATAAAGAAACGTGGATTGGTATTTTTGAAATTAATAATAGATATGATAGAGTTAAATAACAATCTATTTGTGTAATGTTTTTTTAAAAATATATATATTTTCACAATTATCAAAATTGAAAAATATTTCATAGATAAAATAGAAAATATTACCTTTTAAAACCTTTAATATCAAGTATAAAATAGTATAATGTGACCATAAAAGATAGTTAATTTATAATTAAAAACTTACTTGAGACATTTAATGAAATATAGATTTGGAGGAAAAATAGTTGGAAAGGAAAAACTTTAAACTACGTTATAAATAAAACATCTTTACATTCAGTCTCATCTAGATTAATATATTTAATATCTCTTAAATATACAAATTATATTATTTAGTTAATTTTTTGAGAAAATTTATAATTTTAATTATATTATCTTTATTAATTTTTTATTTCTATGTTTTATCAAACTATGAAATCAGTTAGGTTTGTGCGGGATTTTTTGAGGCAATTCAATAATTACTTTATAAAATAAAAATTATATGTTTACCATGTCATGGGTTTATGTTTTAAATATTTTATCCATGTAATTTTTATTTTATTTATACATTAAATGAAATTTTAAAAATTACCATGCAATGTAGTCATGAAAAATTAATCATGTCATTTTGTGAAAACATTTTTCTTACGTAAACATGGATGAAATTTTTTTCCCTAAGATTTAGACATGAAATAAAATAGATTATTTTTTATATTTATAAAATAAAAAATTATAACTATCACATTTATTCATTAATTTTGTATTTATGAGGAGTTATATAATAAAAAATTAAATACAATCACATCACTTCTTAGAAGTGGTAGTCAACACATACGCATAATGGGTTTTATCATTCTCCAATGGAAGGAAGGGTAAGAAGGTGTATATTATATTATATTTCTATAACCATAATTAGTTTACATACAATATATATATATATATTAAATTCATTATATAAATATGGCTTGTGAGGTACTGATGAAAAAACACCTCTCTTCATAGTGGTGGTAGGACACCTGAAGACATGAGTATTGTTTTAATTACCCATTAAATGGTAAAGGGATATGAAAAAGTATTATATCAAATTTATAATAAAACATTAGTATATTTTCGATAATTATTTTATTTTATAAGATTATTTTTTATGGGCTCGATGGAGTTAGAAGAAGAATGACACATCAAATAACTTAATTTAGTGTTATAAATATTCATTAGTAACCCTCCATTGTCTTACACATTAATATTTCTAGGTTTTTATTTTTAAAAGAAATGAAACTATAGTATTTGGGGAGGAGATTTGGGAAGGTGTTTGGGATGGGATTTTTCTAGATATATTGTAAAAATTAGATGAATAAGTGGGGAGAAGAGGTTCCCCTTATAGTATAGGAGAGTGACTATCTTGTAGTTACTCATAACCTTTAACTATTATAAATTTATTATACATGGTATAATATACCCAAATAAATAATTATTTAAATATCAGGTGATATGGGATTAAATTAAAATACCAAAAAATATTTATGATGATATTTAGTGACTTTATAAAAATTCATTCACATTAATGAAACACTTTTAACCTTTATTATAGTGATAAACATGTACAGTTATTATTAATCATTATAAAAAAATGAAATTGAACTCATTACTAAATTTGATCATCCTGATTCCAAATATGAAATCCATTTTTAATTATCCAATAAATTTATATATATATGTTAATGAAATTAATTTTAGTAACATAACACAATATTTTTATAAAAATAATGTTATAAAAATTTATGTTTACACCTAATAATGAATTTATGGAAATATAAAGTATAATGATAACTCAAATGGAATTATTTAGAAAATGTTTATCCAATATTGATTGATTTTATTATTAAAAAATGATTATTCTTTTTTAAAACATGAAATGTAGTGATAGTTTTTGTAAAAAAAATATTTTAACTATACACCCAAATATCAGTCATTTCAAAAGAAACTAAAAAATTAAATATATCTTATTTTAAATATATTAATATTTATAAAAATTACATTTTTATGAAATTTTAATTTTAAAATCTGTAAATTTAACTTTTAAATAAAATTATATAATACTTGGAGGTAACATTAATTAAAATAAATATTTTCCTTCAATTTGAAAGAACATATAAAATAAATTATAAAAAAAGGATGAATATGATTCAAAAAATTACTAATTATAAGTCATATGATTTACTAATTTTTATGATTACGTGGGATTACAAATCATACAACACTTATGAAATTGTATCCCCATAATTTAATTCATTACTTAAACAATTGATGAAATTTCCCCCGCATCTTTTTCTGATTCTCATGTTACGTCCTCAGTCTAATGATTATTATATAAAATTTTAGCATGGTTAATCAAATAACTCCATAATATATTCTCTCTTTAATAAAAATATAGAATATAAATTTTTTATTGAAATGATACACTTCAAGATTTACCACCTCAGAGCTCAAAACATATAAGGAATTAGGTACATATTTTATTAGCAATGAAATGAGAACAACATTATATATCATTGATAAAAATTAAGGAATAGATAATCAAAAATCATTCAATCCCCCATTTTTTATAATTTATGATGGTATAGTAAAATAAAAACTTCAAATTTACTTTTTATAAAAATATATAACTCATTATAATTGTGATATTTTAAGAAATACAAGATCACATACCTCAAATGATAGGTCACAACATCTATCATTATCATGACTGTTATACCTACCAGGATTTTCAACATATATTGATAAATCTTTATTACCTTATCAAAAATTTCTTTTATGATTATTACTTCCAAAAACTAGATCCATATAACTTCTCCCCAACATATAATAGTCTGAAAATAAAGTAAATATTATTCCACAAATGAAGTAACCAGTATGCTAAAATGTAAAATATTATCCTTGGAAATTAAATTAATGAATTATAATTATCATATATTCCCTATTAATCTAATGATAATGCTTAAATATTATCATCTAATGTTATAACTTTTTCTATTACGATGAATTAAATTGAGAACGAAAAGTTGTACTAACATATAATTTTGTACCCAATTACATTTGATGTCCTCTAAAAAAAACTAGAGGTAAAATTGGTATCCGGATCTAATATAGTTAAACAGGGGACTACATGTAATCTATTAATATCATTAACATTAATTCTATAAATTTGATCCATATCCATAAAATAATGAATATATAGAAAATCAATACATTTTTTTAATTAATAAATAAAAATATAAATCAAATTATTACCCTGAGATGTATTCTATAATCACACTATAAAATACATGGATATATTCTCCTATTTTTATTCAGTAAAATGAAGGCATTGATGTATACTCTTCTATAGTTTTTTCTCGTCCTTATCCAGTTGGAAAATGGGACATTCCATACTGAAATAGTTAATTTCATTCTTTATCCCATCCTACCAATAATATTCCTGAATGTTTTTTTTCAACTTAGTGTTTTAGGGGTGAATAAAAAATAGATATATTCAAGATTCACTCAGTAATTTATTCATTAAAAGGGAATAATATGGGGAAACCCCAATTTACAATTAATATGAAACCTTATTTTTCAATGTTAAAATACAATATACATACACTTATTAAAAAATTATAATATTTCTTGAAAACCACAATATTTCATATGAGAATTATTAATTCTATTTAAAAAATATGACTACACTAATTGAAAAATAAAAATAGAGGGAAAACCTAAATGAAAAACACCTAGTATGAAATTCACTAAATCATTAATAAATGGACCATGTTCCTAAAATATCATATTTAATGATTCGTTATATACCAGGAAAGCTCAGTTAGAGGAAGACCTCTGACCATTTATTAAAATAAAGGAAAATGCAGAAAAAGAGTAAAACACACCTGGAAGACAACAACATATTAGAAAACATCATACCCATCACCATACTGATGATAAGCTACTTCATCCGTAGAAGCCGATTCCCACTCTGAGCTTTCATAGTGCTTCAGAATCTTGGCATATTTCTTTCTTAAAATGAACTTTTCCAGAGAAATAAAATACTTAGAGGATTGCGTTCCCTTTTTCAAACTAGAGGTAGCCCCGGAAAAATTCTCCCTCTTGGAGGATGATCTGGTAGACATCGGATTTTGCAGGTAAGAATATTCTTTCCTCGGTCTTCTCCTTGGTGGATCAGTCATACCGCTGTCACTTGCAGACACCTTATTCTCTCCGCCTATCACAATATCACGGTAGGACTATTTAGAGATAGCATTAACGATTTCTTTGTCACTATTCTCCCCCCCCCCCTTAGCGCAATTCCACTGTATGAGGGCTTGACCATGTCACTATTATTTTCCTTACCACTATCAGAAAAATCCCCCCATTTTATAGGAACCTGCATCGCTTGATACTGCACTAACCGGTCCTACAACTGACAATTTGTGTCAACCATGGCAAGGAAATGTGGGTGCTCCACCATTTCTTGATCTTCATATACCCCATCTTTAATTATTTTTCCCACAACAACATCCTCAGGAGGCTTATTCTTCATGTTGTCATCCAACATTGGAAGGGACTCCTCCAAATCCTCACGCCCCATCACATGAAACTAATTCCATGTGGGCACTGTGATTACCAGACCACCATCACCAGTAGCCAGCCCACTGCACACATTAGCAACCACCTCTGGAGCACCCTCAATCATACTGACATCACATACAGTAGACTCCAACTCCATCACTATAGCAGATCGCCTATTATCCTTAGAAGTAGCCAAAGCAGTAACCATTCCTCCCCTATTCACATTGCATTTTCTACTCCCCTTACTTTGAGTATCCATAACATCATCATCCTCTGTGATTCCCACAGGAGTAAGTTCTTGTTGAGCAGTGGCCTGAGCAATGACCTGAGGCTCTTGCTCATTACCCCCTTCATTCATACGTACACTATACAGACATTCCACACTACCACAACTAGCACCCATGGAGACCTTTTCCTCTGATCCATTCCCCTGGTTCAAGTCCTATCCCAACCGATCCAACACCTCAGACACCAGTGGATTAGAAGAATTTGCTGCAAGTTTTTCCAAAGCTAGTGCAACCTGAGGTCCCCGACCATGTGCCTTGCTATCGATCACAGCAGGCCTCCTATCGCTTCCTAGTCTCTTCCCAGGACCTGGTGACCTCATGCTCATGTTTCCAGAATTACATTTCGAGCCGATGTGCCCCAATTTCTTGCATATTGAGCAATAATCAGTCCAAGATTCATAAACGACAGCCTGCCTCCATTTTAATTCTTCACCCGCGGAAATCCAAATCCATTCCACCGGAGGTCGCGAAACATCCACCTCTACAAAAAACATAGGATTGATCGGATGACTCACAGTAGTCGTACGAACATCAAAACATGGGAACCGGCCAACCAGATTTCCAAGAATATGAATAATTACAGGGTTTTGAAAGGGTAAGGGGAGATGATGAAGACTTACCCAAATCGGGATGGATTCTAGATCATGATTCATACCGAAATCAATCGTCCACCATAGGAGAAACAAATTTCAACCATTGCATTGCCGAGGAGCACAGGACCATGCACGAGACAGATCTTCATCTGAAGAAAATTGAATAATTAAATGTCGATTATCCAGAAGGTCGATGACCACATGATCACACAAGTCCCATTTTCCGAAAACAAATCTATCAAATTCATCAACAGACGGCCGTCAGAAGTTGAATCGAGCCACCAACGTCAGTTCCAAGAAACTCATCGCTTTAGAGACTCGGACACTGAGAGTGGGAGATGAGGATCACCATGATGAAGGTCAGGCACCTTCGAGTTTCATATAATCATCGGGAACTCCGGAAGATAGTTAGGGTTGGTGAAGGGTACAAAGGGGGTTCGGGACCCTGGAGGCGGCATCTCAAGACCATCCTCCCCCTTCCCACCTCCAGGAAGGGGGGGGGGGAATCATCTTTATTCATCCGCTAGGGTTCCATCACCACGCGCTCCACTGCCGAAGAGACAATGGACATGATTCATTATATATTCAAATAATGTAATTAACATACTTTTTTTCATTACTGGGATACCTATGAATCATGCAATAATAATCATTTATCAGTTCCAACCAACTTATTTAAATTATACTCAATTATTTTTTATTTAATATATACTTCAAAATTATTTGTTAAGTTTATATTTACATTTCACCCCATATAAATTATATCCTTATATTTTTATACAAAAAAATACCATATCCAATTTAAGGTTATCCATAAGAAAATTAAACTCTTGGGGTTTTAATTGACATGATTCATACACAATCACTCGATCAATAAAAATTAAAATAAAAATAGGGCCCTTAAAGTAAGAATTAATACATAAATATATATATATATGAAAAATTTCCCATTTCATATTAGAAGGGTTAATACTGGATCATTAATCAATGTTGTTTTTAATTTATTGAATAAATAATCCCATTACTACAACAAAAATACTTATGTTTTTGAGTTAACATATTTAGTGGTCTAGAAAACCAAGAAATGTTTCCCTAAATAATTTATCTTAACGTTATAATTTAAGAAAAATTAAAATATTAGGGATATTTTTTTGGTATTTGAAACCCTTACAACACACTAGATTTAGATGTATCAAAAGTAATTTAAAATTTATAAATTATATTCCTAAGGGAAATATGATAAATTTTTTAGATCACACACTATATTGGTGTATTGTGTCATTATATAAAGGCATATATGATAATGTGACCCTGGGAAGGGTTATTCCCCCTTATACATAAGGGGACCACATAATCTGACCTTTGATATAGTTTTTTAATATTTTCATTAAATTTAACAATATAATAAAATCTCAATGATGTTTTCTTATAATTACATCAACAAATACTACATGAACTCCTTGGACCTTTCTATGATATTAATGTTCTTCTAAGATTACATCACCTCAATTATTTCTTCTATTAATGATTTATCAATACTAATAGATTTTGTTGTGGTAAGGATACAATTATTATCCTTTTAATATCCATTAATATCATTATTTATCTACTTTTCATTTATTATACCATAATTAATTAGTTTTTTAGATTCTTTTGAAATCAATCTATTGATGTTTATTAACCTATTTATCATCAACCATAGGGGAACTACTCTATCATTGTAGGTGGTGCATCAAATTACCTATAATTTTATATTCATTTTCAAGTAATTAAAGATATATTTTCAAGAAAAACATCTGGATTATCCAAAAAATAATTTTAATTATTTCTTATGTCCACATTGAGTGGAGTTTAGAATTTTTAGGGTTTTGATTTTTCATTGTTTCATATTATCTTAGTGTATTGGATATAATTTCTCATCTGATTTATATAAAATGCATTGAAATTTATAGTCAAAGACAAATGGGTTTTACATTGAGTTACAATAATTTGTAGTGATATTAGTTAGGTGATATTTTCTATAAATTATGTATGAGATGTGCACTTATTGTAGAGGCTATTTATAATTATATTTTCAATTAATTTATTGGTTTACATATATAACATTAATATATTTTTATAATTTATAAACGGTGTGAAAATACATCCTTTAGAATGTTTTTGGGGTAAATCATTACTCAAATATAATATAGAAAGGTTTTTATTGTGGAGATAAACATAGATTTACTTTAGAAGGTGGTGGTTATTTTTCCAAACCTTTTCATATGTTACTATACAGAATAATGGTTCATTTTTTATACAATGACATACTAACTTGATAGGGTGTGATATACATTGAGTTGATATTGGTATATATAGGGGCCATCTTATCTGTTTTTATTATCTTGATAAGGAGTGATAAAGATACCTACCAGATGAGATCATTATAGAAATGGGTTACCATTCCCTTTATTCTTTATATTTTTATATAATGGTTGATATTACAAATGGATGAGATATTTATAGAAATTATTCTTTCATTACCATAAAATTTTAATATTCTGTAAAGTGGTTGAGATAACCAAGGTATTTGACCAATACTAACATGGTTAACCTTCTCATTAAATTGTATATCATTCAAATATGATATCTATATGAATTAATGATGAGGTAATTGTATACCAATGGATACCATTCCCATCAGTATTATATTATGATGAGATTGTATAGGGATTAATATAAAATTTTTATATATATCATTATGTTTTGGAAGAGATTTATTTTGGAAGAGACTGAAATAGAAATGTGGCCACCATTACAATTAGCATACATGTTCATTATTACTAGTCAAGTCACCCAGCAAAATGAGATCACAATAGCTTCATAGAATACTACCCTATAGAACATTTAATCATATAGAGATAAATTGAGATTTAATATGGAACATAGTGATGCATATATGGTTTCTCATGTGGTGTCTTATTGATAACTCTTGGGTATGCCATGAATTATTTTTGTAATTTTTTTATTAATTTAATATAAGTTGATAATGAACATATACTATGATTATTTGACCTTAAACATTACATATTATTTAGTTATAATTCATGAATTCACTATCTTACATTTCAAGATCATTTCAAGTTTATAGTTTTAGAGAATTTGATCATAAATCATACAAAAACAACCATAAAATAAAAAGCGTAAACATCTAAATAGAGCCCATTTTTCTTATAATATAAAACATTTAAAATAAAGCACGATAAAATTTCATTGAAAAATCTACATGAAATTCACCTTGATCGATTCCTTTCCCTCACCTATCCTTACAATAGTGTGAGCACATTTTTAAAGTTGTGTATAAGTACCAAAGGTTCTTTAGAAGACATAAGAGGATGAAAACCATCATTCCATTAGAAAACATTAACTCCTATAAAAACCCATTTATGACAATATTAAATTTCACTCATAAATGAAAACATCATTACATTAAAATATCATTTATTATACATTTTTAAAATTAATGATTTCAATGAAAACCCATTAGCATGAATAGAAAATTGAAGTTGGTACCAAGGTAAATAATCTAATAGAACCATTACATAACACATACAGATCCCTTAAAAACCTTATAATTAGAATAAGAAAACAACCAAATTTAGATATAATTTTCTAAAGAACAGAATTCTTACCCAATACATTATAGAGAAATCTGGAAACACCAATAATTTATGATATAATGGTCACATCGAGTGAAATAATGGATAAACCATAGAATATTATATAATAGGCTCACCTGACACTATCTTGGAACACCCATTATATACAATTTCCATGAACCAAAATATTAATAAAACACTTTATTATTTAAAAATATATTTTAGAATAATATGAAAATCATGTTTGGATATTGAAAAATTATTTTCTTTGAGACCGTTTTCAATGAAAAAATATCAAAAAAATGAAAATGGGGGGTTTTCATTTAAGAAAACATGTATGATATAATGGAATATAAAAATTAAATAACAATCATGGAAGTAATAAAATTAATTTTCATTGTTCCATTTAAAACATGAAAATAGTTTCATTTTAAAAAACATAGAAATAATGTAATAGAGACAAAAAATTGTGTTTATATATCTTTTATTTCCATAAAAAACATTTCAAAAAACATTTTAATACCTAGAAATAGAAGATAAATAGATTTTGATGGAAAACGTTAATGAAGGGTTTATTTACAAGAAAATGAATGTATCAAATTGGTAATATTAATATCATACTTCAAATGAATGAATAACATTAAAAATTAAATAACCTGGGAATTGAAAAACTCTTCACAAAAAATTTCAAAGGGGATATATATATATACAACTTATAATAAATTAATGTGCATGACCTCAAGATGAGCCTCAACAAAAGTAAATTGGGATGAACATTGTTACCTTTATTCTGATGTTTCATGTGTGTCTTTATCATTTAGAATAATAAAAATATGTGAATTATTTAATTTATTTTGATCCTTTTTCAAAAAAATTCGACTTTATTTCAGTTATTAAAAATTTTATGTATAAATACATAATTAATTATGTTTATGTTAGACGTTCTAACCATATTTGGTTTATGTGTCAAAATTGATTAGGTAAGATGAATATGGCCAAAACGTTCAACATTAAAACAAATATAGAATAATAATCTTTAAATAAATATCATATTTAAAAATAAATTTTACTTTAAAAAACAATCATGAATTATTTTCCGAAAAAATGAATGGATGTAACAATCATGGAGATAGTAGGTTGTTTGTATGTTTGAGTAATGATTACATTTTTCAATGATCAATACTAAAAAAGGTAAGTAAAATTTATCTTTCTAGAATTATAATACTATCATTAATAAATATTTATTTAATTATATATACATATATATATATATATCATTCTTATGATGTGGTGGTCAAAAATTAATTTTATCACTTTGAGGAAGTAGTAGTCCACACGTCCATGAATGGAATTATCATTTTTTTAGGGGGTGAAAAAGTAAAAAATTATATATTATATTTTTATAATGGTAAATATGTCATTAATATAATGAATATTTCATGTATATAACATATAATATATATATTTACCCGTATTACCATCCATGTAGCACATTAGTGAAAAACGATTCACCTCGTTTGATGATCTGGTAGTCCACCGCACACACGGGCGATGTTATTGTATCCAATATGAAATTGAAAATAAAAGGATATATATGATATAATGACTCTATAGGGATAATTATTTTATATTTATCATATATAAAATTTATATTAATCTTTATACCCAATAATAGACGTGGTGATGGAAAACGAACATCATGATTTCATAAGGATAGAGTCTTCCATACTCATAAATAATGATATCATGGCCCATTTTATGGAAGTGTGTGTGGATGTTGGTCAAACCATTAACATTAAAATATATAATTATTTTTATGAAAGTATGTTTGTTATATTATTATGGTATTAAAATATTTAAATTTGGTTTCAGAAAAAATAATAAAAATTATCATCGATGAACGTTACATCTTTTTCAGGTATCTCTTTATAATTTTCATGAAGGCCTTATTGGGTTAGATTTTTTATAATAGTAAGGATTTTGTATTAGAGGAGGTATTTGGAGAAGTTATTTTTTGGGGTCCTCGAAAAAAAATTAAGGTTTGAAGAGAGGGGGATAAGAGGTGGCATTTTATATGTGAGGTGGGTGGGACAATAGTAATTTTTTAAAAAGAGTGAATTCCACCCATATTTTTTCGAAGTCACCAATCAAAATAATTTTAAATTATTTATATTATATTTATAAGGTAAAAATATTTCTATAAAATGGGTTTTGGATATGTTTTGGTCCATTTTTACATCTTATATTTTTTATTTAACCACACAAAAAACCTATTTTTACATCAATTATTGTGATTGATTATAATTTTTTTCTAGAAAAAATCAGGTAAAGATTTACATTCAAATTATTATAAATTAAAAATTATTCTTATTTCAAAATTTAATTATATTTTTTAAAATTCAATACATATATTTGAAAATTTTAATTAAATATTAATCCCATAAAAGAGTTCGGACAAAAAAAAATTTAAGAGACTTTTTTGGAAAAAGATTATTTTATATTGGATCTAGGACTAATAATTATCATTACATGAAACTTAGTTAAAATTTAATTATATATAATCTATATATTTATTTTAAAAAATTCTCAATTATAATCAATTTTAATTAATTAAAAGGGAGAAACATTATGCAGTTTAAAACAATTTTTAGAAAATCTAGTTTTTAAACCTAGAAAAAAAACATATACTAAAAACAAAATAAGTTTGATTACAAAATAATTAATTGGATTAAATATAAATAAAAAAATTAGGTTTCATTTCATCATTTTAAAAACATATTATTAGTTTTAAAATAATAAATTTATTAAAAAAGGACTTTTTACAAAAACAAAACTATATTTTTCACTATTCAAAAAAAATTTCTAAAATTCCCAAAAGATCACTGAAAATAAATTTCGATATGCTTATTTCAAAAAATATATTCATTTTATGAAATTAATATCCTAAAATTTTTATATTATATTTTAAAAAAAATCCTCATAATTAATAAGTTTAATTAATGTAGTTTCTTATTTCATTAAAAATTACATAATAATTTTTATATATAATATAAATATCTAATTCATATTAATAAATATTAAAAAAATTATTCTATCATTACCTAGATTTTTTACATTTTTCACCCTTTTATAAATTTAATCCTTTCAATTTTATTCACCTAGTAAAAAAGTTGAGATATCTTTCCCTTATATATTGTAACACCCCAAGATTTCATAGTGTGTTATTTCTTCAATATAATTCAATAACTTGCACTACACAACACCGAGTTCAATCACACCATGACTTACTAAAAAAAATCCATTCAAAAGAGTTTATGAATAGTATTAACTAAATTTTAAACATTATATAATCCTTATAATTTTAGAATCCATATTATGAGTTTCTTAGATATAATGCAAGAACAAATTCATTTTCAGTATTGCACTTTTATCAACTTTTAATAGTGAACCCTTTCTAAATACAATATTTTAAACTTTTTGACTAAATGGGGATATAAAAAATTTAAAATGAAACATCCCAAGCTTCCACGGTACGCTTTCCTTTGAATAATACAGTAGCGTGTGTTGTACGCAACTTTGAGTTTTAACACACACCACAACCGATCAAACTAGTCGTTATGAATAGTAATAACTACTTTTTGAAATTATATATATTTTATATTTCAAAATGGACTTCATTTTTGGACTCTGAATATCGAATTTAGCCTAAGGTGATATTTTGGTACTTTTCGGATAACTTTAATATTTTGATGAATAGTGAAAATTACTAAATTTTAATTAAAAACAAATTTTTTAATCAAAATATTTAATAGTGATAAATTATGAATTTGTGTGGTTTTAAAGTATATTTAGAATATAGTTTTACCATTTAATATAATGTTGGTCATTGGACATAATTTTACAATTAAACTGGACATAAACAAGTGCCAATCTTTTGATAGTTATTATCTCTTAAAAACAATTTTTTTGTTTTAACAACGGGAATTAATTTTAAATTAATTTCTGCCACTTCTGGGTTTTGAATTTTGAAAAATGGATTCCATATTTGGAATCAGGATTTTCAAATTGTGTAAATAGGTAACTTTTATTTTTAGGCATTTTGAATAATTACTACGGTAAATATTTTATTTACCATGGTTAAGGGTAAATCCGGTAAATAAGGGTTAAAAAATAATATTATAATAATACTAAATTACCCTAAAACGTGTCCTAACCTTATTGGTTGATACATGTTCTACCAAAAGAATCGTTGGGTCGATTTTGGGACCCCATGGATCCATTTTTAGGTGATAGGGACACTTTATTTTAATTAAGTTAAAATGAATAAAAAAATGACACAAGCATATATCTTTTAGAAAAACAATTTTTACATAGGGTTATATATGTTGGATTTTAGATAATAAATATTAATTAGAAATAAAAAAATATTTCCTACATAATGATATTTTATTTATAATTTTTATACATTAGATAATGTAATTTATTTATGACACAATGATGATGCAGTAATTACTAAAATACTGAAAAATTAAAATAATTGATATTATAAATACCCAAATAAATATAATATGAAACTTTTAATGAATTAACATAATTTTATAGGATAATATGATATATTATTATTGATTAAATTGAATTTTTTCGAAGTAATCATTCTGTTATGAGTTTCACAAAAATCAACTATTGAATAGTGTCAAAATTGACATAAAAGAGTTTTTTAAACAAATTTTATATCATTAATTGGTATTAAATTCCTAAAAATCTAAGGCTCGGCCAAGAGACTTATATCATGATAGTTTTCTCATTAATGGACCACTTGGGGGTCTCTTGGATGCATATAGTAAGTTTATTAACCATATTATATAAAAATACCAAGAGACATTGTAAAAGTGAAACTAATTAACTTAGAGTTAATACATAAATATAAGGTTAATATAAGTACCCAAACCTGTCTAAATTCTATTGGTTGAATGGTTTTAGACCTATCACAGTCTTAACCTTTGAATAATCAACTTTGGAGACATTAGAAACCGAATATGAATTTATTATAAACTAATATTTCTAGCTTTTCCAAAGGTGCCCCTCACCCCTCTTATAAAAGGGCACTCCTCCTTCTATTTTCTTCACACCTTAAAAGCCTTTTAGTTCGGCCAAAATTTGGCCAAATACTCTCCCAACTTCCCTCACTACAACCTAGAGGCCTTAGTTTTATCAGAAAGCCAACATAAGGAGCCCTTTTGATCAAATCAAAAGGAAGAACCCGAAGAAGAGGTAATGATTTCACCACCCTTTTTCAAGTTCCTTTATTCTTACACTTCTTCTTCCGTTGTTGTTACCATTCTAAAATAATAACTCCAGTATCATATATATACTGTGATGTTATTATAAATATGGTACAACCATATTCACTATTCTATCCATCCTTTGAATAACATGTCACCATACGTGTGTACGTACGGCTTACCGTCTCCACGTCGTGGTGTAATTGTTATTCAATAAATTATTATTTGGATGGGTATAATAATGATGTGTAACTCATGTAAATAACAAATATAACATGATAAGTATTCTGTATATATTATATACCATCCAATTATATATTATTTTAATATCAAAAGAATGATATTATCGCTCCTGCGTACGTATGGACTACCGTCTCCACGAACGCGATCAGATTCATTCTCCATCGTATCCATTAAAGTATAATTCTAATTTGATTATTAATAATAGTATCTAAGGACTTGATATCATTATGGATATGAATAATATACAACCTATCCATTACAAACATGGCTTAAGTAACAAAACATATAAAATAAAACGAGTAAGTAAACACCCGGAACGACGATAATTCTAAGATATTATTAACAAAGCAATGTTAAAAGATCATATATGATATCATATTAATGTATATGATTATAGAATAATTTAATAACAATTATTTCACCATTATACAGGATTTTAACCTACCCCAACCATGGAAAATTACATGTTAAGGGTTTATTTTGCAATCTCTTCATTATCTGAGGTTGTTTATACGTAATAATCTACTGGGATCTCTCTATCATCCACATCTATGTTTCTTAAAAATGAATTTCAAAACATTTTTACTATTTACTAGAATATGGGTTAAATTCATTCATACCCTTGTTTGACTTTTTATAAGAGGTTTATAAAATAATATTTCCGTCGTTTTCTAAACAAGGTGCTTTTTAACCTTTTCGACAAAATTAAGGTAAGAATGTTTTTTTTAACTTATACGGCGGGTGTGGATATTTACCACTGTTATAAAATTTTCAAAGCTTCCCTTACAATCTTACAAGGATATTTTCAAAGTAAATGTTTTATTTTATAATTATGTGACTTTTAAATGATTTCAAAATGAATATTTTAAGAATTTCGGAAAGGTACTCTTTATCAAAATCAGAATTTTAAATGTTTTAAAGATTTATCTTTATAAATATTTTTAATTAATGTCCATGTCTCCCAAATGGTTTTTAAGGATTTATTTATATGGAAATGAATGTTTTTTAAAATGTTAATTACTTTCAATAATTTCAAAGTGGTATGGGACACTTTGATTCAAAAATCTCTTTTTAATTAATAAATGTGTGACTTTAAAATGATTTCAAAAAAACGGAGATATTTCTCTCAAATAGTTTTGATTTCATCTATGTAAACATCCTTTGGTGGATTTTATGATTATATGAAGTTGATTTAGTATGATACAAAACTTCCATAATGTATTGAAGGATTGGTGATATGTTTGACTGTGGATGTGTTATTTTTATACTATTCATGGTTTATAGAGACAGTATTGACATTTTGTATGCTAGTTTTAATACGAATGTTTATGTTATGTTTAAACCTTTTCATATGGGAATGCATTGGACTTAATATGTGACGGGTGGAGCCCGCTATAGCTCCTCGATGCATCAGTATGTCTCCTGAGACAAACTAGTGTCTTGGCACAAGGCCTTGACAAAATCTTATTTGTAGTCTTGGCACGAGGCCTTGGCTATGTGGTTATGATAGTCTATCATTATTCATTCCATCATTATGAAAGTGGTTATTGGTTTTGCATGTGATTATTCGATTAGTAGAATATCCATGTGAATAATTAAATGGAATTATTTCATTTTATTTATGCCATACTATGTTGAAAGTTCAAGTTTGAAAGGCTTTTGTTTTGGTTATACATTCCCTTAAATGTTTATTATTATTTATGAAAGTTTCCTCTATATTGTTATCCTTACTGGGCATTTGAGCTCACCCCTTTTCTATGTTTTATTTTTTCCCAGGATGTGAATAAGTAAGTTATGAGTGACCTGCAGGGATATTATGAGGGGATAATAGTGTGGACTATGGAGACATTATGTTGTTGTTGTAGTTTTTCACTTTATGAAGTAATGTAAAACTTTATGAATATATCTAGTGTTTCCAAGGCTACTAATCCAATCGGTCTTTCTAGATTTGATCTTTCTTGTGATCATGCCAATGTTATGTAATAATGCACCGACTCTGGGTAATTGGGTTCGGGGCGTTACATTGATTTTTTAAATTACCATGTTTTATCTTCAACCATATGGGTTTTCTATAAATCCTTGACATATTGAATCAAATTATTGCACAACACTTTAACTTTTTGTTTCTGATCCAAAAATATCTATTCTTCATAGAAAATATTATATTCCCATTGAACAACTTCAAGGTCAAAACCTTAGATATATCTGGTACATATTTCATAACATTTTAACATGAAATACATTGTGTACTAGTGATAAAATCAAAGGTAAGACCACTTGGTAGGAAAATGATCCATATTTCAGAAGGAATTCATATGGTCTAATAAATCATGGACTTAAATTCTCTATCTAACCATATCACATTGCACTTTTACATGGAGAATCATTGAGAAATACATGATCACCTACTTATAAAGAAAGATCCTTCCTCCAATTATCAATATAACATTTTTTCCTCCAATGAAATATTCTCACATATCACTAAATAGAGAAATGACACCATTTTTTATTTTAACTTTTTCTCTAAAACCCCTATTCCCATAATTTTTTTTCACTTATACAATCTGAAAAATGCTTCTGTACAACATTGCTTTTCATATAATGCCTCAAATGGTTCCATCTATATACAGAAATGAAAACTATTTTTATAAGAGAACTCAAACAATGTGAGATGTTGATTCCCAATTTATTAGTTATCCAATGGAAAGATCGAATAATATAATCCATTCATTGGTTTTTCTTCTATTATTTTTCACTATATTGAGGTTGAAAATTTATAATGAAATTTTATTCAGTACCCGACTTCTTTTTAATACATTCCAAAAAAAATTAATATAAACCTGGGATGATGGTCTAACACAATAGAGAGGGAAAATCCATGTAAACATAAAATATCCTTCAGTTATAGTCGATCATGCTAATCTAATGACATTGTATATATAATGGGAAATAATTGGGATGATTTATTTAATAGATCAACAACAACCAAAATCTTATTGTTACCATGAGAAGTCTTTTGAAATCATACAAAAAAATATGTTTATATATTCTAAAATTTCCACTACATCACTAGAAATGTTTAAAGAATCCTATTTGAAATTTTTATTTCTTCTTTAAACTACAGACAATACAATCAATTCATGTTAATGTCAATAATATCTATTTTCTTTCCATCACACCAATAATACTCCAAACGGTGTTTATACATATTAGTTCTTCATAGATGAATGGAAATTTGAGAACTATGAGCTTCAACAACTATTTCCCCAAATGGGATTAAAAAGTAACACATAATAATTTTCAAAAACATAAAAAACATTATTTATAAATATCAAAATATGGAAACTTACCCTTACGAATGAATTATAACTTTTCCAGTAATTCTTGATCCATGTTATGATATCTATTAATTCTTTTAACAAATTTGATTGTATTATAACCAAAAACAAAAATTAGGTTGCCATTTTTTCCACAAATTCTATTTTAAAATTCATTAAATAATTAACCAAAGGTTTGTGTTCCATTAATATCATGGTGAATGTTTCATTATTTGTTTAACTCAAAACATTGTGCACTTTTTTTTATTTTCCTGGATGGTAATGAATCATTTATTCAAATACCATTATTAATTATATCCACAATATATTGGATATATTCTGTTTTTTTAGTAAATATATTCTTCAAAAAAAATTATCTGTATATATTTCACACTTTACCCTATACAAGTGATGCTTCAATATTTTTAATGTAAAAATAATGGTAACTAACTCTAATTAATTTGTAGGGTAATTAATTTATTTAGGTTTCAACTAATGTGTAGTATAAACAATAAACTGAAAACTATTCATCATGATACAACCAAGAACTTTCAAAGAAACATAATTCTATATGAAAAATTTTCCATTTCTTGAAGATAGAGATAAAACTAGAAGATTCGCTAATCATCTTTTTTATTCCTGAAAACTACGATCACATTATTTTATCTAGTTGAACCATAAATTATTTTCATGTTAACTGAGTCAGTGGGCTATAAAACCTATAAAATTTTTCAATAATATTCTATTAGTAACCAAATATTCTAAAAAAAACCCTGATTCTTGGTGATATTTTTGGGTCTTGTCCATAATTGAACAATATTTATTTTAGTGGGTTCAATTATTATACTATATTTAGAAACAATATTTCTAATTAATCAATTATGTTTCAACCAAAATTTATCCCCCAAAAGTTTTGTAATATTCCTTATTTTCTTTTAATTTTTTCAAAATAACCCTTAGTTGGCCTTCATTTTCCTCTTTACTTTTAGAATATATCGAAATATAATAAATAGAAAAACCACCAAAATTTCTAAGAAATCATGAAAAATTCTATTCAAAAGGTCCATTAATATATTAGGTTCATTAGATAACCCAAGTGACATAACTAAAAACTCATTGTTCCCATATCTAGTATGAAACATGGTTTTGGGGATGTATTCATAATTTAATGTCACCTGATGGAACCTTATACTCAGGTCATCCATTAAAAAATATTTTTCCCCTAGAGCTGAAAAAAATCATCAACATGATGAAAAGGATAATTATTATTAAAAATGATTTTATTTAGTGATATATAATCAATATAATGTCTCACTTAATCATCTCTCTTTTAATCCAAAAAGGCAAGCGCACCACATGGTGAAGTACTAGTTTGGATGAACCTTTTACCAAATAACTCCTATAATTTATTTCTCAATTATAAATGTACCACTTGGGTCATTAAATAAGGGGGTTTATAAATAGTATTATCATCAAGTACTAAGTCAAAAATAAGATCAACCTCTTGAATATGAATAACAAATATGAAATCATCTAGAAACAAAATTATTATTCATTTACAACTAGAACATAACTAATTTGAAGATTTTATTTATTTTAAAAAATATGATTTTGATAATTTTCACTGCCATCTCAAATAAATTTCTTATCTTCTTAATACATTAGTAATGGCTTGAAATCATTGAACCAATAATTCTTAGAACTTCAATATTTTGTATAATGATAAAGTAGTTGTAGAAAATAACAACACAGTAGCTTTATGTTTCCAATCATGATGAATTTCAACCTATGTAACTTACATAGAACAAAAGTTAGACTAATGACCCAACTCATTACCACTAAATCATTACACCATTGGATAGATATCGATTACCCCATTTTTTGAATCGTTAGGATTTAATTACTTTCATTTGTAAGTCATGAGGCTAAACTTTAAACATCGGTAACACTTCACTAACATCATAATACATTCTCCAAGGTTTTTTACCACACATACCCAAATATGTGAAGTGAATTTTAATACCTCAAGATTTATTATTTTCACATCTATTATTATCATGGATTCTTGTTACTTTCAACATAAATAGGAACAAAAGAGTTAGAAAACCCATTATCAACCTTATTAAAAAAACCATTCTCACAGCTTTTATATTCTCTTCTAGTGAAATATAATTATGGACTTGGTTTTAATCGTGATTAAAACCAATTTATTTTTTATCGATGTATCGTATAAAATTTATATCATTAGTATCTAGTATTGTTAAGTTATCATCATATTATGCTACATAATCTTCTTTTTATTTTATAAATTTATACAATTTTAATTCTATTAAGATTATAAGAACTATATTAAAATATTTCTAAAAGAAAAATATCCTTAAATGTTTCCCATTTCACGGAATCAATATCATCTTTCTCTCTAGTATTCTTAAATAAATATCACCATCGATAAGCTTCTCCTTGAAAATGGTAATTGACAAGAGTTTCAATTTTACTTTCCAAACATCCCATTATATCAAATATATTCTCTTGATAATTTTTCTATCTTTAGGTTACCACTAGATCAGATTTTCCATTTAATTATGGAAGGTTTTTTCTCATTAAATAATAAACTATAGACATATTACTTCATTATATATCAGGGCCCTCAATAGCATGGATACCACCACCATTTATAGTATAATCTATAGAGAGATTAGTATAAAAAACTACTTTGTTCTGATTATAACTATTTTAGGATGATGATTTTAAAGAATATTTTATTCTTGGTGCCTTCCCACAACGGATTCCATTTTTACACAATGGAAAACCATTCATAAGAGACATAGTTTTGATGAAGAAACATAGTAATCATATAAATCATTATCACTTTAACTTGAAAATAATATAAAATATTTCAAGGAAATATATTTTCATTATCCTAACATTTAATTTTATCTTATACCACCCTTTGATACCAACTAAAAATACACGACACTAAACATTACATAATGATGAGATTTAAATCAATAATTTATTCACATAAATTTTAGGATCTTTTTGGGTATCTAGTTTCTGATAATGAGTCCATACCTCACACATAAAAATACAATAAATTGCAAAGTGGAAAATTTCAATTATTATAAATTTCTCACACAATAAAAAACATTTTAAAATAAATCATAATCTATTTTATTTAAAATACTTGAAGACATTAAAATTAACCCCTTACTTTCCCTTAAAAATTCATAAAATCATTTCAAAATATAGTAAATTTTTGGTTTGAGAATTAAAAACTCAGTAAGTGATAAGAAAAGGAAGAAAACTATTATTCAAGTCAAAAACATTGTAAACTATAAAAATATTTCTTAAATATATAACATTTAACCCCTAAAGGTAAATAATATCCATTTTAATGATTATTTATTTTAACTTATCAAAATGGATTATTTACAAGACAAATCATTCGCATGAATAGAAAATTTAGGTAGGTACCTTATAAAATCATCTCATAGAACACATAAAAATTGGAATAACTATACGACCAATTTATAGTATAATTCCCAAGAAACAATAATCATTACCCAATGTATTAGAGTGATATCTAGGTGGAGAAATCATTAAGATGTAATGGGATCACCTAGCGCTCTCTGGTCGCAACTATCATCTATTCTATAATGGGATCACATGTCACTATCTCGGCACACTAGTTTATATAATGTCCAAGATAAAAAACATGAATAAAATATTTCATAATTTGAATAAAATATTTCATAATTTGAATAAATTATTTGTACTCATATAGAAATCAATTTTAGAAAAAGAAATATAATTTTCTTTAAAAACCATTTTTAATGGAAAGATAGCCAAAATAATAAAAAAGGATTTTTCATTTAAGAAAACATATTATCTTGAAAAGAAAGATAAAAAATTATATAATAGTCATAGAACCCAGAAAAGTTTGTGACATTTTTCCATTAAAAGCATGTAAAACGTATCATTATGAAAGAAATTTGGATAAAATAAAAGGGACATAATATAAACATTATAATTATTTTATTTGTATATATTAAAATATATAAATAATTTTAATACATGGAAAAGGAAGAGAAAGAGAGATTTAAGAAAAAAATTAAAAGAATATTTATTTAGACGAATATCCCTTCATCACATTGGAAATATTTAAATAATAGTCCCAAATAAATAATAACATTAAAAACCACTAAATAACATTATTATAGATAAATTAGCGATATATCATGTAAAAGTAGAAATATATGCATCGTATGAAATAATAAAGTTGTATAACCTCAAGATATGTCTCAATAAATCAAAATTAAGATGAATTCCATTACCATGAGTCTTACTTTTTGGGAGTGCATTCATTTTACTGAATAATAAACATGACTTATTTCATTAATTGCTTAAAAATCTTTTTAAAGCTTACTATTACTTTTATCTCACGCATTAACATGTTATATAAAATTAATTAATCAATTAAGTTTAAGTTGGATTTTTTGACCATATTTCACATATATTTAAAAATATGAATTTGGTTGGTTGACTATGGTCAAATAGGTAATTAATTTAAAATCTCCAGAATAATAATAATTACATAATTATAAAATTTATACCACAATTATAATATTAAAAAAATCGTTAATTTTGGTTATAAAAAACTAACTAATATTATGACCATGAAGAAAATAGGTTATACATAGGCATAACTAAGGTTTCTATTTTCCAATGATCATTTTGGAAAGAAATAAATAATCACATTACTTCGTGGAGATGATAGTCCACACGCCCATTAATAATATTGTCATTTTTTGAATGAGTAAAAAGGTAATAAATGATATATTTTATTTTTAAAATGATAAATATTTCATTAATTTCAAAAAAATTGTTTTATACCATATATTTTTTATATTTACCCATATTACCTTCCATGTAACATGTTAGTGATAAATTAATCTCATCGCTTCGTGAGGTGGTAGTCCACTCCAAACATGAGTGACTTTATCGTATCCCCTATGGAATGGGATGTAAATAGATAAAAGTGTTATAATTACTATAGGGGGATATAAATTTTAATAATATCATATATAATATTTATATCTATTGTTGAACCTAATCAAGAAAAGTGGCAATGGAAAAAATGAATGACATCATTTTGTGAAGTGGTAGTCTTCCAAACACATGAATGATGATTTAAAAAAACCATTTTATTGAATTGTGTGTATTTTTAGGATGTAAAATTACCATAAAACTTCTAAGTATATGAAGGTAATATGGTTTTAATATCATAATGGTATAAGAATAATATATTGGGTGGAGGAAAAAATAAATTAAATGCCCATTGATGAAAGCTCCCTCTTCTTCAGTTGACTTATTTTGGTTTTCACCAAACACAATCCCTGAATGGATTTCTTCCCGTGGTAATGATTCTATGATGAGATGAGGAAATTTTATAATTGACTTGGTATGTACTTTGTTGAAACAGTTTGTTATTGAAGGTTTGAAGAGAGGGGAAGAGTGGGTGGCCCTTTATAAGTGAGGTGAAATGAACACTTGAAATTTATTTTTGAAATAGTCAATTTGAACTATGTTTTTTCCATGTCTATAGCACAAAATAATGATATAGTATCAATTATATTAGGTTAAATATATAAAAATTACCATAAAATTGGGATTTTATATTTTTTGGGTCATGTTTATAGCTTATATTCTATGTTTAACCACTATATAAACATGTTTTCATTATAATCATTATAGTTAATTTCATTTGTCTTCACTAATCATTCTGGCTTGAAATTATGTTGATATTATTTCCAAATTATAAATTATGTTGATTTAAAATAGGGAAACCATTTTCATAATTTTAATTCATACAAGTGTAAAATTTTAATTTAATATTAATCCCCCAAACACGACTAGACATTGGGTTTTTAAGAAGAGTAATTTCAAGAAATGATATTTCTAAATTAACTCATTAAATAATAACAATATTTTTATGAAACTAAATTAAAATTTAATAATATATAATTTATAAATTAGATTTTAAATATTTTAAATTATGTAATAATTTAATTAATTAAAAAGGAAAACATCATGTATTTTATAATAGTTTTAAGAAAAAAATGTTATTAAACCCAAAATAGACTCATAGTAAAAACCAGTATAAGTATGATTAAAATTATATTTAGTTTATTAAATATATCTAAATAATACTTATATTACATTAACTCTCTGAAATTTTCCATCATGACTTCCATTAAGAAATTGTATTTCAATATTATGACCAACTCTTAAAGGATGGTTTCCAGGAACTCCTCCATGAACTTATGGTTGAAAAAATAGACTGGTGATCCCATAATTTATATATGTACTACTAAAAAATATCTTTAATGTGTTAATAATACTATTAGGAATGTTATTAACTCTATTTTTGATATTCACCCAAATAATGTTATGCATATCATTGAAAACTATCCTTTTTCAAATACAGATGATTTTCTAATCTTGATATCCTTCACATAATGGTTTGCTAGATTCAAAAAATATTATAACCACCATTTTCATAATTCTAGAAATTATTATAGATGGATTAAAAAATTGATAATATATGGATAAATCCTTGAAGACTTACTCTTATATGGCATATTTCTTACAATACAGTCCCCACTGATACTTGCATACAATATTTTGGGATCCACAGTTGCTCAAAATGTCATCAATGTAATAAATATAGATAAGATGGTAACCATTTTTTATCTTATTCCACTACCACAACTCTTTGGAACTACATTTTTGATAGTTTTTATTGTAGATGACTAACTCTTGACTCATTCAATGCTCAACTAAAGCATTGTGTCGATATGGATAAATTCCAAAAAATCAAGAACTTATTTCTTGATGTAGTTTGAGAGATTTATCATGTGATCTGGTGTGATAGAAATCCAATTCTTCATAAAAATTTCTCACTCAACATTAATGCAGGTCATATGTGGATCCTCATTGCTATTCATGATGCGGCTTTGATTCAGAAGGGATTCTAAAACAATACATTGAAAAACATTATGATTATGCGGTGACTAAAAGTGATGGTATTTCTTACTAATTGTGACATGCATTTGATGTTTTATAGAAACCATTGTTCTCTGGGTGGATCAATGTTAATGTGGATGGTGTTTCTAAAGTCAATCTGGGCCCTGGAGGATGTGGTTCCATATTTAGGGATCATCTTGGTCAGATCCTCGGGTTCTTCTTTGGAAGCTGTAGTACTGCCTCATATTTGGAGGATGAATCGATGTGTGTGATTCATGATATTTATTTTTCTAAGAACCAAGGATAGAAGAAAATATGAATTAAATGTTATTCGATAACCATAGTTCATGTTATTTGGAATAGTGTGATTCATCTGGCTTGGTCAGCTACTACACTTTGGATGGATTTTCCCTATTTTCTCTGTGATATCACCCATTTTACCACTCATATCTATTGTGAAGTGAATATGGTTGTAGATGGCCTCACCAATAAGGAAGTAAGTCAGAATATTACATTGATTTTTGGTCTATCTAACATTTTACTCTAACTTCATGTGAATGATTGTAACATGATCCCATTTTTTAGACTCATGTAACCTTTTTATTAATAATTGTGCATTGTTCTTTTGTCCAAGGCATCACATTCTTAAAAAAAATTATTATTAATTTATTAAAAAAATAAATTCTTCTAATACTAATTGTTATTTTAAATCCTTCCACCCTTTTATAAGTTCCATTCTTATATTTTTACTCACTTACAAAACCTGTAGGGACAACTTTCCCTCAAAAAATTTTGAGATTCCCATGTTACCTCTTCAACTAGATGGTTTTTCTATAAAGACTCATCCTTGTGAATAATCTTAATATAGAACCCCCTTTGTCTAAATTAAATAAATTGAACTATGTTTTCCAATTATGAACTATTCTCTTTCAACTGCTCTACTTTAGGGATCAAAAATTGAGATGAATCTGGGAAATATTTCCTTAACATTAAAACGTGAAATACATTGTATACCTAAGAGAAATTTCGAGGTAAGGCCACAGAGAAGTATATTAATCCAAATTTCTATATGATTTTATATATTTTAAGGATCTATATACTCATCTTCCCCATATTAAAAAAACACACAACACTTTCCAATGGATTATCATTAAGAAATACACGATCACCTACTTTTAAATAATGATCTTTCCTCAGGAAATCCATAAAATATTATTTCCTACTCTGAGTTGTCCTCATGTTTCACTATATCAATATCACATTCTCTACCATTTCCTATAATAAATATATTATTATAACCTTCATTTCCCTTATATATTCCCATAAAACATGTGTCTGGAACTTTTTTCTATATAGTTCTTCAAATGATACCATCTGTATACTAGATTAAAAACTATTTTTATAATAAAAAACCATAAATGAACAATATTGATACCAACAACCTTGGTAATCCATTGAATAATAACAAAGTATATCATCCATGGTTTAAATTTTCCACTAACATCCTCCATCACATTGAGGATGAAAAGATGTATTGAAGTTTAATTCATTACCCAATGACTTCTGAACCCCATTCAAAAAATTACATTTGAAAATGGGATAATGGTATGATACAATGGATAAAGGTAATCCATGTAACCCAAATATATCTTTTAGATAAAATCATGAAAGATTATCTAAATATATTTTATCTCAAATGTGAAGGAAATTTCTAGATTTATTTCATTGATCAGAAATAACCCAAATCCCATTATAACCTTGAGAAGGATTTGGAAATCCTACAATAAATCCCATTGATATATTCTCACATTTCCACTCTAAAACTGTAAAAGTATGAAGCAACCTATTTTATAATCATCATGCTACAATAACTAGTCGAAAAGTAAAACACATCATAGTAAAGGAAAAAATATCTATTTTATTTTCATTACCCCATTAATACTCCCAAAGGACTCTTTAAATCTTTATTCCTCATTTATGAATAGAAAACATAGAACTATGAGATTCAGGAATCAACTCTTTCATTAACTGGGAATCACGAGGCAGACATAATCATTTTCTAAATCATAAAATGGTATCTTCATAAGTATTAAAATCATGAAACTTATTATTTTTAATAGATTATAAAATTTCATGAAAATGTTTATCCTCATTCTATTTTATCTTAATTGTTTTTTATAGGGATGATTGTATTGAATGTATAAAAAAATACAAGATGTCCCTGAATTCAAAAATTATCAGCCATGATTCACCAAATCATTATGAAGAGATCCACATTCCAAATTTAACATGGTTAATGTAGAATTATTATATCAAACCAATACATCGACAAAATTTTTCTACTCTAATATAGTAATGAATTGTGAAATTATAATTTTTGGTTTGATCCATCCATCTTATTTATCTCATGATCAATTATTTTTTATTAAATATATAGATGGATTTTTTATTATATATTTCATAATGAAGCCCGGATAAGTTATTCTACCAAATTATTTAATAAAAACCCATAGAAGATTACTCCAAATCAGGTTTAGTGTAATTTACCTAATGTGGACTCAACTAACATGAATAATAAGAAATTATATGATCATTATTTAGTAAGAAACAACCAAGACCTTTCAAATAAGAATCACAATAAATGATTAATTCACAATTTTTTGGAAGGAATGGAGAATACTAAACCCTTCACAAATCCTCTTTATAACTCCTAAAAATAATCACCACATTAATTTTTTTTCAGATAAAGATAACTCCTTTTTGAGTTAACTTATTCATTGGTCTTGAAAATCAGGAAACCTTTTCAACAAATTGTTGGTATTATCCCACTAATCAATGAAAAATATAAATAAATATGATAATTTTTTGTTATGGTCTTTATTCAAAAAAATTGTTCTAGAAGGGTAAATTTTTATTCCATCTTTATATATTATACATAAAATTAATAAAAACCACCAACAAATTCTCTGTTGTACATCTCATGACATCAAATACCTTCTCTGTATAATTAATCCATCAATTTTCTTCAACTATGTTATATTATCAAGTGAATGATGGGGAATTATTTCTCAGTAAGTGCTCCACTATAAAAAATTTTATTCATGTTAGATCAAATTTCACTCTCGCATGGATACCATCAAAATTTATATCCTATATCAACTAATTTGTAACTATAAAAAAATTCTTTGTTCTTATTCCAACCATCTCAGGATACTGATCTGGAAGGAAATTTTACTCTCAGTTTATTTACACTATAACATAAATGGTTCATCTATAGAACCATTATTAATATATATATATATATATATATATTGGATGAAGGAAAAATTTTAATATTAAAATTCTCTAACATTTTTACTTGAAAATAACATGAAATATTTCAAGGGAAATATATTTTCATTATCATAACCTTTATAGTAATATAAACTATCCTTTAATATCGACTATGAGGAACTTTCCTTAAACATTAAATAATTTTTATTTTTAATTTAATAATTCAATCTATAATGTTGGAATATCTATTTAGGTTTAGTGTTTTATGAAATCAGTTCATATAAATTATATAACAAAAATAAAAAATAAAGAGTGGACACTTCTAATTAGATTCCATTTTTTCAATAATTTAATTCTTTTAAAATAAAGCTAGATATATTTTATTCATAACACTTCATGATATTCATCTTTACCTTTTTATTCCCAATACCCTTCTTTAAAATCCTATGAAAACAATTTAAAAAGTTGTCATGATAACAAAAAACACTATAAGGGGTATAAAAAAGAAACAACCTGTTAGTCCATTAAAAGCATTAAAACCCATAAAAACTATTGAAAACAAAACATTTTACCGATTAATGGAAATATTATTCATTCAAAAGATAATTGTTTTAACTTTTCGTAATAAATTAGAAACATAAAAATCAATTTAAAAGTATAGAAATTTCATGTAGGTACCTCAAAGAATTATATCATATAACCCTAAAGAACCATTACAAAGCCCTTGAAAATTCAAAGAATCGTATAGAAAATTTATCATATAATTATATAGATAAAATAATAATTTTATAATGAATTTTAGTGATATATAGACACACTCATAATTTAACCTATAAAATTTTCACCCAATGCTATTTCAGAAGACCCATCATATATAATTTCCATGAACCGCAACGTTAATAAAATAATTAATCATTTTTAAAAAATCTTTTAAACTTGTATGAAAATCACATTATGAAATCAAAATCCCACATTATTTTTTTTTAAAAAAAATCAATATTAATATACCAATGAATAATAAAAATTGGTTTTTTATTTTTGAAAACCTAAAATCTTTAAAATAAATCTATAAATGAATTAATAATCATGATGGTAGAAAACTTCTCACCATTTTATTTAAAACTTTTAAAAAAATTCCATTAAAATTTTTTGAAAAAATAATAAAAGTGACATAAAGTAAGCTTTATAAAAAATTCATGTACAAATAAAACATTTCAAAAACCATTTCAAAACATGAACGAATAATACAAAGAGAGCGTGAACGAAAACATTAAATAGTGACTTATTTAAAAGTGAATTTTTTTATCAGTTTGAAAATATTTATATATATACCCCATCAAAAAATTACAAAAAAAAATAATTTTAAACCATGATGAAATATAAATTTAGGATAAAAATGCTAATGTGGTCTTGTATACACATTGTAAATGACTATTGTTTTATAACCTCAAGATATTCCTTAACACAAAGAAATTGTAACAAAGTCCCTTAAATTGAGTCTGACTTGTCACATGAGTCCTTATCTCCATGAATAATAAACTTTTGTTTATTATTTAATTTATTGATAAACTTTTTCAATTTTATTATTACTTTTATTTTAGTTATTAATATGTTACATATGATTACTTACCCAATTATGTTTAAGTCATATGGTTTGACCCTATTCAGTACATGTGTCAAAAATGAATTTGGTTGGATGGCTAGGGTCAAAGAGGCCATTATTTTAAATATATATATATATTAATAATCACAAAAAATTAATATTTATACATGAATTATAATTTTAAAACCAATAATGAAATATCATTATGAAAAATAAACTAACATTACGATCATGGAGATAGTAGGTCGTACATA
Source organism: Viscum album (assembly GCA_963277665.1). NCBI lineage: Eukaryota > Viridiplantae > Streptophyta > Magnoliopsida > Santalales > Viscaceae > Viscum > Viscum album. The sequence goes on from OY728164.1 coordinate 1,262,574,681, forward strand.
CACATGAGTAACGTTTCCAATATTCAATGATCGTTATGGAAAAAATTTAAGTAAAATTTATATTTAAATAATTATAATAATATAATATATATACCTATTATTAAATTATATATACGTATATACATTACTCTTGTAATGTGGTGGTGAGAAAAAATGATCACATCACGTCGAAGAGGTGGTAGTCCACACATCCATGAACAAAAAAATTATATTTTCAATGAGTGAATAGCTAAAAAATTAATTTAATATTTTTTACATTGTTAAATATGTCATAAATATCATAAATAGTTTATTTATATCACATATACTTATTATCTTCACCCTTATTACATTTAATGTAATGGGTTATCAAAAAATGAATCATATCACTTCGTGAGGTGTTAGTTTTCCATGCACGTGAGAGAGGTTATAATATGCCATATAGAGTGGAATATAAAAATTTATTTTTGATATAATTAATAAATAGGTAAAATTATGTTTTAAATGTCATATATAAACATTATATCCATTATCTTACCCAAATTGAGTGGTGGTAACATAAAAATGAAAGTCATCATTATGTGGGGCGGTATTCCGTTGTACACACAAATGATGATTTCATAACCCATTTGAAGAAAGTGTATATGGTTTTAGGTCATAAAAATATCATAGAAACATATCATTAAATGTAATTTAATTAATTTATTATATCATATAGGAATAAAAATAAATTAATGAGGTGGATGAAATAATAAAATATTATGTTTGATGATGAACTTTAACTCTTCATCGGGTTTCTCTTTTTGGTTTACACCAATGGCCTTAAATGGTTGGAATTATACCCAAAATAAGGCTTATAAGATGACAGGATGGTTTTTGAAATTTCATTTTCATATCTATTTTATGAACCAATTGGATTTTTTTTTTCAAGATAGGTGAAGAAGGGGTGTCATTTTATTGGGGTGGTGAGTGGCACAGATTGTAATTATTTTGAAAGAGTGAATTCCAACCTTGTTTCTTCCATGTTTCCAAGTCCCAATAATGGTACATAATCTTGAATTTAAGATATAAGGACTAAATATTTCCATAAAATGGGTTTTTTACATGTTTTTTGCTATTATTAAGCATTATATGCTAAGTTTAAACACTAAGTTAACATGATCTTACCTTAATCGTTGATATTAGTTTTAATAATTTTCATTAATCACTCTAGTAAAAGAATTTTTTGACCTTATTAGAACTTATAAATTACTGTGTGTCAAAATATTTAATCTATTTTTACAATTTCAAATCAAATATGTGGAAAATGTTATTTAATATTAATCTCTCAACTTGGATGATACAACATATCTTTAAAAAAAGCATTTTTTTGAAAAATATTTTTCTATATTAACTCTATGACTAATATTATTAATTTAATATAACCCAATTAATATTTACTCATATATAATATATTAATTTTTTTTTAAAATTATCTATTATAGAGTATTTTAAATATTTTATAATGAGAAACATTATTCATTTTAAAAAAGTTTTTAGAAAAACCCATTTTTAAACCCAAAACAAACATATACTAAAAACCAAAATATAGTTGATTTAAAAGTAATTAAGTGAGTTAAATATAATAAATATATATTTTACTTGAAAAAATATTTAAAAAAATATTAACACATTTAAATTACTTAATTTTTTAAAAAGAAATGACTTCTTACAGAATTTTGTAATTTACACTATTCACTAAAAAATCAATATATTCTAAAAAACCAAATAATCCACACAAAGTAAATTTGTATATTATGATTTAAAAAAATTTATATATTTTTTCAAATTTTTGTTCTAATATAGATAAATTAATAGGTTAAATAATATCTTTTAATAAAATAGTTTAGTTAAAACTATTTTTTTATTAAAAACTACTTAATATTTTTTGTAACTAATTTAACAATATAATTCAAAGTAATAAATAGAAAAAAAAATATATTTTATCATTACATGGGTTTATATATGTGTGTGTGTGTGTGTGTGTAATTTTAGGGAAACCATTATCGGTGTCTTACTATGTTGTATTCACACATTGCTTGGGCATCCTGATATATCAGTAGATTTCATTATTTGTGACATATTTATCGAACAGGGACCTCCAGTGGATGTTCTATATAGAGATTCATTGATGGAGTTTTGATATAGGACTATGTTTGTGAAGAAATATGGTTTTGGATTATATTCTCTTATATAATTTTGATGTGTTCAATATCTTTTTATGTACATAACACCAAACATTAGTCAATAATGTTTGATTACAAAATAAAAAGAAAGAAATTATGTTTTATATAAATGATATTGATTAGATAAATTAAATCATGAGAAGGATAAAATTAAATTTAGTAAAAGTAATTCATTCTTAAGAATATTTTATTTAACAATTTTTTTAATTTTTCACTTTATTAAATTTTTTACATTTTAAGAATGATATCAACTTTATTTATTGTTTAAATGACATAATAAATAATAAAATAATGTATTTATATCCATAAAATTTTTATATACTGATCAGGGATTCTAGGCTTATAGTTCTTAGTTGAGTATAAATTTTATGATTAGAAAAATAATTTATTCATATATGATTTTATTAAATAGGTAAATATCATATTTTTAGTATCAAACATATAAAAATAAATATTTGATATATTTTAATAAATAAATTTCTTTCATACTTTCATTATCTATAGGTTTTAAATGAATATAAAATCATTTAAAGGCAACAAAAGATATTTTATTTATAAATACATATTTATATGCACATTTTATTTCATATTAATAAATTTAGTTAACCATTATTGAATAATTATTTTAACTAAATGTTCATATAAAATATTAACTAAAATAAATTAAAATTAATGTAGTAGTTATTAGAAATTTAATAATAATAATTTTATTTTATTCTTTAAAATGACATCGTTTCTATAAAAAAATTAAGCATGTGTGTGATGACATTAGAATTAATATCCACCTCATTTAGCAATTACATCCTATGATATAGATTACATATTTGTAATATATATTTTAATTTTTTTATAAGTTTAATATCAATATTTTTCAATAAAATAACTGATGATGGTCGACAGATTGTCATCAATGTAATGGTAATAATGTTTTAAAAGCATTAAAATTATGGGATAATGGTTAAAGATATGATTAAACCATATCTTTAATTTCATTTGTTATTTATATTTAAATTAAAGACATATTATATTTGAAAATTTAATGTTTTGGATCATATATCCTTTATACATTCATTTATTATATATAAACGTTCGTAATGTTCAAAATAGTGACACACCCCTCCATTGTATAAGTAGGCCTCTGCTTCTAAATTTTATAAAAAACATGAGAACCTTATCCTATAAAAATATCTACAAAATAAATTCACAAAAAACTTTTCCATTTCTTATAGGTTAAATGATTCCCAAAATACCTATCCAAAAAACATTAAGGTGTTTTTTCAAATGATATTATTTAAAAAAGATGAATATGTTCTTATAAAACTTTTTTATAAATCATTATTATTATACATCCTGTAAATATTCCAAAACCATATAAAAAAATAAAATCATTAATTTCGATATTATATTTTTTTATTAATATAATAACCATTTTATATATCCTATCAATATAAATAAATGAAAGTGTATATCATATGTTTATTTGGAATACCACCTCCTGGAAGTGATACAATTATTTTTTTCATATCCACCTCTAAAGGATTATTATATAAAAGCATTGAATGAATTTATAAGACATTTATAACATAATAATTATTATATAACACTACATTTTTATTCCCCATTTTAAATTTACATTGATTAAAAAATGAAAATATCACATATGTGTGCGAATAGACTAAAGTCTCCCCAAACTGATGAAATTAATAATCCATAAATACCATTCAAGGATGGTTATAAATTTTTTTTAATTAATCAATTTTAAATTTTTTAAATGATTAATATTGTATAGATAATTAAACAAATACTAATTATCATGGAAAAAATCATCAAATATAAGCATACCTCGGAAATAGAACCATTGACACCAAAATTATTTATCTTATTGAAGAATAGTTAAAAAATGGGGAATTTTAAATTATATGGGAATGATATATAGTAATATAAGTCTGAATATAGATTTTTTTTTATTCATAATAAGTATAAATTTATTATTCAATAGTATGGAGTTCAGATGAACCATGTCTATATATTATGTTAGTGTTTTTTGGTATAATAACATTTTTATAGGGATTTTATAAATATCAACTATAAGTACAATAATTTAGTTTTTATTTAACTTCTTAAAAAATATATATTTTATACTCCTTTGTCTATTTCTATGGTTTTTAATTATTCTTTCTTTTATATCCCTTTTGGAAATCAAAATTTTACAAAAAGTTTTAAAAAACATACCTTATTTTTTCTTTTTGGATGGGAATTTTTATCTTACATATTTATGTTGTTTAAAATTATTATATGGAAGTTATTTTATAATTATAAATTATTACTAAATTTAATTCTCTAAATTTTTTTGTTATATCTACAAATGATTATAAATAACCTTTGAAAACATTTTCCATATAACTCCATTTTGATATTTTAAATTTTTTAGAAAATAATGTGTTTTAAATGTTTAAGGCTTGACCAAATTTTCTGATGTGATTGTTGTTATTTTTTTATCATGATTACATTAAATATTTTTTTTGGTTTTTACATGAAAATTCTATTCCAATTATTATATATTTTTTTATTTTTTTTATATTTACCAAATATAATGATGATTTTTTTTAAATAATGTACAATTTTTTTAAAAAATTATTTTTCATGTTTGTAAAAAAAATTATTCACTGAAATGGTTAACTATGGATATTATATTATGACAAAATTAACATAATTTCTCTATATTTATAATAATTATGTTGTATTATTGATATTTTAAGAAACCTATTTCCTTGTGATGGGTTAATTGAAATATAAAGGAATGATGAATGCTTTTACGCTTTTATGGAATATATAAGAATTTATTATTCTTATGTGTTGGATGAGTTTTTAATATCCCTCTAATGAATTGTGTAATTTTTTTTATATCTCATGATATGATAATGGTATATAATATGTTATCTCATGAATAAGGGTATATAGAAGTTTTTCCTAAGTCAATGATGGCCCACTAGTGATTTCCCCTTGACCATGAGGGTACACGAAAGGTTCTCCGAGGCTAAATAAGGTGAAAATGTAGTTAACCAAAGACTATTTTCTAGTTAACACTACTGGAAATAGAGTATATACCAACGGTTTACAACCGTTGGTATAGGCTGGAAAACCGTTGGTATTTTCTATACCAACGGTTCTCCAAACCGTAGGGAAGTAAGGCGTGGGGAAAGATATATACCAACGGTTTTAAGTAAACCGTTGGGATAGCCCACTCTATGTATTGGTATAGGTTTACCCAACGGTTTAGAACCGTTGGGAATTCTATAATTCTCAACTTATACCAACGGTTCCCAACCGTTGGTATAGTTTTTTCCCCAACGGTTTCATTGAAACCGTTGGGAATTCTATGATTTTGATGTTATACCAACGGTTTACAACCGTTGGTATATCATTTTCCCAACGGTTTCATTGAAACCAGTTTTTTACCAACGGTTTATTGAACCGTTGGTATAATTCTTTCTCAAAGTTTACCAACGGTTTACAACCGTTGGTATTGTGTATTTCCAGAAATGTTGCACAGATGCCCCTGCAGTAGCCCCTCCAGTGCATAGACCTGCATAAAACACACCACTAAAAACACTAACAGAATTAAAACAACTAAAAAGAAAACCACCTATTTGATTAGAGGCATGGTGAATAATTCCCCATTTGAATTTTCATATGACAACAATCATCCAGTATAGTTGAATCAGGGTTTCAATAAATCAAATATTATTTACACCCATTTCAATCTTCACATGACAACCACTTTAATAATATATGGTGAAAAGGTATTTTCATAGGAGTCTCATCACTTGTGACTCCATAAGTGACACACCGGGCCTCGAATTGAGGCTGGGTTGACTGGTACACATCACTTATGATCCATGGATCATTGTCCTAAATTTCAACACAATCATAATCCGTTTGATTTGTTTGGCATATGTACATAAAATATTATCCATTTCGAACAAAAGAGATGAAGTTTGGGTGTTCCCCGCCCCACGGTGAATTGGATTGAGGCAGGGTTGACTCGTACATGTCACATATGACCCATGAATCATTTTCATAAAGTTTCAATAGAATCCGAAGGCATTTGGTCTATTTCCCGTATGTCAGTTGTTGATATCACTTATAATTTAGTCCATTTTAAAGAAAAAAGAGATAGTTTGAGTGGTCCTAGACACACCGTGGCTCGGATTGAGGCGGGAATGACTCTTACATGTCAAATATGACCCATGGATCGTTTTCCTAAAGTTTCAATATCATTTGAAGTCGTTTGGTTAGTTTGGCGTATGTCAACTATTGTTTTCACTTAAAATTAAGTTCATTTTAAAAAAAAGAGAGACACTTTGAGTGGTGTCGGCCACACCGGGCCTCGGATTGAGGCAAGGTTGACTCGTACACGTCACATATGAGCCATAGATCGTTTTCCTAATGTTTCAACACAATCAGAATCCGTTTGATCAGTTTGGTGTATGTATTTAAAATATTGTCCATTTTTAACATAAGAGAGACAGTTTGGGTGGTGTCGGCATCACCACACCTCGGATTGAGGCGGTATTGACTCTTACACATCACATATGACCCATGGATAGTTTTCCTAAAGTTTCAATAGAATATGAAGGCATTTGGTCAGTTTCCCGTATGACAGTCATTGATTTCACTTACAATTTTGTCCATTTTCAACAAAAGAGAGACAATTTTAGTGGTCCCAGCCATACCGCGGCTCGGATTGCGGTGGGGTTGACTCGTACATGTCACATATGACCCATGGATCATTTTCCTAAAGTGTCAACAGAATCCGAAGGTGTTTGGTCAGTTTCCCGTATGTCAGTTGTTGATTTCACTTACAATTTAGTCCATTTTGAACAAAAGAGAGACAGTTTGAGTGGTCCTGGTCACACCATGGCTTGGATTGAGGTGGGGTTGACTCGTACACATCACATATGACCCATGGATCGTTTTACTAACGTTTCAATAGAATCATAAGTTGTTTGGTTGGATTGGCGTATGTCAGTTGTTGTTTTCACTTAAAATTATGTCCATTTTAAATAAAAGAGAGATAGTTTGAGTGGTTTCGGCCACACCACAGCTCGAATTTATGAGGGATTGACTCGTACATGTCACATATGACCCATGGATCGTTTTCATAATGTTTAAATAGAATCAGAAGGCGTTTGGTTGGTTTGGCGTATGTCAGTTGTTGTTTTCACTTAAAATTAAGTCCATTTTAAACAAAAGATAGCCACTTTGGGTGGTGTCCGCCACTCTGGGCCTCAGATTGAGGCAGGGTTTACTCGTGCACATCACATATCATCCATGGATCGTTTTCATAATGTTTCAGCACAATCAGAATCCGTTTGATCAGTTTGGCTTATGAACGTAAAATATTGTTCATTTTTAACATAAGAGAGATAGTTTTGGTGGTGTAGGCCACACCGCGCCTCGGATTGAGTCAAGTCTGACTCGTACAAATCACATATGACCCATGTATCGTTTTCCTAAAGTGTCAATATAATCCTAAGGCGTTTGGTTGGTTTCCCATATGATAGTTGTTGATTTCACTTACAATTTAGTCCATTTTGAACAAATGGGAGAAAGTTTCAATGGTCTCAGTCACATCGTGTCTTGGATTGAGCCAGGGTTGACTCATACACGTCACATACGACCCATGGATCATTTTTCTAAAGTTTCAACAGAATCAGAAGAATTTTGGTTGGTTTGGCATATGTCAGTTGTTTTCACTTAAAATTATGCCCATTTTAAACAAAATATCATTCCATTATGTTCCCGGCATCCATGGTTTCTTATTTATAGGAGAAATACCCATAAACACTTCAATATGGCCGTTGGAGAGCTTCCGGAGCCGTTGGGGGTCAAAAGTACAAGTCTGGTCAAAGCCCAACGGCTAGTTTGACTGGTCACACCGGCTGGCCGGTGGTGGCTCACCAACTGGCCGGTGGTCCACCGGCTGGCCGGTGCTGAGCTCCCGGCTGGCCGGTGGTCCAGACAGCAGGCTTTCTGTCTGGGTTCCACCGGCCAGCCGGTGGTCATCCACCGGTTGGCCGGTGGCACCAGGCAGTGGGCAAGCCTACTGCCTGGAACCTCCGGCTGGCCGGTGGGCAAGAACTGGTTGGCCGGTGCCTATACCGGCTGGCCGGTGAGCTAACACCGGCTGCCCGGTGGCTCTGGCAGAAAGCAATGCTTCTGCCAGAGACCACCGGCCGGCCGGTGGGAATCCACCGGTTGGCCGGTGGACTCAGAGAGTCCTTTTCAGTTTTCTTGGGCCAACTCTTGGGCAACCTTTTTCCTAGCATCAAAACACTTGAAAACAAGTTAGAACACGATGAGAGTGATTGTGATCATTAAAATCCAAGAGAGAGGGTTACAACAGTTGTCTTGGGTCGAGGGAGGAGGGTGGGGGGCTGTGCGGGGGGCTGTGCGGGGGGGTGTTCGGGGGGTTGTCCAGGGTCCAGGGAGGAGGTTGGGGGGTTGTCCAGGGTCTAGGAAGGAGGGGGGTTCCCAAACACACAACCACTAAAAGACAACATCCATAAAAACAGATAATATATAAAAATAACTCAACTCCAATACTATACTACGATTATAGATAAAACCAAATAGGAACACACCCTCATGTTATCATATTAATAACTCTTCTTGAATCATTTAGAGTCACATCCCAATGATCATAGGATCACTAACCTAATTGATCACTAGCCATGAAACACATGTATGTTGGTCATGTCACCACATGAATCATCACTCTTGCCGCCATATCAATATATCACAAGGAATTCTCTAGGATAAGACAATATTTGATCACACATCATTCGCATTTAGTTATCATAATACAAATTATATTTACATGCTTATGATATAGAATGAATCCACATTAGTAAGACCCACCCCTCTCATAAGTTACCATCACATCAGTACAACCCATCCTAGAAAGCACCCTACTGCATACAAATTCACCCAATCTAGGGTCCAATACCCAACAGGATCTACATACTAGGATACACATCATGGATCACTATCAAAACCATAAAAACATTGACAGATCTCAAAAAATTAGTGCATTCCATGATTACCTCATAGAATTGAAAAAAGTAAGTAACAATCAATATATCTCACTACTCCATACTCACCCCATAACATAAGGGTCTCACATTACTAGGGAATAATTCTATCCAATACTAAATGATCTTGATCCATTTATCATATACATATATGATTCACCTCACCAATTACTAAATAGTAATAACATAAAAAATTATGAGTCCATTTAACTAGAATTAAACCATCAGGTTTTACAAGGAAATTCTATATAAGTATTTGTTTACACTTTAAATAATATGACCCCATACCATAAATAAGGTTTTCAACAAAAATAAAGAACATGAATGTCATGTTAACACTCAACATTGATTAATTAATAAATTGTATTCGAATTTTATGGAAATACCAAAATAAATTAGTGAATCAATGTACCTATAGTGGCGCACATGACCACCATGAAACAATCATAAATTTTTACAAAAACCCTAATAATTGGGAATAACGAAATCAAGAATAGAAGTATATGATTTATAAGAGCTGGAACTATATCGTTGATAAAATATAGGAGTCTAACCTGGTAGGTGCTGATATGATGGAAGATGTGGGGATTGGGAGGTCCTTCCGCAAGGAATCGCTCCAGGAGGACACCAACTGAATGCTTCTGGAATGTGGGGAGGCCGCTGGCTCGATTTGGTATTTGGGGCTTTTTTTTCCCAACGGTTATTAAAAACCGTTGGGAATGACCAAACTTCACCACTTTTCCCAACGGTTCTTAGAACCGTTGGGACAAAGCTATCTTTCCCAACGGTTCCATATAAACCGTTGGGAAAACAAGGGTCCTTCACCACTTTTCCCAACGGTTCTTAGGAACCGTTGGGAAAAACCTATCTTTCCCAACGGTTGTATGAAACCGTTGGGAAAACTATGCATTGAGGGGTTTTTCCCAACGGTTTATAGCAACCGTTGGGAAAAACAAGATATACCAACGGTTCATTGAACCGTTGGTACACAACTGTTGGGAAAGGTCCCTTTTCCAGTAGTGTAATATCCTAGTTAGTACAATTTCATTTTATTTCTATATTTATAATAATGGAGAGTGAACCTAATTGACTGTCAGACACTGTCTACATCGATAATATTAAAAGTTCTACTTTACTAAGGAAATGATTTTCAGTTTGTAAGTTTATGGCACAATTTTATGCTGCAAAAATATGTCTTATTTTTATGAAATTATATTATGGATCATGACTGATTATTAATGATTACACATTACTCATTTTTTCCCCCAAAAAAATCATTATCCCATTAATCATATATTATTTGTATTATCAAATTTTAAGGATCTAATAATTGGTAATCATGTAATCATAAACCTAAAATAATATTGTGATCACCCATGATCGATTAATTATATCACCAATGATGACTCTTATTGAGAATCTAGGCATTCAATTTGTTATGATCCAATTTTTTGAGGTTATGATGAAATAATTTACAACAAAATATTTTAATAAGTGTATAATGTGAGGAGAAATTTTTTGGAGATATTGAATATATTTCATGAATAATATTGATTATGAATGTAGTCTCTAGATATCCATAATAATAATGTTATTGGGTTTTGTGTTATTTTATATTTTATTTATTATTTTTATAAAAAAGTGTAATATTTATATAAGTTATGATCAGGTAAACTTATTTGTTATCAATGTAGGGTATAGTAATTTCTAGATATAAGGTTATGAGGAGTGAGAGGATATATCCTATGAAAACCTATGTTAATATAACATGGTATAAGACAAACCAATCATGTAATATAGTTATAATATGGTTTAGTTAATGTAGACATGATAAGTATTATGTGTATTTATATATGATTATTAAAGTAAATTTTTTATGATTGATACTCACAAAAATATTTTGGATTTAGTAAAATTATTGAACTTGGAGAAATAATGTTAACAATCAAAATGATTGTAACTCCAATTAATATCATCATGAAATACCACATTGAATTAGATTTGGCATGAAAAATATTGTTTACATACTCACTCAACTCTATTTTACTATGAATGGTTATTGGAATATTCATGGTATTCTAAATGTACATGGTAAGGAACAACCCTCTATTTATTATTTTATGTGACAACATGAATATTACATTAGTAGATCCTATGAGACACTTATTTCAATGAAATGGATCAATTCTAAAGAAATCATATTCTCCATTCTCTAGTACTCGAACTGTGATAAGTGTAACGTTTCGGTTCCAGAAGCCACCCATAGGCGCCCTGTACCGGGTTGGTTGCATAGCCTCAAGCACATTTCCCCAAATGCCAGACGTTGCCGACTAGCAGTGAGGTCCTTGGGTGTGATGGTGAGGAAACTATGCCCTCATTGGAAGAGTACACAGCGGAGGTAAACAACACACAACAACATAAGCAGTAAATATCCAACAATAGTAAACAACCGAATACTGATAGAGAAACAACTAGAGCATAAATATATATAATTGATGAATGAAACATATATGTCTAGGAAAGTATCCAAACAAGTCACAATGCTGAATACAGTACAAAACCAAAGTACAAAAGGATAATAGGTGAACAACTTCTCAGCATCTCAAGCCTCGGCTTGGTCCCATGCTCTCCAGCTCCAATGCAGTAATGTACACAAAGTCAGAGGGTGCTTTCCCTTGTCTATACCTATAGAAATATAATCTGTTTGGGCCCAAAGGAATGGCCCAAATAGGGTGTGAGACTAAATCCCAGTAGGCAACCACCCGAAGACCTATGCCTAACAGTCATTGAGTATATGGTAGGTAAAAGTATAGAAAGCAGTAAACAAGAAATCACTAAGAAGTAAACAATCCTCAGTTTAAGCATTCAAATCACCACACAGCATGCAATAGAAAAATAGAAAACACAACAGGTAACCCTCTGGGAAGTACCCATAGCCTATCCCCTCTGGTCCTAACTATCGAATACAAGCAACCCTCTGGGTATCACACACAGTCTCACCCCTCTGGTTCAACTAATGTATAGACTCTCTGAGGAAGCACTCGTTTTCAATTACCCCTATAGTATCTTATCATACTAAATGCACACTGGGAATGCACTCAATGTCAATTCCCCCTGTGGCCCGCGTCGTGGAGCTACAGACACTTTGGGGAAGCACTCAACGTCAATTCCACTTACGGTCTCACATCATAATTATAAAGACACTCTAGAAAATCCCTCAACATCAATTATCCATATGGTATACACAGTAGGTTCTCACGGCCCTATGTAAGTCCACAAGCATTGCATCACGTAACGGCCCAAGTAAACTTCAAGAACTACTTGGATGGAATTCTATATCATAACAGCATATCAAAGCAACATGGACACTATCCTATAATACTAGGCATCAATATTAAATAGCAGCCTAACAGGAAACTAGACCCAATGGTAAAATGCAAGAAAAACATGCATGTGAAAAACATCCAAAGCACAAAAAAATCCCCTATTCACAAACAATAACCCCTACTCAGCATACAAGAAAACCAGGAAAACAATAGTGTTGAAACAGTAAATGCGCAATACTTCATTCGAGGGTATGGGGAAAATTTTAACATACAACTCAAATACATTATCCAAAAAGGCACAAACCACATACCTCGGGGTTAAGTGATCAATATACTTGAACCATGAGGCATTAATCTCTATAGAACATCGTAGATCTACTAAAATACATAAAAATTTCAACCCACGATAATGTAGAAAATATGAGTAATTGGAAAATGATGCTCTAGAAGAACAAATAGCTTACTGCTATGATTCCAACGCAATTGACCGCGGTCGATTCGGAGAACATATGTGTTATCTATGTCTCAGGGAAGTATCGGTGTTGTACGGGTGCTCTAGAACGTTTTGGCCAAAGAAGAAGACACCCATGTCCATTAGACGTGACCCTGGCCTGTTTAATGAAAAAAAGAAAATAAATGGTGTGTACTTTTCAAGTACACAACATGTACTTTCCCTTTCTGTACTCCGCTTTAGGTGGCTTCCACATCATCACACACGATTGTGTGTGTGTCCATGACACGGCCAGCACACGGCCTCCTATAGTAAGGAAGTACCCAGTGTGTACTCATAAATTACATGGCTTGTACTTGAAAAGTTTTAAATGAACTATTATGTTCTCAAAAACTCTAGAAAAAAGGAAAAACATACCCGAAAATAAGGTTTGGGTTCTTAAAAACTTCCCCCCTAAAATAAATTTGTCCCCGAATTTCCCTAACATGGAATAGAAGAAGAAACCCCAAGAAGCTCCGGCCACTGTGCTCGTACATCGTTCTCCCTCTCCCAAGTCTCGTCCTACACCCGTCTGTGCTACCATAGCACTCTTACCAGAGGAATAGACCATCCACAGAGAACCTTTTTACTATGATCAATAATTCGGATAGGATGCTCCTCAAACGACGCATCCACCTTGAGCTCAACCTCCTTGGGTTAAAAGACATGAGATGGGTTCGAAAAGTAACATCGGAGCTGAGAGACGTAAAAAACACCATGCATTTCTCAGTACCTCTGAGGTAACTAAAACCGATAGGCAACTGACCCAACTCTCTCCAATACCTCAAATGGCCTGAAGTACCTCAGCGAAAGATAACCCTCTCTCCTAATCCTCTTGTGCCCCAACCTCGGTGTGACATGTAGTAAAACCCTATCCCCGACCTTGAACTCCAGAGGTCATCTCCATTGATCAGCATATGACTTCTATTGAGATTGTGTAGTATACGTCCTCTTCAGAATCAACTCTATCTGCTATATGGTTTCTTGAACGAGATGAGGTCCCGCAAAGATACCTTTCCTACCTCCATCCATCATAAGGGTGATCGACATGGCCTACCATACAAAGCCTCATAAGGTGTCATCTGAATAGTTTCCTGAAAAATATTGTTGTAGGTGAACTCCACTTGAGGTATATGATTCTCTCAAGAACCCCCAAAGTCGAGAATGCATGCTCAGAGCATGTCCTCAAGCACCTGAATCGTATGCTCGAATTGGCCATCGGTCTGGGGATGGTATGCTATACTCAAAAGTACTTGTGTACCCAAAGCCTTCTGAAGCCCCGGCCAGACCCGAAAAGTAAAAAATGCATCCCTATCTGAAAAAATGGAGTGTGGTACCCAAGAAGATGTTTAATATCATAGATTTACAACCACCCCAGCTCATCAACACTGAAGGTCTCCTTGATCGGCAAGAATTGACTGACCTTCGTAAGCCTGTCAATGATAACCCAAACTGCATCATTCCCTTGAGGAGACCTCGGTAAACCAGTCATGAAGTCCATCGTGACATCATTCCACTTCCACTCGAGAATGGGTAACTACTGTAAAAGCCATGCTGGTCACTGATGCTCTGACTTCACCCGCTGACAAGTGGATCACCTCATGAAGAATCCAACAACATCCCTCTTCATACCTGGACACCAATACTGATGGTGTATATCATGATACATCTTGGTGACGCTAGGATGAACTTCCCAAACTGAGGAATGAAAGTCCCGCATCATCTCCTTGCGTATATCTGTTGGCACCCTTACGAATCCCTGGAAACACAAGATTTCATCCTCACCTATGGTCCACCCAGGAATAGGGTCCTCTCCTGACATGCTTTCTCGTAGGTCTAGGCCTTCAGAATCTGATAGATGCCTCATTCGTACTTGATCAATAAGGTTAGATGGAATAGCTATAGAAGATAGAAAATTCTACCCATATATGTCGTGCACCTCAAAATGCATGTCAGAGAATAGATCTATAAGCTTCCACTCACTGATGGCCTCCTGAACTACCTATATCTGAGCCTTCTTAATTAACACATCAGCCACTATGTTGCCCTTCCTAGGTGTATAGGAAAGCTCAAAGTTGAAGGACTGTAGGTACTCAACCCAACTTCGTTGTCTCGAATTCAAATCACACTGAGTGAAAATTCACTTGATACATTTTTGGTCGGTGAAAACCACAAAATTATCTCCCAAATAAAATGTATCCAACATCATAAGGCATGAAAAACAACTGCCAACTCTAGATCGTGTGTCGGGTAATTCCTCTCATGTGGCCCCAAATGTCGAGACCCGTATGCAACAACTCCATCACCCTGCATAATCACAGGTCCCAACCCAAAAACTAAAGAATCACAATAAATATTATAGCTCTTTCTAGGCTCTGGAAAGACTAGTATCAGTGCTGAATTCAACCTCCCTTTCAGCTCCTGAAAGGCTGACTCACAAGAATCTGACCATAGGAACTTCACACCCTTCTTGGTCAGACCTGTCAGTGGTGATGCTTAGCGTGAAAAGTCTTGTATAAAATGTCTGTAGTATCCAGCTAGCCCAAGAAAACTCTACACCTCAAGGACGTTCTTCGGATTCTCCCAGGAAACTACAACTCTCACTTTCTCTGGGTCTACTGATACTCAGGTCTCTGAAATATCGTGACCCAAGAAGTGAATCTTTTCCATCCAAAAGTGGCATTTTGATATGTTAGAATATAACAGATACTCTCTCAGTGTACTCAAAATGATCTCAAGATTTGTGTTATGGTTGTGTCGAGTGTGAGAGTACACCAAAATATCGTCCATGAAGACCACCATAAAAGAATCAAAGTATGGATGGAACACTTGGTTCATCAGTTCCATGAAACTGTAGGTGTGTTCTTGAGACCGAATGGAATAACCATATATTTGTATATACCATGCCTATTCTGGAAGGCTGTAAGAGGTATATCAGCTGGTCTAACATGCAACTAATGATAACCGGACCTCAAGTCAATCTTTGAGAACACTCGGGCTCCTCGAATCTGATCAAAGTGGTCATTAATCCTAGGAAAGGGATATTGGCTCTTGAACGTTAACTAGTTCAACTTCCAATAGTCAAAAAAAGCATGTGGGTACCGTCTACCATCTTTTTGAACAGGACAAGCGAACCCCAAGGAGAAGTACTGGGTCGGATGAAACCCTGGGCATGTAACTCTTCCAACTATTTCTTCAGCTCCTGCAACTCTGGTGTAGCCATCCTATAAGGAGGAATGGACACCAGTGTCGTCCTTGGCACAAGATCAATAGAAAATTCTACCTGACGCTCCGAAGGAAAACCTAAAAAGTTCTCTGGAAAGACATCTATGAAACTATCCACCATTGGAGGAAAGTCTAACTGTGAAGTCCCCTTTTCATCAAAATAAAGACTAGAAATCTAGCCTTTAAGTGCTCCCAACCCATGATGCTCTAGACCCACTCTGCTCTCCTGGACATCCCACTCACCGTTATGAAGAAAATATCCACTCTCTGGTGCTCTGAAACTCACCCTATGGTGATAATAGTCGATGACTTCTTGGAAGGGAACTAGCTTTTCTATTTCGAGAATGACATCATAGTCTGTCATCTCTAGAACATAAAGATCCCAAAGGAAGTGACACGCACCAACCTCAAGAGGGAACTCCTTGCACTAATGTACACCAGATGTTCTTGTCCCCAAAGGAGTTTCTACTATGAAAAAATCGATAGAAGAAAAGATACAGAGCCCAAGGCTTTCCACAACAGTGATAGATATAACGTTATGCATAGCACTAGTATCGAAAAGAGGTGAAGATAAAACCAAGGAATCTAGGATCGTACCTCGAACTGTATAGGGCTCGGGATCCTGCTCTTATTGGGTCTAATCCACTACAAAAGTCTAGCCAGTTCTGCGGCCTTGTGACACTGTCTGACTAGCTTGAATTGATCTATCCTGCTGTCGCTGGTGGCCTGATGACTGACCACCACGGCCATGACCAATACCTCAGCCTGAATGCCCGGAAGAACTCCAGCTCCCAAAATGATGAAAAACTGGCAGTGCTGCTCTTGTACAAGGAGTCATAGATGAACCCATGTCACTAGCTGCTGG
Source organism: Viscum album (assembly GCA_963277665.1). Lineage (NCBI taxonomy): Eukaryota > Viridiplantae > Streptophyta > Magnoliopsida > Santalales > Viscaceae > Viscum > Viscum album. The sequence goes on from OY728164.1 coordinate 1,262,591,888, forward strand.
TGAAAAGATCTAACAGAAACGCTGAAGGTGTCCGAAATTGCCTCAATATCAGAACTCCATAGGGTCTCTCTAGAATTGTGGCCTCATATTCCCAGCCCTTACACACTCGTTGCATACCATGTGGCTACCTGAAGATGCATCTGGACTACTCGAATCTCCCTGTGTAGTCTCTCTATGGTGCTTCCAGCTATCAGCTGGTGAATCAATAACTCTGGATGTCGAGCTGCCTATCTCGCAACCCTTTATTCCCTTAGATTCCTCTCCATGATCAGTTTTTGGTTGACGATGGAAGCGATGGAAGTCAACCTGAAGATATTCACCTGAGAGCGAATGTCCTGTCTAAGGCCATCCTTAAACCTCCTTGCAGGAATAACCCATATCTTCCCAACAAGGGTGTGAAACGTTGAAGATCGGTGAAACAATATGATTACTCCATAACCGATTGGGTACCCTTCTCAAGGCTCATAAACTCCCAGGCTCGGTCGGCCCACAATGTCCCCGGATAGAAGTAGTCATAAAAGATGCACTGAAACACCTCCCAAGCCATAACCTACTGATGACCCGCCTGTGAGATCACGTCCCACCACCTCTTGGTGGAGTCTCTTAACATGTAGGTAGTGATCTTGACCCACATTTCTGGAGGTGTCTCCAGATGCTCAAAGATCATCAGCATGACTTCTAGCCATGACTCTGAAGCCTGAGGTCCTCCTTCTCCTAAAAAAGTGGGAGGATGCTTCAGCTGTAAGACCCGCATCAAATCAACCATTGATGGGGCAGGAGGCAGAACTACCTGAAAGGTCTGCATCATCCTCATGAATCCATCCCTGAACTATCCATCAACACCAGTAATAGGTATAACTATTGGTTCCAGGACTGGAAAAACAGGAGGATCTACGAGAATTCCTTGAACAGCCATGTCTGGTGTCTGATCACTGCCTTGCAACTGGTGTACAACTGGAGGACATCTCGGTGGCATGACTCTACAAGGTCAAGCACACACCTTAGATCAAGATATCAAGGACTGAAAACAAGGAGTGTAATAAGGTAACAGTAAGAAGAAATCACTCATGTTTTACAAAGAATGACTACACAGCATGAACATTTCCTACATGGTGTGTTCCCTAAAGTCATTCACATGGGTGTGTACGCTTTCCCTAACTGGTCGTGTAGCACCCCAAAACACATGGAGTGTTCTCCAAACACACGGCATGTACTTGAATTCTCTTCCCCTGCATGGGTCCTTCTACATGGTTAAGCCACATGTATCTCCCAAGACAAGACTACACGGTGTGTTCAAGGTAGACACGGCATGTACTAGACAAGCTTCATTAGCCTGTTTTGTTAGTGACACAACCTATGTACCCCGGTCACACTACACGACATGTTCTAAACAAACACGGCATGTACTAAGAAATGATAACACTGAACCGTGTTGTTTGTGACACGGTTGGGTACTGAGGTCAGACTACATGGTTTGTATAATCCTGACACGATGTGTATGTGAAAAGATAACATTGACCCGTGTTGTGCGTCACAAGTCTGGGTACCTAGGTCAGGATACACGGTGTGCTAAACTGGTACACAGTGTGTTCCCACAAGGATTTTCCCATCTCGTGTCTCTGCCCAAATGGCCTAAGATACTGTTATAGACTACACGGCGTGTACATATGTACATTCCATGTACTTAATAAAAAATTTCTCTTCAAAAATAGAAGAACACATGGAATTTAGTCAAAACTACATGGCGTGTATTCTGGGTTTTTCCAAACAGTAAGCCTTAGAAACTACTTCGGAGCCAAAAAAACACTGAAATGAACATTGAAGGTGCCAAATTTCGATCCGTGAGGGCCCATACTCCCCGCGAATAAAAGTTTGGAATCTTATACAAGTTATAAACAAGAGAACAGTGCAATGATCCACGAAATTCTAGTCCATTTGGGCCTATAATCCACAGGTCGGAGGATTTAAACCTCCCTTTGACACCACTTTGTAACGTCCCAGTTCCGAAAGCCACCCAGAGGTGCCCCATACCTGGTTGGACACATAGCCTCAAGCGCATTTCCCCGAATACTAGAGGCTTCCGACTAGTAGTGTGGGCTTTGGGTGTGATAGTGGGGAAACTATTCCCTCATTGGTAGAGTACACAATGGAAGTAATCAACACACAATAGCGGAAGCAGTAAATATTGAACAATAGTAAAAAGTGGCAGACGGATAAAGAAACAACACGAACATAAATATATATAAATTATGCATGATAAATATATGTCTAGGAATGTGGCCAAACAAGTCACAATGTTGAATACAGTACTAAAACAATGTACAAGGGGAAAACAGGTGGGAAACTCCTCAGCATCGCAAGCCTTGGCTTGGTCCCATGCTCTCCAGCTCTAATGCAGTCAAGTTACTAAAGTCATAAGGCGCTTACCCTTGTCTATAACTGCAACAATATAATCTGTTTGGTCCCAAAAGCATGTCCCAAATAGGGTGTGAGACTAAATCCCAATAGGAAACCACCTGAAGATTTGTTCCTAACAGTCAGTGAGTATATGGTAGATAAAAGTAAAGAAAGCAGTAAACAAGGAAGCACTAAGCTATAAACAATCCTTAGTTTAAGAATTCAAAACACCACACAGCATGCAACAAAAAAATAGATAGCACAATAGGTAACCCTTTAGGAAGTACCCACAGCTTATCCCCTCTGGTCCTACCTATCAAGTACAAGCAACCCTCTGGGTAGCAGACACAGTCTCACACCTCTAGTTCAGCTAAATTATAGACTCTCTGAGGAATCAATGACCTTTAATTCCCCCTATAGTCTCCTATCATACAAAAAGCGCTCTGGGGAAGCACTCCACGTCAATTCCCCCCGTGGCCTGCGTCTTGGAACTACAGATACTCTGGGGAAGCACTCAACATCAATTCCCCTGCACTCTTGCATAGTAATTATAAAGACACTCTGGAGAAGCCCTCAACGTCAATTCTTCTTATGGTCTATACACCACGTTCTCATGACCCTATGTAATTCAACAAGCATAACATCGCGAAATGGCCCAATTAATCCTCAATAACTGCTTGTCTAGCATTTTACAGCATAATAGCATATTAGAGCAACGAGCACACCATCCTATAATACTAGGCATGGATAGTAAATAGCAGCCTAACAGGAAAACTAGACCCAAAAGTTAAATACAGGAAAAACATGCATGGGAAAAACATCCAAATCACAACAAAATTCCCTATTCACAAACAATAAACTCTACTCAGGCATACATTCAAAATAAGAAAACAATAGGGCTAAAACTGTAAATGCGCAATACCCCGTTCAAGGGTATTGGGAAAATTTGCACATAAAACTCAGAGACATTCTACAGAAAGGAAAAAACCACCTACCTCAGGGTTAAGAGATCAATATACTTGAACCATGAGGCTTTAATATCCTTATAATTCTGTAGATCTAAGAAAATTCATAAACCATTCAACCCAAAAAAACTTGGAAAAAAGGAAGAATTGGAAAACGATGCTCTGGAGGAAGAGAGAGATTAAGGTTGTGATTCCAACGCAACTGACAGTTCAAAGAATAGATTTGCGATTGGGAGCTCAGGTAATTTTTGGCACTATACAGGTGCTCTAGAACATTTTGGCCGAAGAATAAGACACCCCTATCCATTAGATGCAACCCCGGTCCGTTTAATGAAAAAATAAAATACACATAGTGTACTTTTGAAGTACACGATGTGTACATTCCCTTTAAGTACTCTGCTTTATGTAGCTTCCATGTCACCCCTCATGACCGTATGTGTGTCCATGACATGTCCAGCACACGGCCTCCTGCGGCAACAAAGTACACGGCGTGAAATCATAAAGTACATGGAGTGTACTTTAAAAAATATCCAGAAACTCCTCTTTTCTCAAAATCTCCAGAAAAAGGAAAAATGTACCTAAATAGAAGTTATTGGTTCTTACAATATGGTTGTTTTGATTGTGTGTCATTGGGAAATTGAAGCTATGTAGTGGGGGAAATTTATAAAGAATAAAAGTCAACAAGAATATATTATCTCCTTAACATGAGAAGTGTTTAAAAATGAATTTTTTTTCATAAATATTTTTCCTCAACTATTTTTTCTAAAATTGATAGATATTTTATATTATTAAAGTAGAATAATGATTAATCATTTTGTACTTATGATGAAAATTTCACATTACATGAAAAGTATTCTTCAGGTTTCATCACCAACCATGAATGAAATTTTTATTAATTCTTTAGTATATTTAATCCATGTCTACAAATGGAAATGGATATAAAATTCTTTGATATCAATGAATAAGTCATTAAATGTGCTCCTATGGTAGAAATTAAAAATAGAAACTCCCATTTTTTATGGTTTTAAAAAAAGGGGAAAAAATAAATTTTCATAGTGATTTATGTAATAAAATCCATAGTGTATAGAACATTAATGTTCCATTATGTGAAATCATTTAAAAAACATTAGTGGAAATTGTCTTTATTAGATGTGTAAATAAATTATGTTTATAAGAGAAGGTCATCAAGATCATGAATTCAAAATTTATATAAAGAGGATATCCAATGACATTAATGGGTAGAATTATTAACTGAATGTTCCACCCATAGTCCAATGATATAATTATAAGGATTATTAATATTAAAATAGTTAATGAAAAAACAAAAGGGCTAATGATGTTAATCAATGTAAAAAACTATAAATTCAATGGAAACATTGTGTCTTATATAATCAACCATACTGAAGTAGTTTTAGATAGTAAAGTGATGAATGGAATAGTTATTATCTACTCTAGAACAAAAAATGTCTAATATGAATCATCTTCAACACACAATTTTATATCTGAAAAATCTTCTATGAGTATCAGTTTAGTAGATCAGTGGATAGATATAGAACTGATAAAGATAAAAAATAGTATGAGTATAGTATCACACGTACATAACTCCTCTTTGAGTCTTATTTGTGGGAATCTACTTCTTGAAAATAATGTAATTGTCCTAATAGGAGAAAATTATGTTATATTGGTTATATATTAGATCACTCCATTTAGATCTCATATCAATTACTGGGTAAAGTAAGTAACATTAGATATTACAATCCAACTGAGTATCTCCAGTATTTGTGATTAGGAAAATGAAAATGAATTGTAAATAAAGTCTATTAGATGGGCCCTACTATAACACCGTGATATTTTATATTATATTATCATCTAAAAGTCAATTTCGTTAAAAGGTTTCTTCATGAAGAAGGGAAAAATGGGATTTAATTTATAATTTTTTAATATGAATATTAAAACATAGTTATTAATTAAGTATATATAAATGGAAGTAATCATATTAAAATATCAATAAATAATGTAGAATAAATGGTTTTATGAAGTGGGAGTGTTCCTTATAAAGATCATATTTCTAAGCATACAAAGAAATTTTCACTACTAGGGTTTCACTGAGAAACGTGCGATATCCCATGACATAACTATCCCACACATACATGACTTAATGTAAAAGAGTCATTACATACATTCCCCAGACCTTTTTACTAGTGAACTTTAGAGAATTTGTATATCTCATTAACTAACAAATCCCATGTTTTTCTCATCCAATAGACATTTACGCAAAAAAATTGAAATTAATTAACATATTATAAATCATCATCATCTACCAAAAAATATCCACATATTCTATTCCTAAATAAATATCATATTTAATACTTTTCATACTCACAAATGGAAATGGAATCATAATTCATGTGATGTAAAACACTCAGTAATGGAAAACACAAATATAGGGTTATATAATCATGAATAATATGAAAAGATTATATAATACTGAAATAATTACATGTAAATCAAGAAAATAGTATGAAATTAATCCATGGATGACATTAAAATATTAAAAATAAAAGGTAAAATAATAACTAGATTCATTTTGATGTTTTGTATAACTCTGAACAACGTTATCATTACCGTCTAAGATGTATCAAAGGCATTATTATCTCCATCAATACTACTACCAGGATATAAATATTCTCATCAAGGTTACTAGTAAGACATTATTATTTTATTGAGTATCCAAACATAGAATAATTATACCTTTTGTCTCATGAGGAAAACAGATGTGTCGAGGGGATAAATAATATAGGGCCACACCTATCACTTCTTTAGTTCTAAAGAATTAACCACATAAAAAATATAAATAATAACACAATTAATAATAAACATTCAATATTAATCTATATACATCTCTATTTTGGATCAAAAATAGACAATGCCAAAAAAAATTCAGTTAATAAATGAATATAAGCCCTCATGAGAAAGAAGGTGTATGGTTTTACAATACATTATCATCTTTCCTAAGAGGAAAATAAACATTTTTCTTAGAATAAGAATTATATCGATCACTAATACATCTCAAATCAATAAGTGTGAAAAACATTCTTGTAAGAATCTTAAAACCTACATCATATAAAGTAATGGTATGTGGTTGACTCAATAAATATACAAAATCAACCATTCGTTGGGTATCTAGGTGAACTCACTTTAATAAAGTAATGAAATAGAGGGTATTTATATTGGAATGTCAATAGAAGAAAAATAAATCCAATAAATTATGATTATTTTGTAGAAAATTATATGATAGATTATTTTCCTCATATTTATTTGATTCAAATATTTCTAATAAAGGAAAAAGTTGTTGAAAATGAACTAAAAATTATTTAAGGAATAAATAGGGGAATTAGTAAAACCAAAAAATGTATACCGTCATGGAAGACATGTATTCTATAATAGAATAGGTGTGTTTTTTCATTACAATGGGAAAAATATGAGTGAAAGGGATAATATAATTGTGAGAACACATTGAAAATCATGAAAAAAAATAACCAGGGGAGAAGTGACTAATGGGGGTATTATAAATGAATTGCATTAAGAATCCACTGATATATTATCTTTAAATAATAAAACCTATTTTGGAGTAGATATTGGAAAAGATACCATTATTGATGGGTAACACTTTATTAAAAAAACCCTATAAGATTGATATCATGAAAGTGAACATTAAATATCTCAAATAAAAGATAATTCATTATACTATATAAAAATGGATTTTTTGTAAAAAATAAATAAATGACATTATGTTTACATGACACTACATGTCTCAAATAAAATAATTTGAGATGAAAATCCTATGTAAATGGTAACATAAGAATCAAATGAACCTTAAATGGTTACTATTAAATAGAAATTTAGAAATTGTAATTTAAGATCATTTTTATTTCCAGGTACATTTATCTTTGACGTTTGGTTGAACCTATTTTAATTTAGGATTTCCAAATTATATAAAACTTGTTGGTCTAGTCTCATTTGGGGGTGAATATATTTTCATGGGGAGAATTTTCTAATTTTTAGGGACGTAAGTTTGTTTGAATAAATGGATTTTGGGTATAAATGTTTCCAGGTATTATAAGGTATATCTATTTTTTGAAAGGATTTGGAGGTGGTTTGGGTTTTCCCTATAGAAACCAAGATAGTAGATTTCTGTTGGACACATTCACATCTTTAATGGTTATACAATGTGAACATATTTTCAAGAAGATGTGGTGAACTAATTCAGAGTGTGAAATGGGTACATACCATGGAATTGGATCACACGGTTACATGGTTGATCAAGGTTATTTAAAAAAGGTGTTGAATTATTCCTCATATAATATATATCAAGAAATTAACATCACGAAACATTTTCACATTATGAATATCTCAGGACCAATGGTCTTAAACCACACAATGCATAGGATTTATTTTTTATCTTCCTTGTATCCTTATCTTTCAAAACCTAGGGAAACTCCAAAATATATTGGAGTAATTACATCCATTATGGATGTATTAGTCTTTCATTTAATAGTTTTTTTCCTTTTGATAACTATCACCCATGTTCCTTGTTATCATTACCTATGGAAAAAATTCCATGATTTCCAAAAAAATGATGGTGGTTTAAAAAAATATTTATGGTTTGTTTCTATTTTTTATTTTTGTGAAATATTTTATTATTGCACTGACACAACATGTGTCTTAACACATAGTGTAATGGTAAATAATTATCATGTGTTAAAAAAAATTGTAACCCTTTGGATAAAATAGTGTTGAGATATAGCTTTCAGTTACCCATATGATGTGACTACCACCAAATATTAATAAATATGATATTGGATTAAAACATGAATTCACATGGAATGATACCTATATTAATTATTGTGATAAGATCACTTGAAAAAAATGGATTAATTGGTTATTTAATCGACTAGATGTAATTTTATATGAAAATGTTTTTTACATTTGAGTAATAATGTTTTAAGACATAACTTGATCAATGAAAATAGATTTAAAGATAAAAGGTAATTATCTGAATTGAAAATTATGGATTATAATGTATGTTGTATTATTCTTACCATTTTGAATTTTGTTCATTTTTTTTTGAAATTATTTTATAAAGGTATTTTCTAGTAACGTTTAAACTATTATAGGGTTTTTCCCAGTTATACTGAAATTCTTATATAAATGGCACATCCTGGTTTCACTATAATTCTTATATGGATTAGACTGGTTATGATGTAATGTATACATGTTATGGCCTGGTTATACTGATATTCTTATATAGATAAATTTTCCCAGTTACCATGTATTACATATAGGTATTGTTACAATTTTTTTGAAATGATTATAGAGATAAATTGGCTTATTTATTCTATATTAATTATTGGGATTTTCTAGGTTATGTTGTAAGTCATATATATATTGTCTCAATTATACATTAATTCTTATATTACTCAGAATGGATATGATATATGATCATATATTTCTCAATATGGTGTTGAATAACATTGATATATGTATTTTATTAATTGATTAATTAATACACAAGTTTATTAGTTTATTACCAGCACTTATTATCATACTATTTTTGATTATATGTTTTGGTCTCAACCTTAAGAGTTTTACTCTCACCCTATTTGGGATATTGTTTAGTGCCCTAAAAGAATTAATGGATGGATATTAGAACAAGATAAAGGTCTCTTATTGGTGATTGTTTCTTACTGGATGGGTTAAAAATTATGGATGAGACCAACCGGGGATTCATGTATGTGGTATTTTGTGTTTATTTATATCATATTGTTCTTTTATCAGTATGAATTCAATATTTTCACTTAGTTACATTCCATCAAGGAATTACATTTTTATTTATTATTTGATTTATGTGGTCTATCCGTTATCTTGTAGTTTGTTGTTGTACTATTTCCACTATTTACATTACCATTATTTATTTTATTTCTTCTATGTTGCAACTAAATAATAGAGTGTATTTTCTCCCTAAAATATTATATTAAATCCTAATTCATGTTCCCATCCTCTAGAATATAGGTACAAATACTTGAGATCTAGTAACTGACATAATTTTAAATGTGATGTAGTCATATATTTTGGAGAATTACAATGTGGTATTAGAGGATCAGGTTTTTATTTTCAATTTCATTAATATTTAGGAAAAGTAAAAAGAATAATATGATGTTTTAGGACATGGTAATGAGCTTGTGCATTGGAGTACCTAACCTATGTACATTAGAAAAGTCGAGTACCCATAGATGGGAATGTTTTTCAGGTTATTCATTGTAACAATTGAAATTATTTATCACTAGGCTATTCGTATGTTTTGTCCTTTCATTCTTTTTTGGGATTTATACTCATGGCCCCATTTGGCATGAGATGAGTATTCATTCATCATGATAGGAATATGGAGATATATATTGAGATGCATTTTTCATGATAGGGACATATTTCTTTCATGTGATAAAATTTCTTTTATGATATTTTAATTGTGATAAATGATATATATAATGTATGAAATAAATATATTATTTTTTTCATGGAAATTTTCATTTAAAGAAATTTTTAGAGAGACAATGGGCCAGTGGTTCTCTTTTTTTATAACATTTTGAGGCTAATCTTATTTTTATTTAATGTTTTAAGGGGTGTTTTTTTCATATAGAGAAGATACATCCTCTTTGTTTCAGAATTTAGTATCAAGAGAGAGAAAATCATTACAATTCTAATGTATCTTAACCAGATCATCTTGTAGATTCTAAAGATTATATGGATTTTCTTTTTTGTGACAGATTCTTGATGTTCATGTGATCTAAGGAAAGGGACACTATTCGCATGGTACCTTCAATTTCTGAGTTAAGGGGAGATTTTTTGCTCCACTATACACCTATAATCACTAGGGAGGGAATCCCCCTGGAATCCCAATTATGGATCGAGTTACTCAATATATTCTTCAAGAACCTCAAAACACCCCTAGATAGTAAGAAAAATATTTCTATAAATATGGTATATATCCCATCCAAGAATTGATGGGATGCTATAGAATATGGGGGTTGAAATGGGAGTTATCCTGGAAGGAAATTGAGGAAAAAAATTTATGCCACTTCAATCTGTATAAATTAATGGGTGATAAGGATAAAAAATAATTTCACATGAAATTGGATTTGCATTCATTGATGGAAAATGCTAGAATTTTCACTGACTTACAACTCCTTATGTCAACATTAGTATCTCAAGATATTTTTAGAGCGAGGAATTTATATGATAGGATTCATATTGAGATCATTTCATGGGTGAACGTTTTTTTTTCATGAGTAGAATTTCAGATGTGATGACTCAGGTTATCATAGCATAATATATTTTTAGATTGGCCCATAGAAGTGGAAAGGATTTTTTAGTAGGGATAACTATGAGATATTTTCTGAGAAATAATAATTATTTTAATAGTTATCTCTAAGGAAATATATGAAATATAATGTTAGGGACTTGAGATGATATATCAAGATAATTTTTCTTGGTAGTAATTTTAGTGTGCCAGGTCTGGTCACATGTTTCCTAAATGTCCATACACTTCTTTGGAGTTCCATGCATGAGGTAGGTTGGGCCTCCCATATGTTTTTTTAGGAGAATAATACATAATAATAGTGGAAGAATATCCAGAAAGATACCGAAGACCGTGAAAGACTAAACTACTCCTTAAAAGACTGGTAGCTAGAGTTCCAATGGACATTCATGTTGAGATTGGGGGAATATTACCCCAGTACATGAGAAATAGTTCCAAGAATAGGTAACATTGTACCAGACCCAAACAAGAGCTCATGGATGAGGAGATAGTAAGATGCATTCCATGCAATCTACTCTATCTAGTTTAGATACTTGGACTTTTTTCATCAAAGGTACAATTCTTATATCATTTACCATAACATGTTTTTTTTGAAAAAGGAAAGCACATTCCTTTATATTTATTATTTTTTAAATAGTTTTGGATTAGGTGTGGAATGATTGGACGATGTCTTGACCATCGACACATTGTTGGGATTGTGGTCAGATATTTTAAAAGGTTATAAGAAATATTTTATAGAATTATTTTGTTACAATTTCTTTTAATAACCATTGGAGTAAGAAATTATTGGCTTCAATTTTATTATGGGAATGGTTTTTTTAGATTTTTCCCAATTTAATACTGATTACTGCTGATGAAAAATTACATCTCTACCATCATATAGAAGAAGTTATTTTCACAAGGTTGTGGGACATATTCAGTATGGTGGTGAAGGATAAATTTAGTAAGGACTGAATTATCTCATAGATCAGAATGAATGTCATTCTCTAGATGATGGTGAAACACAATATGATACTTTTACTATAATTGTAAACTATTTTCATGATATTTTTCCTAAAACCATTCCATGAATAAGCACTCAAATAAGAGACCTAGTTTTCAATTGTGTTGATGTTGGGAGCATAGCTAGTTTTTATTCCAACTTATAGGATTGAACCAATAGAGAATTAAGATTCAAAGGTTCAATTAGAAAGTATAGAAGTTAAGGGTTTCATAAATCCAAGTATCTCAATATGGGGTACTCTTATTCTATTCAATAAGAAGTATTATAGAACACGGTTCTTATGCATGGACTACCATAGACTAAACTAGATGAATGTTAAGAACTAATATCCCATTCCATATATCAAAGTTTTATTAGATCAGCTGATAGGTGACTAGATTTTCTCTAAAATAAATTTGAGAATATGGTATTATAATTTGATATTGATACTATTAAAAACACCTAAAACTACTTTTAGGATCATTTTTAGCTTGTACATATTTGTAATAATGTGTTTTGGTCTGATGAATACACCAACGATATTCATGGACATGGTGAATCAAATATTTCATCCTTTTATAGATCATTTTTAGTAAGATTTTTCATTGAAATCCTTGTGTGCTCCCAATCTATAGAAGATCATTCACAACTTCTTGACATCATCTTGTGTACATTTATAGATAAATGTCCTTATTCTAATCTCCCCAAGTTCATTTTCAAGATTGGTAAAGTGTACTTAATGGGACATTCATCTTAGAGGATGGAGTGTCGGTGGACCTAGAGAAGGTTACAGTCATTGTATCTTGGGAGTATCCTAAGAATATATTATGTATACAAATATTTCTAGATTTTTCAATTTATTATCGACATTTTATCCTGGACTTCTCCCATATAGTAGAACTGATTTTTGGGATAACCAATAAAATGTTGATGTTTGTTTGGTAATTTTATTATATGAGATATTTTAAACAATTGAAGGGTAAGATAACATCATCACTGATCCTCTCCTGAAATTATCTAGGTAAGGAATATAGAATCTTCTATGACGCATCTATGTTTGGACTAAGAGTAGTTTTGTTTCATGGGTCCAAAGTGGTTGAATATAGATTCAGGTATCTAATCTTGAATGAAAGGCATTATCCTACTCGTGATATGTTATAAGATTTGGTGGTACATGCCCTGAGATGTGTTAGAAACCATCTTTTGTGAAATTGGATTGTCATATACATGAGTTATAACAGCCTCATGTACATCTTTTCTCAGTGGGAGATTAACCTTTAGAAGATGATAAGGGTCAAGTATCATTATTCTATCGAGTTTGAGTTGGCCTATATATTATGTAAAGGAAACATAATTATTGATTCTTTATCCATAAGACACATATAGATGTAGTCTGGGAGTGTTGAGAAGAGTGGAATATATCTATGGTCTTTTAAGACATGAATTAACATGTTCAAGAGTCCCAAGGATGACTAGGTATTACATCGAAACATTTTATAACCATGCATTTTGACCGAATCAAGATCAAGAAGATATCTCATATATAGGGATTAGATATAAGGGACAACATATATAATTAGAAAACACTATTAGGATGGTCTCTTATAAGTGGAAATGTTTTACTAATCAATGGACGAGTATGGGTTCCTATGAGATTATATGAGGAGATTATGATAGAGTTTCATGCATCAATATGGGTGGTACACCGAAGTCTTAAAAAATTTACCTTGGTATCTATAGAAAATACTGGTGGCCAGGAATAAGGGAAGTATAATGGTTATTCAAAATATGTTTCACTTGTTAACAGGTTAAGGTCAACCCTCAATGGCCTGTTAGGATGTTTTTTCTTATTCCTATTCAAGAATGAAAATGGGATGATATAACTATGGATTTTGTGATAAGATTACCCATGACTATTAAAAATAATATTCTATTATGGGTGACCATAAATTGACTAATGAAGGTATCCCACTTATTTTTTATCTGGGAGACCATCACTAGTGATGATATTTTTTTTCCTTACATTTATGAGATATTTTGACTTCATAGTAATCCCAAGAGAATGGTTTCATATTGAGATGTTTTATTCATTTATTAGTTTTTTAGTGTCATCAGAATTCTATTGGAAGATAGGTTCTTATTTGTACAGTCTTTAATAGTCATAATGAAGTCCAATCTTAATAGATTTCTTATATTCTAGAGAATATGTTATCATCCTCCTTTTTGGTTTTCATTGGTTCATGGGTGTAATATTTTACACACATGGTGTTTACTTGTAATAACAGCTTCTAATAATCGATCCAAAAGGAACCAATAGTGGATTTGTATGGTAGGATATTCCATTCACATAATTATAGGTTGGATATAGTTGATCTAGTACTTTTAATAATTATTTTTCATTCAATATAAATATAAGAAGTTTCAATTGATAATGTGGTGGTCAGTTTTGGTAAAGAGTGGGTAAAATATTACACTAACCATCAAAGAAAACTTCTACTATTTGGTTGGCCATTTTTATTTCCTTCAATTGTCTCCTAGGTTGGGAAATTCAATATCATGAATCAGGGAATGGTATCTCCTATGTTTGTTGTGACATTCAAGATAGTGGAAGTTGGTCCAGTGTTGTACTGATTTTCATTTACACATCGTTATAGTTCCATGCATGAAGTGTCTCACATATTGTGAAATTAGATATATCATCCTGAACATTCTCATATGGTAGAAATTGATGACACTAATCATGGTATAGATGAAAACATGAGGATAATATGATACAGATGATGCACCATAGTTAAAGGTATCATTACGGATGGATTATACCTTTAGTTATTGTGCACTGGTAGAATGGGAAAGTTAAAGAGGATATATGGGAGTTGTAATTTCATATGAGATAATAGTGTCCATATTTGTTCATATAGACCCTATAGTAATGCATGGAACAACTCATCGATGAGTAGTTTTATGGTGGTGAGGTTGTAGGATCCCATATTTTTTCATATATGTTACTATTTGAACATTGATTTAATTAGTTTTAGTTTAGATTTTCCTTGTTTATTAAACCTTGGTGGCAAAGCATCATTTTGGGATGGGGAGATTGTTTTGTGTGAAATGACCTAATGTTAAGGTATGTATGTTTTTTTGAATTAAGTGAGTCTTGGTATAAATTTTTCAAGTAATGAAGAGGGTTATCCATTGTTTGAAGGGATGGAGAGGTCGTTAAAAATTTTCTTATAGAATATGATCATAAAGATTTATGATGAAACTTTTCTTGTCAAGAATGGTTACATGTCATGAACATGTTTTTAGGAATATTCCATGAACTATTTTAGATCATGAAATTGATACAAACTGTGAAACTGGTTATTGATGTGAAATGATCAATCTTTATTATTTTAACTCAAGGTAATTAATTTTTTTTCTATATATTATCATTATAAAAGTTTAAATCATGATGGGTTTTCATGCCATGAATATCATGGAACCAATGATGTTAAATCATGTTGTGTTTATGAGTTATTTTTTATCTTTCATGCAGCCTTACCTCTCGATCCTCATGGTGAATCTATGTGATTTTGGATTAATTACTTCCCTTTTATATGTCTTGTTCTAGTTTTTAATATCTATTTTGATCTTTATGATCTCTATCACCTTTGTTCTAAGATTTTTTTACCTATTAAAGGCATTTATTTGATCGCCAGATAATGGTAGGTGGTCTAAAATAAATATCTATGTTCTATTTCTATTTGTTTAAGTGTGAAATATTATATGATTGTGTTGAAACAACATGCATGTTATCTAATTTAATAATAAGAGATAATAATAATGTGTTTTGACAACTTATTAGATACCTTTACTTATAATAGTGTGGGAGAAAAGGTTTTATCTACCTATAGGGTTACCCTACCCATGAATATTAATAAACAGACTATTGGAATAAAAAATGAATTTTCATGATATGAGACCTTATGTGAATGTTTTAATAGTATCTCTTGGGAAAATGTATTTATTTTTTATTAGAATTAGTTGAGATAATTTGATATGGTATAGATATATACACTAGAATTTTAATGTTTGAATACATAACATGATGAATGAAATGGGATTGAAAAATAAAATGTAATTAGTTAAATTGAACATTCACACTTATGATGTATGTTGGAATATAAGTTCCAACATTAATTCTGTTCTGATTCACGTCGATATTTTATATAAAGTCCATGGCTCGGTTATATTTTAATTCTTATAAGTTTTGTCCTGGTTATGTTGTAATTACTATAAGGATGGACTGGTTAAGATGAAATTATCATATAAAAGAATTATCCTTGTTATGTTTTAAAGCTAGCACAACTTGTACCGGTTATTCTATAATGCCTATAGGTTTGGGGTTAGTTACAGAAAAATGCCTATATAGTGGCCTTAGCCTGGTTATTCTATAACACATATAAGGATTGTCCATGTTCTGCTAAAATGATGGTATAGAGGTATAGGTCGGTTAATGATGAAATGCTTATATGTCTTGGCTTGAATATTATATAATGATTATATAGAGGGAATATTCCTAGTTCTGTGATTATTCCATGGACTTATTTGTTGTTACTATGGATATGATACAAGCTTAGAGATATGTCATCATGGTGTCGAAGTAGGTTGATTATTGAGTTTTATAAATTGATTTTTTAGTATACATGTTTATCTGTTTGTTTCATGCTCTTTTTATAAGATTGTTTTTAAAAAATGGCGTTGAACTTATCATTATTACACAGACTCTATTTGGGTAAATGATTTATACCTGATAAGATTACAATGATGTATATATGAATAAGGAAAAGGTACCATGTTTTTTATTATTTCTTGATGTATGGGTTGCATCTTGGATACAAGAGAAACTAAGTATTCGAAACCAGAGTATTTTGATTTTATTTACCTCATCTTGTTATTTTATCTTTATGAATATTAGGATTTTATTTAGATACATTCCAGCATGACATTATATGGTTCTTTATTATTTGATTTACATCCATCATCCATTATCATCCTATGGTATGATGTATTGTATTCCCTATTTTTATTCTTATGATATTTATTTGTTTCAAATGTAATGTAACTTTGTACCACAGGGTATAGTCTCCCCAATATTCTCCTTACACCACAACTATTATTTGGTATCCCCTTTTATTCAAGGAGGATTTATTGAGGTCATATAACCAAATATATTTTTCCATCTCATAGAATTCTATATTGAGGGATGTTACAATGAAATTGAATATCAAATATCTCAAATAAATTATAATTCATGATAATATATAAGAAATGTTATGTTTAAAACCCATTTAAATTAAATTAGGTTAATATGAAAAAATAGGTCTCAATGAATGGAATTTGTGATGAAAAAATCTTAGAGAAATGGTAATGTAAGAATCAAAAAAATATTTAAAGGTTACTATGAAAAAGAAATTTAAATATATTAAAACGGATGATATTAATTTCTATAGACTAAAATTATTGAGTTTAATACACCATATAAAATGACAAATGATAAACAATATCAAACATATATCATAGAATTGAAAATAGAGGTAAAAACCATTACAAATGTGTCAAATTTATAATTAAATATTTATTGAAAATAAGACATATTATGGACTTGTAAATCTATTAGATTACATGAAAATTGTGATAAAATATATCCATGTAAAAAATATACACCCAAAAAATGAATGAACTGGGAATACAAATTATATCTTATAAAATAATAATCAAGATGAAAAAAATGTTACAAAGTTGGTATCATTCGAATTGAAATATACAAAATGAATGAAAACGGTATATATTCCAACACCATGAATTTCATGAATATGGTAAAAGATAAACATATTTTAGTAATCACACCATATCAATGATATCATTGTTCACAATATTAAATATGTTTCAAGAAATTAAATTTGAAATAAGGAACCTTGTACATTGTTTTGACGTTGAGTCAAATGATCTCTAATCCCCAGTATAAAAAATAACTATCCTAGTTACTCAATTAATAACCTTAATTTTATCTATAATATTTTATACATTAATAATTTTACCATCTATTAAAAATATATTTTTTAGATATTGTATGTTTTCGTTATCCATTCAAAAAAATCATATAGATTTTTCATTCAAGTATGGTAGTGATATGTCTATTCATACATATTCATTAAAAATTCATAATTATTATATAATTTAATATACATAAATTATGTTCTTTAAGTGACTTTTCATATCCCATTTTAATATGGTGAAAGATAAATGTAATGTTTTCAAAAAACGAAATTGTGAAGAACTAGTTTCAGAGTGTTTACTAATTTATGAAAATGTTTTAATAAATACATTAAGAATAAATATAAACATCAAAGAATCATTAAAAATAATAAATTAATTATTATTACATAATATTATCAATATATAATATTTATAAGTCATTCATTATATATATATTATAACATCATCCTTGTTTATGGTAATACTAAACCAAATGAGAGCGTGCTATAATGATTTAATTGTTAAGGAAACGTTTTCTTAGATTATTTATATAAATTTTAAAGAAGATTAAAAATATCGTAAATATCATTTATATAATAAAATTAATTCATATGAATAAAGATGTGGGGTGTTTGTGAAAACAAAAATTCATTTTTTGTGGTGGAAATAATTTACACATACACACGATGAATTATTACGTTTATCAGAAAATAAGTTGGAATGAATGTATATGATAAATTTTCATTTAAAAAATATAATTTTGGTGTAGGAAACATATTAATTTATCAAATAAATTGGTTTTAAAATCTATGATAGTTGGTGATGTGAAATGATCCACATCATTTCATGGAGTTGGTAGTCTGCACATGAATATGATCAATGTAGTTTTATTCTACATAGTAGACGGAATATATGGAATATTGGTTTCTAATTTAATATAATGATATTAATTAATATTAATAATTCTAGTTTAATTATTTTAGGGTTCCTAGATAATTATTTATGATAGATATTAAAAATAAAAAGGAAAAGTATTATGAAATATAAATATTGAAAAATAATGATTTATCTAGGTAATATCCTTGGAAGTATAGGCCTTTGTAGATATAGTTAAGGACAATGTATTATATTATGATGAAAATTAAAGAGATGCTATAAAAAATTAGATGCAATGTGTGTAGAATTATATAGTGTTAGTGTTCTTCTTTTATAATTAAGATAAGGGTAATGTTGGTTGTACCAATCATATTTCAATAATTAAATGTCACTATTCAAGGGTTTAAGGATCCAAAAGATAGAAATATTAGAGTTTTTAATTATTTATTTTTGATAACGCATGTATAAATCATTTTCACAGTTGTTTTTAATTTATATCAGGCCTTTAAATCATATATTTTATTATACATTTAATATATTATATTTTTACCATGGTTAATATTTTTTATCATTGTAATTTAAAATTAATTTCAGAAAATAAAATGGGAATTATTAAAAATTTAGACCTAATAATTCTAAATAAGAGATATATTTTATCATATAATATGTCTATGTGAAATAAAAATTAATTTTATCAATTGAATATTTCATGTGTAAAAACATTTTTTTAAATATGTTTTATTTTTAAGAATAAAATATATATATTTATGTTGGATAATATTTTTAATGTTTTATATTTTGATAATAAAAATTAGATTATTATTAAAAATTAATTGTTATTTATCTTTTAAATCAAGTAAAACTGAATATTTACCATAATAATATTTAATTAAATGAAAAGACTAAAATCCATTAATTTTATTGAGAAATATTTTTTATTGTTGTCAAATCATAAATGTATTTATCCTAAATCTATAATTTTTAAAAATATATATTCCTTATCCTAAAATATACATTTTATAATTGAAAATGGTTTATAAGATTTTAGGTTAA
The DNA here is from genome assembly GCA_963277665.1 of Viscum album. Lineage (NCBI taxonomy): Eukaryota > Viridiplantae > Streptophyta > Magnoliopsida > Santalales > Viscaceae > Viscum > Viscum album. The sequence continues at coordinate 1,262,611,554 of OY728164.1, forward strand.
TAATAATTGATGATATGTCACTAGACAGATTGTCTTTAGTAAAAATACTATTGTTCACTATTCAAAAAAAATAAATTATTTGAAAAAAAATCCCAAGAATTCATATTATGATAATATTATTATTAAAAATCTAAAAATTAATTAAATATATAAAAATAAAACTCTATATTTCCAAAATTATCTTTTAAATTGAAAACATAAAATTATAATGGAAACTATTTTCATTGGAAAATAAATTCTTTAAATAATAACTATTCTTATTATTTTTTTATGTATATTACTTTTAAATTTGGTGTTAATATATTATTCATATCTATAATATATTTTACCCATAATATTTTTAAAATCTTGAAATAATGCACATAGAATTCAATTTTTGAAATGTTGCATTTTAAATCACAAAATAGTATTATTTGTCGCCTAGCTACACTAATTGAATTTTATTAATGCCTAAATATTAATAATCAACATAACTTATGTTTTCTTAATATATTTAATTATATAGTTAGATATATCTGTATATTATAATTATATGGATTCATTTAAATGGTTAAAAAATATTTTGTGGTTCATTCTAGTTAAATGTTTTGTATATCACATGTTATCAAACATAATAGGTCTTAAATGAATATATATTTTAAAATCTAGAGCTGTTACATTATCCTCCATATAAATAAATGGAATCCTCGTTAATCTAATTATCAATTACTATTAAATTTATTCAATGGGTATCTAAAAAATATACATTAATTAAGACATAATTTCAAATGAGTTTTTTTCTTTAATATATTAGGTATGTCCACAAAGAAAAAAAATTTCATTATCATGTAAAATAATTTTTTATCTTTAATTTCAATTTTTTTATTGACCCTTATTTTATACACTTAAAGAATCATCGAGTTCCTTTAAGATAATTATTGAGGTTTTTCTTGCCACATTTTTGACATGTATTAAATTTAATTATCTTATGTTCATCATTTTTGTTACAAAAATTTTCCTAATATGGTATCCTTCCATTATTTTGTGCGTTTTAGAATTCCCTAATATTAACAAAAATGAAAATATTTTAATTTTGAGTGATGAAAAATTAAAACCTTAATAGAATTATTATCAGATAATTACATGATAAATTGACCCTTCAAAATTATTATTATTTCTAAATTATAAAATTATTATTATATTCAACCCTAATCACTCTCATTTGTATAATGGATTATTTTGGATAGGTTCTCTAAGTTTACAAAACCTAATTACTTAACATAATAAATCATTTATAATAGTTTTTACGGAGAATTGGATTATACAAATCATTTCCCCTATGAGTGATTTTCATGATTTGAAATCAAAAGCCTACTCATTCTGAGCTACTATAATGATTGTCTTGATACTCTACTAGCCATTTGGATAATTATCCCTTGGTGAATTTGTGCCACAAAACCATTAACTAGTTCTTATCCAGATATTGATGTAATTTCTAAGAGAACCAATGTAACACCCTGAGATTTTATGAAAAATATTCTTTTTAATTTCATTAATGTCTTGTGTTGTATGCTACACCAAAGGGAGATTTCACAACACGCATCATTGACTTTCCTTTCATTATGAGCAATCGCGACCTTCCTCGATAGAGTGTGTAGTACGCAATACCGAGTTTCACTAAATGATGATATGCTATTAAAATATTACTAAAACTAGCCATTATGAATAGTAATAACCACTTTTTGAAATTTTTGAAATTTTATTTTTCAAAATGGACTTCATTTTTGTATTCGTAATATTGAAATTAGCTTAGGGTGAAATTTTGGTACTTTTCGGATAACTTTCATTTTCGGATGAATAGTGAAAATTACTAAATTTTAATTAAAAACAACCTTTTTAATAGAAATAATTAATAGTGATAAATTATTAATTTGAGTGGTTTTAAAGTATAATTAGAATATATTTTTACAATTTAATACAATTTTGGTCATTGGATTTAAGTTCACATTTAAACCAGACATAAACAAATGTCAATCTTTTGATAGTTATTATCTCTTAAGAACACGCTATTTGTTTTGACGATGGGAATTAATTTTTAAATTATGTAATGAAACTGATATGTTTTGAATTTGTTAATATAGACATGATTTTTCATTTCATAATATCAAATATAGCTTAGGCCTAATTTTTGGTATTTTTCTGGAAACATTCATTTTTTGATGTATAGTGAAACTACTAAGTGGTAGTTAAAAAAATGAATTTTTCATAAAACATAATTTTACCTCTTCTGTGAGTGGAATTTCAAAAATCCGAGAGACACGGTTGATGTCAGTAAGTAAAATGTGGTTCAATGAGATTAAAATAATTTTTGGTGAATAGTAACTTTTTACTTTTTTTTACCACGGTTAAAAGTGAATAGGGTAATTAAGGGTAAAAATGATATTATTATTACCCTAACACATGTCCTAATTCTATTGGATAAGTGTAATTCGACCAAAAACAACCTTAGAAATAAAATATGACCATTTAGGCCCACTTGGATTAGATTAGGACATTTATTATTAATTTATTTAAAGAAGGGTTAAAATAGTTAAAATCGTAGTTTAATAGGTATATCATTTTTAATATAGGGTTATACATAATATAAATTCAACTATAAATATTCATTAGAAAGATAAAACGATTTCCTACATAATAGTATTTTATTTGTAATTTTTTGAAATTAAATAATTTAATTTATTAATGAAACAGTGAGGATGTAGTAATTATCTTATTAATGAAATATTGACATAATTGATGTTATAAATACCAAAATAAATTTAATTTGAGACTTTTTATAAATTACACTAATTTTCTAGGTTAATATGACATGTTAGTATTGATATAATTAACTTTTTCCGAACTAATAAGTCTGTTATGATTTTCACAAAAATCAATTACTAAATAGTGTCAAAATTGACATAAAATAGTTTTTAAAAAAAAATATTATATTATTAACTGTTATTTTATTCCTAAAAATATATGGTTCGGAAAAATGACTTAGATAATATTATATATATTATTAATAAACAACTTTGGGTTCGTTTGGCCTCTTATAGTAAGTTTATTAACCTTATAGTGTAAGAACACAAAAAGACACGGTAAAAGTAAAATTACCTAACTTAATGTTAAATCTAAATGATAAGGTTAAAATAGGACCCTAAACTTTTCTAAATTCTATTGGATGAGAGGATTTCGACCCCTCCCCACCTTATCTTAGAAATAAATCAATTTGGAGCTATTTAAAACCGAATTTGGCTTTATAATAAAATAATATTTTTAGTTATTCCAAAGGTGCCCCTCTCCTCCCTTATAAAAGGGCACCTCCTCCCTCTCTTCCTCACACCACTTTGAGCCTTGAAGCTTGGCCAAACCCTTCCAAATTCTCTTCTCCACTTCCCTAGAAACATCTTAGAGGTCCTGGTCTTCTTCAAAGACCAATTTTAGTAACCTAAAAGGAGGTCTCAAAGAGGCGCTTCAAAGAAGGGGAGGTTCAGATACGTACGAAGCATATTAGACCTAAGCTAAGGGAAAATATCACAATCTCATTTTATCCAAGATTGTTTATACTTTGGTATTTACTGGGGTGTATTTTATCATCCACATCCATGTTTCTTAAATATTTAATATTGTTTCTATCCACCTAAAATTGTTTAAATCCAATTTTACTCTTCGGTGAGTTTTAGTAAAAGATATAAAAGGAATCTTTTGTCGTTTTTCATACGAGGTACTTTTTGACTTTTCTGACAAAAGTACTTGAAAAATGTTTTTTTAACTTATATGGAATGAGTGAATTTTTAAAACATTATTTCCAAAAAGCTTCCTTTACAATATTTCAAGTTTATTTTTAATCAACTTCTTTTAGTTTATAATTGTATGACATGTTAAGAAAGGAAAAGTGTTTTTGAAGTAGAAAGGATATTTTCCTCAAGAATGGAGTTCAAGTGTTTTATCAAAATTATTTTTCATCTAAGATAATAAAGGGTTATGTTTCAATCCCTATTTTTCCATTGATTTTATTATGTTATGATGGAATTATTTTTTTATGATGTCCTTTTATCTTATATGGATTATGTTATGATGGCATGATGTTTAAGATTCCCATTTTTATTACATGGGTTATGCAATGATGTATGATTTTTGATTTTGTGGTATACATAAGGATGGTATCATTGTGATATTGGTGGGACCTATATGTCCCTCCAATACATTGGGTAAAGATTTATATCTCATGAGATAGACATGGCTGGAACGGCAAGTTAAACCGATTCAGTAATACAGGACTGGAACGAGGAGTGAACTCGATTCAGAAGGGGACTTTGTCCACTAAGATGGTCTTGGCAGAAATGCCTTGGCTACTATGGGAATCATATCATGTGCTTAATGGTTTCCAAAATTACATGTTTTATTCCCATGCTATTTTATCATTCTTAATGTTTCTTTATGATCTATTCCTTACGTACTTTCATGTTTTACGTCTTTTCTCAAGCTTTTGATGTTTAAACATTATATTCATGTTTTTAAGTTAAAATGTATATGGTATGTTTTATTTTATCCATTCTTACCCTTACTGAGAATTTTAGCTCACCCTTTTTATGTTTTCTTTTCCCAAGGATATAAAGAAAGTTTTTAGGTAAGAAAAAAAGGGGAAGATCTTTATGGGAGATGTTGAAGATCTTTCACCACGATTAGAAGATTATATTTAAAGTTTTCAAAGACACTAAACTATTACGGTCCTTGTGTGTGTGTTTTTGCTATGTAATAAGTATTCTGCAAAAGTAATGTAATGTCCATGTACGTCAAGCTTCAGGTCTCTACAGTTGGTATTAGAGGAATGTTTTAGTCAACCTTTGGAAACTAGGATGCGAGAACTTTAGTGAGATCCCTAGAGATATTTCTAAGGTATGTCTAGGGATGACCCTAAGGTTAAGTATACGTTATAGTCCTAGAATTGTGCCAACCATCTTATAATTAAACCTAAGATGTTAGATATTGATGGTACTCCCCATTTATTATGTTGTTTTCCCTAGAGTAATTTTTTCCTCTCACACTATTCTTTTTGGGTTTTAGACGATGGATGGAACCCGAAGGAACCGTGTTGATCAATGTAATGGACAATGCAATGATTGTACTCCTGAAAAAACAAATGTTATGGGAGATAGAGTGCAAAATCTCATTGCTATACATACACAAGTTATGAATCATTATGGACTTCCAAATGAGCAGATAACGGAACAATATTCTATTGAGTCCTTCATGAGGCAACGTCCACCTTCTTTCAGTGGGTCTTCTGATCCACTTGTTACTGAACAATGGATCATTACCACTGAAAAGATATTTTCAGTTTTTCAATTTTCTAAACATGATAAAGTCATCTTAGTAGAATATCATTTGGAAGGTGAAGCTGATCAATAGTGGAATCTTATCAAGAATACGAGGCCAAGAGATGAAATTGAGTCCATGGAATGGGACGAGTTCAAGAACTTATTTTTCAATAATTACTTCCCTCGTATTCTTTGAACAAATATGGAGAAGGAGTTTCTTTAACTAAAGAAAAAGGATGATGAATCTATTGGTATATACGAAGCAAATTTTACAAGGCTTCCAATGTATGCATCTGGCTTTATCATCCAACCTGAAAGTAATGTTGATCGATTCTTCAGTGGCTTAAAACCAAATCTTCGAAGGGCATTAGCTATAAGAGACTTCAGTAGCTATGAAGAAATTGTGCGCTGTGCTATTAAGGTAGAAATGAAAGTTGGTGTTACATATCCATCTCATGTTTTTGATAAGAAACGAAAGATGGAGTTCAAGGGAAATCTCAGAATAATGGTGAAAAGAAGATGAATTTTTCTTTATGCTCAAAGTGTGGAAAGAATCATGGTGAAGATTGTATTAAAGGGACTAGAAAATGTTTTAAGTGTGGAAAAGAAGTTCATCGAGCATCTGAGTGTCGAAGTAATGGAAAAAGGGTTGATAATGGTGTGAATAAAGAAAAGACTGCAGAGAACGCACCAACAATACTTCAATGATTCAAGTGCAATAAAATGGGGCATTATGCTAATCAATTCCCTAATGCAATGGTTAATGATGATCGACATGAGAAACTACTTAAGGCAAAGGAAAAAGGGAAGTCACATGCGATCACTATTGGCGATGTTGAATATGACAATGATGTGGTGGAATGATTTAGTGTTTATGTAATGGGATTCCAAAATAATGTTGTATATAGTATCGTGGAATATTGGAATATTTATGTATTGGTCTATTGTGGTTTTTAATAATTTTATGGTATCGGTAACCATAGAAAGTGATTGAGATATTTTTGGAAAAAAAGATGATATGCACATAATGAAGGGAAAATGAGAAAATGAAATGTTTCACAGTATTAATGAGATCATGATTGATATAAGGACTAAGTGATATCATGGTTTGAGTATATAGAATTTTGAGGATTTTGGTATGTGGAAAGAGTTAACTTTTGACAGCATTCATGTTTTCACTAAGGTTTAATGGGTATTCATTTTTCAAGAGAATACATGATTAAGGTATTCACATGATTGGAATGTGACCAACAAGATATATGGGGGATAAATGATGGTATTCACATGCTTGGTTGATGACATTTCAAGTAATCGTTTTCTTTATACTATGAGCTTGGACCGAAGTATTTTAGATAAGCCTAAAGATTGGAATGGATTATGTTAACCATAAGTTAGTATTGTTTAAGGATAGGACTTTTATTTGATATTATTTATGTAATGTAGTTTTAGAAAAAGGACAACCTGCAGGATGGGCGACAGCCCATCGCGCCGGACAAGGCTGTGGGAATCGAACCCACAACCAAAGTGCGACTGGCATTTATCGCCTACCACTAGCCTACAGGAAGTCCTTGTTTAGTAGAAACTAGTTTTATTATATTAAGAAGTATGATATATGAATTATAAGTCCATTTTAGGAACTATATATGATTAATCTCACTATATATGGACTTATGTAAGTTTTGATAACTTTTCTAACCATTTGTTTGAGACAGATGGAATGACCCATCATTCTATCACATGATCTACTAACACATCATGAATGACAAATTAAACTTCATTTATTTAAGAGATGAAGTGGAAATTGTCCAAAGAATGACCAACTGTGAGACTATACCAAAATCACGAAAGTATTTCTTCTAATTCCAAATTCTTCAACTTTAGGGAAATGATCTTGAAAACCAAAAATGTTGTCCTAGTGATCTTATATCTGATGAATCAGATGGTAACTTAGATCATCACAAATTTATGGCTTTGGGATTTCTAGATTTTCCAAAGCCATGTTCTCTACCACTCTCTATCAGAAGATGATGGTTAGATTTCTCTTCCATATCCATATTTTCACCGATGTGGAAACCTAGTGATTAGTTTATTGGGGTAACCATTACGTTTCATACTTTTTTTTTAAATATTTGTTTTGGTATTCCTTTTTACTATGTGGGTTTCTATTAAAGAAACTTTTGAGGTGTAAACCATTTATAACCCCGACGAATTTCGAGGGCAAAATTCATTTTAAAGGGGGTAGAATGTAACACCCCGCGATTTTATGAAAAATATTCTTTTTAATTTCATTAATGTCTTGTGTTGTACGATACACCAAAGGTATCTTTCACAACACGCATCATTGACTTTCCTTGCATTATGCTCAATCGCGACCTTCCTCGATAGTGTGTGTAGTATGCAATACCGAGTTTCACTAAACAACGATATGCTATTAAAATATTACTAAAACTAGCCGTTATGAATAGTAATAACCACTTTTTGGAATTTTGTAAATTTTATTTTTCAAAATGGACTTCATTTTTGGATTTGGAATATCGAAATTATCTTAGGGTGAAATTTTGGTACTTTTCAGATAACTTTCATTTTCTGATGAATAGTGAAAATTAATAAATTTTAATTAAAAACAACCTTTTTAATCGAAATAATTAATAGTGATAAATTTTTAATTTGAGTAGTTTTAAAGTATATTTAGAATATATTTTTACAATTTAATACAATTTTTGTCATTGGATATAATTTCACATTTAAACCAGAGAGAAACAAATGTCAATCTTTTGATAGTTATTATCTCTTAAGAACACGCTATTTGTTTTGACAACGGAAATTAATTTTTAAATTAAGTAATGCAACTGATATGTTTTTAATTTGGTAAAATAGACATCATTTTTCAGTTCATAATATCAAATATATCTTAGGCCTAATCTTTGGTATTTTTCTGGAAACTTTCATTTTTTGATGAATAGTGAAACCACTAAGTGGTAGTTAAAAAAATGAATTTTTCATAAAAATTAATTTTACCACTTCTATGAGTGGAATTTAAAAAATCCGAGAGACATGGTTGATGTCTGTAAGTAAAATGTGGTTCAATGAGATGAAAATAATTTTTGGTGAATAGTAACTTTTTACTTTTTTTACCACAGTTAAAAGTAAATAGGGTAATTAAGGGTAAAAATGATATTATTATTACCCTAACACATGTCCTAATTCTATTCGATAAGTTTAATTTGACCAAAAACAACCTTAGGAATAAAATATGACCATTTAGGCCCACTTGGATTAGATTAGGACATTTATTATTAATTTATTTAAAAAAGGGTTAAAATAGTTAAAATCAAAGTTTAATTAGTATATAATTTTTAATATAGGGTTATACATAAGATAAATTCTACTATAAATATTCATTAGAAAGATAAAAAGATTTTATACATAATAGAAGTTTATTTGTAATTTTTTTACATTAAATAATTTAATATATTTATGACACAAAGATGAAGCAGTAATTATCTTATTAATGAAATATTTACATAATGGATGTTATAAATACCAAAATAAATGTAATTTGAGACTTTTTATGAATTCCACTAATTTTCTAGGTTAATATGATATGTTAGTATTGATATAATTAACTTTATAGAACTAATCAGTCTGATATGATTTTCACAAAAATCAATTACTAAATAGTGTTAAAATTGACATAAAATAGTTTTTAAAACAAATATTATATTATTAATTGTTATTTTATTCCTAAAAATATAAGTATTGGAAAAATGACTTATATAAGGTTATATATATTAATAATAAACAACTTGGGGTTATTTTGGCTTCTTATAGTAAGTTTATTAAATTTATAGTGTAAGAACACAAAAAGACACAGTAAAAGTAAAATTATCTAACTTAATGTTAAATCTAAATGATAAGGTTAAAATAGGAACCTAAACTTGTCTAAATTCTATTTTATGAGAGGATTTAGACCCATCCCCATATTAGCTTCGAAATAAATCAATTTGGAGCTATTTAAAACCGAATTCGGCATTATAATAAAATATTATTTTTAGTTATTCCAAAGGTGCCCCTCTCCTCCCTTATAGAAGGGCACCTCCTCCCTCTCTTCCTCACACCACTTGGAGCCTTGAAGCTCGGCCAAACCCTAAAAAATTCTCTTCTACACTTCCCTAGAAACATCCTAGAGGTCTTGGTCTTTTTCAAAGACCAATTTAAGTGCCCTAAAAGGAGGTCTCAAAGAGGCGCTTCAAAGAAGAAGAGGTTCGGATACGTACGAAGCATATCGGACCTAGGGTAAGGGAAAATATCACAATCTCGTTTTATCTGAGATTGTTTGTACTTTGGTATTTATAGGGGTGTATTTTATCATACACATACATGTTTCCTCAATATGTAATATTGTTTCCATCCACCTATAATTGTTTAAATCCAATTTTACTCTTCGGTGAGTTTTAGTAAAAGATATAAAAAGAATCTTTTGTTGTTTTTCATACGAGGTACTTTTTGACTTTTCCGACAAAAGTACGAGAAGAATGTTTTTTTACTTATATGGCATGAATGGATTGTTACAAAATTATTTCCAAGAATCTTCTTTTACATGTTTTCAAGTTTATTTTTAATCAACTTCTTTTAGTTTATAATTTTATGACATGTTAAGAAAGGAAAATTGTTTTTGAAGTAGAAAGGATATTTTCCTCAAGAATGGAGTTCAAGTGTTTTATCAAAATTATTTTCCATATAAGATAATAAAGGGTTCTGTTTCTATCACTATTTTTACATTTACTTGATTTTGTTATTATGGAATTATTTTTTTATGATTTCCTTTTATCTTATATAGATTATGTTATGATGGCATGATGTTTAAGATTCCCATTTTTATTAAATGGGTTATGAAATGATGTATGATTTTTGATTTTGTGGTATACATAATAATGGTATCATTATGAGATGGGTGGGACCAATATCTCCCTCCAATACATTGGGTAAAGATTTATATCTCATGAGATAGACATGGCTGGAACGGAAAGTTAAACGGGTTCAGTAATACAGGACTGGAACGAGGAGTGAACTCGATTCAGAAAGGGACTTTGTCCACTAAGATGGTCTTGGTAGAAATGCCTTGGCTACTATGGAAATAATATCATGTGCTTAATGTTTTCCACAATTACATGTTTTATTCCCATGCTATTTTATCATTCCTAATGTTTCTTTATGATCTATGCCTTACGTACTTCCATGTTTTATGTTATTGCTCAAGATTTTGATGTTTAAACATTATGTTCAGGTTTTTACGTTCAAATGTATATGGTTTGTTTTATTTTATCCATGCTTACCATTACTGAGAATTTGATCTCAGCCTTTTTATGTTTTCCTTTCCCCATGATATAAAGAATGTTTTTAGGTAAAAAAAAAGTGAAGATCTTTATGGGAGATGTTGAAGATCTTTCACCACGATTAGAAGATTATATTCCGAGTTTCCAAAGACACTAAACTCTTACGGTCCTTGTGTGTGTGTTATTGTTATGTACTAAGTATTCTGCAAAAGTAATGTAATGTCCAGGTACGTCAAGCTTTGGGTCTCTACAACCAAACAATCTCCAATTTACTAAAACATCATGACGATATATAATACATATAAATTATCCTTAAACTTGTCCATAATTATTTCACTAAGTTTATCTTATCATATTCCCAAAATAATATAATATATTAAATATTCCCCCAACCAACCTAAAGGGTTATCCATAACTTTTTTATTAAAATAAATATTTACTTTTCAACCCTTGATCACATTTCTAACTTTTAAATATCCTCAACCAAAAATATAAAAATATCTAAAGTTATATAAAACCAAGTCTAATACAAACATTGATATCCTCTGGAAGATAAAACTCATAAAAACATAACTTAAAAGAAATATTTAATTTCATAAATTCCTATAACCTTTTTTTATAGAATTTTTAAATTATGAAATTTTCATCTACTAATAAATCCTATAAATTTCTAATCTAAAGAAACATTTCCCCACCAGATAATAAACTGATTAATTCATAATAAATATTAAATATCTTATATAATATCTACCCATAAGTTATTATTATATCATATATTGTGTAACACATTTATTTATAACATATATTAATAGAAACATAATAAGGGTTATCTCAAACAATTAGTATGGGACAAAATATACCATAAGATATCCTAAATTGAATAATATGGAATGAATAAATAAGTTCTAGTTAATTATATATATTTGGAACATGAGGTTGAAATAAATATATGTATTACATTACAATATAACAAAACACTTGGATAATATTTACTAAATTCATAATGAGAGAATGAATAATTACAAACAAGTGAACCACTAACATCATTACAATGGATGATACATTATTCTTATTTTCAAGGATAAAAACTAGACATCATTCAAGTCATCAATGTTAAAACCATTAAATCATTCCTTCATTGGGAAAGCATACATGAATTTATGAGTTCATTGATATAATGAGACCATATGATGTCTCAAGGGGATTTGTAATACCATGTACCATCAATCAGTTATTTATGTCCAATATATAAACCTTATAACTGATATAAATAATAATACAATTCGTAATAAACATTACTTATTCATCCTTAAACATCTCTATTGATATATAAAAATAATTAAAGTCAATAATTTACTATTCAATAATTGAACATAAACCATCTAGATAATGAAGGTGGATGGTTTTGAAATAAATAATCAGCATACTTGAGTAGTCAATAAAAATATATATTCGAACATTTATTGTGATTTTTAGTATTTCCCCATTCAATATGTGTAAAATATTTCTATGCTTGAATCCTCAAACTAAGAATGTATAGAGTATTGGTTTACTATCACATCAATAATTTTCCCAAATTGAATTATTGATGGGTATCTAAGTTGGTTGTCTTTAATCAATGTAATAAATTATATGGTATTCATAGATTAATTATTTGGAAGAAAAATCATGCCTATAACAAATGATGGTTTGGTAGAATAAATGTAGTGATGTACAATATCAATTATATAAATTTGTTTCAAAAGTTTTCAATAAAGTCCAATGTAGTAAGAAATGAAATTAACAAACTATTTATCTCATAAATAAGCATATTTTTAAATGAATTCATTTGATATGGTCATGAATGAGAATAATTACTATCCAAGAATAAGTAGAAGGTTCAGTTTTTTTATAGCTAGTTAATAATGAGTCAAGGTGGAAATTATATAAGGAAAGGAATATATAATTAAAAAATAAAACATATTGGAAGAAAATGATTAGGTTTTTATATTGAAAGATTATGCAATTTCACCAAATGGATTGTATTTTTTAAGGTATCCATGATTATGAAAATTGATATTAGAGAAGAAACCATTACGGATTGGGTAAAATTTTTATTAGAAACAACTTAAGAGAAGTAGAATAAAATTAAATTTTAAATATCATGAATAAAATATAATTCATGATAAAAACATAATAAATTTATAACAGACACACCATTTAAATAAAATTATGTTCATTGGACAAAACATGTCCCAAAAAATGGAATTTTAGAAAACAACTATTATGGTAATGTAAACATAAAAACCAAAAAAATATTATATTATTATAAAGAAATTAAAATTAAAATATGATGACAATTAATAATATTAATAATACATTATTTTGATTATAAAAATGAGTAAATAATATAAAATAAATTATGGGTCCCAGTGTCAAACATGTCTCATGGGATTTAATACCGAGTCAAATAACCATTAAAAAATTGTTATCTTTGGAATTAAAAATTCTTGAATGTTAGAACATGAGAATAATTTTTAAGACCCTAATGTTATAATAATATTATGACATAATAAACATATTTCCAATACATACACCACAAAATGGAATTATGTTCTGATTAATAATTATATCTCAATGAATAAAAACAGAAATGTAATAACCCTCATAAAAATGGAATCCTTTTACTCAAAATCCATTAAAAGAAAGAAAAATATATGTCTCATTGCACATTAATAATTATATTAATAAGGTAAAATAAATCCATTAGTTAGTAATCCCACCATATTATTGATATCCTAAGGCACATTATGAAATATGTCACATGAAATTAAATTTGATAAAAATAACCGCTTATAATTTATTCCCACTTAGTCAAATGTTCTCTAAAACCTTTATAAAAATTATGATGATATTAATCACCTAATTAAAACATTATTAACAACTATAACCATTTATGAACATTTTTTATAACAATATATTATATACATTTTACTTATATATAGTTTATTTTCATATTTAGGTCTTATGAAATTTCTATTTTTTATTCATAAAATTACCACAGTGGTTTTGTTACTTCTTACTTATTGGTTCAATGATCATAATTATTATAAATTCCCTAAAACTAGTATCAGGGTATTTCAATGATTTATCATATCCTATATTCATTTTATGAATGATAGAGGTATGGGTTTGAAAAATAAAATTAAAAATAACTTGTTTTAGTGTTCTCAATTATTGAAATGTGATATATTAATAAATATATTAAATAAATAACATATTAAAAGTGTTATTAAAAATAAAAAATTAATGTTCAGTAATTATAAAATTATTATTTAATATTCATTAATCATTAATGAAATATAAATTAAAACACTGTTATTTTTAGGGTAAAATCAGACCTAAACTGGAGCATGTTAGAATGATATAAGGAGTAAAGAAATATTTTTATATATCATTAGTATATTTTTTTATGGATGGTGAAAATTTTCTTAAATATAATTAAACGTCATTAAATAAATTATTAGAATCATCTGTGAAGGTTGTTAATAAAAATGAAATTCATCTTTCATGGGGGCAGTAGTCTGTAGATATGTAGGATCAAAAATTACATTTCTCAAAATATTGGATGGAATTGTGGAATATGATGAATTATAATTTAATTACTATAATTATGACATCGGAATAATTTTAAGTCATATAATATATCTTTTTTACTATCCATTATAGGAGGTGTTGAGTATTGAAGGACATCAATTTTTTTTGGAGACCGTCCACACGCACACAAAATCGATGTAGTTTGATTTTTCTTAGTAGATAGAAAGGATTTAATAATGAATTATATGTTAATATTATAACATTAAAATGTATTAATATTACTAGAATGATTATATTAGGACTTAAAAAATACTTTTTGGATATGATAGATTATTACAAAAAGGAAAAGGTTTATTAAATACTGAAGTTGAGAACATAATACTTCACATGGAAATATAAAGGGATATAATGGAATATTTTTTATCAATTATATGGATTTTTTTAGAATAATGTAGTTGAAGTGTTCCCCTTTTATAAGTGAAGAGATAGAAAATTTTGGAGGTACCCACTACATTTTAATAATGGTATATTAATATTAAAGGAAGAAATGAACCTAATTTTTCAACAATTATATTTTTGGTGAGCTTCAATAAATTTGGACAATACATTTCATTTTCAAATATTTTTTAAATGTATAATTACTTTTAATATCACAGTTTTTTTATTTTAGTCGTTTCATGTTTTTAAAATTGTAAATAAATCTTAAGCATTTAATTTACTTTTAATGCCCAAAATGGGTATAATTACATTAAATAGGCCTAATTATTTTAAATATTAGATAAATTTTATGAACTAATATTTTTATGTGTAATGGAAATAAATTATACTATTATTGAATTTCTTACGTAAAAATGTATTATAAAAAATGGTGTATTTTTCATAATAAAATTTTTATATATGATAAATTTATAAATTTATTTTATTTTAAAATTAAAATTCTTTAGTTATGAAAAATAAATATAATATGGATATCAAAGGAATCCAAAACTAAATTTTTCAAAAAACAAATAATTAAAAGAAAATATAAAAAAATATTACTTCTATTAGTAAAAATTCAAACATAGGTATTAAGAATACCAAATGGTTTTTTTTGAAATAAATTTAATTACACTTTCAATGAAACATTTGTCCATGAATTTTTTTAAATTATGTAAATTATAATTACATATGAATATATCGATTAGGAATTTTGTAAAAATATTATTTTTCATAATTCCACTAAAAAATTATTTTATAAAATTTACAAAAAAAATTATCTTTATAACATGACCTATCCTCGGGGCCTGTGTCGTGACTACCCCAAGCCCACCTTGCATAGTCCAAGGGCTGGTGACTAGCACTAAAGCTGTAAATCCCTATGGTGGGAAGGCATTACCTTATATAAAGTAAACACACACAACCAGAGTACAAGTGGAAGCAGACACTAAATAAAAACTGTATAAAAAAGTAGTGATGAGATGTAAAGGGGTCGGAAATACAATCCCAACTGTAAAGTACCGGGAAAAGGCAAAACAAGTATAACTAAAAGACAAATAGCTGGAAGGTGTCTAGAAGCTCCTAGATCTTCCACCACAGATCCTACATGAAGGGTAGGTACAAATATCCTCCTCTGTGCTCCATGTCCATCTGTCTCAGCCAGGTACCGACTCATCGTGAGTTCCACCTCCACGAACTGTCCAGTCCTGGTACTCTCAACCTCTGTCAGTGATGTCTGTCGTCTACATCAATCAAAATGTGGTGTGGGAATAGCCCATGAAGGGGTGAGTATATTGATACTTATTAAGAACCCCAAGACCATCAAGGTCTCACAAAATCCAATAAGGATAAACCAAAAATTATGAAATCAATGGATAACCAATACTTAGGTATATTCCCATACATAAACCAATGTTATCAAGTAACCCATCTCAATAATGAAGAAAACCCAAGGGTCAGTGACTCATCTCAAACCAGGATTTTTTTTTATCGAAACCAAGGCTGGTGAAGTATAGAATTACAGATGATTAGTCGTGAAGATATATCATCTTATTCTGTCAGGAGGCGCTGCTTTTGACCATATGGATTCTGACCCACATAGGATTCATAGGTACTAACCCCAGCAATGACCCACAGAGGATCTGCCACACACAGGATCGGTATGTGTTTACCCACACAGGATCACTGAGCGTTGACCCACACAGGATCTGATCCACATGGGATCGGTTCCACACAGGATCGGTATGCACTGACCCACATAGGATCACTGAGTGCTGACCCACATAGGATCTAACCCATATAGGATCGCTCGGTACTAACCATCGTATGTTCTATCTCCAACCTACGCCTCACTGCTAGCTACTAGGTCTTCATACACTGTCTGCTCAACTCTGTAAGGATCTGATCCACAAGCTACTAGTCGAACTCCATCTGTCAAGAAGTCTCGAGTAGAAGTATATCAAAGGTCTTCCTCGTCATAGAGGTCTCAACGCAATAGAAGGTATATCAATCGGACGTCCGGTCTATGAGTTATTAGGATTTTAGTCCTGGGGCCCGGTTTGATTTGTGTACGAACCAACCTGACCGTGACTCAACTATACCCTAAACTCCAGTGGGGTATACTCAAAGGGACGACTGTGCGGTAAGAATATTGGCGCTGCTGATGGTTCATCAAATGGATGTCCAGTGCCAATGATATTACCCAAGAAGGTAAAGGATCAGTAATGGGCCCGGGTCCGGTTCGACACGGTCGGACCAACATGGCCCCACTCGGTCTTGGCTGACCTGGTATGGGTCGACCCGGTTTGACTCTCTGGGTCTGACCTGGCCCATTGGGTTGTTCAACCCGCTATGTTTTGACCTGGTCCGCTGGGCCCGGCCCGGCGGACCGCGAGGGTGGTTCGGCCCGATAGTTTCCACATAGGCGGCTTGGTATCTCGGCCCAGGAGACCGATCCGGTTCGTCCAGTTACATCGTGGGGGACGTCGCAGGTTGGATCGGGAGACCAGTGGCTGGGAGGCCAGAAGGAAGTCCATGTAGGGCGCGGGCCGGCCGGCTGGGCTCCGAGCGCACCGAGCAGGCCGCGGTAGGAGCTGGGCAGGCGGGCAACACACTGAAAGGGGGTGCGGGGCACTGGGTAGCGCACTGGATGGAGGCGCGGGGTGCTGGGTATCATGCCAGCATGGGTGTTGGGCTCCGGGCAGTGTGCCAGTAGAGGTGTGGGGCTCCAGGAGTGCTCCGGTAGGGGCGTAGGGCACCAAGAGGGTGACAGTAGGGGCGCGGGGCTCCGGGTGCGTACTGGCAGTGGCACGGGGCACCGGCAGCCCGCCGGCAGGGTGCTGAGTGCGCGCCGGCAGGGGTGCGGGTAGCGTACCGGGGTGCCACATGGGTAGCGCAGTTCATGGAGGTCATGGGTAGCATGGCTTTTGTTTGCCGCCTATGTCGTTTTCGCCGCATGTACCATCTTTGTTGTCACCGAACAAGAAAGAATAAGGGGAGGGTCGGACCATGTTCGTGCGGCCCAAACCCTCATTATTACGGTGACTGAAAACGATGATTCTCATACCATAACTTGATTGATGAAGAACGAGGGTTTATTCTCATAAGTAAAATAACACAAAAAAATCCCCTACCTTTTGATTAACGGGATATCGTTCACTGACGTCGCAGAAGGTTGGTCATCGATCCGTGGTAGACGATCACGTCCCACATCAAAGGGGTCCGAGGAAGAAGTTCATAGAAGAATATAGCCGCTTGTAACACCCGAGACTTTTATGAGAAATATTTTGTTTTTATGTTATAAAAATCATCAAAGGAATCTTTCACTACACACAACACTAGCTTGGCTTGCTTTACACGCAACTGCAGCCTTCCTCGATAGCTTGCGTCGTACGCAATACCGAGTTTCACAAAACAATGATATGCTATTAAAATATTATTAAAACTACATGTTATGAATAGTACTAACTGAATTTTGAATTTTATAACATTTTAATTCAACTTATAAATTTTCTAGAATGAGGTATAAAAGCAAAATCAGTTTTTTTGGATGAAAGAAATATTTTTCAAAAAATACAGTTTTGCCACCTTTTGATGGCACACCCACATTAAATATAGTTTTTGACATGTTTATAAGTTCAATTTGACAAAATAAAATTCTTCTTTTGAATCAGGATATAAAAATTTACTTTGGATAAATTTTTGATATTTTTCTGATAACTTTCATATATTGATGAATAGTAAAAATACGCTAATTTTTAATTAAAAACAACTTTTTTCATTGAGATAATTTATATGGATAAATTATAATATTTAATGGTTTTAAAGTATAAATAGAATATATTTTTACCATTTAATATAATTAATGTCATTAGCATTAATTTTACATTGAATTCATAGGTAAAAACATTTCAATCTTTGGCAATGTTTTAACTTCTAAAACTCGTTTTCTTAACAACGGGATTTATTTTAAATTAATTATTGAAACTTAAATGTTTTGAATTTTGAAAAATGGATTCCATATTAAGAATCAGTGGGTCCAAATTATGTTATTAGGCTACTTTTTATTTTTGGGCATTATGAATAGTAACTATGGTAAATTTTATTTACCATAGTTAAAGGTAAATCGGGTAATTAAGGGTAAATATAAGATTATAAAATTACCCTAACACCTACAAAAATCCTATTGGATGACTACAAGTCTACCCATATCACCTAAGGGTTGGATTATATTCATTTAATGGACTTTTTTCCATGAAAATAATTTAATTATTATTAAAACCAAAGAATGTGACAACATGTCACTTTCTTAAATATTATTAGTATAATAATTTTAATTTGGTGATAAACTTAATGGAACTTCGAACATGAATAGTCTACATAATTATAATACAATTATCTACATCATAGAAATTTATTTAGAATTTTTAGGGTTTTAATAATTATCATTAATTATGACACAATAGTGATGTTGAAATTATTTTATTAATTAAAATATCAAATAAATTGTTTTAAAAATATTAAAATAAATATTATATAAACTATTTAATGTGCTACACTAATTTTATAGATACATATGACATTTTATGAATCTATTAAAGCTCTTAGTTTGAACATATCTTCTTTATATATTTTATTTAAATTCAAATAAATGAATTGTGTCAAAATTGAAACTATTGTTATTTTATAAATATAACATATTATAAAATTGTTTAAAAATCACAAAATTATTTAAAAATTATAAATTAAAATTTATATGGTCTACAATGTCATAAATTGTCATATTATGGAAAATTAAAAACACATATGTAATTATTTATAATAATTTAAAATTTAGAATATTATTACCACAAATAAAATTAAATTGATAAATAAGGATAAATCACGTTGATAATGTTTAAAATAAATTCCTAACATGTATAAATTTTATTGGTTGATGCGATTACAACCCTATATCATTTAATCTTTGGATATGAGTCATTTTTGAAGTTTATAAGTGGGTTTGGGATTTAATATAAACTAATATTTCTTATATTTCCAAAGGTGCCCCTCTCCTCCCTTATAAAAGGTCACCTCCTCCCTCTCTTCCTCACACCAATTTGAGCCTTCAAGGTCGGCCAAACCTGGACCATTTCACTTCCCCACTTCTTTATAAACCTAATAGGTGTACTGGTCTTATCAAAAGACCAACTCTAGTTCCTTAAGAGAAAGTTTAAAGGAGGCACTTCGAGAAATAGGTAATACCTTCTACCGTTTTCTTCAAGTTCCATTCTTCTTCTACTCCCTCTTCATTAGTTGTTTAATTATGAGGTAATAACATCATTATCACTCATATACTGATATGTTATTATAAATATGAAACAACCCTATTTCACCTCTTATCCATCCTACGAAAAATGAAATCACCGCGCGTGCGTACGTACGGAATACCGTCTCCACACCGTGGTGTATTCTATTTTCCACCACCACCTTACATGGATGGGTATAAGGGTGAAATTAATTAATATATTTGATTATTGTAAAGTGGTATTGATTTTGAAATATTATACATACACTCCAATACAATTCCACGATCATGATAACGATATCATCGCTCGTGCGTACGTACGGAATACCGTCTCCATGATGTGATGTGATTCATTCTACATGATCTTCATTGCATAATGATTATATAAATGAATTGAATGAATGAATATGATATATATTACACTAATACCATTATTTAAATTAGGTATCTTCAACCTAAATAGAACAATAAGAATTTATTTGACAAACATGCATAAGAACAAAAAGTAATAAACACCCGAATAACAAGTAATAATGAAATATTACTAATAAGAAGCTAAGAATATGACCATATATGATATCATAACAATAAGTATGATTCTGGAATATGTCAATAACATTATTTAAATCATTATACAGGAGGTTCGGACACTTACAAAGCAAATCGGACCTATGGTAAGGGAAAATCCCGCAATCTCAATTTTTATCCGAGATTGTTTATACTTCAGAATTTACTGGGGTGTATTTTATCATCCACATCCATGTTTCATAAATATGTAATATTTTTCCATCCACATACAATTGTTTAAATCCAATTTTACTCTTTGGTGAGTTTTTAGTAAAAGATATGAAAGGAATCTTTTGTCGTTTTTCGTACGAGGTAGTTTTTGACTTTTCCGACAAAATTACGAGAAGAATGTTTTTTTTAACTTATACGGAATGAATGGATTTTTAAAACATTATATCCAAGAATATTCATTTACAAGTTTTCAAGTTTATTTTTAATCAACTTCTTTTAGTTTAAAATTGTGTGACATGTTAAAGAAAGGAAAATGTTTTTGAAGTAGATAAGATATTTTCTTCAAGAATGGAGTTCAAGTTCTTTATCAACATTATTTTCCATCTAAGATAATATAGGGTTCTGTTTCTATACCTATTATTACATTAATTTGATTATGTTGTGATGGAATTATTTTTGTGAATTCCTTTATCTTATATGAATTGTTTTATGATGTCATGTTGTTTAAGAATCCAATTTTTACTACATGGGTTATGCAATGATGTATGATTTATGATTTGTTGGCACACATACGAATGGTATCATTATGAGATGGGTGGGACCTATATATCCCTCCAATGCATTGGGTAAAGATTTTATATCTCATGAGATAGACATGGCTGGAACAGCAGTTAAACCCGTTCAGTGAAACAGGACTGAAACAAGGAGTGAACTCGGTTTAGAAATGGACTTTTTCCACTAAGATAGTCTTGGAAATGAGTCTTTACTAATAATAAATGATTCTATATGATTATGTGTGTATTCCAAAAAGTTTCATGTTTTATGTTATGATTATCGGGATTTCATTTCACTACTATGATTTATCCCATGTTATGAAATTATGCTCTCTTTTGCATGTTAAGATTTCCAAAATGTTATGTTATTATAAATATGTTGTGATTGATATTTATTTTTTTTAACCTTACTGAGCATTTTAGATCACCGTTTTGTATGTTTTCTTTCCCCAGGTCAGGAAGAGGCTTATTAAGTAAGATATTCCAAAAGGGACTATAGATATGATGAAATAAATGGGATACAGTGTAGACTCTTTATGAACCAGTTGTTTATGTTTCCCAGTTTCTAAAGACACTATACTTATACGGTCCTTTCATGGTTTTGTTATATGTTGTAATAAGTATGCTTCAATTTTGAAGTAATAACAATGTATGTAAAGTATGGGTCGTTATAGTTGGTATCAGAGGAAAGGTATAGTCAACCTTTGGAAACTATGATGTGAAAGCCTTAGTAAGAACCCTAAGGAAAAGTCTAAGCATAGAACACAATCTTAGTGTTTTAGAAATGACCATGAATAACCTAGGATACCTTAAGTGTGAAATTTTATTCCTAATTATGTGCTTTTCCTATTATAATTAGTGTTGCTCACACTATTCTTCTTGGTTTTAGTCAACGGCTGGAACCCGAAGGAACCGTGTTAATGCGGAATGCGACGGGCAATGCAATGATTGTCCCCCAGAGCAACCAAACATTATGGTAGATGGAATAAAAAATATTGTATCCATGCTCACAAAAATTTCTCAAGCTATGAATCATGCAGGACTTCCAAACGAGCATAGGAAGGAGCAACATTCTGTTGAATCCTTCATGGGGCAGCGTCCACCTTTTTTTAGCGGGTCTACTGAACCATTAGTTGAAGAACAATGGATTAGTACTACTGAAAAGATATTTTCAGTTCTTCAATGTTCTGACCATGATAAAGTCATCCTAGCAGTGTATCGTTTGGAAGGAGATGTTGATCAATGGTGGAATCTTATTAAGAATACGAGGAAAAGGGATTAAATTGAGTCCATGTAATGGGATGAGTTGAAGAACTTATTTTTCAATAAGTACTTCCCTCGTATTCTCTAAACAAATATGGATAAAGAGTTTCTTGAACCGAAGCAAAAGGATGATGAATTTGTTGGTACCTATGAATCAAATTTTACAAGACTTGCAAGGTAAACTTCTGGTATTATTATCCAACCTGAGAGTAAGATCGATCGATTCTTTAGTGGCTTAAAACCAAGTCTTCTAAGGGCGTTAGACATAAGGGACTTTAATAGCTATGAGGAAATCGTTCTATGTGCTCTCAAAGTCGAGATGGATATTGGATTAACCCATCAGTCATATTGGTTTGATAAGAAGAGGAAAATTGAATTCAAAGGAAAATCTAAAGATCACACTGAAAAGAAGATGATCTTTCCCTTATGCTCAAAGTGTGTAAAGAAACATGGAGGAAGTTGTCTTAAAGGGAAAAGTAAATGTTTCAAATGTGGAAAGGAAGGTCATCGGGCATTTGAATGCCGCAATGATGGGAAGAAGATGTCTAATGATGGAAACAAAGGAAGGGACACACAGAATGAACCTACTACACTTCAATTTTTCAAGTGCAAGGAGATGGGGAATTATGCCAATAAATGCCCTAATCCAAGGGTTGTTGATGATGATCAACATCAAAAAAATCTTAATGCTAAAGACAGAGGAAAGTCACATGCAATTTCTATCAGCGATGTGGAGTACGATAACGATGTGGTGAAAGGTACACTTACCATCCACTCTAAAGTAGAGAATGTTTTATTTGATTCTGGATCCACCCACTCTTTTATTTCTGAAGATTTTTATAAGGGTATCACCGTATTACCTCAACAATTAGATGTTTAGTTAGATGTGACAACAACTAATGGCACAACAGTCACATCAAAAGTTTATAATTCTTCCCCGATTGAAGTTTGTGGGAAAGTGATTCCTGAAAATATTTTGATCCTTCCTATAGAGAAATTTGATGTGATTCTTGGCATGGAGTGTCTTTCTTTATATGGAGATCATATCAATTTCCAAATAAGGGATGTCACATTTTATATTCCAGATCAATCTATGATCGTCTATCGATGAAAGGATGGACATAACCTTCCAGTGGAAATTTCTTCCATCTTATGGGTCTTGATTCCACTTAATGAACGTTATTTTTCTCAAATGGTTGGTGAGAAACTCACAATTAAGAATATGCCCATTGTACGGGAGTTTTATGATGTCTTTCCGGAGGAATTTCTGGGTCTTCCACCAAATCGTGAAGTAGTGTTTTCAATAGAACTTGTACCGGGTGCTTTGCCTATTTCAAAGACACCTTATAGAATGGCCCCAATTGAGTTGTAGTAATTGAAGAAGAAACTCCAAGAGAATCTTGTTAAGGGATTCATACGCCCTAGTGCGTCACCTTGGGGAGCAGGTGTTCTGTTTGTTAAGAAGAAAGATGGATCAATGAGACTTTGCATTGATTATCGAGAACTTAATGACATCACTATCAAGAACAAATATCCTCTCCCACACATTGATGACCTATTTGACCAACTACATGGAGCTCAATACTTTTCCAAGATTGATATTCGTTCAGGGTATCATCAATTAAGGTTCAAAAGGGAGGATATACCAAAGACGGCTTTCCGTACAAGGTATGGACACTATGAATTTATAGTGATGCCATTTGGTCTTACTAATGCCCATGCTATCTTCATGGATCTGATGAATAGAGTCTTTAGAGACTACCCTGATCAATTTGTGGTAGACTTTATAGACGATATTCTTTTCTATTCATAGATAAAGTAAGAACATGAAGATAACTTGAGAATTATATTGAAGACCCTGAGAAAGGAGAAGCTTTATGCCAAATTTACCAAGTGTGAATTTTGGCTTCAAAAAGTTGCATTTTTGGGTCACATAATCTCAAAGGAGGGGATATCTGTGGATCCAGCAAAAATAGAGGTTATCAAAAGATGGTCGAGACCAACAAAAGTAACTAAGATCCGAAGTTTTCTTGGTTTGGATGGATATTATCGACGTTTTGTGAAAGATTTTTAACGATTATCTAATCAACTCACCAGGTTGACTCGAAAAGGAGTTAAGTTCGTGTGGACGGACGAATCTGAAGAGAATTTCAAGGAGCTGAAAAGAAGGTTATCCAGTGCACCTGTACTCACACTTCCTTGTAGTGGAGAAAGGTTTGTGATCTACAGTGATTCATCCAAGAAGGGACTGAGATGTGTTCTCATGAAAAATGATATGGTGATAGCTTATGCCTCACGACAGTTGAAAATCCATGAGCAAAATTACCCAACTCATGATTTGAAGTTAGCTGCGGTAATCTTTGCATTAAATATTTGGAGGCATTACCTTTATGGTGAAAGGTGTGATATTTATACTGATCATAAAATTTTGAAGTATATTTTCACACAAATGGAGCTGAATATGCGTCAAAGAATATGGTTGTAGCTGATTAAGGATTACGACTGCTCAATTCATTACCACCCTAGGAAAGCAAACAAGGTGGCAGATGCATTAAGTCGACAAGACCATGCCAGTTTATCCATGATGAGGATCACAAAAGATCCAATATTTATGGATTTACAAAGGATGGATCTTGGAATTATAATGGAAGGGGGAAAATTGTATCTTTCTCAAATTAATGCTCAACCATCTATACATGTGAAGATTAAATAGGCACAGAAAGAAGATTTAGAGTTACAAAAGAAGGTGAGAAATGTTCTTGAATTCAACCTTGATTGTGATGGGATAATAAAGTTTAGGAATCAGGTTTGTGTTCCTCCCATCCCCGAATTAAATAAGGAGATGCTGGATGGGGCTCATAGTTCATCATTCTCTATTCATCCTGGAAGCACGAAGATGTATAGGGACCTGAAATAGTACTTCTGGTGGGATGGCATGAAAAGAGATGTTGATGAATATGTCTCTCGATGCTTGGTTTGTCATCAAGTTAAAGATGAGAGACAGAAGTCTAAGGGGATGTTACAACTACTACCCATACCCAAATGGAAATGGGAAAACATCACTATGGACTTTGTCACAGGACTTCCTAAAACATCCAAAGGCAATAATTCTATCTGTGTCATAGTTGATCGTCTTACAAAGTCTGCACACTTCATTTCTATTAGAGAGGATTTCTCTCTGGATCATCTTGCCAGGATATATGTAAAGGAAGTGGTAAGATTTCATGGAGTAACACTTTCTATTATATCTGATCAGGATCCGAGATTTACCTCAAAGTTCTGGAAAAGTCTTCAGCATACTCTCGATACATGGTTCAGTTTCAGCACTGCTTATCATCCTCAGAGTCTGAGAGAACAATTCAAACTCTATAATATATGTTGAGAGCTTGATCTATGGATTTCAAAGGTGGTTGGGATCAACACCTACCTTTGGTGGAATTTTCTTATAATAATAGCTTTCACTCCAGTATTCAGATGGCTCCTTATGAAGCTCTCTATGGAAAGAAATGCAGGACTCCAACTTGATGGGATGAAGTTGGGGAAAGAAAGATATTAGGACCTGATCTCGTTGATGAAATGGTAGAAAAGGTCAGATCTATTCAACAACACATAATAGCAGCTCAGAGTCGACAGAAAATTTATGCCAACAACCAATGAAAAGACCTAGAGTTTGAAGTGGGTGATAAATTGTTCTTACGAATATCTCCTGGAAGAGGGTCATGAGATTTGGAAAGAAGGGGAAGTTGATCCCTAGATATATCGGTCCTTTCGAAATACTGGATCATGTTGGGAAGGTAGCTTACCGATTGGCGCTTCCACTGAATCTCTCTCAAGTACACGATTTGTTCTATGTATCTGTCCTGAGAAAGTACATACATGATCCTTCACATGTACTCATCTCAAAAGTTGTACTGTTGGAGAAAGATCCTTCTTATGAAGAACAACCGATAGATATTCTGGATCATAGTGAAAAATTCCTACGAAACAAGACCACTCGCTTGGTGAAAGTTTTATGGAGGAACCACCAATTAGAAGAAGCTACATGGGAGCTTGAGGATATGGTGAGGGAGAGGTATCCTCATCTGTTTGTTACAAAGTGACGAATTTCGAGGGAGAAATTCATTTTAAGGGGGGTAGAATATAACACCCGATACTTTTATGAGAAATATTTTGTTTTTATGTTATATAAATCATCAAAATAATCTTTCACTACACACAACAGTATCTTGGATTGCTTTACACGCAACCATGTCCTTCCTCGATAGCTTGCGTCGTACGCAATACCGAGTTTCACTAAACAACGATATGCTATTAAAATATTATTTAAACTAGCCGTTATGAATATTACTAACTGAATTTTTAATTTTATAACATTTTAATTCAACTTATACATTTTATAGAATGAGGTATAAAAGCAAAATCAGTTTTTTTGGATAAAAGAAATATTTTTCAAAAAATACAGCTTTGCCACCTTTTGATGGCGCACCCACAATAAATCTAGTTTTTGACATGTTTATAAGTTAAATTTGAAAAAATAAAATTCTTCTTTTGAATCAGGGTATAAAAAATTACTTTGGATAATTTTTTGATATTTTTCTGATAACTTTCATATTTTGATGTAGTGAAAATACGCTAATTTTTAATTAAAAAAAACTTTTTTCATTGAGATAATTTATTGTGATAAATTATAATATTGAATGGTTTTAAAGTATAAATAGAATATATTTTTACCATTTAATATAATGTATGTCATTATCATTAATTTCACATTGAATTCATAGGTAAAAACATTTCAATCTTTGGCAATGTTTTAACTTCTAAAACCCGTTTTCTTAACAACGGGATTTATTTTAAATTAATTACTACAACTTATATGTTTTGAATTTTGAAAAATGAATTCAATTTTCAGAATCAGTGGGTTCAAATTATGTCAATAGGCTACTTTTTATTTTTGGGCATTATGAATATTAACTACGGTAAATTTTATTTACCATAGTTAAAGGTAAATCGGCTAATTAAGGGTAAATATAAGATTATAAAATTACCCTAACACCTGCCAAAATCCTATTGGATGACTAAAAGTCGACCCATATCACCTAAGGGTCGGATTAGATTCATTTAATGGACTTTTTTCCATGAAAATAATTTTATTATTATTAAATCCAAAGAATGTGACAACATGTCACTTTCTTAAATCTTATAAGTATAATAATTGGAATTTGGTGATAAACTTAATGAAACATCGAACATGAATAGTCTCCAGAAATATAATACAGTTATATAAATCATAGTAATTTATTTAGAATTTTTAGGGATTAATTAAATATCATTAATTATGACACAATAGTGATGTTGAAATTATTTTATTAATTAAAATATCAAATAAATTTTTTTAAAAATATTAAAATGAATATTATATGAACTATTTAATGTCCTAAAATAATTTTCTAGATACATATGACATTTTATGAATCTATTAATGCTTTTAGTTTGAACATTTCTTCTGTATATATTTTATTTAAATTCAAATAAATGAATAGTGTCAAAATTGACACTATTGTTATTTTATAAATATAACATATTATAAAATTGTTTAAAAATCACAAAAATATTTAAAAATTAGAAATTAGAATTTATATGGTCGAAAATGTCATAAAGTGTCAAATTATGGAAAATTCACAACACATATGTAATTATTTATAATAATTTAAAATTTATAATATTATTAACACAAATAAAATTAAATTGATAAATAAAGATAAATCAAGTTGATAATGTTTAAAATAAATTCCTAACATGTCTAAATTTTATTGGTTGATGATATTAAAACCCTATCTCATCTAAGCTTCGGATATGAGTCATTATAGAAGTTTTTAAGTGGGGTTGGGATTTAATATAAACTAATATTTCTTATATTTCCAAAGGTGCCCCTCTCCTCCCTTATAAAAGGGCACCTCCTCCCTCTCTTCCTCACAACAATTTGAGCATTCATTATCATCCAAACCCTACCCATTTCACTTACCCACTTCCTTAGAAACCTACTAGAGGTACTGGTCTTATCAAAAGACCAACTCTAGTGCCTTAAGAGAATGTTTAAAGGAGGAACTTCGAGAAAGAGGTAATACCTTCTACCGTTTTCTTCAAGTTCCATTCTTCTTCTACTCCCTCTTCTTTAGTTGTTTCATTATGAGATAATAACATCAGTATCACTCATATACTGATATTTTTTTATAAATATGAAACAACCCTATTTCACCTCTTATCCATCCTACAGAGAACGAAATCACTGCGCGTGCGTACGTACGGAATATCGTCTCCACGCCGTGGTGTAATCTATTTTCCACCACCACCTTACATTGATGGGTATAAGGGTGAATGTAATGAATATATATGATTATTGTGAAGTGGTATTGATTCTGAAATAGTATACTTACACTCCAATACAATTCCACGATCATGGGAACGATATCATCGCTCGTGCGTACGTACGGAATACCATCTCCACGATGTGATGTGATTCATTCTACATGATCATCATTGCATAATGATTATATAAATGAATTGAATGAATTAATATGATATATATTACACTAATACCATTCTGGAAATGAGTTATCTATAATCTAAAGAGAAGAATAAGAATTTATTCGACAAACACGCATAAGAACAAAAAGTAATAAACACCCGAATAACAAGTAGTAATGAAATATTACTAATAAGAATCTACTAATATGACCATATATGATATCATAACAATAAGTATGATTCTGTAATAAGTCAATAACATTATTTAAATCAATATACAGGAGTTTCGGACACTTACGAAGCAAATCGGACCTAAAGTAAGGGAAAATCTCGCAATCTCAATTTTTATCCGAGATTGTTTATACTTCAGAATTTATTGGGGTGTATTTTATCATCCACATCCATGTTTCCTCAATATGTAATATTGTTCCATCCACCTACAATTGTTTAAATCCAATTTTACCCTTCGGTGAGTTTTTAGTAAAAGATATGAAAGGAATCATTTGTCGTTTTTCGTACGAGGTACTTTTTGACTTTTCGGACAAAAGTACGAGAAGAATGTTTTTTTAACTTATACGACATGAATGGATTTTTAAAACATTATTTCTAAGAAGCTT
Source organism: Viscum album (assembly GCA_963277665.1). Taxonomy (NCBI): domain Eukaryota; kingdom Viridiplantae; phylum Streptophyta; class Magnoliopsida; order Santalales; family Viscaceae; genus Viscum; species Viscum album. Next base: position 1,262,641,266 of record OY728164.1, read on the forward strand.
ACTTTAAAAGTTTTCAAGTTTATTTTTAATCAACTTCTTTTAGTTTAAAATTGTATGACATGTTAAATAGAGGAAAATGTTTTTTAAGTAGAAAGGATATTTTCCTCAACAATGGAGTTCAAGTGTTTTACCAAAATTATTTTCCATATAAGATAATATTGGGTTCTGTTTATATCCCTATTATTACATTGATTTGATTATGTCGTGATGGAATTATTTTTATGAATTCCTTTATCTTATATGAATTGTTTTATGATGTCATGTTGTTTAAGAATCCCATTTTTACTACATGGGTTATGCAATGATGTATGATTTATGATTTTGTGGCACACATATGAATGGTATCATTATGATATGGGTGGGACCTATATCTCCTTCCAATTCATTGGGTAAAGATTTTATATCTCATGAGATAGACATGGCTGGAATGGCAGGTTAAACCAGTTCAGTGAAACAGGACCGAAACGAGGAGTGAACTCGGTTCAGAAATGGACTTCGTCCACTAAGATAGTCTTGGAAATGATTCTTGACTAATAAGAAATAATTCCCTATGATTATGTGTGTATGCCACAAAGTTTCATGTTTTAATTTATGATTATTGGGATTTCATTTCACTACTATGATTTATCCCATGTTATGAAATTATGCTCTCTTTTGCAAGTTAATATTTCCAAAATGTTATGTTCTTATGAATATGATGTGATTGATATTTCTTTTGTTTACCCTTACTGAGCATTTGAGCTCACCCTTTTGTATGTTTTCTTTCCCCAGGTCAGGAAGAAGCTTATTAAGTAAGATATTCCAAAAGGGACTATAGATATGATGAAATAAATGGGAGATAGTGTAGAAGCTTTATGAACCAGTTGTTTATGTTTCCCAGTTTCTAAAGACAATACACCTATACGGTCCTTTCATGGTTTTGTTATATGTTGTAAAAAGTATGATTCAATTTTGAAGTAATAACAATGTATGTAAAGTATGGTTCGTTATACCGCTGACGTTATTCATGTTCTTCTTATTCTTCCTTGGGAGGGGCATAATCCTCTAAGTGGTGGGTGACACGTCTCTTTTCTTGCGTTTTGCCGCCTGATCAAGTCATCCCAAAACCATCCCCCAAGGTTCCTTTATATAGGATAGGGATGGTTTTTCTAAAATCACATTGGCACATAATTCAAATGGATGAATTAATTAACCCAGCTCCACCAAATTAATTGCCCGAGGGGTGTCACAAGTAATTTGGAGGATGTCAAGAGACTCTCCTTAATTAATTCACATGCATTGGCACAATTAATTAAGATAGATGCCACAAATTAAAAGAAGAGGTTTTGGCCGTTAAAAGGGGTGGTGGTGGCACCATTAATAGGGGGAGTTGAGAGGTTATGGTCTCCTCCCATTAATAGGGGTCGGGTGGCCTTTTGTGGTCCCCACCACATTTAGCCTCACATGGGAGATTGGGTTCGAGTGGCCCCAAAAAACATAACCTCTCATGGGAGGTTAGGGTGTGGCAGTCCCACCACTAACTCCCAAGTGGAGGTTCCAACTACCCACACTCACATGGCGGCTAGAATAAAATATATTGTGGCTACGCTTTATTTTTTCATTTTTTTAAAAAATCCAAAAAATAACATTTATTCCCAACAATCTGTCGTCGAGGTTAAGGAATTATTAAGTGAATATTGGCGTTTCAAGTTCAATGGTGCCCTCAGATTTTAATTCTGAGAAACGGTTCAAAAGTTATAAAATGGAATTCTTATGTTTACTGAACGTACCTGAGAAAAAATTAGGAAAATTATTATTAGTGACCCTCGACCCACTGCAGTTGAGGTTAGGATCTACCGAGGTGAAGCACACCCCAACTAACCCAAAAGTACTTTCAGATTTTCAATCTAAGTTACCTTTTATATGTTATGAATTTTATAATAAAATAATTGTCACTTAATTATTTTATTTGCGGCCAAAAACTAACTTTCTATGGTGGCCCTAGCCGACCCAAGTTAGTATCTGCTTAAAGAAATCCTACCCTCATGAGTTCAACGGTGGTCTCAGGTTTTTAATCTGAGTTAACGTTTGTGATTTATAATAATTTGAAAAATAAACTAACTTTATTTAATTATTTTATTTATGGTTATGTCATTTTTGGGATTTTTCACAGGAGGCCTATGCCGACTATACTTAAGTCACACCTAGGGTAAACCCGCCATCCTGATCACAACGGTGGCCTCAGATTTCGGATCCGTGTAACCTTTAATGATTTATTCCACTTTTTTTGGAAAATTTCTTATGTGCTTTAATTTAATCTTAATAAAACTTCATAAATTGATTCTGGGCACACTGGGTCTCGGAATTAAGCTCTGTCAGAAACTGCAGACTCGTAAAATTCCCATGAATTTAAGAAAAAAAATTCGACTAAATTTTCAAGTCATTAAATTCTCCACATCCCAGGGCTTTACATCCCCGTAAGCCACAACTCAAAATTAGGTGAACAAGTGGGGGGTATGGCGCACGCATCTGAGCCTCCTTCCTCCACATTCTCTCTTGGAGGTTCATGTGCTTCCAGCGAACACGCACTAGAGGTATCAACCATTAATGAAGGACCCAATCATACCAATCCTCAATCTCCACTGAAACCTTTGTAAAAGTCTCCTCATCGTTGACGTCGAGCTCTCCAAGGTCGAAGACATGGGAAGGGTCATGCACGTATCTCCTCAGCTGGGATACGTAGAACACGTCGTGCACCCGGTGCAACTAGGGTGGAAGATCTAAGCATTAATCCACCTTTCCAACGCTTTTGGGGACCTGAAACGGTCTTATTCACTTCATATATAACTTTACATCTTGGCCTAATCTCTGTAAACCTCATCGAGGTGAGACTCGTAGAAAGGTGTGGTCTCCATCCTCGAATTCCAGAGGTCTTCGTCTCCTGTCGGCATACAACTTCTATCTACTCTATGTAGTCTCCATACACTCCTAGATGTACCATAAGAGGGGACGTGGAACTCCCTCAACACTTCCCCCGGAAGTGAAACTGGTACTATCGTACGTCCTATGAAGAGGATGATGTGCACCCCACCTTCAGAAAATTCATCAGGTGCCTACCCTGTGGATATCTGATCATGTCATGTCTCATAGTCAGCGTCTCCATGATGTGCCTCCCTGACTCTATGAAGAAGTGGGGGAGTGATTGTAAGAGACTGAAGAAAGGATGCTCCGTCTCTATCCACCAAGGATATCTTTAAATCATCAAAATCCTCTGTTTCCTCTCCTAGAAGCTGTATACCATACCTCCTGCTGAGTGCATCTACAATGACATTCCCATTCCCATTAGTATAGACTATCATGAATTCATAGCCCTGGAAAAACTCAATCCATCAACGTTGTCTCAGGTTTAGGTCCTTCTGAGAAAATATACACCTGAGACTCTTATGATCAGAGTACACGGTAAAACTTTCGCCCATAAGATAGTGTTTCCACATCTTCAAGGCAATGACCACTGCTGCTATCTCCAGGTCACGGGTAGCATAGTTCTTCTCATGTTTTCTCATCTACTGATAACCATACGTGATCATCACTAGCTCCCACATCAGTGCATACCCGAGTCTGGTCCCTGATGCGTCGCAGTAGACTACGTACCCTACACCTTCCTATGGAAGCCTCAAGATGGGGGCACTAGTAAACCTCTGCCTCAGCTCTTGAAAGATCTGTTGGAATCACTCTGAATAATCAATGGGTTTCCCCTTCTTCGTCAAGGTTGAGAGTGGTACTGCAATTCTGGGGATTTCTGGAACGAATCTTCAGTAGTTTCCAGCCAATGTAGAAGTCCCTCCCCCTTCGGGGAGGTAATCTTGGTGACATCTTTTGAAAAGATGTTCTCACATTTTTCTACTACTGTTGGGAATTGGAAACTCAAAACTCATGTTGTCATGATGGTAAGGTCGTCCGACTCCATAGTGATCAGCTGCACCCTCCTATGCATGAGCTGATCCTATGCTTCCTGGGTTTCCTTTTTCACTGAACAAGGAAAACCCTACTCCAACGTTGTAGATAAACCACAACCTTGTGGCCTAATACAATCAATCTGAGTATAAACTATGAATGTCCAATGAATACCCAAACCAACTTCGTAAGGCCTTGATACTTCCACCAAGAGGATCCAACCGAAACTCTTGCCTCAAGGGTCATATCACACCATCAGCGTAAGTGTGATTATCGAGCCTCCTCCCAAATGTATCTCCAGACGTGAGGTTCAAGTCAATAGTTTAACTGGAAACTCTAGGTCTGGGACAAGATTCGTGGAAGGAAGGAATGATTGGTACCTATGTCTACTGATACGGTAGATAGTATTAGACACAGACCGTACCTCGATTCATTACTAGAGCCCTTGGGTCACACTGCTTGACCGCATGTAGCTACTTTCTTCCTCCTTACTCCAGCTCCCTGAGCCTATCGGGGACTACAAAGGTGGGTGGTTGTGACATGTCAAAATGTACACTGCCTCATGCTACTCTACTAGCTCTACTTCCACGTCTGCTTCCCTACAGATTCATCTATCCTTTACACTTCCTCTTCTCGAAACATTTTTACATTCTCAAGTCTCTGAGAATGGTGTCGGTATCCTGCTTTCCCACTACAATCATTCACTGGTTGTATCTGCTCAACCAATGAACATTAAATCCACAAAGGTTCTCTCTATCACCCTAACATGAGTAAGAGTGCATAGAGGAATAGTGTTGGCTCGGATGTACTTAAACATGCCTCACTCGGAAGTCTGAGCCCTGAACACTGATCGTATTGTATTCATCGAGTACCAAGAAAGATCGGTATGCCTCGATGATCACTCAGCTACCGACATGTCATCCTGCCGAAACTGTAGAAGCTGTAGGGAACTCTTAGCCACCTCCTCAAGCCACTCTTCAGCCGCCTGTGAGTCGGGCTCACCTCATAACTTAAGGGGTATCTGAGGCTGAAACACATGTAAGGAACTAAGCCTACAAGTGTCCTCTACTGGTACCACTAGTAGTGTCTGCTGACCAACGGGCAGTGATATAGTTGGCACATTGCTTGAAGGTACCATCTCGGAAAATGATCCAAGTACCAAAACCTCAATCACTATGAAGACCATTATCATGGTCACTCACTAAAAAATACTAGTAGATAAGATCAACATCTTCTCTAATAGTGTCTCAACTTGGAAGAAAACACCAGTACTCACCTCCATCCAGTCCTCTGCTTCCTGGGAATCTTCCTTGCCTCGAAACCTTAGAGGCCTCTGCCACTAGGAATCATGAAACACACTCAATTAGAGTGCACCATCCACCAGTAAGGCTAGTGGTATCTAATGCCCAACAGGTGGTGGTGCTTCTGGTACACCACCCGAATGTGCCAACATAGTAAGAGGGCCCTGCACCGGAGCCTCGTCGCTCGGTGGGTTGTCATCATGTACTCTTTCAGAACTCTAACTGGATGTCTGTGTTGAGGCATCCTGAACAGATGTGACATGGTCAAAAGACTATTCCTAGTGAGCTGACCTGGTTTGAGATGACTTAAAGAAAACTTTTGAAAACCCACACACAATTAGTGTTTTCGTGTACTATGTCAGAAATCAGTAGTCAGGGTCCTATTGTATGGATACGCCGGCCGCTGCACCAACACTGGACTCCCTGAACTGAAAACTACACTTAGTACCGTTAACACTATTTCTTCAAAGAAAATAAATATTAGAGTCCTATATTCTGTGGTAGAACCGACTCCTTTGATACCAATTTGTCATGTCCCGTCCTCAGGGCCCGTGTTGTGACAACCCCAAGCCCGCCATCCATAGGCCAGGTGCTGGAGACTAGCACCAAAGGCGTAAATCCCTAAGCTGGGAAGGCATTGCCTTATATAAAGTAAACACACACAACCAGAGAACAAGAGGAAGAAAACACAAAGTAAAAACAGTTTACAAAAGTAGTGCTGAAAAGTAAAGGGGCCGGAAATACAATCTCAACTGTAAAGTACATGGAAAAGACAAAACAGGTATAACTAAAAGGAAAACAGCTGGAAGGTGTCTAGAAGCTCCTGGATCATCCACCACAGATCCTACCTACATGGTAGGTATAGATAGCCTCCTCATCACTTCACTTCCGTCCCGTCTCCACCAGGTACCGACTCGTCATGTAGTCCACCTCTAGGTACCATCCAGTCCTGGTACTCTCAGCCTCCTTCAGCACTGTCCTTCGTCTGCATCCAACACAATGAGGTGCGGGCGTAGCCCGTGCAGGGGTGAGTATAACGATACTCAATAGGGACACCGAGACACTCAAGGTATCATAATATCCAACAAGGATAAACCACAAAGTAAGAAATAAAATCAAAACCAATACTTAGGTATATGACCATACATATACCTAAGTTATCAAGTAACCCATCTCAATCATGAGGAAAACACAAGGGTCAATGACTCAGCTCAAACTAGGATTTTTTTTATTACTGAAACCATGTATGGTGAAGTATATAAGTACAAATGATTAGTCGCGAAGATATATCATCTTATTATGTCAAGAGGCACTTCTTATTACCATACAGAGTCTTACCCACACAGGATTGATAGGTATTAACCCCCACAATGACCCACACAAGATATGACCCACACAGGATCGATATCCACTGACCCACACAGTATCACTGAGCGCTGACCCACACAGGATATCACCCACACAGTATCACTATGCACTGACCCACATAGGATCGCTGAGTGCTGACCCACAGAGGATCTGACCCACATAGGATCGCTCGGTACTAACCTTTGTATGTTCTGTCTCTAACCTCCGCCTCACTGCCAGCTACTAGGTCTCCGTACATTGTTTGTTCGCCTCTAGAAGGATCCACTCCACGAGCTACTATTCAAACTCCATATGTCATGAATTCCAGAGTAGATGTATCTCAAAGGTCCGCCTCGTCATAGGGGTCTCAACGCAATAAACGTCACGTCAATCGGATGCCTTGTCTATGATTTATTAGCATTTTAGTCCCAACGGCCCGATTGGATTTGTTTACGAACCAACCTGACCGTGTCTCAGCTATACTTCAAACTCCAGTGGGGTATACTCAAAGGGACGACTATGCTCCAATAATACATGCGCCACTGATAGTTCATTAAACGGGCGTCCGGTACCAATGATATGGCCCAATAAGGTAAAGGGTTAGTAATGGGCCCGGGTCCGATCCGACCTGGTCAGACCGACCCTGCCCAACCTAGTCTAGGCCGACCTGATCAGACTCGCTGGGTCTGACCCAGCTCATTGGGTGGGTTAGCCTGTTATGTTTTGACCCGGTCCACTGGGCCCGACCCAGCGGACCGCGAGGGTGGTTCGGCCCGATAGTCGCCACGTAGGCGGCTCTGTAACTCAGCCCGAGAGACCGGGCCGGTTCGGCCGGTGACATCGCGGGGGACGTCACGGGTCAACCCAGTTGGCCAGCAGGCAAGTCGCGCAGGGCTCGAGCCAGCCAGCTGGGCGTCAACAGGATCTGGGCGCACCGGGCAGGCTGCAGCCGGAGCTGGGCCATGCGCCGGCATGGGGCACGGGGCGCAGGGTAGCATGCCGACATGGGAATCGGGCGCCGAGCAGCGTGCCGGCAGGGGAGATGGGCGCTGGGTAGAACATCGATAGGGGCGCAGGGCGTCGGGAGAACGTCGCCAGGGGGTGGGGCTTCGGGAGCACGTCGGTAGGGGCGCAGTGCACTGGGTGCGTACCTGTAGGGGCGTGGGGAACCGGGCGGTGTACCGGTAGGGGCGCGGGGCACTGGGAGGCATGCCGGTAGGGGCACGGGGTGACAGGTATGCGCCGACAGGGGCACGGGGGTGCGGGTAGCGCTCCGAGGCGCCGCGAGGGCATCACAGTTCACAGAGGCCATGGGTAGCGCGGCCTTTGTTTGTTTCCTTCATCGCTGTTGTCGCGTGTTCCACATTCATCATCACCAAACAAGAAAAAACAAGGGGAGGTTCGTACCATGTTCGTGTGGCCCAAATCCTCCTCATTACGGAGACAGAAAATGGCAACTATCATACCATAACTTGATTGATGAAGAACGAGGTTTTATTCTCATAATTAAAATAACACACAAAAAATCCCCTACCTTTTTATTAACGGGCGATCGTTCTTTGACGTCACGGTTGGTTGGTCGTCGATCCGTGGTAGATGATCATGTCCCACATCGAAGCGGTGCGAGGAAGAAGGTCAGAGAAGAAGATTATCATCAGCGTTCTTCACATTCTTCATTGGGAGGGGTGTAATCCTCTAAGTGTTGGGTGACACATCTCTTTGCCAGCGTTTCTCCACTTGATGAAGCCATCCCAAAACCTTCCCCCAATCTTACTTTATATAGGAGAGGTAGGGTTTGTCTAAAATCACGTTGGCACGTAATTCAAATGGTATAATTAATTAACCCGGCTCCACCAAATTAATTGCACGAGGGGTGTCACAATTAATTTGGAGGATGTCAAGAGGATCCCCTTAATTAATTCACACGCGTTGGCGTAATTAATTAATGGAGATTCCACAAATTCATATATGAGTTTTTTTCCATTAAAAAGGTGGTGGTTAAACCATTAATAGATGGAGTTGAGAGGTTATGGTCTCCTCCCCTTAATAGGGGTCGGGTGGCCTCGTGCGGTCCCCACCACATTTAACCTCACATGGGAGATTGGGTTCTGGTGGGCCCCACCACCATAACCTATCATGGGAGGATAGGGTGTGGTGGCTCCACTACCAACTCCGATGTGGAGGTTCCAACTACCCACACTCACATGGCGGTTGGAATAAAATAAAGTGTTGTTACACTTTATTTTCTCATTTTTTTTAAAAGCCAAAAACCAACTTTTATTCTTGACCATCCGCCGTCGAGGTGAATGTCTTATTAAGAGAATATCAGCACTACGAGTTCAATGGTGCCCTCAGATTTTAATTCCGAGCAATGGTTCAAAAGTTATAAAATACCATTTGCACATTTACTGAACGTACCTGAAAAAAAGTTCGGAAAATTATTATCAGATACCCTTAACCCACTGTGGTCGAGCTTAGGCTCTTCCTAGGTGAAACACACCCCCAAAAAACTGAATGGTACTCTTGGATTTTCAATCCATGTTAACGTTTAGAAGTTATGAATTTTACAATAAAATAATTGTCACATAATTATTTTATTTGCGGCCAAAAGCTAACTTTCTCTAGTGGCCCTCGCCGACCCAAGTTAGTATCTACTTAAAGAAAGCCTACTCTCACGAGTTTAGCGGTGGTCTCAAATTTCTATTCCAAGTTACCGTTTGTGAGTTATAATCATTTGAAAAATAAAATAAATTTATTTCATTATTTTATTTATGGTTATGCCATTTTTGGGATTTTTCACTGGAGGCTCGTGCCCACTAAACTTAAGTCACGCCTAGGGTAAAACTGCCATCCTAAGTGCAACGGTGGCCTCAGATTTCTTATCTGAGTAACCTTTTAACAGTTATTCCACTTTTTTAGTAAAATTTCTTATGCGTGTTAATTTAAGCTTAACAAAACTTTAGAAATTGATTCCGGGCACACCGGGCCTTGGAATCAAATGCTGTCAGAAACTACGGGCTCGTAAAATTCCCATGAATTTAAAAAAACCACATAATTTTCAGGTCTTTACACTTTATATAATATATTTTACTAAATCCATAGATAATATCATCAAGATCATAATAAAGTCATAAAATGTAAAAATATAACATTTAGGTAATAGATAAAAATATAATGAAAACTGTTCTCATAGAAAAAAACAATTAAAGTCATAAATATTTTTATTCTTATTTCCAATAAGTTACTAGTGAAAATTTTATTAAATTACAATTCATATCAATGATATATTATATATATATATATATATATATATATTATTTTTTGTATCTTAAAAATAATGGCAAAAACTAAAATTTTTAAGGGTTATATTTTTAAACATAAATAAGTCTTATTAGTTAATTTGGTACAATAATTGATTTTATTAATTAATTAATAATAATAATGACCTATATTATTATTTTTTATATATTTCATAATTACATTACAAAAATGTTTACCTAAAATTTATGTGGAAACATTCTTGTAGTTTCATTTTATTTTGTGGTTTTTTATGGTTCGGTGTGTCCTGGATCACACACTATTGATAATATTAGATAGTTAAGGAATATAAAATTTTAAATTTTTGTTTGTTATATTATACCCCTAAAATTAATTCCATCTTCTAAATTATTCTTATTAGTTATGAATAAAAATATTTATGAGTATTTAAATGATATACCAAACTCAATTAAAAATTTTAAATGAGGTGTCTACCTTAATACCATTTCTATTGATATGAAACATATACTTTTCCCTTATGATGATAACCAATTTCATTAAATTTTCATTATAACTTATTACTTTATTCCCTCATTTTCCACATATAAGGAATAATCATGTTCTTTTAATACATTCCATTCAATGATTATTTGAAAAAAATTTACATGTATGAAATCTAATCTTCATTCCTTCATCATCTTTGCTAAACAAACTTCCATAAGACACCCACCTTATCTTATTTTGTGTGCTTGGGAATTCAACTATGCTCATTATTTTAATAATTTTTATGGGATATTTATTAGGAATAACCACATGATTTATAACTCCATCTGTTATCTAGTTATGTTTTCTATTGAAATAACCCTTTCATTGTCCATGTAATCCATTGTTTACTTGGTTCCTTTGTGATTATATAATTACAACATCTAAAAGGTTTTAATCATGATGGATGAAAAATAAAAACCATAATATAATTATCTGATGATAACTATATGAAAAATTCAACCTCAAAATAAATTACTCATTTAATATATTCCATTATCATTTAGTTAAATAAAAGTCACCCTCTCTTTAGTTGAGGTTTTTATAGGCTGGGTTATCTCATATTCCATAACCTAATAACTTACCATAATTAACCATTAAAAAATATTTTAAATATAATGGTCTTAACCAAATAATATCCCCTAAGAGAGTATATCCAGGTGTGATGTAATTGGCCCAATCATCCTACACACTAGTAATGATTGTGTTACAGGTAAAAAAAAATTTAGGGTGATCACCCATTGATTCAATGGTAACAAAACCATATGCCCTTTTCAATATACCGAAAATAATATAATTTCTTGGATAAAAGCACAATCCACACTTTTCCAATGCATTAATACATTATCCTATAGTTAGATACAGACCTTACACATTTCCTTAGTGTTTCCACCAAATATACCTTATCCTAATACCTAAAAAATTAAAATATTAATTATGGATTTAAACAACATTATAGGTTATCAATACCTTTTTTATATGCTAGATAACATTTATAACTTATAAATTATCTTTAAACAAATAAAATAATAATATGTAATGTTATATATACCTTCAATGATACCAAATGTGATAGACCTAAACATTTCCATCAAATAAATACCTGTGATAATGAAAATATTACCTTACATACATTCTGTCAACCTTTATGTGTATTTCCTTTTAGAATTAAGACATATAATTAAATAAAAACCCTATTTATTTTTAATTCAATAATCATTTTACCCACTAAATTTAAAACTCATTACTCCATAATAAGACATCAACATATCCCAAAAATTTAGCGAGTAATATATTCTTCTAGACATATCATCTGTAACACAATTCCTCCTAAAATTGGCAAATGGAAACAAAATTAGGATGATACCAAATGTTCAGTGAGGGAAAAAATAAATAAAAATATTCCATGGAATGGTTAATATGAAAGTAATAAATAATATTAAAATAATTATATATATATGAAAAAATGGTATTCAAATAAATATATGTATGGCATAAAAATATAAAAACACATTGAAAAAATAAAAAAAAATCATATTTATGGAATGAATAATTATAGACATATTGACCACCACTACAATGGACTCATACATGACATTATTATTTCTATCATGGATATATCCAATACATAATTCTAGTTATCATGTTCACAAAAAATATGTCTTGATATGTCACGACCCGACCCCACCCGGGCTCGAGCCGCAACTACCCCAAGCCCGCCTCCATAGGCCAGGGGCTGGCGACCAGTGCCGAAGGCACAACAAAACAGGGAGGCTTTTGCCTAGGTACCTGTACACACCCACACATAGCACACTCAATGCAAAAGTGCAGAGTAAAAAGGAAGAACAAGCAAAGTAAAAAGAACAACTGCTATAAATAAACTACAGAGTGCATCGACCACTATAAGTACAAAGTAAAAACTGTAAAGAAAAGGGGAAAAACACATGCCCAACTGAAAAGTGCCACAACCTAACAACAGGTAAACAAAAATAAATAGCTGAAGGGTCTCCCACCTGGATCCCAGCCACGACCACCGCACGTGGTCCAAGCTCCCAAGCTCCTACGCTCTACTGAGGTCACGACCAACCTGTTCGTCGTCTGCAAGAGCACTCCAAGTGTTGGCAAAGCCCAAGCACGGGTGAGTATAAAAATACTCAGTAGGATACACCGAAGGCTCGAGGGAGCAACAAAGGAGGTACCAAAGGGTGAGAAGTAGAGCGAACAGGGAGTAGAACAGAAATACAATAGAGTGCAGTAAAGAGTCCAACTCAACCCGACAAGAAAAAGGATGTAGACTCGTCCAGGCACAAGGAGCTGGAAACGGTGAGAAGATGAACTTCCCGTCGAGTATTCGCAACCTATAGGAGGAGAGTAGACTCACCCCACCATGATAATCTAGACACGGAAAGCACGTGGCATACCCCGCGCGTCTTCGCCTCTCCTGGAGGGAGAGTAACCAGGCCCAAGAAGTGGGTACTCGAACAAGGTATATACATATCTTTATGCTCAAACAAGAAGTCCGAACATCGTCGTAAGGGGATCTCCGTCCCATAGATCAACCCATGAAAAAGTAGCCAACAGTCCCAGAGGTAAACACCATTGATGCCCAGCATCCCGCACGTCTGCCCCGAACCGCAAGACAAGGGGCTCAATCACCACACCTCGACACTATCTGCTTTGGACAGCACTGACTCGCCCGCACGGTTTTAGGTCGCGTCACACGGATGCGTCTCAGTAGGGAAAGTGCCCCTCGTGCTTGAGAGTTATAGGGAAAGTCAAACCACACCTCGTCACTGTCCTGCAGTTGAGAGGTCTCCTCAAATCCAAATTTGTTCCATCACCGACCCATACAACCAAGGGTCCCGCTCCGGTGGTCATGGAGGAAAGCCACAAAATAGCCTAGTAGGAAGGACTGAGTTTGGAATGCCAACTAGTGTCCCCAATGACCAGCCCTGCTGGAGGGTAATTCATAACCAGATATCAGGTGACCCACTGCCCAGCCCTGCTGGAGGGTAAACCCTAATACATCATCAGGCGACCCACTGCCCATCCCTGTTGGAGGGTAAACCATAATAGGATATCGGGTGACCCACTGACCAGCCCCGCTGGAGGGTAAACCATAACACATCATCTGGCGACCCACTGCCAAGCCCCGCAGGAGGGTAGACCTTAATACATCATCAGGCGACCCACTGCCCAGCCCCGTTGGAGGGTAGACCTGGAATAAGTCGACAGGCGACCCACTGCCCAGCCCCACTGGAGGGTAGACCTGGAACTAGACGACAGAAGACCCACTGCTCATCCCTGCTGGAGGGTAGACCTGAGAGCGTCGGGTGACCCAGTGCCCATTCTCTGCTAGAGGGTAGACCCTCAGAGCGTTGGGTGACCCACTTCCCACTCTCTGCTAGAGGGTAGACCCTCAGAGCATCGGGTGACCCACTGCCCAGTCTCTGCTGGAGGGTAAACCCTAGAAGTCAGTAAGCAACCCACTGCCCAACCCTGATGGAGGGTAAAATCGAAGAAGTCGATGAGTAACTCACTGCCCAGCCCCGCTGGAGGGTAAAACTCAGAGCTTCCCTGGCCATCCCCACTGGAGGGTACAACACTGGCCAACCGGACATGGAGTGGGTATCACGCGACCACCCAACTCCAGCACAACTCACCCAAAGGGGTTTCAACGCCTATTCTATCACTGGGTGTCACCAGTACCGCTACCGGCCGATCCATCGAGAACAAGAGCAAGGGGAGACCGCTCAACCCTACTGGTAAGACAAACAAGCACAAAGCCAGGGGAAAACTGCACCATGCTGGTCAAACAAACGAGCACAGAGGGACCCTCTACGTCGCGAGAGGTCGAAGTACACAAAGTAGAACCTGGCACGCACGTGGGGCCCACACCACGTGTAGCCCCATCTCAACCCCAACTGAACGTGCCAACGTTCTCAGGTACGAGCAACCACATGTACCTCCAAGCATTACTGTATACTCCCGGAGTATACCACATTCCAGCCCCAAGGCTATCGTGCACACGGCACCCAGCGTCAACTCAAAGGCGTGACGTAGCAAATCCACCTCAAAGGCCCAGGCACGGCCAACCACAACTTGTGAACCATTTGAATCACTCTCCCAAGAGCGCGCGATCACTCGCCAAGGGTCCGCTACAAACAAGGTACGACGAACCACCACTAGATCACCTTCCATGCTCCACATTTAACAAGATCACGCAAGAGGATTTGAACAACCAAATGGATTGCACCATTGTAATCCTCACGGAAAAACACGCGAGATCGACTACTTACTCGCCTCCAACGGATATCCGATGAAAAAGTCACCAACACCTCCTCACGCCAGAACGGCGTCCCGTGATCCCGAGCCTCGGCCCCAAAAACAGTCGGGCGCATCGCACCATTGCGACCCCCTCAGGAAAACACATCAAAAGCACTACTCACTTGAGCGCAATGGATATCCGAAGAAAAAGGTGCATTCCGGCGCACCGCACACGAGCGGTGCCACGTGGGACCCGCATCCCTGTTTCGAAACTCAACGAACGGATCGCACCATTGCGATCCTCTCGAAAAAGTACACGAAATGGACTATTCATTTGTCCAAAACGGACACCCGCTGATGAAGCTGGAAATCACCGTCAACTCCCGAAATGGCCCTCGCGGGGCCCGCACCATCATACGGAATTACAGTGGGCAGACTGCGCCAACGTGATTCCCTCGGAAAAACACCCCACATCGACTGCTCGCACACCCCGAACGGACGTCTGATGAAAATGTCGTGAAACGCTACACGTAGCTCAAAAGATAGGCTGTGGGGCCCACACCTCCAATCTAGTCCCAATGCCCGGAACTGCCCTGGAAACCTTCGTGCTTGCGCCAGGGTCCCAACGCAACAGACGGCACTCAAAGCGGTCATCGCATACGTCCGCGCCGCTCAAAACAAGATTCCCGGAAAGACGTCAAACCCTTCGACGTACGTGCCACGCCACCGAGGCCTATCATTTCGGGAATTAAAAATTCCCGTAACCATCTCAAAAAGACCGCCTCGTCGATGCGGTTCCACCACTGTAGATGGCTCGTCAATCAGACACGTCGTTTAAGAGTTATGGCCTCCCAAATTCAAGGGGGCATGTCCGGGCCGGTCCACCCCGGCCGGCCCGGTCTGAGCCGCCGGCCTGCTGGCCGCGACCCGCCTCAAACCGCCGGACCCAAGCAGGTCTGGCTCTCCTCATCTGACTGGACAAAAGGCCGGTCTCCTGTTGCAACGCAGGACCTGCCTCATGCGGGTCCTTGCCCCTTTGAAATGGACCGGACGAAGCTGGTCCTCGTTGACCCCGGGAAGACCGCCCACGGGTCTTCCCTCCTCCGCCGGATGCGACCGGCGCGCCGGCCTCCTCCACGACCGCTCTTCCTGACGCTGCTCCCTCACCCTGGACAGCATCCGCGCTCTCCCAGTCCTATGCCGAACCCCCGCACCGCCGACCGCTGAAACCACCCGGGCGCCGCCTTCTCCACCGAGCCGCGCCGCCGCTCGAACCCGCCGGAAACTGAAAACCCGCAATCTTCGTCGGATGATTGCGGGTGCCACCGAGCTCGGAATTTGATTCCAAAAGAAGTGACGGAAAGAAAAAATTGTGTGCTACGTGTCCATGGGCTTTTTTCTAAAATAAAACAACAAATATATGCTAAAATTGGGGTTCACATGGAGGTACGGGAATTAAAAATGCAAATACATAACCCTACCTCTTGGGCTTCGCCCGAAGATTCGCCGCACGATCCGCCGCCTTGCCAGAGCTGCCTCGCCGGAGCCACCTTGCCGGAGGTGGAGGAGGAGAGGGAGAGGAGGGCTGCCAGGGGGTTCAAGGGAGAAGGGGGGGAGGGTTTAAATAAATTAAAAAGAATTTTAATTAATTAAACCCACAATTTTCCCCGCATCTGAAACCTTTGGCGAGGTCAAAATTAAACCTCCCCTAGGGTAAAAACCACCCCCCGAGCACAACAGCGGTCTCAGAATTTTAATCCGAGACCCCGTTCAAAAGTTATAAAATTTAAGGTCCGAAGCCACTAAATTACAAAAATGCCCCTAGAGCCATTTTTCACAAACGACCCGCGCCCGCGAAACTTATACCCCTCCTAGGGTAAACGGCATGCTCCGAACACAACGGTGCACTCAGTTTTCCAATCCGAGCCACCGTTTAAGAGATACTCGAGTTTCAACATTAAACGAATAAATCAATTAATTAATTTATCCGTTTAACAATCCAGAAGCGGGCGAGGGGTCCAAATGTCTCGCGCCGACAAGTTTTATATTGTTCCTAGGGTAAAACCCCCATTCCGGACCCATCCGTACACTCAGATCTCTGATCCGGAACTCCGTTTAGGAGTTATCCCATTTATTTAGCGTTTCCAGTGTGAACGCACTGAAAATTTAATTCCGGCCACTCCGGGGCTCGGAATCGCACGCCGTCTGAAGGCGCTGCTCTGGAATATTATCAAGAATAATCCAAAGTCTTTAGTTGCAAAAACCGGGTTCTTACATCATTACCTCCTTCAATATTTTCTTCCTCGAAAAGCAAAACCAGGGAATAACACAGGGTACTAAGCCCACATCTGGCTTTCCCGTACCCAAAAGGACCCACCCACAGCTCTACGTCACCGCACATAGACCAAAGGATTGATCCATTCACGCGAGGTCGGCCCTTTCTGATGTTGTGCACCCACTCCAGACTTTGGGGTTAGGGGAAGGCGGTAGGGTACCTCGCCATCCCTTTGCATGGTCTCAAACGGCCTGAAGGCCCTCGGGGGTAGCTCACCTCCCCGGTCAAACCTCTACGTCGCATGCCGCGACTGGAATCACTGCCCGCACCTGGAACAAGGCCTGGTGATTCCCTCCTTCAGAATATCCATATGGTTAAACACCCAAGGATATCTGGTCATGCACGATTTCACAGTCGATGTCCCGCAACCAAGACTCTCTTACACACCCGGGAAGTGAAGGAGTCAACACCATCGACTAAAGGAAAAGGTCTCACACCTTTTTCCTTACCAACATAGGGTTACACCCGATGCCCTGCATCACCCTGGTAACACCTCAAGCAAGGATTAGGTAGGAAAGCATTCCACACACAGAGTCTATCAATTCTACTGCCAAAAATAGAAGAGTCTCAAGGGGTACCTCTCACCATCCCATGCTCTGCAGGATCGTAAACATCCAAAGCTCAAGGCTGTCCGTGGTCCCAACCGTCAGCTCCCGGAGCCTGACGTGGACCGCCTAGTGGTGATGGGGAGATCTCGTAACATCATACCCCACCTCCATCTCCTCCCGCTCCTCTGCTAGAACCACCTCTGTGGCCACTACTCTGATCACGACGCTGCCTCTGCCATGGTGGTGCGCCTGCTGACTGCCCGAAGCTCTCAGCAACTCGGGTCGGGCAGTCTCGTGCCAAGTGACCTCACCCATTACAAGCATAGTAACGGCACACTCTGGACTGCCCTGGTGTCCTCCGGCGCCACTGTGGTGTACAACCATGGCCCGGAATCCACTCACGGAAGGGCATCCTCAGCTGAAGCCCTGCGCCTTTTTGTCACAGTGGTATACGACCACATCTATGGAACCGGTAGTGGGAAGGCCACCTGCATCGAGATCCTGTCCTCTGGAACCTGCTAACTATGGCAGACGTCTCGGCTCCGTCACACCCACTACCACTACCAACTGCAAAACATGATAGGATGCCCTCTGTCACCAGCGCCTGCTCTAGCACCCCGGCATATGTGTAAATGCCCAAGGGTACTATGAAAGCACGAATCTCTCGGCGGAGACCCTGCTCAAACTTCCACGCTCAAAGGTTGTCTTCATGGATCAAGTCCGGGTAAAAGTGTGCACCGTCTGCAAAAATAGCCACGTACTCGGCCACCGTCATCCCTCCCTGCTGAAACTGTAGGAGCTCCTGAATCCGAAAGGAGCGCAAGAAGGAGGGGAAAACTCCTCACGAAACAACAACTGAAATTTTTCCAACGAAAGCAATGACTCGTCAAGGAACTGAGTCACCAGACTCCACCAACGCCAAGCTACTTCACGAAAAAGGCTTGTTGCCAAAGCCACTCTCTGATCTATCGGTGTCTTCACAAGCCTGAAGAGACTAAGCACAGTCTCCAGCCAACCCTCTACTGCCTGAGGGTCTATCTCACCACTGAGCCTCTGTGGTCTCTGCCACTGGAACTCACGGAGCGCGCTCAACCTGCGCTCAAGCTCATCCTGCTCTGCTGAAATAGTTTGTCGCTCAACAGGTGGGGGTGCTGCTACCAGCCCACTCGGAGAAAGGGGCTCGCATGATGGGTTCTAGACTGTGGCCTCGTAGCTCACAGGGTCATCGTCACGAACCAAAGCAGGTATCCTAGCTGGCTGTCCTCGCGTAGACATCCTGAATATTATCAAGGACTGCCGCGGTCAGATGAGCATATATGTATATACCAACAACAACAACAAAGGGTAGCTGACTCAAGAAGTACAGTCAAGACTCGGTCCTATGTGATGCACAAACAAATTTCCCTGCAACAAGTGTCTCAACATACCGAGTTGACAAGCGGGTTATCAAGGTCCTGGTGAATAGATATGTCGGCCGTCGCACCATCACTGGACTCCCTGGCCTGAGAGCCGCTCTCGAGACACGTCAACACTGTTGCCCTAAATCCCAACCAATTCCTATTTTAGGGACGTCCGCACAACGTCCCAAGGAACGAACCACCTCTGATACCACTTTGTCACGACCCGACCCTACCCGGGCTCGAGCCGCAACTACCCCAAGCCCGCCTCCATAGGCCAGGGGCTGGCAACAAGCGCCGAAGGAACAACAACTCAGGGAGGCCTTTGCCTAAGTACCTATACACACCCACACGCAGCACACTCAATGAAAAAGTGCAGAGTAAAAAGGATGAACAAGAAGAGTAAAAAAGAACAACTGGTATAAATAAACCACAGAGTGCATCGACCACTACAAGTACAAAGTACAAACTGAAAAGAAAAAGGGAAAAACACGCACCCAACCGAAAAGTGCCACATCCCGGCAACAGGTAAACAAAAAGAAACAGCTGACAGGTCTCCCACCTGGATCCTGGCCACGACCACCACACGCGGTCCAAGATCCCAAGCTCCTACGCTCCACTGAGGTCATGACCAACCTGTCCATCGTCTGCAAGGGCACACCAAGTATGGGCAAAGCCCAAGTAGGGGTGAGTATAAAAATACTCAGTAGGATACCTCGAAGGCTCGAGGGAGCAACAAAGGAGGTACCAAAGGGTGAGCAGTAGAGCGAACAGGGAGTAGAACAGAAGTACAACAGAGTGCAGTAAAGAGTCCAGCTCAACCCGTCAAGAGAAAGGAAGTAGACTCATCCATGCACAAGGAGCTGGAAATGGTGAGAAGATGAACTTACCGTCGAGTCTTCGCTACCTATAAAAGGAGAGTAGACTCACCCAACCACGAGAAGCTAGACAAGGAAATCACGTGGCATACCCCGCGCGTCTTCGCCTCTCCTTGAGGGAGAGTAACCAGGCCCAAGAAGTGGGTAATCGAACAAGGTATATGCATATCTTTATGCTCAAACAAGAATCCCGAACATCATCATAAGGGTATCTCCGTCCCATAGCTCAGCCCAAGAAAAAGTAGCAAACAGTCCCAGAGGTAAACACCATCGATGCCCAACATCCCGCACGTCTACCCCGAACCGCAAGCCAAGGGGCTCAATCACCACATCTCGACACTATCCACTTTGGGAGGAACTGACTCGCCCGCACGGTTTTAGGTCACGTCACAAGGACGCGTCTCGGTAAGGAAAGTTCCCCTTGTGCTTGAGAGTTCTAGGGAAAGTCAAACCACACCTCGTCGCTGCCCTGTTGTCGAGAGGTCTCCTCAAAGCCAGAGTCGTTCCATCACCGGCTCGTACAACCAAGGGTCCCGCTCTGGTGGTCACGGAGGAAAGCCACAGACTAGCCTAGTAGAAAGGACTGAGTCTGGAATGCCAACCAGTTTCCCCACTGCCCATCACTACTGGAGGGTAATTCATAACCAGATATCGGGTGACTCACTGCCCAGCCCTCTTGGAGGGTAAACCCTAATACATCATCAGGTGACCCACTGCCCAGCCCTGCTGGAGGGTAAACCATAATAGGATATCGGGTGACCCACTGGCCAGCCCCGCTGGAGGGAAAACCATAACACATCATCTGGCGACCCACAGCCCAGCCCCGTTGGATGGTAGACCTTAATACATCATCAGGCAACCCACTTCCCCAGCCCCGCTGGAGGGTAGACCTGGAATAAGTCGACAGGCGACCCACTGCCCAGCCCCGCTGGAGGGTAGACCTCGAACTAGACGACAGGCAACCCACTGCCCAACCCTGCTGGAGGGTAGACCTGAGAGCGTCGGGTGACCCACTGCCCAGTCTCTGCTGGAGGGTAGACCCTCAGAGCGTCGAGTGACCCACTGCCCAGTCTCTGCTCGAGGGTAGACCCTCAGAGTGTCGGGTGACCCACTGCATAGTCTCTACTGGAGGGTAAACCCTAGAAGTTAGTGAGCAACCCACTGCCCGGCCCTGCTGGAGGGTAAACTCAAAGAAGTCAATGAGTAACCCACTACCCAGCCCCGCTGGAGGGTAAAACTCAGAACTGCCCTGGCCATCCCCACTGAAGGGTACAACACTGGCCAACCGGACACTGAGTGGGTATCGCGTGACCACCCAACTCCAGCACAACTCACCCAAAGGAGTTTCAGCACCTGTTCCATCACTGGGTCTCACCAGCACCGCTACCGGCCGATCCATCGAGAACAAGACCAGGGGGAGACCGCTCAACCCTACTAGTCAGACAAACAAGCACAAAGCCAGGGGTAAACTCCACCCTGCTAGTCAAACAAACAAGCACAGAGGGACCCTCTACGTCGCGAGAGGTCGAAGAACGCAAAGTAGAACCCAACACGCACGTGGGGCCCACACCACGTGTGGCCCCATCTCAACCCCAACTGAACGCGCCAAAGTTCTCAGGTACGAACAACCACATGTACCTCCAAGCATTCCTGTATACTCCCGGAGTATACCACTTTCCAGCCCCAAGGCTATCGTGCACACGACACCCAGCATCAACACAAAGGCATGACGTAACAACTCCACCTCAAAGGCCCAGGCACGACCAACCACAACTTGTGAACCATTTGTATCACTCTCCCAAGAGCGCGTGATCACTCGCCAAGGGTCCGCTACAAACGTGGTAGGGCGAACCACCACTAGAGCACCTTCCATGCTCTACATTTAACAAGATCACGCAAGAGGCTCCGCACAGCCAAAAGGATTGCACCGTTGTAATCCTTGCGTAAAAACACGCGAGATCGACTACTTACTCACCTCCAACGGATATCCGACGAAAAAGTCACCAACGCCGCCTCACGCCCGAACGACGTCCCGTGATCCCGAGCCTCGGCCCCAAAAATAGTCGGGCGCATCGCACCATTGCGATCCCCTTGGGAAAACACGCCAAAAGCACTACTCACTTGAGCGCAACAGATATCTGGAGAGAAAGGTGATTCTCGGCGCATCGCAACCACCCTGGAAACCTTCGCTTCTGCGCTAGGGTCCCAACGCAACTGAGGGCACTCAAAGCGGTCGTCGCATGCATCCGCGCCGCTCAAAACAATATTCCCGGAAAGACGTCAAACCCTTCGACGTACGTTCCGCGCCACCGAGGACTATCATTTAGGGAATTAAAAATTCACGAAACCATCTCAAAAAGACCACCTCGTCGATACGGTTCCACGGTTGTAGACGGTGCGTCAATCGGACGCGCCGTTTAAGAGTTACGGCCCCCCGAATGCAAGGTGGCCTGTCCGGCCGGTCCACCCCAGCCGACCGGGTCCGAGCCGCCAGCCCGCTGGCCGCGGCCCGCCTAAAACCGCCGGACCCGAGCGGGTCCGGCTCTCCTCATTCGACCGGCCAAAAGGCCAGTCTCCTATTGCAGCACAGGACCCGCCTCACACGGGTCCTTGCCCCCTTTGAAACGGACCAGCCGAAGCCGGTCCTCGTTGACCCCGGGAAGACCGCGCACGGGTCTTCCCTCCTCTGCCGAACGCGACCGGCGCACCGGCCTCCTCCGCGGCCGCTCTGCCTGACGCCGCTCCCTCACCCTGGCCAACAGCCGCGCTCGCCCGGTCCTAAGCTGAACCCCCGCACCGCCGACCGCCGAAACCACCCGCGCGCCGCCTTTTCCGCCGAGCCGCACCGCCTTCTCCGCCGAGCCGCGCCGCCGCTCGAACACGCCGGAAACCGAAAACCCGCAATCTTCGGCGGATGATTACGGGCGCCACTGAGCTCAGAATTTGATTCCGAAAGAAGCGACAGAAATAAAAAAATTTGTACAATGCGTCCATGGGATTTTTTCGAAAAGAAAACAACAAATCGACGCTAAAATTGGGGTTCAAAGGGAGGTTCGGGAATTAAAAATGCAAATACATAACCCAACCTCTTGGGCTTCGCTCGAAGCATCGCCGCACGATCCGCCGCCTTGCCGGAGCCGCCTCGCCGGAGCCTCCTTGCCGGAGGTGGAGGAGGAGAGGGGGAGGAGGGCTTCCAGGGGGTTGAAGGGAGAAGGGGGAGGGGTAGGGTTTAAATAAATTAAAAGGAATTTTAATTAATTAAACCCACAATTTTCCACGCATTCGAAACCTTTGGCATGGTCAAAATTAAACTTCCCCTAGGGTAAACACCACCTCCCCAGTACAACGGTGGTCTCGGAATTTTAATCCGAGACCCCGTTCAAAAGTTATAAAATTTAACATCCGAAGCTGTGAAATTACGAAAACGCCCCTGGAGCCATTTTTCACAAATGGACCACGCCCGCGAATCTTATACCCCTCCTATGGTAAACGTCACACTCCAAACACAACGGTGCCCTTAGTTTTCCAATCCGAGCTACCATTTAAGAGATACCCGAGTTTCACCATTAAACGAATAAATCAATTAATTAATTTATCCGTTTAACAATCCAGAAGCGGGCGAGGGGTCCAAACATCCCGCGCCGATAAGTTTTATGTCGTTCCTAGGGTAAAAAACCCATTCCGGACCCATCTGTACACTCGGATCTCTGATCTGGAACTCCGTTTAGGAGTTATCCCATTTTTTTAGCGTTTCCAGTGTGAACGCACTGAAAATTTAATTCTGGCCACTTCGGGGCTCGGAATCGCACGCCGTCTGAAGGAACTTCTCTGGAATATTATCAAGAATATTCCAAAGTCTTTAGTAGCAAAAACTGGGTTCTTACATGATAACATTATAAAGTCATACAAAAAATTAAAAAAAATCGCATGACACTAACATATGAATAAAGGTGTATATAACATTATACCACACCCATTAATTTTTTATGTGTAGTAAATTCATAATATAAGAGATATGAATAATAACACAATGAAGAATCATCATTACTTAGTAATATATAAACATTCATATTGAGAACATTACATAGGAATGTTAATAATTTTCCTATAAATAATTCTATATAAACTATCTATAAAATTAAGGTGTGTGGTTAAAAACTAGATAATAAAATTTCTTGATTAGTTAGTAAATAGAATAAAAAAAATAAAATGTATAATTATGTCAATATTTCCTTGAACAATAAGTAGAAAAATTTTCATTGTAAGAATCATCAAACTAACACCAAAATAAGTAATTTTATATTGTTAAGTCAATAACTTTCCAAAAATTTTAAATTCGTGGATATCATAGTGAATTATAATTTATGAAATGTAACAAAAATTGGTTATTCACAGATGAAAAAAAAATCAAGATAAATAATACCTATTATAATTAATGATTTGGAATGAAAAAAAAGTGACATATCAATTATTTTTATATATTTTATAAAACAATTAGGAAAGAAAAATTGGTATGAAATGGACTTAAACTATTATTGAAGTCCTAGGTAAGAAAATTCATAATATAATCTAAAGAATATATTCACATAAGATAAGGATTCCTGACTAAAATGATGACACATGGTTGATAGTTTTGAAATGGGTAAACATTAATTCGAAGGGTAAAATTAAATATTTATAATACCTGAAAAACCTAAAGAAATAACCAATTTAGATGAACATTATTGATAGGTTTAGAATGAATGAGTACTCAATTTTATGTAATTAATTACCTTTCAAATTTAATCTTCATTTTGAAATTGTGATTAGAGTATAAAAAATAATTTCTTGGGTGAAATTTTAATAAAAATAATCATAGAAATGGATAATTAAATTGAACTACAAATATTCTGAATGAATTTTAATTTGGGATATAATATAACAAATAGTTAGTATACGCAACATTTAAATGAAATTGTGTTCATAGGATAAAACATGTTTCAAATAAATAAATTTGAGATGAAAACATAATACTGTAATTGTATCCTAAGAATAAGTAGAACATAAGATAGTTTCTACGAATAGGATATTAAAAAATAATGAAACAAAATAAATTTATATATTGATTTAAATTACAGTAGTTAAAACACTATATAAAATAAATTATAGATCTCAATATCAATAAACTCTCATGGAATTGAAACTGGAGACAAATAACCATTACAACATTTTTTATCACTTGAATTAAAAATCCCTGATAATTAGAACATGAGATAGATTTTTAAATTCATTATTTTATATATAAATATTGATATAATAAATCCAGGGAAAAATACACTACAAAAATGAATGAATCAGTAAAGATAAACTATATGTTTAAATAAATAAAAAATTTGAACAACCCTTACAACCTAGGTATCCTTTGAAAAAAAATATTTTTAAATAAAGGACATGATAAGAATGCTCAAAAAACACGAATCACATAAATATTGAAAAATACATCAATTAATTATTTTTCAAACCATATCAAAGATATCATTGTGTACAATATGAAATATGTCTCACAAAATTAACTTTCAGACCATAAACCCCTTATACTATGATCCCGCTTAGTAAAATGCACACTAACCCCTTGTATAACCAAAATTACTATATTAATAACCTTTTTTTATAAATTTACTTAAATCAATAACCATTTTTAAACATATATTGATCCTTTTTTAAGTTTTCATAAGTTTTTTTTTATTTTTTAACAATAAATTTTTTATGAATTTTCTTGTCAACCGGTGGGAAAAAATTGATGTATATTAAGAAAAATTTTTTGATGTTTTTTAGTATGTAAGAATGTTTCTATAAATTTATTAAGAAATATTATTTTAATTTTAGATTTTGGTAATAAATTTTAAAATTATTTTAGTATCATGATTATTTTGGATCATATATGGAGTTTTAACACACTAATAAAAATAATGTGAAGTCGAAGGGTGAGGTTGATTTATAAACAAAGACTTGAAGACATGGTTCAGTAGGAAAAGATTTCCAGATGATTTATATGGAACAATAAATATTTAATGTTGGGTATGAATTTTAATAAGTCTAAAAAATGGAAATAAATAAACTAATGAACTGGACATGGGCCATCAGACATAGATCAATGAACAATTTTTTTGAATTTTTTTTTAAAGATTGTTCATTTGTAAATCATCTGATTATTTTATATGATGCATGAAGTTCTCTATGATGTTTTGAATCCTATATAAGGGTCATTAAGTATTCCAATATTTAATTTACAGGTATCATATAAACATTCATAGAGGAGTTATTTTGAATTTGTAATTGTGAATGATGTTTAGCTGTTAGATATATAAGAAAGTAGTTTTTTAATGATTATTCTAGGATAATTATTGTATAAAGTTGATATTTCTATATTTTACATAATAGGGTAGTATATAGAATAACATTCATCTAACATGAATCATTATATGTTTCAATAATGTAGTTAATCATCATCAATAACAGAAGTTTAGAAAGTAAATTTTAGATAAAGATTTATAAAATTAAGTATGTTTGAAGTTATAGTAGAAATTATTTATTCTACATGATATATAAACATTTAGTTTGAGTTTTTATGAAGATCTATGTTGAAGGAAGTCTAGAAGATCAATTCCATCATACATATATCCATCGAATTAATATCTATTAGATAGATAATTCAGATATATTGTACCAATCTGAATATTTCAATCTAGGTAATATATGATGTTTTATATGAGGTGAAACAATAATAAATAATTAGATCATATGGAGTCATTTATACAGAAGAATATTAGGCAATGTAGAACAAGAAAGAATTTTCCTAGAGATGTTATTAGTCGAACCATATAGGATGTATTTTTTATATATATTAATATGTCTGTAAAGTCCACATAATAAATCTAATGGTAATGTTCCAGTTTTCAAATTAGATTATTATATTTATTAGTTGGATAATTCTAATGGATGTTCCTAAATTTAAGATGTTAAGGTTGATTTAAGAAGGATATAGACAGTAGAAGTTTTAAAAATATTCAATAAGACTCTAGAAGAGTTTCAAGTATCCAATGAATTATTAAAAAGGGGAATTTCAAATGTAGAGTTTTATGTTTGATTAGTAATATGAAATTGGATTCCAACATTTTATACTTTGGGATAACTTATTTTAATGGAGTGAAATGTATGATTGTATGTTACACTGATGACCAATGAAAAAAGACTATTTTCAGCATATTTGGTGTCAGGTTGAGTTTCCAACATAGTTAATATCACAATTGAAGAAGAATATATAATATAAATAAATTTTAGACAGATAATCGGAGTGAGTGGTCATTTTATAGAAAGTAGATAGAGTATGACTAAAAAATGATCAAATAATAATTTTAGGTGTGGGGTTATTTTTAAGAAAAGAACTCAGATTTAAATTTTAGCACATTTTATGTGAGACACAATAGATCGTGAATATCGAATATATGAAGGTGACAACATACATAAAAAACTGGAAAATGTTTTTTTACCAACATTGGGAGTTATTTAAAAAAAATCTCAACTTTTTTTTGGTTTAGTTTTATTTGAATTTTGTTTTTAAACTGATGGGACTCTATATAATCAAACCTATCAATATAAAGAAGGATTTTAACAAGAGTTGGTTAAAGTTATAACATCTTCTAACATAATAGTGAATGTCAATGGATTGATGGGAGTCGGTATGGAAAGGATAACGGTTATCATAGTGAGGCCAAACCATGTAAAGATTTCATGATTTTTTTTACTTTTATTTATTTGAATTCTTGTGAGGTACTTAAAATGTTTTGATAAAGCTAAATATCTAAGAATATAGAAGGGTAAATTTCATAAAATGGGAAATTTTTAACAAGGTCACCATTGATTCAACCCACAATGGTTTTACCAATCATAAGGAAATAAAACATCTTTTATAACCATATATTAAAAATATATTACTTAGTTATAGTTTATATCCATCATTAGGTATTTTGAAATTTATATTGTTTTTTTCATACATGAATCATAGTGACAATGTCAATTCCTAATTATTCAATCAAATTTCATCATTAAAAATAATTTGTGATATTAAAATCATGGTGTTTCAATGGATTATCATATAAAATTTTCATTTGATGAATTATAAAGTTATGAATTGTGAAAAAGGAAATTGTCAATAAATAGTTTTGAGATGTTTAATGATTGAAAAGGGATATGTTAAAAAAATATCAAAAATCACAAACACCATTCCTATATAATTAAATCATATTAAATAAATTACTACTTCATGATATTATCATTTTTAATATTCCTTATTAATTAATGCATTAAATATTATAAAATTTTACTGAAGAGTGTTATAACTGACCCAAAGTAGAGAATATTATAATAATTTAATGAGTATTGATACGATTTTAAAAAAAATTATTATAGAATTTATAGAATAATTAATATTTCCTAAAAACGATTTAACATCATTAAATTTATTATGATAAATATCCATGAAATTTGGAGATGATAATGAAATTCATTGTTGGTGGAGGCCATATTCCATGTGTACACACAGTCAACGATTCCATTTCTAAAAAATTGACATTAAATGAAGGTTTAATGAACCACTCCCACCATATTTATCATAATCAAGGTTGAGAGATAATGACCCCTAAGTCCCACATTCAGTAGGCCCCTTGTTGGTGACTAGTACTGAGAGTATAAATATTTCATAATATGGGAGGCATTTCCCACTATAAGTAAA
Source organism: Viscum album (assembly GCA_963277665.1). Classification (NCBI taxonomy): domain Eukaryota; kingdom Viridiplantae; phylum Streptophyta; class Magnoliopsida; order Santalales; family Viscaceae; genus Viscum; species Viscum album. The sequence continues at coordinate 1,262,669,842 of OY728164.1, forward strand.
ACAAGATCAAGAGACTGGATGTATCAAACATAATAAACTCCATGAAATATATAAAATAAAAACAAAAACAAAACCATGATCCATTCATGAATAAAACTGAGACAAAAAAATTATCCAATGTAAAATACACAAAAAATACTACATCAACAACACAACTGTCCAAGGGTACGACTTGTAACATCAATCACAGTCCATAAAGACCTCCTAGAATCCTTAAACTATATTTATTTAAATAGGGTTAGCATACATGTATACTAAATAGTAAAACTAAAGTCTTTTTTGGAAAAGAGGAAGGAGCATTCAAATGCACCTATCAGAATACTAGAGAACCAAACAATGCCTAATAAGTAAACAAACCATTACCCCAACCTCACCAAAACTCACACAAAAAATAACACATCCATGTAATGTAATATAATATAGTATAAAAAACATCGATTATATGGTACCCACACCACTTTCCCACTGATTATCCACTCTCACACCCCAAATGAAAAATGTCCTGGTGCTTCCACCACTTCGGAATATACCACATCATATCCTACCAGCACACACCATTTCCACACCTCAAAATAAATCATTACCACACACACCTAATCCAAAAATCACATCACAAATCATCTTGAAGACACCTGAGATGATATATCCCAATCGCCCAATGAAACCTGGGCCATTATCACCCAGAAGAGGGGGCAGGGAAGAGTCAGTGGCCAACTATCTATCCTCCCACTCAGATGTTGGGAAAGAAACCCATGTGTGACTATGTGGGTGTTGGTTCACATTTCTTGATATGGGTGGGTGTTTGTATAAATACAAAGGAAAAATGTAAACATACATATATATAAAGCCACACAATACCCACCTACATATTTACAAGAAGATAAACAACCATGTCATAAGATCCTCCCATGTGTGCTACAAATAGTAAATGCACAACCCCACTCAATTAGAATGTAATCAATAATTATTTTGAAATATTTAATATATATTAAACCATTTCCATATTCTACATTACTAACTTGTTCTTCTTGTACTTGTACAAATTTTTTTTCCAAGCTCAATGTTATCACCATCCATACCAACCAAGAACCAAAAAGAAAACAATGCATAAAAAGAAACATATTTAAACTGTCCATCAACAACATCCAATACCACCATTAATCATAACCCCACTTCTAAAACATATCATGGCAACTTCCCCCACAAACATTATATACTATATCAAAACACAACAAATATTCAGATTTAGCAAATAATCTCATATTCAATTTCACATTAATAATTAAGGGGGTCATTACACAAGCTATTAGATCCTTGTGCACCAAATCCATTAAATAAATATATATGGTTATCCATTTATTTATGATGATATCAAGAAATCACAAAAATAGAGAATTTAAAAATAAAGTCACAATAGCCTAATATATCCACCCAAAGACATGAATTTCATCAAGGAAGTATGTCCACATTATCATAGTATTGAAATAAATTTAACCAACTAAATAAAAAAGGTCTAAAACCATACTTCATATTCCCTTCCCCCATTAAATTAAATTTAAACCAATTCAATATTTTTATTAGCCTATATTCAACCATATCCACAAGGGAAACAATTATAAACCCATCCTGCATGATACACATAAAAAGAAATGAAATCAATCCCACTTGGGAGAATGGTGATTGACATAGTCTTTTTGCAAGCATGCTGCACCAAAACAAGGGCACACATACAAGAGGAGACTTCCACCATGGTGTTGAGAACTCTAAATAGCTACAACATTACATTATATGAATCTTAGGAAGAAGGATTTGGAACCAATAAAATCATAAAAATGAAGAAGGAACGAACTAAGTGAATATATCCACCTTGGAAAGATTAATTCTGAAACTAATGGGACTTGAAATGGTTTAGTTGACCATTAAAAGTGAAATGTCATTAAAACCTCAAATTTTAATTGTTTTAATGGTCTTAAAACTTATTGTTAGTTAATAATATGATTAAAATCTTTTAAAATAGCCTTAAACTCCATAATTAAGTCATTTGAACACATTTTCATCATAATAGACTTAAAAATGAAAATTTTGTACTTTTTTTAGAAAAATGGAAAATTATAGAAAAATGGGAAACTATTGGAAATTACCCATTGCCAGAAATGATACACCCATATAATGATACCCCAGAAGCATGAAACACCACTACAAATGAAAACCCACCGGAATTACGCATCTACTGAATGACACACCAACAGAATGAGACACTACCAGAATTACACATCACCAGAATGACACACCACCATGATGAAACACTACTAGAAATGAAACATTGCCAGAATGGCACACCACTAGAATTACATGCCTCTAGAAATGACACACCGCTTGAATGACACACTACAAGAATGAAATGTCTCCAGAATGACACATCACCAGAAATGATACACTTATATAATGACACTTTATCATAGATATACATCATTGGAAAACTAAAAATTTGGATTTATGATGGAATGTCACACATTGGAATGACTCACATGTTGAAAAAACACCCTGGACTACCCTCAGACACCTGGGACATCATATATATTGCAAAGTTTTGGGCCGAAAGGTATGTATTGTTACATCAAATATTTATAAAACTATTCTCTCCCTTGGGAATTCAAAACCAACCCAATAAAAAGAAATGGATGGTTAAAATAACCATCCCTTGACATACATCTCAAGGATCTCATTACACATGAAACACCACCACCAATCAAACCTACTAACCTAAAAACTCATTATAGATAAACAAATATTCTATGCTAGACATAGGAATTAGATATTTTCATTCTCCATGTAATGATAATATCTTCATTAGGTAGCATTAACTCTCTCACATGGGTTGAATCGCATCACAGATAAATTTATCTTGATAGGGTATCAAGTTTTCCCTTTTTCTAATATTATAACATTATCACACATCACACAGTACACATAAAATCAAAGGGTAAACAAGATATTTCATAAAATATCAAGGTATTATGGTCACATCAAAATGAAAATAGAGAAGGGAAACACTCAAAATATCTCTTGGTACTGGGCCCACATTTGGGTCTCATGATCCCAAGAACTCTCCTCCAGGACACATACCTATGTAGAACATAAACCATGGGAATGTTACATCCTCCCAACACCTAGTTCTTAAGTTCTTGTATCTCCACTAGATGGTCCATTATGGTCTCGTCATCTTCGAAATAAAACACTCCCCATTCAATGACATTTGAGTGATCTTGAAGATGCCAACTAAACTAAGGTCCATGGAAAACATTATGGACCCTTCCCAGCTATAGTGGTAATGCCAAATAATGTTCCACTAACTAGATCCTCCCCAAAATATTGAATGGTCCAAAAAACTGAGGGGAGAGTGTACTCCCCTTTTTAAATCTCCACTAAACACGTTGAGGGAAATCCTTAAAGAACACCTGACCTTCGAGCTTATACACTTGGGTCAATATCCTACTCTAATCATTATAAGTGTTTTTATAGTATTTTACTACTTTCGTTCTCTATAAAATCAATTGAACCTTCTCCATTGTGCTCTACACCACCACATGACTAAGAACTAGTACATCCATAACCTTAGTCTAGTAAAATAGAGAATGAAATGAATGTTGATAAAAAGCCTCAAACAAATGAATAATAATGGTTGATTGATATCTATTATTATAACAAAACTCAACCTATAGATATTGTCCTACCTAAGCCCCCCAAATGTCAAATACCTATTCCCATAACATACCCTCCAATGTCTGGATTGTACGTTATGTCCTCCCATCTGTTTGAGGGTCGAATGCAATGTTAAGGAAAAACTGGATACCAAAATGATGTTGTAATCCCATCCAAAGTCATAAGGTAAAATGTGAATCTCGATCTAATATAGTGGATCTTGGAACTACATGCTTCCACTCTACTTTATCCACATAACTATTAGGCAAAGAATCCATTGTGCTTGACTCTTTCATTATTATGAAGTGGGCTTATTTTTTCATGTGATTTCAATTACCCAATTAACATCAGAACCTCCCTAAGATTTGGGTAACCCTATGACATAATACATTGAAATTTCATCCCATTTACAATCATGTAAATCCAAGGGTTTCCACAAAACCACCATGAACATGATGATCTAACTTTACCTATGAGAAAAACGAAGCACCTTTCCATAAACTCTACCACTCCCCACATCATCCCAAGCCACCAAAACTGAAGCCTCAAGCCGCAGTACATCTCATAAAATCCTGAGTATACTACCAAAGGTGATCTATAGAACACAATAATATATCCCATACAAATTTCTACTGGACGAAATACCCACACTCGAAATAATATCAAGTTATAACTATCCTTCAACCATCCCTCTGAAGCATCTTTGTGGCCAACATGATAACTCATCACCTCTACCTCTGAGTCTCCCCACTAATAATCCTCCATTTTTTCTATAAAATAATTCAACATTATAATCTATGATGTTAATCCTCCTCTATAAACCACCCTTGAATTCAAGTGTAAGGATTCCAATTCCTCCATTTCTCTCCAAGCATCCACAGACTCTTGAAAAAACATCCTTCTGCGAAATTGTGTTCAAGGAATAAACCAAGACATTCCTCTTTCTTTAGGTGTAGAAGATCTCAAAATCATTTTCCATAATAAACATGATCCACATTAATAGTTATTGATTCAGATCATGCTGAGAAAATTCATACCTTAATATTTTGTGATCCATGAAGACTACAAAGTGATCCCCCAATGTTTTATTGTCTGAAAAACATCATCACAAACACAAATTCGGATAGCACAAGATCATGGGATCAACAGATAAATTCATTAGGTAGTAACTGCATATACGCATAAAATATTTCCACCCTCTGCAGTATCAAGACACATCCCAATTTTATGTGGGAAGTATCACAAAACACCTCAATAATTACCCCTTCCTCTGGAAACTGGAGCACTGAAGCACTGAATAATTTCCCATTTATGTATATGAATGATGCATGACACTGGTTGTTCTCCAAAAAATATTGACCATTCCTGACCAAAACTAGTAATGGGTCTAAAACTCCAGAGAAGTGGGGAAAACTCCAATAATAGCCTACAATACAAAGTAAGTTGTAAACTTATTCAATCATCTTGCTTTCCTCCCAAGAAAAAACTTCTTCAAACAATGTTAGATCAACTGTCTCACCCTACTATGACACCACATTTTAATGTAAATGTAACTCTTGGGCCTAAAACATACACATGTACAACTTCCTATAGAGTATGTGGCACCAAATGTAAGAAATTAGTTATTCTATGAGGTAAACATTACTTTTATTCCACCAATTATCAGTTTAATTACTTAAATATTTTCTAATATGAATTACCATTAAGGTCATAGAGGGACCGAGGGTGTTTGGGGATGTCATGGTGTTGGGAACCAAGGTTTTTTATAATGAATAGGTCTCATGGTTAGTGTAAATTGTGTGGGCTGGGACACATGACTGTGTGACTAGGATAACATTTTTAGCAAATCTTGACATGGGATTTTCACAAAGTTTATTCCAACTTAGTAAACTATACAGGTTAACAATGTTAGTGCCCCTTTTTCCTACAAGTTATTGTGCGACATAGGGAACAGTTTGAAAACCCATGTGCATAAACCGCAAGACATAGTTTTTTGGGTAAAATGATGATTTTCCTTTGAAATTTTTTATAATATAAAAAATAATTTCCCTTAACTTGTTATGAAGAACATATATTCTTATTGAGCTCCCCTTAGAGGCTATTCTAGGATTTGAGCTACATCATTCGTCTCAACTCCGATTCAAACATGGATTGTCCCACTAGATCTTTATTGGTAAGACTTTGATTACTTTTTAGTCCTTATGAATTCTTCTAGTAATCAATTGCACTATTTGGATTTAGGATCATATTCCCTAAATAATCTTTTATTTCAAATTATTTAGACATATTCCAATCTAGTTTGAATTAGGATCCAATAGTGGATAAGATATCAATCATGGACCTACGGTTGGTGGTATTACGCCTTCCTCTTAAGGTCAAGATTTTTATATATTATGAAGTGTTTCATTACCATTTTCCAAGTATCTCTTAAATTTAATTTAATACCTATAATTTATAGGTATTCCATATTTAGTTATAGAGGATTAAATATTCTTTTGATAGGTTTTTATACCTTTAATAAGAACCACCCCGTGGGTGATTTGTCTTGAAATGGCACTTTATGGATTCTAGACTTTGATTCCTCTTACCCATTAATACGGGGATTTTTAAAAGTCATTTTGATTATCAACTAAAATTAAAATGTAATTAATTGTAATTAAAATGAATTAAAGTCATGGAATAATTGTTTTACCTTGGCCTTTATATGTCCTTGTTTGTTTAAATCATGCATTCTTTGTATTTCCTTGCCCTTGTTAGTAGAGGTAATCCATAGAGTTGATGAAATTGATTTGAGTTTCACTTATCATTTATTTTACATGTTATTTATATGATAAATAAGTCATGTGACTACATGAAAGTATTTTTTCATGTTATATTAAAATAGACTTGTCAGTATTTAAATAGCCTATGAATTTTTATTCCCATGTGATTAAATGAATGTCCAATACTTTGAGGATGGTCCTTCCATGAGTCGCCCTTTATTGGAGAGTTATATTCAATGCCTTTGGTTTTGACCTAATCATGTTTAATGAATGGTTTAAATGATCTATAATTGGTTAAATGATTAATAGGTAAGGGTGATACATGAATATAGATTTGGAATTACATGGATAGACTCTTTTTATTATTAACTTATTTTCCTTGAGTGATACATGGATTCACATTAGAATTCCATGTACAACCTCAATATTTGGAAACTATATACTACATGAGTGATTCATGGACCCTAATGAGTTATTCTAGGGATGTACTCAGTGATTCTTAACTTATATGTCGAGTGATACATGGATTCATATTACAATTCCATGGATAGACTGAATGATCATTGATTATTATGGCATGGGTGATACCGGGCATCCATAGATGAGCGATGATGAGACACTCAATTGGCTGGGATGTTATACCACACCTAGAGAGAAACAAAGTTCCAAAGAGGTTCTTTGGGGATGGGATTGTTGGGTGTTAGTTCATATTTCTCTTGGAGCAATAGTTTATGTACAATATAGAAATTTAAAGGATGGTATCAGGTTTAACATTGATTATAAATGACATGGCTATTATAATGAATCTTTCAATCCAAAGAAAATTCTTGGATTCATCCTTGAAATATACCATTACAGATGGCCTACTTAGGCATCCTATGGCTATGAAATCCCATGGGAATCTATGATTTGATAAAATATTTGAAAAAAAAATTAAATGATTTTGATTAAATGTTTTTAACATTGAATGAGAATCAAATCTCATAGGATGTTTACATTTTAGTACATCATTATTTATTGTTTACTTCCTGCACACTTGTTATATATATTCACTGAATGATTTTAATGGAACATGGGTGGTTTCCTATTGGGATTATATCACACAACATGGTTGGGACACTTATTGTACCTAAACATATTATATGTTTGTAGTTGTCGATAAGAAAAGGTTCCCTACCCTAGGTACTTGATTTTATGTTAAGAAAATGAGATCATGCGACCAAGATTATTCTTATCATGCTAATGGGATTCTATTAGAAAAGCCTATATACCCATGATATTGGAAACAATGTGGGTATATTCCCCCCCCCCATACCCATGGTTTTCCCAAAACATAGGGTATAGAGGTTTTTCTAAACATATAATCATATGTTTCTAATAACTATGGGTATAGGGGTCTGTTCAGAACCTATAGACAAAATTTTTAGAAATCTATGGGTATAGCACTTAGTTCAGGACCTATGCTAATCGTTCTCTATAAAAACTATTGGTATAGGATTCCCATCTGAGTGTGGGAAAAAATTATGGTGAGAAAACCCTATACCGATAGTTTTCCCACTATACCCTCAGTTTAGATTAATATATTTAGGTAAACATAGATTTATATACACATAACTCATGTAGGTGGGTGGTGAGGTGTTGTGTGTTGGTAGAAGAATTTTTAGGATCGAAACTCATGGTTGTCATCTATTAATAAAAAAATATTATATTAATATATTTATGAAAATGTATATATATATTAACACATGTTCAGTTGCTGGAGTGGTTAGGCACAGTGTGTTTGAAGTGTAGGTCACAATGTTGAATCACGCATCAGGTTTTATTTCTGTAAAGGTCATTGGAATTAATATATTTAAGAATATATATATATATATATATGTTTTTTAATCAATTGGGTTGATTAGATGTTGTTTGGTAGAGGAGTAGATTGCTAGATCAAAACCCACTATGCAATTTTTTTCTAATATTTACACCCATGGTTTTAAAACCATGGGTATAAGGCTATGATACTATTGCAAGTGGGTATAAATATATGACACGATGTCAAAAAGATATACTGAAGGTTTTTAAAAAAGTGGGTATAGGTTGTGAAGCTATACTAATGCATCATTTTCCAATGGTTCCCTCATCCACGGGTATATTAATACCCATAGTTTTGGGGGCTATACCTGCTATTTTGAACCGTTGGTATAAGTCATTATTTTAGTAGTGTGATATATTTGGCCTCCTTTGTAATTTGTAGACATCTATTTTAATTTCATGCTGGGTACCTATTTTTGATGTTTTCATAGATACATGTTAAATGTATCATCATCTAGTATATGATATGGCTTGGGGTTTTATTTATAATATCATTATTCCACTATTTACTTATTTTATCTAATTATATTACATATTCTACTAATTTTATGATATTTTTTGTAATACATTATGGTATTAATGGAATAATATCCCCACATACTCACCTAAGATGTTGTTGCTAGTCATCTACCTCTGGGATATGGGGAGATTCTCTTGAGGAAATGTTTCTGATTAGGCTCAGATCACCTTTGAGTTGAATCCATGGTTGGGAAGTTACAACGAACAACCTATAAGATGGATCGAAGATGATTAACATGCTCCTCATCTAACTTTGATCGGATCAAAATATCATCAATGAATATGACAACTAACTGGTCCTAGAAATCATGAAACATAGAGTTCATGATCCCCATGAACAAAATTGATGCATTTGTAACACTGAACAATATGACTACAAACTCGATGTTCCCATACCTAATTATGGGGGAATCCATTGGGATATCCCCACCCCCCGTCACACTTAACCAGTGATATCCAGACCAAAATTCAATCTGAGAACAGAAACTCACCCCTCTCAGCTTGTCAAAATGATCATTGATCCTTAGAAGTGGGTAACGGTTCTTGATTTTCACCAAATTCAACCTCTGATAGTTTGTTCAAAACCTTAGACTACCATCTGTCTTCTTGGAAAACAAAAACAGAGCTCCCCATGGTAGTAAACTAGTCCATATGAAGACTTTCTATATTATATCATTAATTTAAATCCTCAAATAACAAAACTCATTGGGTTCCATTGGATTATGAGCCATCGAAATGAGAGAAGCACTGGGATTCATGTCTATCACAAACTCAATGTTATGTAAAGGGTGTAGGGTCACAACCTCCTCAGGGAAAACGTTTAGAAATTCCCTGATGAAACTGGGAGACTTTCCTACCCTAATGCCCACTAAATCTACAAAAAATATTACCCATCAACAAAATAAGGGTCCCCATGTGTATTTTTCCCACCTGACACCTATGGTCACCAATGAAAACCACTTGTTGGCCATACAAATCCAAGAACACGATTCTCCTCTGAAAGAATTCAGTAATATAGTGCATATAATACAACTAGCCAGGTCTAATTATTACATTATATGGTTTCATATCAGGCAATAAATTATCCCCACAGGTCTGATTCAGCCCCATCATAAGTCTACACCCCTGAAACACATCAAACAAGCTGGTATGGGCTCCGACCGGCAAAGTAAACACCAGGGTTACAAGAATCCTCTATATGTATAGTTCTAAAGAATGGTCCAATGTTGGGGCAATAATTGAGTGTTGATATCCATAATCGAAAAAATCATAAAAATGAATAGAAAATAAACTGATCAAACCTCTATTGCTCTCTATCCCATTTGGGGTTTCTACCTCTGCTGCATGTAACTAACCATGCCCATATCTCCTACCTCTCATCTAACATCCACCTTTATGATCACACTTTGCTCTGGGTCCCTAAAATTGAGAAACATCATAAGGTAATCATCATCTTGCTTGATGTACCCGAGATGAAAAATAAGCCTACTCCCCCTACTGTTGGAATGGCCTCACCGGTAAATGTTTTTGAGGATGATGTTGAACCTAATAGCCATTGCCCAACTAAATATGGGTGGCCATGGGGAACTAGTCCAAAAGGTGGAAATAAACCCCCTAAGAGAAACACATAAGTTCCAAAACCATAAAAAATGTAGATAAACCAAAAGGTTGATAGGGAAGATTTTAAGGTTGACTCCCAACTTTTCAAAACCTCAAAGGCCCTGACAGTTGAGGCTTTCAACTAAAAATTCTCCTCCTTATGAAACCCTATTAGTTCACCTCCCATGGAAAACCTCATCATGTGTAAATCATGTCAATCACCTCTTCCTTATTATAAACCTATAGGTATATTGGGAACATAAAAGGTTTAACTCTATTCTAGATTCAAGGATAGAGTGCCTCCTCATGACGCCTCGATTAGGACTCCTCATCCAGAAAAATATCCAGGGAGATTGCTAAAGGTCCTAGAAATTAATCCAAATAGCCCTCATAGACATACTCCCATGATGAGGGGATATTATGTCCTTCATCTTTTCATCATTCATGGTTTATGAGAGGAACTCTTCTAGAAACACTTTCTGTAATTCGACCCATGAAACATATGCCTCCCTCTGCTCACTAAGTTACGTTATCAACTACTTACACACAACTCCTCGCATATAACTAACTACCAAAGGTCCCTATACTCTATAGGGGGTCTGATAAAAAAGAAATTGATCTCCACATCCTCTAGAAAACTATATATTTTCCATATCAGAAATTATCCCCTCATATTTTTCAAAATCCTTTTTCTGAAAACCACTAAATATCATCTACCACTGATCGTTATCCTCTTCTAGATCAACTCGTTGTCGATCAACTGGGTCATCCTGCTGAACATACGCTTCATGATCCACACATGGATGATGACCAAGAAAAATAGCTAAATGTGAAACAAATATTTCCTAATCCTAGTAGTATTTATTTTTATTATGATATATTTTAATTAAAATTAATCCATTTAATTTATTTTATGCACTTTGACATTCCCCAAACAACCCAATTCAAGAAAGAATACAATTCATCATGATGAATGTACCTCTCTTATGTATCTACACTATAAGTATTCCAATATCACATGGTCATTAAATAAGCTTAGATTCTATGCATTAGATCATGGGGGTCCTAATATCCCAATGTCTTATCTAGTATCCATGGCCTATGTCACACACCAAGGCTCATTGGAATAGTTACCATACCACACCATGTATTCCAAATTGTTCCCAACTCTGAACTCAACCCTATCTTTCAAACATCACCTTTGATACCACTCTATTAGGACTTCCTACCACCAAAGATGAAATAATTAATGAAGATATATAATGACCCCTGATTCCTGCCTCTAGTAGGCCCCGTGAAGAAGACTAGAACCAATGGTATAAAAAATTCACATTAAGGGAGGCATTTCCCTATATATGAAAAACAAGATCGGGATATAGGATATATCAACCATAATAAAATCTATTATATATATATATATAAGAAACAAAAAAAAACAAAAAAAAATTTATTAGTGAATAAAACTGATACAAATTAATGTCTCCAAAGAAAAATAACAAAAACAAAACTAGAGAAATAACACAAGAAAATTCCTAGGGTATGCCTAGTAAGGTCCATAATGGTCTACAATTTCATCCTAGAATCCTAAAAAACATATACATATATATATATATATAGGTTGATAATACAAGTATACTTAGTATGAAAACTAATGTCTCTCACACACATGTTAACGAAGCATACTAATTCACACGTGAGAAAATAGCAGAACTAAACAACACCTAATTGGTAAACAAACCATTACCCCAACCTCACTAAGGAACACTCACAAAATAACGCATACATGTAACATAATATAATATAAAGAACATAGATGATAGGGTACCCACTACAACTTCCCCATTGATTATATGCTCTCACACTCCAATAGAAAACGTCCTGGAACTCCCACATCTTTTGAATATATCTCTTCACATCCCCCACACACACACTTGGGACACAACTCACATAATATATCCAACACACACACCTGGTCCAAACATTACATCACGTCACATCATAACTCATCCCAATGTAACATGGGACCACACATCACAGCTCTCTAGAAGAAACTCGGGTGATTATCAACTGAAAGATGGAGAAGGGAAGAGTGGGTGTACAACTATCCATCTTCTAATTAGGATATTTGGAATGACACCCATGTGTGACTATGCAGGTGTTATCACATAGTGCTCGACATGGGTGGGGTGTGTATAGATATCACAAGGAAAATAAAATGTATACATACATATATATGAATACACACAATCCTCATCAATGGGTTAAAATAAGATCACCAAACAACTCATAAGGCCCCCCACATACGCCGCCATGACTAAATGACAACCCCACACAAGAAAAAAATCAATACATAGTTCATTTTAAGTCTTTAATTAATATTAAACCATTTTACAGATTCCTCATTACCAACCCAAACCACTAAAATATGTACATATTTATTTTCCAAGCTCATTGTTATCACAATCCATACTAACCACACACATAAAACAAAAAAACACAGAATAATCAGTATATTAAATTAGAAAAACCACCACATCCACCACCACCTTTTGTCGTAACCCCAATACACAAACATATCATGCGCACTACCACCACAAAAATCAAATATCATAACACGAGAAAAAAAATCATATTTAGAAAAGGATCTATTATTCAATTTCACTTTATTAATTTGGGGTGTTATAAAGAATTCATTAGATGCTATGGAATTCATTTAATTGAGTGAATATATATGTTTAGCCTGTTTTATGTGATGATATCAAATAAAAACAAAAAAACAGAGGATTTAAAAAAATGTCACTCCAACTTAATCCAGAAACCCATAGACACAATTTTAGTCAAGGAAGTATTTCTTAAAAATAATAGTATAAAAAAAAGAATCTCAATCAATAAGAATATATATAAACCTACATCACATTCCCCTTCTCCAATAAATTCAATTTGAAAAAATTCATTATATTTATTAATCAATAATTAACCATCTCTATAAGGTGAAAAATTGGAAACCCATCCCACATGATACAATTAAAAATAAATGGATGAAATACTACCTAGAATAATGATGATCAACACCCTTTTCCACACATTCTGCATGAAAATAGGGGCACATGTACATGAGGAAACTGCCTCTTTCATGGTGAGAACTCTAACTAGCTACAAAAACACATTCTATGAATTTAATGAAGAGGGATTTGGAACCCCTTGTATAAATATAATTAATGAGGAACAAATTAAGTGAAGATATCATCCTTAGAAATATTCAATCTGAAACTAATGATGTTTGAAATAGATTATTTGACCACTAAAGGAGTATCCCATTAAAACAACACATTTTAAACATTTTAATGGTCTAAACACATTTTAAAAAGTAAGGATATGATTGAAATACTTTGAAATTTATTTAAAACCGTTAATTAAGGTATTTAAACTCATTTTTCATTATTAAATATATCAAAATAAAAAATATGTATTATTTTGGAAAACTAGAAAATTATGGAAAACAGAAAACAGTAGGAAATGACAAACCACCAGAAATGAGACACTACTAGGATAACACACTTCCCAGATGACACTCCACCATAACTAACACACCATATGAATGAAACACTACCATGATGACACATCGCCAGAAATGACACAACACAAGAATGACACATATCTAGAATGACACCCCACTAGGATGAAAGACTCCTAGAAATGACACAACACTAGAATGACACACTTCCATAAATAACACTCCTCCATAATAACACACCACTAGAATGACATGACATCATAATGATGTTGGAGTTAGTGTCTTAGAACCAAATACTTTGTACTATATTCATTAATAAATACTATATCACATATCGATTGTTCTTATGGGTGACAATGAATGTGAAAATGTCCTAAGGATAGCTGTTGCATTAAAGGTTCATAGCGGATCCCTGATATGATGAGAACCCCTAAGTTCCATAACACTATTCTTGAATATATGTTCTATGGCTAGATGATGTAATTTAACGGAAACAAATAATACAGGCCATTAGGGGTGAGGACACATAAAACATTGAGGCACCTTCTCATAGTGTGCGCCCATGGTAATATACATGAGGATATTATGATAACGAGACATGTCAGTAGGAAATATACATTTCATAGTGTCATTTGATGTTCTTATCTACGAACGTGTGTATTTGTCCTTAGATTTTAATATTATTATTAATGGGTATTAAAACTCACACACTTAGATGTATTGATGAAAACTCTGACGACACGTTGTTCGCAGTGAGTTAGGATATGTTGGGTGCATCAAGAGTGATACTAAATTAATAGATAATGCGAGAAAATATTTGTCCCTTCTCTTGAATAATGGAAGTAGATATCTCAGGCCCTTTGATAGAATTGATATAGCCTAAATAAATCCATGTCCATGGTGAGTAATGGGAAAGTTCAATTCTGAAAAGTCAAAGAATGAATAGTCGAGCACATGGGTTGATGGAACTAGCATGCAACAAACCTGATTCAAGATATTGAGACAAATGGATTACATTATATGGTATGTGTTTATAGGAGGTGACACTTCATTTCATCATTAACTTCTTTCTCTATGGGTGCCTTGGCATGTTGCTAGATGCTAACCTTGGACATTAAGCAGGCTCCACCTAATGCCACCGAGAAAGAGGACTAGAGGGCCACACACTAAGTGTGTCTATGTATCTCAAAAAAATATTAGTTTTACAAGATCAATAAATATTATTCCTGAATGTGATTTAATAATTATTCAAGAATGCCTGAATCACATTTATTTTAACACTAGTTATTTGAGAGAATATATTGTGGGAGAAATAATATATTTATTAGCGAGTAAAGTTGTGACATTTATTTTAGAAATAAAAATCAATTGTTCAAAGTCTAATAAATGAGGTGGAGGAAATAAAGAAAAATGGAAAAACAAAATTACACACTGGGTATATGAAATATACACGCTGTGTATGTTTTCTGGGAATTTATGTGAAATAATATTATTTATTTAATTAAATAATATTATGTGTAATTTGTTGGCTGCATGTCAGGTAATAATAATAGTCAAATGTTATTATTAGACATGGGGTATTACTATGAATGAAATGAAAAGAATAAATTCTTTTATGTAATTAATTCATTTTATTATTCTATGTAATTAAAAAACCCAATTATATATTTCTCATTAGCCTAGAAATTTTTTGTGGTTGTGCACAACAGATCTAGGGAAATCATTCAATCTAAGAGAGAATCATTTTCTTCCAAAAACACTCTCATGCTATGAGACATAGATCCTCCTCCATAGGATCAAGGAGATCAAAGGCAGACATCGCAATAGATGCTCTTCCGCGCTAGCACCCAGATATCCCTTCAGCAATATCCAGAGATACGTGGAGCATGTGTGGATCACTGCTAGAGGAATCCTACACTTGGATTCTATGACACAATGATGGATCACATCAGATCATGACTGGAAACATAAACAAATAAATAATTTCATCAAGTTAATTCTTGTCAATTAATTAAATTAATTATAACCAACATATGATGATCCTGTCTATGGTTTTGGGACTCCCCTATTTTCTTTCTTGTTCTTAGTTCTATTCTAAAGATTTGGCATTTTATAATCATGATGGATCTATGATTGATAATTACTAATGCTAAAATTAATTTTGGGTACACCCACTAACGCGCTTCCTCTGTGCCTAGAACATACAAGTGCTATTAGAGAGGTTATATTGTTGATTATAATTATTTATTTTTTGATGGTGATTTACGCATTTAATAATTTAGTTGTTTCAATTAAAGTTAATTATTCTTTAAATATGAATCTTGAGATATGTTCCTCCTCTCTCGTTTCTCATTCACCTTACCAAAACAAATTTTTCTTTTAATTTTGATTAAAATAAAATAGGATCTCATCCGGAGGTTCCAAATGTTCTTGGTCGTACAACACCAGAATACATGATGTGTATTTGATAGTACATGTTTTGTAGTCTAGGTTCTATGTATCGGACCGGTCCGCTAAATCAGGTCATGTGTTGGAGTATATATATGTATTAAATGAAACTGTGTGTTGACAAAGAACAGGGGAACATAGTTTTCGAATTACACACTGTTTGGTCCACTAAATACGGTGTGTAGTCCCTTCAGGTTAGAGTTGAACCATGTACCCCATACACGGATTTCCTTTTTAGAAATCATGTAACGCAGATACTACACAGCGTGTGTCCCACTAAACTTGTTGTGTACACCAAAAAATTTCTGAAGTACATATACAAGCCAAGTCCTTGGGCGTGTACTTCAGATGAATGGTGAACAAATGCACACATTGTGTAGTCAGAGCTACACTCCATGTACTCATCCAAATTATGCAGATTTATTAAATTTTTTATTATATTATAAAAACCCTTGAGATGTGTAAAATAGTGCAAGCATAAAGTTGAGTCACAACACGTGATAGGAATTTTATATATATGTGTGTGTTTAATTTAGCATCTATGTAATGTTCATTTCTACTCATTGGGTAGTTATGAATGGGAATTCCTTAGGTTTCCTCCAAGGTACAAGTTACGTACAAAGATAATTTTAAATGAATTTATTTGTTTAAAATTAGGAAGGAAGAGAATCTCAAGGAAATTCAGAAAAAGGGTTTATGATAAAAAGATTGATTAATTAAATATATTTAATTGATTCGAGTGTGATTTATATTAAAAAAGAATGATTAAATAATTGAATGTTTTATTTATGTGTATATATCATTGCATGCATGCACTAGTAAAAATATGACTTTTAGCGGCCGCCAAAAGCCATCACAAAAGGTCTATTGCAGCCGCCTAGCATCCGCCAAATGGCGGCCGCTTTTGGTCTGTCGTTGTTGCTATCAGCGACCGCCATTTTGCGGACGCTGAAGGCCAGTAGGTATGACCAACAGCGGCCGCCATTTGGTGGCCACTGTAGGGCTGACCAACAGTGGACACCGTTTGGCGGCTGCTATAGATGACCCGAACACAGGCTACAGCGGCTGCCAAATGGCGGCCACTATTGGTAATGTCTATAGTGGCCCCAAAATGGCAGCCTCTATAGCTTTTAATTTTTTTTTAAAAAAAATATAAAAAATACTATGAATACCACATAAATCTCATCGTCATATTCCATTCTCCGCAACCCTCATCAAATATAACTACATATCAAAATTTAAAAATAAAATTAGTACCAAATAAAACCTATAAACAAATAATTGAAACAAATTAACATATTTCAATTTAAACTTACTACAACAGATCAAAAGTATAAGATTCTAAAAATATATTCATAATTTCTATTATAGTTTTAAAAATATAAAATAGTTAATTCTATGGTTCCAATTACAGTTTTACCCACATTATTTCAGGTCAATCTGATGTCGTACGCTCTGAATTTGACAGTTTGAGGCCCGTTTTGGCCATTTATGGCACTAGAAGTGTGTTCTCGGTCAGCGCATGCACACGACACCTATGATTGGAATGACGTCTGCCTGAACACTTCAAAATTCACTCACCCGTTGTTGTCATCCGATTTCAGGCCAATGCAACGTCGTTCGGCCAGTTTGGACCACCCCACGCGCCTTTCGGAAGCACATCTAACACTTAAAAAGAACATATTGAGCTGTTGCATGCAAACCACATGTCCAATTGATGTGTCATCTCCTCACACACATCATGAATAATAATTACAGTGTTACCCTATGATTTCAGGTCAATCCAATGTTGTACGCTCTGAATTTGACAATTTGAGGCCCGTTTTGGCCGTTTATGGCACCAGAAGTGCGTTCTCGGTCAGCGTGGGCACACGAAACCTCTGATTGGCGTGCATTCTGCCTGAACACTTCAAAATTCACTCACCCATTGTTTTTGTCTAATTTTAGGCCAATCCGACATCGTTCGGCAATTTTGGACCACCCCACGAGCCTTTCGGAAGCGCGTCCAACACTTAAAAAGCACATATTGAGCCGTTGCGTGTAAACCGCATGTCCGATTGACGTGTTGTCTCCTCATACATGTCAATAATAATAACTATAGTTTTTCCCCTATAATTTCAGGTCAATCCGATGTCGTACGCTCTGAATTTGACATTTTGAGGCCTGTTTTGGCCGTTTATGGCACCAGAAGTGCATTCTCGGTCAACGCAAGCACATGGCACCTCTGATTGACATTACGTCTGCCCGACCACTTCAAAATTCACTCACCCATTGTTGTCGTCCGATTTCAGGCCAATCCGACATCGTTCGTCCAGTTTGGACCACCCCACGGGCGTTTCGGAAGCGCGCTCATCACTTAAAAAGAGCATATTGAGCCGTTGATCGCAAACCGAACGTCCGATTGATGTGTTGTCTCCTCATACACATCAATAATAACAATTACAGTGTCCCCCCTGTGATTTCAGGTCAATCCGATGTCGCACGCTCTGAATTTGACAGTTTGAGGCCCGTTTTGGCCGTTTATGGCACCAGAATTGCGTTCTCGGTCAGCGCAGGCACACGACACCTCTGATTGGTGTGTCGTCTGCCCGACAACTTCACAATTCACTCACTCGTTGTTGTCATCTGATTTCAGGACAATCCGACGTAGTTCGAACAGTTTGGACCACCCCACGCGCATTTCGGAAGCGCGCCCAACACTTAAAAAGCGCATATTGAGCCATTGCGCACAAACCACATGTATGATTGACGTTCTGTCTCCTCTTACATGTCAAGAATAATAATTACAGTGTTTCCATTATGATTTCAGGTCAATCCGATGTCGTACGCTCTGAATTTGACAGTTTGAGGCCCGTTTTGGCCTTTTATGGCACCAGAAGTGCGTTCTCAGTCACCGCGGGCACACGACACATCTGATTAGCATGCCATCTACCTAAACACTTAAAAATTCACTCACCCATTGTTGTCGTCTGATTTCAGGCCAATCTGACGTCGTTCGGCTGGTTTGGACCACCCCATGCGCGTTTCGGAAGCGCGCCCAACACTTAAAAATCCCATATTGAGCCGTTGCGTGCAAACCGCACGTTTGATTGACATTTAGTCTCCTCTTACATGTCAAGAATAATAATTGCAATGCCCCACCTATGATTTAAGTTCAATCTGATGTCGTACGCTCTGAATTTGACAGTTTGAGGCCCGTTTTGGCCGTTTATGGCACCAGAAGTGCGTTCTCTGTCACTGCGGGCACACGAAACCTCCGATTGGCGTTTCGTCTACCTGAACAATTTACAATTCACTCACATGTTGTTGTCGTCCGATTTCAGGCCAATCTGACGTCGTTCGGCAGGTTTGGACCACCCCACGCGCGTTTTGGAAGCGCACCTATCACTTAAAAAGCGCATATTGAGCCGTTGCGTGCAAACCGCATGTCTGATTGACGTGTCGTCTCCTCATACACGTCAATAATAATAACTAAAGTTTTCCCCCTCTAATTTCAGGTCAATCTGATGTCGTATGCTCTGAATTTCATAGTTTGAGGCCCGTTTTGGCCGTTTATGGTAACAGAATTGCGTTCTCGATCAGCGCGGGCACACAGCACCTCCGACTGGCATGATGTCTGCCGAAAAACTTTACAATTAACTCACCCATTGTTGTCCTCCGATTTCAGGCCAATCCGATGTCGTTCGGCTGATTTGGACCACCCCACATGCGTTTCGGAAGCACGCCCAACACTTAAAAAGTGCATATTGAGCCGTTGCGCGCAAATTGCATGTCTGATTAATGTTCTGCCTCCTCATACACATCAAGAATAATAATTACGGTGTTTCCCCTATGATTTCAGGTTAATAAGATTTCGTACGCTCTGAATATGACAGTTTGAGGCCCTTTTTGACAGTTTATGGCACCAGAAGTGACTTCTCGGTCACCACGGGCACACGACACCTCTGATTGGCGTGTCGTCTACCCGACCACATCACAATTCACTCACCCATTGTTGTCATCCGATTTCAGGCCAATACGACATTTTTTGGCCAGTTTGGACCACCCCACACGCGTTTCGGAAGCGCGCCCAACATTTAAAAAGTGTATATTGAGTCATTGCGTGCAAATCGTGTGTCCAATTGACGTTCTGTCTCTTTGTACACGTCAAGAATAATAACTACAGTGTCCCCCTATGATTTCAGGTCAATCCGATGTCGTACGCTCTGAATTTGACAGTTTGAGGCACGTTTTGGCCGTTTATGGCACCAGAATTGCGTTCTCGGTCACCACGGGCACACGGCACCTCCGATTGGCGTGCCGTCTTCCCGAGCACTTCATAATTCACTCACCTGTTGTTTTCGTCTGATTTCAGGCCAATCTTACATCGTTCGGCTGGTTTGGACCACCCCACGGGCGTTTCGGAAGCGCGCCCAACACTTAAAAAGCGCATATTAAGTTGTTGCGCGCAAACCGCATGTCTGATTGATGTTCCGTCTCCTTGTACATCTCAATAATAATAATTACAGTGTTCCCCCTGTGATATTAGGTCAATCAGATGTCGTATGCTCTGAATTTGATAGTTTGAGACCCGTTTTGGCCGTTTATGGCACCAGAATTGCGTTCACGGTCATCGTGGGCTCACGACACCTCCGATTGGCGTGTCGTCTGCCCGAACACTTCAAAATTCACTCACCTATTGTTTTTGTCCAATTTCATGCCAATATGACGTCGTTCGGCCGGTTTGGACCACCCCACATGCGTTTCGGAAGCGCACCCAACACTTAAAAAGCGCATATTGAGCTGTTGTGTGCAAACCGCACGTCTGATTGATGTGTCGTCTCCTCGTACATGTCAAGAATAATAATTAAACTGTTCCCCCTATAATTTCTGGTCAATTGGATGTCGTACACTCTGAATTTGATAGTTTGAGGCCCGTTTTGGCCATTTATGGCACCAGAAGTGCGTTCTCAGTCACCGCGGGTACACGACACCTCCAATTGGCGTGCCGTCTGCCCGAACACTTCAAAATTCACTCACCTGTTGTTTTCATCTGATTTCAGGCCAATCCAACGTCGTTCGGCCGGTTTGGACCACCCCACGTGCGTTTCGGAAGAACGCCCAACACTTAAAAAGTGCATATTGAGCGGTTGCACAAAAACCACACATCTGATTGGCGTGTCGTCTCCTCGTACACGTCAAAAATAATAAGTAAAATTTTACCCTATGATTTCAGGTCTATCTGATGTCGTACTCTCTAAATTTGACAGTTTGAGGCCCGTTTTGGCCGTTTATGGAACGATAATTGCGTTCTCGTTCAGTGCGGGCACATGGAACTTCCGATTGGCATGCCATCTGCCCGACCACTTCACAATTCAATCACATATAGTTTTCGTCCAATTTCAGGCCAATCCGATATCGTTCGACCGGTTTGGACCACCCCACGCGTGTTTTGGAAGCGCGCCCAACACTTAAAAAGCGCATATTGAGCCATTGCGCACAAATTTCACATCCGATTGACATTATTTCTCCTCGTACATGTCATGAATAATTATTACAGTGTTCCCCCTATTCTTTCAGGTCAATCCGATGTCGTACGCTCTGAATTTGACAGTTTGAGGCCCGTTTTGGCCGTTTATGGCACCAGAAGTGCATTCTCGGTCGGCGCATGCACACGACACCTCTGATTGGCATGCTGTCTGCCCGACCACTTCAAAATTCACTCACCCGTTGTTGTCATCTGATTTCAGGTCAATCCAACATTGTTCGGCCGGTTTAGACCACCCCACGCGTGTTTCG
Organism: Viscum album; assembly: GCA_963277665.1. Taxonomy (NCBI): domain Eukaryota; kingdom Viridiplantae; phylum Streptophyta; class Magnoliopsida; order Santalales; family Viscaceae; genus Viscum; species Viscum album. Next base: position 1,262,692,024 of record OY728164.1, read on the forward strand.
GAAGCGAGCCCAACACTTAAAAAGTGCATATTGAGCCATTACACAAAAACCGCAAGTCCAATTGACATTTCTTCTCCTCATACACATCATGAATAATAATTACAGTGTTTCCCTATGATTTCAGGTCAATCCGATGTTGTACGCTCTGAATTTGACAGTTTGAGGCCCGTTTTGGCCGTTTTTTGCACCAGAAGTGCATTCTCGGTCATCATGGGCACACAGATCCTCTGATTTGCGTTTTGTCTACCTGAACACTTCAAAATTCACTCACCCATTGTTTTCGTCCAATTTTAGGCCAATCCGACATCGTTCTTCTAGTTTGGACCACCCCACGAGCCTTTAAGAAGCGCATCCAACACTTAAAAAGCGCATATTGAGCCGTTGCGTGTAAACCGCATGTTTGATTGACGTGTCGTATCCTCATACATGTCAAGAATAATAATTACAATGTTCCCCTTGTGATTTCAGGTCAATATGATGTCATACGCTCTGAATTTGACAGTTTGAGGCCAGTTTTGGCCATTTATGGCACCAGAAGTGCATTCTCAGTCAACGCAAGCACACGACACCTCCGATTGGCATGCCGTCTGCCCGACCACTTCAAAATTAACTCACCTGTTGTTGTTGTCCAATTTTAGGACAATCCTACATCGTTCATTCAGTTTGGACCACCCCACGCGCGTTTTGGAAGCGCGCCCAACACTTAAAAAATGCATATTGAGCCGTTGCATGTAAACCGCATGTCTGATTGACATGTCGTCTCCTCGTACACGCCAAGTATAATAATTTCAATGTTCCTACTATGGTTTCATGTCAATCTGATGTCGTACGCTCTGAATTTGACAGTTTGAGGCCCGTTTTGGCCGTTTATGGCACCAGAATTGTGTTCTCGGTCACCATGGGCACACGACACCTCCGATTGGCGTGTCTTATGCCCGACCACTTCACAATTCATGCACCCATTGATTTAGTTCTATTTCAGGCCAATACGACATCATTTGGATGGTTTGGACCACCCCATGCGCCTTTCAGAAGCGTGCCCAACACTTAAAATATGCATATTGAGTCGTTGCATGCAAACCGCACGTCCGATTGATGTGTCGTCTCCTATTACATGTCAAGAATAATAATTACAGCGTTCCCCCTATAATTTCAGGTCAATCCGATTTCATAAGCTCTGAATTTGACAGTTTGAGGCTCGTTTTTCCGTTTATGGCACCAGAAGTGCGTTCTTGGTCACTGCGGGCACACGTCACCTCCGATTGGCGTTCCGTCGGCCCGACCACTTCAAAATTCACTCAGCCATTGTTTTCATCTGATTTCAGGCCAATCTGACATCGTTCGTCCAGTTTGGATTACCCCACGCGTGTTTCGGAAGTGCACTCAACACTTAAAAAGTGCATATTGAGCCGTTGCGCGCAAACCGCACGTCCGATTGACGTGTCGTCTCCTTGTATACATGAAGAATAATAATTACATCGAATCCTAGGAACTGTAGAAAGATGCAGATATCTAAAGAGTTCTTGGAATTCTCCCAAGAAACAACTTCCTGAACTTTCTCTCCACCCACTGAAACATGCACCTTCCTCTAAAATTATTTGACCCATTAACTATACCTAATCAATACAAAAGTGACATATATATAGTTTGGAATATAGTCGATGCTCAATAATTGTAATCTGGATGATTTCAAGATATGGGTATGATCAAGTCAGTTTTGGAGTGCACAACGATGTCATCCACAAATACTAGATAATTCATCAACACAAATAAAATTATCTCATGCATGGGGTTCATCCTCATCTGTATCACCAATATCACTGCGATGTCCACCAGCTGTATTTTGAGCATACAATATATATTAATATTATATATCTTAAACATATCAATAAAATTCAATCTGAGTATGGTTTGTTTTAATTTTTACCTATGGAGTCACTTGTTGCGTCGTCATTTCATCGGTACGTGATGACATCTGTGAAAACCTCTCCTCATACTCTATACGCAACTGCTGAAACTGCGCATTCATATTGCGCTGCATATCCTTCATGGAAGCATCTATCTCAACCTTTGTGAACATCCCTGAATCTCTGCATGCACCCATCGCATCTGCTCTAACAACTGCACGTCGTGGGACAACACTTCCATAAGTCAAAGAATAACCATGACTGTCACGCCCCATGACACTGTGAAATATTTCATCTCTACGCACAGTACTACGATGTTGCTCCTCTAGAAACTCTACTAACTGAGCGACAAACTGAGCCTGTAGCATATAATAAATCAATGAACAAATATGAATAATTTATATAAAATAAAAATAAATTTATTAGTAAATAATTTGCTTACTATAACACTAGCAACATCGGGATCACCCGCCCTACGAGTCCTCACCCATATGGACATCTGATCGATCGACTCGCCGCATTGGTGTAACTATAATAAAGGGGTTCACCATTTTAGACTACATCATTTTTAAAATATGAATGAATTGTAAATTTTAAAATTACATCATGTCTGAGCTGTGACACATGTCGAGTGCCATGTCTAGAAGGCATGCCCTGCATTGCCTGATTATGTGAATGACGAGCAGACTTGGTCTACAGTCAACATATTTAATTAATTGACATTTAAAAAATTAGTCATTTATATATTGAAATTAATAAATCTTACCATCACTACCTCACTTGACCAAAACGCAAACAAATCATGCCACTCCTCGGGAAAAATGCCCGGAGGGACTCATTGTAGAATGTCGGGCACACCCTCAAATGGTGTCCAGTGATCTCTCTTCACCCTTGACTTTTAATCCTTCCATAATTTTCGGCATTTGGAGATACATACAGCTCGAAAATCATCTGGATAGGATGTAAAATTATCCTGTTAAAAAAAAATTGTCAGTAGAAGGGACAATAATAATAACAATATCATGGAAAATTAAACAATGAATTTACCTGAACCTCCCTCCATAATCTATCCATCGTATCCTAGGGGAAAGAACTCCATTCAAGAGTCGTTAGAGGAAATATGTGTGATTCTTGTATCATATGACCAAACTGATGACTCAATATAGTACCACCTTCTCCGACTGGATGAAATGTGTAATCAAATAACACATCCAATCAGGCTCCAGAGTTCCAAGATCGAACCCCTCTACCAGGACCCCTACGTCTGCTATAAGACGCACTAAATCCTGATAAACATAAATTAATAATTCAATTACAATATAAATTAATGATTAGAAACTTTTAGGGAAATATAAACAGAACATTACAATCAATTAATTTAAAATATTGAAAACATACATACCGACAACATCAGGTGAACCACTGTGACCACCCTATGACATGCATTCATTAAATGAAATTATAGTTAAATCAAGAAATTTTTATACATATAAAACTTATAAATATTTTTACAAACAATAATTGGAGATATAATTACATTTTTCACTAATCATGAAAGTCTATTGTATCTCCTTCAACTGTCTCTCTGGACCATGGTATATCTTCATCTCATATAGATACTGGTGTTTGGTCACGTGTTTGATTGGGAAACGCGACAACATCAGGTTCTTCTTAGTCAATCAGAAAAACACCTCTTCTAGACATTTTCACCACAACATTCCAATCAGAATCAATGTCGCCAATGTAAACTTGTTCTGCCTACGATGTCAGTATGAAGGGATCACTGCTTACTCGGTTTTCTTTATATAGCATATTGTTAAAGTTTACTAATGTAAATTGGAAGTTATAAACTTTTGTTCCACGAACCGAATCAATCCAATCAGACCTTAACAATATGTGTTTTAAACCACGACCATAAACAACCTCAATAATATCTCTCAGCAATCCATAATAATAACTTGCATCAACAAAAGAAAAACCAACACCACTATTTTGTGTTGTTTGGTTCATGTCAACATTGCTAATAAGAAATCGGAATCTGTTAGCATCCAAAGACTTGTAGCATCGAGCTGTAATAAATGGACCATCAGCTAGTTAGTTGATTTCTTCGCTCACAGGATGGGTTAAATCACATAACTTTTGAATATGAAAATTTCACATATATTGTTTAATAGATAAAGGAGTGTGAAAATACAACTAAGTTTCACTATAAAAATCTTAAATCAATTATACGTACATGAGTCTTGAACCACCCATGAAATGTGTTGAAATGATGTTTTTGGATTTTATAGTCAGTTGCACGGGGCCTTTCACGTTTCATCTCAGTGATATGCATCCTAAATCACAAAACAATATAAGGTAAGCAATAAAATAAATAAAGAAACAAAATAAACATCAAATATAAAACTTACTGTATCAATGGAAAAACCGATGGAGTGTTGAACAACACATATCAATGAGATTGAACCCACTCATCATTCCGCATATCAAACGTTATTCCCTCTCCAATTGGACCATCTTCATTCTGGGAGGTTTTATCTATATTTTTTTCAACCGTATCAATATATGAAGCACAAAAATTAGTACACTCATCCATTAAATATCCCTTGCCATTGAGGCTTCCGGACGAGCTTTTTTGCGCACATATAGTTTCAATGTATTTAAGTATCGATCTATTGGATACATCCACCTGAATTGTATGAAACCGCCAACAATGACTTCACCAGTTAAATGAACAATCAAGTGAACCATGACATCAAAAAAAAAGATGGTGGAAATAGTTTTTCTAGGTGACATAGTGCAAGTACAATCTTATCCTGCAGCTTTTCCAAAACACTCATGCGAAGATTCCTTGAACAGAGCTGTCTGAAAAAATTAGAAACTTTAATTAACTGCTCAACAAACTGGGTGGGTAAGCAATCACGAATTGCTATAGGAACTAACTATTGAAGCAGAATATGATTATTGTGACCTTTCAACACCTGTAATATCATGCTCTTCATATTCACACACTTGGAAATATTAGAGACATAACCATCTAGCACCTTAACAGAATTCAAAATTGATAGAAATATTTTTTTCTCTTTTTTACTTATTGTGTACTGTGCAGCCGGAATGTATGCATGATTTCCTTCACCAAGTTGTAAATGTAAAGGTTTTTACAATCCCATTTCTTGCAAATCACGTCGAGCATTAGCATTATCCTTTGATTTCCCCTTGATTCCTAAAATGGTTAATAATATATTATCACATACATTTTTTTCAATGTGAATCACATCCAAATTATGTCTTAAAATACTATATTTACAATAAGGCAATTCAAAAAAAAACTCCATTTATTCCAATTATGACTGTGCTATCTATTTGCAGCAGGAATAGAAGGCAATGCGGGAGCCAATAAATCTGGAAAATCATACATTTTACTGATGTTTTCTTGATCAAGTTGTGTAAAAATTTGAACCCCAAACAATATTTGTAGTGATGGTTCATAATCTCTATTCCCATCAAATGATACATGATCTTTTCTGAACCTGTGCAATGGAGGAAGAAAGCGCATGTGACCAAGATATGCCCACTTTCTACAGTTCTTAAGCCATATAGATTTCTTACTCTTATTACAACTTGGGCAAGAAAATTATCCTTTTGTATTCCAACCTGATAAGTTAGCATACGTTGGGAAATCATTAATTTTCCATAACAAATCAGCCTGAAGTCTAAACATTTCATTAGCTTTCGAGTCAAAATTCATTACACCATCAGGCCAAAATTCTTGTAGCTCATCAATCAAAGGTTTCATGTAAACATCGATTTTATCGCCAGGTCCTCTCGGTCCATCAATTATAATTGATAGTAACAAAAAAGGTTGCTTCATACATACCCATGGGGGAATGTTTTATGGAACCAACACCCCTGGACACGTACTATGTGTCACACCAACCGTGGACCTAAATGGGTTAAAACCATCTGCTTCCAAACCCAGTCGAATATTATGATCATCTTGGGAAAAGTCTGGGTGTCTTTGATCAACCTCTTTCTGTGCCAAAGAATCTATCGGGTGAGTTAATTTATCAACCTATTTCTTTCTCTCTGAATGACAAGTCATCGATTTAGCAATTTTAGTTGACATGAAGAATCTCTTCAGTCTTGGTTTCAGTGGGAAATAACGCATCTATTTAGTGGCAACTTGTTTCCCTTAATTAAAATCCGAGGAAGAATCTGACTACCATGATTAATCTCATTGGTCTTCCACCTAGATGTATAGAAAACAGTACAATGATTTAATTGTTCATTCTCTTTTCTTAACAACATACAATTATTGTGACATGCATCAATTGTATCATATGTAAAACCAAGATCACTGGTCAACTTACGAGATTGATAGAATGACTCTGGAATCTTCACTCCAACAGGGAGTACATTCTTCAACAATACCAACAACATGTCGAATGAGGTGTCTAACCACTAGTTCAAAGCCTTTATGTGTAAAAATTCAACGATTAATGACAGTTTACTAAATTTAGTTCATCCAGGATATAATTCAGTACGCGCATTGTCAAGAATTTCAATGAATTTCAATGCTTCTCCATCTACAGAAGAAAGGGGATTACTCAATCCAACATCATCATTTACGACATTACTGTCTTTGGGATGAAACTGACGCATCATATCATTAATCATTATGTTCATCGGATCAACTGTTCTCGAATCAGCATTCATATGAATACTTCTTGAGTGATGACATGAAACAGAATCTACTCCATGACATTTCAATGTCTTATAGTTTTTCAAAAACCCGTTCAAAAAAAATTTCTCTAACACTATCTCGTTTGAATTGATATCTATTAGCACATTTTCCACATGGACAACTAATCATATCGCTTGGAAATTTGTTGGTGAAATCCATAAATTGCTTAATCCCCTCAAAATATTCATCCGAAAACCTATCTTTCATATCAATCTAGCTCTTATCCATATTTTTATTTAATAGAAATCAAAAGTTAAATATCTTATTTAAATTCTAAATAAACACATATCATTAAATTTAAAAACCAATGACATCAAAGCTAAATTTAAAGGATAAAAAACATTACCTGTAGAGGAATCGACCACGGGTAATGAGGTGCGACTCAATTGCAGATTCATGACAGCGCAGTGACATGATGACAGAGGTTCGACGGTCAGAATCGAAAGCAGCGGAACCACTGGACGAAGCGTTGGAGGCTTCTACACGGCGGGGCATGACGAACCGGAAGGGTCTGTCGGAGGCAGGATGTGAGGACTTTCCGGAGGGATGTAGCGAGGCCGAGAGGGGACGAAGGGGGAAGGACTGTCCGAAGGTGCAGCACAGGCTGTCGGGGTTGGGGGTGGCACAGCGCGGGGTTGTGGCAGGACTGTCCGAAGGTGCAGCACAGGCTGTCCGGGTCGCGGGTGGCGCAGTGCGGGGTTACGGGTGGCGTAGCGCGGGGTTGCAGGTGGCGCAGGGGGTCGCCGGGGTTGTAACGCCCCGACCCCAGCTACCCAGAGTCGGTGCATTAATTACATAACATTGGCATGATCATGAGAAAGATCAAGTCTCGAAAGACCGATTAGTTTAGTAGCCTTGGAATAACTAGATACATCCATAAATTTTTACATTATATCATAAAAAAAACATCTTGTCTTCATATCCCCTTATACTATCCCTGCAGGTCATTCATAAATTACTTCTTCATAATCCTGGAAAAAATAAAACATTTAAAGGGGTGAGCTCGGATGCTCAGTAAGGATAACATTATAGCAGAAGCTTTCATAAATAAGCATAAACACTTAAGGCAATTTATAACTAAAACAAAAGCCTTTTAAACTTGAACTTCAGCATAAAATGGCAAAGGTAAAATGAAATAATGCCATTTACTTACTCACATGGATATTCTACTAGTCGAATGATCACATGCAATATCAATAACCACTTTCATAATGATGGAATGCATAATGCTAGACTATCATAACCACATAGCCAAGGCCTCGTGCCAAGACTACAAATAAGATTTTTCCAAGGCCTTGTGCCAAGACACTAGTTTGTCTCATGAGACCTACCGATGCATCGAGGAGCTATAGCGGGCTCCACCCGTCACTTATTAAGTCCAATGGATTCCTCATATGAATAGGTTTAAGCATAAAATAAACATTCGTATTAAAACTAGCATACGAAATGTCAATACTTTAACCACAAACCATGAATGGTATAAAAATAGAACATCCACAGTCAAATATAACTCATTTGATACAATATGGAAGATTGTATTGTATCACATTAACCTCAATCATGAATAATGAAGGTTGTTGACATAGATGAAAATAATCATCAAAACTATTTGAGAGAAATATCCCCCTTTTCTTGAAAACATTTAAAAGTCACACTATTTGTCAAGAAGCCATTTAAAAATAGATTTTTGAATCAAAGTGTCCCATACCACTTTGAAACTTTTAAAAGGAGTTTTGATTTTAAAACTTTAATGTCCATATAAATAAATCCTTACAACCATTTTTAAAACATGGACATTAATGAGCAAGATTTAGAAGAATAAGTCTTTAAAACATTTAAAAATGGTATTTTAGTTAGAGATTCTAACCAAAAGAGACACTTGAATAAAAATAATTGAGGTAATCAAAACTTTGTAATATCATGAGAATAAAGGGATTCATGATATACTATGTCAAAGTACATTATATACACCACATAAAAGTGATTTGGTGTATATCAACAAAGAAGTCTCAATGGAATGTAAATTGAGATGAAATCTCTCATAAAGGTCGTATCCTTAGGTTAAGGATAAATCAACGACATAATTATGTGTGACAAATATAAATACACTAAATATGATTGGATATTCAGTGTAAAAAAATCAAAGGATATTCACACATATTCTTGTAAAAACAACACCAACGAATTGGATGTTTAACTCAACAAATGGTGAATGAGTTAAAATTACTCTTATCAAATTCATATCAATGACTTGAGAATTACCAATGAGTGATTATGTGTATCAAACTTATATCCACAGGAAGGGGAGTGGAAATTATGACATAATCAATTGAATAGTGATTCCACACATAATCATGGAGTAATATAATCAATGAAATATGCGTAAAGCCAAATGAGTGGGAATTGAAATCTCAAATTCCCTTATTGATTAGGTAACTTAAGAAACAAACACCCATGAAAGAAATATCATACCATGATGATGTAAATACCCAAAAAATAAAGTATATTACACAAAGAATACAATCATGGGTAGTACACATACACCACATGCAATAATTAAGTGGTGATCAATGGAATTCTCACGGAATTAAAAGTGAGACAAGAAACCCCTTACCACGTTAATCAACTGAGTCGCATGGCCAAAAGTTAATAACCACCAAATTATTTACAGAATAAAATGAATATAATGTGAATCATGATAATATATATCAAATGGAAGTACACAATACACCACTTTCAATAATTTATTAGCGAACAATGGAAATCTCACGGAATTGAAAGTGAGATAAGAGAATCCCTTACATTGTACTTTTTCCTTGGTCGATCGTAGGTTTACCTCCTGTATAATGGTGAAATAATTGTTATTGAATAATAAAAGAATCATTTACTTTAATATGATATCATATATGATCTTTTATCATTGATTTGTTAATAATATTTTAGAATTATCGTCATTTCGGGTGTTAACGGGTTCATTTTACTTTATATTCTTTGTTATGTGAGACATATTCGTTATTAATGGGATGTATATTATTCATATCCAGAATGGTATCAAGTTCTTAAACATCATTTTTAAATCATCAAATGATAATTATACTTGAATGGATACGATGGAGAATGAATCTCATCGCGTTCGTGGAGACGGTAGTCCGTACGTACGCACGAACGCTACTTCCATTTAATTTTTATTTTAAAAGAATCGAATCCAAATTATACATAGGTATATTACTATTCCAGTATAATATAATATTTTATATATGTTACTTAAGTTCATTTACACCATCCTTTATACGTTCCATGTGTGGTATGAACGAGTCATATCATTTTAAGGGGGCGGTAGTCCGCACTTCCTCAAATGAAATTATTGTATGTATATACAACATGAAACGAATAATGGTATGAAATAAAATGGAATTACAGAAGCTTATATATAAAATATATATCATTAATATCATATTTAATTACAGTGCCATCCTAATGGCCACGATGAGAGGCGGTAAGATGTATTTGAACAATCATCGTTTCGTGAGGCGTTAGTTTGCCATCCACAGAAACATTATGTTCATCATCCATTAGATGGAGTTGTGTGAATGTGTAGTTTTAATCCTTATTATAACAACATCCTAGTATATTTAGGATACTGTTGTTGTTACAAAAGAAGGGAAATAAAAAGATTTTGGGGGTTGGAGAAGCAAAATAAATGAAAATACTTTAAGAGAAATTGTTACCTTTAATTTAGGTAACTCACTTTGGTTGGAACCAAAGGACTTCTTGAAATGATTTCTGCCTAAGGGGAAGCTTCAAGGAGGAGGAGAGGGATTTGGGGAGTTTAGTTGGGCAGAGTTTGGACGAGCCAAGTGGCTTGAGAGGTGTGAGGAATGAGTAGAAGTGGTCTCCTTTTATAAGGGAGAGGAGGGGCTCTTTAGGAAAGAGTGAAAGTATTACTTTATAATATAATTATATTCGGTTTATAATGGTCCAAAAATCATTGAGGTCGAAGATAATATGACTTATATTCTAAATAACATCAACCAATAAGAATTGGACAGGTTTTAGATAATATTTTAATCATTATAATCTTATTTATTTAAATGATTTATTAATGAGGTAAACATTGCATCATTATTGTGTCATTAATAATTTAAATTATTTGATGTCTAAAAATTATAAATAAAATATCATTATGTAGGAAATATTTTTAGCTTTCTAATTAATATTTATAATCGAAAATCCAACATGTATAACCCTATGTAAAAATTGTTCTTCTAAAAGATGTAAGCTTATGCCATTTTTATTTTTATTTTAACTTTATTAATATAAAGTGTCATTATCACTTACAAGTGGATCAATGGGGTCCCAAAATTGACCCAAAGATGCCCATGGTCGACCATGTATCAACCAATAGGGTTAAGACACGTTTTAGGGTAATTTAGTATTATTATAATATTATTTTTTAACCCTTATTTACCGGATTTACCCTTAACCATGGTAAATAAAATATTTACCGCAGTAATTATTCAAAATGTCTAAAAATAAAAGTTACCTATTTACACAATTTGAACATCCTGATTCCAAATATGGAATCCATTTTTCTAAATTCAAAACACAGAAGTGGCAGAAATTAATTTAAAATTAATTCCCGCTGTCAAAACAAAAAGCGTGTTTTTAAGAGATAATAACTATCAAAAGATTGACACTTGTTTATGTTCGGTTTAATTGTAAAATTATGTCCAATGACCAAAATTATATTAAATGGTAAAAATATATTCTAAATATACTTTAAAACCACTCAAATTAATAATTTATCACTATTAATTATTTTTATTAAAAAAGTTGTTTTTAATTAAAATTTAGTAATTTTTACTATTCATCAAAATATGAAAGTTATCCGAAAAGTACCAAAATTTCACCTTAGGCTAAATTTGATATTCCGAATCCAAAAATGAAGTCCATTTTGAAATATAAAATATATATAATTTCAAAAAATTAAGTCTTACTATTCATAACGGCTAGTTTGATCGGTTGTGGTGTGTGTTAAAACTCGAAGTTGCGTACAACACACGCTACTGTTTTATTCAAAGGAAAGCGTACCGTGGAAGCTTGGGATGTTTTATTTTAAATTTTTTTGATGTCCCCATGTAGTCAAAAAGTTTAAAATATTTTATTTAAAAAGGGTTCACTATTAAAAGTTGGTAAAACTATAATACTGAAGATGAATTTGTTCTTACATTATGTCTAAGAAACTCATAATATGGATTCTAAAATTATAAGGATTATATAAAGTTTAAAATTTAGTTAATACTATTCATAACCTTTTTTGAACGGCTTGTTTGGTAAGTCATGGTGCGCTTGAACTCAGTGTTGCGTGTAGTGCAAGTTATTGAATTATTTTGAAGAAATAACACACTATGAATTCTTGGGGTGTTACATTCTCCCCTCCTTCAATAAATTGCGTCCTCGCAATTTGAAATTGTTCTTCGAAAATAAAAGTTTGAAAATAGAAAATATATTTGTGGGAAAACCCACATCAAAAATTGGTTTACTAAAATTTAGTCTTAATATGAGGAAAAGAGAAATGAAAGGGTCACCACCAAATTATGATCTCGATTAGGAGAACATTGGTGGCAATTAGAGACATATAATTGGAGGAAAAACGTAAATATTTATAGGTAGTGGTTGAGGTCATCAATCACAAACAAGTATAAAATTGAGGTCCTTAAACTCATCAATCTATGATGATTTGAAGTACCATCGGTTCGACAAAATATAGGGTATTGGGATCACACATTTTTGACATTTCAAAATATCTTAGTTGAAATCCCACATCGAAAAATGAATTAATGAGGCCTCTATTTAAAATAAAGAGTGGAAAGTATGAAGATTACCGAAAATAACACATACTAGGGTTCCATGTAGGAAAATATGGATATGGAGGAGAAATCTAACCATCAATTATCTGATGGAGAGTGGTAGAGAACATGGCTATGAAAAGGCCAACAATCCCAAAGCCATAAATTAGTGATGATTTAAGGTACCATCTAGGACAACATTTTTTTTAAAGTTACATTACATAAGGAAGAGGAATTCATTTATGATATTGACTAAGAACATTATGAGATATACTTAAATTTTAAGTAGATTTTCATTCTTTAATAAATTTCCACCACTAACTCAATTTTTTTTTTAAACGATGAGTATTCAAGAAGACTTGGTCACACTGGGAGAGCTAGAATAAACTTCTATAGAATCACATGATCCATGCAGGATAAACCATATATTTACATTGTCTTTGAAGATTAATCAAAACCAAAATGGTTAGTGAATGATCTAATGATCCCCCAAAAGGATATTCATTGAGATAAATATGTACTAATCTTAATTTCTAAAATTAAACCAACAATACCCCAAAGTTAAATAGATACCATTCAATAACCAATTGTCCTTAAAATCCTTTAATATAATCCAAACTAATATTGAAACCCAAAACATAGAAGAATTTGATTATGTAGTCTCCCATGTTACATTGTATCTCCAAATTACATCAAATACTCTTAAAGTCACATACTTAAATGTAATCAACATCATCACATATTCTCTGTTATAGGTTAATCATTTCCATAAATAACCCAAATCACTATAAATCAACAATAAAAATGTAGATAAAAATCCACCATTACTCTACAAATGAAACCTCATTGTATTCTATTTTCCTTGGGCATATAGTGTTCCTAACAAAATGAACATCTTCCAAAAAAACATTTATCACTTAATCACCAACTCATTTTCCTATACCAAGGGTATTCATTTGATAAGACATAAGAACCCAAATCATATTATTATTGATCAATAAAATCATTTAACAAAAAAATAGTCATACTAACCAGGGACTTCACGTAGTCCAGTGGTAGGCGATAAATCCCAATCGCACTTTGGTTGTGGGTTCGATTCCCACAGCTTTGTCCGACGCGACGGGTTGTCACACGGTCTACGTGTTGTCCTTTTTCAAAAACTATATTCTATAATATTACCAAAATGAGATAAATTTTTCAAAATAACATAATTTAACCACAAATGTTATATCATACTTTGCATTTTCATCCTAAATTATAATAACTTATCATTTTCTCAAACCCCAATGATCATATAAAACCAAATGGTTATTTATACCTATATCCACAAGAGAAGAGACAATTATTCCTCAAATATCATTCTCACATGGAAAACTGAGGGGTTACAAATACAAAAGAAAATTATTCCAAAGTAAACCCATCAATAAAGAGCACTAACACTTTTAAACATTTCACCATCCATTTATTTCCACATAGGTTCTTCATCATATGTTCCTCGGGTTCCCACATTGCCTCTTCCATCTTATGATTTATCCATAGATCTTTTACCAGACGAGTCATCCGGTTTCTCAACACTTGATCTTTGGTATGAAGAATTCTGATAGGCTCTCCACAATAATATAGATCTGGTTCCAGTTATAATTTTTCATAGGTGAGTACATGCGTTGGGTCAGGCATGTATTTTGTCAACATGAACTCTGGAGAGACTAGGCAGATTTTCCTTTTGGTAGAATGCGTTCATGTGTCACAATGGTACCTCAGGAATTTTTCCAAATCATCTACTTCCTTTACCCAAAAACTCCTCATCCATTTTGGATTATATCGATGGAAGCATCGATGCATCATAAAAAAATAGGTATTTCTTATATATAATTTGGAGACATCGTCTTTAACATGTTTTTTTAGGAAAATTCTCACTGATTCATCTTCAAATATTTTAAAATAAGGTTTTGGTAAATTAGTTTTCATATATCCCAAAAGACATAAATATATAATTTGATACATATAGGCTGCTCGAAGGTCTCCCTCTTCTGCGGCATCTAGAAAATCATTTAGTGCATCGTAATTTTGAGATAAAGTGAATAATTTGAAAAGACCCTGATGGTACTTCCCACGCTTAGCGTGGTAAGAAAGTTGAGAGCGCAACATTATCCCACAGTCGGTACTTGATCCTTGAAAGAATCGTGCAATGCTAGAGGTATTGGATGTCTCATAAAGTTGTTTGCATGTAACTTGGACATTTGAAAAAGTTTCAACATCGTCTGCGCATGACTTCTGGATAATAATTGTAAGTAGTTCTTCAGGAAGAGAGAGAAGAGTTGTTCGTGATCTTGCTCCCTCCATGTTTCAACTAACAAAATAAAATACAATTAGGTTTTTTGAATACTTATCTAATAGGAAAAAAAAGACATAATAGGATATTCTTGTAATTGAACAATATATCCTAACTTGGGGTACCCTATGTTAAAATCTACATTATCCGCTATCTATTTGCCGACATATATTCTTAGGGGCATTTTTTGTATTCCCTTAACAATGGTTTATACTAATCTTGTGAATTTACCAAAGCATATCCCCCGGGAGTATCGTAACCAAGAGTGCAGCAAGGCCCGTTGTCGTGTACCAGTTCCCGTTCGAGTCTAGCTCAAAGCGGTGTTTTCGGGTTTTACCCCTAGGTACATCTGTGCCAGAGACACCTCTACCTGCTCGTATCCAGACAGGGATGTATTGCTTGGAAAACTCACAAAATCATTACAATACCAAAATTCTAGGAAGTTCTTCTATACTAATCCTCAAAGTTCATCTTAGGTCTATGTGCTCTAATCAGAGTTTATCTAAATCTAGCTTCCAAGGTTTGTACTAAACTTCCTCTGATACCAACTGTAACGCCCCGACCCCAGCTACCCAGAGTCGGTGCATTAATTACATAACATTGGCATGATCATGAGAAAGATCAAGTCTCGAAAGACCGATTAGTTTAGTAGCCTTGGAATAACTAGATACATCCATAAATTTTTACATTATATCATAAAAAAAACATCTTGTCTTCATATCCCCTTATACTATCCCTGCAGGTCATTCATAAATTACTTCTTCATAATCCTGGAAAAAATAAAACATTGAAAGGGGTGAGCTCGGATGCTCAGTAAGGATAACATTATAGCAGAAGCTTTCATAAATAAGCATAAACACTTAAGGCAATTTATAACTAAAACAAAAGCCTTTTAAACTTGAACTTCAGCATAAAATGGCAAAGGTAAAATGAAATAATGCCATTTACTTACTCACATGGATATTCTACTAGTCGAATGATCACATGCAATATCAATAACCACTTTCATAATGATGGAATGCATAATGCCAGACTATCATAACCACATAGCCAAGGCCTCGTGCCAAGACTACAAATAAGATTTTGCCAAGGCCTTGTGCCAAGACACTAGTTTGTCTCATGAGACCTACCGATGCATCGAGGAGCTATAGCGGGCTCCACCCGTCACTTATTAAGTCCAATGCATTCCTCATATGAATAGGTTTAAGCATAAAATAAACATTCGTATTAAAACTAGCATACGAAATGTCAATACTTTAACCACAAACCATGAATGGTATAAAAATAGAACATCCACAGTCAAATATAACTCATTTGATACAATATGGAAGATTGTATTGTATCACATTAACCTCAATCATGAATAATGAAGGTTGTTGACATAGATGAAAATAATCATCAAAACTATTTGAGAGAAATATCCCCCTTTT
Source organism: Viscum album (assembly GCA_963277665.1). Taxonomy (NCBI): domain Eukaryota; kingdom Viridiplantae; phylum Streptophyta; class Magnoliopsida; order Santalales; family Viscaceae; genus Viscum; species Viscum album. The sequence goes on from OY728164.1 coordinate 1,262,708,286, forward strand.
CTTGAAAACATTTAAAAGTCACACTATTTGTCAAGAAGCCATTTAAAAATAGATTTTTGAATCAAAGTGTCCCATACCACTTTGAAACTTTTAAAAGGAGTTTTGATTTTAAAACTTTAATGTCCATATAAATAAATCCTTACAACCATTTTTAAAACATGGACATTAATGAGCAAGATTTAGAAGAATAAGTCTTTAAAACATTTAAAAATGGTATTTTAGTTAGAGATTCTAACCAAAAGAGACACTTGAATAAAAATAATTGAGGTAATCAAAACTTTGTAATATCATGAGAATAAAGGGATTCATGATATACTATGTCAAAGTACATTATATACACCACATAAAAGTGATTTGGTGTATATCAACAAAGAAGTCTCAATGGAATGTAAATTGAGATGAAATCTCTCATAAAGGCCGTATCCTTAGGTTAAGGATAAATCAACGACATAATTATGTGTGACAAATATAAATACACTAAATATGATTGGATATTCAGTGTAAAAAAATCAAAGGATATTCACACATATTCTTGTAAAAACAACACCAACGAATTGGATGTTTAACTCAACAAATGGTGAATGAGTTAAAATTACTCTTATCAAATTCATATCAATGACTTGAGAATTACCAATGAGTGATTATGTGTATCAAACTTATATCCACAGGAAGGGGAGTGGAAATTATGACATAATCAATTGAATAGTGATTCCACACATAATCATGGAGTAATATAATCAATGAAATATGCGTAAAGCCAAATGAGTGGGAATTGAAATCTCAAATTCCCTTATTGATTAGGTAACTTAAGAAACAAACACCCATGAAAGAAATATCATACCATGATGATGTAAATACCCAAAAAATAAATTATATTACACAAAGAATACAATCATGGGTAGTACACATACACCACATGCAATAATTAAGTGGTGATCAATGGAATTCTCACGGAATTAAAAGTGAGACAAGAAACCCCTTACCACGTTAATCAACTGAGTCGCATGGCCAAAAGTTAATAACCACCAAATTATTTACAGAATAAAATGAATTTAAAGTGAATCATGATAATATATATCAAATGGAAGTACACAATACACCACTTTCAATAATTTATTAGCGAACAATGGAAATCTCACGGAATTGAAAGTGAGATAAGAGAATCCCTTACATTGTACTTTTTCCTTGGTCGATGGTAGGTTTACCTCCTGTATAATGGTGAAATAATTGTTATTGAATAATAAAAGAATCATTTACTTTAATATGATATCATATATGATCTTTTATCATTGATTTGTTAATAATATTTTAGAATTATCGTCATTTCGGGTGTTAACGGGTTCATTTTACTTTATATTCTTTGTTATGTGAGACATATTCGTTATTAATGGGATGTATATTATTCATATCCAGAATGGTATCAAGTTCTTAAACATCATTTTTAAATCATCAAATGATAATTATACTTGAATGGATACGATGGAGAATGAATCTCATCGCGTTCGTGGAGACGGTAGTCCGTACGTACGCACGAACGCTACTTCCATTTAATTTTTATTTTAAAAGAATCGAATCCAAATTATACATAGGTATATTACTATTCCAGTATAATATAATATTTTATATATGTTACTTAAGTTCATTTACACCATCCTTTATACGTTCCATGTGTGGTATGAACGAGTCATATCATTTTAAGGGGGCGGTAGTCCGCACTTCCTCAAATGAAATTATTGTATGTATATACAACATGAAACGAATAATGGTATGAAATAAAATGGAATTACAGAAGCTTATATATAAAATATATATCATTAATATCATATTTAATTACAGTGCCATCCTAATGGCCACCATGAGAGGCGGTAAGATGTATTTGAACAATCATCGTTTCGTGAGGCGTTAGTTTGCCATCCACAGAAACATTATGTTCATCATCCATTAGATGGAGTTGTGTGAATGTGTAGTTTTAATCCTTCTTATAACAACATCCTAGTATATTGAGGATACTGTTTTTGTTACAAAAGAAGGGAAATAAAAAGATTTTGGGGGTTGGAGAAGCAAAATAAATGAAAATACTTTAAGAGAAATTGTTACCTTTAATTTAGGTAACTCACTTTGGTTGGAACCAAAGGACTTCTTGAAATGATTTCTGCCTAAGGGGAAGCTTCAAGGAGGAGGAGAGGGATTTGGGGAGCTTAGTTGGGCAGAGTTTGGACGATCCAAGTGGCTTGAGAGGTGTGAGGAATGAGTAGAAGTGGTCTCCTTTTATAAGGGAGAGGAGGGGCTCTTTAGGAAAGAGTGAAAGTATTACTTTATAATATAATTATATTCGGTTTATAATGGTCCAAAAATCATTGAGGTCGAAGATAAGATGACTCATATTCTAAATAAAATCAACCAATAAGAATTGGACAGGTTTTAGATAATATTTTAATCATTATAATCTTATTTATTTAAATGATTTATTAATGAGGTAAACATTGCATCATTATTGTGTCATTAATAATTTAAATTATTTGATGTCTAAAAATTATAAATAAAATATCATTACGTAGGAAATCTTTTTAGATTTCTAATTAATATTTATAATCGAAAATCCAAAATGTATAACCCTATGTAAAAATTGTTCTTCTAAAAGATGTAAGCTTATGCCATTTTTATTTTTATTTTAACTTTATTAATATAAAGGGTCATTATCACTTACAAGTGGATCAATGGGGTCCCAAAATTGACCCAAAGATGCCCATGGTCGACCATGTATCAACCAATAGGGTTAATACACGTTTTAGGGTAATTTAGTATTATTATAATATTATTTTTTAACCCTTATTTACCGGATTTACCCTTAACCATGATAAATAAAATATTTACCGCAGTAATTATTCAAAATGTCTAAAAATAAAAGTTACCTATTTACACAATTTGAACATCCTGATTCCAAATATGGAATCCATTTTTCTAAATTCAAAACACAGAAGTGGCAGAAATTAATTTAAAATTAATTCCCGCTGTCAAAACAAAAAGCGTGTTTTTAAGAGATAATAACTATCAAAAGATTGACACTTGTTTATGTTCGGTTTAATTGTAAAATTATGTCCAATGACCAAAATTATATTAAATGGTAAAAATATATTCTAAATATACTTTAAAACCACTCAAATTCATAATTTATCACTATTAATTATTTTGATTAAAAAATTTGTTTTTAATTAAAATTTAGTGATTTTTACTATTCATCAAAATATGAAAGTTATCCGAAAAGTACCAAAATTTCACCTTAGGCTAAATTTGATATTCCGAATCCAAAAATGAAGTCCATTTTGAAATATAAAATATATATAATTTCAAAAAATTAAGTATTACTATTCATAACGGCTAGTTTGATCGGTTGTGGTGTGTGTTAAAACTCGAAGTTGCGTACAACACACGCTACTGTTTTATTCAAAGGAAAGCGTACCGTGGAAGCTTGGGATATTTTATTTTAAATTTTTTTGATGTCCCCATGTAGTCAAAAAGTTTAAAATATTTTATTTAAAAAGGGTTCACTATTAAAAGTTGGTAAAACTATAATACTGAAGATGAATTTGTTCTTACATTATGTCTAAGAAACTCATAATATGGATTCTAAAATTATAAGGATTATATAAAGTTTAAAATTTAGTTAATACTATTCATAACCTTTTTTGAACGGCTTGTTTGGTAAGTCATGGTGCGCTTGAACTCGGTGTTGCGTGTAGTGCAAGTTATTGAATTATTTTGAAGAAATAACACACTATGAATTCTTGGGGTGTTACAGGGGTTGCGAGTGGCACAGTATGGGGTCGGGGTCGTTGGGGGTCGCTGGGAGTTGGGGTCGCCGGGGTTCAGGTTGCCGGGAGTAGCCAGGGGTCACCGGTGCTCGCAAGGGCTCACCGGGAGTCGAGGTCGCAGGGGTCACTAGGGGTTTGGGTCGCCGAGGGTGGGGTCGTCGGGGGTGGGGTCGTGGGGGTCGGGGATGGTCGTCGGGGTTGGGGTCACGGGTTTAGGGAGGGGTCTTCGGGGGTGGGGTTGTCGGGGTCGGGGTCACGGGGTCAGGGGGCGGGGTCGGGGAGGGTAATTGGGGGGTCGGGAGGGTAAAATGGGTAAAATTAGGTATTCTGTGTAGCGGCGGCCATTTGGCGGTCGCTGTTGATAGCATTAGCAGCCGCCAAATGGAGGTCGCTATAGGTCTCCTGCCTCCAAGAGTAAAAATTCTAGTAGTGATGGATGATCATGAGATAGACCAAGACCTTTGTATATGAACAGTTTCCTTTAATTTCATTATCTAAATCAATTTTTTTGGCATGTGAGCCTTCTTCTCATTAATAAGTAGGGTCTACGTGCCCATGGTTTATTTTGTATAAAACCCCATTTTACCCCTCACCTACATGTGAGATAAAATCATATGTCATGGATGGAGCTCCCAAGATAGTGGAGGTAGCTCAATTTAGGATCCAAGGTGAAACAAATCCAAAGAGATATAAAGGTGGACAGGTAGAAAGCTGTAAACACAAACCTAAAAGGATCAAGGTGTTTCTACCCTATGTATTGGGTTAGTTTACCAAATGATAAATAAACTAAATAATAGAACAATATCATTATCATACAATTTATTTTATTTCATTCAGTTTCATGGTTTATTTTTTTTGGGTGTGTTGTCACGATCACACAATTAATGAATTAGAAAATCATGGAAGATGGAACTAAAATATGACTAGCTTATGAATAAAATATTATCTTATACATGGTTAATCACTTAAGCATATCCCAATTAATATTAACAAGCATGTGATCAATGATAATAAAATGTAAATTTACGTATAAGGACAAAATACCTCAATGAAAAATATCAAGTCGGTATAGCCTTCCATAATCTTGGTTATAATCGAACCATAGTTCAAACTGCTTGAAACCCCTAGTTTGGGTGATTTCAATTATTGGGGAATTCAAATTCAAGGTTTTTTGTTGACCTGACTTGTTTTACATCAAGTTTTTACTGCCACAGTAGGACTTAGTTTGTCCAGGAGGCAAATGTTGAGGAAATCCAAAATAAAATGATTTGAGGATTGGGGAGTCCACTCGGCGGATCATGGAGTTGTGAGTTAATGCAGTTGGAATTTGGAATGCCTACCAAAAACCCTTCAGTTTTATAAAAATAAATTTATAAACCTTTGATTGTCATAATTTGTAGAAAGGGAAAGAAAATTGACTTTAAATTTATCATTATGAACTATAATCTAGAAGGAAAACCTTCTCACCGGTACCCATTTCCAAGAGTGGCAGAGGAATTTATGCGACATTCTTCGCCATGAGAGGAAATTGTATGTGCTGGAAGAGCCTGTTCCAGTTGCACCTAGAAAAGAGGCTAGGGATGAGGAACTATATCTGTATATGAAACATTTGGATGATGCCACATATTTCCAATGTTTCATGCTATCGGCCATGTCTAATGACCTCTTGAAGCAACATGAAAACATTGAAGTATATAGCGCGATGTCTCATCCTAAGCATCTCTAACAAGAGAAGGAAAGACAGGAGAGATATAAGATCTATAATGCTTTTTTACAACTATGCTTGGAGAGTCTGTGCCAGCTGGGCCTCATGTAGTTAAGCTTATTGGTTATATTGATCTCTTGGACATCTTAGGGATTAAGTTCCTAGATGAGTTACTTACAGATATCATCCTATCATCACTGCCCAAGACCTTCTCTAGTTTTATTGTCCACTATAACATGAGAAACAATGAGAAGATTCTATTATAACTTCTTGACCATAATTCTCCAAATAGATAAGGACATGGGGTGTGACAAACCCTAAATCCTTATGGTGAATAAGAAAAGGAAGGACAAGAAAAAGGTCCCAAGGAATTATAAATAGTCTAAATCCCCCTAGAATTATCCCTTAAAGAAGGGTAAGATCTAGAGGAAGGGAAAACAACCGTAGGCGGTATGTTTTTCATGTGGAAAGTTAGGCCACTAGAATAAGAATTGCAACCAGAAGCATGAGGATGCTAAAGGTGCATTCATTATCAAGTGAAATCATTCCATTTCTACACATTGGGTATTCGATATAGCTTGTGGGTCTCACATCTGTATTCAAATACAAGAACCAAGTAGATTTAGAAATATTTCTAGAGAAGAGGTGGATCTTTGAGATGCCAATGGCGTGAGGGTAGCTGGATTGGCCATTGGCGATAACCACTTCTCATTTTCAACTGGGATGATTTTGGTTTTACATAACTTTTATTATGGGACTAGTGTTACCAAAAACAAAATTTCTATATCATGTTTGGATATGGATGGATTTATTTTCAATTTTGGAAATATTGGTAGATTCTTTTATAAGAGAAATGTATGTTATGGTATGGCGCATTTAAATAATGGTTTATATGTATTAAATTATAAAACCAAGTGGTGGAAATCGATAACAAAATGAACTCACATGAATCATACATCACCCAGTTGTGGCATCACCGTCTCGGTCATGTAAATGAGAAGCGATTGACAAAGCTCTACCAAGATGCCTTTTTAGACTCTACTGAGCTAAAACCACTTGATAGATGTCATGCTTGTTTACAAGGTAAAATGACCAAGCTGCCTTTCGGTGGACATGGTGATAAGGCCATAGAGCTTCTAGGATTGGTGCAAAAAGATGTATGTGGACCATTTCTAGTAGAATCTAGGGTGGATATTCTTACTTCAATACTTTTAATGATTATTTGAGTTGATATGTCTATGTCTACTTAATGAGGGTTAATTCGGAATTTGTTGGAAAATTTAAGGAATTCAAGAATGAAGTAGAAAATTAGCTTGGTAAGAAGATAAATAAGCTTTTATTGTATTGAGGTGGAGAATATCTGAACCAAGAGTTTATCGATCCTCTACGGGAGTCTGGAATTCTATGTCATCTCACTTTTCCTTATACACCAAATTGGAAGGGTGTTAGTGAATGGAGGAACCACACCTTGTTGCAAATGGTGAGGTTGATGATGAGTCATGCGGATCTTCCATTATCTTTTTGGGGATATGTATTACAGACTGTAGCATACACATTAAACCGAGTACCAACTAAGGCGGAAAATGGAATTCCCTCTGAGTTATGAAATGGAAAGAAACCCATTTTGTCGCACACACGTGTATGGGGATGCGAGGAATTGGTCAAGGCCTTCTCTGGAAACAAACTAGCACACAAGGCACGAAGTGTATCTTTATAGGATATCCTAAAGAAATTAAAGGATATTACCTATATAACCCTTCATACAAGAAAGTGATTGTCGCCAGACTAGCGGTCTTTCTTGAGAGAGATCACATCCTCAAAAAGGATAGTAGGGGAAAGATTGAATTCGAAGAAGTTGATACTCAAGATACATAGAAGTTGGTACAGGAACATGTTCCACAGGCCCCCATGGAAGAGTTTCTAGAAACACAAGTACTGCATAGGATCTCAAGAGAGGTAAGGGAACTAGAGATATTTGGTTTCCTAGTCACTGAGAATGGTTAATCATTATTTTTTGACATTGATGAATCTCTATCTTACAAGGAAGCGGTAGAAAGCTCAGAATATACAAGATGGATAAAAGCTATGAATTCTGAGATGGATTCCATGTATTAGAACCATGTCTTGGTTCTAGTCGATGATCCAGTTGATGTAAACCTTGTTGGAGGAAAATGGGTATTCATAAAAAAACTGAACATGGAAGGTTAAGTTAGAACCTATAAAGCAAGGCTAGCAGCTAAAGGATTCAGACAGCGTCAAGGAATTGACTGTGACGACTCCTTCTCAGGAGTTTCCATGTTTAAATCCATAAGAATCATACTTGACATAACATCTTACCATGACAATGGTATTTGGCCAATGGATATTAAAACAGCATTCCTCAACAGGAACTTTTCAGAAGACGTTTATATGACACAACCAGAAGGGTTTGTGATACTAGGTGAAACCAAATGGGATTTCAAGTTACAGAAATACATTTATGGATTAAATTAATCTTCCATGTCATGGAACATTCGATTTGATGAAACCATAAAAAATTTTTGTTTCATTAAAAAGGAAGATGATCTATGCATTTATAAGCAATTTTATGGGAATGTGATTGTTATCTTAGTAGTATATATTGATGACTTATTTCTTTTGGAAATGACGTACCAGTCCTACAGTCAGTTAAGGACTGGTTAAACAAATGTTTCTCTATGAAGGACTTGGGTGAAGCAACCTATATTCTATGGATCAAGATCATTCATGATAGATCCAAGAGGCTGCTTGGACTATGTCAGGGTACATATATTGACCAGATACTAAAGAGATTTTGTAAGGAACAATCCAAGAGGGGATTGGTTCTAGTGTCACATGGCCTAAATCTTTCTATGAAAATGTGTCCTCAGACACAAAAAGAGAAAGATAGAATGAGTAAGATTCCATACGCTTCGGCTATAGGATCCATCATGTATGCCATGTTATGTACCAAGCTTGATGTTGCCTATTCACTGAGCATGGTTGGAAGATATCAAGCAGATCTTGGAGAATAGCATTGGACTGCTATAAAGACTATCCTTAAGTATATGATAGAAACTAAGGATATTATCATGGTGCATTGAGGAGATGAGGAGCTTGTCATAAGAGGGTATGCAGCTGATATTTTTTAGATAGATCAAAATGATCTGAAGTCACAATCTGGATAAGTTTTTTCTTATTGAGGGAGTTGTGAGTTAGAAGAGTTCAAAGAAACCAGTTGTCACCAATTCTACAGCGGAGTCCGAATATATATCGGCTTCTGATGCATCCATAGAAGTCATCTAGATTCAAAACATTATCCAGGATCATGATGTGGTGCCTATCAGTAAATATCCTATCACATTATATTCTGATAATACTATAATGGTGTCTCTTTCAAAAGAACCAAGGTCGCATCAATGTAAAAAGAACATACACCAGAATTATCACCTATTCAAGGATTTCTATAAAAGGGGTGAATTTTTAGTGAAAAAAGTGTCCATGAAAGAAAACATGAAAGACCCCAAGACTAAAGGCTTATCTTAGCCGAAGTATGAATATCGTGTGAGTGATAAAAGGTTAAAATTTGTTAGCAGTTGGCTCTAGTCCAAGTGGGAGTATATTGGAGTTGGTGGCCTAGAACAAACTACTTTGTACTTTATTCATTAATAAATACCTTATCACATCTTGATTGTTCTTCGGTGTGACAATGGATGTGATAGTATCCTAAGGATAGTTTTTCTATTAAAGGTTCATAGCGGATCCCTACTATGATGAGAACCCTGAAGTGCCATAACACTATTCTTGAATATATGTTCTATAACCAGATGATGTTATTTGAGGGACACAAATAATACCGGCCATTAGGGGCAAGGACTCATAAAACATTGGGGCACCTTCTCATAGTGTGCGCACTTGGTAATATTTAGAATGATATTATGATAACAAGACCCACCAGTAAGAAATCCACTTTTCATAGTGTCATTGGATGTTCCTATCTGCGGACATGTGTATTAGTCCATAGAAATTAAGATTATTATTAATTGGTATTACAACTCGTGCACTTAGATTTATTGAAACAAAACTGTTAAGAAATGATTTTCGTAGTGAAGTAGGATACGTTTGGTGCATCACAAGTGATACTGCATTAATAGATATTGCGAGAATGGAATTGTCCCTTCTATTCCATAACAGAAGTATATATCTAAGGAATTTTGATGAAATTGATATATCCTAAATAAATTCATGGCCATGGTGAGTAATGGTAAAGTTCAATTGCATAAATTCAAATAATGAATAATCGAGCACATGGGTTGATGGCACTAGCTTGCAATCTGTTTCATTCATGATATCTGGACAAAGGGAATACATTACACAGTAAGCATTCGTTGGAGGTCACATGTCATTGTGGCATTAACTTTTTCTATATGGGTGCCTTGTCGTGTTACTAGACGTTATCCTTGGAATTTATCCAGGATCTACATAATTCCACTAAGAAACAGGCCTAGAGGGTCACACAATAAGTGTGTCTAAGTAACTCAATTAAATATTAATTTAACAAGCTGAATAAATGTTATTCTCGATTGTGATTTAATAATTATTCAATAATTCCTAAATTTCATTTATTTTGACACTAGTTATTTGAGAGAATATATTGTGGGAAAAATAATATATTTATTAGGGAGTAATGTAGTATTATTTATTTTAAAAATAAATAGCCATTATTCAAGGTCTAATAAATGTGATGGAGGAATTAAAAAAAATGGAAAAAACAAAAGTACACGCCGTGTATATTAAATATACACACCATGTATATTAAATATACACGTCATGTATTTGTTTCTGGGAATTTATAAGAAATAATATTATTTATATAATTAAATAATGTTAGGTGTAATTATTAAGGTTCATGTCATGTAATGATAATAGTCAACTGTTATTATCAGACATGGGGTATTATTAAGAATTAAATAAAATGAATAAATGATTTTGGGTAATTAATTTATCTTACTGTTCTTTGTAATTAAAAATACCAGTTATGTATTTCTCATTAGCCTAGCCTTTTTTTGGATGTTCACAATGGATCTAGATAATGTTCTCAAGACAAGAGAGAATCCTTTTCTTCTAATAACGCTCTCTAACTATGAGAGAGAGATCCTCCTCCACCGGATCAAGGCGATCGAAGTCAGTTATCGCAAGAAAAGGGTCTTCCATGCTAGCACCCGTAGATCCATTCGTTGATGTCCAGAGATACACAGAGCACGTGTGGATCACCACTAGAGGAATCTTACACTTGGATTCTATGATGAAATGACGAATCACCTCAGATCGTGACCGGAAACATCAACGAAGAAAGAATTCCATCAAGGTAATTCTTGTAAATTAATTTAATTAATTATAACCAACATATGATGATCTTATCTATGGTTTTAGGACTCCCCAATTTTCTTTTTCATTCTTCGTTCTATTCTGAAGATACGACATTTTATTATCATGAAGGATCTCATATTGATCGTCGTTAACGCTAAAATTAATGTTGGTTCCACCCACCAACGCACTTCCACTGCACCCCGAACCTACAAATGACACACCACCCAGATGTCACACTGCTAGAAATTACACAACACCATATTGACACACTGCTAGAATGACATACCTCCAGAATGAAACACTGCTAGAAATGACACGCTACTAAAATTACCCACCGCTAGAATGACAGGGCTCTATAATGACAGACCACCAGAAATGATATATTACCATAGTGACACACCACCGGAATGACACACCATTGGAAAAATGGAAATTTGGAATATTTTTGGAACAACACAATGTTGGAATGACTCAAATGTCCCAAAAATACCCCATACTACCCCCATACACCTAAAACATCAAATTTTTGGAAAATTAACGAGCCAAAAGGTGTAGGAATTTATAGAAGGAATGTGATAAATTATCACATAAAATTTATTATTAAAAATTAAACAAATAAACACCTAACATCCATAATTTTCATTATCCTTATTAGGTTTTTTTGAGAAACGAACCTCATAATTTCATAGAGTTAGAATCTTGCACGCACATACAATCAATACTGTTGTTTTTTGTTCATATAAAGGGATTATAAATTGTTAATACAATAATATTAATAAATTAATTTGTATTAATAATTTTGGTTTCATTATATTGTAGTGTCAATATAATTTTTATAAAAAATAATAGTAATAAATAATTTCTATGGTGTTATAAATTCTCATGATGATAACATTATATTTATGTTTGAAATATCCTTGGAAATGGAGGCATTATTTTATATAATTGAGAACAAAATATTTTAAACTATTAAAGGATTATATTAGTGTAATAATATCAAATTTTAAGAGTAAATTAAATGGAGTTTGTGTAGAATAATGTGGTGTAAATGTCTCCCTTTTATAAGTGAAGGGAAGTGTTATATTTGAAGTGCCAATTATGTTCAAATAATGTTTTTCATTATTTGAGGGTCATGGAATCCAAATATTCATAATAATAGAGTGTTTGGGAGATAATTTTGATAAAGACTATTCCATTAATTGAAACACATTTTTTTAAAATCTATGATTTAGTCTACTCATAGATTATTATATATTTAACATTATTTGTTATAGTCATGGAATGAAATTTTTAACTAACTAATTTAATCTTAATGAACAAAATTCAAATTAAATTTATTAGATAATATAGATATAATAATTTTAAATATTTTATTAATTTTTGTAAATTATTTTTATATGTCTACAGAAATATTAATTTGAATATTATCTCATTTAATGCCATTTTAAAAAAAACAGGCTTTTTGGGCCAAAATTTTTTTATGTTAGAAAAAATGGTAATATTTTGAAATTTAAAAAAATTGAAATAAAATTTTAATGTATTTATAATAAATTAAAATAAAATATACTAGAAAAATATTCAATTAAATTAAAATAAAATAATTATTTTATTTGGAAATACTATTATGTTTAGAAAATATTAAACATAGGGTTTATAAAACCATAATAGAATTTTGAAATGAATATTTTTAAACATAAAATTTAAAATATTGAAATTGAATTATTTTTCAAAATAATTCAAATTTTTAGATATCATTCGTTATAAGAAACACGGTGTTTGGTTTGCATTACATGCAAGAATGGTTTTTACTAGACAACAATATAATATAAATATTATTATTTAATACAATAGTCATTGACTAGACATTTTATTGATGGGTATGTATAGGATTAACTGAATTAGGAAAAAATACATTTTACAAAATTTTATTAGTTATGTGTTGATTAGAAATAAAATAATTATTATTTAAATGAAAAATAAATGTTTTCTGAAAAAATTTCTTGCTAAAATATGACTTAGGCGCACATTGCAGAAATAATTTATAATTATTTTTTTATGAATTTTATAAATTTATATTAATTTTTTTAATATTTATATTAGAGTTATCTGAGGGTTAATATTTTTTATTTTTAAAAAATGTTTAATTTTTTGATGAAATTTGAAAAATATATAATTTTAATTGAAAACATTCTATTCATTTAAATAATTTATATTGATAAATTGTATATTTAGCTAGTTTTAAAATAAAAATATTTCAATTTTATATCTATTAATCAAATTTATATTATTAGAATAATTTTCATATTTAATTTTGATATAACAACTGTGTAAAATTTTGAACATTTTCACTTTAAAAAACCTCTTTCTCATCACGTCTATAGGACTTATTTTGAACTAAAAAATTTTCAATTAGGTAAGTTTAATTTGGAAAAAAATATTCCATAATTTAAATCATAATAATTTATACTGTATGTCTAATGAGACATTATTTTTTACCAAAATAAATAGTGAAAATAGTTAAAAAATTACCACAATTAAGGAAAAAAGTGTTTAGTGAGGGTTAAACTAAGATAATAATGGTTAAAGATACCAAAAAAAAATTGAACACCCATTTCCTGGACATATATATTCCCTTAGATCCTTCTTATCAATTCTTGTTATTTTTTTAGAAATGTTTCAATGAAGGTGACTTATATAATAATTTATGTAAAGAAAAAAAATAAAAAATGAATCTTTTTTACATTTAATATCTACAAAGCTTCGGTATAAGAAAAAAACTTATGTTTGATTATAAATACTATTTTTAGAAATAATTTATTTTATTAGGATAAATTATATTTATTTTTCCAGGATGATATGATTACTTTAAATATTTAAGTATCTATAAGGTGTGACTTATTTAGTTAATAATTAAATAAAGAAAAATTATTCTAAAAATATTAAAAGTTATTTATATTGATAGAATTATTATTTTCCATTAGTTTTTAGATGAATTTATCATATTATGATGATTTTAACATAATAAATTCTAATTTCATCATGGTCTTGATATTCTGAAATTCAAATTAAATGAATAATTTCAAAATTGATATTAATGTTATTTTATAATATATGATTTTTTATAAGATGATTTAAAAATACTAAAAATAATATCTTCTATAAAGAAATTTTTAATTTTATTGAAAATCCAATATGTTCTATTATTAGAATAATTTTTCTTTTATAAGAAATATATTTCCCTATAAATAGTAAAAAAATAGTCAGTACAGTTAATGTTAAAACATTTTTTCACATACATGCACTTCTGTAAACCTATATATTCAACACACATTATATTTTTATTTGAAAAATTTTATTTCATATTTAACATTAGTGGTTCCAATTTATGTAATAAGTATTACTTTAATTTAGTCTTAAATTATTAATTACCTAGGTTAGAAAACTTTTTTACTATTGTAAAAAAATATGGTAAAAGTTGGGAATCATTGATGTTGAGGAAAAAATGTTTAAAAAGTGTTTTTTATTGTCTTGTAAAGGTTTTTATTGACCATATCACCCATAAAACCCTTATGTTATGAATTTTATATCCACTTGAGAAAATATTGACCTCCCAATAGTGAACCCTTTTGAGTATTTAAAAAAATGGCACCCATCCTCAATTATAAAGGGGCACTTTCTCCCCTCACCTCATCAAACTGTTCATGAGTAATGTCTTAACTTGAGAACCACTAAACGATACCGTAAGAGAGTGGGCCACATGGACTCAAGATATTCTCACCACAAGAAAGAGGCTACGACTAGTAGTGAAATACTAGGGTGTTTCTATGGGGAAACTATGCTTTCATGTTATAGTGTAACACAGTTGGGTAAACATATTGATCAATAGCATAAGCATAAAATATAAATCTATGAGAAAAAAACATCTAAAAGAATATAATTATAAATAATAGAAAAGTGGTATCATATACAATATGATTATCATGTCATGTATCTACAAGAAAATGGACGGAAATACATCAAAATAACAATCTTGTACAATAAATTTATAAAAAGTAAAATAAATACCAAAAAGGGAATATCTACTTCTAGAATCACATTAATAGATTATTCATTCTCTCCCCAAATATTACTCAAATATCCAATCAAGAATTTTACTATAGACAGTTTCCCAAGTCCCTACCTTAATCCTTAAAGTTTTTCCATGTACCCAATAGTAGCCCAAATAGAGTGTAAGGAAACACTTAGTTTTACACTTCCAACAATGACTATAACATTCTATTCAGTGCATAAAAGCTAATGATTTTTTTTAATATATCCTAGGTATAATAGAAATAAAGGTAAAGATTCAAACAAATAATTGATATTTTTAAGTCTATCAACTATAATCATACACCCCAAACATCAATCAACTATAATCAAGCCACTGTAATATTGGTATATATGTAATGCATAAGAAAAAAAATCCTCAGTGACCATTCCATGTAAGCCATTTTACAACATCTACAATGACCATGTCGTGCAATCCATTGTATAACATCAATAATATTCATGAAGTGTAATCATGGTTTAGACCATGAAGGTCAAGATCTAATTTAAAAAATACCATGGCATCCATGTTAAGTCCCTAGAGAATCTCTATGGGAACATTGTAATAAAATGGGTGGAGTTCAAGGATCATATCCACAAATTAGATCCAATGTTAGTTCGAGCAAGCTAAATCCAAGTGGTAGAAATGATATTGGAATCCTATGGAATTGGGATCCAATGAGTATAAATGTCTAAGGAATAAAACAACATAATCAATTAGGATCTGTGGAGTAGAACATCCGTGTAATCCAATTGAATCAATATCTGATGAGTAGAAATGTCCAAGGAATCCACTACCATTATCCAGATCTATGGAGTATAAATTTTTTTGGAATATTATGGAATCAGTTTTCATAGAGAAGAAATTTCCATGACATGTGCTACCATAATAAATTAATTCATCCATTTACATCACATTTGATAATAAAAAATAATACATGAGTTCATCCAAAACTTTCCTCATTTTCCATCTAAACCTATAAAACAATTCATTCCATTCTTACCACTCATGTAATCACACGGATTGTTGGAATAACATTCTCATATCCATTCATTCAGTTTTAATTAATTTTATCAACGCTCCCAATAAATATGGTGATCCCACACAAAAACAAAGGGGTGTTATAACATGGGTCAGAGACATGGACACACCCCACCTATGGTATGGCTCTATGTGATTAACCTCTGACCATACAGTGGTAGCAGTAGAAAACCCTAAAAAAATCTCATTCACCCAATTCAATCATTCAATTAATTTTATTATAAATGAAAGAATCGTTGGTGTTCATCACAATGACAACTAGGCATATAAAACAAAAAACATTGATTAAAAGGTATAGACCACCTACTATGTACCCATGGTAGACTAATTGTCCTCTATCGGCTCTTAACCTGACCAAGAATACATGAAAAATGGAGAATTTTATGAACAGCCTATAAATGTTCATAAGATATTGTATCAATATAACTTTGGTTATAAGAATAGAAATATCAAAAAGTTTAGTAAGTATTGGGAAGACACTAACATGTATCCCATTAAAACCATTGGTGGAAGAAACAAAGTCCAAATCCCGAAATAGAACCAAAGCCTTGGATTAGGATTGAAGGGGAAATTTTTCATGAGTTAAAAGGGAGGGGGAGAGGCATTTAGTATAAAATATAATCCATGACTCTTATTTTAAAAACAAACCATGGGAAATTACATGATCGTAAATGCTTTAAGATTCATTTAAACCTTGTGGTCTCCCCCCTTGGAAAAACTCTTTACAAGTAATGAATTTCCCTTCCCGTGACATTACTCATCATATATTGAATACCCATTGTGTAAACCAAATAAACATCAAGTAATTAGCCTACAACCAACCTAAAAACATCCTTCCTCTTCCTTTCCAAAAAACCCCAACCAAACCTCATGCCTTGTTTTAGGTTCTATGAAAAAAGGGAAATAAAACATGATTTTAACCTAAAAATACAAGTAAACATACCTCATAAAAAAGGGATCTTTCAATCTCCCCCATTAAATAAATTCATACCAAAATATCATTTCTAAGGGTGGTCATGAATTGTATAAGAATAAATTTTGACGCATGGAATATTCCTTGGCCACCCACTCCCAAGTCTCATCCTCTAAACAGTTGTTCTTACATAACACCTATACTAGAGCAGCTAACCAATCTCGGAGAACTTTTATTCGATGTTAAAAAACATTTACAGGATTCTCCTCGAAAGAAACACCATCCTCCATCTTAACGTCATTAAGATGAAGAATATGAGATTGTTCAATGAGATAACATCTTATTTCAGGTAAATGGAAAAATTTGTGAATGGCTTGATACCTCTGAGGTAACTACAACTGAAATGATACTAGATCAAATCTCTATAGAATATCGAATGACCTGGAATATCTAGGAGAAAGCTCACCCTATATCATAATCCATCTGTTACCAAGACTCAATGAGATACATAAAAAGTCCTATCCCAGGAACTAAATCTATATAGGTCCTCAATGATGATTGGTGTAGGATTTCTTTATAGATTGTGCAGTATCCATTTTCTATATAATCAACTAAACCTTGTCTGATTTCTACTACACAAGATGAAGTCTAAATAGTTGTTCCACTCTTTCATCTATCTAGAACATGGATGAACGACATGGACAACCATACAAATACTTAAAATTTCTATGTTTATAGTCTAGTGTTAGGTATTTTTTTGGAGAATTCATCTAGGGGTATATGCCTCTCCCTCGAACCCCCAAAATCAAGGACACATGCTTTTAATATGTCCATTAAAACATGTATAGAATGCTAGGACTATCCATCAGAATGAGGGTGGTATGTTGTTCTCAAAGAAACATGTGTACCTAAATCCCTCTATAAACCTTGTCACAACTGATATGTAATCTGATAATCTTTATCCGATACAATTATATGAGTAACCCCATGAAGGTGCACAATATCATGCATATAAATCCTCCCAAGCTAATATACTGAGAAGGTCTCCCTAATCGGAAGTAAATGGAAACCATCATGGGATACTCTACCAAAACCCATATGACATCAATACCTTGAGATGACCTCAACAACCTGGTCACCTATTAATTATTGTTTCATCCTCAACCACCAATATTAATGGTTCATGTCATGATACATCTTAGTAGCACAGATATGTACTTCCCATGATGACTCAGGAAACTCTCACATTATCTCCACACATATGTATTCTAGAACCCAAAACATACCATGAATATGAAAATTTTAATCCTTATCCATTGTCTAACCAGTAGGTGGGTCCTCACCTACCTCATATTCCCTTAGAAATAGGCCCTATGAATCCCATAATTGTCTCATCCTCACCCTATCCATAATATTGGAAGTTTCCATTACGGTTGAGAGAAAATTCTGGCCAACACCATCATGCACTTCTAGGTGCACCAACGAAACCAATTATATACTCTACAACTCACTACTATCCTCCTAAAATACATGTATCTAAGTCCTCATACTCATTGCACCAGTAACATCATTTCCCTTTTCAGGAACTGAGGAATTCCCAATGTCAATTTATTGTAGGTACTCAACCCACCTTCATTACCTAAAATTCAAGTCATGCTATTTTGAATATGTACCTATGAATTTTGTGGTCTGTGTACACCACATATCATTATCCAAATAAATATTTCCTTATAACATACCAGGATTTTTAGATATATTATTAATTATTTTATTATTTGAATTATGTAATAAATCAATGTTCATTAATTTGAAATTCTTTTATAAATATGTATAATCAATTACAATTATAAATCTAGATATGAAATTATAGATTTAATAAATAATACAAAGTTATAAGTGTAAGATATTATTTAATTGTAAATACAACCTTATAAAAATAAAGTGAACAAATAGTGATAAAATTAATAAAATATAAACATTACTGAATACGAAATAAATAACTATAAAATAGTTATATATATATAATGATAAATAAAATATATAATATATCTATAATAATTAATATTGTAACCTATTCAATGTGAAATTTAAGATGCTAATTTAATATAAATACAATCACAAAAATATTATCTAGTGATACATGACATTTTTTTATTTTTATTTTAAATTAATTTAACCAATATAAAATAAATAATGATATAATAGTTAAAATAAAAAATTAAATATTAATATATAAACATAATTATGTATATATAAAAAAATGTATTAAAAATGTTGATGGTTTGAAATACACAATGTATAACTAAACTAACATAGAAAATAATAATAATATTTATAATAATAATAATATATTATTTGATGAAATTTTATCAGAATATTTAAGGTTAATAAAAGTATATGATTTTATTATTTTATAAATAAAAAGTAAATTATTAACTTAAAAAACATACAATTAAATTATAATAAATGATAAATATATATATATAGTAACATAAAAAGGAGCTATTTATAGTGGAGATATATATATATATATATTAAGAATATATATATATATATATAGTTAAAAAACAAATGAAATGAATAAAATAGTGTAAAATGAAAAAAAACAAAAAAAATAAAAGTGGGGAAAAGACCCCACACAACATTTATCTATGGGCCCTACATGACCCATCAATACCGAGCCTCCTTAAACCAGTGAATCCCTCTACAATCAACCACCACCATTTTCCTAATCCCCCAACTCAATGTTGGCCACATTTGATAGATGGATACAACTAACATGACTATCTGGTGTCGCATCCTCCCTAATGAGGTTCGATTCATCCCCTACAAGGAATGATAAGCCTCCATGGATGTCCCTTTCAATCAGTATCATCATCTCCCTTGATCCTATCATAAGCACTAAATTTTTTCACTAAATTTCTACCTCACCAATGATCCATGCCCTAGCCAACAAAAAATACAAAACCAGTTCTCTTCATCTACTCCTTTTTCCAATAACTAATCTACACCCCACAAGTTTACCCATTTTTTACCAGCATCAATTTAATGCTAAAGCTGGGGGATTATATATATATATATGTCTGGGAATAAATAGAACACTCACTCATTTGAAAACCCTTTCAAGAAGAAGCCATCATTTTTTCTTCCTCCTCCTTATTCTACTAGTTTGAATTCCTTCATGCAAGGCAGAAGCCAATTGTATTCATTTGGATTAAATACCCACAGGAAAAATCCCCACCCTCCAGTCTCCATTAGTATAAGGGAAATTTTTCTTTTTTTATGTGCTAATATATATTAATATACATGTATATGTAATATATTCATGTTCATCAAATATACATATTCATATATGTATTAATTTAGAATTACAATTATTAGTCTTATATTTATAAAAGAATTTATTGTTTTTACTATATTTTATGTTAGTCGTTATTTGGTTTTTATTTCAAGCATTGAATTTTTTATCAAGTATATAAAAACATATATATATATATACTTTTTATAATTCCATGTTTTCAAGAACATGTATATATATATTATCTGCATGTATGATTTTCAATTTCATCAAGTTATTATTTTAATTTTTAAATATATGATTTATATATATATACATGCATGTCATTTCATTTTTATCAACCCAATATATGCATGTACTTATGAGCATTTACCTCATGTGATATAATTATTTTTGATACTTACATTTAAGAAATTTTTGGGGTGCATGGAATTAATTATTTTAAAAATCGACCATGATTAAATTCATTATATATATAGTAATTTTGAAGTTCATTTTTTTAGAATTATTACATCTTCTTAAAAAATTATAATTAGGAATGAATTTTATTTTAATTTATGTAAATGATTTATTTCATTATATATCTCTCTGTGTGTGTGTTTCTGTGTGAATATGCATTTCCATCATTTCATAATTCGAAATGAATTAATTAATTTTAAAACATTAAACCATCCAACTTAATATTTTTAAATTAAGAAATTAAGTATTTTTTATTTTGAAAATATTAATTTTATAATTATTACATGTGTTATATAGTTTTGTATTATAAGTAATAATTTAAGGTTATATGAACTTTTAATTATAATTGTTCAAGAAACTAAAATTATATATATATATATATATATATATATATATTAATGTAATTATTTTGTAAAAATAGTAATTTTACCATTAAAATTATTTATGACATTATTTTATGTTCTTATATTTCATGTGATTATGATAATTGTAATAAATAAAAACTATATGTCTATTATTTTATGTGAATTGTAATATACTATTGCTAATATTTTATGTATATTATATAATTATGCCCTTATTTATTGTAGGGAAGTAAAAATTGATACCTATTATTTCATGTTGTAAGAAACCGATTCTTATTCTTGAGGTACGAGTTTCTTCTTTTTCTTTTTCCTTAAGTGTTTTTGATAAAATAAGGAAAATGGTGAAAATCCTTATTTTGTGGGTACACACTGTGTACTTTTCCACATGACGTGTACTTTGTCCTTGTGGGATGAGTACATAGGGCATGTAGCCCAGTTGGTGATGAAGGCTGTAAGAACCGACTACACGCTGTGTACTAGGTATTCTACATGCCGTGTAGTCAGTCGGCAGGGGAATGGTAAGGCGGTGTCCAGATGAGCGACAGTACACACCGTGTACTCAGGCATACACGCTGTGTACTCATGTCGACAGATGAAAAGTGCCATGCTGGCGAGAAGCCGCCAGCGGAACAGTTAAAAAATTAAAAGTACACACCGTGTACTTAGGAGTATACGTCGTGTAGTCTATTTTTTTTGGCTTAAAACGGGATGTAGCCTCCTCTTTCGGCAGAGGAGGCGTTTCACTTCGTTTGGAGCTTGGGAGGATGACTGGATCTTGGAAGCTCTCCCACTCGTGCACTAGGAATCCAATTCTGCCTCCGTCGATCACGATAGGACCGTACGGGTAATCCCTCCCTTCTCCTTGCACTGTTCTTACCATTCTTCCTCTATATGATATTATTTATGTTTGAACAGGAAATCTTTTATACTAGATCTACATCATTATTGGACGATTTGGGAGGCGTCATTCATGTTTATCGATCAAGGACGATCGAGGTAGGTGGTCCGGTGTTTAAATTCCAACTATTGTGGGTTTTTGTGTACCATTGTGCTACAAAACCACGTTGGGGTGTCGTATGGATGAGGCCTTGGTTTTTTAAATACCTATAATTGCATAGGTAATTTAATGTAACTATAAAATAGTTGTTTGGGATCACTGCTTGGATCCAGGACCACCAAGGGGTGCGTTCCTTTGTTTAGCCGTTTGGCCCAGATACCTAAGGGTATGCCATGTTTATATTGAGCATTACTTTTTCCTTGAATGTAATGTTATATAAAATTTCTTATTATGGTTTGGGCTTGGACCAGTTACCTGCGCCAGAGGGCAGTGTTTTACTTTAGCCAGAGGACGTTGTTTTCTTAGCCCAAGGGCAGTAGTTGTTTAGCCAGAGGGCAATTCATCTTATTCCTGAGGGCAGTAGCTTCCATTCCTAAGGGAAATATTCGGTATGCCTGAGGGAGAGATTCCATATGCCTGAGGGCACCATTCGTTATGCCTGAGGGTAAGCATGAGGGCGTGGTAATATTATCCTGAGGTAAAGGTTTTGATTAGCCCGGGGGAAAAGTTTGGAGGAACATTGAATTTTATTAAATTGAACTGATAAATGAATATTTAAATGGAAATGAAATTGGTAATGAAAGTTACTTTTGAGTGCTTACTAGTTTACTGCATTTATTGCACACTATTGTTGCACATTTTTCATTGACAGTTGGGAACGGGACTTTGGTGGGTGCCTACTAGGATTTATTTCTCACACCCTGTTTGGGTCATGTCATCAGCCAAAATAGACTATACTTCTATAGGTGTGTATAAGGGAAAGGGTCCCTATATAGGTACTTGAGTGTTGCTGAGGTGTAGGGGAGCATGGGACTGAGCTCAGGCTCGTGTTGCTACCGGCAGTTCTGTTTTGTTCTGTTGTACATGTACTTTCCATTTTATCGTATTGTACTATTGTGTAACATGTTCTGGATATTTTATTAGGACTAGAGACATGTTTCATCATTATCTATATAGCATTTGGTTCTCTTTTACTTCATTTTTCCATTTCATTTGAATATTGTTTACTGATTCCGCTGTTGTATGTAATTTATCTTTTCCATTGCACTACACTTTGACAAATGAGGGCATCGTTTCCCCACTATCAGACCTGGGCCCTCGCTTCTATTTGGAAGCCTCTGTCATTTGGGGAAATGTGCTTGAGGTAATGTGACCAACCAGGTTCAGGGCACCCGTTGAGTGGCACCCAGAACCGGGGTGTTACAAAGTGGTATGAGATGACATATTTTCTTTGACTTACTATTTGTAGCCTTAGCCAGGGATAGGACGGAATTGGTAGTTGGTAATAAGTTGTGACCGGGAGTAGCTAACCCATTTATATGTAAAAGTTATTCTACCTCAGTTGTTGCAATTTTTATGATTTTTCAATTTTACAGTTGATTTGATTTTCACCGTTGGGTGACACACTTGTGGTGTGTTGTCATATTTTTATATTGGGTTATACTTAGTTGCAACCCGATGAGATGAGGGTATTCCATCTCATGAATCATTTAGTCACACGATATAAATCACATGTCATGCATTCTTCCATTCCATGTAGGTGCATTAGAAATTACATGTTGTTTTGATAGCTGTTGTGCTAGAAACACACGTTGTTGTGATAACTGTTTTGATAAATACCTGCTATTTGATAGGGTATTTTTGTATGAGGCCTAGCTAGAATGAATTCCAAACATTGGTTATTGAGGATTATGGGCCCTCATTGACCGGAATTTGGTGGATCATTGGTTGTTTACCGTATTTATAACATAGATAATATTCCAAGCATTGATTTGTAAGGAGTATGGGCCCTACAGATCAGAATTTGTCACTTAGGTGTTGTTTCAGTGGATTTTTGGGTTCTGAAGTAGTTTTGGAGGCTTACTGTCTAGAAAACCTCTAGATACACGCCGTGTAGATCTAACATTACACGCCATTTAAATTTCTATTGGGAAGAAATAAAAACATTTTAGGTACATGCCGTGTACCCTCAGTATATGCCGTGTAGTCTCTTCCCATGTCATAGACCGTGTGGGTGGGGACACGGGGTAGGGAATGACTTGTGGAAAATACGTCGTGTACTGGTTGAACAGGCCATGTAGTTTAGACCTGGTGACCTCCCGTGTAACTAACAACACAGATGATGAAACCTTAATACATACACGTTGTGTTCACCTAGAACATGTCGTGTAGTCTTACCCAGGTACCCGGCCGTGTCACTAACAACACGGGTCAGTGTGACCTCCTCTTGAACACGCCATGTACCTGTGGGACACGTCGTGTAGTATTGACAGGGGGAAGAGTGTGTGGACCTGGCCGTGTGGCTAGGAAGATGGAGTGGTGTACATGCCATGTGCGGGTGTAACACGCCATGTAGTTTTAGCCGAGTAGTCGGCCATGTCACGAATGACACGAGCTGTTGGAAATTTAAAAATACATGTCGTCTAGATGTTATACATCCCGTGTAGTCTTGTTCAAAAGAGAGTCGTGTGGCTAAGCCATGTAGAAGGACCCAGGAAGGGTAAGAAAAGTCTACCACACACCATGTAGTTAATATACACGCCGTGTAGTCTTGTTTGGAAAATCTTGAATGCCTTCTTCCTCCTGTTCCTTTTTTGGTCCCCTAGTTTTCAGTCTTTGATAAATCTAAATCTAAGGTGTTTTTTTACCATGTAGAGTCATTCCGCAGAGACGACCACTGGTTTTTGTTTTCAAGAGAGCGGTAACGATTATACTCTGGAGATGGTAGGCCATGGGCTACCAGTTGATCCTCCAGCTGTGCCCGGTGCGGCGCCAGTAGTTATACCGGACGCAGGTGCGGAGGTGCAGTTTTGTGAAGGCTTCATGTGGTTCATGAAAACCTTCCTGGGAGAACCGCAGGGCACCACATCTATGGTAGAGCGGACACGTATATTCTAGTAGCATCATCTGCCTATGTATTCATGGGATGGCGGACCACAGGCTTCGAAGTCATGGATGGATTCAGTGCATACTATTTTTGAGCATCTGGAGACACCTCCAGGGCAGAGGGTTAATATTTCTACATATATGCTGCATGATTCCACCAAGAGGTGGTGGGATGTTACCACCCAATCATAGCATCACGGAGAAATGGCATGGGAAGATTTTCAGGTAGTATTCTACGACTTCTTATTCCCATAGATGCTGAGGGCAGATCGAGCTCGAGAGTTCATGAATCTGCAGCAGGGTGCTATGTCGGTGATGGATTATTCTGCTTGATTTACCAAGCTTCAGTGTTTTTCACCCATTCTGGTGGGTGATGAGATGTTGAGGGCCAGACGGTTTGAGGATGGTCTTCGATATGACATCCGAGCACTGGTGAATGTTTTCAAGTTTCCTATTATACATGCTATTGTGAACCAGGCATTGATTACTGAGAGGAACCTGCAGGAATCTAGTGGTGTGTGCTAGGGAAATTAGACACCAGTTTCTGGTACTATTTCTATCGATAAGAGGAAGAGACAGATAGATTTCTCTCATGGTGGAAATACCAGCCAGAGGAATGCTTTGGGTGGCCCAATCATGTGCTACCAGTGTGGTAGAGAGGGGAAAAAGAGACCGCAGTGTCCACATGACCCAGTGGGGTGCCAAGATTGTGGCAATATGGGTCATCTCCAGCGTTATTCCAGGGCGTTTCCTCTGGTGGATAGTGAGAGGGGTTCTGTGTAGACTTCGTGTGTGGGAGCAGGACCTACGACTTCTTACGAGTCGGGAAACTGTAATACGTCAGGGCGTGCAGTCCGAGATGGTGGTCATTGTCATGGTAGCCAGAAAATAAGATCTTAGAGGTAGCAGAGCGGGACAGCTTGAGGTATTCAGGCTGTGTCACAGGGCCGCAACACTGGGCAAGCATATGTAGTGCAACAGACCCAACAAGAGCAGGATCCCAGAACTTCTACTGTCAGAGGTACTATTCTAGTATCTTCTGTTTTATCTTTAGTAATTTTTGATATGGGTGCTACACATAGCTTTATATCTTTTCCTGTCGTGGAAAGGCTTGGGATATATTTTTCTTCTTATTCTTCTAGTATCATGACGCTAGACACTCCATTGTGGACTAGAACGGCTGGTGTGAATCACTGTAGGGAGTGCCCGCTAGAGGTTTGTGGGTGTCACTTTTATGGGACCTCAATATCTTGGAGATGATGAGCTATTATTTCATTCTTGGGATGTATTGGTTGGTACCCTTTAGAGCCTTTGTGGATTGCTATCATCGTAGGGTGAGTTTCATGTCACCAGAGGGTAGAGAGTTTCTGTAAAAGGGAGAATGGGATGTCCAGGTGAGCCGATCTGGACCTGAGCATCGTGGGCAAGGTGGAGTGATAGCCCAGATTGTGAGCTTAAATATAGATGACCAAGGAGCATGTCAGAAGGATTTCCCTCCAGTAGTTGATCATTTTAGTGATGTCTTCCAAGAAGACTTTTCAGGTCTACCTCCGGAGAGAGAGGTGGATTTTTCTATTGAGCTTGTACCAGGAGAAACACCAGTGTCCATTACTCTTTATAGGATGGCTACACTAGAGTTGTAGGAGCTCAAGAGACAGTTAGAGGAGTAATAGGCAAAGGGTTTCATCTGACCCAGTACTTCTCCTTGGGGTTCTCTGGTCCTTTTTGCGAAGAAGGCGGATGGTACCCTCAGACTCAGTGTGGATTATCGGAAGCTGAACCAATTGACAGTTAAGAACCGATATCCCTTGTCGAGTATTGATGATCTTTTTTATCAACTTCAAGGAGCATGTGTGTTCTCCAAGATTGACTTGAGATCCGGATACCATCATTTATTTTTAGACTATATGATATAACTCTCACAGCCTTCTGGAGTTGGTATGGTCTATATGAGAACTTGGTTATGCCGTTCGGACCAACGAACATGAAAGAAATTTTCATGGCTCTGATGAATCGTGTGTTCCATCCTTACCTAGATTCTTTTTTGGTAGTCTTCATAGAAATCATCTTGGTGTACTCCCACACTCGACATGACCATGCTATATGACAACCCTGATTTTATTACAAACTTAAACATGATTTATTACATAAGACTTCACTTGATACAACAAAAAATATTGAGAGGTTTAGTGTCTTTGGGGATTAGAATCATTACATAAAATCTTAAAATATGAAATAAAACATCTTTATTGAATACTTCCTTTACATGAACACAACATTCTTTCATACTTAGCATTGCATGGGATAACCTGAGGACATGCATAAGAAAAGGGAGAGCTATAAAGCCCAGTAACGGAGTACACATGGAATAACATGAGGATTACAATAAATTTTATACAACAGGAATATCAATAGAGCATAAGAAAAACTTGAACATAAATGCATGATAAATCATGATAATCATAACATGAAAATGTGGTAACAACACTTAACATGGAATTAGCATGAGCCAAGGCTCATTGCACATGGAGCATGAGTAAATCCACATTGCACATAAAGCACGATTAAACCCTTGTTGCACTTGAATTATCATGAGTCAACACTCATTGCACATG
Organism: Viscum album; assembly: GCA_963277665.1. Lineage (NCBI taxonomy): Eukaryota > Viridiplantae > Streptophyta > Magnoliopsida > Santalales > Viscaceae > Viscum > Viscum album. The sequence goes on from OY728164.1 coordinate 1,262,735,891, forward strand.
ACGTATCATGATACTATACTTTACCCAATGCATTGGAGTGCTATAAGGGCACACCCGTCTTAAACATTTCATTTCATGCATAAGTGTGCCACATGGATCATAAAACATGGATTCATAAAACATAATCATTTATTCCACGATAAAGGAAAGTGGAATTCATACATGAAACTTTATAATCAATATGTAAATGTGAATAAAGTTGAATACCCTTGATGGAGAAATGGTAATGGTATTCACTACACAATGACATTGGCTTAGAAAATCGGTGTGATTTCGGCAGCGTAACGGCGTGACATAAGAATTCATAAAAATGGTTGATGAGAGAGAAAGGGGTTCCTCATCATATTTACATGTAATGGATAGTAATGAGGTCATATAGATACATTTCCCAATAATTGTAGTGGAATTTAGATTCATGATACAAAAGTATTTCTTGAATGTAAAAGAGGAGAGAAAAGTTCCTTTCGAAATTTCGGCATAGTAACGGGTGTACATGGGAGGAATTTAATGAGAGATAAAGGGGTCTCCCATAATTCAAACATAAAGAGGGAAGTATGAGCTATCTTTGAAACCATACTCCAACATTCATAATTGAAATTAAAAGGGAAAAACAACTTAATGAAAATTTGACAAAAATGAGAAAGGAAGAAAAACCCTTACTTGGAAGTGTGCTTCCAAAGGCTAGAGAGAGGCTTGTGAGAGGCTTAATGGGAGAATGGGGAACCTTTGGAGGATTCTAGAGAGAGTAGTCTGGAGTATGGACGAACTACAAAGGCTTTTAGTGAGGAGGAAGTGGGATCTTGGGTGGGTTTATATAGGAAAGGCGAGGGAATTCTTTATTATTTAGGTTTGGGACCCCTTATATTAAATTAATCCAAACCAAAAACTATATCATGGTTTTTGCCCATGGTTTTTGGAAAAGGGGATAGGAATAAAATATTTTATAAGGCCAAAGTCTGAACTTCTTTAAATTTTATGGTTTCTTATGTGGAGGTGAGTCACACTCCTATGGAAATTAATTTAAAAAGACAAGGTGTTTAATAAGTCTTGAGGGGTCCATTAATGCTTTGAATAGTAATCCAAACAAACCCAAAATAACATTATTTAAATGGTAAAACATATATTGGCCGAAAATAAATATTATATTATTTTATTACATCACTATTGGGTCATTATGATGTCATAAAACACATTATATATTTAAATAGTATTTAATTTTTACTCAAAAATTTGACTGTCTCAGAAAATTATGAAAAATTCACCATTGGATAATTTCGATGTCCTGGATCCAAAAATAACATTTATTTTTTCTAAATAATTTTCTAAATATGCTAATTTTCACTTTTAAAATAAAAACCGGCATTTATAAAAAATTCACGGGTTTTGACAAAAAATGGCTTTCAAACCTTAATAAAAATTATAATTGCATTCATACAATTATAAGATCATTTATATATAATAAAAGTAATCTAATAATAATAATAATATTATTATTTTATTAAATTATTATTTAATTAAAAAATACCTTAATTTAATTAAATAGATTTCTTAATTAAATAATAACGAAAAACACCATTTGTACTTTAAAAACTATTTACAATGTATCAATAATGACAAGAAATTATATTCATTATTATATAAAAATAATAATGTACATGAACATAGTACTATTTATTCGTTACATAACACCTTAAAATAGCCGCATAAGACCTAAGGGTAAGGTGTGCGATGGTGACAGACTCTTAGGGTGGCTCGGATAACATCGCTCGAGTGGTAATTTCTATCGACTTACACTTTTCCCATAGACGGTCCCATTCGAGCTTGACATAATGAAGATCATCATGGGCTTGTTCAAGAGTGAAGCCCAAGGATGCCACCTCTTTTCCAAGCTCCGAAAAATGGGCTTCGTATGGAGCAATTCTATTGGATGAGGTCATCGCTTATTTTGATTGAGTAAATTTGGATTTGTTAAGGCCCTATATTTATACTAATCATGTGATCACTATTCAATGACTATATTAGAAATGGTAAAAACTCTTAACATAAAACCAATGAAGTTGAAATTTTATATAAACATAAAGAGACATTTAATTAGATCAAGAGGGATTTCCATTAATGAAACTTTGGGTCGTTACGTGCTACCCATCTTGAGATCGTATTGAGTACACTGAGAGAGCATTGACTATATGCTAAGCTCTCAAAGTTCCACTATTGGATGGACCAAATATACTTCCTTGGTCATATCATCTCAGAGGCATGATTTTTTGTGGACCCAGATAAAGTGAGAGCAGTAGTTTCCTGGGAGCAGCCTAAGAACGTTTTTGAGATACAAAGTTTCTTAGGGCTGGCAGGTTACTATAGGTGCTTCATCCCGGACTTCTCCTACTTATCATCACCATTTATGGGTATGACTAAGAAGGTCATGAAGTTCATTTGGACCGAAGATTAAGAGAAAGCCTTTCAGGAGATGAATGTAAGGTTGACATTAGAACCAATCCGGATACTCTTAGAGCAGGGTAAGATCTATACAGTTTACTGTGATGCATAAAGAATTGATCTAGGAGTTGTGTTGATGCAGGGCGATCAAGTTGTTGCATACGGGTCTCAGTAGTTGAGGCCACATGAGATGAATTAATTGACGCATGACCTCGAGTTGGATGTAGTTGTGCATGCGTTGCACTGTTGGAGACATTATCTCCTGGGAGAGCATATTATGGTTTTCACCAACCAAAAAAGTCTGAAATATATCTTTACTCAATGTGACTTGAATCTGAGGTAGCAGAGGTGGGTTGAGTACCTAAATTCCTTCGATTTTGAACTTGATTATACACCTGGTAAGGGTAATATAGTTGCTGATGCATTGAGCATGAAGACTCAGACACAGGCAGTTCATGAGGCCAATAGTGAGTGGCAACTTATGGATTTGTTCTCTGAGATGCATTTGGAGGTGCAAGACAGTCAGGGGAAAACCTATCTTTCTTCTTTATCTGTGACTTCTACCCTCCTGGATAGAGTGAGGTTGATACTGCTATCTGATTCAGAAGGCCTAGTTCTACTGGAGTCGGTGGCAAGTGAGGACCCTCATCCTGGATAGACGAAAGGCGATGATAAGTAATTGTGTTTCCATGTAAAACTATGGGTTCTAGGGGATATACACGTGGATATGATGTGGGAGTTTCATGCTTCAGCTTTGGAATTGCATCCCGGAGTTACCAAAATGTACCATGACATGAGACGTCAGTATTTGTGGCCGGGTATGAAATGGGAAGTAGATGGTTTTGTTCCTAGATGTTCCACCTGTCAGCAGGTGAAGGCGGATCATCAGAGGCCAGCCAAACTGTTACAGTAGTTACCCATTCCGAAGTTGAAATGGGATGATGTCACGATGGATTTCGTGACTGGGTTGTTGTGGTCACCTCGAGTCAATGATGTTGTGTGGGTTGTGGTGGACAGACTGACCAAGGTAGAACACTTTTTGCCGATCAAGGAGTCCTTCAGTGTTGATGAGCTCGGGAAGTTTTATATCTGAGAGGTCGTACGTCTTCATGGGGTTCCTCATTATATTATTTCAGATAGGGACACTCGTTTTACATCTCGTTTCTGGAAAAGTTTTCAGAGGGAACTAGGTACACAGGTGCTTCTGAGCACAGCTTACCACCCTCAGACTGATTTCCAGTCAGAGCGTATGATACAAGTTCTTGACGACATGATGTGTGCAGGCATCCTAGACTTTATGGGATCTTGGGAGAAGCATATACCCCTGGTCGAGTTTTCCTATAATAATATCTTTCATGAAGCTATTGAGATGAAACCTTATGAGGCTTTATATTGTAGGCCATGCAGATCACCCTTGTGCTGGATAGAGGCAGGTGAGATAACTTTACTGGGACTACGTCTCATGCAGGAGACTTCAGAGCAGGTATAGTTAATATAGAAGTGAGTTGCTGCTATTCAGTCTCGTCATAAATCTTACGTTTATCGCCTCAGATGACCCTTAGAGTTCGTGGTTGGGTATTAGGTTTTCATGCGTGTTTCACCGAGGTTGGGACATAGACGGCTTAGGAGATAGGGTAAACATTCACCGAGGTATGTGGGGCCATTTAGATTCTGGAGAGAGTCGGGTCAGATGCCTATCAATTACAGTTACCACAGAGGTATCAAGCTATGAAAAACGTCTTCCATGTATTTTAGCTGCGCCATTATCATTCAGACCCATCTCACGTCTTTCAGCCCGAGAAGATTGAGCTTCAGGATGATGTATCCTTTGAGAAGCATCTGATTCCTATTGTTGATAGGATCACGAAGGTTCTCTGAGGCTAGTCAGTTCCACTCATACAGCTGCTAGGGTATCATGGTTGAGTGCAGGATGAAACCTAGGAGTTGGAGACCGACGTACAAGCTCAGTGACTGGAGTTGTTCATGGATTTACCTTCGCCACCCTAGAAAGTGAAATTCGGGGACGAATTTCTTTAAGGGGGAAATTTAGTAAGAACCCGGTTCTTATTCGTGAGGTATGAGTTTCCTCATTTTTTCCGTAAGTGTTTTTGATAAAACAAGGAAAATGGTGAAAATATTTATTTTGTGGGTACACGCTGTGTAATTTTCCACACACCGTGTACTTTGGCAGTGTGGGATGAGTACACAGGGCGTTTAGCCCAGTCGGCGACGAAGGGTGTAAAAACCGACTACACACCGTGTACTAGGTATTCTACACGTCGTGTAGTCAGTTGGCAGGGGAATGGTAAGGCGGTGTCCAGATGAGTGACAGTAAACACTGTACACTCTGGCATACATGCCGTGTACTCAAGTCAATAGATGAACAGTGTCACGCTGGTGAGAATCTTCTAGTAGAACAGTTTAAAAATGAAAATTGCACATAGTGTACTTGAGAGTACATGTCGTTTAGTCTGCTTTTTGGTGAAAACAGGTAGTAGCCTCTTCTTTTGGAAGAGGAGGCATTTCACTTCATTTGGAGCTTAGGAGGATGGATGGATCTTGGAAGCTCTCCCACTCGTGCACCGGGAATCCAATTCCACCTCCGTCGATCACATTGGGACCGCATGTGTAATCCTTCCCTTCTCCTTTCGTTGTTCTTACAAATTATTCCTCTAAGGGATTTTATTTTCATTTGAACGGGAATTATTTTATCCCCAATCTACATCGTTCTTGGATGATTCAGGAGGCGTCATTCACATATACCAATCAGAGAAAATTTATCTAGGTGGTCTGGAATTTAAATTCTAACTATTGTGTGTTTTTATTCATTTTTGTGCTTTGAACCCATGTTGGTGTGTCGTATGGTTGAGGCCTCGGCTGTTTAAATACCTATAATTGCATAGGTAATTTAATGTAAGTGTAAAACTGCTGTTTGGGATCACTGCTTGGATCCAGGACCACCAAGGAGTGCGTTCCTCTATTTAGCCATTTGGCCTAGATACCTGAGGTTATTCCATGTTTATATTGAGAATTACTTTTGCCTTGAATGTAATTGTATATAAAATTGCTTTTTATGGTTTGGGCTTGGCCCGGTTACTTGCGCCTGAGGGAAGTATTTTACTTTAGCCTGAAGGCATTGTTATCTTTGCCCGAGGGCAGTAGTTGTTTAGCCTTAGGGCAATGCATCTTATGCCTGAGGGTAGAAGATTCTATTCTTGAGGGCAATATTCAGTATGCCTAAGGGAGAGATTCCATATGCATGAGGGCGCCATTCATTATGCCTGAGGGTAAGCCTGAGGGCATGGTTGTATTGGCCTGAGGGAAAGGTTCTGATTAGCCTGAGGTCATTGTTCTGAGGAATATTGAATGTTATAAAAATGAACAACTAAATGAATATTTAAATTTCAATGAAACTAGTAATGATAATTACTTTTGAGTGCTTACTAGTTTACTGCATTAATTACACACTGTTGTTGCACATTTTCACTAACAGTTGGCATGGGCCTTTAGTGGGTGCCTACTGGGATTTATTTCTCACACCATATTTGGGTCATGTCTTCATCCCAAATAGACTATATTGTTGCATGTGTGGATAAGGGAAAGGGTCCCTATACAGGTACTTGAGTGTTGATGAGGTGTAGGGGAGCATGGGACCGAGATCAGGCTCGTGATGCTACCGGTTGTTCTGTTTTGTTCTGTTGTACATGTACTTTCCATTGTATCGTATTGTACTACTGTGTAACATGTTATGGTTGTTTTCTTAGGAATAGAGACATGTTTCATCATTGTCTATATAGAAGTTGGTTCTATTTTACTTCTGTTGTCCATTTCCATTGAATATTCTTTACTACTTCCGTTGTTGTATGTTATTTATCTTTTCTATGGCACTACACTTTGACAAATGAGGGCATAGTTTCCCTACTATCAGACATGGTCCCTCACTACTAGTCGGCAGCCTCTGGAATTTGGAGAAATGCGCTTGAGGTCATGTGAACAATCGGGTTCGGGGCACCTGTTGAGTGGCATCAGGACTCGGGAAATTACACAAGTGCCTTTCAATTTAAAATAGTTATCATTTTATGTGAAATTTTTATATATTATAATGTGTCAAAACATCATATTATGATTTAAAAAAAATTGTATTTAATAAATTTATTTATGGATGAGTTTTAAAATATTCTTTTTAATATTTAAATGAAATTTCATTTATGGTAGATCATAAATACATGGAAATTAATTATTTTTATTGACAATTCATAGAAAATATAAATTAAATTACATATGGAAGTACCAAATCAATCAAGTGATTATATAAGAAAGTTAATATATATATTTTTATTTAAAAAATATATATTCAGGTGTATTTAATTCATTTTATTTTTTAAAATAAAAAACCCTAGTAAAAGATGTATATAAATGTAAGGAAACATATATTTTTTTATTAAAGTGGCACTTTGACATTGTAAACAAGGGGAGTGGGGTGTGAACCCAATTCTAAGGAAAATATGGTAGTATAAATAAAACCTTCAATATTGAAAGTGGCCCCATTATTTTTTTAAATATTTGATAGTATTTTTCTAAAAAACCACTCGATTATTTTAATGTGTTTTCAAAGCATATGTATTTACAAAATCAGTATAATGTTTTCAAAGGCATAATTTTTTTTATAATTTTTAAATTATTTTTAAAAGTGTTTTTATTTTCAAAAGAGTGTATTTATATGTTTTTAAATGTATAAGTATTTTCATAGGAATTTTCAAAATAATTTTTTCAAAAGAGTTTCAAAAGTGGTTTCAAAAAGATATTATATTATGAAAAGTGTTTTTAAAATTATTTTTTTAAAATAAAAATTATTTTCAAAGGATTTATAATGTTTTTTCAAAATATATTTTTAAGATTATTTATCAAATGTATTTTAATAATTATTTTTCAAAATGAAGAATTCTTTTTATAAAAATATCATTTTTTTCAAGAACCCATTACTTGGGAATGTTTCTGACACTATGTTTTTATAAAAAAAACTTCTTTATTTAAAGGTTTCATAAAGATTATCTCAATAAAGATCTATCAAGAGAAATGTTTCTTTGATAATTTTTTATTTATTATTTTATCTTTGATAATATGTTATAATTATCCCTTTCCTCTAAAGCCTAATAAAAAATATTATCAGATGTACAAATATATTTATTTATTTATTAGTATCGTTTTATTAAAAAAATAAGTAGCATTTTTATGTACTGGATCCAGAAGCATGGATTTGAGGCTCTATAGTTGGTGTTAAATGAATGGTTTATAGAATATTAGAGATTATGATATTTGGTTAAAATAAGATTAGTTTTTACTTATACACTTTCAGTAAAACCATTTTTTCTAACCCTTTAGATTGATAAAAATCTAGGAATTAGAAATATACTTTTGATCTTTCAGGAAGCTATGTAAACTTTATAAATACTAAACACTTGTAGTTCTAGTTTTCCAAATTTAGAAAAATGGAATTTTTGTGTTTTACTAACTGTGACCCTTGAATTTAAAGGAATAAATTTTATTTATAGGGGGTCGAATGTAACATCCCATGATTTTGAGATAAATTATTGATTTTCTAATTTTTTAATTTATAGAGTAAATCAAATGAAATTAATTTGAAATTAGATTCCAATAATATGTATAATAAATTAAAACTATAAATTTAGATGGAAAATGAAAGACATAATATATAGTAAAAAATTAAGTGATATAAAATATTAATTAATGGAAAATATTACATTATAAAAATAAAGTGGAACAAAATTGAAAATATTTTTTAAAGATAAAAATTATGGTACATAAAATAAATAAATTTAAAATTTGTATATATATAATGATAAAAATTATTTAATATATGTATAAAATAACATAATTTATATATTAACCCATGAAATATAGATGTTACTGTGCTAATATAATATAAATATAAAAAAATGAGATCAGACAGTGATACATGAAATGCTATTCATTTTAGATTAATTTAATTGAACAAATATAACATAAATAAATATATAATAATTAAAATAAGAAATTTAATATTAAGATATATGCGTAATTATATATATATTAAAAAAAGTATTAAGAAATTATGATGGTTTGAAATGAACAAATTATAACTAACCTAACATAGAAAATAATAATAATAATACGAATAATAATGATTGATTTAATGAAAACTTTATTAAAATATTGAAGGTTAATAAATTCATATGGATTCATTATTTTATAATTAGTAAGTAAATTATTAATTTATAAAAACTACAATTATATTTTAATGAAAGATAAATATATATTAAGTTATATCCAAAAAATGTACGTATTTATAGAGTAGATATATATATATATATATTAAACTAACATATATACATATATAGTTAAAAAATAATGAAACGAATAAAAAATGTGTAAAACGAAAAAAAAAATGAATGGGAGGGAGAGCCCATGTCGCCTTCCTCCTCAAGCCCTGGTCAACCCGCGAACATTGAGCATCTCTAAACCAGTGAAGCATTCTGCAATCAACCACCAAAAAAATCCTGATATCTCATCTTATCATCAACCACTATTAATATTTGACTACAACCACCACATTCGTTTGATGTCGTCGTCTCCCTCATTGTGGTTTGAGTGTTCCCCCATAAGCAAAGAGGAGTCGCCATTAGTGTCCCTTTCAATCAGTATCATCGTCTTCCTTCACTTGTGAACACTTGATTCAATCAATACATAAAAACCACACTAGAAAGGAATTCTTTATTTGAAAAAAACCAAAACCTCATAATCTTCATCTAATCATTTTCCCACTTGCAATCAACACCAGAAATGTTTATCCATTTGATTCCATTCTTCTATTGGATGCTAAATTGGTAGGCCCTTATATATATAAATATGGGTGTCAATGGAATAATCACTAGTTGGAAATACCTTTCATTCTTAAGATGTTATTTTTTATTCCACCTCCTTATTCAACTTGTTCAAATTCCATCACGCAATTCCATTCTTTTGGATCAAACACCCGTTGGGAGAAGCCCCTCCCTAGGGTCTCCATTACTATATTGTTAATATATCTTTTTTGTTTATATATATATATATATATTGAAATACATGTATATGTAATATATTCATGTTCATAAAATATTCATATTGATACATGTATTAATTTCAAATTACAAATATTTGTCTTATTTTTATAATTGAAAGTGTTCCTTTTAATATATTTTATGTAGGTGTGTATTGTTTTTTTATTTCAATGTTTTCATTTTTTTCAAGTATATAAGTACTTTTACATATATATATATATATATTATAATTTCATGTTTTTAAAAGTATATACATATTATATTCATGTATGATTTTAAATTTATTCATGTTCATGTTTTATAATTTAAATCTATGATTTATATACATATACACACATGAATGTCATTACATTTTTATCAAAGAAATATATGTAAGTACTTATGAGAATATACCTCATGTGGTATAATTATTTTTCATACATATTTTTAAAAAATTGAGGTGATTTTGGGATAAATTATTTTAAAAATAATTCATGTTTATATTAATTATATATATATATATATCTGTGTGTATAATAACTAAAAAATTTATTTTTTTTCTAAGTATTACATACTCTTAAAAATTTCTAATTAGGAGTGAAAGTTATTTATATTCATGTAAATGTTTTATTTCATTACATATATTTATATATCTTTGTGTGTGTGCCTCATCATAATTTCATGATTCGAAACATATATGTAATTCATTTTAAAACATGAAATTATCCATCTTAATATTTTTATATTGAGCAATGATGAATTTTTTTTTGAAAATATTACAGTTATATTTATTATATGTGGTACATAGTTTCAATGCTAAACTTTAAGAGTATATTTACATTTACATATAATTTTTCATGAATATAAAATTATATAAAAATGTGTATATCATTAATGGAATTATTTTGAAAAAATAGTAATTTTACAATTACTATCATGTACACCATTATTTTAAGTTTTTATATTCCATGTGCATATGATAATTCTAAGTTAGATAAATTACATTTCTATTATTTTATGTGAATTTCAATATACTATTACTAATATTTTATGTGTATTATAAAATTTTTCCCATAGTTATTCTAGGTAAGAAACAATTGATACCTATTATTTCATGTAACTTTCAATTTACAATTGATATCATTTTATATAAAAGTTTATATTTTATAATGTGTCAAAACAACAAATTGTTACTTAAGAAAATGATTATTTAATACATTGATTTAAGGATGAGTTTTAAGAGATAATGTTTAAATTATTAATGAAAAGTGTTTTATTGGAAATATTAAATACATGGAGGTTAATTATTTTTAGTAACTGGTCATGAAAATGATAAATTAAATGAGAATTGTAGTAAAAAATCTAACAAGTAATTTCCTAATAAATTAAATATTTATATACTTATATATAAATATAAATTTCCTTTTTTATTTAATTCCTTGTTTAGTTTTCAAATCAAAAATCCTCATGGAAGATTAATATATATATATAAGGTATGCTAATTGTTTTTATAAAACTAGAACATTAACATTGCAAACAATGGGAGTTGGGAGTAAACCCAATCCTATGGAAAAGTGTTTAGGCCCAACATAGACTTCTATGATTAACGTGGCCCCATTTTTTGTTTTAAAAAGATTTATTAGTATTGTTATGAAAACCCATTGGATTATTTTAATGTGTTTTCAAAGAATAATTATTTTCAAAATCAATTTAATAAATTCAAAAGAAAAACTATTTTCAATGGTTTTAAATAATTTCCAAAAGAATAAGTATTTTCAAAAGAGTATATATATATGTTATAAAAGGTGAAATTATTTTAAAATACATTTTTTAAATCATGTTTTCAAAAGAAATTTAAAAGATTTTTCATATATATATTATATTATTAAAAGTGTTTTCAGAATTTTGTTCGTAAAATTATAAGTATTTTTTAAGTATTTATTAAGTGTTTTCCAAATTTATTTTCAATATTATTTATCAATTCTATTTTCAAAAGTATTTTTCAAAAGGTTTAAGTATTTTTTAAAATGTTTTTCATTGTATTTTAAAATACCCCTTAGTGGTAAATTTTTATCACCTTATAATTTCATAAAATTGAATCATGTTCATTTAGAGGATTCATGGAGTTTAGATCGATATTCAGCTAGTGAGAAAAAGGTTTCATCACTACTTTTATATACTATTTTAACTTTGATAATATGTAAGAATGATCCTTTTCCTCCAAATCCTAAATTGGAAAAGACCATCAGATGGAAATTTTTGTATATTTTTCAGTTACTTTTTATAAAACTAATATACCACATTCTTAGGTACCAGGCCTGAAAGCTCTGGTTTGGAGATATACATGAATATAATAGCACAAGGTGTGAAAAACAATGGATAACTTGAGATCATGTGTCAGGTAATTCCTCTCATGTGTCCTCAACTGAATATACATGTATTCCACAACTTTACCCTCCTATATTATAACTACTCCTAGACCGATACATGATGAATCAAAATATACATTAGAGCTTCTTCCCAACCCTAGAAGAATCTTGACGGATATTGAATTAAATCTCCCTTTCATCTCCTTAAAGGATGACTCCCAGGTATCTAACCATATAAACATTAAACCCCTCTTACTAAAGACACTAATAGGTTCTTTTAAGCATGGAATGTTCTATATGAAATTCCATAACCAATCACAGAGGGAGCCATGCTGTTACTTCCCCAAGGAAACCTCCAATAGGCCAGGGGTAGTGATTATCATGGAGTAGGAATATCTCACAAATGGGAGTAATTTTCCTAAGTTCATGTACACACTCACACATCACCAAGCCCAAAATGATGAAATGATAACAATAATTAAACAAGCATTCATACCACTAAGATACCAAAAACAGAATATGACAGTTGAAAAATGGAAAGTACATAGGGCCAGAATAGAATAACACCAAATAAAGAGTTTGTAAATGTGAACACACATGTTCCGAAATCTCATCCGCAGAAAACCAAACATGGTGGGTATGTACAAGGACAATTTTCAGAATCCACAAGAGTACACCTTGACTGCCTGATATCTCTAAGAACCACCTAGTCTAGGTCCACCTAGGAATTCGTCAAAGTGTTGAAAATCTTATAAATACATGACACGTGAAGAAAAAGACCATGTAGGGATGAGTAAAAAAATATTAAGTAGGAAACCCCAAAATCCCAAAGGAATACTACTAAGAAATACAAAAAGCACACCACATGTAAACACACAAAGTTCGACACAATGAAATGCATGAGGTATAGTCATATCCACACAAATATATTTATATGACACATATATCAAGAACATATAGGTAAACACATCTCAGACACTATATATCATTAGGTTCCAACATCATAGCCAACAACACGATTCTCATCATAGGCTTGAATTGTAATAGAAAAACTATGAGGACACACTCCATGAGCTCAGACTTCTTAGATGGAACCCATCCAAGAGATGCAATCCATCAGAAACATTTTAATAGGTCCAGCTCTAGTTCCCAGCATCATGGGTCCAGTCATCACTTCCTTGTTCCCTGCGTAGGATAAAGAACCTAATTGAAGAGGTCGACCCCTCACCACTACAAACAGTTGAAGGAGAACTACTCCAAACAATGCGCCAATTGAATCCTCTCCATAAAGAAATAGCATAGGGGCTCCAAACTGTCCACTGCCCCATAGTCTAGGGAGTACTTCCATTAACTAAACTACAAAACCTTCGTACCTCTTGAATGGAGAAGACCGATCCTCGGTTTGTTGAGGGAGATCTAACTATTTTTTAGTTATTATTCATACCAAGTGAATGGGTCCACCCCTCATAATTGCTTTCAAAAACTGATGAAGATCCATCTCAAATGGAGTAACCACTCTAGTATTATAATACACATAGTCTCTGTAAGACTTCCAGTCTTGATAAGACACTCAGTCTCGAGGACCCACAACCTAACTCGATAGGGCAGTACCACCCAGTGATTAGAGGTCCCACACCCTGGTAGGACAGGGCAGTACTGACTCAGTTATTATTAGACACCCAGTTTCAATAAGACACATAGTCTTGATAAGATTCAAAATATATATAAGACATAAAGTCTCCATATTTCACAAAATCTCAATGTTATAGAGAGCAATAGGATTATGCCCGTAGAGCACTCATTTCGATAGAAAATACACCGCGGGCCATTAGGTCATTTGTTAATTTCTAAAAAAACTCAAATATAATAACTCAAAAGTATATTCTCATCAAAAGGGTCCAAATTATACAAACTACTCATCAAATGGACACACAGTTTGAAAGTGACATATATTCTTATAAAAAGGCATAGTCCTGGTTTGACCAAACCCACCAAACCCGGATTGACCCACCTACCGACCCTACTAATTTCAGCCAACTGGACCTAGCTTGATCTGTTTTGGCCTAAACTGGCTTGATCCGAACTGGCCTACCCTACTAGGATGCTACAGTTTCCAGACCCCTCCTCGTGCGGTTCGCGTTGCGACCCGGTTCACTAAATCACACGCAATCCTCCTTGACCGTGTGCTTTGCCTGGTTTCGTGGTGCCTCCATATCCCATACTGGAAGAATACTTCCTCAGTGTACTCCCCTCCTACCTCTAGACTCACTACCTCTATAGGATACTATGAAAAACCACCGTGTCGAGTTCAGCCTCCGCTGTCAGTCACCCCACCGCTGGTCTGCCCCACCATTGGCTCGCCATCCACCTCATCCTTCTATGAGGTCCTGGTATCTACCAGCCTTCTTACCCTTCCAAATATTGTCACTAATAATCTAGCCTCCACCTATGGCCCCCTCTCCTCTAGTCTCCATCTCCTCACCTTGCTGGCATCGCCACCATTCTTCACAGGACCCACATCGGTAGAACCTTTCACAGACCAATAGGGTTCCTCTAATGCCTGAAATTTAGAGTGTTCATAGATCTAGGTTCCTCATGACCTGGTCTACCCTACTATAGCCTTTACTGTTAGTTCTCCTCAAATCCATGGGTCTGATCAAGCTCAAAACCACCCAGTAATGTTGAACCAGAAACAACAAGATTTTAACGGTGAAGAACGCAATGAATAGTGGGAGAGATTAACATAGCGGAGGTTTTACATCATTGTCCAAGAATTATTGTCCAATGATCAAGATCTAAGGGATTTGGTTTACAATGTAGATTAAATTTAATCTCGTTAACCTGTAATAGATCCCTTCCACAAAATATGATCAATTTTCAGGATAATCTATTAGTAGATTAGTCCGTGTTCACCATAGAAATAAAGAGCGGTAAAACAACAATCGAGAAACAAGTGCCCTAACTCTTTTGGTTCAAATCACAACAAATAATGAAGTAAGGATGTGATCGTTGGTAGGATTCTTTTATTTCTTCGTGCATCGATCGTCGATCCAAGATCTGGTCATCGTTCACCCAGAGAAATTTTCCAAGCTCTCCCTATATATTTTCTGACATTACCAAGGTTATACATCTAACCCTGGGATTTCTTCATAGATATTTCTTTAATGGAAATATTTTATATTTCAACAAAATAATTTATCATTAAATAATTTAATGGTGATTACGTATTTTTCATGTTTTTCCATAGAAGTACCATGTCGACTAAAGATAAGTTGTTCCTAGTGGGGAAAACACATTACAAACTCAATGATGGTATCAAATTTCCAATAAAGGTCTCCATTCATGAGTTATTAGGATTTGAAAATAAATTAATTTTTATTTAATTAATTAATTTACAGTTATGTCAGAAAACTATCTTTCAAAGTTGTCCCACACTGAGCAATGTTAAGCCTTTCCTATGGTAAATCTGATGATCTAAACATCAAGGTACCCTTGGATTTTGGATCTGGGCACTAGTTTAAGAGTTATTCCAATTTTTTAGATAATTGCACACATTTTGATTTTAAAAACAAATCCTTTTTCAATGAACTGTTCTGGGTGCACCGATCCTTGGAATCACGCGTTGTCTTTTCCCTTGGTCTCGGAATTTTCCCAAATAATTTATAAAAATAAATTCAGAAAAATCAGATTCATTACACTCTCCCCACCTTAGATATTTACTTCCACTAAATCTAAAAAAGGGATACCCAAACAGATGAGGGTATTGATAAGAATCTGAGCCTCCTACCCCCATGCACACTCATATATATTCTTCCACCTCCACTAAGCGTGCTATCAAGGAATCGATCACCCATGATGAATCCCCCCAACTTTAGACACAAATTTAATATGTAATCTTGTAGTGTTACTTCTAGATCTTTAATGGTTTACCTAGTCGGGTTGTCCATCTATCGGTGAAACATTTTGCTCAAATATAACTGATTCCCAAATGACTCATGAAATACCTTCCACAATTGGGATGTAAAGAAAGCATCAAGATCAGATACTTTCATCAGTAGAACTCCATGGATTATAACTATCTCTTTCATGTAAAGGCATCCTAAGCTCTCTATGGACCCTTCTCCCAAATAGTGAGGATGTGGGCCGACTTTGTGAGATGGTCAACGATCACCCAGATGGTATAATGTCCCCTAGAAATTTTTAGAAAATATATCATGATTTCCATTGATATCTCATCCCACTACCATTCTGTAACCTCAAGGGGATGATTTAAACCTTCTGGTACCCTATGCTCGGTCTTTACTTCCTGACAAGTGAGGAATCAAGAGACAAACTCTGATAATCCCTTCATTATTCCAAGCCACCAAAACTGACATTGGTTGTCTTGGTATGCTTTCTCCATAGCTGGATGTACCAAAAAAGAGGAAATATAGAACTCCCTTAAAACCTCCTCTCATAACACAACTGGTAGCACTCTGTGTCCTTTGAAATGAACTAGATGTTCCCTAACTTTTAGATATCTCTAAGGGACGATCCCCATAGACATCTGAGCATTTATATTCTCACAGTAAGTATTTCCAAGTTATTCCTCCCTAACTCATAGTAAGAGTGGATGAGTAAAAACCATTGACTAGAGGTAAGTTGTTCCATCTCCATCCACGAAGGAAAACTATAATGAGGACAACTAATTTGATGACTTGTTCAGCAAATGAAAAAAAGATCTCTGGATGAGAGAATATTTCTCCATTTCCCCTTCCCAGAATTACATATAATCTCAAAGTCATAATCCAAAATGATCTCTAGAAAATGCTTCTGTCTCAACCTTTTTCAAGATCCACTACACCTCTTCAACCACTATAGAATACTAAGGACTCGTAATTACCACTTCATCGAGGGTTAATCTATCTAATTTATGAGAAATCAGATGCACCCTCATATTTTTGGGTCAATTCTATGCTTCATGGGTTCCCTTTTCAATAAAAATGAAAACCTCATTCCACTGATGCAAAAACATCACATTCTTCAAAAAAATATTCAATATGAGAATGAAGTATGGGAAAACATTCCATACCAGGAATGAATTTTTAAGGCCTCAACACCTCTTACATAAGATCCCAAATGAAACGTTAGTCTCTAAGTGTCAAGTCACACTATTGGTATTGGTTTTTGATCACTTGGTCTCTTCCAGTAGGAGTCTCCAAACATGAGGGTCAAGTTAAAATTTTAATTGGAATCTCCGAGTCTCAAACAAGATTTTAGGGAAGAAAAGAATGATTAGAACCTCTATATGTCAATATGTATGCTAAGGTTGAATGGAAACATATCATAACTTGAATCATTCCTAGATCTCTTGGATCATACGCCTCGATTTTATGTTGTTTCCCCTCACTATCCTCCATCTCCTTGATCCCGATGTAGATCACTTAGGGGTGGTGGTGGTAACATGTCAGAATGTATACCACCTAATAATGCTCTCCCAGCTCCTCTGCCACATCTTCCACCCTATAAATCTATCTGTTCCTATCACTATCTCTTCCATGGTGGTCCATCCACCATTTCTTTATCAGCTACATCATGGGCTATATAATCTTTAGAGATATGTCCCCTACCATCGCATGAAAAGAATTGCCTCTCTCTAGGATGGCTGGACTCACTCTATGTGCCATGATCTGTAGATCCCCTATCCCAGGACATCCTTTCGGAATGTTTCACTTGTCCCATTCTCTAAAAATGATGTCATCTTTCTGGTTCATAGGTCTCTTCTCTTGCTTGACCACTGAATATTGCCATCAGTTGTATCTACCAAGCCAAGGAACTCTCAACCATAAGGGTTTTCTATAGAACCCTAGAATATTTATAAATGAGGAGAGGGATAATAGTGGATTGGATGTCCCTAATCACACATTGATGTATGGTCGAATACATGAATCACTAATCACATATAATATCCATTGAGTACCTGGAATGGTTAGTATGCCTTGATGAATGCTCAGATTCTGACCTGTCATCCTACCGAAGCAGTAGAAACCTCTAGACAAGCATATCCCTTACTTTATATAGTGATAACTCCTCAATAAAATTTTTATAAAACTATGTTGATAGAAGATTTACCTCATTGTACCATAGGGTAACCAAACCCCACTATCACCCTATTAAGCTATATTGAAGGCTCTCTACCCGGACCACCATTTGATCAGCTGGTGTCCTAACTAGGAAGAAAACTCAGGCCACCAACTTAATCTAGTTATCAGCCACCTAACTATCAAAATTACCTCAAAACCTAAGGTGTGTATACTATTGAAACTAATAAAGCACGCTCAACCTATACATCTCATCTGATGTTACTGTGGGGACCATGTGCTACTCAAAAGCATGTGATATATATAGTACCTCACCTAGAGTTGCTTCTTCTGGTAAAAATCTCTATACTAATATCCTATCACACCATGTATCATCCTCATGTTCACATAGTGGAATACTTTATGGTTGTTTATGCATAAGAATCTTGAAGCAAACCAATATGTACCACAGTCAATAGAGTATATATTGAGAGCTTACTCAAGAATGGCATGGAACCACAACCCATTCATATATGATGAATATATAATTTATTTTCTCTGAAACTAGTGTTTTCATGTACTAAGTCAAAAAGAATATGTCTAGATTCCTGGTGTATGGATACTTTGGTTTCTGCACCAACACTAGAATCCATGTCCTAAAATCCAGACTCAAAACACTTAACACTATTTCATCAAACAAACCTTACATACTCTCAGTCTCTAAGATTAACCGACCCTCTCTAAAACCACTCTGTCATGACCTATCCCAGAGGGGACTATATCGTGACTACCCAAAGGCTGCCTCCAATAGGCCAGGGGCTGGATACTATCATAGAGTAGGAATATCCCACATATGGGAGGCATTTTCTTAAGTACCTGTAAACACTCACACATCACCAAGCCCAAAGTGAATAAATGAAAAACAGAAAGTAAACAAGAATTCATACCACTAAGATGCCAACAACAGAGCATGATAGTATAAAAATGGAAATTACACAGGGCTAGAATACAAGCCCACTAAAGAAAGAATTTGTAAAATGGAACAAAGACGTTCCTAAAACTCATCCGTATAAAACCATACCCAAAGGTTAAGTATAGGGACAATTTTCTAAAGTCATAGGAGCACACCTCGAATGTCTGATCTTTCTAATCACAGCCTGGTCCTGGTCCACCGATGAATCCATCAAATCTTTAGACATATTCACAAGACATGACATGTATGGGAAAAGCCCGTTTACGGGTGACTAAAACAATACTCATTAAGACACCCTGAAACCTAACATGAATTCTATTAAGAAATTCACAAACAAAACCACAAGGAAATTCAGAAATTAAAAAACAAATAAATACTTGTGGTATATTCATCTCCTCATAGATATTTTTCTATGGAACATTTATCAAGAACATATAGATATAATCATCCCATACACTAAGTATCATGATGTTCCAACCAAATAGCCAATAATAATATTCTCATAATTGGCAAAAATCATTACAAAAAATTAGAAGGATACACTCCATGATCTCAGCCATCTCTAATGGAACCCGTCTAAGAGATGAACTCAATCCTAAACATTTTAAAAGGTCCATATCTAGGTCCCAACACCAAGGGTACAGTCATCATTGTGTTTTTACCAGTGAAGGACAAGAAACCGAGGTCAAGAGGTCTTCTCGTTACCACTGACTAGAGTTGAGGGAGAACTACTCCAAACTATGCACCAAGTCCATGATCTTCATAAATATATTGAAAAGGGACTCACACCTCTCCACTACAATGAATTCAATGGACTATTTCCCCCTAACTAACCCATGAAACCTATATCGCTCCTGAAAAGAGTAGCCCGCTCCTAGGTCCACTGAGGGAGATCTAACTCTTATCTAGTTATTTCTCACCCCAAGTGATTGGTTCTTCTCATCGCAACTATTTGAAACAACAAAGTAATATCTATCTCTAATGGAGTACCTTATCCGGAATGACAAGATAGAGAGTCTTGGTAAGACACTCAGTCTCGAGGACCTCCCCCTAACTCAATTAGGGATTACAATTCTGTGACTAGAAGAAATTCACCCTGGTAGGATAGGGGAGTACTGACTTAGTCATGATAAGACACCCAGTCTTGATAACACACACAATCTTGATAAGACACACATTCTATGTAATATACATAGTATCTATAATTCACATAGTCTTAAGGTCACAACCATCCACAGGATTCTGCTCGTAGCTCGCTTGTTCTAGGAGAACCTAATTCTCAATCCATTAGGTCATATATGAACTTCTACAAAAACTCACTTAGAGTATATTAAATGGACCGTCTCATCTCAAGGGTCCCAACACCACAAAAGTATCATCAAATGGACACATGATTTGAAAGTTACGACCAATTTTATATAAAGGTATAACCTGACCCGACCCACCAGACCTGGCCAGACCCGATAGCTGACCTGACTCGGTTCTGCTGACCCAACCCGACATGGTCTGGTATGTCCTGAATAGGCCCAACCCAACCCACTGGGTCTGTTGTAAAGATGCTTCCAGCCCATTCTACGGTCCGGTTCACTGTACCGCGTGCGGCCAGCCTTGACTACATTCTATGCCTTGTGTCCTGGTTGTTTCATGTCCTACACAACCAGCCTTTTTCCTCAGTGTGTACCCCACACTCCCCTACTTCTCACGGACTCTCCTTCACTACGGGCTAATAAGCGGCCCCTTTGGGAGAAATTCTACCTCTATCGCCAGCTTCCGCAATCTCGCCTCATCGACGTCACCATTTTTACTCACATACCCACACTTGTGGTCCCTTCTGTGAACCACAGAGGATCATATGAATCTCAAAAAATTTCATGTTCATAGATATGGGTTCCTTATGAATTCATCTACACTACTGTGACCTCTAATGTCATTTCACCTTGAATGTGGGGGTCTGATCATGCTCATGAACACCAAGAAACATCAGGTTGGGAACCTCAAGGTTCGAACAAAAAACAATGCAATGAAAAAAGGGATAGATTCACATAGAAAAGTTTTAATATCATTGGAAAAGCATTATTGGCCAATGATCAAGATCTGAGATATTTGGTTCAAAAAATAGATTAAACCAAATCCTGCTAACCCACAATAGATCCCTTCTACCAAATATGATCGATATGTCGGCTAATCTGTTAATGGATTAGTCTACATTCATCATAGAAATAAAGAATGAGAAAAAAATAACAGAGAAAAAACATCCCTACCTCAATGGGATAATATGTCTATGAAGAATAAAGTCATGCCATGATCGTTGGTGGGATCCTTTGATTATGTCACATGTCGATCTTCAATCCATGATCAATTCATTGTTCACCAAGGGAAAATTTTTAAATCTCAAACTAGTGATTCTACATTTTTCCTAGGGTTATAGGGATAACCCTTGTATTTCATCATTGGGATGTTTTTATATGAAATCATTGTTGTGTCAAACAAAATTATCTTTAAATTATTTAATAATGATTATGTCCTTTTCTGATTATTCCATAGTATACCCACACTGACTAAAGTTAAGTCGCACCTAAGGAAAACACAACATTATGAACACAATGGTGGTCTCGGATATCCAATACGAGTCTTCGTTCATGATTTATTAGGATTTAAGAATAAAATAATTTTAATTTTATTATTCTATTTATGGTTATGTTGAAATAATATCCTTCAAAGCTGACCCACGGTGGCTGATGTTAGGCCTCACCTATGGTAAAGATGCTAATATAAACACAATTGTGAAATCATTTTCTGTTCTGGTAACCTCTTTAAGTGTTATTCCACTATTTAAAGAGAATTATGTGGGTGGGATATTAAAAACATAGCATTATTCAATAAACTGATTCGGGCACACTAGGCCTTAGAATAACATGTTTTCTTAACACCTGGTCTCTCAGTTTTCTTAAATAATTTATAAAAATAAACTTGGGAAAATTAGTTTTTTTAAATGAAATTCTTATAAAATACATCAATATCCAAGAAATATTGTATGTCAAATATTTCAACAAGATTCTCCCAATAAAGTACAACTCTTACCCTCCCTATGTCAATAGAATATACAATCTCAAAGATAATACGACCCTTGAAGTAAATTTTATCCCTCCATATGTGACACTTTGTGAGCATAGAAAAAAATTATAATCTCTCAGTGTATCCAAAATTATATCAAGATGTTTGGAAGTCAGTGTCGATTGTGAAAATAAACCAAGATATCATCCATGAATACCAAAAAATAGAATACTAATACGGATGGAATAATAGGTTCATCAATGCCCTGAAATTTGTTGGTGTGTTCATGAGACCAAATGACATGACCAAATACTCATAAAGGACATAAATTATCTGAAAATTTATATGAGGTATGGTTTTAGGTCGAAAAAAATACCTAGTGATGACTCAACCTAAAATACAATTTGGGGAATACCCAATATCCTTAGATTTGGTCGAAGATATCATCTATCTACAGTAAGGGATAACCATTATTAATTTTCAATTAGTTTAATTCATGGTAATCAACTCATATCCTAATGATTCATCCTACCTTTTTTAAATCACTCAATAATTCCATGTAGAAGTATTGGTTCATATAAATATTTTTGTTTCCAAGTCTTATAGATGCCTCTTGAGCTCTTGAAGCATCATCGTATCCATCTTATAAAGAGGAATGGATACTGTTGATGACACTAGAAAACTCTACCTATTACTTAGTAGGTAAACTAGTAAATTCATATGGTAATATGTCTCTAAAATTATCAACCACAAGAGGAAAATATTACTGACACGATCCCTAATCATCCAGATATAATCTTTCAATGAGGGTGGCTATCCCACCCATCCCACAACTCTCTTTTCTTATTATTCTTATGTGGAGATCCCATTCACTATTGAGAATAAATATCCTCCATCTAGTGATGTTATGGTCAACCTTGACCAATAAAAATCATCATTTTCTAGATAAAAAACTATCTAGTCCATCTCGATTATGATGTAAAAAACCAGTCCTTTTAGGAAAAAATGACTAAATATGATGTTACAACCACCTATATCAAGTTTTAACTCCTTATAATAGAACAAAACCTCTATTTTAAACCCCAAAAGAGTGTCCAAGGTCATGACATAAGCAGAAAACATAATAATGAGATTGATCTCTCAAGAATAAGTACAAATATGGAACTATGAGAAGAACTTTTATTGAGAAGATAAGATACTAGAGTATTAAGACTAGGATCATACCTCTCACTATAGATATCTTGAGGATTTGATTCTCATGTAAAGTTTGTATATAATATGTATCACATGAATGATGACCCTGTGACACAACCTCACTACTCAGAGGAGGCCCACACTGTTCTCATGGTACAACTAGTGTATGGCTACCTTGGACACAACCACCACCTTGTCATGAATGACCTGGACATCTCCAACTGTAATCCAAATGCATAGTTATGAATCATTCTCTTGAACATGGATTCAAAGTTGATCCCCATCTAATGACTATTTGAGGGAAGGTATTCTAAAATCTCCACACATGGACCATCCTATCGTATTCTTGGTACCCAAATGTTTCGCTATCACATTACTCCTCATATGACCCCATCTCCCACACTCACAAAATAAGATATAACTACCAGCACTAACAACATGTAGGGTACTCCCCACATGATAAGCCTAAAAAAGTTCTTCTTGCCACCTGATATTGAACCAATGGGTCGAAAGGTTAAACTTCCCTACTCTATTCCCCCAGCTTCTCTTAGGGTTTATTTTGTGATAACATCCAGATTCACTATTTCTACAATAATAGTCAATTGGTTTAGGTTTACCTATTATCGAAAGACATTATTGAGACCTTACTCAAAGCATATCTCCATTGATAAGTCATTAATATGATAAATTGGTGCAAAATTATGATGATATGTATAGAATTTTGAATACTCCATACCAGTCTTTGTACCCTAATATAGACACATAAACTCATTAACCCTTCCATCTCTATGTTTCTCAATAATAAGTAGTTGTAAAATATGGATTTTAAACCTCTCAAATCCATATCACAATGTGTATCATCCTAGTTTAAAATATCCCACAATATCTTAACTTCTCCCGGAAACATGTATGTTACAAGATTCAATATCATTTCAAGAGATGACTATAGAATACTGATAATTGATAATATAGTAAGAGGCCACAACTCAGCTACTTGTGGACCACAATCACTCAAAAACATGGGAGGAATCTATTGATAGAACACATGAATCAGCTCATACATGGATGAGGAAATATCTAGGGCACAATGAATGGTCTACATAAATTGTAATAAACCCTCAAGGAACTGGGAATGAACACTCATATCTGGTACAACTACTGGTTTCACAAGTAGAACTATGGGAGGTTTTACCAGTGGATCATGTCCCAATACATCTAGAGAATGGATTTTTCCACTACTATGGAATATGAATAGAGGTTTTTATGTTGGAGTATCTCTAAAATTCCTAACACACACCTCAAAAATGTATTTGGAAACAACCAAGTCAGATATAAAAACCTATGATTGGTTGAAGCCTTCCTATAAATAATTCAAAACCATTTTTCTTCTCCTATATCCATGGATGGGTTAAAAATATTGTCATAAAAAGCACCAGAGACACTAAAAAATTCCCACTCTAAATATGGGTTGAGGTCAAGCTATATAATTTCCAACATGAGTTATGATATATCTAATGACGAAAATTCTATTTTATTTAAATTCCATTTATATTTATATTTTTAAACAATTATCATTAAATGGTTCAACTAAAGGGATCATAAATTATAATAAAAAATGGAACATACACGTTATTAATAATATTTTGGAATCCATTTTTACACATATCATAACATTTTCCGTTCAATGTGACCAATGGTATTTGACTCAACATTCTATAGTTGGTCTCTCTGGGTGTCTACTATTCCCTATGCATGAAAAGAATATTTGGATTACAGTAGGAACACTAAGTAACAATTATGTTTCTCAATTAAATATAGAAATCATTTATCAATCAATAGGTATAAAACTCAAGGCACACATAATAATGTTATGCAGTCAAGCGATGCATCCTATACAATATTAAATAATGCATGGGATGTGAATTTTGTAATGTGTCTAAAATTGTTCATGATATGGAATTCCATAAACTTATCATGCCAAGGGTAAAAATATGTAATCATAATAAACATAAAAACACATATGTGTCACCCAATTGTGGAATAAAATCAACTATAATGGAAAAAATATAGAATAATAATTCATCATTATATAAAATTTGGATTTTTCCTATACATGGGTCAGATACTCCCAAGCACAACTCATTACCAAGTTCCTAAATTTATCTAATATCATTTTTATTGCCTCAAAATAGTAAATCCGGAAAATAAAATGATCTGCAACTTTGTAAAATATTGACCCAGGATCGATCAAATGGTGTCCCAAGCTGATGGGTCTCATGGCCTCAATAGAGCCTCCATGTATTCAAGAGAATTCTGACTAGTTGTGAGGCTATAGGGTGTGTCTATTGAGGGATTATTCCCTTATGTTAGAGTAAAAAACAATGTTGTAAAACAATATATTAACATAAGAGTAATATAATATAACTTAATGATAGAAGGTAAAATCAAGAATACTATAGTAATAAATAATACAAAAGATGTATCATATAAATATTGATGATCACATCATGTATTCATAAAAAAATGGAAGGAAATACATTAAAATAGGATTCCAGTACAATGCATGTATCAAAAGTATGAAAAAGAACAAAAAGGGAGTATATCTATCTAGAATCACAAGAATATATAATTTATATACCCCCAACTCTTAATAAAAGAAAAAATCAATCATCATATGTGGGGAACATGCCTCAATCCCTAACTGTATCCGTGAATTCTATCTATGTACCAAATGACAGTCCAAAAATGGTGTGGGATAACTGTAATTATGACACCAAAAATGGTGTATCTAAAATAATATTCCTTGTATAAAAATTAAAGGAGTGTGAAATACTTTACTGGTGTAATATTACTAAAGGTAAATATTCATATGTTGATGTGGTAATA
Organism: Viscum album; assembly: GCA_963277665.1. NCBI lineage: Eukaryota > Viridiplantae > Streptophyta > Magnoliopsida > Santalales > Viscaceae > Viscum > Viscum album. Next base: position 1,262,761,938 of record OY728164.1, read on the forward strand.
TACATTTTACCAATTTTAACCAAACACCCCTTAAAGGGTTCAACTGTTATCCAGCCACCATAATAATGGTAATTCTATAAAGCCCAAAAAAATACTTAATTATAATTCCATGTAATCTAGTATATATAAACGATGTGTAATGTCATCAAACATCATTTAATTCTTTGGTTCATCCCCCTGGGAAAAGCCATTGACATTTCATGAATTGTCATGTCAAGGCCATTATGCCTTGTATATCAAATAAAGGTTGTGTAAACAAAAAAATGTCATGTAATTATTTTTCATCCAATGTAAAACCCTCCTACCCATTCCATTCCAAAATAAAATCATATGTACCTTGGACCCAACTTTAGGGTCTATGCTGAAAGAGTATTGAAACATGAGTTTAACCAGAAAATGAAAGGATTTGTACCTCATTGAAAATCTGGGTATCATATATCAATCCATTTGGCTCATACAATAACTACCAAAATCACTTCCAAAAATCCATCCTCACATCATATAATCATATTTTGGATATATATCTAACCTATAAGGATTTTTTATCAAACCAAAAGAGGCTAATTGAAGAAGAGGTAATGTATATCAATGAGTGTTTTTTGTTTTATTTATTCCTCCAACTCATTAAATTATTATTATATAATGCTGATATAATAACATCATTATCATCCATATAGTATGATATATTTATGTTAATGTCATGAACTAAAACCATATTCAATTCTATAAAATTGGTTATGGAATCATCATTTGTTGGTATGAAAAACTGCCACATTTCGAACTGATGTCATTCATTTCACCAGTAACAACTCAAAAAAAGGAAATAATGGTGGTATTATTTTTAATATATGATATATTGGTTATTTATGATTCTATTATGATTTTTGAATTATTTTATCACACATAACATCAAATTATCAATTTTGGGAATACTATGACATCGATCGTGTGTATGGCGGGCTACCACCTTGCAAAGCAATGTGATTCATTCACAGTATACCTAAAATATTTTATGTATGGATTTAATAAAAATATATGATATATATGAAATAAAATGATTCTATAATGTTAATATATTTACCATTTATATTCCTTTATTTTGTTTTAATAGAATATAGAGGCAACATTCATGCATTCGTATGGCATATCGTGTCCATGAATAATGTATTTCATTTACTATCAATAAATTTTATGGATTAATATAAATACATATATGATTAATATATTTGATATTTATATCACATAATATTTTTTTGGGTATGATAAAAACATGTTATAAGTAAGAGGACAAAGAAATAACAAGATAAAACATTTGTAAAAATAGATCAATTATTTTTCGAAAATGACTTTTAGACAAAATGGTAAGTATGAGGGTAATAAAATATCATAAGAAAGTATTATACGGTTTTATATATATTAATATGTCTCTATAATATATTTATAATAAACATATAATTTTAATACAAGAGGACTGAATGTGAACGACGTATGTAACGTCTTAAGGTAAGGAATTTATATCTCACTTTTTTTAGTGAGGCAATTTCCATATCCGACACATGATTATTTTATGAATCCTATATGTTGACCATTATTTTATTTTATAATTATTCTCCTAAAAATTGTGTGTATTTACATATCTATTTTTGGAGTTTTATTTAATGGGGTTTTGGTTTAAAATTTAACAAATCAGGAAGGGATTTTTAGTCTCTTATATTTTTGAGAGACATAAGAAAATTCACCAAAAGATTTTTTTGTATGGTATATGTACTTACCCTTAAAAATTTTATATCATTAGAATATTTATTTTCATGATATTAATTTTTTTTTATGATTTTACACTTTATTTTTATTATAATCGAAAACATTTCTACTATGGTATCGTGTTTGTTTCTCAATTTTCCATCTTTGAGACTTAAGTCATGTTATTCACCTATATTCTTTTATGATGTGTATATACATCTCATTTGACATGTAATATCGTGAATTTATTTATTTTCACTATATTTTATGTTACATTTAATGTTTTATTTTCATTTAGATTATATCCATAGTTTCATATTTCTAAGGGTTTTATTTTACAATCTCATCATTTATTGGGATTGTTTATGATTATACTAGCAATGATTAAATATTACTATTAAACAATTTATGTTTACAATATCATGAAACTATTCACCTATTATTATTTTTTGAGAATAAATGTTTTCTCTTCAGTTTACTCACTATATACTCAAGAGTTAAAAAAACAATTAAAAATATCATCTTTTCGGTTGAAAAGATTTTTTCTTTCAAAACCATGTATTCAAAAAATGTTTTAAAAATCATTTAAAAAGTAATTTTAAATTTAGAATGTATAATTTCTTTAATAAAATTTCTAAATAAAGTTTTGTATATATATTTAAATGTTTTCAATTTTATTTTAAATAAAATAATATTGACAATTTTTATGTATTAAAAAATGTTTTTTAATGAAATGTTTTCTTCCATAATACTTTTTATAAGTGATATTTAAAAAATAATAATCTATATAAGATGACATACTATGATGTAACATATGAATTTTTGGGGGTAGGGACTAAGGATACCACTCTTATTCTTCTTTTAAATGGTTTATGTTTATAAAACCCATTTATCCTCCACAAGGTTATGCCATTATAAAATACTTATAAAACCCGATTTTTTTACCCATGGGGATTTCTCGGATTAAATGATGGAATTATTAACAAAACAATATCTTTTCTATAGGTTAGGTTATGATGAAATGTTTATGAAAATAATTTCAGTTCATTGGTTCTGATATGATGATTGTTTTATGATCTTGTTCCACACATATGTATGTTTTTTTATTTTTTGACGATGGTTAAATTATTATCAAGGATGGTAGTTACGTAATAACTAAATATGGGTGGGATAAATATATAAATAAAATGAATATGGTAAATAATTTTATCTAAAGGAATATATATGAATTTAATAGAGAGTGAACTTGGTTCTGTAAGAGAATTTTTCCACTATGGTGATCTTGGGAGTGAATCATGACTACTTTTATGGGTTTGGGAGTGAATCCATTGAACTATGAGAAAATGGGTACCACTAGTGATGGTGGGGTGTCCCGCCCAAGATTTTATCCACTAATATGTTATTTCATATTCTTATTTATATTCCACAGTTCTATTTATTTTTGAAATGTTATTCTATCATGACTTAGCTTATTTGATTCCATTACGATTAATTTATTCTTAACATCCAACAATTATTCCATGACTCATGATTATGATCTTTTATATGAGGGAATGGTTTTAAAATTTTATGTTCATTTTATCATACCCATTTGATAATTTCATGTTTATGTATTTCCCTTATTTACCTTTACAGTGTGTCTGAGGTCACCCTTTCTTATGTTTCCATTCCCTGGGTTATGAAGAATGGTTTTATGGACAATGTTTATTTTAAGATTACTGAATAGGAATATATTTTAGTAAAAATTCAAAATATTTTATATGAATATAATATTTCCCTCCATGTTTACCAAGGCACTAAATTATTATAGTCTATAGAGATAAAATTTTGTAATTTATTGAATATTCATTTAAAAATATTCTATATAATTGTTTGAAAATCATGGGTCGCTAAATTATATACATATTTGATCAAGGAAAATTTAAAGACCCAGAAATTTGTTGGAATTTTTTTTTCTTAAATACATGGGAATTTTAAGAGTCTGCAATTTCTGACGGCACCTGATTCCGAGGCCCGGTGTACCCAGAATCAATTTCTGATGTTTTATTGAGGTAAAGTCAATAAACGTATGTGCGGGATTTTATATTTTTTGAACAAGTGCTTGGAATTGAAATCTGAGGACACCGATTAACTCGCAGCATCGGTATTCTCTTAAGGAGACCTTTACCGCAATTGCATTTTCTCGAGAGCAGATGTTCTTTTTGGGGGTTTTCTAAATAATTTAAATAAAAATAAGAATAACATATTTTTATGTAGATGGTGTTTAATTTATCTAAAGGAATGTTGGGGTTGGGTCCCACCCCCACATAACCGCCCATGGGAGGATATTATGTGGTGGGGCCCACATGAGCTCAACCCCCTTAAACCCCCTTTTTGATCCCCTTGACCTCCCCATTAATATGGGAAACTCTTGGACTTCCCCTTAATGATGCCAACAAAATTAATTAATGAGTTAATTAATTATTTTGAGTGTTTGAATTATTTTGAATTCATTATTCCAACATTAAAATAAGTGAGCTTATTCTTTTATTTTGGGTTGGCATAATCGTGGGAGAGCTTGGGAGAACTCTTGGAAGAACACCATCCTCTCGACAAAGAACACTCCTCGTCTCCAAATAATGTGAAGCAAGACCTTATATCTTCTTCAACCAGAGCAAGAAAGGGAAGCACCACCACCCATGAAGTACACCGAGGGCGTCATCTCGATGCAACTTCACCAAGCTCTACTCCCTCTAACATTGATGAAACGATGTCCATCTTCCGCGATGCCCATCTTCTGCGACTCATCAACGTACAACGACAAATACGAGGTAGGGGGTTTTGATTATTTTAATGTATAAATTGTACCCTCATTCCTCGTTGTTTGTTTGGGATTGATGATGGCCACTTGTTATCGCCTAATACAGAGGGTTCTGGCTGAACCAACACGGCCCAGCGCCCCTCCATTGGTTTTTGTTGATTGACGTCTGAGGTGAAGCCGAAAGGGTGTGGTGTTAGCGCACCATGCCAGAGAAGAACCACAGGACGGAAAAGGTGGCGGTGTCAGCAACCGGAGGGGTCGACGGCAGCGGTGGCCACGCGGCGGCCGCGTGGACGGAGACCGGCGATAGCTCGGGCCGCCCGGACTACGGGACAACCGGCCGACCGATCCATCCGGTCCGTGTGTAGGAGCCACAACACACGAAGGCGCCGTGAGGAGGGAGACCGCGTCCTGCATCTGCGGGCCACTCGATTGGAAGAACCGATCGGCCGCCTGCCGGTAGGGTTGTAGAACCACTGCGCCCGAAGGCGCCGTGCGGAGGAGGACGCAGCCCGCATCCATGGGCTGCTCGGCTGGGCAAACCGGTCAGCCTCCTTCTGACCGGGCTGGAGAACCGTGGTTTCCACAAGCACCGCGTGGGATGAATCGCGACCTGAAACGCAGGTCGCGTGCACTGGGTCAAACCGGTCATCTACAGCCGGCCATCCAGAGGAGGAGGTGGCACCACCGGGAAAACCAGACCGGCCCACAGTGTGGTCCATGTCTGCAGGTGGGCCGCTCCCCACTAGGTCGGGCCAACTCCCTACCAGGTTTGACCCGTTGAGCCGGGTTGGGCTGACCCGCCATCCCACTGGGCTTGACGGGCCGGGCCCACCTTCACTTAAATACGAATAACTTCTAGACCACGTGTCCGATGGATGCCCCATGTGCGGCACTGGAACCCTAGCAATGAGGAGGTCCATTTGGGATACTCTAAGTGAGTTTTGGACAAATTTGGAAAACGGCTGGGTTTGGATCGAGCGTAAATCCAACCGAGCCCCTGGAATGGAAATGCCAATAGCTCTCAGACTGGGCCTCCGATTGACGTTCCATCTATCGCGTTGGGTTCATTTTGATGAGACGGAACTACGGAATAAATAAAATCAAGACTTCATGATAGTTGATGTATCAAAACTTGGCTCGAGGAGAGGACCCTCCTGGAATCGAGCGTGTTGTGTGAGGGAACCCTAGGGCTGGCTGCGACTGCGATGAGTATTGTACCGGAATCCTCTGTCGGTTCGACAGTGAAGACTACTAAACCAGAATCCTCCATGGGTTTGACAGCGATGACTGCTGTACCGGGATCCTCCATGGGTCTGACAGTTCTAACTTCTGTTCTTGTATCCTGTGTGGGTCTGACAAAATAGCTGGTCTTGTATCTTTTGTGGGTCCAACAGCTTAACCGGTCCTGTATCCTATGTGGGTATGACATCTTAGATGAATCAGTGACTACATATGATCATCTCTATCACTCTACGAAAGATGTATACCTGTTTGAGATGAGTCTTAACTTTCAATCATTTATCTTCGAGGTGATTGACTTTTCTTCTTGTGTGGACTGGGTTGTTCTTGGGCTCGAGAGTTGGAGCCAAACTATGATTTATAACATAGGTATATGTATGGGCATATACCAATGTAGGGTTGGTTGACACTTCATAATTGTATCTTTCCATTGTGGTTTATCCTTCTTGGTTTCTGGGAGACCTTCGGGGGTCTCGGGGTCCCTACTGAGTATCGTTATACTTACCCCTACACAGGTTATGCCTGCACTTCATTGTGTTGGTTGCAGATGACGGACAACACTGATCGAGGTAGAGGGTTGTAGAGCTGGACGGTACCCAGAGGTGGACCACTTGGCAAGACGTACATGGAGCGGACGGACAGACCTGGGGTGATGAGGAGGCCATCTGTACCCACCCTTCAGGTGGGATTCCCGGAGGATGACTCTGTAGTTGTCATTTTACCTCTCTGTAGTTGTACTAGTTTTTCAGTTGTTTGTACTTTACTGTTGGGCTTGTATTTCCAGACCCATTCCTTTCAGCACTTTCTTTTGTATACCATTTTACATAGTGTTTACCTCTAGTTGCATACTTTGTTGTTTTTGTTTAATTATTTAAGGAACAGCCTTCCCTTTTTTATCGGAATTATGGCTTTAGTGCTGGTCTCCAGCCCCTGGCCTATGGAAGGCGGGCTTAGGGTAGTCACGACACGGGCCCCGAGGATGGGTCGTGTCAAATTGGTATCAGAGGATTCAGTTCTATCATAGAACTTAGACTTTGATTCTTTTAACAACAATATTTTTAATTGTTTTCAGTGTGGTTATCAGTTTAGGGAAATCAGTGTTATTGTGGCGGTCGACGTATCCATACACTAGGACTCTGACTTCTGATCTCGGACTCAGTGCACGAAAAAACTGATTGCGTGTGTGTTTCCTCTGAAAACGTTTTCTTCATGATTACATTGTTTCAACTCACCAGGTATTCTATTTTAACCATGGCACACCTTTTTATTTTCAGGATGGCCCCACGAAGGCATACAGCTAGGGTTCCGAGTTTCGTATGAGATGGTAGCCCACCGAGCGACGAGGCCTCGGTGTAGGGCCCCATCCCAACGGACGTACCAGCGGTACCACTACCTGATGGGACACCGATACCACCATCTCTAGGGGCAGAGAGTGCACGCCTCCTACGTACGTTGCATGAGTTCCAGTGCCATAGGATGCCTAGGTTATATGGAGAGATGGACCCAAAGGCAGCTGAGGATTTGCAGGAGGTTGTCGTGAGAGTTTTCAGCTTGGTAGGGACACCAGGTGACCTCATGGTGATCCCTGCTGCGAGTCTTCTCTATGTAGCAGCAGGACAATGGTGGAGCCTGATGCCCAAGCTGCATGACAAGGCATCATTACTCTCGACAGACTTCAAGATTCCCTTCCGTTCAGAGTTTTTTCTAGCTACCCTTCGTGCAGTGCAGATTCAGGAGTTACTTCATCTATAGTAGGGAAGTAGGATAGTAGCTCAGTACTCAGCGAGGTTCACCGACCTCTCACGGTACTCCACAGACATGGTGCGGGGCCCATTATTTAGGGCTAGGACCTTCGATCATGGACTCAGGCATGAGATCAGGGCTTCAATGATCCCCTTAAGCATCCTGACGCAGGCGGGGGTGCTAGAGTGAGCCCTTCTAGTGGAGAGTTTTCTCACTGAGTAGTCACCAGCAGTGAGACCCACCACAGGGCGACACATAGAGCAGTCTTCTATATCTAGTAGTAGATAGACTTCGCAGAGGTCCAAGCGGACTAGGCTATCTGGTGGGAAACCCTAGGATATAGGTTCGGTTGTGCGGGGAACACAAGATAGAGCAAGCTATAAGAGGATCAGTTTGTGCTATGCATGTGGCAGGTAGGGCCACATGGCTCATGAATATCTGAACCACCTTGTAGATGAGCATCATACAGTAGAGGGGCCTCCCAGTCAGAGGTATAGGTTCAACTGTGGTGGTCCGCCGGGAGCAGGTGGACGTGGCAGAAGAGATGACCGAGCTGCGGTTGGTGGACAACGTTTTGAGGCTCTACCACCACCACCACTAGGAGGTCCAACCTGACCACAGGGAGCTGGCTAAAAGAGGCGGGCTCAGCTCCTGGCATTCGAGGTCTACAACCATGGCACACTTGAGATGATTCGAGGTACTATATGTGTCTACTCCACCCTTATTGCAGTACTTATAGATACAGGTGCGATTCATTATTTTATTACCACTGCCCTCGTTCGGAGCGCGGATATTCTGACAGAGCCGTTTTCTTGATTTTTATTGATAGAGAGTCCTACGAGAGCATAATCGATGATAACGCACTGGTGTCGGTAGTGTGAGCTTACTGTTGGAGGTGAGAGCTTCGGCTGGGATCTTCTTGTAGCAGCGTCGAGGCCTTATGACGTCATCTTGGGTATGGAATGGTTATCCATAATTCATGATTAGATTGACTGTATTAGGTGAAAAGTGTGGTGTATCTGCATGAATGGGACTAGGTTCACCATCCCTGGCGAGAAGGGAGACTTTGCAGCACAGGATGGACCTACGCAGAGGAGGGGGAAGCCGATCACACATCAGTTGGCTAGTCTCATACTCGGAGCGATTGAAGTGCGGAGTCCGAATCTTCCTATTGTGATGGATCAGTACGCGGATGTTTTTCATGACGACATTCTAGGACTACCTTCTCACAGAGAGGTAGACTTATATATTGACATGTACTCCGGAATGACACTAATATCTACTCCAGTATATCGGATGGCTCCCGCTGAGCTTCGTGAGCTGTGGGTACAGCTAGAGGACTTTCAGGGGATGGGATTTATCTGACCTAGTGTTTCACCCTTGGCATCTCCAATTTTGTTCGGCAAGAAGGTGTATGAGAGCTTACGAATGTGTGTCCACTACCATCGCCTGAACCGAGTGACCGTGAAGAACAATTACCCACTCTCGAGGATTGATGACCTCTTTGTTCAGCTCAAGGTAGAACGATAGTTCTCAAAGATAGAACTTAGGTCAGTATATCACTAGCTCAGAGTTCGAGACAGGGATGTGCAGAAGACTTCCTTCACGTGTCGGTTTTTCCACTACGAGTTCTTGGTTATTCCCTTCGGTGTAACCAATGCTCCAGCAGTGTTCATGAGTCACATGAACATATTCTTCCAGCCTTACCTCGATCGCTTTGTTGTAGTCTTCATTGACGACATACTGATCTACTAGAATACTAAGGAGGAGCATGCCTACCATTTACGGGTAGTATTGGACACACTCTGAGAGAACCATCTTTATGGTAAGCTCTCAAAGTGCCAGTTTTGGATTCGAGAGGTTCAATTTTTGGGACACGTCATCTTGGAGGCTGGATTTGCAGTAGATACAGTGAATATCGAGGAAGAACTTTCTTGGGAGCCACACAGGAGTTCGATGGAGGTACGATGTTTCCTGGGTATGGCTTGGTACTATCGAAGATTTTTGACAGACTTCTCCAGAGTTGCAGCACCGCTTTCAGCATTGACAAAGAAGGGGAAACCCTTCGTGTGGTCAGAGAGATTACAGCAGATCTATCAATAGATGAGGTAGAGAAAGACTACTGCACCCATCTTGAGGCTACCAGAAGAGGGTATTGGGTATGTAGTTTACTGGGATTCATTAGGGAGCGGACTTGGGTGTGTCCTGATGCAAGACCGAGCAGTGATATCTTATGGTTCTTGTCAGCTGAATAGCATGAGCAGAACTATGCTACCCATGACTTGGAGTTAGCAGAAGTGGTCTTCTCCTTGAAGATGTGGCAACACTATCTTATGGGAGAATGTTTTATAATCTACTCTGACCACCAGAGTCTCAGGTACATCTTCTCTTAAAAGGACCTGAACCTGAGATAGTAGTGATGGCTTGAAGTCCTCTAGGATTATGACTTCGAGATAGTTTATACTCCTGGAAATGGGAATGTTATAGTTGATGCTCTCAGCAGGAGGTTCAACATTCAGCTGCTAGGAGAGGCGACATAGCATCTGGGTGTATTGCAGATATCCTTTGTGGATAAAGATAGAGTATCCTTTCTGCATTCTCTCACAGTCACTCCTCCACTTCTTCAACTAGTCCTAGAGGTAAAATGTGGGGACATTGACTGTGAGACATGAAGTACTCAGATATCCTGAGGGAAAGTTCTTGATGGGTTTTCTGAAGGTGGGGAGCACATCATTCTCTTCAAAGGACATATCGTGGTATGAGTTTCACTACAGGAGGAGGTGTTGAGGGAGTTCCACACTTCCCCTCTAGAGGTACATCCAGGAGTGGCAAAGAAGTATCAGGACCTTAGAAGACAACACTGGTGGTCGGGTATGAAGAAGGTGGTAGTAGAGTTTGTCTCGTGATGCCTCACTTGTAAACATGTGAAGGCAGATCACCAGGTTCCAGCAGGCTTGTTTTATCCCTTAGAGATCCCAGAGTGGAAGTGGGATGGGATATCCAAAGATTTCATGACGAGATTACCATGTACATCCAGAGGACACGACTCTATCTGGGTGATTTTTGACTGACACACCAAGTCAGCCCACTTCCTACCGATCAGAGAGCAGGGCTCAGTAGAGAGCTTGGGATGCCTTTATGTATAGGAGATTGTATGACTTCATTGTGTTCCATCGACGATCTTTTCTGATCGAGATGCTTGTTTCACTTCCCGGCTATGGAAGGGGTTGCAGGAGGCTTTCGGGATGCAGCTTCACTTGAGCACCACCTTCCATCTTTAGATTGATGTCTAGACTGAGAGGACCATTCAGAATCTCAATGATATGCTCCGTGCATGCATCCTCGACTTTGGTCACAGCTGGGAGGATCACTTTCCCTTGGTAGAGTTTGTGTATAACAACAGATACCACTCTACCATCGGGATGACACCTTACGAGGAACATTACGGCTGGCCTTGCAGATTGCCTCTGTGGTGGAATAACCCAGGGGAGTCAGCGTTTGTTGGACCAAAGATGGTGCAGGATATGGTGGAGAAGGTGCAGATCATCCAAGAGCAGATGAAGTCTTCACAGAGCATATAGAAGTCCTATGCTAATAGGAGACAGAGACCACTGGAGTTCGAGGATGGCGACCATGTCTTTCTATGGGTCTCACCTCGATGAGGTCTATGGAGATTTGGATGAGGAAACAAGTTATCTCTATGATTCATCAGACATTTTCAGGTTCTCAATAGGGTAGGAGAGGTGGCTTATCGCTTGACTCTCCCACCTCAGTTGCACCGGGTGTACGACGTCTTCCACATATCTCAGCTGAGGATATACGTACATGACCCATACCACATCATCGACCACGGGAAGATAGAAATCGATTAAAGGGAGACATTGATGAAGGTTCTAGTGGAGATTTAGGATTGACAGGAGCAGGTCCTATGTGGATGGTCGATTCCTCTGGTGCTCATTCGCTGGCAGCACAGAAACCTCCAAGATAGAACATGGGGGCGGGAGGCTCAGATGCGTGCTCAGTACCCCATTTGTTCCCTTAGTGTGTGTTGTAGATTATGGGTATGTAAATCCCTAAGGTGGGGAAAATTTAAAGACCTGGAAATCCTGTAGGAATTTTTTTTCTTAAAGATGTGGGAATTTTATGAGCTCGTAGTTTCTGACAGCGCCTGATTCCAAGGCCTGGTGTGCTCGGAATCAATTTTGGATGTTCTGTTCGGGTATGTTCAATAAACGTACGTGCAAGATTTTATATCTTTTGAACTGGTGCTCAGAATTGAAATCCAAGGACACCGATTAACTCACAACACCGGTATTCACTTAAGGAGACCTTTACTGCATTTGTGTTTTGTCGAGAGTGGAAGTTAATTTTGGAGGTTTTCTAAATAATTGAAATAAAAATATGACTAACATATTTTTATGTAGATGGTGGTTAATTTATCTAATGGAAATATGGAGGTGGGGCCCACCCCCACATAACCTCCAATGGGATGATATTATTTGGTGGGGCCCACACGAGCTCAAACCCCTTAAACCCCCCTTTTGAACCCCTTGAGCTCCCCATTAATAGGGGAATCTCTTGGACTTCCCCTTAATGATGCCAACACAATTAATTAATGACTTAAATAATTAATTGGAGTGTTTTAATTCTTTTTTAATTCATTATGCCAACATTAAAATAACTGAACTTATTCTTTTATATTGGGTTGGCATAATCATGGGAGAGCTTGAGAGAAATCTTGGAAGAACACCATCCTCTCGACGAAGAATGCTCCTCTTCTCTGAAGAACGTGAAGCAAAACCTTCTATCTTCTTCAACCGGAGAAAGGAAGGGAAGCACCGCTGCCCACGAAGTACACAGAGGGAATCGTCTTGACACGAATTCACCGAGCTCTACTCCCTCTGACGTTGACCGAATGACGTCCATCTTCTGCGACACCCGTCTTCCATGACTCGTCAATGTACATTGAAAAATACGAGGTAGGGGTTTTGATTATTTTAATGTATAAATTGTACCCTCATTGATCATTGTTTGTTTGGGATTAATGATGGCCACTTGTTATCACCTAATGCGGTGGGTGCGGGCCGAACCAACACGGCCTGACGCCCCTCCGTTGGTTTTTGTTGATTGACGTTGGAGGTGAAGCCGAAAGGGCGTAGTGTCGTCGCACCGCACCGGAGAAGAACCACATGACAGAAAAGGTGGTGGCGGTGGCAAACAGAGGCGGTGGTGGCAGCGGCAGCCACGCACCGGCCGCGTGGAGGGAGACAGGCATCCAAGACCGCGAGAGAACCGGCCGACCGATCTGGTCGGTCCGTGTGTAGGAGCTGCGGTGCATGAAGGCGCCGCGAGGAGGGAGACTGAGTCCCGCATCCATGGGCCACTCAGTAAGAAGAACCAGCCAGCCTCTTGCCGGCCGGGCTAGACAAGCACGGCACCCACAGGTGCCCCGCGGAGGAGGATGCGACCCGCATCCATGGGCCACTCGGCTGGGAAAATCGGCCGGCCACCTACTGGCTGGGCTGGAGAACTGTGGCGCCCGTAGGCACCACGTGGGGAGAACCACTGCCCGTATTGCGGACTGCATACACCAGGCTGAACCGACTGGCTATGGTCAATCGACCAGAGGAGGAGGCAGCACCGCTTGGCACCACCGAGTGACCTGGACCGGCCCGCAGTGCAGGCCGGGTCCGTAGGTGGGCCACACCACACCGGGCCAGGCCAAACCCCAGCCGAGTTGAACCTGCCGAGCCGGGTCGGGCCGACCCGCCATCCCACTGGTCTTGACGGGTCAGGCCCATCTTCACTTAAATTCAAATAACATCTAGACCGCCTTTCTGATTGGCACGCCGTCTGCGGAACTGGGAACCTCGAAACGAGTCAGTCCTTTTGGGATAGTCTAAGTGAGTTCTGGAAAAATTTGGAAAACGGCCAGGTCTGGATTGAGCATAAATCTAACCAGGACCTTGGAATGAAAATGCCAATAACTCTCAGACCAGGCGTCTGATTGATGCGTCGTCTGTCATGTTGGGTTCCTTTTGATGAGACGGAACTACGGAATACATCAAATCAGGACTTCCTGATAGTTGATGTATCGACACATGGCTCGATGAGCGGACCCTTCCGGAATCGAGCGTGTTGTGTGCGAGAACCCTAGGGTTGGCTGTGACTGTGATGACTACTATACCAGAATCCTTCGTGGGTTCGAAAGCGAATACTACTAAACCGGAGTCCTTCGTGGGTTTGACAACAATGACTACTGTACCTGGATCCTCCGTGGGTCTGACAGTTCTTACTTCTGTTCCTGTATCCTGTATGGGTCTGAGAGAATAGCTGGTCCTATATCCTGTGTGGGTCTGACAGCTTAGCTGATCCTGTATCCTGTGTGAGTTCGATAGCTTAGATGAATCAGTGACTACATCTGATCATCTCTATCACTCTATGAAAGATGTATACCTGTGTGATATGAGTCTTGACTTTCAATCATTTATCTTCGAGGTGATTGAATTTTCTTCTTGTGTGGACTGGTTTGTACTTGGGCTCGAGAGTTGGAACCGAACTATGACTGATAACTTAGTTATATGTATGGTAATATACCTAAGTAGGGTTGGTTGACACTTTGTGATTGTATCTTTCTTCTGTGGTTTATCCTTCGTGGATTATGGGAGACCTTCAGGGGTCTTGGGGTCCCTACTAAGTATAGTTATACTCACCCCTGCATGGGCTATGTCTGCACGTCGTTGTGTTGGTTACAGACACTGGACAACACTGATTGAGGTAGAGAGTTGTAGAGTTGGACGATACCCAGAGGTGGACCACTTGGTGAGGCGTACACGGAGCGAACGGACGGACCTGGGGTGGTGAGGAGGCCATCTGTACCCACACTTCACGTGGGATTCCCAGAGGGTGACTCAGTAGTTACTATTTTACCTTTCTACAGTTGTACTATCTTTTCAATTGTTTCTACTTTACAGTTGGGCTTGTATTTCCTTTCCCTTTCCTTTCAACACTTTCTTTTGTACACATTTTTACATAGTGTTTACTTCCAGTTGCCTACTCTATTGTTTTTGTTTACTTATTTAAAGAAATTCCTTCCCTTTTTATCAGGATTATGCCTTTTGGTGCTAGTCGCCAGCCCCTGGCCTATGGAAGGCGAGCTTAGGGTAGTCACAGAACGAGCCCAGAGGACGGGTCGTGACAGAAAATAGTTTATAATTTATTCATGTTACACTTAAATCTTGATATAAACATAAAATCTATGCAATGTAAAAAAATTATTTTACAATTTTTATCATACATTAAACTATTTTAAAAAATGAAAAAAATAAAAAATAAATTAATATTGTTTGTTTTAATCCAATAATAAAGTTTATTATTACTAATTAAAAGTATAAAATCTGAATAATTACATTTTAAAAAAATAATAAATGATGAAAATATATTTTAATAGGAAAATAAATCTGAAAAATATTAACCAATATTATTCTTATTTCCTATTACTTTTAAATAAAATATTTTTTAACATATTATTGATATGGATAATATCTTTTATGCATTACATATTAATAATCACAAAATAAATAACATAAAATAAAATATTAAAATGGTTACTTTTAATGTGTAAATCGATATTATTAGTTACTTATCTATTCTTATTCAATTTTATCAACATATTATTATTTATAATGACTTTGAATTTTTATTTCTATGTATAATTAAATATTAATTTACCTCATTTTTTATATTACAATTCTATGGATACATTTTAACTGATATATATCGTTTCTTGGTTCGTTGGGGTTCAGTTTTGTGTGCACCAAAAACTATTGAACATATTATGTCTTAAAGGGATATATAATTTTAAATTAAAGTGTATAAAATTATAGCTCCTTAATTTAATTTCATCATAACAATTCTAATAATAAATTATTTATAAAATTAGGTAAGTGTATATGAATGTTATTCATAACTCTTAAAATAATTTTAGAAGGGGAATATATATTAATATATTAGGTAAATCTAGGAAACACATAATTCCCATTATAATTTTAAATAATTTTATTACAATTAATTTCCATGTATAACTTTAATTCTTCAATTTCAATATAGATTAATATTCGAATTCCTTTGATACATTCTATTGTCTGTTTCTTCCCAAATTTTTTACATGTAAGAAATTTAATCTTCTTTCATTTGTTATTTTTGATCCCTAAACATCGATAATATTCTATTTTAAAAAATAAATAAATAAAGTATAAAAAATGAAGTTTGGTAGTTGGAGTATTTCATATGATGATAATATGACTGATATCAGAAATGAAGTGGTGTCATTGAGATTTTTTTAAAAATGTTCCCATTTTAAACATCAACAATTATTGAATGTGAAAAATAAATTTCACCTCTTGTTAAGGTGTGTGAAAAAATAAATTATATCAAATATAGTATAATAACCACCCATGAAATTCATAGGATCATATCTTATACTTACATCTCACACAGAGATCTTTAGGGGTTATATAAGTATAAAATTTATAGAACATAAACATGAAATTTTTATGGAAACAAATTATTTATATATCACATTTATTATATACTTTTCAAATTTTTAATTTTATTTAAACATGAAGTTCAATTTTAATTATAATTTATTTTTAGAATTTATTTTCTGTAGCTAAATATCTAATAAAACTATTCTATTCCACAAAATATAACCCTTCTATGATTTTAATTTGTATGCTTTTTTAGGATGAAAATTACATTATGGGTAAAAAATATTTATTTATATTAATAATATATTAAAAAAATATAAACATTGATAAGAAATAATAATAATAATGTATAATATTTTAAAAACATATATTCCTATTAAAATATTTTCTAATATTATTTTTAGTTTAATTTTTTATTTAAAAATTTATAATTTCAAATTTTAAAAATTCAATTTATTTTTATATTAATAATTAAAATATAATTTTAGCATGAATTTTTAAATTTTTTTTAAAATATTTATTTTTTATCCAAGTATAAAAACACACTATTTCATCAAATACTATCACTTTTAAAAAATTATTATTATAGAAGAATGAATTAAAAACATTAGAAATTTTTATTCCTATAATTTATATTTTAATAAATTCAAAATATTATTCAAAAAATAATTTTTATCATTTCTAAAATACATTTTTATCATTTAGGAATCATTAGAAATGTTCTTGCCAAAAAATATCTTTATTCTCTTATGTTAAAAACTTTTTTCTTTACTCATTGAAATTAAATATAAAAAAATAAATTACATATTTTTTATCCAAATTTTCAATACATGTAATGAGATCAATTAAATTTTTAGGCATATGTTTATGGTTATTATGATTACGTTTAATGGCTTCGATAATAGGGAAAGGGTTATTTGTAATGAATTGTTTTATTAATATTATATATGTTTTATCAAATAAATTAAATGGATCTATTTTATATATTTAAAATTTTTATCATGTTTATCCATTTGTAATAATATATTATTTATTATTTAATTGGTAATTATTGTCATAAAATATTAAGAAGACATTATTTTAAAACCAATGTTTCTCTAAAATATAATTTTTCGTTATCATTAATATATTAATAAAAAAGTTAATTTAATCATTTAATGAAATTCAATTAGATTATATGTTGATTATATCTATTTTTATAACATAAAAAATTGGTATGATGGGTTACATTATATATTTAATAAAATATAATTTACATTTGTATAAAAAATTTACCAAGGTAAAAAAATTATAAAATGTAGCACTATAGTGGTAAAAGACTTGAAAAGTGTTTAAATAATTTATTAAAAATAATGTTAGAAGGATAAATGACAATATATATCACCAAAAATAATTATTTAACAATTTATGATCAATTCAAATTGAAAATATTGTCATGCCATTATTAAAAATATTATATGAATTTAAAAAAGTTCCATGTTATCCTCATATAAAATCTTATCACTTACAACAAAATTATTTAACCATTTAAAACCCATATACATATTGAAACACATTCATAGTATCTCTCAAACCCTATTAAAACGTCCTCTAATCCTTGGTAATTTAAAAATACCACAATATGGATCCTTAATGAGATACTGAAGGGAGAATATACAAAGGGAGATGTAATATTCCCAACCTAGCTCTCTTATTTATTTTCTTCTCTAAAACATAAAATATTTAATATCATTGAATGTATGATAAAATTAATATAATAAATATTCATAAATTTTATTATATTAATAGAAAATACAATTTTTACCATATACCAAAACCATTATGAAAAATGATGACATCATCATGCATACGAGTGGACTACCACACTCATGAACTACATGTTCATTTTTTCATAACCTCCATATATGGATGGATCAACTGTGATTTTAATGTAAAAAATATAATATATGATAAGTTAATAGAATATTTAAATTATAAATAATTTCATTTTATACCTTCCTCTCATTCTATTAAAAATAAGTATGTCTCTCATGTACCTGAGAACTACTACATCCATGGAATGAAATATTTCCTTTTCCTATTTCATTATTCGATGTATGACTTTAAATAAATTATAATTAAAAAAATGATATTTATGAAACTGTTAATAGTATTTCATGAAAATATTTTACATTATGTAAGGCCAATTAATAATTAAAGTTCACAGTAAAATTAACCATCTTAAATGAACATATCATGGAAAATTTTTTGATTTGAGTTTCTTTTAGTAAAAATAAATAACTATATAATTTTCTTGTAAATATTATAATAAGAAACATAAATATATAAAATTTTGGTTATTATGATTCTATTTTACAAGAATTTTTTCAATGGTAAATATACTCAAGAATATTCAAATAATTTTAACAAATCACCTCATATTAAAGCCATAATAAAATGTTTTTTATCGTATAAATATTATATGATAAAAATTAGAACCTATAAATTGAAATATAAAATGAAAATTACCTTAGTTGTTTTAGGAAACATAATTTGATGATTTTGGACGATAGGCACACACACAGAATTGATTAGGGCCCAAGGTAAGGGTTTTTGTATCATAATTTTACTTCATTGAGATATGATTTTCATTAACCATGTTTTTTACATTTGTTGTGTATATATTAAACATAGATTCAACATTCATATAATTTTTCCTATTTTAATGGATTTAAAATCCCACCTTGCATTTTAATTTTAATTATCTTATAATTCAAATGATACTAATGTTGTAAGTGTTATTTGAATTTATTTTCAATTCTGTGATACAAGATAATATTTTATACAACCATTAATTTATAGTGTATTTTGTACCCTAATTTTATAAATTATAGTTAATATCATTCATTTCATAATATTTTAATTTTTATTTTTTGGTAACCCTATTATGTTCATTTTATTATTATATTACTACTTATATAATGGTTTTTATCCCAATGTTACTTCATTGAGATACGATGTGTACTCAACATTTATTTCTTTTTTATGAGGTATAAAATGGACATAGATTTATTTTGTCATACATTTTGATTAAATAAAATATATTTCAAAATCAAACTCATGTTAGTCCTTTCAGGGGTTTATAAATTGAATGGTAATGATGATATAATGGTGTTTCATAACCCAATTTCCATTTGTTGACTTATAATGAATATTATTGAACCAAATTATTCTAAGATGAATTATTATACCCTATGATTGTATATAATTGTATTCTACCTTCCATTTTTTTGGATTTAAATATTATCCTCTTGAAATTTTTTTTGAAGATCATTTCTTGTTGATATCCTTATGATAGGAAAATACTCATCAGTACTAATTTTTTTATCATTCCTTTCATAAGATAAAAATTAATTAAATTTTAAAAATTATTAGTTTTTGGATATTCCCCCAGTTTTTTGTACTATTCCATTGAATGGAGAAATATTGATAATATATCTAATATTTCTATATTGAAAACTATTTACTACCTAGACATTATTTTCTATGATGTTATTCAGGGAAAAATAAGATAAATGTTGTTTAATCGTCCACCTTCTTTCATTCTATAGATTATAATCATATAATTTTATTTATTAATAGGGTAAATTTTGACATTCCTTTACATATCATTTCAATATATATGGTTATTTATTACTAAGGCATGTTAGTTTTATATTTTATTGTTTATTCAATCCTTTATATGATGAATGCGTGGGGTTTAATTAGAGATGTTGGGGGACTTCATTAATTCCTCAATTCATGGGTTGGTCTATTGAGATAAAAAATCCTAACAATTATGTGTATTACTACCCATTTATTTAGATCTATAAAATGTAGTCATGATATAGTGTAGATATCTTGGAAAAAGGATTTAATAGTATGTAATGACCTAAAAAAAGGTCTTCATATAATTTAATGACTCAGCCCAGGGCCCCTAATAATTCAACAATATGAATTCTATCAACATAAAATTAGTTATAATTTTATATGTTTTTATTTATATTCTAAACCATAGATTTTTTTCTGCAAGATGTACTCCTTTATATGGAATTATATTTTAATAATTTATTTTTCATTTTTGATTAATTATTTAATCTAGTATTACTTGTGGTATAATTTTTCCAATACCATCCATTTAATATATCCATTCGTATGATTCTATACCCCCAGGTAATAAAAGAAAATTTTCACATTTTTTCAATAAGAATAGAATGTGTAGATATTTTTTGGGATATTTTGAGGACTTATTATAAAATAATTAATTTCTTATATAGTGGGAAATTACCCATTGGTTGATAAATACATGAGAACTATTAGTTAAGTTATTTTTTAATTATCTAATGGTCTTCATTATTATGGTCATGAGAAATTATGGAATATAATATCTGATATAAATCATGTAAATTTGGAATGATTATATTTTGCATATTAATATTAATTTCTATGATAGTATATAATGTAGGTGATTTTGCAGTATATTTGGGAGTGTAGGTATGGGTAATTATAATTACTACATATTCATGTAGAGTATTTATTTAAAATATTTGGGGAGAAACTAAACATTTAAGATATTCACATATTTGAATAATGTGATTATTCATTTCATGAAATGTTTCATATTCTTCCCCTAAATATTTAGGTTGAGTTATCAATAGAACTCATATATGGTACTAATAATATTTCAAATAATCATTTTTGAATGATCCAATTTATTTGGGTGAATTAAGGAACCATGTCTAGTGGAATATATAAATTTGATTCATATTCTCTAGTTCATTACCATGGTGTGAACCTGTTATTTTTTGTTAAGAAGAAATATGGGTTATCACGTCTTCATATTGATTATCAAGAACATAACAATATCACTATCAAGAACATGTATCTTATTCACTAGATTTATTAATTTTTGGAAAAATTATATATTTTAAAAAAAATCAAGGATAAATATTTTATCTGGATATCAATATTTGAGGGTCAAATGTGAGTTACATAATACAACCATATTTATTTGGTGTATTACTTGAGTTTACAGTGATTCTATTTTTAATTACCAATTCCTCTATTATTGTCAGCGATCTAATAAATAGAGTCTTCAGATATCACCTTTAATAGTTCTTTATAGTGTTTATAGGTGGTATTATAATTAATTCCAAGGGAAATGAGGAGCATGGATATAATTTGAGATTTATGTTGAATAGGTTTAGGATGAATAAGTTATATTATAAAATTAATAACTATGAATTCAAGATAAAAATAGTATCATTCATGGTTCATGTAATTACATGAGAGGGTGTATCGATGGATCCATAAAAGATAGATTTTATTGAGTAATGGATCTAATCAAACATTGTGTTAGAAATATATAGTTTTTTTGAATTTCTTTTTTACTACTAATGATTTTTATGAAATATTTCTTTACTATAAAATCGACTAACAATTTTTATGGGGAAGGGATCGCAGTTCCCTTGGACTAATGAATATGAATAATTTTTCAAGGAGTTAAAGAGAATGTTAGTTTTTTCATTCATTCTTACACTACCATATATTGTAGAAGGGTTCAAAAACATACAATGATGATATAAGGAATGTACTGGGATGATTTATTAGGTAAAATTAAATGGTTGTTACATATGAATCATAAAAATATGATGTTCATGGGATTAATTCCTAAATACATTATTTATATTTGGAATTCATACTTTTTTCATGGAAAATATGGCGGAATTATGTTTATGGTGAAATGTGTGATATATATACTAATGATAAAAAATAAAATCTATATTCTCATACAATTATGTAATCATGTGAAAAAGGATATGGTTGGAGTTGATTAATGATTATTTATTCTCAATAAACTACCTCCATGGGAAGGATAAAAAGGTGGTTGATTTCTATGTTGGTAAGATCATGATATCTATTCCACGGTGAGGATTCAAAAGGATCCAATACATATTTATTTTTATAGGATGATGTTAAAATCTTGTTAAAGAGGTAAAATATCATATTTTAAACATTTAGGTTCAACCATCCATTCATGTAAATACTAAGGAGGATTAAAAGAAATATATGGAGCTGATAAAGAAGGAATTGATTATTCTAGATTACAACCATTATCATAGTGGAATGTTAAGTTTCATAAACATGATTGTATCCCATTCAACTCAATAATTATAGAAGGAAATATTACATGAAGCACATATATCATAATTTTATATACATTATATAGTTACAATGATTTATAGATATATTAATGGGTATTTTGGGTTAGATAGCACGGAGAATAAAATTATAGAGTATGTATCTCAATTTTTAATATTTCATTAAGTTAATACTAAACATAAAAATTGTTTAGGTATGATGAAACCATTACCTATACATATACAATAATTTGAACACATAAAATTATATTTCATTTTATGATTCCACAATACTTCTAAGAGAATGTATATATTTTTGTTTTTTATAAATCAAATTTTGAAGAATGTTATGTATGTCTCCATTAGTGATTTTTTTTCACTAGAATAGAATTCCATGAAATTAATAAATTAAGGTGTAAATTTTCATGTTATAACACTATCAACTATATCAAATCGATATATGAGGTTTAACTTGTTTCTATAGAGAAGAATTCAACAAACATTTAATACATTATTTGTGCTTTTGACTAACTATTGTCCTTAGAAAGATGGTATGTATGAGAGAGTCATTGAAACCCAACAAGATTTGTTGAGATAATGATTTATGTATTTCAATGGTGGATGACATCCATAACATTTTATAACATAATTTTATTATAACATTAGATTTCACTCGATCATATCTATGGATCTTTATAAACCCATATATGAGAATTATTTAAGAACCTAAAAATTTTAGGAAAAAGTTAGAAAACATTAGTTAAAGAGAGGTGATATGGATAAAGAAATAGTCGATAAGGATGGATCCATTATGTATCATATCAAATATGAATATATTAAATCAAATATTTGTGATGAAAATCAATAGATAGATCTAGAGAATGATGTTGGGGACATTTAATTCCTATAAATATAACTTTGGAATAAACATGGTATATTTTAAAATAATTGTAAGATGAGATCCAGTTTTATCAACCCCTATGTGATTCTTGATCATATAAATATAATATTTTATCATATACTTATTTTAATGAAACTATATCAGGTTCATGATGTGTTTCATGTATCTATTCTGAGAATGTAAAAACATAATCCATTACATTTACTAAACTCAAATGTTGTAAAGATGCAACATGATCATTCATAAAAGAAAAATCCATTAGAGATTCACTATCAAATATATAATGTCCTTATAAACAAGAACAATAACATGGTTAATATTGTGTGGAGAAAACATAATTTTTTGTAATGTACATGGGAATATGAGAAGGTAATGGGGATTATGTATCCTATTCAGTATCCATTTGAATAAAATATTTTTAAGGGAAAAAATCTTTTATGTGGGGTGGAATATGACACCCTAATATTTTATAATATATTCTCTTTAATAATTATTATTTCATTGATGTCTTGTGAAGGACACAAAATTAACATAAAGGATTAATTCATTATGAAACTATAAAATAAAATACATTATTATATAAATAAATTCAATTTTTTATAATAAAATACTCTATAAATTAGGAGAGTTGCACATAAGTAAATAAAATTTATTCTTGATAAAGTATTTTTAATATTATTTGATGAATTGAATATTTTTAATAAATATTAGAAATTTTTTGAATGGTATAAATAAAATTATTAATAAATTGTATTAAAAAGTATAAAATAAATTAATTCTATCACAGAAATTGTATTGTAATGGTATAGAATACTAGTATAATAATTCATATTTAAATGGAAATGTTATGCTTAAAAATATTTTTAATATATTTTTTGATTTAATAGATTAGGTCTCTTATTTGGAGCATTAAACTTATGGAATAATATTTTTTTACACGTAATATTATTAATTATCATTCCAAAATTTATTATTGATTGGATATTAATGAAAAAAAATTATTTGAAGCTAAAAATATATATTTTATGTTATTTTTTTATGTGTTCAATGTATTCAATTATAATATATTATATTAATAATTATTAAAAAATGGTTTTATTGATTTTTTTGATAATATATTCAATCAAATAAATTAACATTATTATTATTATTATTACTAGTCATTGGATAAGAATAAATTCATTTAATTTATCAAAATTATATTTTTTTTCCTAAAAATTGTTTTTTATGTTTTTTATGGATATTAGAAATAAATTTTTCCACCCTTAAAACTGTATATCTTAAAAAATATTCATAATTTGGAATCATAATGTGTAAATATTTTTATAAGGTTATATTCATTTTTGTTCAATAAATTATGTTACCTTGGTAAAAAAAATTCACTATGGTAAAGATAAAGATTGATTAAAAGGGTTGCAAAATAGTGATATGGAGACAAGATATAAATAAGAAAATTATTTAATTTTTTTGGTTGAGTTTTTTGTTTTTTTTACAAAATATATTTTATAATATTTAATTTTCCATCCGCTCACTTGGATAAAAAATTTAATATATTTATATGTTTTTAATATTTACAAGGGTCCCTATCCTCACACTTATAAAAGGAATCCTCATATTTAGACATCATCAAACCACTTGAGAACCTTGTATCAAGAAATATCTAAACAAGTATCATACCAACACAATTATACCAAACATAGAGTATCTATTAATCCCATAATACTCATCCAATAATCATTAAGGAATAATTTAAAGGATATTATCCAAGGAAGAGGTATATGTTCTTACAATCCTTTTCAAGTTTTATTATTCCTAAATCACATCTATATCATCTACATCTATTATAACATAAATAAATTAGTAAATTAATTCAATTTAACTGTTTTATGTAAATGCTACAACCATTTTATATTCCCTTTTCACATAATGTAAAATTAATGCATTTCTCATGCACATATTGATTATAGCCTCCAGGAAGAGTTGAAGTTCTTGTTACATAAAAACACTCAAAGAAAGTTATATATTTGGATTTAATGAATGTATTGTATACTTATTAAAAAATATATTTTATGAAGGAAAATTATTTATTATTTTATTTTCATTCAATATTTGGAAAATTAAAAAAAACACTCATGTGTACGTACAAACTACAATCTCCAAGAAGTAATTAAATTAATTTTTCATCCCCTACATACAAGGATAGTTGTAAATGTTTACATAATGAATAATTTGATATTTATAACATGATTTAAATTAATTAAATGATGACTAAATGAACAAATTTGAAAGTGATGGAATCAAAAAACCAAAACATAAGTATAAAATTGGATCATTGATAGTGAAATCTTCATTTTAATTTAAAATTATAAATAAATGGGAATTAGAAATTAAAATAGAACGATATATAGTAATGTAATTATAAATATGATTCATGTATATATTTATAAAAAGTCTAAATTTAATATTCTTATTTTTATATTTAATATGAATCATGTATGGACTTGATATTAAAGTTTCATGTTATAGTCTCAATTTTTATCAAGATTGTTTATATTTAAATTTAAACTATCGTAAATTATATATTATTTCAATTTTTACACATTTTTATACTCAAAAAGGTTGAATAAATGTTTATATGAAAAGTTAAAATAATTTCTCATTTTTCTATTGGGAATCATTCTATTACATATAAATGTTATTAATTATTTATTTATAGATATTTTTATATATTATTAAATTATTTATACATATATTTCTCTACTATAGTAAACTTTACATTAAAATTAGAAAAATGAATATATTTAAATGATTTCTATATGAATCATTATTTTATTATTATATTGTATGAAAAGTATGTTTTTTAAAATTTACAACTCAAATATATTTTATTTATTCTATGTCCATTCCTAATTATCATTATTCATTTATTATTTTTTATATTTTCAAAGAAAATAATATTCGGATTTACATTCATTTTTTAGTGTTACTAAATTAATCAGATGTTTTCTAATATTTCTTAAATAATTTTTATAATTCATTTATAAAAGTATTTTTCATGTATATCATTACACACTAAGGGTTGATATATATCAATAATTATTTTATCTTGTGATATAATCTAATTAATTTATTTGGATATCTATTGATGATTATATTTTAATGATGTTTCATGAAGCATATTTCATTCTCATAGGATAATTAGGTTATGAAGAAATGAAGAATACTCTTATATTCTTGTAATGTATAAATTAATATTTTTATATTATTTGATATGTGTATATTTTATATCCCTATCTTTCATTGCGTAATTTTTTTATCTCATGAGAAAAAAATTGTACACACAAGGTTGTCCCAAACCCTAGGGAACACAAAAGGTTTTCATGAGCCTAATATGGTATATGGGTTATTAACCCAAGACAAAGTGGGTTCACAATAACTTGATCCACTCCCAGGAATAAACACATGTAGACTAAAAAATCCTCTTATTTTTTGAGTTTCATACTGATCAATCATTTCATACGACATCTATGTTTATCTGAATGGGAAAGTTAACCCAATATACTATGGGCCTCTTTCCACTAGGGTAGTCTTTCTAGGGAGACATGACTAAGTGAATTGTTTTATATACTATTGATTATGAAAGACTTTTATACCAAAAATGAATTTCATATTCTTATAATATTTTCTCATGGATCATGATTTATTATTAATAATTCCTCATGGATAATGTTTATCATTAGGATATATTCTGATGCAAGGAATCGTGTTTTATGTTTTATGATTTTTGGGGTAAGATCTAATATGTTATTACCATGTTGTAATATTATTATATTTTTCTTATTATAACTCATGGTCCCTTTTTTATATCTCATGTCTTTACTCTTACTAATAACTTGATCTCCCCATTTCTTATGATAGAATTTTTTTCATGTTGTAAAGATTGGTTTTATATAGGAAATGTTTAGGCAGGGTACTATGTGAGGTGAAATTTGTGGGATATGTTAAAGATAATTCTTTAAATATGTTCATTATGTATATATTATCATAAGATTTAAAAAAATTATGTTTATAGCTATTTTATTATTGTAATTTTTATGAAATATTTATTTAAAATTATTTTATATTTATTTAATTGACTCTCAGGCCACTTCAGGGGTGGGGGATCAGGTCTAGTATTGTATAAGTATGTATTATTTTATTTATACTTTTAACATGATATATATGATTAGTCTTGGGAAACATTGTTAAATTATGTGTGAATCGGGTGATATTATAATAGGTCATTTTTAAATGAAATGTTTTATGCACTTCTTTTATTAAAGGTCCTTTACTATAATGTCTATTTATTATGTTATATTACAATAAATGGTAATAATATTTCTTCCATTATAATTTCTCATTATTTATATGAGATTTTATATTCTCCATGTGATCGTATATATACCCTCAATACTATTTAGTACCCTTTTGAATATATTAAGTTCTGCCTAATGTCATATGTTTCCACCTATTTGACCATGAATGGGTGAGTTGGGATAGGGAAATTACAAAGTTGTATCCAAAACATTTTTGATTTGTATTATTATATAATAATTTTAGTTTGAGCTAGAATGTTGTTATATCATTATATGAACATTATTACATAGAGTTTCTAACCAATTTTTCTATAAAAACAAAGTTACCATAGATGAGATTTATTTTCAAGCGGTTTTATATTACCATTTTATAGATTATACCAGTAAAAATATATTTAGTTATTGATCTATAAGTTTTTCTCTTATATTGGGGTGGAAAAAAATTATGATTTAAAATATTCTATTTTTCATTTAGGATTCACATAACATTCACATTTTTTATTATGATTTAGCACCTTGGATATGATACGGGGTTCATTTATTTAAAGTGGATATAAGTAGTTATATACTACTTTTTTATATAACATTTCATTGGTATTCTAATTTACAAGGATTGAGTTTTATATGTTATTACGATCCTTTGATGATTGATTATGGGAATCATATATGTTTTTGTCCCTTCCCTAAGAGTGGGTAGGTCAGGTATGTGACCTTGTTATATGAGACCCTGTTTTTGATGGGTTCATGTATATAATGTTGGAACCCAACGTCAGCTAATAATTATCCTATCTGTAATATTTAGAACTAATTTAGATTTATTTTAAAGAATAAATTTGTAAGTAAAGATAAATGAAACCAAAATAATCTCCAATGAATCTCCAAGGGGGAATATACATGAATTCCCCAATGGATACTAATCTAGAAACTCTTATAACAAATGGAATGATTATTTATAAGCATATCCAGGTGTGTTTTTTCATTCCATTTATTTTTTGATTTTTGGATCCCTAAGAGTGTTTTCTTATATTTATGATATAAATATGGAGTTATAGTTACAATATACACCTATTATTACATGATCTGGTGGATCATAAGCTATAATAGACCATTATCAACTAGATTTCGACACCCCTATATTATATGGGAAAAGCCACTATGTGTATGATATATTGAATAGGGAAGATCTAGTTTTATATCCCAATTATTTCAATAAAAAATATGGGTTGTCATGGAATGATTTTTAGGATTTTTATTTGATAAGTTCATTCAAGATACAAACAGATCTAGTGAATCTTAGGTTTTCATTCTTCTTGTTTAGTGGATCGTGTTTAGGTTAGATTATACTACTTGTTTTATGAATTTACATCTCTTTTATTTTATATTATAAGGTGATATGATTACTAGGGTTCTCTTCTTTTTATTATGGTTAGAACTATTAAGTATGGTTTAAATTAGATGTTTTATTGTGTACCTCTTTTACTAAGGTAGTAAACTTGACCTTTTTTAGAATAATATTTTAGAATGTGGTATTATATAGATTTCTGGATAATACTTTGAATCCAATAGTGGATCTCTAAGGGGTATGAAGTGGTAATATGCTAATGTCTGATATAGTAGTAGAATAAATGCATTTAATTGACATTGATCAGCTTATTCAAGGAATATAAGGATTCCTCTATTGTGTTATCAGTATAGTAGAGTGGAAAATAACCAACCATAACTCTAGTTATTACCTTTTTAATATTGTTTATGATTGAATATTGGAAATATGTAATTGTTTTTGTAGAGGTATTTAAATATATATAGTGACTGTGGTGATGGTCAATCCTTAGGATTTGTTATGGGATCAACCACTAGAATAAATAGTGGTAACCATACTTCTTCCATTGAATTATTATGTAGATAAAATTTTGGTGAATTCTATTAAAAAATGTAGAAGGGAAATTCTCTTTTTTGTAATTATTCATTGGGAAACTATAGAACATGAAAGATCTTAGATAAAAATAATTTCATTGAGTTTGTTATTTCTAATAATTATGAGGGACCATTTATATTTCAAGGTAGGGGATTTTTAGAATCCATCCATTTTTTTCATTCTATATACGTGAATTACAATAATTTATATCTACCTAGTTTTTTTGCATAGTTCTAGGGTATCGGTAAATGAGGCCATCTAATTTTCCTCCCATTTTTGGGTAATTTTAAGATACATTTTTTGATGAAATAATCATGTTGGAACCCATTGAGAAATTGAGTTCTTGATTGGGATGATTTTAGGCATGGATCTCATTCCCATTCCTTCTAATAAGATGGATCCTATAGACTGTAGAGTTATAGTACATAAATTATAATACAATAATGTGAAGTGATTTATTAACCTAATAAAATACCCCTAAAGTTCCCATATTCTTTTTTACTAATATGGTTTATGGATATTTGTCTTTATATATGGATTAACAATGGTTGAACAAAGTGATAGTCCTGAAAAGATATCCTCTCCCTTCTCTTGATTATTTGTTAAAACAAATTATGGGATCCATGTGGTTATCAAAGAATAAATTTTGATCTGGATATCACAATCTATGTGTGAGGAAATATAATATACCTAGAATTTATTTTAATATTATAAATAGATTATTTGAGTAACTCATGATGTAATATTTTTCAGGGAACAAACATAATGTGTTTGTATACCCGATGAATAAAGTATTCAATGATTATTTGTATTTTTTTATGTTTTTATTTTTAAAATATTTTCTATCATAATAACAACTAATGGGGGAGAATTCATGACATTTAGATATTTATATTAGTACACTAATAAAGAATAGGATTTATTCTAAGCACTTACTTTTTTAGTTTTAGAATAGATTGGTTTACCTCTCATGGAAAAAGTATCATCAGCTTTTATATCATTGTAAACATTGAAGGATTAGGTTGTGGTTTCTTGAGATAAACTAAATATAATCATTTAGATTTATATATTATTGGGATTCGTATGTAAATATAGATTAATAATGAATGAATTATCCCATTTGAAAGTGTCAACGATGACACTGTAAAAAGGTAGTAATGATCTGGTGATTTAATCCTGATTATAGATCTTTCTAGTAGCTGATGTTCAAGTTGAAATCCATACTAACGTTACACTTTACTAGATTAGTTATGTAGTACACAATTTTTTATTCATTATATATTATACTTAGATTCACTGTAATGTTGTATGGGTGAGTAGATACTTATTATACTAGGAAATTGAGCGTTTCTCTAGGTATTTATTTGAAATAAAATTTAAATTTGGAAATATTAGTGCTCACATTGAGTTATTGGTATGACTACATCTTGGGTGTGAGGTTGATGGTATATTCAGACCATATGAGCTAAAATATACCATTTCATAGTGTCACATATATCTTTTATAGATATGGTGTGTTATGTATCATCAATCATTTGAATTGAAAATAAAGGATACCATGTGAAAGAAAAATATCCTGTTATATTTGCTGAGAAGGACGACTCAAGCACAAATGGTAAAAGGGGATAGTAATGAGTTGTAGTTAATGAGCCTCTTTACCAGGACAAGTCCGGAAGTCCAATTGCATCATGGTAAGGATAATTTAATGTCTTTAATGTTTACATACTAACATATCAAATGGCGAACAAGAGTTTTCAGTATAAATTATAATTCCATGTGATGATAAAATGGTTATACGGTTGGAATGTACCACTATTTTGGTCCTAGGGTGATTATGGGATCCTATAATTTCAATGTCATCTTACAATCCATGTTATACTATTTTAGGAGTTGATGTGGGATACACACTCCACGATATGGTCTATTTAACTTGGGATTTCTAAAATGCATCATTATAACAACATGTATCATTGGTGTCCTGGGATAAATAAGAACATTGAGGTGATCATTTCTTGAAGCTTTACATGTTTGTAGGTTATGGATGAGCACTAGAGACTCAAAGATGAAATTTATACAATACCCATTCCTGATTGAAAATTTTAATAAGCTATAATATAATTTACTATTGGTTTTACAAATTATCCCATTTTTAATGATGAAATGTGATTCATTCTAAACCAGTATAGAGAGGAATAAAAGTTCCAATCAATCATGGAGACTGAATCTATGGATGATTTGGCGTAGTTATATCTTTAAATGATATTAAATATTCATAGTGTATTGAAGAATATCAACTCTAATTGGGATTCAGGATTCATCACCTGATTTTGGAAGGGTCTAAAGATTATGGTATATACATGGGTTCATTTGAGAACATCATACCATCCTTAGATCGATGGGAAGTATAAGCATACAACCTTAGTGATAAAGAGAATTCTACAAGCATGGGTCTTGTATTTTGATGGTTCATTAGAGATATATCTATCCTTAACCAAGATCACCTACAAAAATTATTATCAATAATTGATTCATTTAACATATATTAAGAAATTGTATAGTGGGTCTTGTCTAACACCCCTATGCTAGTTGGAGGTAGGTGTTTCTTTCACTATTGGATTGAGACTCTTACATGAGGTATAAGATATTATTAATTTTATTTGGATGTGTTTAGTGATTTAAGAGATAACATAGTGATCTTAGGTCAACCAAAGAAACTATCCATTGGAACGTTAGGTGGATTATTAGTTTTTATTTCATGTTTCATATTGATTGGGACATGAGTGATTTTTAGAATCATTGAACAATAGAATATTAGGTTACTTTTTATTGTCAATATAATCAATACCATGGATTTATAGTTAAAATTTACAAATGTTTTCTCTATTATGTGTGATGTATTTTATACATTTATAATTTAGAGAGACTATCCAGAACCTTATCATGTGAATTATATTGAAATTTTTTATCTCAATGATGATTCATAATTCATGTAATGACAATTTTTGTAATATATTAGAGTGAAAATATACTATATGAGAATATGATACCTCTGGTTTATGTTTCTGGGTAGAATGAGAATATCTATATAGGGAAATTATAGTGGTAGGTTAATTTGTGGTCCCAGTGGTCAGAGTTTTTTTTTTATTGATTCATCTCAAGGATAAGTCTTTATATGGTGGGATTTTTGTGACATCACATTTATTTTGAGGTTTTATTTTTTAAATTTTTTTACTAGAACAATAAAATTTCAATGGTTTTGGAATGTCTTAGTTGTTAGATGAGACTATGGGATAATATGTGGTCATTCATCCTAGAAATTTCATTGTTCTAGTATTGAGGTGGATGGTACACAAATAGTCCCTTCATTTTATATGATATTTCATGTTATTTATGATATGTTATCCCCTATAATGTTTTTTATTGACTGGTTACTAGTCTAAATTGATTTCCTTGGTCATATATGTGATAGGAAAATATGATTGTGGTTTTGATTGGTCCTTTATACATCATCCCTTTATGTCATTGTAGCTCAGTTATTGATTTGTAGAAGGTTGATCCTTATACCTAAAACCTAATAGAGTATCTTCTCTCTTTTATTATATAGTAATAAAATTTTTATGTCATATTTCCCCTCGTTTAGAAATAGATGTGTGCATACCATGAGTTTACTTAGGGTTATGTTTAGAAATAATTTGAGGGTTTATGTATTTTAAACAATTGATTATTGGTATATATAATGGGTGGTGATATTATCTGTTTTAATGTATGTATAATGTTAGATATTTCCCTGGATCCCCTTATTGAGTGGGGGTTGGGTGTGAGGACCAGGATAGAATGACTAAATAAGGTGTATGGAATTCCTTCATATCATGTTATATATTATTGTACATAATTTTTGTTATGTGAACGTACCATGAGAAATTAATATGATTGGTGTAGATATTATTTGTGATGATACCAATATAGATTATAAATACCTTCCCCTTTGTCATTATATTGATATATAGTTATCAAGATAGCTATAGGAGGAGATTATTATTGAAAAAGTCCACCTTTATTGTTATTTTTTTCTATATTGATTACCATGTACATGTTTTGAGATAAATTAATAACAAGGGAACACATTTCTAATTGTTTTTTATTATTTTAAAAGGGGTCAAGATTCCCTAGGTCTAATACTGATACTGACATGGGCTTCGATTTCATTTACTTGAATATCATTATAATCCATGATCATGATATCATAGGTATGATATCATTATATTCTTGAGGACTATAATCACATTGGTATTATTATATATGGAGATGAGATTTTAAGTTTCTAATGGTTAATATCATCAAAAAGTTCCCAAATTTACCATTAATCACTATATAAGTATATAGCGGTCAATATTCATTAGTGATGATAATGAAAAAAAATATAGTGATTAATCTACCATCATACTTAAATTTTCATGTGTTGTGGTAAAGATTCCTAGGGGGATTAGATCCTACTAGATTGGGAATGTACTATACTATCACTATATGGTGTTATGGTGATATGTTCATAATCAATCTGATAATATCAAGGTAGTTATGGTTTGTCTCAGGGTTTCTTATTGATCACGCATAGGTAAAATATTTATTATTTCCATTGTTGTATACTATTACTACTATGTCACATGAGCATGAAAAAGTATATATTGAATTTTTTAGTGATATATTTCATCATGGGATATTTAAATTCCATGTGGGAGACCTGATACATGTGTATATTTTATATTTCATGATATAGGTAAGGGATTGTGAACTATAGTGGATCGTTGAGATGGAGATTCATGGTCAGAGTTAGGAGACATGAAGAAGTTGATGGTAAAGTGTAATTATGTAGAAATATAAATTATTTAATTATTTTATACAATTATATATAAGATCAACACATATATGATTTTTTAATGAATTATTTATGTTTAATTTTAGTAGCTCATTTTGATATAGAATATCTATACACATATTGTGGCATGGTATAAAATATTATTTATTTTTCTAAATATAGATAAATTTCTTATCCATATTCTCTCTCTTTAAAAGATTTTATAGTAAATCACTAATTATTCATAACTAAAATATTTTATTTTTGTAATTTTATATCTTTGAAACAATAAAAAAATATGTGGTGGTTTATAATTCGGATTCATGACTAATAAAAAAATATTCATATGAAAATTCAATAGAATGGATTGTTCCATTTTGAAAGAAACAAACTGAAAGGAAACATACTGAGTGAACCTTGATTATCTCATGTCCATTATCCTAAACAAATAATTAATAAATTCTATCATATCTGTGATTATCCTCTTTCACTGTGATTTTGAATACACAATGCACTTATCAAATTCCATGATATTTTACATCCTATTCATCCATAGTTAGTAAGTTAAAGGGATCCTTAATACAGATTACCACTTAACTCATATTCCTAGGATGAAATCACACCCATTAAATAGTATATCAGAAATGATCCATTATATAACATAGTGGTCATGGGTGAGAGGGAAAATAGTCTATATGTAGAATCTATAACTAACACAACATTAGTTAGGATCCCCTTTCAACATTCACCACTAAAAATAATTCATTATATAACACAATGTAGCTATGAAAAATTTTATATGCAAGTTTAAAAACTAGGATTTGATAGTAGATTTATTCATTGGGAAGTTTTTCAAGTTACTTAGTAACAATAATGAGTGTTGATATCTCGATAAAGAATATTTGAATAATTAATATAGAAAAGGTGTAGGATGGTGTGGTAGAAGAAAAATATTTATTTGAGATATAAACAAGGGATTATAATAAAAAATAATGTAAATCAAATAGAATAAAGAAGTCATATAATATTGTTTTCTGGACCTCAATTCAAACATCCCCTAGATAGAGAGAGACTCCAATTAGGGCATGGGTGCATGTGATATTATGGGAACTTGGACGAGGAATTTTCATCATGGGTGTTTCTTAAATGGATTTTTGATGTTTTGGTCCTAGTATACTTACATAGGATCCTAGTTTCTATATTTTTTTTCTATTTATAGTGGCCAATTTTTTTCAATGGAATTTATCTTTAGATTAAATAAATGATTGATATTTTACAATACAGTATTATATAAATCTCACAAAACATAGTATATATATCCCAAAATATTTTATTATATTTAATTAAACATTAAATTTATAGAATAAATATATCCATAAGAATTCAAATTATAATAATTATAAATTTAATATAAATTTACATAACTATAATATAAAAATTTGGAACTTTTCAATCCCATAGGATGGTAACACTCAAAAGTTAATAATGAAACATTAATGTTAAAAATCAAAGTATATATAAATATTATATAAAATATATATCAATGAAGAATGAATGGAATGTTATGTATTTTTTATAGCTATAGAATCCATATGACCAATATAAATATGATTTATGGAATACTAATATTACTATTAGAAATAGTATCCCAACTATTAGAATAGTCACATCATCTATAAAAATATATAAAAACATTTTGTCATCATGTAATTGAAAATATAAGAAATTTGTGTCATGATAAAAATAATTAAATTCATAAAAAATGAAAAAAAGATCTCTAGATATTTATGGAATACAATTTTTTTTTAAATTTCCCTGATAAATATAATTTTTTTATAGAAATATTATCTTTAAAATATTGGGTTTAAAAAATAAAATCACGTTTCGTTAAAAAAATAAAGAAATTTTATGGGACCATGTGTATCTTTTGAAAGAGTCATAAAATTGATCATAATCTTTAAATTTGTATTTTTAAATAAAAAATAATTTAATTTAAAAAAAATTAATATTTTGAAAAATTATCTTTATAAAATGGATTTTGTTATTGAAAATAATTATTGAAAAATTATTAAGGTGAATTTTTTGTATTCTCCAAAATAGTTGTAATTTTAGTGAATGGTGTAATAAAAAATTCAGCATTAAACACTATAATCTAAATAGAATAATTAATAATTCATGGATAATGTAGGGAACAATTAGTTTAGACTCACATGCACTAATTAATTTATATAGTCATATGAATCAACACTATTGGTAATATTTATAAAAAACAAAAAATTGATCAATATTATAACAAATAACACCCCTTTTATCCCATTATAAATATGACCCCTCACAACCCCTTATCCACACACCTTATAAGGCTTTCATATTTCTCAGAATGTACCAATTTCTCCTCCTAAACCTACTCTTCACATCCTAGTAATTTTTTTTCTTACCAGAGTACCACTACAAGGATCCTTAATCAGAGTCAAAAGATGAGATATCCAAAGGAGATGGTAAAAATCTCGGGTAACTATTTTAATCATTATTTATTATCATAATTTAAAAAACTTCCCCCCAACATGAAATAATGACTCTAATATTATAATTATTAATGATTTTTTTTTTTAAATAGAATATAAGTTACCAAACCTCGTTGTTTTTCTAATAAAAGTAGATTAGTTGTGGAAAATGATTGAGAACATGAATGCTAAATAGGAATTCAAATACCTGTTCTATGAAGGACAAAAGAAAGTGTTTTTTATTTAATATTTTCCATGAAGTCTCCATAATAAAATGGTGAGGGTGTTCCTTAGATTAAATTAATAGAAACATGAATATATTTTGGATTCTAAGGAAAAATTTCGAATGATTTTAGGGTAGACCACCATCTTTATCATCAAAATCTAAACCAAAGTAGATCATTGCATTAGTGGGTTAGATATTTCTGGACTTGTCCCAATGGGTCATGTATTATGACTCCAAAATCATACCTCTAATAGGTCATGGGATGGTGACAAGCACAAAGTAAGAATTTCACTAACCCGGGATGCATTTCCTGTGTACTTGTATGAATTCACACATCTCTAGGACCAAAAATGATGTAATGTAAAAACCACTATGAAATGAAATGCATGCATACCACTTCTAATAATACATTGTTTTATTCTTATATGATTAAATTCTCTTCATTGTTAATATTTATTCCTACCTCAAATGTTTATTTAAAATATTCTTCAATATTTATTAATAGATCATATATTTTTGAATTATTTTCAATTATATATTCATAAGTTCACTTAAAATTACATACCCTCGTAAACAAATATTATTTGGTTAAAATTTCCATCATTCAATAGTTAATATTAGATTCATGTATAGAGATCTAATATATTAATAATACAACATTTAATTCCATTGATGAATGTGTCTATAGAGTTTTTATAAGAATATTTTTCACAAATATTAATGGTTGATATTTTTATAGTTGGGATTTATTAATTTCATCACCTATTTCTTCCTAGATAACATAACTTCAACATATTTAAGTAGTGATTAAATATTTATATATTACTTGAATGATATGTAATATTGTGTGGAAAATAATAAAACAATACATTCTACCTTTAATAATGGATAATAACATTTTTTTTCTTCCACTTCATATTCATGTTCCCCATTAGTAATGGTAATGGAAAATATGCTCATTGATCTCTTTTCATTCGAATATTTTTATAGTGATCAAGGATTTTCCATATAGAGGACTTAACGATTTTTTTAAATTTATATTCTTGATCCTTAAGAAGGTTAAAATGGAGGTTTTCCCTAAAAATGACCTCATAAATGTTTTGTGATCATTCCATTGTTCTCGACATGTGTAATTTACCTTTGGTTGTAATTTTTCGAGACTCCATTTGGATTGTATTTTTCATGATATTTTAAATTTATTAAATAAATATTATATCAACCCATGTGTGATAATTCATATATATCATAAATGAATCATTAGATAGAAATTACAACAAAATGGTTGAGTTCAAAATATGAGGTTTTACCTTGGAGAGGTTTAAATATTGCATGGGTTCCAAGTACTGGGTTATGAATTTTAATTTTAATTTTTTTATGTGACCCTAACCTTATATTCTCTCTCATACCATGAAGGGGATAATAAAAAAATTCACTCATTTACATCATTGAACTAACGGGAAATAGTTGTAGTGAGTAATAGGATTTTCTAGGGTGATAGATAAATGTTGAAGTCGAATGTAAAAGGGAAAAGAAATCAACTAAACCTAAAACTTAAATGAATCACTATGATGTGGGACTCGTTATTTTAAATTATTTTACTACCCTCTTTTTTCCATTTTAATTTAGAAATATCAACTACTGGTGATGGATTCAGGGTCCTAGAGGGGTGATTTGTATTAGAACATGAAAATAGGGTGGGACATAGGGTGTCCTCAGCAAGAATCTCCAATCACATGATGTGTAGTAAAGGAAAATACAACATGTAGTTTGTTAATGTGGAGAATATTGAAGACAATGTCTATATGTATTGTTTTATATTTGGATATACTATTTATGACCATTGGGTAAATTTATCATTATGTTTACATGTAGATGAGCATAAACTATGTGTGAGGTACAAGTCATGTCTCAGGACATAGTATGACATATTACAAGACATTGAATCTTATGGGAAATATTAAATAAGTTAATATTGAGTTACACAAGTTGAATGGTAGAGTTTACATATCGTGTAGTTTGAGATTATATTACTCAAGGTCCTCACCATATAAATATAGTAATATCATTGTCTTAAATAAAACGTATAATAAGGGTAAATCCATATATATCTAGAAAAATAAGTGACAAGATGGGTAATGGTACACACCCAGATGGAGGAATTGGGTGTACACCCCATATACCTCCCATGTGATGGTGTTTGTATATTTTACCACCGTATAACTTTATTCAGTGAATTGGAATGAATAATATAATTATTTTTTCATGTAAAATATTATGTTGGGGGTCCTTTTCACATTATGAAATTTTGGAGATATGATTTAGGGATGTTTATGGATCTAATCATTAAGGTGGGGGTGACATTTGTATCTTGGTGTTAAACAAAAAGTGGTTAGCTTTTTCAAACCTTGTGGTTGAATTCAGATTTTGGTGTTTGAGTATATTGTATATATTCAGAGATAGGTATATATATATGTTTATTAATAGTTTTTGGTTCCACATTACAGGATGGAATAGCCACAAGCACAGGATTTCAGGATAGTATTTGATAGTGCACTCGATGAAATAGGGTGCTCTAAAGGATATTTTAGGCAGCCTTTGAATATGTTTAATTTTAATCCTTCCCATATTACAATGTAATGTATTTTGTCAATGTGTACAATCTAGGATGATATATATTTAGTCATATATTTTGATTATATGAAGGTGTTCAGGGCCAATCTTTATTATGGATGGAAGATTTCCTCTCTCCATTTTAGTGCCCCACCAGTTTCTATGAGAGATAGATTAAGGTGATTATAGATCATTGTAAATTTACAATTTAACCATATCATAGATTCTAATGTATATTAGGATATGATTTTGTGTACTACGGATTGGGTAATTCATTAGTCAAGTATCATAAAAATGGTATGGGTCTTCCCTCTGTATGATGATGTATTTACTCCATAAAATATATGAGGTTTGAATCCCAAACATGATATGATGGTTTCCTAAATCTCACTTCTTAGTGATGGATATAATTGTTAATGAATTTGGTGGAGTGAGAACTTCTATATAGATATTGGTACCTTGTTCTCCATGATAAGATATGGATTCTCATTTATCAATCTTGAATGTGTGGGGGTAACCATTATATTGAGTGAAGGAAATATTATCCTTAGTAAGTATGGGATTAAGATGTTCATATGGTTCTCCTATAGTGATTTTCTCAAAAAAAAATAAAATAATGTACCTTAGTATGCATGTTCCTTTAAGGATGCTATTATTTTTTTGATATGTCACCACATTGGATTAGTATATTATATGATTATCTTTTTCAATCACAGAGGGATGTGGATTGGGGTCTTCATAGTAAGTGAATCCATTTATTTTTCCATGTTTTATTCCCCCTATGGAATGATTTTAGTGTTTTTATAGTTATATAATTGGTTTTATCTGATTAGAATCTATTTGGAACTTTATTTTCATGTTTCAATATTGGGTAGTTTTATACTCACCCGTTAATGAGATTTCTAACCACACATGTTGTGTGTGTGTGAATTGAACATAACATGATGGTTTTTTTCAATGGTTTTGAAGATATTGGTGATGATAATTTTAACATCTTTTAGGTGTAAATTTTTGAGAGTGAATATGGTGGTGATGGAGGGTCATAGTGATCCCCTGTTATAATTTATCGAGGTAAGATATTTTTTTGATGTGTTAGGCCTTGTATCTTTTCCCAGTTATAGTGTAATATTTTTTGTATTATCTATGATGTAAACTACAAATACAAGAATGTTCTTTTATATATAGTTTTTTATAACATGTTTTTGGAGATATTATGGATGATGGTTGTTATTTATATTATGTTTCAATATCCTATAAAATCCAATATACATATTATTCCATATTGGTTGTACTTCCTTGTCCTAGATTCCACTAAAACATATCCTAGAGATATTTATAAATATGGCCTTAGGCCACCTCATTTTATTCCATGAAATGGATTTTATTAGTGGGTGGTTTATGATATTACTATGAAGAGATTATACCCCCATATCAGAGTGCGAGATAACAATAAAATTCACCAATAATTATATAAATCATAGTACACATAATGAAAAAATCAACTACATATGGAATGATAAAACTAAATATAGTGTGGGAAAAAATATACATGTCATATGTACAATGATTTTCTCCCATGAGGATGATCCTATATAGTAAACAAAAAACATACAATAAATAATAATTCCTTTAACAAACCTATTATAATCTTCCTCAAATCTCCTAAAACCATCCAAATATCATGCCTAGTCATAAAAAATTAGTCATAGACCTCTATATAAAACTTGTTCCAATAATAATCATATGAGATATTCCTAGGTGTGTAGTGAAAGATTTTTTAAGGAGTGATTAATACTTATTAGATCACAACAAAAAATGTTTAAAAAAATACCATTCAAAGAAACAATGTATGAATAAAAAAATTTCGGTAAACAAAAAGAAAAGAATAAATGATACATATTAATAAAAACCATTATATCTCTAGTGACCTAGAGGATGTTGGGTTTAATGTTTACAATAAGTTCTCTCCATATATGAATCATCATAATCCATCTATTTGAATCATAAAACAGAAGTTGAAACATACATCAAAAAGGTAATTGGGGATTTTTATCCATTATCAATGTCATGATTTCATAAGGTAGTAATAAATCTCTCAAGACCATGGATGTGGAATAAAAATTCAATAATAAAAAATCTCACCAATAGAGCATCAATTAAGACTATCTAAACCCTAGATGTGGAGTACCATGTCAGTCACTATGAATAATAAATATGAATCATCATGTTAAAAACTATAAACCATATATATGGAGCTCCAGTTCCGAAATCTACTACCAAAAATAAAAAAATTTATTTCATAGAACCTCATTCTATTAGCAAAACCATGGAAAATAATTTCAGTATTGATATAGGGAATCATGTCCCACAAAAAACCAATAGAAAGGGAGATTCATTTACAACATCAACTCATCAATGTGGAAAGTCAGGTATATCATTAACTCATCAACATGGAATTATACATCCAATATTATCTCATCAAAATGAAATTACATTTAAAACCTTAACTTATCGATGTGTAACACCAGGTAGAACTTTAACTCATCATTATGAAACACCATTTCTATCCTTAACTCATCAATTTGGAATCCCATGTCCAAAATTAATTCATCAAAAAATCATTCCAGGAAATTTTAATTAAAAAAATACCTTTTCAAAGCCCATATAAATCGTCATCCTAAAACATCAATGTCCAAATAGGTCATACTGACCACCAAAAACTATGAAATAAAGATAGGAAATAATAATTATTTAATTATAAAAAATATAAATATTTAATGAAATAAACCCCAACTCATAATAATTATAGAAAATTCACTAGGTATTAACCTCTTATAAAAACTTCACAAAAACAATATAATGGGTCGACAACAGATTCCCATCAAAATTGTTAGTAAAATATTTAATAGTTTATTCCATTAAGAAAAATAGTTTAATTATATAATTAGAAAAATCTTTTTAATAAATGACTATGAATTTATACCATTACAAAATGCCATTGAATGACTTGAAAAAAAATTCCCTAGATTTCCTCAATTTATTCCAACTAAAAGTTCTATCTAAAACATATGATTCCACTGTGATCCAAATGAATCATCAAAAAAACCTTAAAATTTTGATAAAGATCACCATAAACATATACCCATGTCAATGGATAGAGAATGATGAAATGGTTTGGAGAACCCTTGATCATTTCATTCTAAATAGGGGAGAAAGGGGGTGGAGTAAAGAAACCAGACTATTAATTTTGGTAAATTAACCCCACATAATATTTTACTAGGAAGTCATATATTTTGACAACATGGACTTCCAATCTGTGTGGAAACTATTTAGTTGAAACATTCTATTTTTATCCCACTTGCATGTCTTGACTACATGGTTTTATAACCATGAAAAAACTGTGAAACATAGAAATAGACCCCTATATAGTTGAGAATATTTTTTTTGTAAAACCAAATTACATACATATCCTTATACCGTAATTACTCCATAACCTCACCGATTTTCTCCTATAGATCAATTTGTTTACCCAAATCCATTCACTCACCATCAAATATAACCATGGTCTATTAAAAATAAACTGAAAAGACCATGAACATAAAGGTGTTTCATAGTTCCACTTATAATATGTATAAAAAACATGAACCATATATATAAAACTAAAATACTCATGCAACATAATTAAATTCTCTCAAGGATCACCCTAACACCTGATCTTATTTCTGAGAACCACTCCTCATATAAAAAAAATACTTTGAGAAATTTTAACTCTGAAAATCCCATTATGAGTCTCGGTTCAAAAATTATCTCAACTAGTAAACAAACTATTTCAAATTGCATAAGGACTTTTTTTATAGTATGAATGTAGGATCTTACAAACACCCTACCATAATTGTTTTATTCCCTGAGAAGTCATAGTGGTCACCAATAGAACTATTTCAGTCACCATTAATAACCAA
This sequence comes from Viscum album, assembly GCA_963277665.1. Classification (NCBI taxonomy): domain Eukaryota; kingdom Viridiplantae; phylum Streptophyta; class Magnoliopsida; order Santalales; family Viscaceae; genus Viscum; species Viscum album. Next base: position 1,262,805,432 of record OY728164.1, read on the forward strand.
CTATCTTGTTTATTTTTTTAATCCAAAAACACAAACAAATAAATCCATTAACTCAAGGAACCAAAATATACAAACCCCAGGAAACTCCCATTTTCAAACATAATAAAAAATATAATTCTTACCCATTTATATCCAATCAAATAACAAATCATTTCATCACTATGTCACTCATTTGAGTTATGGTACTCCACACTATATGTATCATCTTATAACCTCTAACATTCTATGGTTCTCATGTACTCCATCATAAATTCCCAATAGCACCTTGATCTCATGCTCCCATAATGTACCAGAAGTTTTTCCAAAACATAAAGTTCAAAAATATACATGCGAATGCGAGTCAAATGATAATCACATGTCCTTCTCTTTGAAAACAAACATTAGTGGAAACATATCCACTTTTTATGTAAAAATTAAGAATAAATAGCCACTCCTGTAAATTCAGGTTTACATCATGGAATGGATTTTTCTTATCAAATATAACCCTCTATATTTTGTTTTCAATATACCACAACATTTCTGGATGGTCCACTATGTCGAAATATCCTCATCCAAATATTCCTAAAAATTCTAGTCTCTAATAGCTAGTACATAAAAACATGACTTGATTATGATTCTTCTATGTGTAGAGGAATTCAAATTCTATTTGAACACAACAACTAATGTCTATAACCAACTATTGATGATATTACATGTTCAAATCCTCCCCTAACCAACAAAATTCATCCTTCCCTTCAGCACCATTCACACACCTCTGGAATAAGAACATCATATTTATTCTTAGAATGACATCAAGTTAGAATCCAATAATCTAATCCATCATTCACCAAAACTAATTTATGATTACTGTTCCCCATTAATTATAAACCCACATCGAGTTAGTTTCTTATTGGAAACATTATTCTACAATGATAGATCCATAGTAAACTACACACAATTTTGACCATCCAATAATATGGGTGGTGCCTCTATGATTGACACAAATTTACCCACAAATATAGTGTAAATTCAACTTCCTCACTAAAGAAACCTAAAATTCATAACCCCATGTTTCATTCACTAACAACATAAGAATTATATGTGAATATATCATCATCACCATATCAAAAAAATGAAACATCTACCATCCCCTATTATTGCCCTCTAAGAAGGAAACCCACTACATTTGTTGACATCCAACCATTCAAGAGGAACATATAATTAAAGATTCTTTGGTTCACATACAACAATATGAATCTAATCACACTTATCCATGATTTAGAACATCAAATATTCCATTTTTAAATATATAAAAAATCATTTAGATACATTGTCATAGAGCTTCTTCTCCCTCATGATAATCTGTATGACGACATGATACTGGTCATGATTATTTCTAGAATATGAGTACCATAAAATTTCATCAAAAATAATGTAACATACCTATTTTATCAATGTAATACATTAAAATCTTTCAAGGAATATTTTTAGACAATGTTTTGAGATGATGCGCAATTCCAATGCCCGGTGAGCCCGATCTGGATATAATAAAGATATTACATATATTATACCATCAGCATATTTTTTTCATAAATAATGAAATATATCCAAAATAGACTATCAAATATGAAATTGGTAATGATCATTGTTTCTAGTATGTAGGTTTTACACTAGGTGCGATGTAATCATTGTTAGTGTCAAGTGTTTTTGTAAACTACATTTTCATGCATAAATAAATGAAATTAATAAATTTATTGGATATTTTTTTTATTTTTAACACAATTAAGTAACATTGAATTATTTAAATCTAATTATTTACAATTAATAGGGTTATCTATATAACCTTGAGAATTGAGAAGATATCTTGGAGGGGAATTGGAGAATAAAAGGATTGTGGATTATTGATTAGGCTGCTACAAGGATCACTAATAATAATGTAGCTTATAGATCTATCTAATGATGAAAATATAGGTTTTTTCATCATTAGTGATTGATCCATACCATAGTTAGAAATTTTTTTATGTGGATTCATCTAAATTCAACATCCTTCATCATACATGGATCAATTCTAGTAATAAGAATTGGCTCTCTCATTGATAGTTAATTCATTTTAGGGTTTATTTTTTTTCATTAATTAATTCATCATCAAAAAAGTAATGCGATGAGGATAGACTAAACAATAGATAAAGTTCATTATCTTCTTGTGGTTCATGGACTTCACCCATGTTTCTTCACATGTTTATCATCATAAATTTTGTTGGATATTGGTAAAATGAATTCCCAATATTCAATTGTTGTGTGAATGTTATTCAACATAACAGATCAATAATGCATGTGTGGTTCATGATCAAGGACTTTATTGATGTGTGATGAAAATAAATGATGATTTATGGTGGATTATATCAATTAGATGATTCTCGTTATTCACAATTTTATGTGTGGTGGGGGAATGAGTGAATACATTGGTTTCCCAATTGGTTTAGATGGCCAGAATCAGATATTCGGGGATGAAGGGGCTCAGGAGACAAGATGCATAATCTTTGGGAAATATTGATTGTGGATACAGATGTGATATAGGAACATGCATAAAAATATAATAACTATAGGATTAGAGAATTTTTCATGTTACGTGACATGTAATATAGAGATACATGCCATGTGGGACCCCTTGAATATGAAATTAGGGTTTCTACTAAAAACTAAAAATAACATGGTGTGTGACATGTGTTACACAATGTGTATCCAATGCTTGGAGGTCAGGGTGTACACTGGGATTACATCAGGATGTATAAACTAGACATGAGGGAATGGGTAGAGAATAAAATAATGGCCTAATACACAAACACAACTAGGTACACGAGCATGACCGGTTGTACATGGGAATGAGAAGCTGACATGCCATGTTCCAGAGTGAAATTTAATCAATTTTTACCATTGGGGTACACTTTTTATTTTTTGAAATGAAATAATTTTAAGAATGAGACACAGGCAGTTCTGGGCATAGAGATACACATCATATACTCCTTGAAGAGTGGGTTGGACCCTTTATCAGTCTCAACTCATCTATATTATGAGCTTGGTTGTTCCCTTATCATATCTCTATAAGGTTGTAGTGAAATGTTACATAATAAGAATTGAATTAGGATATCCTCAATGGTTTGAGTCTTGAATAGATTTCATGGGGCCCCTTTGAGTGGATCAAGGTGTGATCCTCAATCATTCCTTCTTATTCCCTATGTGAGGTTCATTATAGTATAATGACCACCATTCATGTGGTTTTGGTCTCCTATCTAGTAGTTAAACCTTATACATTCTTCGGTATCTTTGTATGTATGATCACCTATTTAGTGTGTTATATGAGAAGGCTCTATGGCATCCCCCATTGTTCTTGGGTGTGATCGTTTATCTTGTATCGATATCTCAGTAGGGTATTTTAGTAGGGATTGTGAAATCCCCCATAACTCTGGGTATGATCCCATATCTATTTATAGAGATATTTGTGTAAATACAAGTGTATTCGTCCCTTTCGAGATTTATAAATTTCGTTTTTGGATAAATATGATGAGCATGACCCCTCAAAAAAAACTCCATCAGTACCCACATGAAGCATCGAGTAGTATCTCTTAGATTTGAATTAAGATAAAACCTAGAGAAGTATCATGTAGTTGGATGTATGGTTAAGACCCATTTGAGTATAAGAGTCTATCTTGAGTATATCTAGACGCTTCTTATTGTTTAGGTTGTTATGTCTCACATCCTGATTGGTATTATTTATGTTGAGATAACTACTTTCTTGATGATTTATGTTTTTCAATTTTGGGGTGTCCTACTGGCTATTGTTATACTCAACCCTAGATGGGTTCTTCCTGTAAATTTCATATCTTATGGGAATGATATAATTTTTAGTGTCTATGTATTACTAAGAGAATTATTATCATGGTTTGGGGAAGAAATGATGTGTTTCATACTAGGTGTAACATTTGATAGTTATCCCCTTTATCTTAAGTGGGATGGACTCTTTTGGTTTTTGTGGGGATGTATTTGTCACATTATTGATTTCTATTACATTTTTTGTATGATGATTGTGGGATAGATGTTTTTAATGCATGGGTATTATTAGTTTGTATTTTCTTATAATTACATAGTCTTGGATATGTGTGCATGAGTATAGGTACATTATCATAATGCCTCCCTTCTGTAAGATATGACTACTCGGTGCTAGTCACTAGTCCTTGGAATATTGTAGTAGGTCTTGGAATAGTCACAATTGAATCGTTGATGGCCATGTGAGATTCATTAGGTTAGTTCATGATATATTAGTATCTGGGTAGTCACTTATACCTTAGGTCTAGTGTCTGGACCTTGTCTATCTGTGAGATTGGTTTGAGATTTATTGAATTTGAGCTAAATTATTTTCAGGTTCACTCATAGACCAAGGAATATAGTTTTGGTGAGAACCAATTTATCCATTCACTATGACTCTGATAACCCACTTTTTGACTTGATATAATTAAACAATTATTTTAGGAAAAACATTGGTACATTTATCAAATATCAATGGGATATTTTTTCCATGTCCTTCATATGTCAGCTCCCCAAATATACTCATTTAATGTGGCATATATTGTATTCTTTATAGATATTTCCATGATGATAACTAGTGAGTTTTTTGAGACAGAGTTGATAGTATTTCCTAATGATTGATGAGGCCTCCATACAGTAGCCTGTTAATAAGGTTTATTTTATTTTCAAGTGGATTTCAGGTGGTGCCTCTACTCATTAATCAGTACATAGAACAACCTATGGTGGTTTAGGTAGATGCATCATGTCAGACTAAGATATGTATGTATATATTGGTTTTGTATGAATATATGTAGGTTTCATACACTTATCATGATATTTTATTTTTAAAAGGGTCTTGGGATCTAAGGAAAGAAACACCCTTTGATAGTAGGCATGAAATTAAAATCAGGGAGCAAGATGTTTCTCATTTACTAAGACATTAGCAACCATAGTGTCTATCAAAGAAAAAGGAATTTTATGATTGTGATTGAAGTGGAAGTTACATGATATATATTACTATCCCTTATGGTGTAGATAGAGATATGGTCCATGAAACACTAAGGAGGATGTGGTTGTTGGAGCAGAGGGGTCCACAATAAAGATGTTGTGGTGGAGGGGCAACGAGAGAAGTTGAGGGTGGTTGGAACATTGATCTATTTCCACCATTACCACCCCCAAGATCTCTACACTAGGATAATGGAGAAGGTGGTCTTGGAAATGGGTAACTACATGAAAAATAATATTTAGACCCAGATTCTTCAAGAGTGACTATAGTCATGGTATGTGTCATATATACTTTACCACAATTTTTATTGACCTAGTTATGAGACACTATTTTCATTCCACGTCTCTTTTTTGAGACATAGCATCTATTCCATACCTTTACTCAACCCCTATGTTTGGTATCTATATAAGAGTTGATAAAGGATAAAAAACTTGTTGGTTGTTCAACATGAATATGGGAGAAAGGATATAGGGAACCTCATGGAACCTTTGTATAGGGGAAGTGGGAACCTATGATGTTGTCTTTAGAATGTACTAGTTATCTACCATCCATGCCTAGTTTACTGTTATAGGTGAGTGTATCAGTGTATCCAAGTAGTGGGATAGATTTTTCCTCAATTGGAAAAGGATTTATCCCTAGAATAGTAGGGTGATATCATGTTCAGGATGATATAACCTATTTTGCACTAGTCGACTAGTATTACTCTTTGAGAAGTGGAAGCTATAGGATTTCTGTGTTCTATAGTGGTGGGAAAGGATGTTTCCATCTTTTCTAAATATGTTCAAGGATTATATCCCTGTTAACAGTTTGAATTTTTCATTAACATACATTGAGGAAAATACCTAATATATGCTAAATAATATGAGATGTCTCCCTAAAAGATTCATGATATAGTGGTGAAGTTGTAGTACATGTGTAGTAAGGTATTGTTAGACCTAGTATCTTTACATTGGATGACCTATATTCTTATCCTAGTACAAAAATAATATCTTGAGAGTATATATGTCTTTAAATTAACTAAATCTAGAGATTTTATAGAGGACCACCCACCCATTAGAAATTATGAATCCTTCATCATGTGGTTAGGGAGGAAGTTGTTATCAATTTTTCACCACTGTACTATTTATTAGTAGCTCCTAGATTGATATAAGGATGTATTGAAGATTTATTTCTATAGACGCTATGTATATTTTTAGTTCTTGGTGATACTTTTATGCATGTTGGATTCCCCTAATACTTATGAATCTATGTATTATTCTAGTACTGTTTTGTGGTATTATTCTACATGGACATCAATTTATACTTAGAAGAAGTATTGGAGTATTGGATACCTTGAGTATGGTTCTAGACATGCTCCAAGAGTGCCAAGTTTTAGGGATTATATCAATTTATTAATTCTATATTCTAGATGTCCTCTTTTTGTGATATGCCTTCTTATATATGGGAGTGGTTGTAGAGAAAATAACGGTGTAGGTGGTTATTTCTTGAGAGAAACCCAAGTTCAAGGTTGTAGTTTCATAGTCACATATTGTGTTTTTTCATCCTTTATTGTTATGTGACGTGATTAAGTAGTAGACCTTTTTTTAGTTGGTCATTGAGGATAAGGATGGTGTAGCATATCCCCAATAAATTTTTCTCACCCCTCTCCTTATTCAGTGAGTTACAAATGTACATATTAAATATATCTATTGTGATTACCTATGTGACCAAAAACCTAGTAGACATGCTCTCAATGGATTTTATGATGGTGGTGATCATGTTATCCTTCTAATGGTGGATGATGACACCATTCAAATAGTGATAGGAGGTGTTGAGGAGTGTTTTACACCTAGAAATGCATATAAGAGGGATGAGGATGTACCCTGATCCATTAAAAATAGGTTTTATGTCCAATGATGTTGAATCTTTTTTATTTGTTTAACCCTTGATGTCTCACCTATCTGTATGTGAAAACCCAAAAATCTGAGTTGAGTGTTTGGAAAAACTATTTGTGTTAGAGATAGTTCAAATCCATGTAATTTCCTTGAATATAATTTAATTCAATGATTATATCTTCACATCATGATTTGGTAGAGAATGTGGGAGGCTTTTACACTTTATTATGTTTGAGAAGATTCATTCTACCCTTGGAAATTTTCAAGGTAAAGAGGACCATTTATATTCTAAAGAACATAATTCAGGATTGAATGATAGATTTGGACCATAGCTTAAAGTATGATCTACCATTTTTGGATTTTAGAAATCATAACATATACCACTCCGCCATTACTATAACACCATTTGATGTTAGGTTTGCGAGACCTTGAAGGCCATTAGTGTACTGATCATAGCTAGTGGTAGAGAGTTTATGTGGGCCAAGAGTTGGTTCTAGTGATTACTGTAAAGTTTCAAACTCAATAATTGGTGAATTTTTACTTACCAATAATGTTCTAAGTTCATTATGGACTGATTAATTTATCCATTGGGTTCAATAAAGATATTGTGTGCTTTGATAGATCTTCCTTGATCAAGGATTTTAGGTATTTGATCAAGATTTTATGATATCACTAGGTTTCATTGGACAATTTTCTAGTTACTATATTGGTTTAGTGAGGTTGTATATCACTAAAACCTATGATCTATGTTAGATAGGGTGTTTGGTGTCTTTTTCCAGTCACAGCTAAGGATGCATTGCACGAAACGTTGCACAATATCGACCAAGTCAACCTAGACATAGATGGTGGAGTTACATTTTCAAGGAGTTTAAGGATACCAAAATTATTAACTTATAAACCATGTATGACCTTTCATGGGACAAAGTATCCCATGGGTACATGTTTTTTGGTATCACTAGAAGCATCTAGAGAGATCATGGGAGTAGAAATCCCAATTTATGTATTGATATCCTCCCTTGTGAGTGGGATTTATTTCATTTCAGAAAGAAAATGTCTAAGGTGGGGAGATTTCAATGTTCATATTTTTACCATATATGACTTCGTAATATTTCAAGGAATATTTTGGGACATAGGAGCTGAGACAGTGAAAAATACCAAGGCTTTGTGAGCTCAACATGTATATAATTAATATATTAAATATAATATATCACATGAATTCAATTTTTATAAAATATTGAAATAAATCCCAAATAGTTTTATGGGTTAGAAATATAATATTACCATTATTTATAAAATTATGGTTATACCCTAGGCATAGCCTAGCCTTTTTCAGTACAAACCATTTTGGTAATGTGTTATCATGGGAACAAACAATAATGTTAACTAATTAATTAATTAAATTTATATATGTTTTTTTGGAGAAGAGACCTAATCCTATACTGTTTAAACCTCATTAATGAAAATCCACACAAGATATTCACATAATCATTATAATATAATGGAGATATTGGAGGAGCGTTGAAGGAGGATAATATCAGGGATCTTCAATCGATGAACCACAAGGGTCCCCAACAATAACACAATTTTTGAATCTCACTAATGATGAAAATTCAGATTCCTTATTCATCAATGATGAATCCAAACCCAGTGAATGTTATTTTATTTATGTTGATTCATCCTATTTTTGTATATAGTGTCAAATTCAGATCAAGTATACTAAAATTTTGAAGTTTTCATCGATAATTAATTTATTTTATGCCTCAATTGATTATTAATTGGTTAATTTACTCATTGTTCAATTGGAAATGGATTGAGGAAAACCCAAAACATGGTAGAGGATTGTTACTCTCTATTGTTTCTTAGATTCTCCCCTATTTATTATCAAATTCATCAAAGACCCATTATTTTCCTAATGGTTTGATGTATACATAATATTTGATCATAAAAAATAGATAAATAATGCAGATACGGTTCAGGATTAGGGATGGGATCGAGGTACAATGATGATAGATTATGACAAAAGTTTTATTGGATCAGTTCAATGTTTCAAGTTCTCTCTCATTTGATGTATAACGATGACCTCAGAAAAAATAATGTCTTTCAGATCTATTTTTACTTTTGAAATCTAATCTCCTACAATGGTGATGTTTGGGCAATAGGATCCTTGATCTTTGGGTGGGATTGGTAGTAGACTCATAGTCTATGAAAACAAGAGCATATGAGGATAATAAATAGGGAATTATATAAAATCAATGATTTAAAAGACTATAATCGAGAGATACATGTCACATGGGACCCCCTAGTTGTTTCATTTAGGTTTCTAGGAAAAAATAAATATCACAAAACATGTGACACATGTCAAACATCTATTACCCTAGGGTATAAGATTTAAATATACTCTAGAAGCACACATGAATGTTAAAATCCATGAATAGGGGAACATTAATAGTACATGAAAAAAAATAGTTGTGCACAAATAGGTACATAGGCACAACTCAATGTACACATGAACGACCTTATGTACATAGAGCTTGGGTAAGTGACACACCTAGTGCCAAGTGGACATTTAAAAACCATTCCCTTTGAATAAAAATTAATTGAGGTAAATGCATGCAATTTTTGGGTAATACATGGGTATTTATTTGTATATAAAGACAACCCATGTACCTCTTTAGGAAAAATTGTGTACTCTGTGAAGTGAAGATTGAAGCCTTCATCCTTATCATCCAAGATTGGATATAAGCTTGGGTGATTTAATTAAGACAACTTAATTCTAGACCATTATTGGTTTATTTTGTTCCCTTGTCTAGTCCCTATGAGGGTACAGTGCGATGATATGTCCTAATAAAAGAATAGTGATCATAAGTAAAGGATAGAGTTCACTATGTTCCTTGGAGTGGCTCGAGGTGTGATACTCTACCAGTACTTCTTGTAACCTAGTTGGAGTCTTGGTATTCACATGACCACCATTCATAGGGTGAAAATCGCATATTTACTAGGATAACCTAGTAGTTTTGTGCTATCTTAGTACATACGATCACCTACATAGCATGTTAATCTAGAAGGGTCAGTGATGTCCCCTAGTGATCTTGGGTGTCAACCTTTATCTGGGTGTCGAAATCTTAACAAGATATTTTAGTAGGGTTTATTGTGTACCCCATAAAATTAGGTGTCATCACCAATCTGTGTATCTTAATCTATGTATTGGTGCCTTTATATAGATCCATTTGTATAATTAGAATGTTTTTCTCTTGTAAGGCCTAATGAGAATAACCTCTTAGACACATTCCATCAGTACTAGCATCATTGATAGAGTGAGATATCACTAATGAGCACTACCTCAAAGCCTTTATTAGTATACTATGGATGGTTGTATGGTTGAGAAAACATTTAGGTAGGGATTCTATCATGAGAACATCTAGGGTCTTCTTTTTTTATTGTTAAGTATCATATCCTGGTTGGAATTCCTTATTATGAGATGGATAAATTCTTGATGCTTTATGTTTAGTGATTTGGGGGTGTCCTACTAGGTAATGTTATAAAAAATCATGTATAGGATTTGATCACATGTTTCATGTATTAGGAAGATGAAATAACTTTTTTTCAAGGTCTTTACTGGATATCGAGTTGGGAGAGGATTGTTTGGGTGACAGAGACCAATGTTTAAATTGGGAGTTTTCTTTAATAGTTGTACATATATTATTGAATAGTTCAGTCACTTTTTTCAATTATTTGGTTATTTAATTTTCCCTTTTATTCATTTCTCATAATTTCATTGTACTCAGATTTTTGGATAGATGCTATGAATGCATTGTTATAAGTGGCTTCTACTTTCTCATAATTGTATGGGATTAGAGATTTGTGTGCTTGTTAAGGTACATTAATCTAATTCCACCCATTTGTGTGATATAACTAATCAAAACTAGTCACTCTCACTTTTTCTATAGGAAATAGGCTTGGGTTAGTGACACTCAACTTATTGATAGCCAAGAGGGACCTGACGGGTTGGGACTGGATAAATACTATTTCCAATGCTTTCATCAGGGAACGCGAATACATCTGTTGGAGGATGATGAAGACGAACTGACTGTCGCCCTGCATTCCCTCTTTCCAAAGGTGGGTGATATCTATTCCTTGTTCAGGGATGTTTTCTCCTTGATCAAAAAGGGATGATGGGATGTCAGTTCTTCCTTCCATGGATTCCTCCTCGGAGCTCATCACTTAGTCTGGGTCTCCCTTATAGACTTAAGACGTTGTTTATGAAACTCTTTCCAGTGGAATATCTTCATAGACACTAGTTAATTGTACTGCTTCTGTCGGGACATTCCAAGGGGTTTGGCTAGGGCAGCAACCTTCGGTCAGGGGAGCAGTCACGTTGGACATCACTTGCGTGTCTGGATGCTGGAACACAAGCGTGTCTGGGTTTCTTTCCCTTATTAAATGGATTCTAGAGGGTAAGGAATCCCAAGGCATCCTACATCAAATGCGGGGAATTATATTCCATAGGTAGGTATATAAGGTTTTCCTCAGTTTTCTATGTTTAACACAGGGTATATCGTAGTTTTAATGTCTAGAGGAGATGGATCAGACTGACCGGAACACTGACTAATGTGGATCAGATGGGTATGACCCATGGGGGAAACACTGATGCTAGGTGGTTAATTGGAATGATCTCACAAGGATATGGTGGCCCGGATAAAAATCAAGATGTATGATGGATGGTTAAATTAAGTGGATGGAGAATGAGATAGAGTCGACCCGAGGATGATAGTGATGTTGGTCTTGAGCCTCGAAAATACCTCTTACGCATCCCCGTGGAAGGGTATCAAAGTCTACATAGTTCATGATGCGATGGGACACCTAAGGAGGTGACCCATATGAAGGGGACCCATAGGAAGTGGAACCTCTAGGTTGGGGCATGAAATCGGGGTACGTGTGAAGGACAACGACCCAATGAAATGCTGGGACATACGCTTGATTAGCAGCCCGAGAGTTGGTCTGACGCCACTGGGATGGACCAGCGATATGGGTCCCAAAAGAATGGACAACAATGGCTTACCACCTGGCACATATTGACAATAGCTTTCTGTTGACATGGACTCACAAAGGCTTACCACTGTATGGGGTTACAATGGTTTACTGTTGGATGGGGTCACAACGACTGACCACTAGATGGGGTCATAACGGCTTACCATTGGATGGGGTCACAACGGCTTACCAATGGATGGGGGATGCAGTGTAATTTCGTGCAAGACAAAAGGGGTGAATTCAGTTTAACGTCATATAGGATGAAGATGGTCCGACTTTATGGGGGTTTAGAACTAGTTGTTGTTGGGCTTGAACCTCAAGGAGGCTTCCTATGTACATTTCCTTAGCAAGGATCAAAGTCCATGAAGTTTGGGAGGAGTGGGAACTGACATGAACATGGTTGGGACCAAGATGATGGTGGACTTGAACATTAGGTAGGCTTCCTACATACCTTACCATAGAAAGCATTAAATTCCACATAGTTTGGAAGGAGTGGGAACTGATGTGAAGGTGGTCAGGACCAATGGTTATTAGGATTGAAAATCAGGGAGGCTTCCTATGTAACTTACCTTGGAAAGGATCAAATTACATATAGTATGGAAGGATGAGTGTGGGGATTACACTCTAGGCTGTCCAGAGAGAATTTCATGGTCAATGCTTTCTCTAAGCCCATGTGAGTCATGCTCAATGTGAGAAATAAGAGGCAGCAAAGACCAGACGATCACATCATGGAAGGTGTGTCTATGGGGAGTGGAATGGGGGTTTACACATGGTTAATGGCCCAAAGAGGAAACAAGGTCGTATGAGTGGTTAGCATCCCAGAGAGGAAACAGGGGCTTATGCATGGTTATCATCCCAATGTGATGGGGATTAGGACTTACTCTTTGATGGAGGCCTGAGTGGTGAAAAATCCTAATGGGAGAAGAACGGGATAATAAAGTTCTCTATGCGCATCTATCCTTTGGTATTTGGAAAGGAAGAATATAGAAAGATATGGGTGATATCTCCTACAAGAAAATCTAGGGTTTACATCAAGGTGGTTTCCCTATCCCCATGGACAAACGTCGCTCCCATAAACAGGATCTCATTCCATGTGAGGAATGATTTCACTCTCGTAAAGAACAGTGGACGTAGATAATGTCTGAGATGGGGCACCTTGTGTATGATTCATGAGGCAAGGCCCTTCTCATGAGAATTGAAGGAGGCAACAGATGTGCCTACTTAGCTTGCTGTAAGGCTTCATATAGACGTTGGGCCTTATCAGAGAAGTATTGGAATCCCTCAGGATAGTTTTGGTGATCAGAGAGGGGACCCGTTCCATATTAACATGCCCTATTCACATTGCCATAATTTTCTTCTGAGTTAGTGTTATGTCAAGATAGTACGTGAGTCCTTTCCATCAGGCGAAAAAGTTGGCAATGCGCTCATCAGGCCTCTACTTTCACTTGAAGGGGTTCGCGATACTCATCTTCCTAGTGGTAGAACTGAACTGGTAGAGAAAGTTTCTACAATGGTCTTCCCAGTTGGCTACTGATTCGATGGGGAGCTGGTTGTACTAGAAAAATGTAGGTCCTTCCAATGCTTGCACAAAACACCAAAGTTTGGAAGCTTCCTGCTGCGCTGGAGTTCCCAAAATGGCGCCATATCTTGAGTTAAAGTGGGTCAGGTACTATGGTGAGTCCCCTATCCCATTGAAGGGGGAAAATGTGGGCTTCCCAAAACATGGTGGTGCTGGAATATCATCCACCCAAGCCGGATATGTCTTTCTATCGAGTGGTATTTCCACCTGTCGAGTCTCTAATGCCTCGAGGCATGCATTGAGTGCCACCATCAGATCATCTGGGTGGGGGAACCTATCTTGATGGATATCTCTGACTACCAGTGCGATGGCGGGTTCTTCAACGTGATAAGGTGGCCCAGCGGCTCATGGAGTGGCTGGTGGAATGACCTGTGGGGCAGTTGGGGGAATCAAAGATGGGTCCCGAGGATTTTCGCGTTGTTCAAGATGAATGGGAGAGACATATCGTTCCCTCTTACTGTAGGTTCCAGCCTCAACCCAATCTGCATGGGCAAGATAGTTAGGGTCAACTGGAGGCAATTCACCGAGGGGAAGTTGTGTCTGCCCTTGCTGCCCCAGCCTAGGATCACCGTAGTCTGGCTGTAGTTTCACAGATCTTTCTGCAAGGTGATCATCGACCACCTTCTTCTGTTCGGTGATTTGCTGACGCAATGCAGATTTTTCAGGGTCGTCTTCCACCTTCTGCACTATGCCAAATGTGTTGGAGGGCTTGGTGGCTGTGAGGGATTCTTTTCCCTTTTTAAAATTCTAGCGAAGGACTAGTGCCTCAGTGGGCATGGGAAGACCCAGCATATTCTTCTATTGACAAGTAATCCTTCTCGATGGATCCAAAAAGTGTGAAACTCCCTCAGGGGGTCGGTCCTATTCCAGAAGATCTTTATCGTTCTCTCCCTCTGGCAGATCAGTCATGTTAATCGCAACTCTTTCTAGAGGAATATCCTCTATGTCGCCTGGAAAATCAGGTTGTCTCCGGATACGACTGAAGAGGAGGGAAGCATACTACCCCCAAACCCAGATCTTTATGTGGGGAGAATCCTCTTTGATAATCCTACAGAGTACTCTAAAACTCTGAATGCACCGTTGCTGAAGGGCCCTATGGTGACCTGGTGACTTAGGGTGTTGGTCCATAGGGAGTGCAACCAAATCCCCAAGATGACATTGTTCTAAAATTTCTTTGAAATGAGCTTGAATTTTAGGGTAATCCACTTGCGGGTGACGAAGACGTAAATGAGTCACCAAGAGGGTTTGGTGGAAACACTTGACTTCCTCTTGGGTGAGGGTTTTCGGTGCACTAAAATTCGGTGTTGCAACTGGACAAAACATCTTAGAGAGGTGGTATGCTATGAGGATATCCCATAATCTCCTGATCTAGAATTTAGGGTCTCGTCCTTCATTTCCCCACTCATCTACTGGAGGTGGTTGGGGAACCGATAGTGCTACCAATGCAGACCGCTGGAACAGCAGGTCGGCCGGTGGAGAATACGGCGAGTGAGCTGACAAACCGCCGCATCTTGGGCTATCCTATAAATAGTGAAGTGACTTAGCCATAACATCATGGAAAGATGGGCTTACCACCAAAATTTCTATTGCAGGGAATACGGCTGCTGGTGATAGACCACGTTGTTGTTCGTCCACCATTGGTCCCCAGAATAGCTCTCTGTGATCTCTAGTTGAGGTAGAGAGTTCTTCTGGTGGTGTTGGTGGTGATTTCATGACCGTAACATGTGGAGCTGCCAAATTTCCATCTTCCTAGATATACCTATGGAGGGAGGTGGGAATCCGATGGACTCCACATTCTAGAAGTATGAGGCTAATGCGCCTTGTACCTGCCCTGACCCTCGACATGGATGATCTTGGTGAGGGCTCTATCACTGAGTCATATTCCACCTCGGAGTCTGAGAAGAAAAAAAATTTAATCTCAGTCTAAATCTTATCAGTGTTCTTTTAATGTCAGTGACAACCTACCCTCCTGCCTCGGGATGGTTCTTCAAGATAGGGTAGATTTTCAGCACGAGGAGGTCCTTCAGCTGTACTGGTGCTGGGACGAAAATAATTCCCACCTAGGAAAGATGGGGTGTGAGGAGTACTAGGACATATATTAAAGGGGATATGGGGAGGACCTCTGTGGGATGTTCTGGAGCAGCTAGGACCTATGATCGAGCTGATAGGAGCATAGGTAGCACCTCCATGATGGTTTCCCCTAGCGTAATCAGTGCAAGGAAGGTCCATGTACTGGTCGAGCCGAACACGGGTAGGACCTCCGTTCTGGGTGCTAGTGAAGCAAAGTTTTCCATCACCCCTTTGGTTTCTGAGGCTGGGAGGACCTTTTCTAGTTGTTATGAGGACATGGGGAGGCCCCCCATGATAGAGATTGACCGGGTGTGAGACGTCCCCATCCTGACAATCTCTTCCTGGAGGAATGACTCCACACCCGATGTAATGAGCATGGGAGATTCTTCCGTTCTCAGTGTCACCATCGTGGGGAGGTCCCTCATTTATGGATGAGGGTAGCATGAGGCGGACCTCCATGCCAAGCTTTGAAGTGGCGAAGACCCGCGTTCTCCATGGTGGCAGTACAGGGAGGCCCTCTATACTGGCGGCTGCCACTACCTACACCAGTGGCTGATAGTGTCAACCCAGCGTACCTTTGGGGTGGTTTGGGCCTCAATTTGGGCTGGTTATACAAGTCACCCTTCTCATCATGAAAATGGGGTTGATGATATACGTCAGCGATGGCCCGAGCCACAATAGTTACTGATGTTGATGCCCCTTCGCAGGCGTCCTCCTCAGTATGTTCCCGGCTCTGGCGTTGATTCAACTAGACAAGGGAAAATATTTAAGGCGCATGGCTTACCTACTTCTCAACCCATGGGACCAGATGGAGGTGCTGGCACGGCCTAGTGGGAGCCCTCCTTGGGGGCCCCAGAAATGGGATCCTGACCTGGCTGGCCTAAACATCTCATACCTCGTTGGTATAGCATAGAGACTCGTCGAGGCGTTCCAGAGAGAGGCTCCAGAAACGATTGTATGTTTGAGTGGGGAGTAGTGGCTCCTTGCACGGCCCTTGGGGGTTTTGGTGGTGACGAGGCACAAATTCCTCAAGATCATGGCAAGCCATATCCCATGTCGGGATAATTCCCTCCTCCTCGTACTGGTGTACGAGGTCATTGATCACCCTACACTGAATGAATTCAGTCGAGGAGTCGGGGCATGGGGACCTAAAGTTTGTAGATGTGAAGATTTTCACAAAAGTGGTGGAGCTACGTGAGACTGCCACGTTGGAATTTCCCCTTCCCCTGTGTCAGTGGACGGGCAGTTGTTGAATTCTTGTATTAGCTTGGTTCCTGAAAAGTAGAGAGATTAACCCATTAGTGGTGAAAGGAATGAAATAGATGACTAGTTCTCAAATTCCATTCCATATTCATTGGTTGGTAATATGGATCCATACTGACAATGTCACAGACCAGGATGTCCAACATTTTGACTGCCCCAACTTCTGGTGAGTTTCACGCTAGGTTCTCTATTTGCTTTGTAGGACTCAGCGTCGGATAGCTGGATCTGGTGACATGATAATCTACTGATGTCTCAAATGCTACTAATATCTATATTGATGAGAAGATCATTCACGTCAGTTTCACCATTTATAATTCTAATTCATTCCTCAGGGTATGTGCATCCGTCTGTTGGACGATGATGAAAACATGTGGACTGTTGCCCTACATTCCCACATTCCAAAGGCGAGCGACATCCGTTCCTTGTTCAGGGACGTTTTCTTCTTGATCAAAATGGGTTGATGGGATGTCGGTTCTTATTTTCATGGATTCCGCCTCTGAGCTCGTCACTTAGTATGGGTCTACCTTATAAACTTAAGATGTTGTTCGTGAAACTCTTCTCTATGTCAAATCTTCATGGACACTAGTTAATTACACCACTTATGCCGGGAAATTCCAAGGGGTCCATTCGGGGCAGCAACCTTCAGTTGAGGGAGTAGTCACGTTAGACATCACTGGAGTGTCTGGATGCTAGAACACTAGTGTGTCTGGGTTTCTTACCCTTATTATAGAGCTTCTCGAGGGCGCGGAAGCTCGAGGAATCTCACATCGAATGCAGGGAACTATATGCCATAGGAATGTATCTGAGTTTTTTCTCATCTTCCCATTTTTAACATAGGTTATGTCGTGGGTTTCAAATCTTGCAGAGATAGATCAGACTGATCAGAACACAAACTAAAGTGGATCAGATTGGTGTGACCCCTAGGGAAACTCTGATGTTAAGTGGTGAATTGGAATGATCTCACCAGGATGTGGTTTCCTAGATATAAATCAGGATGGATGATGGATTTTTAAATGAAATGGATGGAGAATGAGATGGAATCGACATGAGGATGATGATGATGTTGGGATTGAGCCTCAAAGAAACCTCTTATGTATCCTCATGGTAGGGAATCAAAGTCCACGTAGTTCATCAAGTGATGGGACACCTAAGGAGGTGACCCATATGAAGGGGACCTGGAGGAAGTGGAACCTCTAGGTTGGGGCATGAAATTGAGGTGCGTGCGAAGGATATAAACCCGATGACATCTTGGGACTTACATGTGATTAGCGGCTCGAGAGTTGGTCTGATGCCACTGGGATAGACCAATGATATGGGTCCCAAAATAAGGTACAACAACGACTTACCACTGGGCTTGGATTGACAATGTCTAACCATTGGCATGGACTCAGAGTGGCTTACCACTGGATGGGGTTACAATGGCTTACCACTAGATGGGGTCACAACGGCTTACCACTGGATGGGATCATAACGGCTTACTACTGGATGGGTTCACAACGGCTTACCGCTAAATGTGGGATGCAGTTTAACATCGTGTAGGAAAAAAGGGGCATGCAGTTTAATGTCATGTGGGGCGAAGGTGGTCCGATGTGAAGGGGGTTTGAACCAATGGTTGTTGGGATTGAATCTCACAGAATCTTCCTACATACCTTGCCTTGGAAAGGATCAAAGTCCACATAGTTTGGGAGGAGTGGGAACCGATGTAAAGATGGTCGGGACCAAGACGATGGTGGGCTTGAACCTTAGGGAGGCTCCCTACGTACCATACCATGGCAAGGATCGAAGTCCACATAGATCTAAAGGAGTGGGAACCGACATGAAGGTGGTCGAGACCAATGGTTTCTGGGCTTGAACTTCATGGAGGCTTCCTATGTACCTTACCTTGGAAAGGATCAATGTACACGTAGTTCATAAGGATGAGTGTGGGTCTTACACTCTAGGCTAACCAGAGAGGATGTCATGGTAGGTGCTTGCTCTAAGCCCACTTGAGTTATGCTCGGTGTGAGAAATAGGAGGCAGTAATGACCTGATGATCACGTCGCAGAAGGTGCATCCATGGGGATTGGAATGGGGGATTACATGTGGTTAGCATCCCAAATAAGAATTAGGGTCTTACGCGTGGTTAGCTTCCCAGAGAGGAAACGAGGTCTTACGCACGGTTATCCACCCAAATTGATGGGGATTGAGACTTACTCTATGATGGAGGCCCAGGTGGCGAAAAATCCTAACGGGAGAGGGATGAGATAACAGAGGTCCCAATACCCATCTCTCCTCTAGACTTTGGCAAGGAAGAAGATAGGAGGAGCAAGGGTTCTACCACCTACAATAAAATCTAAGATCTTACACCAATGTAGTTTCCCTATACCCACAAACAAATGCCGCTCCCATAAAGAGGATCTCATTCCATATGAGGAATGATTTCAATTCCATAGAGACTAGTGGCCATAGAGAATGTCTAAGATGGGGAACCCCGCGTATTATGCATGGGGCGAGGCCACAATTTAATTTCATGTGTTGGAGATGATGGTACATGGTATTTTAATGTCATGCAGCTCAGACGAGGTGGGTTTTCTATGCACCCCTAGGACTTACATAACTGATACCCACCCGCCCTTGAGGAAAGGAAGGCATAGGCAATTTCAAGGTGTGGGGGTGTAATGGAGTTATCCATTGAAGGTTTGATGTTATCATGGATTTTTAAAGAATAAGTAACCATTATCATGCCTATTTGAAGAAGCATGAGGTGAAGAAACGCAATGCGAAGTACCATCCAAGGGACTTTCAAATTCCTCCGTGTAAACTTGATGGTCCGCACAGGAAGAGAGAGCATAAAGTAGGTGTGTTGCGCACAAGAGGGGCTTGGACATGGTTCCTTAAAGTGAAAGAAATACATGGAGCATGCATAAGAGAATGGTTTGGGCATAAGAGAGAAGGTATATGTGCAAGATGCAAGGGTTGTGGGAAAGATGAAGGGGTTACACGTAAGATGAATTGGTTGCGCGCAAGAGGGAAAGGTTGCGCATAAGATGGACGGGTTGCACATAAGAGAAGCCCGATGACGAGGGAGATTGTATAGTAAAATGGATCCCTCATGCGCAAACGACATGGGGAGAAAATGAATCCCCAAGGATCAAGCCCAAAAGGTCCCACCCAAAGGAGCCCCCTCGGTGGACCTGTCGTGCAAAATCCAGTACCTGAAATCCATGGGGTGTTTCACATGGTCACGAAAGATGTGGATTTCACGAAGTAGATAATCACATCAACTTTTGTTACTGTCCCTGAAGGGAAGGGATACATTTCATTTTATATATGGAGTCCTTGGGGAGGTGCACAATGGGAGTCAGACGCCTAAACACCTTTTTGATGTCACCTTGGGTGCGCAATAGGGGTTGGGTGTGAAAACACCCATTTGACATCGCCTTGGGCGTTCAAAGGGTGCGGGGAATGAAAATGCCTATTTGACATTGCCTTAGGCGCATAAAGGTGGATCGCGTGTAGAAACTCATGTTTTACGTTTCCTTGGGCACACAAAGGGGGTCGAGGGCCTAAGAGTTTGTGCGCCGAAAGGTTTCTTACACATGTCCCCGGAATCTTGCGTGTGCCCGCCTCCTGGGCTTCGTACACTTCTCTTTCCCTCCCAGATTCATTCGTTGCTCTTTTATCCACCCGATGAGACCCTTCTCCAAATTTAAGTGTCAAAAAATACCCCAAAAAATCATCCATTCTCTATGTAAAATATTATTGTAAGGACATGTCAAACTCATTCAAAGGACTGAAGCCTCCCTTATTGGAATTATATAATCACATCCACATTAGATATCAGTGTACTCATGGATTCATTCTTAATCCATGCTTCTCGGGTGTATTCTCCCATAATTTTTGATAGATAAGAAAAATGAAAATGTTCATTTCAATGATATTGTGAATCTGGTAACATATTAACACATAATATATTCACTCTATTATGGGACCAAACAAAATAACGGATACACAACTCTAACAAGTCACCTCTCATTAAAACTCATCTTACAATATTATCTAATGTGAAGGACCCTTGGTACTTCCCAACATGAGAGAAAAATCACCTAACCTCAAACACTTTCCTAAAAAATAAAGAATCAACCGTTCTTTAAAAGTTATACTATGTTAATTTATTCTCTCACCAAATTCCTACTGACATATCCATATCTTACTAGTCCAAGATCATAATAGTTAATTCTCTCAGAAACTATATGTTCCATAAAATAACTGACACTACAGGTTCTTTTCATATTAAGGAAACTGGAAATAACCATTTTACTCACATACCATAGAATATTATTACTCGATATACCCCCCCATTAGTCACCCTTAATGTCCACATGACACTATGTCCCTAAACTAGAGTCACATAAAAAATATCACTAGGTTCTCCCACCTAACCCCACTAGTCATGTCTCACATCAATCCACTATGTCCAAACACCTAGGACTAGGAAAACTCATAGAAGTTCAAAAAACATATAGTAAGAAGCACACTCATGTCCCAAGGTTAATTAAAATCAACATGTTAGAACCCCTATATCTATTTTATTGTATAATAAGCAAATCACAAGACAAAAAAACCACCCAAAAATATAAAACTCATCTTCTTCGACTATCTGAACATTAGAACACTTCCAGAAGGGACAAATCACAGACCAACATTCAAAAAACATCAAAAAGGGTTTAATGGTCATATTGTTTTGTCAGGACAACTCTATAACATCACTACACCTATTATTCATGAGGAATACATCATTGAATTCATCATCCAACATCCCACTATAAATTCTCATAAATAGTTTTTGGAAGGGATCCTTACACATGTCGTCCTAGATGATCTCAATTATATGAAGTTCTTATAATGTAAAATTTTATATGAGTAGTTATTAAAAAATTAAAAACTAATAATTTGTTATGAGAAAAATAAATGTATTGTGTTCATAACATGTAGATGATATGTCTATTCTATGATGTATTAGATGCTTCTTTCTTCTATTATTCATGTGTCTATACCAATTTACATGTTTCTTACCAAAAATCCAAAACCAACAAATAAATGAAAAATAATAAAATTCAAAACAATTGTCTATCACTCTATGTGAAAAAATATATACCATTATGACATCATAAATCAAAACTACAATAATTTCCATAGTTCCCTGAACATCCTCCCAGAACAATTGTTCTTGATGAACCATTATGATATCTATCCCCAACTCTAACAAAATCATATATCACCATACTAAAATACCACAAATATTACAACAATAGAAAATTAACCCCTCTTGTACCACATTGTAATATCATGTCATTGATTCCATAGAACCAATTCTGAGATAAGGTTCTTCACATGACACCAAACTCACTACCTCACATGACATAGTCAACTAACTATAATAGTTGGTCTAAGATGGTAATTTAAGTAGACTATAACCCTATATCATTGTGCAACATAATAAAAAATTTACCAATAAATATATTCATCATAGTGCATAAAAATAATAAATCAACTGATCATGGAATGATAACCTAAGATGCAGTAATTGTTTGAATAGTAATTTCATATATACAATAATGGTCATGTACTTGGATGATCTAATATTTAAATTTTTTTTAATAAAACCTGTGACCTATATTATCCTCGAGTTCAAACTCTTCAAATCTCATAATACCATCTGAGATATTATTCTCGATCATCTAAAACTAAACATGGGCCTCTTCTGAAAACTGGTGACTACCATAAACATATTAGGGTTTCTTGGGTACCCATGTGAAGTGGAAAACTGAGTAGGGTGTGAGTAAAACTCAATAATACACAACCAATAGTGTATAATGAAAATACAAGGACTAGAAAAGATATATGAAGATAAATAATGGGATAAATAAATAAAACATTAGGAAATATATGTCTCAATAGAAACAACTATCAATCCAATAACCTATTGGACCTTAAGATCTAATATGAAACTTGAGAAAAAAAAATGTGCAACAACCCAAGATGATCATATGAATCATCAAACATAGGGTGAAACACATTTAAAAATAAAGGGTGTTGGGTTTTCAACCATCAATAAGATCAGGAAAGTATACATAATCAATCCAATTCTCTTGGCCTCAGATGTTGAACACCATGTTAGTCATCTGAATCCATACTAGTGGAGTGCTTATTAAAACACTCTAAAACATGTATGTGGATCACCAATTAAAAAAAATCCATAACCATATTTTTGGATCTTCGTTTCTAGAAATATAAACCAAAAATGTTGAGTACCATATTAAAAATATTAAATCATACATCAAAACCATTCATTCTAGTAACCTTGGAAAAATACACAAACCATACACAAAACTATCAGTATTGATATAGGGAATCATATTCCAAAACATAACCCACATTTGGGGAGCATCTTGTACAGTATTAACTCAAAAAATTGGAACATCATTTACTTCTATAACTCATCTTCATGGAACTCCATGTCAAAAAATATTTCATCAATGAGGGATTATATGTACAACATTAACTTAAAAAAATTTAATTTGGATTCCAAACCTAACTCATCAATGTGGAATTAAATTTAAAACCTCAACTCATTATCTTGGAATTTCATATCCAACCATAACTCATCAATAATGTTTTCCATAAAATTTTCATTGTCTGACAGCCTTACAATGGCCTTCACAACCTCACCCCAAATCATTGGCATCGAAATATCTCTTAATTAACACCCCATGATCTGGCCACATTCCATGAATAAATAGTTAATTAATTACAAAAAATATCAATAATTAATGGATTAAACCCCAACTCAACATAATTTCTAAAAACTCACTGGCTTCTCACCTCCTATAGACACTCTATGAAACCATTATAGGAGGTCGCCAATTTACTCAAAAATATATTCATAGGAAACGTTCTAAGATGAAATACCACAACAAAAAATAATTTAATTAAATAATTAGTGAAAACCTAATTAGAAAATTCACCCATGAACACAAAACATTATTAAACACCACAAAATGATGTCTAGAAATTTTTATTGGATATCCTCTATATAATCCAACAAAAATACCCAATTGAAATATATGATTCATCAATGCATTGGTAGAATCATTTGAAGTACCTCAAAATTCCCAAATATCTTAATAAACACACCCAAAAATAAATGGTTGGAGATAGATAAAGGGGATGAGAGAACCCTTGGTATGTTCATACATAATATGGGAGAAAAGAAGGTGGAGTGGCTAAATAACATAGACAGAATTTGGGTAAAATCCACCATTTTAATGTAATAATATGTATCAACATTTTGTCCCATAGTATTTTCTAAGAAATGCACCTACTATGAAGTTAAAAATAGCTAAATATTACCCACTCAAACAGTTTCACAACATAGTTTTCCAAAGTTCTGCCAATTTAGAAATATCAGACTAGACCCTATTATGAAAAGTCACACATTTTCTCTAAAAAATTCATAGATCATTAAAATTTCCTCAATCTCACCACCACATCGCATGTTTTATCCTATGGATCACATGGTTTACCCCGATCAATTCTATATCACTAAAACATAATTGTTCTCAGTTCAAAATGAACTGAAAAACCCATAATCATCATTGTGCCAAAATATTTCTCCTCAACTATGAAAAAAAATCACCATTTATAGAAATAAAACTCAAAAAATCTTGAACCATGACCTAAGGCTCTTTAGCCTCACCCTGAAAACTATGTTACCTCTTAAGAATAACTCTAATTCTTAGAAAAACTCTTTATGGAATGCCAACACTTAGAATACTATTCACATACATTATTTAAAAATTAAACTCAATAGTAAATAAAAAATACATAATCCATTTCGAATTACAATATAGTATGAATGATGAATCATAAAATAGTGTCAGTTACTATCCCTTGGAATATAATATTTGGGAATGGGATGACACACTTAGCATATGCATATCTTTGAAGGGGTCCTTGTGGTTCATCTCATGTTATGTTGGTATTAAAATGATCGGTTCACATAGATGGAGTTTAGAGGTATGATACTCACATTTCTTGTTACAGGTTATTAGGTGAAAAAATGATTTATGGTTCTTATAATTACTAACTAGATCAAGAAAACTAGTTAGGTTGTAAAATATGATACAATCATAAACAAGTACTCTAATTGTATTTTAAATAACTTGTCTGTATAGGGAATTTTTTTATGTGTAAAATTAGTATGTCTATGTATCATTTTTTGGTTAGTACATTATTAGTGTAAAGGTGTGACAACCTTCTTGGAATTTTTTATTGTCCAGTGAGGATGTTGATTCAAAAAAGATAATGATTTCACTAAAGGTGAAAATAATGTCTTATATGGATGATGAGTTATACAGGACCACTCATTGATATTTGAGGTTCTAGAGTGATTCTCTGGTAATATTCTAATAGTTTAATACATGTGGAGTTTTACGAATAGGATTGTAAAACTATGATATAGATCCAGATATCAATAAGTGTTTGGTATGAGAGTAGTTGGTAACCCATATATGCTGAATATATTAGAGTGAGGTTCCATAATTTACTATAGAAATTAAATATAGAGTTTTAGTGATTCCTAATAAGATAGGGGTTGTACCCTCTATTCATTGGCTCGGTTACACCCCTTGGTATATGATGATATCATTGTGTGGGTAGAACATTTGATATTGTGTATTTCAGTACTCTGATGTGGATATAAGGGCATGGAAAATCATCCATGGGTTGTGGGTCCTCTATTAAAGCTTGGGTTTAATACTCACTTAGTCCTAATGTGGAACAAGTGGATTATACTATAGTGCAGTTTGTACTCCCCTTATTAATAGAGTATGAGTCCTACATATGTAGTGCTTGGTGTTGTTAATTGTATAAGATATGGTTCATTAATCCATGATATTGTTTCTCCTCTCAAATATTTGTTGTGTGGGTCCTCCATGGGAGGGGTAGGTACTCCCGCTACTAACACGCATTCTTCATAGTGTTATGATTTCCCTATATGTATTATGGAGTTGGGTTCACTATTATAAATAAGGAATAATATACTAAATTTTATTGGAATATATGATTTTTTGGATTTGGTTTGTTACGCTATTGATCGTGATGTGGTAATTGTCCCCCATACTACAGAGAAGTCAGTATGCCCCTACGATATATCATATAAGTCTTCAGTCTGTAGAGATCTATTATCGAAGTGAAATTTGGTAGGTTGTTTTTGTTTTATATTTTATTACCTATACCACAATTTGGGATGTAGTGTTATTTAACAGGTAGGTAGATTATTCCTTCAACTAATTCCTTGGTTTTATGTGAGGTGTGATTCCATGACCATAGTTCTATGATTTGTAGGATTTTTTCTTATGTGGTGGGTTTATATGTGATCTCTTAAAGGATAGTATAGACAAAGATGGTATATGTGTTGATATTGATATAGAATACCATCATCGTTCATGAGAGACATATTTTATATATTTATATTAACTTGTGGCTGGTATAAAGGTAATTGATGTTGACCATTGTGATGATTATATCCTTGTATAGGGTGGATTACATAGTGATCCACTTACTCCACAACCACCTTCAGGTGGTCCTAGTTTCACTCAAAGAGAAAATAGTTATGACCCTGGGTGGGTGAGAGTTATAGAGGTGCTGAATAGGTAGTTCCCAATGTGGATTGAGGTTGTATTTTCTTCTATTTTTTCATTGATAACATTGGTTAGTACTAGTGTGTTTTATCTTATATTTATTTTATTATTGAAAAAATATACAATGATCTAACTGAATTATTTATACATATATGTTATGAAAAGATACCCCAAAATGAGGTAAAAAATACCACTTTTTTGGTATCTTTTTTTTTATTTTTTAACACCCCAAGGATTTATAATATTTATCTTTGAAAATAATGTTAATTTATTCAATAGATTGTGATGCACACAACACCAGGTTTAAAAAAACCTTATTAAAATATTATTTAAACATGACCCTTATAAAATATCCATTGGGTTTGTATATATAAATATTAATAACTAAATTATGAAAAATATAAATAGTTTACACATGTACATTTTTATATATTTATTAAAAATGAAATAATGGTCCTTAAAAGATAAAAATTTTATAAAAACTATGGTTTTGTGTAAAATAAAAAAAAATCGGGCATAGAAAAAAAAATTAAAACTAATTGTTACAGATTTTAGAAAAAATAATTGGAAAAATGAAATTTATTTCTAAAATAAATATAAATATATTATATTAGGGCTCATTTTTTTGATTTTTCAAAAATGTTTCATTCTTTAATGAATAGTGAAAAATGTAGAATTTTTATTAAAATCTACCTTTTAATTTAAATTATTTATAAAGTAAAATTATATTGTGAATCGATTTTAGAGTAACATTATTTCAATTATATATCTATTAATCAAATTTAGGTCATTAGAATCATTTAAATATCGATTTTTCATATAAATATTAGGACAATTTTGAATATTTTCTCTTTAAAAACTGGATTTATCATCATGTCTGTGAGATTAAATTCAAAAAAAATATCTTTAAATATATGAATTGAATTTTTAAAAATATATTTCATTATATGAGTTAGAATAATTTATATTGTCTATAAATTATAATTAACTTCTGACCAAAATTAACAGTAAAAATAGTATATATTATTTACCGTGGTTAAGCTAAAAATTAGTTTACTGAAGGGGTAAAATAAAACTATATTTTTTAAAATGACATAAATACTTGAATAAAATTTATGATATAGAAATATTTTGACCTTATATTTTTTAAGGACCATTAATAATCCATTTTTTACACTTTCATAATGTGAAAAACATGGTTACCCTTTTTTCAATAAGTACACAAGTGATACTCACCTCACTTATAAAAGGACACCCCCTATTATATTTCCACCACACCTTAAAAACATTTTGGTTCATTAAATGCCTACCAAAATAACTTCCCAAATTCCACCCAATCATCTTAGAAGCCTTATTTTGGGTAGAAAGAAATCCTAGGAAGCGATGTGATTTGTGTTTCACTAACACTTTACATATAAGGTGATAATGATAATGATAATGAATATATGTGATATAAGTGACATAATTATGATATTAAATACATATTTATCTTTATAAAATGAAAATGAATCATTTTATTTTTAAATTTTCACTCACTTAAAAATGATAATCTAGTTCTTGTAAGTGTGGACTACCACCTTCATAATGTGATGTGATTATCACTTCATCACCACAACACATGGATAATATATATATACATTTAAATAATTAATAATGTATTTATGATACTATGATCATTATTTAATGATAAAATATTACTTCACTCCTTTCTATAATGATCATTGAAAAATGGAAACCTTACTAGTGAATGCATATGGCTTACCGTCTCCATGACCACAACATACTTCATTTATCAAAATAATCATTCATTATTGGTTCTAAAGTAGTAATAAAGTAGATATATTATAATTATTCATGATTATTATTATATATATAAGGGAACTGTATTATATATATTGGAACCCGATCATTTGTGTCAAAGAATGAATGAATAAACATGGCAATTAACACCTGAAACAATGAAAATAGTTGAATATTATTAATAAATAGATGAGAATACACTATAAAATGATCATATATGATATTATGATAATTAATATTGTTCTATTATAATTTAATTACATTTTTAAATCCACTATATAATATTTTAAAACATGTTCACCCAAAAGAAAGTTTATGGGAATGAACTTCATCTGAATTTACCACCATTGAGGCATAATGTAATGTTATTCACTTAATTTTATTTTATAGTGTATGTACTACCCCTTTGAAATTTAATATCCTGATTAATTCATACTTCATGGTATTTTAGGTTTTAATTTTAAATCTTTTATGCAACGGGATTTGACATGAAAATTACTATGTGGTGAAATTTATTATATAATCTAAATTTTATTTAGGATGTTTAACTGTATCTTGAAACAATCAATTTTTTCTGATAATTTTTCATTAATCATTACATTTATATTAAATATTAATATTATTTTATATTATATACGATTATTTAAAAAATTGTAACACCCCAGAATGATAAAGGGTAAAATGACTAAATGATATGACTCATGTCAAGAATGTGAACGTTCCTTTTTTGGATCCTATCTAATTAGAACTCCACAGTTAAGCGTGGTTGGTCTGGAGTAGTGATCAGGATTTTTGAACTTATAGAAAATATCTCAGGGCATGTGTGAGTGAGGACAAAGCACACTGGAAAGGACATGTGTCGACTTGTGGAAATTTTCATTAGTCAGATGACCCGTTCAGGCATGTGGGTGGGCCCCACGGTGGGGACCACGTGTCTGTGGGGAAAATGGGGTACCTGGAGGGTGGGGACCTGATGGCCATTTTAAGGAGGGGTGTCTATGCTGTCACCAGGGCTCAGTTGTTACGTTTGGTATTATAGGTGGTACCTAGCCTTAAGTGTGGTTCACTACATGGGTTGAGATGTAGGGCCCACAATGAGGACATTGTGATGTAAAGGGGGGTGATTGTTACACCAAAAAATGATAAAGGGTTAAATGAATAAATGATAAGACTCATGTCAATAAGGTTCACGGTCCATTTTGGGAGCCTCTTTGATTATAACTCCATAGTTAAGTGTCCTTGTCCTAGAGTAGTGATCGGGATGGGTGACCTTCTGGGATGTTTATCAGGGTGTGTGTGAGTAAGGACAAAGCACACTGGAAAGGACAAGTGTTGGCCTATGGGGACTGTCATTAGTCAGATGACTCGTTCAGGCATGTGGGTGAGCCCTAGGGTGGGGACCTCGTGTCATTGGGGAGCCTGGGGTACATGTCTAATTAGAACTCCACAGTTAAGTGTGCTTGGCCTCGAGTAGTGATCAGGACGTGTGACCTTCTGAGAAGTTTCTCAGGGTGTCTGTGAGTAAGGACATAACACAATAGAAAGGACATGTGTTGGCCTATTGGGACTTTCATTAGTCAGATGACCCGTTTAGGCATGTGGGTGGGACCTAGGGTGGGGACTACATGTCTGTGGGGAAACTGGGGTACCTAGTAGGCTGGGACCCAATGGCCATGTTAAGGCGAGGTTTCAGTGCTGTCATCGGGGCCCAGTTGTTACGTTTGGTATCAGAGGTGGTACCCAGACATATGTATGGTGCACTTCCTGGGTTGAAATGATAAAGGGTTAAATGACTAAATGATATTGACTAATGTCAACAAGGTGCACCGTCCTTTTCGGGAGCCTGTATGATTAGAACTCTATAGTTAAGTGAACTTGGCAGATTAAAACTCCAAAATTAAGTGTGTTTCACCTCGAGTAGTGATCAAGACATGTGTCCTTCTAGAATGTTTCTCAGGGTTCGTGTGAGTAATGAAAAATCACACTGGAAAGGACATGTGTTGGTCTGTGGGGACTGTCATTAGTCAGATGACCCGTTCAGGCATGTGGGTGGGCACCAGGGTGGGGACCATGTATTTGTGGGTCAACTGGGGTACCTACCAGGTTGGGACCCGACGACCATGTTAAGGCGGGGTGTTTGTGCTATCATCAGGGACCAGTTGTAATGTTTAGTATCATAGGTGGTACCCAACCATAAGTTTGGTGCACTACCTTGGTTGAGATGATAAACGGTTAAATGAATAAATTATATTGACTCATGTCAACAAGGTGCATCGTCCTTTTTGAGAGCTTGTCTGATTAGATCTTTATAGTTAATTGTTCTTGTCCTGGAGTAGTGATCAGGATGGGTGACCTTTTGGGATGTTTTTTAGGGTGTGTCTGAGGGAGGACAAAGAACACTAGAAAGGACATGGGTTGGCTTGTGAGGACTTTCATTAGTCAGATGACTCGTTTAGACATACGGGTGGGCCCTAGAGTGGGGACCACGTGTCTATGGGGCAACTGGGGTACCTAGCGGGCTGGGACATGATGGACATGTTAAGGCGGGGTGTCTCTTATATCATCAGGGCCTAGTTGTTACATTTTCTATTAGAGGTGGTACCCAGCCATAATTGTGGTGCACTGGCTGGGTTAAGATGTAGGGCCCACAACGAGGACGTTGTGCTCTAAAGGGGGGGTGATTTTAACACCCCATAATGATAAAAGTTTAAATTAATAAATGATATGACTCATGTAAACAAGGTTTCTTGGAGTAGTGATCAGGATGGGTGACCTTCTCAGAAGTTTCTCAAGGTGTGTATGAGTGAGGACAATGCACACTAGAAAGGACATGTGTTGGCCTGTGGGGACTTTCATTAGTCAGATGACCCGTTCAGGCATGTTGGTGGGCCCAAGGGTGGGGACCACGTGTTTGTGGGGCAACTGGGGTACCTGGCAGGTCGGGATAGATGGCCATGTTAAGGTGGGGTGTCTGTGCTCTCATCGGGGCCCAATTGTTACGTTATGTATCAGAGGACATTGTTCTCTAAAGGTGGGTGATATTAACACCCCATAATGATAAAGGATTAAATTAATAAATGATATGACTCATGTAAACAAGTTTTCTTGGATTAGTGATCAGGATGGGTGACCTTCTAGGAAGTTTCTTAGAGTGTGTATGAGTGAGGACAAAGCACACTAGAAAGGACATGTGTTGGCCTGTGGGGATTGCCATTAGTCAGATGACCCATTCAGGCATGTTGGTGGGCCCAAGGGTGGGGAACACATGTTTGTGGACAAACTGGGGTACCTGGAAGGCTAGGACATGATGGCCATGTTAAGGCGGGGTGTTTGTGCTCTCATCGGGGCCCAGTTGTTACATTATGTATTAGAGGTGGTACCCATCCATAAGTGTGGTGCACTGCCTCGGTTGAGATGATAAAGGGATAAATGACTAAATGATATGACTCATGTAAACATGGTGTCATGGAGTAGGGATCAGGATGAGAGACCTTCTAGAAAGTTTCTTAGGGTGTGTGTGAGTGGAGAAAAAGCACATTATAAAAGACATGTGTTGGCCTGTGGGGATTGTCATTAGTCAGATGACACGTTCTAGCATGTGGGTATACCCCAAGGTGGGGACTATGTGTCTGTGGGGAAATTGGGTACCTGGTAGGTTGGGACCTTATGTCCATGTTTAGGTGGGGTGCAATGCCTGGGTTGAAATGATAAAGGGTTAAATGACTAAATGATATGACTCGTGTAAACAAGGTGGCCTAGAGTAGTGATCAGGATTGGTGACCTTCTATAATTTTTCTTAGGGTATGTGTGAGTGAGGAAAAAGAACACTGTAAAGGACATGAGTTGTCTTGTGAGTATTTTCATTTGTTAGATGACCCGTCCAGGCTTTTGGGTGGACCCCAGGGTGGGGACCACGTGTCTGTGGGGAAATTGGGGTACCTGGAAGGCTGGTACCGAATGTCCATGTTAAGGCAAGGTGTTTGTGCTATCATTGGGGCCCAGTTGTTATGTTTGGTATCTGAGGTGGTACCCATCCATAAGTGTGGTGCACTACCTAGGTTGAGATGAAAAAGGGTTAAATTACTAAATGATATGACTCATGTAAACAAGGTGGCCTAGAGTAGTGATCAGGATGTGTGACCTTATGGAAAGTTTCTTAGGTGTGTGTGAGTGAGGACAAAGCACACTAGAAAGGGCATGTGTTGTCCTGTGGGGACTGTCATTAGTCAAATAACTCATTCAGGCATGTGGGTGGACCACAGGGTGGGGACCACATGTGTGTGGGGAAACTGGGGTACCTGGCAGGCCAGGACCTGATGGTCATGTTAAGGCAGGGTGCAATTCCTAGCTTGAGATGATAAAGGGTTAAATAACTAAATTATATGACTCATAAAAAAAAGGTGTCCTGGAGTAGTGATCAGGATGGGTGACCTTCTAGAAAGTTTCTTAAGGTGTGTGTGAGTGAGGACAAAGCACGCTGGAAAGGACATGTGTTGGACTGTCAGTATTTTTATTAGTCAGATGACCCGTTCTGGCATGTGGGTAGACCCCAGGGTGGGGACCATGTTTCTGTGGGGAAACTGGGGTACCTGGTAGGCCGGTACCGGATGGCCATGTTAAGGCGCGGTGTTTTTGCTGTCATTGAGGCCCAGTTGTTACGTTTGGTATCAGAGGTGGTACCCAGCCATATGTGTGGTGCACTGCCTGGGATGATATGATTAAGGGTTAAATGACTAAATGATATGACTCGTGCAAAAAAGGTGTCATGTAGTAGTGATCCGTATGGGTGACCTTCTGGAAATTTTGTTAGGGTGTGTGTGAGTGAGGACAAAGCACACTGGAAAGGACATGTGTTGGCCTATGGGGACTGTCATTAGTCAAATAACTCATTCAGGCTTGTGTCTAGACCCCAGGGTGGGGACCACATGTCTTTGGGGACAAAGCACACTATAAAGGACATGTGTTGGCTTGTCGTACCCATCCATAAGTGCGGTGCACTACCTTAATTGAGATTAAAAAGTGATAAATGACTAAATTATATGACTCATGTAAATAAGGTGGACTGGAGTAGTAATCCGGATGGGTGACCTTTGGGAATGTTTTTTAGGTTGTGTGTGAGTGAGGAAAACCACACTGGAAAAGACATGTGTTGGCTTGTGGGGACTGTCATTAGTCATATGACCCATTCAGGCATGCGGGTGGACCCCAGGGTGGGGAGCACGTGTCTGTGGGGAAACTGGGGTACCTGGAAGGCCGAGACTTGGAGGCCATGTTATGGTGGGGTGAAATGTCTAGGTTGAGATGATAAAGGGTTAAATTACTAAATTATATGACTCAAGTAAACATGGTGGCCTAGAGTAGTGATCGGGATGTGTGACCTTCTAGAATGTTTTTATGGTGTGTGTGAGTGAGGACAAAGCACACTAGAAAGGACATGTGTTGGAATGTGGGGATTTTCATTAGTCAGGTGACCCGTTCAGGCATGTTGGTGGACCCCAATGTGGGTCCACATGTCTTTGGCGCAACTGGGGTACCCGGGGTACCTGGTAGGCTAGTACCGGCTGGCCATGTTAAGGCAGGTTGTTTGTGATGTCATTGGGGCCCAGTTGTTACGTTTGTTATCAGAGGTGGTACCCAGCCATAAGTGTGGTTCACATCCTGGGTTGATATGATAAAGGGTTAAATGAAAAAATTATGTAACTCATGTAAACAAGGTGTCTTGGATTAGTGATCAGGATGGGTGACCTTCTGGAAAGTTTCTTAGGGTGTGTGTGAGTGAGGACAAAGCACACTGGAAAGGACATGTGTTGGCCTGTGGGGACTGTCATTAGTCAAATAACTCATTCACTCATGTGGGTGGACCCTAGGGTGGGAACCACATGTCTATGGGGAAAATGGGGTACCTGGTAGGCTGGGAACTAATGGCCATGTTATGGTGGGGTGTTTGTGCTGTCATTGGGGCCCAGTTGTTACGTTTGGTATCAGAGGTGGTACCTAGCCATAAATGTGGTGGACTGCTTGGGTTGAGATGATAAAGGGTTAAATGAACAAATGATATGACTCATGCCAACAAGGTGTGATGTCATTTTTGGGATCCTGTCTGATTAGAACTCCATAGTTAAGCGTGCTTGGCCTAGATTAGTGATCAATATGGGTGACCCTCTGGGAAGTTTCTTAGGGTGTGTGGGTGAGGAAAAAGCACACTATAAAGGCCATGTGTTGTCTTGTGGGTACTTTCATTAGTCAGATGACCCATTCAGACTTGTGGGTGGGCCCCAGGGTGTGGACCACATGTCTGTGGGGAAACTGGGGTACTTGGTGGGCTGGGACCCGATGGCCATGTTAAGGCGGGGTGTCTGTACTTTCATCGGGTCCTATTTGTCATGTTTGGCATCATAGGTGGTACCCACCCAAAAGTGTGGTGCATTGTCTGGGTTGAGATGCAGGAACCACAATGAGGACGTTGTGCTGTAAATTGGGGGGGGGTGGGATGATTATAACACCCCATAAGGAAAAAGGGTTAAATGAATAAATGATATGACTCATGTAAATAAGGTGGAATGGAGTAGTGATCCGGATGAATAATCTTCTAAGAAGTTTCTCACGGTGTGTGTGAGTGAGGAAAATGCACATTGGAAAGGACATGTGTTGTCCTGTGGGGACTGTCATTAGTCAGATGACCTATTCAGGCATGTGGGTGGGCCCTTGGGTGGGGACCACATGTCAATGGGGCAACTGGGGTACCTGGCGGGCCGATACCCTTTGGCCATGTTAAGACGGGGTGTATGTGCTCTCAACGGGGCCTAGTTGTTACATTTGGTATCAGAGGTGGTACCCAACCATAAGTGTGGTTCACTGCTTGGGTTGAGATACAGGGCCCACAATGAGGATGTTGTGTTGTAAAGGGGGTCGATTGTAACACCCTTGAATGATAAAGTGTAAAATGAATAAATGATATTGCTCATGTAAACAAGGTGGCATGGAGTAGTGATCATTATGGGTGACCTTCTGGGATGTTTTATAGGGTGTGTGTGTGTGAGGAAAAGGCACACTAGAAAGGGCATGTGTTGGCCTGTGGGGACTATCATTAGTCATATGACATGTTCAGGCAGGTGGGTGGGCCCCAGGGTGGCGACCATGTGTCTATGGGGCAACTAGGTTACCTGGAAGGTCAGGACACGATGGCCATGTTAAGTTGGGGTGTCTGTGCTGTCAATGGGGCCGAGGTGTTACGTTTGTTATCAGATGTGGTACCCAGCCATAAGTAAGGTGCACTGCCTGGGTTGAGATGATAAAGGGTTAAATAACTAAATGATATGACTCATGTCAACAAGGTACACTGTCCTTTTCGGAATCCAGCCTGATTAGAACTCCATAGTTAAGCGTGCTTGGCCTGGAGTAGTGATCAGGATGGGTGACCTTCTGGGAATTTTCTCAGAGTGTGTGTGAGTGAGGACAAAGCAAACTCGAAATGACATGTGTTGGCTTGTGGGGACTTCCATTAGTATGATGACCCATTCAGACATGTGGGTGGGCCCCTGGGTGGGGACCACATGTTTGTGGGGCAACTGGGGTACCTGGCGGCCGAGACCCGATGGCCATGTGTTTCCCTTGGAATCTGGGGATGACCACCTTGATGGGAGGTTCAAACGTTCCGATCGGTTTCTAACGGGTTTGTTCGTAGAACCGGAAACATCCAATGATTCCACATCCATTCGGACCTACTTTTCAAAGGTAGGTGCTCATTAGTTTGTGGACTAATGAGGCTTAGGAATTTTCATTGGTTGAGGGATGGAAGGTCGGACTCATCACACCTTTTTGAGGGGAATTATTTTCTACTCCGGGACACTGTTTATATATTTAAGTTATGTTCATGAATCCTTATTACATTACCAAGTATAAAATGAGATTTCCTTCAGATCTAATAATCAATGATTAAATATGTAGGTAATTTAGAGAATCTTTTGTATATATTCATGGTTCTTCATCAATAGAGAATAATCTGTATTTGTTTGAGATTCTTGGTCAATGGTACCCTTCAACACATTTATACAGAAGTCTCTTGCTCATTATGATGACCATGCTGGTTTTAAAGCCACTCAGTGGGGCACTTGAAGTTTATTATTATTCAAAAGGATATAGATTATTTTAGAGTTGGGATCGAACCCGTAGACGGGCTACCTACGTATCCTTTGTTTAGAAAAGGAATCAGAACCCATGTAGTTCGAGTAAGGGAGTATGATGTTTATGATTGATGGCTCAAAGAAGGATGTCACAATTACTTTTACACTCTAAGCTCACGTGAGTCATGCTCGGTGTGAGAAACAAGAGGTATTGGTAAAAATTAGACAATTGTGCCATGAAAGATTAAATCATAAGAAATAATGTGGGGCTTATGTATGTATGACTGCCCAGATAAATGAGGTTAGGATTTACTTTAGGGAAGAAATCTAGGAACATGGTTCATAAAGGTATATGTGCTTCATGGAGATTTTGAATACTCTAACTTGGGTTTTACTCCTGAAAAGGAATCCCAGATCAAGGTTAAATTAGGACTGGTTAAGAGAATTATGAATGGGTCTTACTCCTGAAAAGGAGACCCGGGCTAAAGGATTGTGACTGGGACTTATTCATGAAAAGGAGGCCTAGGTTAAGGGAATTATGGTTTGGGGCTTACTCCTGAGGAGGATGCCCAAATTAGGGGACTAAGGATTACTCCTGAAGAGGATGCCCATATTTGAGACTGGGGATTACTCCTCAAAAGGAGGCCCATGTTAAGGGATCTGGGGCTTATTCCTAAAGAGGATGCCCAAAAAATTGAGGGACTTGGGGCTTACTCCAAAAGAGGATGCCCAGATTTGGGAACTTTAAGAATTCAGGCTTACTCCTAAGGAAGATGCCCATATTTGAGACTGGGGCTTACTCCTGAAAAGAAATCCCAGGTTAGGGGATCTGGGGATTACTCCTAAGAGGATGCCCAAAAATTAAGGGACTTGGGGCTTACTCCTAAAGAGGATGCCCAAATTAGAGGACTTATGACTGGGGATTATTCCTAAAAAAGAGACCTAAGTTAAGGATTCTCTCGTCTTAAAGGATGAGGTTGAATGAATGAAATCTCAATCTTTAGTGACATGAAGATGTATAAATCACTAGGTTTTGAGAGATATTCCACAAAATTCCTTGCAGATAAGGAAGTCAAATAAAGAAATCATGCCATAAAATGGCTTTTAAGAGTGTCTTGAAGACTGAATCTTGAATAGGAAAGGTGTAATGGCTTAAGAGAGGTGAAATGGGCAAGAAAGGCACCCAAAAAGGAAGGGGTGTGCATGTCCTAGTAGGCGTGCAGGTACTGCATGGGCGCGCAAGTTTTGGTCGCACAGGTATACGCCTGTGCGACACATGATTTACTTGCACGACGGTTAATCATCAAGATAATACTTGTGTGACTCTTCGTTAAAGCCTTTAGAATCCTCTTGAGGTTCTTCCAGGAGAGGGGCGCGCAAGATCTATTGAATGAGTAAGGCGGCACACAAGTGTGTCACTTTTCCCTTAAGGGCTGGCCATTCAGGCGCGCAAGTGTTGATGAGTTTCAATACTTAGGCCTTCCTCCCCCTCTTTAGATATTTTGTTTTAGGTAAGAAATTACCTTAGAAGTGTTTTAGAAGCTTTGAGAAGAGACTAGGGCACCGGGAGCTCAAATATGAGTTTCTGGAAAAAAAATCCTCCCCGAATGGGGGGCCCACAGGGTCTATTTATAGGTAGGAGAAGACCCCGAGTGGTTACCGAGCGGTTATCACTTAGGTCTATCAAGTCACTTGCGTGACCATAAGGCGTCGCGCAAGTGGACTTGTGCGATATTGATAGAACTTGCGCGGCACATGTGCTTTTGATCCCTTGTTCATGCCTTTTTCTATTTTTGATATTTTCTTCAATGGTTGAATCACTTTGAGATCAGATATTCCCCTTTTCCGATCTTTAGATTCTGTGACGAAAGGAGCGTCAAAAAAAGTCCCCCCTCAGGGTTGGATCTGGAGAGAAAAGAGGGTTTGACTCTGAGGTGAGAAGAAATAAGAAATCTGGAAGTTTAATGTCATGCATGTCAGACATAAAGAGGCTAATGTTTAAGGTCGAAATAGATTTGACCAAAATGGATTAGAATTGACTCAATTCCTTGAAAATTCATCTGAAAACATATTACCATACTCAAGTATGAGGGAAAATATGTAAACTATGACTTAAGAATATTTGAATCTGAGGAATGATATGAAAAAGAGCTAAAAGGCATTAGAAGAAGTAGTTCCCAAGAATGAAGTTACCATTATTTAACAAACCTGCTAGGGGGTTGAATTATGCAGGGCCACCTAAGGGCATTGGATGCATAGTTAAATAAAATAGTATCTTTTGGCTAACAAGTCTGTTATGTAGACTGTTTATGCAAGGCCACCTATGGGCACATGCTACATAGTTAGGCAAAAGAACTCTCAAAAATTTAATTTCCAAGTGCTAAAAGCCAGTGAAAGTTTATGGAGATTCAAATCTTCCAATGTATAGATTTTGTTGTATGGAAAGAGGTACTTGAATATGGAGAAGATATTTCCAAACAAAATTATCGAAGAACTGGATGAATATCACTCCTACGAAGGTCTGATCCAAATGTAGGGAAGAAGAATATAAACCATAGACTTGAATACATTCTGATCATGAAAAAGGATATGGGACAAATATGTTAAGGATAGCTATTTTTGTGGATCCCTACATACTGTCATTTAAGACAAATAAGGAAAAAAGAGTCATTATTCCCATGAATGAAGTTACCACTATCCGAAAAACCCGTTAGGGGGTTGAATTATACAGGGCCACTGAAGGGCATTGGCTGCATAGTCAAATAATAGTATATTTTGTCTAACAAGTCTGTTATGTAGACTGTTTATGAAAGGCTGCCTATGGGCACGTGCTGCATAGTTAGACAAAAGAACTCTCAAAAGTTTGACCTTTTTGTGACTAGAAGTCATGAAAAGGGTTATGAGGATCTGAAAATATTTAAGGTTAGGATTATAACACATAAAGATGGGTATTGTTCAATATGTACAGAGATACATAGATCAATGCTAACCATAATCATGTTGTGGCTGGGTCCAGAATTGAAATGTTGGACTTCACTACGTATCCCATAAGGATGAGAATCAAGCCATACGTAGTTCTTAAACTACAGTTTAACATCGTGTGGGAAAAAAGGATTAGAGATCTTAGTTTAGGGTCATAGAGCTTGGACCGTTGTAAGAAATACACAGTGTGTGTTTTCATGGGGACTTTTCAGCCAAGGGACTGAAAGTGGAATTTGGGGTTAGGC
Source organism: Viscum album (assembly GCA_963277665.1). Classification (NCBI taxonomy): domain Eukaryota; kingdom Viridiplantae; phylum Streptophyta; class Magnoliopsida; order Santalales; family Viscaceae; genus Viscum; species Viscum album. The sequence goes on from OY728164.1 coordinate 1,262,845,126, forward strand.
CCAAAGACTTGGGACATAATTCTAGGGACACTCGAACATTCCTACGTATCCCATAAGGATGGTAATAAATCCCACGTAGTTCTAGAAATACCCTTTGTACAAATTTGGTTCGTACATGTGAAGGGTGAAAGGGGACTTTAGTGAAATGATGGTTTAACCCAAGATAAAAGGTTTGGGCATTGCCATGTATGTACGTTGTCTTTGAAATGAAACATGATTGTAAAAAAATCAATGAAAATAATGATTCCCTCTCAGGTGAGGGTATCAAAGAAATTTGTAGTTTTATTATTATACTGGATAAAAGTGTTGTATATTTTAACATCGTATAACAAGGACGAAAGTGAACCAATGTAAAGATATTGATTCTAGGGGCGGTTTCAAAAATCAAGATGGTATAAGATGGAGGTGAACCGATGTGAAGAGATTGGTTTTGGGCTTGAACCTTGGGAGGTTGCCTACATACCCATCCTAGAAGGCAAGGATCAAAGACTGTGTAGTTCAATTAAAGAATGAATTAATGATCAAGTTGTTCTTGGGGACAATGAACTAAAAAAATGATGTTAGGACATACACATGGTTAGCGACTCAGAGAGAGTGTTATGGTTGAGGTTTTCTCTAAGCTCACGTGAGTCATACTCGGTGTGAGAAACAAGAGGTAACAACAACCTTAACGATGCATAGTTTAAGGACTATGCAGTTTAAAGTCTTGCAGTTAGGACTATTGGTGCTGCACAGTTTAGTGTCATGTAGCAGGGAAAAAATACAGTTTAATGTCATGTAGGATATATCATGGACTTTCTGAACAGTTTAGCGTCATGTAGTTAAGACGATGGGTACAATAAAGTTTAACGTCATGTTGGACGAAAGGGGGGGGGGACTGTGCAGTTTAATTTCATGCAGTGAGGACAAAAGAGTGCACCATTTTAACGTCATGTTGGACGCATTGGGGATTTTCTCCACAGTTTAACGTCATGTTGGACGAAAAAGGGACGATACAGTTTAGCGTCATGTTGGACGAAAGTGCCAATAGTTTAAGGTCATATGCATGGACCATGGATAGTGCAGTTTAATGTCATGTTGGACAGTGGTGTAGTTTAAGGTCATACAGGACCTTTGATGATTATTTAGTTTAACGTCTTTCCATACGTAAGGGACTTTTATATAGTTTAGCATCATGTAGTTAGGATGTCACAGTTTAACGTCTTGCTGGACGTAAGGGACTTTCAAATAGTTTAGGGTCATATGCATGGACCGTTGATGATGCAGTTTAAGGTCATACTGGACCTAGTTGTAGTTTAAGGTCATACTGGACCATTTAGGGAACCTTTTCATAGTTTAATGTCGTGTGGGATGAAAGTAAAAATAATTTAAGGTCATATGTATGGACTGTTGCTGTATAGTTTAACGTCATATAGAAAGGACGAACTGGTGCCGCACAGTTTAGTGTCATGTTGCGGGGACAAAGTAGGTGACACAGTTTAACCTCATGTTGGATGTATGTGCAAATAGTTTAGGGTCATATTCTTGGACCTTTTCTGTATAGTTTAATGTCATATAGCAAGGACGAACTGGTGCCGCACAGTTTAGTGTCATGTTGCAGGGACAATGAAGGTGACACAGTTTAACGTCATGTTGGACGTATGTGCAAATAGTTTAGGGTCATATTCTTGGACCGTTGTTGTATAGTTTAACGTCATATAGCAAGGAAGAACTGGTGACACACAGTTTAGTGTCATGTTGCGGGAAAAATGAAGGTGACACAGTTTAACGTCATGTTGGACGTATGTGCAAATAGTTTAGGGTCATATGCTTGGACCGTTGCTGTATAGTTTAACGTCATATAGCAAGGACGATCTGGTGACGCACAGTTTAGTGTCATGTTGCGGGGAAAAAGTAGGTGACACAGTTTAACGTCATGTTAGACATATGCGCAAATAGTTTAGGGTCATATGCTTGGACCGTTTCTGTATAGTTTAACGTCATATAGCAAGGACGAACTGGTGTCACACAGTTAAGTGTCATGTTGCGGGGACAATGAAGGTGACACAGTTTAACGTCATGTTGGACGTATGTGAAAATAGTTTAGGGTCATATTCTTGGACCGTTGTTGTATAGTTTAACGTCATATAGCAAGGATGATCTGGTGCCACACAGTTTAGTGTCTTGTTTCGGGGACAATGAACGGACTTTGCAGTTTATAAAAAATACTTTTTAAAAAATCTGGCATTGGTTGGAGTAGTGATGAGTTCCCCATCCATTGAGATTAATGAGTAAGCTCCATTGGAGTAGACCCTATGTATTGAATAAGGTCCTTCCCATTTTGGCTCAATCTTGGGAGGTTTCTTTCCTGGTATCATTGGAGTTCTGATAACTAATACCAATTATCCCTGAGTGAATGAACGACGATAAATTTTTTGTTAAAAGCTCATGATATTCGATTATGATAGACTTCCAAGTGGTGAAAAGTGCACAATCTTTTCTCATCTAACTGTTCCAATTCATTCAATTGCTTTTGAGATTGTTCATCTGTATATGATTGATCAGAAATGGCAACTCTGAGCGAGGGTAGTTGAACTTCAATGGGAAAGACAGCTTCCATTCCATATACCAATGAATATGGAGTTGACTGATTTGCAGTGCGGGTGGTAGTCCGATAAGCCCATAAAGCATGAAAGAGTTTATCAGGACATGACCTCTTATCTTTATCCACCATATTTTGCAGTATATTTAAAAGAGTCTTGTTAAAGGCTTCTATCTGGCCGTTGGCCACTGCATGATACCGAGATGAATGGTTGGATTTGATGTTGTATTCTTGATACAACTTCTTCATCTCAGATGAACAGAAACGGGTGCCATTGTCCATCAATATGGTATGAGGGACACCAAATCTGGTAATGATGTTAGACTTGATGAAGATAACAATGCATTTAGAACTAACTTCCTTGAGAGGTATTGCCTCTGCCCATTTGGAAAAGAAGTCAGTAGCAGTAAGAATATACTTAAACTGCTTAGCCGTAGCCAAAGGGTAAGGTCCCACCACATCCATTCCCCATGTGGAAAATTTCCATGAGTATTTAGCTGTATGAAGCAACTATGGAGGTTGATGAATGAAGTTGGAATGTACTTGGCATGAATTACACTTCTTCGTAAAATCGAAAAAATCTCGTATCATTGATGACCAAAAGTATCCAAGCCTTCGAACCAGATCAGACAGTCTATGTCCAGACTGGTGGGCACCACAGACTCCTGCATGCACTTCTTTTATGACAGCCATTGTCTCTTCACCATCAATGCATCTGAAGAGAACTCCATCAAAACCATGTTTGTAGAGAATTTTCTCTAGGTGACCTGGGCTATCATAAAGAGTAAAATTGACCACACGTTGCTGGATTTGTTCTTTCTCATCTCTATCAGGTGGAAGTGTTCCATTTTGAATGTATCCCCTGATAGGTGACATCCATCCTGTAGTATGACCATACGGTTCAGGAATGGGATAAATTTCATTAATTTTCTATGTCCTAATTCGAACATAAGGTGAAATTTCACGACAGTGGGAAATACTGATGGTTATCTCATCCCGATTTGGATCTTCCAGAGCTGTGGCTATATTAGCCAATGCATCTGCTTGAGCATTTTTTGATCTTGGGACATAAGAAAATGTCAGTTCCAAAGGGAATTCCGCCATTAACTCTCTGATGTAATCATAAAAAGGGATTAATTCTTCTTTTCTGATGGCATAATCCCCATTGACTTGTTTGATCACCAGGTCTGAATCACCTTTCACCTTTAAGTGATTCACTTGTGCTTGAAGTACTAATTCCAAACCTATGATAAGAGCTTGGTATTCTTCTTCATTATTGGCACCACCTTCCCACAATAAGAAGGAATAAGGTAACACTGCCTTTTCTAGAGAAATGAGCACAATTCCTAAGCCAACTTTGTTGAATTTAGGATTTTCCATTTTCTTCCCTGTTGGACTTTTGGAAGCACCAACAAAATACATTTCCCAGGCATGAGGACATTCATAAATAGAGACGACTTCCTCATCAGGGAGTTCAATATCTGAATACGTGTCTTCCACTGAAGGGTTTTGAGATAGGAAATCAGCCAGAGCTTGGCCCTTTATTTCCTTTTGAGACACATACTGAATATCGAATTGCTGCAAAATAACTTCCCACCTTGCTAGACGTCCTGTAAGCATTGGACGACTAAGGATGAATTTGAGCGGGTTATTGCGAGATACCAATTGGACCTCATGATGTTTCAGGTAATGTCTCAACTTCTGAACTGCAAAGATTAATGCCTGGCATCACTTCTCAATACTTGAATACTAGGTTTCTGCTTCAAGAATGGTTTGACTGAGATATTAGAGGCTGTTTTCATTCCCAGCATCATTCTTTTGAGCAATAAAGGCACCCAATGATCTCTCTAGAGCTATCACGTAGAGGATAAGTGTTCTTCCTTCAACAGGTGGCATGAGTACTGGTGGACTCAAGAGGTATTTCTTGAGAATATCGAATGCTTCTTTACATTCATTAGTCCACTGGTAAGTGACTCCCTTCTTCATCAATTTGGTGAAGGGTAAACTTTTACATGCTAAATTGGCGATGAAATGCCGAATATAGGCTAAGTGTCCTTTAATTCCTCTTAATTATTTCAAATTTTAGGGAGGTGACATACCAAGGATTGACTTGGTTTTCTCAGGATCGACTTCAATACCACGATGGCGTACAACAAAGCCGAGAAATTTTCCTGAGGTTACCCCAAAAGCACATTTTAAGGGGTTCATCTTCAAATTATGTTGTCGAATCTTGCAGAATATGACTTCCAAATCAGCCAAGTGATTAGAACGTTTTTTGGATTTAACTAACAAATCTTCTACATAGAATTCAACAAACTTCCCTAAGAAGGGTTTGACGATATGATGCATGACTTGCTGATAAGTTTCACCTGCATTATTTAAGACAAAGGGAATTACCCGGTAGCAAAACACACCCTGAGGGGCTCTGAAGGCCATGGATTCCTCATCTTCTAGGGCCATTCGGATTTGATTATATCCAGAATATCCATCCATGAAGGAAAGTGCATCATAGCCAGCCTTTTCATCAATTAGAAGTTTTGTAATCGGAGCTGGGAAATCATCCTTAGGACAATGCCGATTAAGATCTCTGAAATCGATGCAAACTCTAATTTGTCCGTTCTTTTTCATTACAAGGACAATATTAGCCAACCATTTGGGATATTGAGATTCTCTGAAGAAGTTAGATTTCATAAGATTATCCACTTCAGCTTCAATTTTGGAAGCATAAGTTGGGTGTGTTCTTCTCACGGCTTGCTTAAATCCTCGATGTTCTTCTGGTAAACCCAAATGATGATTAGCAACATCAAGATCAAGCCTGGGCATTTCAGTATAGTTCCAAGAAAAAATATCTCTATTTCTCTTTAGAAAATAACTATACATCTCTTACTCTTCAAGGGTCATGGCCGCACTGATTAAAGTGGTGAGTGGATCTTCCTTTGTACCCAGATTTATTTCTCTGAGTTCATCCACAGTGGTAGAGATACCCTCTTCAAATGCTGGAGGAACATCTCTAAGATCTTTCTCTTCTTCTTCATCATTTGTTATTTCTTCCGTTTCTACTTGCATAGTAGATGACAAAGCGGAATTTTCATGATCCGAAGAGATGTCAGAATTTGCACATTTTGAAGAGGAAGGTTCCATTTTTGACCCTATTGCTCATGAAGGGTCTTCTTTGGGTAATAAAGAGGTGATAATGGATTGAGAATCGACATCATTGTTTACCTCTGATGTTTCTATAACTTCTTCTGGCCTAATTGGCGAATCATATTGTTTCCAACACTTTCGCCAGGGCGCGCGCGCATCCATCTGCGGAGGACGCGCTGCTTGTTGCCCCGCATTCTCGCTTTCCAAAGGCGGGCGGCATTTGTTCCTTGTTCAGGTACGTCTTCTCCTTGATCGAAGTGGGATGATGGGATGTCGGTTCTTCCTTCCGTGGATTCCTCCTTGGAACTTGTCACCTAGTCCGGGTCTCCCTCATAGATTTAATACGTAGTTCGTGAAACTCTTCCCAGTGCCATGTTTCCATGGACTCCAGTTAATTACACTGCTTCTGTCGGGACATTCCAAAGGGTCCAGTCAGGGCAGAAACCTTCGGTCGGGGGAGTAGTCACGTTGAGGCACCAGTAGCGTGTCTGGATGCTGGGGAATCTGTCGTGTTTGTCTATTATCCCTGATTGCAGGGCTTCTCGAGGGCGTGGAAGCCCGAGGCATCCCACATCGAGCGCGGGGAATTATATGTCGTAGAAACATATCTGAGGTTTTCCTCAGCTTCCCGTGCTCAACACAGGGTATGTCGCGAGTTTAATGTCTAGCGGAGACGGATCAACCCAACCAGAGCATTAGCTAGGATAGATCGGATTGAGGGATCCTCCTTGAAGGGATGTCGATACCGGGGCCAGCCCATGGATGGCTGTGAAGAAGAGCGTACCGACATGGTCTCACCGGGATAAGACGGTCCGGGCGAGAATCGGGACGGGGGATAGGTTGATGAATGGAGTGTAGGGAGAGTGAAATGGGACCATCGCAAGGGCTACGGTGAAGTTGGGATTGAGCCTTGAAGAGGCTTCCTACGTATCCTCGTGGCAGGGAATCAAAGTCTGCGTAGTTCGGGATAGTAACAACGGCTTGCCGTCGGACGGGAATTGGATGACGGGTGGGCTTGAACCTCAAGGAGGCTTCCTACGTACCATGCCTTTACATGGATCAAAGACCTCGTAGTTCATAATGGGACAAGGGGGGACATACAGTTTAACGTCATGCTGGACGGGGGCGAAACTCGACATGAATGAACGACCGAGCAATGTGGCTTAAACCTCATGGAGGCTTCCTACGTACCATGCCTTGACATGGATCAAAGACCTCGTAGTTCAGGTGGGAATGGGTCACAGCGGCTTACCACTGGACCAGAATGCAGTTTAACGTCATGCTGGACCGGGGTGAGACCCGACGTGAAATGACGGGTGGGAATGAACCTCATGGAGGCTTCCTACGTACCATGCCTTGACATGGATCAAAGACCTCTTAGTTCATAAGAGGTGGGTCACAATGGCTTACCATTGGACCGGAATGCAGTTTAATGTCGTGCTGGATGGGAGCGTGCAGTTTAACGTCATGCTGGACAAGGGCGAAACTCGACGTGAATGAACGACCGAGCAATGTGGCTTGAACCTCATGGAGGCTTCCTACATACCATGCCTTGACATGGATCAAAGTCCCCATAGTTCTCAATGGAATGGGTGTGTCGGTGGACCAACGTGAAAGTAAACCCGAGGGTCCACTATTGGTGGGCTTGAACCTCGTGAAGGCTTCCTACGTACCATGCATTGACATGGATCAAAGACCTCGTAGTTCAGGTGGGGTTTTGTCGGTGAACCGACGTGAATGCGGACCTTGGTCCAATGAGTGGTGGGCTTGAACCTCTTGGAAGGCTTCCTACGTACCATGCCTTGACATGGATCAAAGTCCCCGTAATTCACAATGGAATGGGTGTGTCGGTGAACCGACGTGAAAGTAAACCCGAGGGTCCACTATTGGTGGGCTTGAACCTCGTGAAGGCTTCCTATGTACCATTCCTTGACATGGATCAGAGACCTCGTAGTTCAGGTGGGGTTTTGTCGGTGAACCTACGTAAATGCGGACCTTGGTCCAATGAGTGGTGGGCTTGAACCTCTTGAAGGCTTCCTACGTACCATGCCTTGACATGGATCAAAGTCCCTGTAGTTCGCAATGGAATGGGTGTCAGGGTCGGTGCTCACTCTAAGCCCACGTGAGTCATGCTTGGTGTGAGAAACAAGAGGTTGCAAGGACCTGACGATCACGTCGCGAAGGATGCGTCCGTGAGAAGCGAAGAGGGGCTTACGCGTTAGGCGTCCCATGGTGTTGGGACTTACTCCGGGATGGAGGCCCGTGGTGCGACAAAGCGCGAGAAAGATGGACCTTGGTCCAATGATGGGAGGTACCTCGTCCCATATCACTCCCTCCACTGACCTTGGTAGTGGGGAAGTACGGAGATGTAGCGGTGCAGCCATCCATTGGGGAACTAGGGTCGCCCTTCTCCTACGAACATACGTCACTCCGGAAAGGAGAATATCACCCCTTGGGGATGGGTGATTTCATTCCCGTGGAGCCGATTGGTGTAACGAATGTTCGAGTTGGGGGAACCCTTCGTGAGGGAGACGAGGTCGGATCACAGTTTAACGTCATGTGTTGAGGACGCAGTGCTTGGCAGTTTAACGTCCTGCAGCTCGGACGAGGTGGGTTTACTCCGCACCCCTAGGGCTTACATAACCAGTACCCTCTGGTCCTTGGGGAAGGGAAGGTGCTTGTAAGGCCATGGTCATGGGGGGTTGTGGAACGAACCATCGAGGGGTCCACGTTAGCGTGGCTATGCGAAGAAGCAATAGCCGTTAGCATGCCTATGCGAAGAAACATTAGGCGAAGCAACGCTACGAGTGGTATTGTCCATGGGACTTTGAAATCACATCGTGCAAACCTGGAGGGTCGCACGGGAAGAGGAATCGCTAAGCAAAGGAGTGAGCTTCGCGAAGTGGGGTGCCTTGGCCTTAGTATGGCGCATAGGTTGGAACGGGAGGTGCTTCGCGAAGTGGAACTGGGTTCGCGGAGCACTGCCTCGCGAAGAAGGGGTGTCTCGCGAAGCAGGGTCCTGCAAAGCAATGTGCTTCGCGAAGTGGAGCGATCCTGCCTTAGCGTGGGCCACGGGTGTGAATGGGAGGTGCTTCGCGAAGTGGAACAGAGCACTGCCTCGTGAAGGAGGGGTGCCTCGCGAAGGAGGGTCCTGCAAAGCAATGTGCTTCGCGATGTGGAGCGATCCTGCCTTAGCATAGGGATCACTTGTATGGGTTGGGTGTTTCGCGAAGCACAAGTGCTCCGCGGCTGCCCGGGTTCCCTTGGGAATCCCCTTCCTTCGTGAATTCCCTTGAGCTTCGTGAAGGGCATCCCTCCCGGAAGAGGGTCTCAAAACGAGACAAAGCAGAGTCGTCTCACGAAGTAGAAGTACCTCGCGGAGCTCATGATTCCCGGGGCAAAGCGTGCTTCGCGATTCGGGAGAGGAGAAGCTGAAAGGTCGGGTTGTCCATCTTCCGGGACTCTGGGGGAGCCCGGTAATTATAGGTAAGGGGCACCGCGAAGCAGCCCCTACGCGCCGTCTCATGGGCTTCGCGGCGGCTCGCGAACTTCAAACGCGTTCGCGGAGAATCACCGCCTCTGGAGCTTCGCGGCGGCTCTCGAACGTCAAAGGTGTTCGCGGAGAATCACCGCCTCTGGAGCTTTGAGGCGGCTCGTGAATGTTAAACGCGTTCGCGGAGCATCACCGCCTCTGGAGCTTCGTGGGTCCGCGAGAATCAGGGCGCTTCGCGGCGGGGCTTCACAGCGGAGCTTCGCGAGGCAGCGCGCCGGCCTTCTTTTTCGTTCCTTTCTTTCGGTCCACATTTTTGGCGCCAACAAATGCCCCCCTCAGACTTGGAGCCGTGGAGGGAGAAGGGTCGAGGTCTGAGGGAAAATCTCCAAAATTGTCGGTGGTTCGCGAAGCGGCTTCGCGAAGGGGTCCGCGGTGCTGACCGGGGCCACAGATCGGACGCGCAGCGATGCTCCCGAGCGGGTGAGGCGCGTCACGATGCTCTGGGGTCGCCGCCTATAAATAGGGGGTCCGACCTCTTTTGTGTTCACGTGCCTTCCTTGTCTTTTTGCGCTCTCGACTTCGCGAAGCTCCGCATACTCTGTGACAGCCCTCCGCGAATCGAGCTTCGCGGCGAACCGCGGGTCTCCGACTCCGCGTCCGCACTAGGAAAACTTCTTGTTGGCCTTGCCCAGACTTCGTGGCTTGGTCTCGCGACCGATCTTTACGATTCATCTTCGTGGTCGAGCTTCGCGATTCAGCTTCTCGGTCGAACTTCGCGATTCAGAAAAAAAACTTTTCTGAGGGTCGGCATCAAAATGGACCATCAAGAGGCTGTGCTGGGAGTGCTTGCAGATGCTGCTCGTCGGGACGAGATGGCCAACCGTCCAGGCTTGGGGGATATGGTTCGGAGCCACTCAGACCACACTTCTTTGATAGATCTGCCATCGGAAGGTCAAAAGGATTATCTGTAGTGCAAGAAACTGCCGTTGTACGGCTTCGGGCTGAGGGATGACGTCTTCATCCCTGAGGCGAGTAGGGACGAACCGGCTTGCTGGTTCAGGAGCATACCATGCCAGCACCAATGGTTCAGGGAGGCCTATGGTCATGCGCGAGAGGACTTCACACCCATCACCGCTGACTGTCTCTACAACCATGTGAACGATATCGACGGGAGGCCACTGCAACCGGAGACGTCCCCTCCTCTCTACCACACCATGCTGAAGGCGGCTTTGCAGGATCTAAGGAAAGGATGGTCTGATGAGTGGGACCTGCGCCAGGGTGGCAATTTTACTGACGATTGGGCCTGGGCCTACTGGGTAGGCGCCTCATGCGAGGAGTTCGGGGCCGAGCTGAGGAGAGTGGGATTGTATGAGGCGGCGTGGGCCTCCCAATTCCACATTTACCAACCAAAGCAGCTGATGTCGGAACTGCTGAGTAGATGGCCGTCCAGGACCAACACTTTTCACCTTCATCACGGGGAGGTGGGCATCAGCCTATGGGATGTCCACCAGATTTCCAGGGTCCCGATCTTGGGGGCCATGTATGATGAATTCCTCCCCGTCATCAGTGCGTGGGAGGATCCGGATCAAATGCCGCGACTGGCGTCAGCGCTGATGGCGCTCATCCCTGGAGAGGACAAGGAGGCAGTGAGGGATGTCCACTTCAGGAGATGGTTCAAATTCTTTCTAAATTTCCCAGAAGATCGAGAGTTCCCGCTGAGGCCTCGCACTTGTCCGAGGGCGGCCCAACAGTGCAAGGGGCACTCTTATTGGTGGGTCTTGGAGGACAGCCAATGGAAGACTTGGGGTTTCAGTGTCAGCACTGAACAACAGCCGATAGTCAGGCTGGCGGCGTTCATCGAGGCTCTCATCTGTGGGTGGATCCTACCTGTGAGGGATACAAGCATGGGGGTGCGGCCCAGCTTGTTCATCATGGCGTCGATGTTGGCCATGGGACAGCGGATCAACCTGGGGATTCCGATGCTCACCAAACTGTACAGAATGCTGCGGCACATTAGTGAGGGCAAGAATCCGCCAAGGATATGCGGGCCCTTCCACCTCCTGTATGGGTGGATCGCAGCGCACATCAGGGGGATTTACGAGTATCTAAACCCCATCTCGCCACTGGGATCAAACTTTCGCCCCTCCATCCTGAACGCAGTTGGGAGCTTCCCGTTCAAACTGGTTGTCCCGATGGTACTGAATCGTGTGTGGAGGGAGGATGAGTTTAATTTCCACCCCTTCCCATTGCCGACGGGAATACTTGCTGATGACGGATGAGGAACGGAAGAACATCGGGCTTACCTTCTGGCCTTCCGAGGTGGAGTTTTGGTGGCTCGGATAGATCGTGAGTCAATCTGTGAACCGTACACCCCGCATCGTTTTGCGAGGCAGTTTCGGTGCCTCCAGCGGCTGACCCCACAGGTATACTGGGAGGTGCGCCACGAGGAGCACCTGTGTGTGATGAGGCAGTTGTGGCTCATGTTCACACGAGAAGATGGGAAGATGCGGATTGTCTTGCCTCCATCCACCGCCGCTTTCGGATTGGCGAGGGAGTACGCCATCAGTTGGGAGGCTGCCTACCTAGGGGAGATGCTGAAGCAATCAACTATCCGGGTCGGTGACGGTGGGTCTCCTCTATCTCGAGGTCGGGGTCGGAGGGCAGCTAGGGCCGCTCACGGTAGCGAGGCTGTGATGACGGCGAGACCCGCACCGGCCGAGGGTATGGCAACAACGGTGGATCCGGTGGTTCCGAAAGAGCAGGGCCATTCGGAGGGGCGGCCACCGAGGGGATTTCGTTGGATATCCACTCAGGCTCCGGGGAAGCGGCTGCGTCACATCGACATGGAAGAAGATGTTGTCTTCCCGGAAGCTTGGGACATTTGGGATGTCAACTGGCAATTCCTCAGCCCACCTGAGATGTGGGCCCACCTGAATCGCCTCGGGATGGAATTGCCGGGCATAGGCTCAGTTCGGGCTAGATTCATGGTGTCTCCGGCGGAGGCGGAGCAATACCTGGACGAGATGGAGGATTATGTCCACTCCAGCGGTGTTCCTCGCCCAATGACGGATCGGGCGAGGGTACTGTTGAATCAGACGGTCACCCCGCAGTTATCGGCTGCCGATCTGAGGGAGCGCTTCCCCTTGCCGGAGGAATCAGAGGACTCTTCTTGGGGGGATGAGGCTGGAGGAGGGAGCCCGTTGGAGGAGGGCGAGGACGGAGACCGAGGCTCAGAATCCGACGACTTCGCGGAGGCTCTCGAGGTAGCATTCCGAACTTCCCTCCTTACGATCTGTTCTTGAGCCACTATGGACTTCTCACCGATGTTTAGGCCATGCAGGAGGAACTTGTTTGCAGGCCTCGTTCTCGCCCCTTGGCGGGTGATGATGCGGGATCTTCAAAACCCGCACCCATGGCTGCATCCAGTTCTGTGTTTGGTGGGACCAGAGCACCCGTGGAGGCTCTCCCGGAGTCTCCAGAACCCCCAACAATATACGGAGGGCCTCGCCTCGGGGTCCCCTTAGTACCGGCTCAAGAGCAGTGCCAGGAGGTCGATCTCTGTAAGTCCCCCCCCCCCACCCCACACTGGTTCCCTTGTCATCATATGTAGACTATTCCTGCCAACTAACGATCATGTCCCTCTCTGTCGTACAGTTCTCCGACTGGCGTGGGCTGCTGCAGCAAGACTGGTCGGGATGTCTGGTGGCATCCCTCCTAGGGGCATGCCGGTGATGGTGGCGATAGTCCCCCCACCTCATCAAGCTGTGACGCACACCATCACTGGTGGGACCACCAGCAGGTCCGTACCTGAAGTCATCGAGGTGGACTCTGAGGAAGAGGATCAACCGTTCGGTCCCAGTCCTGTCGTGCCTGCTTCGGCGTCAGGTGTCGTACCCGATTCAACACCAGATGCAGATCCCGCTGAGGAATTCTTGCAGGCATATCCTGCGTACGAGCCTGCCAACCGCGCGGACTGGGACGAAACAGCCTCCGACGAGGAAGATAGCAGCATAGTCCATCGCCGGTCATGGAAGCTAATCACGCGCTTTATCAGGGACACTCCCCAAGCGCAATGGCTGGCCGAAATGGATAGGCTCTTCTCGCGGTTGCGCGAACTGTGTGCTGGGGGAGTGGATTCCCAACGTCCTCATGCACTCATCCAAGACCTCATGGCTGAGAAGATCCGGGAGAATGATCGTGGGCTGAGCGTGGGATGGCAGCGGAGGAAGGCGACCAGCATTAGGAAGCTCCAGGAGGATGAAGGCGAGGTCCAACAGATGAAGATCCGGGCCAACGAGCTTTCAGCCACTCTTGATACGCAGTCTGAGCTGGTCTCACGGTTGAAGGCCCAGCTGGAAGAGGCTGAGGAGCATATGGGGCAGACCTCTGAAAAGATGGCCGCCGTTCAAGCTGATGTAGAGAGGGCTAAAGCCAGAACTGACGAACTGCGTCCCGCCGCTGCTGAGGAGGAGCGGGAGCTGATTCAGCGGCAGCAAGCCTTGGATGCCGCAAGTCAACGGGTGGCGGAGCTGCAATGCTCTTTTGACGGGGTCAACCCGTCCATGGGGGGTGTCAACCCCCGAGTATTGTAACAAACCCAAAACCCTTTTATTGGTACTTTCGTGCTTCCCCAAATTTTACCTTTGTTTTGAATGTCATAGCACGCACGATTTCCACTGTTGAATTGCCTTGTTACATCCTTACAATGTTTTCGGGACGTTCGGTGGAAATCCTTCAAGCCCACATGGGTCGAGCCCAATGTGAGATGCAGGAGGTAGTTGGCTTGATCGGAGAAGGAACTTCCAAGATAGCCAAATTACCGTTTCTTCAGCGTGCTCTTATGCACGAACGGGGCAACGCCAGGGGCGCTGAAATCGGTCCAAAGAGATGAAAATGGGAAGTGTGAATCACGATACCCAAATTCGGAACACTGTGGGGATGGCGTGACAATAAAGGACAACCTTTAACCGTGGCGAACAAATGGTATCCTTACTGCATTAGCCTGAAATGGGGACAACAAATGAGGGTCGACCGTTGACCATGTTCGAAACACGGGACCATGTCACAAGTGTTGTCGATCAATCCCTCAGGACGTTGGCCCAGGAAAGTAGGCGGACCATAGGTCAGACATCCATACTGTTAGGGGGTCCTTCCAGGCATGACCCGTCTTTCGGAACGTTGGCCCAGGACAGTAGGTGAGCCGATGCGGCATGAGACCAGGCCGTTAGGGGGTTCCTTCAGACATGAAAGAGGACGAGGGTCCAAATAAGGGGCACACAAAGTGTGGAATATGGAGTGATGGTTTGTTCAAACGGAATCCAACACTTAGGTAGTTACACCACCGTGGTGGGAGTATGCCAGATGGGCGCATCGGTCTAATCACGGATCATTCTTTCTTCCAGATAGGGCCTCTCTTGCGAGGGGATCTGTCACTCCCCAATGGGATCTTGGGGCATCCTGAACTTGTTCAGGGAAGAACCGCAGTTTATTGTCATTTGTTGAGGACACATAGACTCCTGTAGTTTAACGTCATACGATAGGACGCGAAATAAAAGGGAAGCATGTGCCGCGGTAGATATAGGGCCGACGTGAATGTGGACTTGGAGTCCAAATCACACCACATACCCCCGGAGGAAACTCTTCAGGTCGAGGGACCAAGAGTGAGGATTGGGATGGGCCTGAAGAAAAGTGGTCGGGCATTCCTACGTACCCCATGAGGATAGGAATCAAGCCATACGTAGTTCTAGAAGCGCAGTTTAACATCGTGCGGGATGAGGAACAGCCTGACTGTATTGGCACACATCCTACCAAAACTACTAAGCCCACGTGAGTCGTTCTCAGTGTGGGAAACAAGCAGTAGTGGTGGGAATTTCCCGACACAAAAGGGGCAGGTTAGGGCAAAGGGACGCTCGGTGACTACCGGCCCAATGACACTACCACGATCATTTAGCGCACCTAGATGCGCGAAGAGAAAGAGCCAAGTATGATGGAGTTCCACTTGAACATGAGGGAGTGGAAATGTGTGAATCATGACGCTCGAGATTCGGATCACGATGATGGCGGCGTGATGATGGAGGATTACTGCTGACCATGTTCGCAACACAGCATCATCTCGCGTTAGCCTAAGATGGGGACAAACAAATGAGGGTTGACCATTGACCATGTTCGAAACACGGGACCATGTCACAAATGTTGTCATATATCCGTAGGGACGTTGGCCCGAAACGATTGGAGGGACCTTAGGTCCAACATTCATGGAGAGCCCTTAAGCCTAGTATCCATGTCGTCCGAGGGTCCTTTTGGATGTGGAAGAGGATGAGGATCCAAATAGCGAGCTCACGAAGCTTGGTCATGGGATGAGGGGAATGTCCCCATGAAAATCCCACACTTCGGACTCTTTGTCGAAACACATCTAAATACGGCAATGAGACGTATTAGATAGGGGGAGAAGAGTCCTTTCCCATAGGGAAATATTAGTTTATGGTCATAGAATTCAGACCATGGATGGGTAATGGGAAACAGGGGATACATGGAAAGGTGGTTTACAAAACCCGACGTGAAGGAGGACCTAAGCCCTGCTTACCATGAGTTCTCTGGGGAAATTCTTGAGTCGAGGGACCAAACACAAAGGTTAGGATGGGCCCACGGGGAAGCACCCGGGCGCTCCTACGTATCTCATAAGGATGAGAATCAAGCCGTACGTAGTTCTGGAAATGACATGGTAGGATACCAGTGCCAGGGGAAAAGGGGAGTGCGGGCATGGCCCTTGCACTAAAAGAAGCATAATTTGATGTATCTTGTTTGTTATTTAAGGTGAATGGTTTTTTTTTGTGAAGCGACAGGCCTAGAATAGTAGGCTGTGATGTCACCACAAGGATCAAGCCGTGACGGGCGTTGACAAATGGAATGGCACGTGACCAATACCCAACGTGATGTCCTCTACAACGAGGTCAGCACAATGCGGTGCCGTTTTTCGTCGTGCGGCCAGGACGATAATGTCACAGTTTAGGGTCGTATGATAGGACCAAGCATGCATTTTATCATCATGCAGCATAGACGTAGCAGAGACAATGCTAGGCGGGAAATGTGCACAGTGTTATAAAACACAATTGACAGAGACATGATCCCACATCAAATTGTACGCCATCCGGAGAGGGAATCCTTGGGCCGAGGGGCCTATACAGAGGTGAAACAGGGAGAGAGATTGGCTTCCTGAATTGGTTGTACCCGGAGACAGGGCGTCTGGGCGGTCCTACGTATCCCATGAGGATGGGAATCAAGTTGAACGTAGTCCCGAATGGATCTTAGTTTATGGTCTTAGAGCTCGGACCATGGGAGCCCCAAAGGATGCCAGATTGCAGCTTTGTCCCCCTAGCATGCAAAGGTGCACTGAGGGATAGCGCCAAAAGTGTCGAGATTCCACCTGGAAATGATGGGGTGGAAAATGATGTGAATCATGAAACCAACATTCAAGGACTGAAGGGGCTGGCGTGACGATGGAGGATTACTGCTGACCATGTTCGCAACATAGCATCCCGTCGCGTTAGCCTGAGATGAGGACAAACAAATGAGCATCGACTGCTGACCATATTCGCAACGCGGGATTTTATCGATTTGTTTTCCAAAACCCTCAGGGGCGTTGGCCCGTAATGGTAGGAGAGCCCTTGGGCATAGTATCCAGGCCATTATTGGGGGTCCCTCCGGGTGTGAAAGGTGATGAAAGTCCGAATGGAGGGGAACACGAAGCTTGAAAAGTGGCAGGAACTTGATCAAGTTGAATCTGACACTATTGGTCATAGACTAGAGTGCTCTTAATACATGGGTGAACCACTGCAAGGAGTCAAGGGACTCAACTTTGAGGGTGATCGAGAGATGGCAGGTTCCCAGGGGGAAGGGGGTATGGTGCCCAAAACCTTGTATCATACCCACACATCCCTCTTCTGGAGAGGGATAGGACAAGTGGCCTAGGTGACCGGGAAATCCGGAGATCTCTGAGAGGTGGGGCTGGACCCGAATCTTAGACATTCAGGTGTCCCTACGTATCCCATTAGGATGGGAATCAAGCCACACGTAGTTTTGAAGGGTTCCTTTTAATGTCATGCAGGACAAGGAATATGAGGGCTAACTCTCAGAACGAGGGTGCGCGTGGTGCAGCTATTGCAAACCCGACGTGGATGGGGACATAATCCCACACTACGCCACGCAGTCCCGTAGTCGGTGTCCTGAAGGCAGGACTACAGAGGTGACTTTTCTGAACTCAAACTGGACCCATAGATAGGAGGTCTGGGCATTCCTACCTATCCCATTAGGATGGGAATCAAGCTGTACGTAGTTCCAAATGAGAGTCTCAGTTTATGGTCTTAGAGCTCGGACCGTGAATGGTGGAAACTTTCCAAGCAAGCACAGATGTCAACCCAATCTCTAAGCCCACTTGAGATAAACTCGGTGTGGGAAACAAGGGGGGGTATCCTCATCACAATACTTGGGGTGAGTCAAACAGGAATTGGTAGAGAGCCCCTAAGGACACCTTCGACACGACCTATTCACCCAACGTGCAGACGTGCACGGGGGAAATGTACCAAGTGTTCCGAGACTCTACTTGGACACGATGAAGTGATGAAGGGTGTGAATCGTGTACCCGACATTTGGGCTTAATGGGTTGGCATGGCGATAGAGGAAAACTGTTAACCAAGATGGAAACACAGCGTTCATATCGTGTTAGCCTGAGGTGGGAACAATAAATGAGCATCGATCGCTGACCATATTCGCAACGCGGGATTTTATCGATTTGTTGTCTGAAACCCTCGGAGCATTGGCCCGTAACGGTAGGAGAGCCCTTGGGCGTAGTATCCAGGCCATTGTTGGGGGTCCCTCTCGGTGTGAAAGATGATGGAAGCCCTGATGCAGAGATACGCAAAGCCTGGAAAGCGGGTGCAGACGTGTCCGAGTAAAGCTTTGCGTTCCAGGTAATAAACCAGAGTACTCTTAGGCACATCGGTGAACTGCCGGAAAGGGATCAACGAAATAGCTCAGTAGGGAGAGGTAACATGGCGTGGTCATTACAAGACCATCGTGAATGAGGATATAATCCCACACCACACCATATAATCCCCCTCATGGAGGAAGGGTAGGCCAAGGGGCCAAGATGGGATGAAGATTCCCGAGGAATGGGGATGGACCTGAAGCCTAGACATTCAGGTGGTCCTACGTATCCCATGAGGATGGGAATCAAGCCACACGTAGTTCTTGAAATGCAGTTTAACGTCATACTGGACGAGGAGGGGAGTAATATACCCCTAAACAAGGTGTACAGAATGGCGAAGAAGCCGACGTAAATGAGGACATAGTCCTACATCACACCATGAAATCCTACAAGAGAGGA
Source organism: Viscum album (assembly GCA_963277665.1). Classification (NCBI taxonomy): domain Eukaryota; kingdom Viridiplantae; phylum Streptophyta; class Magnoliopsida; order Santalales; family Viscaceae; genus Viscum; species Viscum album. Next base: position 1,262,863,726 of record OY728164.1, read on the forward strand.
CCCGGGCTATGGCCTGGAAAGGCCAAGGGGCCCGGGGCTGAGCCTCGGTCAGGAAGGCCTGACTGGCTTGCAGTTTAACGTCTTGCAAAGAGGACGAGGGGCCAGGGGCCCAAGGAGGCCAAGGGTCCTAAGGCTGGGCCTCGTAAGGGGAGTCGTACAGCATGGTATATGATCCCGACGCGAATGAGGATGTAGTCCCACACCACACCGTACACTCCGGGTGAGAGATTGGGGAGAAGGCCAAGGGGCCTAAGATCAGGCATCAGTCAGGGAGGCCTGACTGGTTTGTAGTTTAACGTCTTACATGAGGACGAGGGTCGGGGACCCGAAAAGGCCAAGGGGCCTGAAGATGGGCCTCGTAAGGGGAGTCGTACGGCATGGTACATGATCCCGACGTGAATGAGGACGTAGTCCTACACCACACCGTACACTCCGGGTGAGAGATTGGGGAGAAGGCCAAGGGGCCTAAGATCAGGCATCAGTCAGGGAGGCCTGACTGGTTTGTATTTTAACTTCTTACATGAGGACGAGGGTCGGGGACCCGAAAAGGCCAAGGGGCCTAAGGCTGGGCCTCGTAAGGGGAGTCGTACGACATGGTACATGATCCCGACGTGAATGAGGACGTAGTCCTACACCACACCGTACACTCCGGGTAAGAAGGGACCTAGGCTGTGGCCCGGAAAGGCCAAGGGGCCTAAGGTCAGGCATCAGTCAGGAAGGCCTGACTGGTTTATAGTTTAACGTCTTACATGAGGACGAGGGTCGGGGACCCGAGAAGGCCAAGGGGCATGAGGCTGGGCCTCGTAAGGGGAGTCGTACGACATGGTACATGATCCTGACATGAATGAGGATGTAGTCCTACACCACACTGTACACTCTGGGTGAGAGATTGGGGAGAAGGCCAAGGGGCCTAAGATCAGGCATCAGGCAGGGATGCCTGACTGGTTTGTAGTTTAACGTCTTACATGAGGACGTGGGTTGGGGACCCGAAAAGGCCAAGGGGCCTAAGGCTGGGCCTCGTAAGGGGAGTCGTACGGCATGGTACATGATCCCGACGTGAATGAGGACGTAGTCCCACACCACACCGTACACTCCTATGGGGGATCAGGGTCGAGGGCCCAATTGCAAGCACCTCCCCGGGAGAAGTTTGTTACCTCGTGATGGGGCAGAATGAATCACCGCACTCGATGTCTGGGACATCTCGGGGTGGACCCGAAGATCCAGGACACTGTTGACCACGTTCGAAACACAGCGTTCCTATGGTAACCTGATATGGGAGTAACAAGTGAGCGTCGACCGCTGACCAAATTCGCAACGCGGGACTTTTATCGGCTTGTTGCTTGAAAAACCCTCGGGGGCGTTGGCCCGTATCGGTAGGAGATCCCTTGGGCATTGTATCTAGGCCGTTCTTGGGGGTCCCTCTAGGTGTGAAATAATGATGGAATCCCAGTCAAGGAGCGGGTGAAGCATAGTTGTATCCATCCACGAAAGGGGAAAACACCTCCAGGGGGAAATGTGCAGCCAGGTCGAGGCTTGCTCGATGTGAGTTGGGGAACAAGTGTGTACCCTGCCATGTCTTGACCCGAGGGGAAGATTTTGGCTCTTGGGCTGGGCCTACGGGCGAAATGTCCGGGCGTTCCTACGTATCCCATTAGGATGGGAATCAAGCCGTACGTATTTCTTGAAAGCCATGCAGTTTAACGTCGTGCGGTGAGGACGTGGGAGGATAGAAGAATGGGAGTGGGCACATGGTGTGACCCTTACAATCCTTGCACAAGCGGGGTTGTATGAATGAGGCTAAAAAAAACCCTACTCCTGCTGCACAAAGATTCTCCAAGGAAACTACCCCCAGGGGGGATAGTGGAAGAAAAATTCTTGGGGCTGAGCTCAAGACGAGGCATCCGAGCATTCCTACGTATCCCATGAAGATGGGAATCAAGCCACACGTAGTTCTTGACATGCAGTTTAACGTCATGCGGGATGAGGGTCAGGGACCCGAAAAGGCCAAGGGGCCTGAGGCTGGGCCTCGTAAGGGGAGTCATATGGGATGGTACATGATCCCGACGTGAATGAGGACGTAGTCCTACACCACACCGTACACTCCGTAAGAGGGTAAGTCGGGGAGAAACGAGGGGGCCTGGGGCCAGACCGCGGTCAGGGAGACCGGACCAGCTTGTGGTTTAACGTCTCGTGGTGAAGACGGGGGGACAGGGGCCTAAGGAAGCTAAGGGGCCTGAGGCTGGGCCTCGGTCAGGAAGGCCTGACTGGCTTGCAGTTTAACGTCTTGCAGTGAGGATGGCGATACAGCTTAAGGTCGTGCGGGACCAAGGAGGCCAAGGGGCCTGAGGCTAAGCCTCGGCCCGGAAGTCCTGACTAGCTTGCAGTTTAACGTCTTGCAAAGAGGACGAGGATGCAGTTTAAGGTAGTGCGGGACCAAGTCGCAGTTTAGGGTCGTGCAGGACCCTCTCGCAGTTTAGGGTCGTGCAAGACCACTTTTTCCCTAGGAAAAGTATCGCTTAAGGAATTTGGCATTGGTGGGAGGGGTAATACGCTCTCCATCTGTGGTCACCAAGGAGTATGCTCCATTGGGGTAAACCTTATGGATGATATAAGGCCCTTCCCATTTGGGTTCTAATTTGGGCGGTTTCCTACCGGGAATCATTGGCGCTCGAAGGGCCAGTACCAGGTCGCCTTGTAGAAAAGAGCGGAGACGAACCTTCTTGTCAAAGGCCCTCGCTATCTTGTCCTGATGCCTTTCCAGATTGTGCAGGGCATGAAGTCGGTTCTCGTCCAGTGCTTCCAATTCAGCTAGAAGGATCTCGGCTATCTCATCTGATGTCTAGTGATCATAAACTGCAGTGCGCAGCGACGGCAGCTAGATCTCAATGGGTAGGACGACCTCAGCTCCATACACCAGGGAATATGGGGTCACCTGGGTGGAGTTGCGAGTCATCGTCTGGTAATCTCAGAGGGAATTGGGGAGCTTGTCCGGCCAACTTTTCTTGTTCTGGCCAACCATCTTCTGCAGAATGTTAGAGAGGGTTTTGTTGAACGCCTCGATCTGTCCATTTGCCTACGCATAGTAGCGGGAAGTATGGTTCGACCGGATGTCGTACTTGGCGTACAATTTCTTCAGTTCATCCGCTCGGAAGTTGGTGGCGTTATCAGTGAGGATGGCGTGAGGGACCCCAAACCAGTGGATAATGTTGGAGCTCACAAAGTCAACGATAGAACGGGCCTTGACCTCTTTGAGCGGAACTGCCTCTGCCCACTTGGAGAAGAAATGTGTAGCAGTCAAGATGAATCTGCACTGGCGGGCTATTGTCAGTGGATACGGTCCCACTACATCAAGTCCCCATACCGCAAATGGCCAAGAGTACTTGGTGAGGTGGAAGGGTTCTGGCGGCCGATGCAAGAAGTTGGCGTGTACTTGGAACGTGTGGCATCTCTTAGCATACCCGATGCAATCGTGGATCATGGAGGTCCAGAAGTACCCTAACCTCCAGATTTGATGGGACAGCTTCGGCCCAGCTTGATGGGAGCCACAGGAACCGGCATGAACCTCTTGCATAACTTTAGGTATCTCTACTCCTTGGATGCAACGGAGGAGGACACCATCGAAACTCCGTTTATAGAGGATCTGCTCAAGACTGGGGCCGCTCTGGAGGGTAAATTGAAGTGCGCGGCGTCGGATTCGCTCGTGCTCGGCCCGATCGTCCGGGAGGTGACCATTTTGGAGATACTCAACAAAAGGCGCCCTCCAGTCGGGAGTGGCTTCCACCACCATGTCTGACGAGCCCGGGATCCCTGATATAGAGGGTCTCGAGGTGAGATGACTTACCCGCAGGACATCATCGTCCTCTTGGGTGACGGGGTCAATGACTCTCTGGTGTGCCACATGAATGATTAGATCATCTTTCTCGGGTTCTACGAGCGACGCGGCCAAGCCAGCCAAGGCGTCTGCTTGACCGTTCTTTGACCGCGGGACATGGGTAACCTCTTGTAGAGAGGAGAACTGGGCCATTAGGCGGAGGGTGTACTCCAGCAACGGTGCGAGCTCTGGCTTCCTGAAGACATAGTCGCCATTAACCTGTTTGATTACCAGCTCAGAATCTCCCTTCACATGTAGATGGGGGACATGGATCTCAAGGGCCAACTCGAGGCCGGTGATGAGAGCCTGGTACTCTGCCTCATTGTTCGTACAACCTTCTGACAACAGGAATGAGTACGGCAGGAAGGCCTGCGCCGGGGTAATGAAAACAATACCCAGACCCACTCTGTTGAGCTTGGGGTCATTGAGCCTTCTACCAGTGGGGCTCCGGGAGGTGCCGTTGAAATGCATTTGCCAACACGGGACAGCATGATCGACTGAGAGGATCGTCTCGTCGGGGAAATCCAGGTCCAAGGATTGATCCGCGGAGGTTGGATGGGCAGCTAAAAAGTCTACCAATGCCTTTCCCTTAATGGCCTTCTGAGGCACGAACCTGATATCAAACTGCTGGAGAATCACCGCCCACCATGCTAGTCGGCCAGTCAGCATGGGGCGGTTCAGGATGTACTTCAGCAGATCTACCCGAGAGATCAATTACACCTCGTGGTGCTGCAGTTAGTGCCGCAACTTCTGCACGGATAAGATAAGTGCAAGGCAGCTCTTTTCGATGTGGGAGTATCTGACCTCCGTATAGAGAAGCATGCGGATGAGATAGTAGAGACTGTTCTCAGTCCCCTCGTTATTCTTCTGGGCGAGCAGCACGTCGAGGGATCTCTCCAGGGCAGTCACATAAAGGACCAGCGGCTTTCCGGAGACGGGTGGCATCAAGACCGGAGGTTGGAGCAGATACTTCTTGATTTCCTCGAAGGCGGTCCGACACTCCTCATCCCACTCATAGGTGTCGCCCTTCTTCATGAGCCGGGAAAAGGGATTACACTTTCTGGCCAGATTCGCGATGAATCGGCGTATATAGGCTAGGTGGCCTTGCATTCCTCGAATCTCCCGAATGTTGCTCGGGGGAGGCATTTGGCTGATGGCCTTGATCTTGTCCGGGTCGATCTCGATATCTCGGTATCTGACAACAAATCCCAGGAACTTCCCCGAGGTGACACCAAAGGCACACTTCAACGGGTTCATCTTCAAGCGACGGGAACAGAGGAAACCGAACACTTTCTTGATGTCTTTGAGATGGTCTTGGCGCTGATGTGACTTGACCACGAGGTCGTTCACGTATCATTCCACTAATGTCCCGAGGATCGGTTTGAATATGCGATGCATGGACCTCTGATAAGTGGCACCTGCATTATTCAAACCGAATGGCATAACCTGGTAGCAAAAGGTACCTTGGGGAGCCCTGAAGGCAGTGGACTCCCCGTCTTCGGGGGCCATCTGGATCTGGTTGTACCTTGAGTACCCATCCATGAAAGAGAGGGCTTGGAATCCGTCTGTGGCATCAATCAACAACTCCGTCACCGGGAGTGGGAAGTCATCCTTTGGGCAGTGGCGATTGAGATCACGGAAGTCGATGCAGACTCTGATCTGCCCATTCTTCTTCCTGACCGGCACAATGTTGTCAAGCCATTTGGGGTACTGGACCTCCTTAATGAAGTTGGCTTTGATAAGCTTGTCAACTTCGGCCTCAACCATAACACCATGATAAGGGTGAATTTTCCTGGGAGGCTGCTTAAACCCACGATGTTTTGACGGGAGACCCAGATGGTGAATGGCTACCTGGGGATCCAGTCCTGGCATCTCGTTGTAACTCCAGGAAAACACATCACAGTGCTGTTTGAGGAAGTCTACGTACTGCTGCCGCTCCTCGAGGGACATGGCCGCACTGATCAATGTGGGTTTTGGATCTACCTCGCTATCAAGGTTCACCTGTACCAATTCATCAACCGTGGTAGAGACGCCTTCTACAAAGGCGGGGGGAGCATCCCCCAAGTTTTCCTCCCCACCCGTGGGGGAACTTCCCACGACGGGAGATACTTCTGGGCTCTCAAAACCTGAGGGGCAGCTGGTGCCGGCTTGGGAAGCAGTGGTCGTCATATCGGGAGACTCACTTGTCGTTGAGACCATAGCAATGAATTCATTTGATCCTATCCCATCTGGCCTCCGACCTAAGGGGCCACGCCTGATAATATCAAAGCAGTGGTGACGTGTCGGCCTGAGTCGGTGGATTCCAGCCCGACGGAAGAGACACGTATGGCGTACCGTCGTCGTCATGAGCTTGATGTCCCGGTACCGTATCGGGGTAGGAGGTTCCAGGATGACCCGAGCCTGGTTGATGTAGGAGTATGAGGTTATTTTCCGTCGTCTCTTGGACACGGGAACATGCCTTCCTTGCGTACCCGAAACAACAAGACATTGCCCCATGTCGGGGGTTGTGGCCGCCAACCGGTGGATCGGAAGGATGTAGGCATCATCCATGCTTGCCCAAGGATCACCTATGACCGGGGTGGGTCCATCCTCACTTACTAGGATCTGTTTATCCTTACTTTTGTAATATCCCGCATCCAGATAGCGGGCCTCACAAGAAGCGAAAGGGGACGCATCTCCTTGAAGCACGCCTACTCGACCATTGAGGGAGTATTTGAGGCACTGGTGATACGACAAGGGGACTTCTGCATGCAGATGGATCCATGGCCTACCCATCAATGCGTTGTAGGCGGTGTCCTGAGAGACGACCATGAACTCGGTGCTGGCAACTAATCCACCGAACTGAGTCTTCAGGTGGATCTTACCGACTGGGGTTTGCTCAGTCCTGTCGTGCCCCTGGATCCTGAGGTCATAGGGAGTCAAATCACCTTCAGACAGACCCAGCTTTCGCAGCGTCCGGGCCGGAATTAGGTTGATTCCAGAACCCGTGTCAACGAGGCAGCGGAGGACTTCCACGCCGTTGAAGTGTCCAGTGATGTACAGCGGGCGAATGTGCCCCTGTATTAGAGGGTCCTCATCTTTACCGGAAAACGAGATAACCTCCTGACACTCGGCGTTTTCAATCGTCTCGGTATGGAAGGCTTCTGCAGCTGCTACCTCCATCTCGAACTGGAGGGGGCTCCTTAGGGCCTCGGCAAGTGCCTCGCGCATCTCGGATGACAGGCGCAAGGCCTCAAGGATGGAGAGCCTCGCCGGAATGCCGGCCAGGTGCTTTAGGACATCTTACTTGCGTGGCAAATGCGAACCTCTGCTTACAGGGGGTTTTTCGGCATTTGGAGGCATAGCGGGTCCTGCCGGTTGAACTGGCGGTCGGCTAGCACTGGGTACATCCTGCTGCCTGCTAGTAGAAGCCTAGGGGATAGTCGCCGGACTTGGATTGGGTAGAAGAGCCTAGCCTGTAGCCGGGAAAGATTGCCTATCATACGAACGAGGAAGCTCTCCCCGATCCAGTAGCACAAACGGCGGTGGAGGTAGAGCCGAGGGCGTTAGATGGGGCTGCACATGCTGAGCTCTGCGCTGAGCCTGCTGTCTGGTCTCAGCGGCGTGTACGGATTGAATGAAGGTGCCCGCAGACGTGCCTCAATGACCGGCGCGATTGCGATTCCGCTGACATTGACGTCGGCTGGAAACGTTGGGGAGGTCTTCCTGGTATTCCCCCTCGTCGGGGGTCATATAGGGCTTTACCAGCTCCACGGTGTTAACCGAAGCGTACCCTTGGCTATCGCTTGAGGAGTCATCCACCTCTGGGCGGATCCTGGGAGGAATCCCCATTTCGGGGGGCATAAAGTTATCGAGAGTGAGGGATGACGACGGCACCGGCGGTGCACGTTGCTTCTTCTTGCGTCGCCGCTGCTTGCCCTTTTGGGAAGGGGCCGACTGTGAAGATGATGCGGAGGCACCAGCCATTTCTTCTGAAGGTTCCGACTGCTTCAGGCGTGCCCAGATGATACCATGGGCACGGACGACAGTTTTTCGAGCCATCCAGTCATCGTATTTCTGGGATCCGCGGTTGGGGACCTGTTGCCATTCACCCTCGCTGTCGCTGCTGATCCCTGATCCTGCAAAGACACCCGCCACTTGGGCTGGAGCCGGGCCCAACTTGACTATGTTGTTATTGAACTGGTCTTGAAGCCAGTCTTTAAACACATATCATTGCTTAAGGGTGTGCCCTAGGATCCGATGATAAGGGCAGTAGTTGGGGTGATCGGTGAGATTTGCCTCTGCCGGCCTTCTGCACTCGGGCAAGCGTACTATCCCTTGCTCTAGAGCACTTCGGAAATAGCCAGGGACCTGATTTTCGTTAAACGAATAAGTCAGGTGCCTTCTTTCTGGGTAGGGGGGCCTGGGGGCCTGGCCCTGACGAGGGGCCGGAGGGGCCTGCCGAGGAGGCGGCGCCTGATTTCCTTGCCAAGGTGGCGGTGGCGCATTGCGCGGAGGAACCTGTCGGTTCTGAGGCGGTCGCTGCTGGGCAGGAGCCTGTGCTTGAAGTGGAGGAACTCTGCGGGGTTGCGGGGGTGGTGCCGCCGGCAGTAACGCCAGCTGTCTCGGGGCTTCTATTTGATCCACCACAGCGGTTTCAGCCCTGGCGGTCCTCCTGGCCGGGATCATAGGGGGCAACAAACGTGCCTGACTAGCCTGTTGCAGGGCTTCCTCGAGGTGCTGAGCCATATCTGCGAAATCTTTGAACCCTCCAGGGTAGTTCTGAGTAATCAAGGAGGGTACCAGCTCCGTTTTAACTTTCCCCACACACATCGTCAGTAATTTCTCCTGAGTCAGTGGCATGTCGAGGGAATACGTAAGTCCCTTCCACCGGGCGATGAAATCTGTAACCCGCTCATCAGGCCTCTGTTTGCACTTGAAGAGGTCTGCAATGCTGGTCTTCCGCGTGGTGGAGCTGAACTGGTACAGGAACTGCCGGCGGAGATCCTCCCATCCGGTCACCGATCTTATAGGGAGTTGGCTGTACCAGATGAATGTCGGACCTTCAAATGTTTGTACAAATCATCGGAGTTTGGCGGATTCTTGCTGGGTTGGGGTCCCCAGCATGGGGCCACACCTGGAAGAGAAATGAGCCAAGTGCTGGGGCGGGTCCCCTGTCCCGTTAAAAGGTGAGAAAGTGGGGTTCCCAAAACCCGGAGGTGCGGGCATATCATCCACCCATGCGGGATAAGGCTTGCCATCTGGTGGGACCGCCACCTGCCGCGTTTCCAACGCCTCGAGGCGGGCTGTGAGTGCCGCAATAAGGTCCTCCGGGTGGGGGTCCCTGTATTGACGGGGATCCCTAACCACAAGTGCATTTCCAGGTTCTTCAACATGGTAGACGGCCTCGGCCGCCCGTGGGTCAACTGGCTGGACGACCTGCGGGGTGACTGGGGGAACCCGAGTTGGATTCTTCAGATTGCCCCGTCGCTCTGGGGGGTTTGGCGAGACGTATCGCGCCCTCTTACCGTATGTTCCGGCTTCCGCCCTGTCTGCGGCAGTAGCATGATCAGGGTTTCCCAGAGGTCTCTCACCGGGGGGAAATTGTTCCTGCCCCTGCTGCCCCGGCCTGGGATTACCATAGTCGGGTCGCCGCTCTGCGGCGCGCTCAGCCAAAAGTTCGTCAACCATCCTCTTCTGCTCAGCAAGCTGCTGGCGTAACGCGGCCTTCTCAGGATCCTCTTCCATCTTCTGTGCAGAGGCAGACGGGTCGGAGTGCTTGACAGCTCCGACGTGCTCCTTACCCTTGCCGGTGTTTCGACTGAGTACCAGCGATTCGGTGGGTACGGGGAGGCCTAGAAGGTTTCTCTGCTGACGGGTAACTCTCCCTGATGGGTCGAGCAGCGGCGGTACGCCCTCGGGTGGTAATTCACCATCAAGGAATTCAAGCTCATCTTCCTTATCCACAACGTCGGCCATGTGGACTGCAACCCCTCTTGAGGGCATGTCCTCGATGTCACATAGAGAATCGGGCTGCCGTCGGATAGGGTCGAAGAGGAGAGCGGCATAGTGTCCCCAACCACGGACTTGAACATGGGGGTGGCTTCCCTGATGATTCGGCGGAGTGATTTAAGACTCTGAACGCATTTTCGTTGAAGGTTGCTCTAGTGGCCTGGCGACTCAGGGTGCTGAGCCACAAGGAGTGCGGCCGCATCGATCAGGCGGCACTGCTCGCCAATCTCCTCGAAGTGCTCTCGACTCCTGGGGTATACCACCCGTTAGCAATGGAGGCGGAACTGCGTCGCCCAGAGGGTTCGACAAAAGCATCCCACCTCTTCAGGGGTAAGAGACTCGGGTACGCGGAAATTCAGCGCCGCCGTGGGCCAGATCTTCTCTGGGAAGTAGTCCGCTGTAAGAATACTCCAGAAGCTCCTGGGTTCGGCCTCGGGGTCTGGCCCTATATTACCCCACTCATCAACCGAGGGCGGCTGAGGGACCGGTAGCGGTACCGAGGCGGACCTCTGGGATAGCAAACTCGGTGGTGGAGAGTACGGCGAGCGAGCGGACTGGCCACTGAATTCTGGGCCTTCCTCTAAATAGCGAGGTAACCTAACAACAATTTCATGATAGGATGGGCTAATAGCCACTGCTTTAGGTACAGGAATCGCCATTACCGGTGCCTGGTCATGTCTTTGCTCTACCACCGTTGCCCCCAAAATAGCTCTCCATGATCTCGAGTAGAGGTAGAGGGCGCTTCGGGTGACGATGGCGGTGACTACGCGGTCGAGACCTGCGAAGTTCCCATAATCTCTTCCTCCTGGATGTACCTGCGGAGGGAGATGGGGATCCGGTGGACCTCATGTTCTGGGAGAACGAGGCTGACACATCTGGTTCCTACCCCGGTCCTTGATACGGAGGAGCTGGGAGAAGGTTCCATGGCTGAGTCGTACTCCACTTCAGATTCGGAGAAACGAGCCGGTTTGATCTCCACCCTGGCTTTCCCAGGATTCTTCTTGTGGCGGCGGCGGCCCGCTATCCTGCCCCGGGGTGGCTCTTCGGGACAGGGTTGATCCCTATCATGGAGTCACGGGGCGGCACTGGCGCCGTGGCAGAGAGGGCCCCCGCTCGAGATGCCCGAGGTGCGAGGGGCACCAGGGAAAATATCGAAGGGTATGTGGGGAGGGCCCCCACGAACACCCATGTGGGCAGAGCCTCTATTGGGATCGACAGGAGCATGGGGAAGACCTCCATGGTCAATGCGGGTGGAGCGAGGCTGACCTTCACTCCTTGAGTTGCTGGGGCGAGGAGGACCTTCGCCGGTCGCAGAGAGGACATAGGGGGGACCCCCACGTTGAAGAAGGGACGGATGCACGGTGCCTTCAGATTGGCAGTCAGGGGCGGGAGAATGGGCTCCGTACCCTATGTAGTGGGCGCGGGAAAGGTTTCCGCGCCGAACGTCGCTGCCGCGGGGCAAGTCCTCGCTCGGGATGGGGGTAGCACGAGGCGTACCTCCATGACGAACTTTGGAGCGGGGAAATCCCACGCCCTGTGGAGAAAAAGTACGGGGAGGACCTCCGTATGGGGTGATGCCACCGTGGGTTGGCTCGCGGTGATCACCACTTGGGCCTGCAACCTGGAGAGTCAACCCAGCCTGACCATGGGGCGGTTGGGGTCTCAATCTTGGTTGGGCGAAGGGGTGCCCCTGCTCAGTGTACGCGGGGGCTTCATGATGCACGTCGGCGGTGGCTCGGGCCACTATAGCTATCGATGTGGATGCGCCCGAGTGAGCGTCCTCAGCCCGGGCCCAGCGCTGACGTCAGGTCGGGCGGGCCGGTGCAGGTGGCGCAGGGGCATGGGCTGCCTGCTCTCCCTGCGGAGTCGGACGGCGGCGCTGGCGCGGCCGGGCGGGGGCTCTCTCCTGGGGCCCCTGGGTCGGGACCCTGAACGAGCTAAGCCGAACGGCACCCACCTCATCAGCGTTAGGTGAGGAGTCTTCAAGGCGTTCCGGGGATAGGCTCCCGAAACGGTTGAATGTCGGGGTGGGGAGCAGGGGCTCCCTGCGCGGCCTGTTAGGGCGGCGTTGACGGCGGGGCCTGAAGGCCTCCAGGTCCAAGTGGGCCATATCCCTGGTCAGGATGACCCCTTCCTCCTTGTACCTGCGCACGAGGCTGTTGATCACCCTTCGTTGGATGACCTCTGATGGGGAAATGGGACGTGGGCGTCCCGTATTCCGTGACGTGGCAGCCGTCGTAGCGATAGTGGCGCCATGTGGGGTGGCTATGGCAATGTTGCCCCTGCCCCTGCGTAGGTTCACGGGTGGTGATCGCACCTATGTAACTGCAACTTGGTTCCTGGAAACAAAGGGATCAACTCATCAACACCGACAGGGAAGAGGATTGAAAACCAGTGCCCCTGCGTCCTTCCATTCTCCACGTTTGTAAGAAGGATCCACGCCAACATGCTACAGGGCGGAATGCCCCACGTTCTACTGCCCCGACTTCCGGTGAGATTCACGACAGGCCCGATATTTTCTTGGCGGGACCAGGCACCGGATATCTGGATCTGGTGACACATCAATCTACTGGTGTCTCGAATGCTACTAATCTCCATATTGAGGAGAATCATTTCACGTTGGGTTCACCATTTCTGTTTCCGACGCTTTCGCCGGGGCACGCGCGCATCCGTCTGCGGAGGACGCGCTGCTTGTTGCCCCGCATTCCCGCTTTCCAAAGGCGGGCGGCATTCGTTCCTTGTTCTGGTACATATGCTCCTTGATCGAAACGGGATGATGGTATGTCGGTTCTTCCTTCCGTGGATTCCTCCTCGGAACTTTTCACCTAGTCCGGGTCTCCCTCATAGATTTAATACGTAGTTCGTGAAACTCTTCCCAGTGCCATGTTTCCATGGATGCCAGTTAATTACACTGCTTCTGTCGGGACATTCCAAAGGGTCCAATCAGGGCAGCAACCTTTGGTCGGGGGAGTAGTCACGTTGAGGCACCAGTAGCGTGTCTGGATGCTGGGGAATCTGTCGTGTTTGTCTATTATCCCTGATTGTAGGGCTTCTCGAGGGCGTAGAAGCCCGAGGCATCCTACATCGAGCGCGGGGAATTATATGTCATAGACACGTATATGAGGTTTTCCTCAGCTTCCCGTGCTCAACACAGGGTATGTCGCGAGTTTAACATCTAGCGGAGACGGATCAAACCAACCAGAGCATTATCTAGGATAGATCAGATTGAGGGATACTCCTTGAAGGGATGTCGATACCGAGGCCAGCCCATGGATGGCTGTGAAGAAGAGCGTACCGACATGGTCTCGCCGGGATAAGACGGTCCGGGCGAGAATCGGGACGGGGGATAGTTTGATGAATGGAGTGGAGGGAGAGTGAAATGGGACCATCTCAAGGGCTACGGTGAAGTTGGGCTTGAGCCTTGAAGAGGCTTCCTACGTATCCCCGTGGCAGGGAATCAAAGTCTGCGTAGTTCGGGATAGTCACAACGGCTTGCCGTCGGACGAGAATTGGATGACGGGTGGGCTTGAACCTCAAGGAGGCTTCCTACATACCATGCCTTGACATGGATCAAAGACCTCGTAGTTCATAATGGGACAAGGGGGGACATACAGTTTAACATCATGCTGGACGGGGGCGAAACTCGACGTGAATGAACGACCGAGCAATGTGGCTTGAACCTCATGGAGGCTTCCTACGTACCATTCCTTGACATGGATCAAAGACCTCGTAGTTCAGGTGGGAATGGGTTGCAGCGGCTTACCACTGGACCAGAATGCAGTTTAACGTCATGCTGGACCGGGGTGAGACCCGACGTGAAATGACGGGTGGGCTTGAACCTCATGGAGGCTTCCTACGTACCATTCCTTGACATGGATCAAAGACCTCGTAGTTCATAAGGGGTGGGTCATAATGGATTACCATTGGACCTGAATGCAGTTTAATGTCGTGCTGGATGGGAGCGTGCAGTTTAACGTCATGCTGGACAAGGGCGAAACTCGACGTGAATGAACGACTGAGCAATGTGGCTTGAACCTCATGGAGGCTTCCTATGTACCATGCCTTGACATGGATCAAAGTCCCTGTAGTTCACAATGGAATGGGTGTGTCAGTGGACCGACATGAAAGTAAACCCGAGGGTCCACTATTGGTGGGCTTGAACCTTGTGAAGGCTTCCTACGTACCATGCCTTGACATGGATCAAAGACCTTGTAGTTCAGGTGGGGTTTTGTCGGTGAACCGACGTGAATGCGGACCTTGGTCCAATGAGTAGTGGGCTTGAACCTCTTGGAAGGCTTCCTACGTACCATGTCTTGACATGGATCAAAGTCCCCGTAGTTCGCAATGGAATGGGTGTGTCGGTGAACCGACGTGAAAGTAAACCCAAGGGTCCACTATTGGTGGGCTTGAACCTCGTGAAGGCTTCCTACGTACCATGCCTTGACATGGATCAAAGACCTCATAGTTCAGGTGGGGTTTTGTCGGTGAACCGACGTGAATACGAACCTTGGTCCAATGAGTGGTGGGCTTGAACCTCTTGGAAGGCTTCCTACGTACCATGCCTTGACATGGATCACAGTCCCCGTAGTTCGCAATGGAATGGGTGTCAGGGTCGGTGCTCACTCTAAGCCCACGTGAGTCATGCTCGGTGTGAGAAACAAGAGGTTGCAAGGACCTGACGATCACGTCGCGAAGGATGCGTCCGTGAGAAGCGAAGAGGGGCTTACGCGTTAGGCGGCCCATGGTGTTGGGACTTACTCCGGGATGGAGGCCCATGGTGCGACAAAGCGCGAGAAAGATGGAACTTGGTCCAATGATGGGAGGTACCTCGTCCCATATCACGCCCTCCACTGACCTTGGTAGTGGGGAAGTACGGAGATGCAGCGGTGCAACCATCCGTTGGGGAAATAGGGTCGCCCTTCTCCTACGAACATACGTCACTCCGGAAAGGAGAATATCACCCCTTATGGATGGGTGATTCCATTCCCGTGGAGACGATTGGTGTAACGGATGTTCGAGCTGGGGGAACCCTCCGTGAGGGAGACGAGGTCGGATCACAGTTTAATGTCATGTGTTGAGGACGCGGTGCTTGGCAGTTTAACGTCCTGCAGCTCGGACGAGGTGGGTTCACTCTGCACCCCTAGGGCTTACATAACCAGTACCCTCTGGTCCTTGGGGAAGGGAAGGTGCCAGTAAGGCCATGGTCATGGGGGGTTGTGGAACGAACCATCGAGGGGTTCACGTTAGCGTGGCTATGCGAAGAAGCAATAGCCGTTAGCGTGCCTATGCGAAGAAGAATTAGGTGAAGCAATGCTACGAGTGGTATTGTCCATGGGACTTTGAAATCACATCGTGCCAGCCTGGAGGGTCACACGGGAAGAGGAATCGCTAAGCAAAGGAGTGAGCTTCACGAAGTGGGGTGCCTTGGCCTTAGTATGGGGCGTAGGTTGGAACGGGAGGTGCTTCGCGAAGTGGAACAGGGTTCGCGGAGCACTGCCTCGTGAAGAAGGGGTGTCTCACGAAGCAGGGTCCTGCAAAGCAATGTGCTTCACGAAGTGGAGCGACCCTGCCTTAGCGTGGGCCACAGGTGTGAATGGGAGGTGCTTCGCGAAGTGGAATAGAGCACTGCCTCGCGAAGGAGGGGTGCCTCGCGAAGGAGGGTCCTGCAAATCAATGTGCTTCGCGATGTGGAGCGATCCTGCCTTAGCATAGGGATCACTCGTATGGGTTGGGTGTTTCACGAAGCACAAGTGCTCCGCGACTGCCTGTGTTCCCTTGGGAATCCCCTTCCTTCGCGAATGCCCTTGAGCTTCGTGAAGGGCATCCCTCCCGGAAGAGGGGCTCAAAACGAGACAAAGCAGAGTCGTCTCGCGAAGTAGAAGTACCTCGCGGAGCTCATGATTCCCGGGGCAAAGCGTGCTTCGCGATTCGGGAGAGGAGAAGCCGAAAGGTCGGGTTTTCCGTCTTCCGGGACTCAGGGGGAGCCCGGTATTTATAGGTAAGGGTCGCCGCGAATCAGCCCCTGCGCGCCGTCTCATGGGCTTCGCAGCGGCTCGTGAACGTCAAACGCGTTCGCGGAGAATCACCACCTCTGGAGCTTCGTGGCGGCTCGCGAACGTCAAAGGCGTTCGCGGAGAATCACCGCCTCTGGAGCTTCGCGGCGGCTCGCGAACGTCAAACGCGTTCGCAGAGCATCACCACCTCTAGAGCTTCGCGGGGTCGTGAGGGTCAGGGCGCTTCGCGGCGGGGCTTCGCGGCGGAGCTTCGCGAGGCAGCGCGCCGGCCTTCTTTTTCGTTCCTTTCTTTCGGGCCACATTTTTTGCACCAACACATATACTTGTTGGATTTCAGCAGATGAAATGAAGATTTCACCATTTATGATTTCATCACTACTTGGTAGATTACCAATTTATCCTATGTTGTCTGGCTCGATTGCCGTAATTGACAATATGGATCTTTACATAAGAGCATTTTGATTTGGGTCTATCTTGTCAATTTGACTGATAGGCAACACATAATCTTTACTCACATGGGTAAATGGATTTATTGGAATTTTTTCCAAACCATATGGTGCATTAACTTTGGTAATATCCTTTGTTATGGATTTCTCCCTTTGCTTCAAGTTATAGAATTCTGCCTCAATGTATTGAGACTCACATGTCTTGAACGGTGCCTTATCACCATACAACGTCCCAACTTGACCATCGAAACAATATTTGAGACATTGATGGTATGAAGAAGGGATAGCCGCATGTTGATGTAACCAGGGTCTTCCAAGAAAAATGTTGAAGGCTGAGTCTTGATCAAAAACCATGAAATCTGAATTGGATACAAGATCTCCAAACTGAGTTCTGAGTGTAACTTCACCCAGTGGTTCTTGTTCATTTTTATCGTATCCCTATAGCATCATGGTGGAGGGAGATAAATCATATTCCGTGAGGCCCAATCGACGAAGTGTACGAATGGGCATGAGGTTGACTCCTGAACCATTGTCAATGAAAAATCTTCGAACATCCACGCCATTGACTTTTCCAGACAAGTACAATGGTCTAATATGTCCATGCACAACATCATCTTCATGTTCATCAGTAAAGGATATTATTTCATGGAATTCTGTAGGATTATTCTCTATGTGATAGACTTCAGCTGCAGCAATTTCAGTTTCAAACTCCTGAGGACTTGACAAAGCCTCGATGAGTGCTTCCCGAAGATCTTTTGAAAGATTCAAAGCATCCAGAATTGATAACATGGATGGTACTTGGGCCAAGTGTTTCAATATATCATACTTTTGATCTAGAGGTCTGCGTTTCCCAATAGGAATATGTGGTTTAGTAGGTACCTTGGAAGAAGATGTTTTGGAAGTTCATGCATCTTGTATTGGTATAGGAGTTGGAAATATTCCTGGTTTTGGAAGATTAGACCGATTAGATCCGTTTACTTTCTGAGAGGAAGAAGATGGAACCTTCAACCGGTCTTCCAAAATAACTGTGCCTGGACTGAATTTGCTATTGGTAGAAGAACTTGATTGTTCTTGCTGAGCTCGCTGAAGGGCTCTACCATGAGTTTCTACTGCGTACACAGTTCTAGTCGGGGTAGAATTGGAATAGTGGCTTCTGAAAGATCCACATCTTCCCCTGTATCCTGAGCCCCTGGAACTTCCTCTGATTCCTCTGTTTGATACAGGGAATTCAGGCTCATCAAAATTGAAACTGTGACTGTCATATGGATCTGTTAATTGAATCATATTAACAGAACCGAAGATTAACTCTTCGTCTAATGAAGAATCTGTCTGATTAGCCTGTTTAGGCTGTGCCGTTTGGTGGGGCAGTTCCTGTGGCTTTGAAGTAGATGGCATGAAGTCTGCCAAAGTCAGACACAACATAGGCTTTGGAACATAATCATATTCTTTTGATTCTATTTATTTCTTTGAATCAGGCCATTTCTTTGAGGACTTTCCCTCTAAAAAAGATGGTTTTTCCATAACATTCATGGCAGAAGACACAATTGGTTTCCTTAATTATGTTCGCAAAATAGCATGAGTTTGATTGATTGTCTTTCTGACCATCCAATCATCATACTTTTGTGCATTATTGCTTTTGACTTCCTGCCATTCGTCTTCCTCCTCTGGAACTGTAGTAGTGACACATGCTACCTGGGCTGATGAGCCTTTCAATGTGACCTTTCCCGAGTCAACCATCTTTTGTAGGAGGTCATTGAAGACAAAACACTCCTAGATGGGGTGCCCCAATATTTGATGAAAAGGGAAATAATTAGGATGGTCTTCATCTCCTTTCTTTTTTAGCCTCTTGGGTATTGGAAATTGAACCAAATTGTTTTCTAAAGCCGAAATGAAATAACCAAGAACTTGTTCATTTCGAAAAGAATATATTGTTCTCTTCAGATCCTCAAATTGTTTTTGTATTTGATCTTTTTGATCATCTGGATGAAAAGGCCTTTGTTTTTGGCACTCAGAAGGTGGAGCCCTTCGAGAAGATGAAGGTTTTGAGGTAGAAATAGGTACAGGTGCTTGTTTAAGCATAACTGTAGCAGTTTCTGCATTACCCATTCTCCTTCCTGGAGCTGATGGAATTACACAAGATTTATCCTTAGTATAAGGCCCCAGCCTAAAACCGTACTTAATCTTGAGTTATTACAAGATTACACATTGAGGATCTTTTCAGGTTTAGAGTTTTAGAGAATTAGATCATAACACTTGCATTACATTCCACATTTAAACAAAGTGGTTACATAAAAGATAGTATTCATTTTTTTCCATCAACGGAAACATATTTAAAAATAAAATATGGATTTTTTCTTGACACTTCCTTGACACTATCATCATATCATGTACCTTTCCCTTGACCTGTGAAAAACATTTCAAAAAAACTTGGGATGAGCATAAAAATCTCAGTAAGGGTTATAAAAATATGGAAAGGAAACATGAGTTCATATATACATAATAATGAAATCATACTTTACACATAAAACATAGAAACTTTAATATACCTCATCAAATCATGAATAAATCATAGAAATAATAAGACATAAAAGGTAACTTGAGGCATTCATAACATTCTTACGTAGGAAGTAACCCTCTTGGTTACGTTTGGAATACCGACCATAGTATATTCCCTAAATCTCTTCGGAGAAATCTTAATGTTTCACTCCTTCGCGTTACCCAATGCATTGGAGATCTATATCGGGCTCACCCGCCTTTAGTTTATCACGGAACCACCCATCTTCATAATATTGCCCAAGAACCATAACATAATCCTATCACATAAAATATGCATAAAAGAAACATAACATTTCCACTTTTCAATCACAAGATATCAATACAACACATTGATATACAAACATTATGAAAACCATTTTCAACACCAAAATAAAATAAAAGTAAAACATGGTATTTATTTTTCTTTTAAAAAGAAGGTATGGCTTGTAGAAGAATCCAAAACTCAAATAATGGCAACGCCGGTGGAGAAGTCATTGTCACCACATACGTATGAAAAAAACATTCTCTTTTGTTATTTTGTAAAATGCTTCGTATAAAAAAAGACTCTTCTTGGATAAAAATAAAAGTAAAAGGGGTTTATACACCGTATAAACTAAGGTTGTGTATAAAATAAAATATGCCTTATAAAATGAGATTGAGACGAATTCCTATACAAAGATGGTATCCTTGGTTTAAGGATAAATCAATTACATAATTATGTTTGAAAAATGAATACACCAAATATAATTGGATATTAAGTGTAGAAAAATCAGAGTTTATTCACACATATTCATAGAACGACATATTCAAGGACTACAAGTTTATCCCAAATAATCAAATTTTGGTTAAGAAGTTCCCTTGCAAACATTTGACAGCCTAACGACGTCACTACAAAATTCAGAAAATGAGTTGATGAGAGATAAAAAGGGTATCTCATCACAAGGAAATAAAATTTAAACAATAAGAATATAGAAGAACATATCCCAACATAATAGTATGTGAATTAAAAGACATAACAAAAGAAGTCTTTTAAAAAGAGGAGGGTGAAATGTTCCCTTACCGACATGGGTATCTTTCGAAACATACACCCCGTGAAAGAAGGACAATACAACATTGATGTAAATATTCATAAATGAAATTATATTACACAATGAGTAAAATAATGGGCAGTACATACACCACTCAAAGGAAATTGTGGAAAATGTAGCATAAATCTCACGGGAATAAAAGTGAGATGAAAAATCCCTTACGAAAACTCGGCAGCCTAACGACGCCACTTAAAACTTACAAAAATGGATTGATGAGATCAAATAGGGTATCTCATCATATTAACATAAATTTTACAGAAAGAGGAATATCAAAATAACATCCCCCAACATAACAAAGAGGAGCTTAAAATAAGTGACATAAAGGAGAGTACTTAAAAAGAAAGAGATGGGTTAGATCTCTTACGAAAATTCGGCAGCCTAACGGCGCTACTCAAAACTTCCAAAATGGATTAATGAGAGAGAATAAGGTCTCTCATCATATGAACATAAAAATTACACTAATATTAATATAAAAGAACATCCTAATAACAAGAAATATTATCTTTAAAAGGAATGACATAAAAGAGTGTACTTAAAAAGAAAGAGAGGAGTAGGATCCCTTATCTCGGGTCCGACTTGACTCGATCGTTCTTTAATCTCCTGAATAATAAACTTGAGTCAGTTTCTAATTCCTTAAGAACATTTTTCAAGTTCATTATTCATTTTATATCACTTATTACCATTTCATGAACACTATGTTATTATTTAAGTTAATAACGATCGTTTTAACGATCCTTGGTACTTGAGTCAAAAATAAACTCTTTATAATTACAAGTTGTTCATATGGTAAAATATCCATTATATACAGAATTTTATTCATGATGTAGATATCATATATATCATATATATCCAGTATATTCATGTATTTATAATATTACATAACATTTAGAGGTGAGAAATGAAATGCACCGTTCATGGAGACGGTAAGCCGTACGTACGCATGAACGCTACTTCAATTTCTATTTCATATTTAATGAAATTAAAACATAATGATACATAATAGTATTTTAATTCCAGTATGGTATCATATATATAATATCATTAAATATATCCTTTATACGTACCACATATGGTATTAACGAATCAAATCACTTTGAGGGGGTGGTAGTCTGCACTTCCAAAAATGAAGATATCGCGTATAACCATAATGGGAGCCATAAAGGTATGTCATAAATGAAAAATAAAGAATATCAAGGAAAACATAAACATATTATATATCATATATAAATATATTTACATCTTAATGGCCACCTTTGAAGGTGTTAGAAGGATATTGAACAATCATCGTTTCGTGACGCAGAAATTCGCCATCCACGGAAACAGTATGTTCTTTAACCATTAGATGTAGGTGTGTGTAAGTTTAGCTCGAATAATTCTTATAAAAACATCCTAGTATATTTAAGATACTCGAGTTGTTACAAAATAAATGAATAAAAAGAGTTTAGGGGGTTGGAGAAGCGAAATAAAACAAAAGGGCTCAAGTGAAGACATTACCTTAAAATCGGGTAACTCCCTTTGGTTTGAGCTCAAAGGCTTCCTTGAGAAGCCTTCTTCCCAAAGTGAGGCTTCAAGGAGTTATAGAGGGATGTGGAGAGACAAAGTGTGTAGGGTTTGGCCGAGCCAATGGCTTTGGAAGTGTGGGTAAGGAGGTAGAGGAGGGGGCCTTTTATAAGAGGAGAGGAGGGGCACTCTTGGAAAGTAAAGAAATTTTACTTTATTTTAGAATGAGTTTCAGATTTTAATGGCCCCACATTGATTTTTTTCTAGGATAAGGTGATAATTGTTATAAATACACCCATAAAATAAGTTTTGGACATGTTTAGGTCTGAGATTTTACATTATCTTTCCATTTATTTAAATCATTAAATAATGAGGTCATCGCTGCATCATCATGATGTCAGAAAGAATTTTATTTATTTAAGGCATAAAAATTATAAAGAAAATAATATGATGTAGGAAATCGTTTTATATTTCCAATGAATATTTATAGTAAAAAATCTGACTTTTATAACCCCATATAATTTTTGTTTAGTAAAACAACTCATGTTTGTATCATTTTAATTTTAACATTAAATAAAAATGTATTTATGTCATTTTCCAGCCAAAGTGGCTCCATGGGGTCCCCAAGTTGACCCATGGATTGTCTTAGTCGGCCATGACTCATCAAATGATGGTAGGACATGTTTCTAGGTCATTTCATTTTATTAAGACATTATTCTTACCTTAAACTACACTAATTACCTCTAATCACGATTAAAAACTAAATAAGTTACTATTCACCAAAAAATTATTTTAATCCCATTGAACCATATTTTACTTCATAATGAAAACCATGTATGTCGGATTTTTTAAATTCAAAAGACAAAGATGGCAAAATTTCATTTAAACGGAAAATCAATTTTTATAAGTACCACTTAGTGGTTTCACTATTCATCAAAAATTGAAGTTTTTCAGAAAATTACAAAAAATTCACCCTAAGCTATATTTGATATTCCGAATTCAAAAATGATGTTTGTTTTAAAAAATTAATAACATATAAGTTAAATTAATTAATTTAATAATTAATTCCCGCTGTCAAAACAAATAGCGTGTTTTTTGGAAACAATATCTATTAAATGATTGACACTAGTTTAAGTCCAATTTCAAAGTGAAATTAATTCCAATGACCACCATTGGATTTAATGGAAAAAATATATTCTATTTTCACTTTAAAACCAATTTAAAAGATAATCTAATCATATAAATAAATTATATTAGAAATATTTTTTGAATTAAAATAAAAAAATTTCACTATTCATTAAAAAATGTACTTTATCGGGAAAATACCAAAAAATTTACACAAAGTAAATTTTGATGTCCCGATTCTAGAGAATAATTTTATTTTGTCAAATATAACACATAAAATTGTCAAAAAGTGGATTTAAAAGAGGTTCGCCATCAAAAGGCGGTTAATCGACCTCTTAAAGAATATTAGAATGTTTACTCTTAAAATTGGATTCATTCGCATTATTAATCCTCTAACATTTATTGTAAAAAGTAAAAATATTTGACAAACATATATAATCATTTTGTAGTTAGTTCTATTAATTCCCGCCATCACAACAGCTAGGCGTTAACTACCATTTAAAATAATATTATTTTATTATTAGAGTGCAACGTAAGATTCCCAAGAAACTTGTTATTGCATGTTGGGTACTCCATCGAGCATAGCATCCTCTTTAATGTTATATTAATATTTTATTCACAAATATGGATAAATGTGAAAATCTCATACTCTTTATTTACCTGGGGTGTAACATCCTTCCCCCCTTTTGGGAATTGCGTCCTCGTAATTTTAAAATTGGGCTTGGTAACTTCATTGAAAATCCAACATCAGAACAAGAGTCAGTAAAACAATCACTTTAAAATAAAGAAAGATAAGTACAAAGGTCACCCGAGTTAACCCATACCAGGATTCCATGTATGAAAATATGGACATGGAGGAAAAAACAAATGGTCATGTTCTGATGGAGAGTGATAGTAAACATGTCTAGGAGAAAGTTAACTATAAGAAAATCACAAACTTGTGAGGGGTTAAATGGTATTTGATTCCCCAGTAGAAAAAGTTAACAGACAATATTTTTGTTTTAAGATACTCTTCATTGAGGAATATATTTTTGAACTTAACTAAATCATAATGAATCATAATTACTTGTCACGTAGACTTTCAACTTTTACTAGATTCCTTAATCAAACTCATATTTTCTCCAAAAGACGAGTATTTAGGAAGACTTGTTTGCATTAAGAGTACTATAATCAACTTCATGAGAATCACCTAATACAAAAAAGAGAACTATATACTTCCCATGTCTTTATACTCTAACCAAAACCAAAACCAAAAAGGATAGTACAAGATTAGATAATCCTGAAAAGGATAACCCTTTATAAAATGAAAATCTATTCTTAATCTCCAAAATCTGTCCAACAAAACCCAGAGTTCAACGAGGACCACTCGATAAACAATTTTTCCATAAAATTATTAAAAGTAAACCAAACTAATATTGAAATCCAAATATTTGAAGGATTTAGTCACATAGTCTTCCAAGTTAAATCGTAACATTTATCTCCAAACAACATCAGTTGCTCCTAAATTCTTGTATTGAAAAGTAATCAACCTAATCACATATCTTCTATGATAGGTTAATAATTTTCATAAATAACCCAAAATCAAATTACTATTAATTCATAAAGTCACCTAACTAAAAAGAATAAGTCATACTAACCAGGGACTTCACGTAGTCCAGTGGTAGGCGATAAATACCAGTTGCACCTTGGTTGTGGGTTCGATTCCTTCAGCTTTGTTCGACACGATGGGTTGTCACACGGTCTGCGTGTTGTCTTTTTTCCAAACCATATAATTCCCAAATCATTCCCCAAAAAGAGATAAAATCAATAAAAATAACCATAACATAATTTAACCTCAATTTTATCTCATTCCTTTCACTTCCATCATAACATATAGTAACCCATAATTACCTCAAAAGTAAGGATCATATAAACCCAAATGGTTCTTTATAACTATTTCCACAAAAGAACAGATAACTATTCCTTGAATAAAATTTTCATATATTAAACATCAAGGTTACACATACTATAAAAAGTCTTCTATTGTAACCCCATCATTGAAAGAGACTTAATACTCTTAAGAATTTCACCATAACTCTTGAAGCCTTTATATGTTGACTTCTTACTCATTAAACATTCTTTATGATCCATTAACCATTAATTTTCAACTTATTCTGAAATACTTCTTTCCTACAAAAAAAATCATGAATCATATCCTAAGATTACAAAATAGGAAAACAAAAGTTATGAAATAATCCATACCTTTGATTGGTTATTTTCAGTTTCTTCATCCTCAATCGGAATGGCATTAGGTATTGGTAAAAAAATATTTGTACGATCTTGGTGATCCCATTCACAAAACTTCTTCATAGGACATGTGTTTTCATAATGACCATGCACACCACATTTAAAACATTTAATTGATCCCTCAGAAATAACTTCTTTCCCTTTCCTCGAGTCAACTGGATGCTTCTTTTTCTATGGAAGCTTCTTGCTTTATGAACTTAATTTCCACATCTATAGCATATTTATGTCCCTTTGAAACATTTTCCTAGGTGTTTCTTTCCACATCTTTGACACATAGTTTTTTTAACACACTTACCTTTATGATTATTACCCGTAGTTCCGTAGGGATTTGTTTCTCGCATATATGATTTCTTATAGAAATCACCAAGGTTTAGGTGGTCAATCATGACTCCAGATATTTGTTTGAGGATAAACACAAGAGTTCTCATTGCATCTCCCATATCATTCAGTTGCTTTCTCAAAAAACTGTCACAGTTTCCTTCACATCCACTGTTACTTTGGTTCCTGCTAGATCCAGCCATTTACTAAAACCAAAAATGTCAATGTGAGTATATCAATAAAACCATCATGTACAAATGAGGAAGATAAACACTAAGATATACTTACTCATTCACTTTATCTAAAACTAGGACTCTTTCTGAAATCCTAACCATTATGGTAATGTCACTTATGCTTAAAGAATACCCTAACCTCTAAAGTTAGCTAAACCAACCTCTGATACCAACTATAAGGCCCTAGCCTTAAACCTTACTTAATATTGAGTTATTATAAGATTACACATTGAGGATCTTTTTAGGTTTAGAGTTTTAGATAATTAGATCATAAAACTTGCATTACATTCCACATTTAAACAAAGTGGTTATATAAAAGATAGTATTCATTTTTTCCCATCAACAGAAACATATTTAAAAATAAAACATGGATTCATTCTTGAAACTTCCTTGACACTATCATCATATCATGTACCTTTCCCTTGACCTATGAAAAACATTTCAAAAAAACATGGAATGAGCATAAAAAGCTTAGTAAGGGCTATAAAAATATGGAAAGGAAACATGAGTTCATATATACATAAGAATGAAATAATACTTTACCCATAAAACATAGGCACTTTAACATACCTCATCAAATCATGAATAAATTATAGAAATAATAAGACATAAAAGGTAACTTGAGGCATTTATAACATTCTTACGTAGGGAGTAACCCTCTTGGTTACGTTTGGAATACCCACCAGAGTATATTCCCTAAATCTCTTCAGAGAGACCTTAAATTTTCACTCCTTCGTGTTACCCAATGCATTGGAGAGCTATATCGGGCTCACCCGCCCTTATTTTATCACGAAACCACCCGTCTTTATAATAATTCCCAAGAACCATAACATAATCGTATCACATAAAACATGCATAAAGGAAACATAACGTTTCCACTTTTCAATCACAAGATATAAATACAACACATTGATATAAAAACATTATGAAATCCATTTTCAACACCAAAATAAAATAAAATTAAAACATTGTATTTATTTTTCTTTTAAAAAGAAGTTATGGCTTGTAGAGGAAGCTGAAACTCAAATAATGGTCACGGCGGTGGAGAAGTCGTTGTCGCCGCATACGTATGACAAAAACATTCTCTTTTTTCATTTTGTAAAATGATTCGTATAAAAAAAGATTCCTTTTAGATAAACATAAAAGACAAAGGGGTTTATACACCGTATAAAAGAAGGTTGTGTATAAAATAAAATATGCCTCAATGAAAGGAGATTGAGATGAAGTCCCATACAAAGAAGGTATCCTTGGTTTAAGGATAAATCAATTAAATAATTATGTGTGACAAACGAATACACCAAATATAAGTGGATATTAAGTGTTGAAAAATCAGAGGTTATTCACACATATTCACAGAACGACATATTAAAGGAGAACAAGTTTATCCCAAATAATCAAATTTGGGTTAAGAAGTTCCCTTGCAAACATTTGACAGCCTAACGGCGTCACTACAAAATTCAGAAAATGAGTTGATGAGAGATAAAAAGGGTATCTCATCACATGGACATAAAATTTAAATCAATAAGAATATATAAGAACATATCCCAACATAATAGTATGTGAATTAAAAGTCAAAAGAAAATAAGTCTTTTAAAAAGAGGAGGGTGAAAGGTTCCCTTACCGACATGGGTATCTTTCGAAACATACACCCTGTGAAAGAAAAACAATACAACATTGATGTAAATACTTATAAATGAAAGTATATTACACTATGAGTGAAATAACGGGTAGTACATACACCACTCAAAGGAAATTGTGGAAAATGTAGCATAAATCTCACAGGAATAAAAGTGAGATGAAAAATCCCTTACGAAAACTCGGCAGCCTAACGACGCCACTTAAAACTTAAAAAAATGGATTGATGAGATCAAATGGGGTCTCTCATAATATTAACATAAAGTTTACAGAAATAGTAATATAAAACAACATCACCCAACATAACAAAGATGAGCTTAAAATGAGTGACATAAAGGAGAGTACTTAAAAAGAAAGAGATGGGTTAGATCTCTTACGAAAATTCGGCAGCCTAGCAGCGCCACTCAAAAATTCCAAATGGATTGATGAGAGAGAATAGGGTCTATCATCATATAAAAATAAAAATTATAGTAAGAGTAATATAAAAGAACATCCTAATAACAATAAATATGATCTTTAAAAGGAGTTACATAAAAGAGTGTACTTAAAAAGAAAGAGAGGTGTATGATCCCTTACCTCGGGTCCGACTTGACTCGATTGTTATTTAATCTCCTGAATAATAAACTTGAGTTAATTTCTAATTCCTTAAGAACCTTTTTCAAGTTAATTATTCCTTTTATATCACTTATTAACATGTCATGAACACTATGTTATTATTTAAGTTAATAACAGTCGTTTTAACGATCATTGGTACTTGAGTCAAAAATAAACTCTTTATAATTACAAGTTGTTCATGTGGTAAAATATCCATTATATCCAGAATTTTATTCATGATTTAGATATCATATATATCATATATATCCATTATATTCATTTATTTGTAATATTACATAACATTTAGAGGTGAGAAATGAAATGCACCGTTCATAGAGACGGTAAGCCGTACGTACGCATGAACGCTACTTCCATTTCAATTTCATATTTAATGGAATTAAAACATAATGATACATAATATTATTTTAATTATAGTATGGTATCATATATGTAATATCATTAAGTATATCCTTTATACGTACCAAATATGGTATTAACGAATCAAATCACTTTGAGGGGGCCGTAGTCCGCACTTCCTAAAATGAAGATATCACGTATACCCATAATGGAAGCCATAAAGGAATTCCATAAATGAAAAATACAAGAGCATAAGGAAAACATAAACATATTATATATCATATTTAAATATAGTGACATCTTAATGGCCACCTTTGAAGTTTTTGGAAGGATATTGAACAATCATCGTTTCGTGAGGCAGAAATTCGCCATCCACGGAAACAATATGTTCTTTAACCATTAGATGTTGGTGTGTGTATGTTTAGCTCAAATCCTTATTATAAAAACATCCTATTATATTGAATATACTGTAGTTGTTACAAAATAAATGAATAAAAAGAGTTTATGGGGTTGGAGAATCAAAATAAAACAAAAGGACTCAATTGAAGACATTACCTTAAAATTGGGTAACTCCCTTTGGTTTGATCTCAAAGGTTTCCTTGAGAAAACGTCTTCCCAAAGTTAGGCTTCAGGGAGTTATATAGGTATGTGTAGAGACAAAGTGGGTAGGGGTTGGCCGAGACAAAGGCTTTGGAAGTGTGGGTAAGGAGGTAGAGGAGGGGGGCTTTTATAAGAGGAGAGGAGGGGCACTCTTGGAAAGTAAAGAAATGTTACTTTATTTTAGAATGAGTTTCAGATTTTAATGGTCCCACATTGAGGTGTTTCGAGGATAAGGTGATAATTGTTAGAAATACACACATCCAATAGGTTTTGGACATGTTTAGGTCTGAGATTTTACATTATCTGTCCATTTTATTTAAATTGTTAAATAATGAGGTCATCGCTGCATCCTCATGATGTCATAAAAATTTTAATTTATTTAATGTCTAAAAATTATAAAAAAAATAATATGATCTATTAAATCGTTTTAGATTTCCAATGACTATTTATAGTCAAAACTATGACTTGTATAACCCCATGTAAAAATTGTTTTAGTAAACAACTCATGTTTGTATCATTTTAATTTTAACATTAAATAAAAAGGTATTTATGTCATTTTCCAACCAAAGTGGCTCCATGGGGTCCACAAGTTGACCCATGGATTTTCTTGGTCTTCCATGACTCATACAATGTGGGTAGGACATGTGTCTAGGTCATTTATTTTTATTAAGTCATTATTCTTACCTTAAACTACACTAATTACGATTAATCGCGATGAAAAACTTAATAAGTTACTATTCACCAAAAAATTATTTTAATCCCATTGAACCACATTTTACTTCTTAATGAAAACCATGTATGTCATATTTTAAAAATTCAAAACACAAAGACGGCAAAATTTCATTTAAACGGAAAATCAGTTTTTATAAGTACCACTTAGTGGTTTCACTATTCATCAAAAATTGAAGTTTTTCAGAAAATTAACAAAAATTCACCCTAAGCTATATTTGATATTCCAAAATTCAAAAATGATGTTTATTTTAAAAAATTCATAACATTTAAGTTACATTAATAAATTTAATAATTAATTCCCGCTGTCAAAACAAACAGCGTGTTTTTAGGAAACAATATCTACTAAAAGATTGACACTAGTTTAAGTCCAATTTCAAAGTGAAATTAATTCTAATGACCACCATTGGATTTAATGGTAAAAATATATTCTATATTCAGTTTAAAAAAAATTAAAATATAATCCAATCATATAAATAAATTAGATTAAAAAGATGTTTTGAATTAAAATACAACATTTTTCACTATTCATTAAAAAATGTACTTTATCAGAAAAATACCAAAAATTTACAAAAAGTAAATTTTGATGTCCCGATTATAAAGAAGAATTTTATTTTTTCAAATATAACACATAAAATTGTCAAAAAGTGGATTTAAAAGAGGTTCTCCATCAAAAGGCAGTTAATCGACTTTTAAAGAATATTAGAATGTTTACGCTTAAAATTGGATTCATTCGCATTTTTAATCCTCTAACATTTATTGTAAAAAGTAAAAATATTTTGCAAACATATATATTCATTTTTTATTTAGTTCTATTCATTCTCTCCATCACAACAGCTAGGCGTTAACTACCATTTAAAATAATATTATTTTATTATTACAGTGCAACGTAAGATTCCCAAGAAACTCGTTGTTGCATGTTGGGTACGCCATCGAGCATAGAGTCCCCTTTAAAGTTATATTAATATTTTATTCAGAAATATGGATAAATGTGAAAATGTCATACTCTTTATTTACCTGGGGTGTTACACTTATCCTGTATAAGGGAATCTTCAATCTGCTGAGCGATTGAAGTAAGGTCTCGAAACCCTCCTATGTATTTCACAGGGATTAATGGTGTGCGTAATTCGTCATGCAGATTTGCCACACATATTGGCAACAATTCTTCTTGAGGGAGTTCTAAACTCAAGGAATATGGTAATCCCTTCCATCGAGCAATGAAATCAGAGACTCTTTAATTCTCCCTTTGCTTACAATTTGTATGATCGAAAACTGTTGTCTTTGGAAAAGTTGAGCTGAACTGAAGGAGGAATTTTTGGCGAAGATCCTCCCATCCGGTAATTGACGGGGATTGCAAGATTGTATACCAAACAAAAGCTGGTCCTTGCAAGGTTCGCATGAAGCATCTGAGTTTCACTGCTTCTTGCTGCTCCGAAGTTCCCATCATAGGATCGCAACAAGACACGTAATGCGTCAAATGCTATTCAGGATCACCTGATCCATTGAAAATAGGGAATACAAGATTCCCAAAACTGGATGGAGGAGAAATTGAATCTACCCATTCAGGGTAAACTTTCTTTTCTGGTTGAACTTGCGCACGTTTCCCTTACATAGTTTCTAACTGAGCTGTTAATGACTCAATAGTAGTTATTAACGTTTGAGAAACATCTGGTTGAACTTGGACATGGGTAGGTGTAATTACTGGAGATTGGATAGATGTGGCGATTGGTGCGGCAACTGATGTTAGCACTGCCAACTGTTGTTGCATTTGACCCATAGGATTATACCTATGAGGGTGTACTGATAGGGGAGGATATTCCTGATCCATCTCAGTAGCTACAACAAATTGCTTTGGCTGACTGACTCCAGCATGCTTAAGAAGAAGACTACTATGAAGTAGTTCTGCATTCAACCTTCTTAATTCTTTCATTTCTTCCTCTTTTTGTGGAAATCTCTTCTCTAGTGAGAGCAGTTGACCTTCTCCAGAGGAAGGATATGTATCCTGGTTCTTTCCCTTCCCTTTCCTGGATCCTTTTCGGAGAGGTGGAAGTGGGTTACTCGAAGGATTACCTAAGTTCTGAGTAATCCTTTGACTTCGTGTACGCACACCTTCTTCATTTGTGTCGGTGAGTACATCTTCTTGAGCAGGAACCTCTTCATCTGAGTCCTCTAAGTGAGCCTCATCTGGTGGATCAGCAACAACGACATTGATGACATTGATTGATGCATAACTCATCACATCCCTTCTATCAGCATTTCTATGATATTGTCTTCTTCCATGTCTTTGATGAAACATTGCCTTTTGTTGATTCAATCCCTTATGAACTTCTTGATGAACCATAATTTGGAGGGAATCTCCTGATAATTTGGTTCTTCGTTCCTCTTGAGGTTTCTTCCACAATCGAGAAAAGACCGACTTTCTCTGAGGAGGGTATTGATGATTTGAAAAAGTCCCCAGTCCAGTGGACTGGGGTTGTTCCTGCTGTCCTCGCTCAACTCCCCGAATCCTTTTTATTGATTCTGAGGGTTGGTTTAAAAGAGTCCCCCGTCTGGCGAGCTGGGGTGGTTCTTGACATTCTATGTCTGAGACTTTCTTGAAAGTCCTCCTGATCTTGTAAACCTTAGTCTGTAAATTAGCTGGATGCATTAACCTATATCCTCTTTTATCACCCAGTTCAAAAGACCGTTGGATGATTTCCGACACTTCTATCACTTGGTGACGTGCTTGCTCCAAACGAGAGGCCTAATCAATATTCTCATTTGCTTGATGCAAGAGTAATTCTATAACTTGTTCTTTGTATTCTTGATTTTGAGAGGAACTAGTTGAAGCCTGTTCTTGGGAAAGTTTTTTATTACAAACAAATCCCGTTGACTGTGGCCGTCCATGGGCAATAGCATTACATGAGACCATTTTTGGTAGGCTTTGCTGACTGGAGAGCACTGTGAAATGCAGTGCTCCATGAACACCCCATCCTCTGACACGAATACCAGATGGGGAATTAGCAATTAACCGACACAATATTCTTAGTGCGCCAAGGCATGAACGTTGAAGGGCTCTCTGCTGCTTTTCAGCCTTCGGATATCGAGAGACTGATAGAGATGCCAAATCAATCTGACATTGTAACCCTTCTATTATCTTAAGATGATTTTCATATTCATCATAAGATAATACTTTCTTTTTAAACTGACAAAGAGTTTTCCATATTTTGAGATGAATATCATGAATTTCATCTTCTATCAACATTTCTGGAATATTATACTAAGAGTCAGCTAGAGGCCAAAACATGACTGGCACTTCACCTTTCTCCAATTGTTTTCTCATATTCAGAATTTCCTCTTTATAATTGGATGAAGATTCTTCTACCTGATTTGACCAGAGTTGGTGTTTCCTTGTTGCTTCATTGGATTCAACGGGATTGGTAGAGAAATTATTGATCAAACTAGAAGATGCATGACTTAGGGGTGGTTTGCAGAATGACCTACACCCTGGGCTATCTTCTGATTTAGAAAGTATTTCACCTGCTAACGATGAAGCTTCAGACATGACTGGTTTCTCATTTTTCAGGTGCCTCAAGATAAGAGGGATTTCTCGGCACTACATTGTCCACTAGAGCATTTTCTGGGCAATGTGCATCACTACTGCGGAGAGGACTTTCGTAGAGAAATTCATCATCATGGGGAGGACCACCATAATGGGTTACAGCAAAAGATGATATCTCTTAATCCTTGGTCTTCTGACCACACAGAGGGTTCCTGTGGCTCTCATCTGAAGATGAAACTTTGAGATCGACCGAATTGTCATGATGCAAGCCTTCATGAGGAAGTGTCTATTGAAGACCTTCGGAATTAATGTTCCCATTATTGGGAACTGAGGGAGTAGAATCTTGAATTCCAACAGATAATTGTCTGAGGGCTTCAAGAACTCCAGCATAGAGAAAGGCCTTGTTACAGATTGGCTGTTGATCTCCTGACTGTGCTGGGTGGGTCTTTTTCTTAGACGCCTTCTTAATCGCCTTAGAAACCACTTGTTGACGAAATTGGATGCTCTGAGTAGGTGTATGTTCTTGATCAGGAAAGATGGCCAGGTTAGGCTGACGATCTCCTCTGAAATCAGGTATATGTGCCTGACTTGGTCATTCATATGATATGGGGGAGTATACCCCATAACCCTCTTGGACTGGAACAGATGTGTGTTTATGTTCTAGAGTGAATTGTTGATGTATCACTCCACTGGTAGGGATAGATTTATGTGTCTTTCCCTAAGATGTCGCTGAAGATGTTATAATATCCTGGCAGGCATCCAGAATATGAGCATGGATTTGCTTCTTCTCTTTCACCATTGATAGAATATACTTGGTGACTTTAGCTTCCAGAACGGGAATATACGTCCATTCCTAGCTTGGAGTAGGTGTATGTTCCTGCTCCTATCCTCCTTTTCCTATCAGTGAATCCTGACAGTACTCAAGTGTGGGGTTAGAGAGTTGAGTTTGCCTCCTATTTGTTTTCGGGGCTTTCTGACTAACTTCTCCGAATGCTACCAAGTGAGACTGTTGGTAGGCTTGATTAATACTAGTAGGTGTATGTGCCTGCTGATTGCACTTCGCCAAATGTGGTTGATGAGATCCATCATATGTAGTCAGACGAGCTTGTTGACTAGATGATGATGTATAAAAACGTGTATGTTCCTCCCTATAGTACTCCGCCGGAATTTCGAGGCGGGATTGGTGTGATGTTGCCAGACGAGTCTACTGGAAAGCGGAATTAAAACGGGAAGGTGTATGTGCCTGCTCATTGCTTGCCACCAAGTTAGGTTGGTGGACTTCTCCAGAGATGGAAGAGATGAGAACCTGCTCACTGTTGACCGGATTCCGCCTCTGGTGGTTCTCCTTGCTTGATCGGGTTCGAGGAACCTGAGCCGAACACCTGGAGTCGGTACCCTCATCATGTTGAGGGTGCACTTCCGCATGAGTCTGGTGGCGATTGTTGGTGGGAGCCCTCAGGAAGGACTCATGTATGTTTGAATTAAGGTCCTGAGGGACCTGCTCATTCATCTCCCCAGAATAAGGGAGCGAATGGTGATTGCGTTCCAGGGATAACAACCCGAAATGGTTGGAGACGGTAGTCAGCACCGACTGCTTCTTGATCACTGGTCGTCATTTTCCGGACGACCGATGTGAGTTATTTACTTGGAGGTCTTGTCGGGCAGCCTCCAGAGTTGGGATGGTACCGTGTTGACGGTACTCCTTAACCAGTGTGTTTGATACCCAACATTGAAGACGCTGCGTAGGTGATATCGTCCTAAGAGTGGACGATGATCCAACAGGAGTAGCAGCAGTGTCATTTATAGCAGTAGTATTCACAGGTGTGAACATGAGAGCAGCCATTCTAGAAATGCAGAAAATCTTGGAAAAAGAGTGCCTTTTTGATATAACAGACGTAATCAAGATAAATTTAGCCACTACATCTTTTGGATGAGCACATATGTTAGTTACTGTTTTTGTTGGCCCTCTCATTGAGTTTTAAATAGGGGCCTAACAAATAGGTAAAACATCATTTTAACTTGGTTAAGGATTCATGTCGGGTTCACCATTTTTGTTTCCCTCGGAATCCGGGGATGACCGCCTTTATGGGAGGTTAAAACATTCCGATCGGTTACTAACGGGTTTGTTCGTAGAACCGGAAACATCCAATGATTCCACATCCATTCGGACCTACTTTCCAAAGGTAGGTGCTCATTATTTTGTGGACTGATGAGGCTTAGGGATTTGCATTAGTCGATAGGATGGGAGGTCGGACTCATCACACCTTTTTTAGGGGAATTATTGTCTACTCCAGGACTCTCTTTATAGATTTAAGTTATGTTCGTGAATCCTTATTACATTACCAAGTATAAAATGAGCTTTCCTTAAGATCTAACAATCAATGATTAAATATGTAGGAAATATAGAGAATCTGTTGTATGTATTCGAGGTTCTTCATCAATAGAGAATCATATGTATTTGTTAGAGATTCTTGGTCAATGGTATCCTTCGACACATTTATACAAAAGTATCTTGGTCATTATGATGACCATGCTGGTTTTAAAGACACTCAGTGGGGCACTTGAAGTTTATTTTCATTCTGAAGGACATAGATTATTTTAGAGTTGGGATCGAACCCGTAGATGGGATACCTATGTATCCTTTTTTTAGAAAAGGAATCAGAACCCACGTAGTTTGAGTAAGGGAGTGTGATTTTTATGATTAATGGCACAATGAAGGATGTCACAATTACTTTTACACTCTAAGCTCACGTGAGTCATGCTCAGTGTGAGAAACAAGAGGTATTGGTAAAAATTATACAATTGTGCCATGAAAGATGCAATCATAAGAAATAATGTGGGGCTTATGTATGTATGACTGCCCAGATAAATGAAGGTTAGGATGTACTTTAGGAATGAAATCCAGGAAGAGGGTCCATAAAGGTATATGTGCTTCATGGAGATTTTGAATACTCTAACTTGGGTTTTACTCCTGAAAAGGAATCCCAGATCAAGGGTAAATTAGGACTAGTTAAGAGAATTATGATTGGGGCTTACTCCTGAAAAGGAGACCCAGGCTAAAGGATTATGACTGAGGATTATTCCTGAAAAGGAGGCCTAGGTTAAGGGAATTAATGTTTGGGGATTACTCCTAAGGAGGATGCCGAAATTAGGGGACCGAGGCTTACTTTTGAAGAGGATGCCCATATTTGAGACTGGGGATTACTCCTAAAAAGGAGGCCAAGGTTAAGGGATCTGGGGCTTATTCCTAAATAGGGTGCCCAAAAAACTGAGGGACTTGGGGCTTAATCCTATAGAGGATGCCCAGATTTGGGAACATTAAGAATTGGGGCTTACTCCTAAAGAAGACGCCCATATTTGGGACATGGGCTTACTACTAAAAAGGAATCCCAAGTTAGGGGATCTGGGGCTTACTCCTAAGAGGATGCCCAAAAATTAAGGGACTTGGGGCTTACTCCTAAAGAGGATTCCCAAATTAGAGGACTTATGACTGGGGATTATTCCTAAAAAAGAGACCAAGGTTAAGGATTCTCTCATCTTAAAGGATGAGGTTGAATGAATGAAATCTCAATCTTTAGTGACATAGAGATGTATAAATCACTAGGTTTTGAGAGATATTCCACAAAATTCCTTTCAGATAAAGAAGTAAAATCAAGAAACCATGCCATAAAATGGATTTGAAGAGTGTCCTGAAGACTGAATCTTGAATAGGAAAGGTGTAATGGCTTAAGAGAGGTGAAATGGGCAAGAAAGGCACCCAGAAAGGCAGGGGCACGCAAGTCCTGGCAGGCGCGCAGGTACTGCGTTGGCGTGCCAGTTTTGGTCGCGCAGGTATACGCCTGCACGACACATGATGTACTTGCACGACGGTTAATCAGCAGGGTAATACTTGAGCGACTCTTCATTAAAGCCTTTAGAATCCTCTTGAGGTTCTTCCAGGAGAGGAGCACACAAGATCTATTGAAGGAGTAAGGCGGCGCACAAGTGTGGCCCTTTTCCCTTAAGGGCTGGCCACTCAGGCGTGCAAGTGTTGATGAGTTTGAACACTTAGGCCTTCCTCCCCCTCTTTAGATCTTCCGTTCTAGGTAATAAATTACCTTAGAAGTGGTTCAGAAGCTTTGAGAAGAGACTAGGGCGCCAGGATCTCAAATCTGAG
This sequence comes from Viscum album, assembly GCA_963277665.1. Taxonomy (NCBI): domain Eukaryota; kingdom Viridiplantae; phylum Streptophyta; class Magnoliopsida; order Santalales; family Viscaceae; genus Viscum; species Viscum album. The sequence continues at coordinate 1,262,900,745 of OY728164.1, forward strand.
TTTCTGGAAAAAACATTATCCCCAAATGGGGGGCCCACAGGGTCTATTTATAAGCAGGAGAAGACCTCGGGTAGTTACCGGGCGGTTATCACATAGGTCGCGTAAGTGGACTTGCACGACAGTGATATAACTTGCGCGGAACAGGTGCTTTTGATCCCTTGTTCATGCCTTTATCGATTTTTGATATTTTCTTCAAAGGTTGAATCACTTTGAGCTCAGATATTCCCCTTTTCTGATCATTAGATTCTGTGACGAAAGGAGCGTCAACACCATGTTAAGGTGGGGTGCTTGTGTTGTCATTGGTGCCCAGTTGTTATGTTTGGTATCATAGGTGGTACCCAGCCATAAGTGTGGTGCACTGCGTGGGTTGAGATGTAGATCCCACAATGAGGATGTTGTTCTCTAAAGGGGGGTGATTGTAACACCCCATAATGATACATGGTTAAATGAATAAATTATATGACTCATGTAAACAAGGTGGCCTAGAGTGTTGACCAAGATGTGTGTCCTTCTAGAAAGTTTCTCTGGGTGTGTGTGAGTGAGGACAAAGCACACTCGAAAAGACGTGTGTTGGCCTGTGGGGAATGTCATTAGTCAGATGACCCTTTCAGACATGTGGGTGGGCCCCTGGGTGGGGACCACGTGTCTGTGGGGAAACTGGGGTACATGGCGGGCTGGGACCCGATGGCCATGTAAAGGCGGGGTGTCTATACTGTCATTGGGGCCCATTTATTATGTTTGGTATCAAAGGTGGTACCTAGCCATAAGTACGGTGCACTGCCTGGGTTGAGATGTAGGGCCCACAACAAGGATGTTGTGCTCTAAAGGGGGGTTATTGTAAAATCCCATAGTGATAAATGGTTAAATGAATAAATGATATGACTCATTTAAACAAGGTGGACTGGAGTAGTGACTAAGATGGGTAACCTTATGGGATGTTTCTTTGGGTGTGTTTGAGTGAGGACAACACACACTGTAAGGGACATGTGTTGGATTGTGGGGACTTCCATTAGTCAGATGACCTGTTCAGACATATGGGTGGGCCCCTGGGTGGGGACCTTGTGTCTTTGGGGTAACTGGGGTACCTGGCAGGCCAGGACCCGATGGCCATGTTAAGGCGGGGTGTCTGTGCTATCATCAGGTCCCAGGTTTTATGTTTGGTATCGGAGGTGGTACCCAGCCATAAGTGTGGTTCACTGCCTGGGTTCAGATATAGGACCGACAATGGGGACATTGTGCTCTAAAGGGGGGTTATTGTAACACCCCATAATGATAAAGGGTTAAATGAATAAATGATAAGACTCATGTAAACAAGGTGGCCAGGAGTGGTGACCAGGATGGGTGACCTTCTGGGAAGTTTCTCTGGGTGTGTGTGAGTGAGGACAAAGCACAATAGAAAGGACATGTGTTGGCCTGTGGGGACTTCCATTAGTTAGATGACCCATTCAGGCATGTGGGTGGGCCCCAGTGTGGGGACCACATGTGTGTGGGGAAACTGGGGTACCTAGAAAGTTGGGACCTGATGGCCATGTTAAGGCGAGGTGTATGTGCTATCGTTGGGGCCCCGTTGTTACGTTTAGTGTCATAGGTGGTACCTGACCTTAAGTGTAGTGCACTGCCTGGGTTAAGATATAGGTCCCAGATGATAGCACATACACCTCTCCTTAACATGGCCATCGGGTCCCAACCTGCCAGGTACCCCAGAATGATAAAGGGCTAAATGAATAAATGATATGAATCATGTAAACAAGGTGGCCTGGAGTACTGACCAGGGTGGGTGACCTTATGGGAAGTTTATCTAGGTGTGTTTGAGTGAGGGCAAAGCACACTAGAAAGGACAAGTGTTGTCCTGTGGGGACTTCCATTAGTCAGATGACTCATTTAGGCATGTGGGTGGGCCCTAGTGTGGGGACCACATGTGTATGGGGAAACTGGGGTACCTGGCAGTTTGGGACCCGATGGCCATGTTAAGGCGAGGTGTATGTGCAATCATTGGGGCCCAGTTGTTACGTTTGGTTTCAAAGGTGGTTCCTGACCTTAAGTGTAGTGCACTGCCTGGGTTGAGATGTCAGGCCCACAATGAGGACGTTGTGCTCTAAAGGAGGGGTTATTATATCACCCTAGAATGATAAATGGTTAAATGACAAAATGATATGCCTCATGTCAACAACGTGCACCATCCTTTTCTAAAGCATGTCTGATTAGGACTCCACAGTTAAGCATGCTTGGCCTGGAGTAGTGATCAGGATGGGTGAACTTCTGGGATGTTTCTCAGGATGTGTGTGAGTGAGGACAAAGCACACTAGAAAGGACATGTGTTGTCTTGTGCGGACTGTCATTAGTCAAATGACACATTCAGGCATGTGGGTGTGCCTCTTGTGGGGACCACATGTCGATGGGGAAACTGGGGTACCTGGTGGTCCGGGGCTCGATGGCCATGTTAAGGCATGGTGTATGTGCTGTCAGCGGGGCCCAGTTGTTACGTTTTGTGTTAGAGGTGGTACCCAGCCATATGTGTCGTTCACTACCAGGGTTGAGATGTAGGGATCACAATCAGGACATTGTGCCCTAAAGGGGGGTGATTGTGACACCCCAGAATGATAATGGGTTAAATGACTAAATGATATGACTCTTGTCAATAAGGTGAACCTTCCTTTTAGAGATTTGTCTGATTAGAACTCCACAGTTAATCATTTAGGCCTGGAGTAGTGATCAGGATGGGTGAACTTCTAGGATGTTTCTTAGGGTGGGTGTGAGTGAGGACAAAGCACACTAGAAAAGGAATTTTGTCCTGTGGGGACTGTCATTAGTCAGATAACCCGTTCAGGCATGTGGGTGGGCCCTAGGGTATGGACCACCTGTCTGTGGGTCAACTCGGGTACCTAAAGGGTGAGGACCCAATGGACATGTTAAGGAGGGGTGTCTGAGCTGTCATCATATCCCAATTGCTATGTTTGGTGTCAGAGGTGGTACCCAGCCATATGTGTCATTCACTTCCAGGGTTGAGGTGTAGGGCTCACAATGAAGTCATTTTGAACTAAAGGGGTTGATTGTGACATCCCATAATGATAAAGGGTTAAATGACTAAATGATATGACTCTTGTCAATAAGGTGCACCTTCTTTTTCAAGATCCTGTATGATTAGAACTCCACAGTTAAGCGTTTTTTCCTAGAGCAGTGATCAGGATGTGTGAAATTCTTGGAAGTTTCTGAAGATGGGTGTGAGTGAGGACAAAGCACACTAGAAAGGACATTTGTTGGTCTGTGAAGACTATCATTAGTCAGATGACCCGTTCAGGAATATGGGTGGGCCCCATGGTGTGGACCACGTGTTTGCGGGGCAACTGGGGTACCTAGTAGGCAAGGAACTAATGGTCATGTTAAGTCAGGGTGTTTGTGATATCATTGGGGCCCATTTTCTATGTTTTGTATCCATGGTGGTACTCGGCCTTAAGTGTAGTGCACTACATGGGTTGAGATTTAGGGCCCACAACAAGGACGTTGTGATCTAAAGGAGGGGTGATTGTAACACCCCAGAATGATAAATGGTTAAATGAATAAATGATATGACTCATGTCAACAAGTTTCACCATCCTTTTTAAGAGCCTGTTTGATTAGAACTCCATAGTTTAGTGTGCTTGTCCTAGAGTAGTGATCAGGATGGGTGGCCTTGTGGGAAGTTTCTCAGTGTGTGTGTGAGTGAGGAAAAAACACACAGGAAAGAGCATGTGTTGGCCTGTGGGGACTGTCATCAGTCATATGACATGTTTAAGCATGTGTGTGGGCCCTAGGGTGGGGAACACATGTCTGTGGGGAGACTGGGGTACCTAGCAGATCGGGACCCAATGGCCATGCTAAGCTGGGGTGTATATGATGTCATTGGGGGTGATTTGTTACATTTGGTATTAGAATTGGTACCCATCATTAAGTGGAAAGGACATGTGTTGGCCTATTGGGACTTTCGTTAGTCAGATGACCCGTTCAAGCATGTGGGTGGGCCCCAGGGTCGGGACCACGTGTCTGTTGGGAAACTGGGGTACCTGGCCGGCCAGGACTTGATGGCCATGTTAAGGCGGGGTGTTTGTGCAATCATCGGGGCCCAGTTTCTACGTTTGGTATCAGAGGTGGTACCTAGCCTTAAGTGCAGTACGCTACCTAGGTTGAGATATAGGGCCCACAATGAGGACATTATTCTCTAAGGGGTGGGGTTGATTGTAACACCTCATAATGATAAAGGGTTAAAAGACTAAATGATATGACTCATGTAAAAAGGTTCCCCTTCTTTTTTGAGAGCCTGTCTGATTAGAACTCCATAGTTAAGCATTTTTTCCTAGAGTAGTGATCAGTATGAGTGACTTTCTGGGAAGTTTCTCAAGGTGTGTGTGAGTGAGGACAAAGCACACTGGAAAATACATGTGTTGGACTGTGGGGACTGTCATTATTTAGATGACCCGTTAAGGAATGTGGGTGGGCCATAGGGTGGGGACCACGTGTTTGTGGGGCAACTGGGGGACCTGGCGGACTGGGACCCGATGTCCTTGTTAAGGTGGTGTTTCAATGTTGTCACTGGGTGTGAGAGTACCCCAAGATATCATCCACGAAGACAACCACGAAAGAATCCAAGTACGGATGGAATACTCGGTTCATCAGTGCACAATGATAGGGGGTAATTGTAACACCCCAGAATGATAAAGGGTTAAATGACTAAGTCCTATGACTCATGTAAACATGGTGCACCTTTCTTTTCTAGAGCCCGTCTGATTAGAACTCCACAGTTAAGCATTTTGGATGGGAGTAGTGATCAGGTTGGGTGATTCTGGGAAGTTTATCTAGGTGTGTGTGAGTAAGGAAAAGAAGACTAGAAAGGACATGTGTTGGCCTATGGGGACTGTCATTAGTCAGATGACCTGTTCAGGCATGTGGGTGGGCCCTGGGGTGGGGACAATGTCTCTGTGGGGAAACTGGGGTACCTGGAAGGCTGGGACCTAATAGCCATGTCATGGTGGGGTGTCTATGTTGTCACTAGGTGTGAGAGTTCCCAAAGATATCGTCCATGAAGACAACCATGAAAGAATATTAGTATGGATGGAATACTTGGTTCATTAGTGACATGAAAATTGCAGGCGCGTTCATGAGTACGAACGACATAACTATTTACTTGTATAGACCATACCTGCTCCGGATGGCTATAATAGGTATATCATATGGTCTAACATGCAACTGATGGTAATCGGATCTCAAGTCAATCTTTGAGAACACCCGGGATCCTAGAAGGGGGTAATTGTAACACCCCATAATGATAAAGAGTTAAATGATTAAATGATATGACTCATGTAAAAAAGTTCCGTCTTCCTTTTCGAGAGCCTGTCTGATTAGAACTCCACAGTTAAGCGTTTGGACTGGAGTAGTGATCAGGATGGGTGAACTTCTGGGATGTTTATTAGGGTGTGTATGAGTGAGGACAAATCACAATGGAAAAGACATGTGTTGTCCTATGGGGACTATCATTAGTCAGATGACCCATTTAGGCATATGGGTGGGCCCTAGGTTGGGGACCACAGTTCTTTGGTGCAACTAGGGTACTTGGCGGGCCGGGACCTGAAGGCCATATTAAGGTGGGGTGTATGTGATGTCACCAGGTGTGAGAGGACACAAAGATATCTTCCGTGAAGACAACCACAAAATAATCCAAGTATGGATGGAATACTCAGTTCATCAGTACGATGAAAAATATAGGCGAATTCATGAGACTGAACGGAAAAACCATATACTCTTATAGACCATACCTGATTCGAAGGGCTATAAGAGGTATATCAGATGGTCTAACGCACAACTGATGGTTACCAGATTGCAAGTCAATCTTTGAGAACACTTGGTCTCCTCGAACGGGGTGATTGTAACACCCCAAAATGATAAAGGGTCAAATGACTAAATTATATGACTCATGTAAACAAGGTGAATCTTCATTTTTGAGAGCATGTCTGATTATAACTCCCCAGTAAATAATTTTATCCTAGATTAGTGATCAGGATGGGTAACCTTCTAGGAAGATTTCTTAGGGTGTGTGTGGTTGAGGACAAATCACACTAGAAAAGACATGTGTTGGCCGATGGGGACTGTAATTAGTCAAATGTCCCATTCTGGCTTGTGGGTGGGCCCTAGGGTTGGTACCACGTGTTTGTTGGGCAACTGGGGTACCTAGCGGGTCAGGACCCGATGGCCATGTCAAGGCAGGGTGTCTTTACTATCACCGGGTGTGAGAGTACACCAAGATATTGTCTATGAAGACAACCATGAAAGAATCTATGTATGGATGGAATACTCGGTTCATCAGTGACATGAAAACTGTAGGCACGTTCATGAGACTGAATGGCATAACCATATACTATTATAGATCATACATGCTCTAGAAAACTATAAGAGGTATATCAGATGGTCTAATGCGCAACTGATGGTAACTAAATCTAAAGTCAATCTTTGAGAACACTCGGGATCCTCAAAGCTGAACAAAGAGATCATCAATCCATGAAAAGGGATATCGGTTCTTGACCATCAACTGGTTCAACTTCTGATAGTCCACACACATCCTGAGCGTACCGTCTACCTTCTTCACAAATAGGACAGGAAAACCCCAAGGAGAAGTACCAGTGCTACTCCAAGAAAAAGGTCAATAGAAATTGTACCTCTCGCTCCAGAGGAAAACCTGAAAATTCCTATGAAAATACATCTCTGAAATGATCCACCACTGGAGGAAAGTCCATCTATGAAGTTCCCTGGTCATCCAGATATAAACTAGATATCTATGATATAAATCCTCTCATACCATAATGCTCGGGTCCTGCTCTACTTGCCTGGACGTCCAATTCGCCCTTATGAAGAAACAATCACCTTTTGATGATGTGAAACTCATGCTACGGTGATAACAGTCAACAACTGCCTAGAATGGAACTAACTAGTTCATTCCGAGAATTACATCATATCCTATCATCTCTAGGAAATAAATGTCCCAAAATAAGTGACACCCACCAAACTCAAGAGGGAACTCCTTTCACTGATGTATACATTCCTTTCTTGTCCCCAACGGTGTGTATAAAATCAAGACATCGGCAAAAGTAAAGATACAGAGCCCAAGGCTCTCCAAAACAGCAAAAAATATAATTTTATGGGAAGCCCCTATATCGAAAAGAGAAGAAGATAAAACTGGGAAAACTAAGATTGAACCTCGAACTATAGAGGGTCTGGGATCCTACACTTGATGGGTCTACTCCACTACAAAAGTCTGACCTTTACTGTGGCCCTGTAACCCTTCCTGACCACTCAAAGTTGATCCACACTACTATCACTGAAATCCTGGTGACTGGTTACCACATCCACAACCTCCACCTCAGCCAGAATGGCTGAAATAACTTCAGTTACCATACTGATGAGAAACTGTTGGCACTTCTTCTGAACACATATTCATAGAATAACCCCTATCACCAGTTGCTGGTAAGAAGAACTGATAGAAATGATGAAGATGACACATCTTTCCATAATATCGGGACTCCATTGGGTCTCTCGGGCAAAGTGGCATTGTATTCCTGACTTTCCCACACTGGTATCTTACCACCTGGCTACCTAAAGGTACATCTCACCTACTCGGACCTCCCCGTGTATCCTACCGGCGAAACTTCCGGCTATATGTTGGTGAAGCACTAACTCTGGATGCTGAACCACTCTGGACCACAACTCTAGAATCCCTCAAATTATGTTCAGTGATCCACGCCTGTATGAAGATAGAAGATATTGAAGTCAATATTAATATGTTCACCTGAGCCCAAATGTCCTGCCTGAGACCATCCTTAAACTTCCTTGCTGAAAACAACCCATCTCCCCCTAGAAATGTTGTAAAGCGTTGCAGCTCGGTGAAGTGAGAGGAATACTCCATAACAAAAAGAGTACCATTCACCAGACTCATGAACTCTTGGGTTCGATCAACCATCAAGGTCTCTGGATAGAAGTAATCATAGAAGGTACACTGAAACTCATCCCACGCCATAACCTGCGAGTTCCCCACCTATGAGATCGCATCCCACCATCTCTTGGAAAAATCCCGAAGCATATAAGTAGCGAGATTAACTCTATTCTATAGAGGTGTCTCCAGATGCTTGAAGATCGTCAGCCTGGATTATAGCCATGACTTTGCAGCATGGGGTTCTCCATCCCCTTAGAAGGTGGGAGGATGTTCCTACTGAAAGACCCGTATCAATTCTGCCATCGACAAGGAATGAGGCAGTGCTCCCTAAAAGGTTTTCATCATCCTCATAAAGCCCTCTCGGAACTGTGTGTCAGCACCTGTGTCTAGAATGATGGTTTCTGCCAAGTCTAGCACAACTGGAGGATACACTGGAAGTCCTTGATCAGCCATGTCTGGTGTCTGATCACCGCCTGACAACTAGCATACAACCGGAGTACGTCTAGGTGGAATGACTTTGTAAGGTAAAGCACTCACCTTAGATCAAGATTATCAAGTAATGAAAGATATAATCACAAGGTGGGAAAAGGATAAAGAAAGATTTCAAGTTTTACAAATCATAGATACATAGCGTGTATATTACTTACACAGCATGTACTTGAATCCTCTTCCCCTACCTAAGTTTCCTTACATGACTATGCCACACATTTCTCCCAAAAGAATACTACACGACATGTTAGTTCCAAACATGGTGTGTTCTAGACAAACATCACCAAATCGTGTTGTTAGTTACATGGCCGGTTACATGGCTGACTATACACGGCGTGTTCTAGACGGACATGGCATGTACTTGGAGGATTTCGCTGACTTGTGTTGTTCATTACATGTCCAGATTACATTATTACACTACATGGTGTGTTCAATATAAACACGATGTGTGTAACCTAAGTTTTTATCCCTCGGTGCCGTTAGTCACACGGGTGAACACAAGGTGTAAGCACAGAGCATGTACATCTTGTACACGGCGTGTTTTTCCATGTTGTTCCCAACCCTGTGTCTTTGTCCACATATCCAGTGACATGGTTAGAGACTACACGTCATGTACTTTTATTACATGGAGTGTACTTATGAAAAAAAGTTTCTTCCTGAACAGAAGAACACATGGCGTGTATTCAAAAATACACGGAATGTATTCTAGGTTTTTCTGGACAGTAAGCCTCTAAAACTACTCTGGAGCGTAGAAAAACACTAAAACAAACATCAATGTGCCAAATTCTGATCCGTGAGGGCCCATACTTCCCAAGAATCAAATATTGTCATCTTATACATGTTATAAACAAGGATAACAATGCAATGATCCACCAAATTCTGGTCCATTAGGGCCCATAACACCTCAAGAACCAATGTTTGGCATTCATTCCAGGAAAACCTTATAGAAAACAATACCCTATCAAACAAAAGTTATTCTATCATGAAATCTATCAGTAAAACATTCATATCTAGAACAACATCTATCACAACAACATGCAATTGCTAATACACCCAAATGGCAAGGCAAGAATGCATGACATGTGATTTCTAACAAGTGTCTATATGCTACATGATATGGAATACCCTTATATCATTCGGTTTCAGTAGAAATAGAACCTCAATAATATAACAAATAACATCACAAAACATGTGATACACCCAACGGTGAAAATCAAATCAACCGTAAAACTGAAAAACTAGAAAAAAACTGCAATATATGAGGTAAATAGGCTTTTCCGTGTACACGTGTTAGCTACTCCTGGGAACATCTCATTACCAAGTACCTATTCCATCCTATACCTGGGTAAAGGCTCTAAACAGTAAGTCAAGAAGAAAAGAAACCTTCCTCTGATACCACTTTATAATGTTCCAGTTCTGGAAGCCACCTAGATGTGCCCCGTACCCGATTGGTCAAATGGACTCAAGTGTATTTCCCCGAATGCCAGAGGCTACCGACTATTAGTGAGGGCCTTGGGTGTGATACTGGGGAAACTATACCGTCATTGGCAGAGTAACACAGTGGAAGTAATGAAAATATACAATACCAGAAACAGTAATAATCCATACAAAAGTAAACAATGGATGACTGGAAATAATAAACTGGAGCACACACACAGACTGATATATATATATATATATATATATATATATATGAATGATTCCTGATACATATGTCTAGTAAAATAGACAAAAAAACACAATGCTAAAATAAAATAGTAATAAACCAAAGTACAAAAGAAAGAAAGTAAACAACTTGTTGGCATTTCAATCCATTTCTTGGTCCCATGCTCTCCAACTTCACAGTAAATAAAGTAACTAAAGTAGAAGGACGCTTTCCCTTATCTATACCTACAACAATATATTCTGTTTGGGCCCAGAAGCATGGCCCAAATAGGGTGTGAGACTAAATCCCAGTAAGCAACCACCAAAAGATATGTGCCTAACAGTCAGTGAATCTATGGCAGGTAATAAGTACAGAAAGCTGTAAACAATGAAGTACTCAATAGTAACCAATCCATAGTTTCAATGACACATTTACATTTAACAAAATAATCATCCAAACACAATAAAAGCAACTATCTATAAAGTTCTCACAGCTTATCCAATCTGGTTTTATCCACAAGGATTTGATAAAGACTCTCTAGGAATGCACTCAATGTCAATCCCTCCTATAGTCATGTGTGATTTAAAGCCTCTCCAAGGAAGCAGTCACTGTAAATTCCCTATATATTCTTTAAACGGTAACTACAGGAACTCTAAGGAATCACTCAACGTCAATTACTCTTATGGCCTCATAAAAAATATATAGACCCTCTAGGAGAGCACTCAACATCAATACCCTTATTGTATCGTAGTGTAATAATTATAATGGAAACTTTGGGAAAGCCCTCAACATCAATTTCCCCTATAGTCCCACTAAAATAGGTTCCTATAGCCCCATGTAAAGAAAAAAAGAAAAAAATATAAACAACTATCAATGTGAACCCCTGGGACTAATTGTATAACAATATACGACATATCATTATGTCAGATAAAACAAAACACTCCATCCTACAATACTAGGCTTGGGAAAAACAAGGCAGCCTAATAGGATAAGCAGTATCCAAAGGTCATAACCAAAATTGAATGGGAAAACAATTACAAAGCATATCAATTAACCCTATTCACATTCACTTAACCTCTAATCACGTATACAAGCATAACAGGAAATTATCAGGGCTAAAACGGTAAACACGCAATACCTCGTTCATGGGTATTAAGAACTTTTCACATAAAACTAAAAGAAATACAACAGAAAGGCCAAAACCACCCACCTCAATGTTGTAGGGTCGATATACATTAACTTCAGGCCTTGAATCTCCCTAGAATGTTGTAGATCTATAAAACGTTAAAAACCTTCAACCAAGGATAACTCACGAGAGAGGAGAAATAAAGGAATGAAGCACAAGAAGAAGGAAGATCTTACTGAGGAAATCCCAATGCAACTGATGGTGGTTGAATCAGAGATCAAATGCCCGGTCGGGGGCTTAGAGGAAGATCGTAGCCGTATAGGTTCTCACAGACGAACCTGACCTAGAAGGAGATATTTTTGTCTGTCAGACGCGACCCCGGTTTGTTTAATAAAAAAAGAAAATACACGGCATGTACTTAAAAGTACATGGAGAGTACTTTAATTTTCCGTACTCTTCTTTAGGTGGTCCGCAGGTCTCCACACATAGCCATGTGCATGGCTGCTATACGGCAATCACCCGGCTACCCGTCGTAACCGAGTACATGGTGTGTACTCAGAAAATATATGGCGTGTACTTCAAAATTGTCCAGAAACTCCCATATTTTCCCAAAAAATGACTAGAAAATAAAAACATACCTAAAACAGATCTAGGTTCTTACCAACTTCCCCCCTTAAAAAATATGTCCCCAAATTTCCCCTAGAAAGGAGGTGTAGAAGATGAAACCTCAAACAACTCCGACCACTATGATCGTACATCGGCCTGCCTCTCCCAAGTATTGTCTTGTAATCACCCGTGGTACCATAGCACTCATACCAGAGGAACATACCATCCATGGAGAACCTTCGTACTTTGACCAATAATCTGGATAGTATGGTCTTCAAAAGATGTGTCCACTTCGAGCTCAAACTGTTCGGGTTGTAGAACATGAGACTGGTCTGAGAAGTAATGTTGAAGCTGAGAAACGTGGAAGACGTCATGCATATCCATGTAACTCTAAGTTAACTGAAACCGATAGGCAACCGGCCCAACTCTCTCCAACACATCAAATGGCCTGACGTATATTGGAAAAATATTACCCTATCTGCTAATCCTCCTATGTCCCATACTTGGTGTGACACGCAGGAAAACCTGATCTCTTACCTCGAACTCCATAGGTCATCTCCATTGATCAACATAAGACTTCTATAGAGACTCTGCAGTAGCCATCCTCTTCCAAATCAACTCTATCTTCTCTATGGTCTCCTGAACAAGAAGATGTCCTAGCTAATTTGCCTCTCCTACCACTAGCCAACATAAGGGTGATCGATATGGCCTACTGTAAAAAGCCTCATAAGGTTCCATCTAAATTGTTTCTTGAAATCTATTGTTGTAAGAAAACTCCACAAGAGGTATGTGCTTCTCCCAAAAACCTCCAAAATCCAAGATTCATGCTCTGATCATGTCCTCAAGCACCTGAATTGTGTGTTCGTACTGGCCATCTGTTTGGGGATGGTAAGTTGTACTCAAAAGTACCTATGTACCCAAAGCCTTTTGAAGCCCCTGCCAGACCCGAGAAGTAAAATGTGTGTCCCTTTCTAAAACAATGGAGTGTGGAACCCCATGCAGACATACAATCTCACAGATGTACAACCATCACATCTCATCAACAATGAAGGTCTCCTTGATTGGAAAGAAGTGAGAAACCTTCGTGAGTATGTCAATGACAACCAAAACTGCAGCATTTCCTTGTGGTGACCTCAGTAAACCTGTGATGAAATCCCTTGAGACATCATTCCACTTGCACTTGGGAATGGGTAACTACCACAAAATCCCTGGTGGTCACTGGTGCTCCTCCTTCACCTGCTGACATATGGAACACCACATGACGAAACTATAAACATCTCTCTTCATACCTGGTGACCAGTACTGATAGTTTATATCACAATACATCTTGGTGACACCAGGATGAACTAACCAAACTGAGGAATGAAATTCTCGCATCAGCTCCTCGTGTATGTCTACTGGAACCCATACGCTCCCCTAGAAACACAAGATCTCATCCTCACCTATGGTCTATCTAGGAAATGGGTCATTTCCGGATACACCTTCCGGTAGGACTTGGCCTTCAGAATCTGATATTTTCCTCATTCTCACTCGAACAAGAAGAGTATATGTAATAGCTATAGAATAAAGAAACATCTAACCCTATCTATCATACACCTCCAAATGTGTCTCAAAGAATAGAGACATAAGATACCACTCACTACTGGCCTCCTGAACTGCTTGTATCTGAGTCATTCTACTTAGTGCATCAGCCACAACGTTTCCTTTCCCAGGAATGTAGGAAAGCTCGAAGTCAAAAGACTGAAGGTACTTGACCCCCCTTCGCTGCCTCAAATTCAAGTTTCATTGAGTGAAGATATAGTTGAGACTTTTGTGGTTTGTGAAAACCATAAAATTTTCTCCCAAAAGATAATGTCTCCAACAACGTTAGGCATAAACAACTGCCACCAACTCTAGATCGTGTGTCAGGTAATTCCTCTCATGTGGCCTCTACTATCGAGACCCGTATGCAACAACTCCTTCACCCTGAATAAGCAAAACTCTTAGACCGATACCTGAAGCATCACAGTATACTGTATAGATCTTTCTCAGTTCTGAAAAAACTAGTATCAGTGCTGAAGTCAACCTCCATTTTAGCTCTTGAAAGGCTGACTCAGAATAACCTGACCAGAAGAACATTGCACCCTTCTTAGTCAAACCAGTCATTGGTGCTGCTAAGTGTGAAAAGTCATGTATGAGGCATCTGTAGAATCCATCCAGCCCTTGAAAACTCCGTACCTCAAAGTCATTCTTCATCTACTCCTAGGAAACTACTACTCTCACTTTCTTTGGGTCAACTAATACTTTTGTCCTTGAGATAACATGACCCAAGAAGTGAATATGGTCTATCCAAAAGTGGCATTTTGAGATATTAGAATATAACTTATGCTCTCTCGGTGTACTCAGAATGATATCAATATGGGTAGCATGGTCGCGTCGAGTGTGAGGGTACACCAAGATATCATCCACGAAGACAACCACGAAAGAATACAAGTATGGATGGGACACTTGGTTCATCAGTGCCATGAAAACTGACGACACGTTCATGAGACCTAATGGAATAACCATATACTCATATAGACCATACCTACTCTAGAAGTATTTAAGAGGTATAACAGATGGTCTAACGCACAACTAATGGTAACCAGATCTCGATTCAATCTCTGAGAACACCCGGGCTCCTCGAAGCTGATCAAAGAGATTATCAATCCTCAGCAAGGGATATCTGTTCTTGACCATCAACTGGTTCAACTTCTGATAGTACACACACAACCTGAGTGTACTGGCTCCCTTCTTCACAAATAGAATAGGAGGACCCCAAGGAGAAGTACTGGGTCAGATGAAACCCTTGGCCGACAACTCCTCCAACTACTTCTTGAGCTCCAGTAACTCTGGTGTAGCCATCCTTTAAGAAGGAATGAACACCGATGACACTCTTGGCACAAGATCAATATAAAATTCTACCTCTCACTCTAGAAGAAAACCTGAAAAGTCCTCTAGAATGAAATCTCTGAAATAATACACCACTAGAGAAAATTCCATCTGTGATGTTCCTTGGTCATCTAGATATAGACTACCAATCTGGTCTATATCTTCTCCCAGCCCATAATGCCCGGGTCCCGCTTTTCTCTCCTGGGACATCCCATTCCCCCTTATTAAGAAACGATCGGCCTTCTAGTGATGTTAAACTCACCCTATGGCTATAACAGTCGATGAATTACTAGAAGGGAACTAACCAGTCCATTATAAGAATGACATCATAGCCTATAATCTCTAGAAAATAAAGGTCCTAAAAGAAGTGACCCCACCAACCTCAAGAGGGAACTCCTTGCACTGACTTACACTAGTTGTTCGTGTCCCTAACGGTGTGCCTAATGACAAGACATCAGTAGAAGTAAAGATACAGAGCCTGAATCTCTCCATAACTATAATAAATAAAAAGATATGGGAAACCATTTTATCGAAAAGAGCATAAGGTAAAATTGAGTTAACTAATATTGTACCTCGAACTATAGAGGGTCTGGGATCATGCTCCTGCTGGGTATTCTCCACTAAAAAGTTCTAACCTATACCATGACCATGTGTCCCTGCCTTCCAACTCTGAGTTGATCCACCCTACAGTCACTAAAAGCCTGGCGACTGGCTACCATGGCCACAAACTCCACCTCAGCACGAAAATCCAGAATAACTACAGTTCCCAGACTAATGAGAAACTAGTGGCACTGCTCTTGAACGTGGAGTAATAGAAAAACCCATGTCATCATCTGCTGGTGATAAGATCTGACAGAAACACTAAACATATCCCATATTTCTACAATATCGGCACTCCATTGGGTCTCTCAGGCAAAGTGGCCTCGTATGCCCAACTTTCCCACACTGGTAACATACCACCTAGTTACCTAAAGGTACATCTCGCCTACTCAGATCTCTACATGTAGTCTCCCTGCACCGCTTCCTCCTATCAGTTGGAGAATAACTAACTCTAGATGTTGAACCTGCTTGGCCTATTGCTTTAGAATCCATCAGATTACGTTCAATGATCAGCACCTGTTTGACGATAAAAGATATCAAAGTAAACCTGAATATTTTTACCTAATCCCGAATGTCCTTCCAGATACCATCCACGTACTTCATTGCTAGAAACAACCCATCTCCCCATATAAATGGTGTAAATTGACAAAACTCAGGGAAGAGATAGGAATAATTCATAACAGAAAGAGTACCCTACTCCAGACTAATGAACTCTTGGGTTCTATTGGCCCTCAAGGTCTCTAGATAGAAGTAATCGTAGAAGGTATGCTGAAACTCATCCCACACCATAACCTGCTGGCACTCCTCCTGTGAGATCACATCCTCCCATCTCTTGGTGGAATCTCGAAGAATATAATTAGTTATATTGACTCTCCTATCTGGAGGCATCTCTAGATGCTTGAAGATCATCATCATGGAATCTAGCCATGACTCTGCAACCTGGGGTCCTCCATCCCCTGAAAAGGTGGGAGGATGTTGCTGCTGAAAGACCCATGTCAATTCTGCCATCGACGGGGAAAGAGGCGGTGCTCCCTGAAAAGTCTGAATCATCCTCATAAATCCCTCTCGGAACTATACGTCAAAACCTGTTTCTAGAATGATGGCTGGTGCAAAGACTGGCACAACTGGAGGATCCACTAGAAGTCCGTGATCAGCCATGTCCTGTGTCTGATCATCGCTTGGAAGCTGGCGTACAACCAGAAGATGTCTCAGTGGCATGAATCTACAAGTTCAAGAACACACCTTAGATATATATTATCATGGACTGAAATCTATAATCACAAGGAACGAACATGAGAAAGCAAGTGGAATTTTCCCTTTGAACTTTCCTTTTCCTCTTTGAAGATTTGAGGAAAGGAATGAAATTGCTTCATCAGTCTCTTATTCTTCCTGAGAATCTTCAATGGTGAGCTTCTTCATGACCTTAAATGACACCTCTTTGGATTTCCAGTTTTCCACAGCCTCATTATCATTGTTACTCTTTTCATATGCAACCAAGGTACTATGCAAATTGTCCAGTGCTAGCTTTTTTGGATCTTTATCTTCTAGTACTGAAACATTCGGATTGAACCGAGGTGGAAGTTTCCTCAAGATGCACTGTACAATATTTATGTCTCTAATGACTTCTACAAGACCTAACATATCTTCCACAACAATATTTACCCTGTCAGATAATTTATCAATAGAGTCATTCAGGTTCATTTTCAGATCTTCAAACTTATTCTATAGTACTTGTAGCTTTTCCTTTCTGACCTTTGAATCTCTTTAATATATATTAAAAAAAAAATTCCACATGGCATGTGATGTTTTACATGAAATCACCTTCATATAGATTTCATTGGATAGGGCTCACCTTAAATAATTTATGCCCTTGGCATCAGAATCCAATTATCTTCACTCAGCTTTCGATAATTCCCCACTATTGATGTCAGCTGTTATACCATGAATTTCTGCTATAAATACATCCATTCCCAATGATCAGAAGTTGTGTTGCATGTGATTCTTCCATAGCTGAAAATTGTTCCCATCGAAGATCAGAATACCTTTATGATTGGTGACCTTCATTTGATAGATAACCACAAACATAAACCTTTCCCTCTGATTCCAATTGTTAGGTCCACTAGGTTAGATACCCTGGGAGGGGGGTGAATCAGGGTATGACAGATTAAAAAAACTACCCCTATTGATCTTGTCTCACTATTAAACAAGACTCTCTTCTCTCTATTTACTATAATACATTATAAAAAAACTAAAGAATGCAGAGGACACAACGATTTTTACTTGGTTCACCCACACTTGGCTACGTCCAAGGAACATACACCGGCGATGTGCTGATGTACCAAATTCACTAAAAGAACAGTACTGTTTACAAAGATTGGGATAGATAAATTCTAATCCCAAGATCACTGCTTTTACAATGTTTACGGTCATCTCACTACTTTCCCAAAGGTCACTCCTTGTTTCTCTCTCTAGCTCACTGCCGGTGGAGAGGATCACCTTCTTCCTCTTCATTTGTTCACTACTCTGGATAGGATCCACCCACATTTTATAGACCTGTAGGTCTCTTCATTATCACAAATGAATAAATCCTTTGTTGAATGTAGATGCTCTATTGAATTCCAACTTTCACCTGTAGATGAATCTCACTTTTCAGTGAAGGTATTGATCGATATTCCAGCTTCCACGGAGCCTTGAATCACTATCGTGCTTCAACCATACCTGGAGACCCTCTCCAAGATGACGCACAAGTCTCGGTGCACAAGTTAAAACCGGCATGTAATTTCACCTTAATAACTTTCATGACACGAGCTTCTGAAACTCCAAACTTTTGTGACTCACACCATTTTACGCCCAAACCAATATTGGCGTGCAACCACCAACTATCATACTTCGTCAAAACCTAGCATGGAAGTGTCACAAAATCACTTGCGCGACACCCCCTTCTTCAACTCAAAACTTGGGAGACTCCCTTCCTTTCTCACCCAAACCACTTTGGAAGCGCAATAATCAACTGGAGTGTAACTTCTACTTGCACGACCACACCACCACTTGCGCGACCACAACATCTACGTGACGAGAGCTCTAATTTTTTTTCTATGTGTTGAACTCTCTCTGAATGATTAGGGATCAACCTCTATTTATAGGCATTTGGACACCCTACGCGATGGTGTGCAAGTCTCCCCTCAACGCGCAGTTCTCACCGCCCTAGTCTATACCTTGCAAGTCACTTGCACGACCAAACATAAAACATGGGTGCCCCTTTTCCCTTTACCATATTTTTCTATTCTGATCTTGGAAAACATATTGCATTAAAGTTTCCAATCCTCCAAGACATCGGTGCACAAGTCCATTTTCCAAAACCACTTTTCTCCATTTGTCGATTTTCAGGCCCAAAAATTTGGCAAACACTAAAAAACAGCACCACCTTGTATCTACTCTTTTTGTACTGCCTCCAGATCAACCATTCCTTTGTCAGCATTCTTGAATCAAACATGGATCATTAACCACATCCCTTGAACTCGACATGACAAAAATAAATCCCCTTTTTCAACAAATTTTTATGTCATTGTTTTCTTTGTCAATAATCACAACACAGATGTCTAGTTTGTCAACAAACACAATCACCTCAAAAAAGCATCAATGATACCTTGAGGGATTTTTTCACAACAACAAAAATCCAATTACAACTCTATATAGTGTTGTGTATATATTTTTACATCCTATTACAATCCAATAAAGCTTTGTGGGCCTGTATCCACCAATCATTGTAGATCTGTGGACTTCTTTCCACTAACATTGTAGAAGTTTGAACTATGGTGGTTATGGAATAGTATTAATGTGGAATTTCCTTGTATATTAGAAAAAAATAATTTTATATTCCCTCATAGTCTATTAATTTTCTATTTTTGGTTGTTGGAGGTGTTCTGGGGAGATTTCATGAGTTTTCATGGTATCTAGGGGTGAAAAGGAACTTGTACATGAAATACACGTTGTGTATGTGTATTACATCATGGGGAAGTTGTTTTCACTACCTGTCCAAGGTTTTTTCACAATGTTTATATTTTTAGGTTTAATTATTAACAAGTCAATAGCGTTTTATGTGAAACTGAACCCTAAGGATTACAGGATGTGAAAATGAATTACACATCATGTAAACCCTCAATGTAATGCAATTTTAATGTTCTTTTCAAGATGAATTTTTATTCATTAATCTATGGCTTATTATTCCTCTAATTTTGAGTGAACCCAAGGAACCCTGTGGATTTATTCAATCCCTATTCATCCCTTTTTGAGTTTTTGGTCACGGTGTTTGTTTGTTGGCAATATGTGGTTGATCCATGGAAGGTTTGTCTCCCTTATTTGTGCTTTTTCTTCCATTTTTTCTCAAAATGATTCATTATGGTGATGTTTTTTTGGTTTTGAATGTGTTTTGGGATAAATTTTATGGTCTTTGGTCACCTAATAGGTTGATAATTGGTTTTTCATGGTGCAATTTTGGTTAGTAGGTTTTCTTCTATGACCTGTAGTGCATAGAAAGTTAGAAATCTTTTTTGAGGTAGGGATTCCCTCAATTCATCTTATGACATATCATGGGTGTGGGGTTTATATTTTTTTATCTATGGTTTATGGTTGTGATGGATTACTCAAATATAAATAATTGTTTAATTGAATTGAATGGGGTAAATGGGTATTTATTTAATTTTTTTTACATCTTTATTTGTTATTTTGATATTTTGGATTTTAAGGGATTGATTCCCCACTGAAAATTGTGGCCATTGGTTTCTTTTTTTACTATGTATATATGTTATATGTTTAATACTTCGGTTATTATTATTGTGATATCACCATTAAATTGAAATTGGTTATTTATTTATATGTTTTTAATAAATGGTTACACTATTGTTGTGGTGTGTGTAATAATTCCCCTAACATAATGTGGAATGTGATAAATTATCCATTATAAATCTGAAAATGGATTCTGATGTGATGCGATGTGTGGTCATTCTTTTGGGGTGGAATTGTGTGGTTGATGTGTGGTTATGCCATATGGGACTGATAATTTGTTTGTTTCTGATTTTGGAGCATCGAGGAGGGGGTTTGTTTGGATAGTATTTTTGGGTAGTAAGGATGTCGTTTGTTTGATCGTGCTTTTGGGTCAGTGAGTAGGTTGTTCATTTGGCCATGCTTTTTGGGTGGAGAGGAGGTGGTTTGTTTGGGATTTCTTTTAGGGTGACAAGGATATGGTTTCTTTGATCGTGCTTTTGGAATGGCGAGGATTTGTTTTATTTGGATGTGCTTTGGGGAAGTAAAGAGGAGTTTTTCTTTTCCTTACTTTTGGGGTGGAAACATTGTGGTTTCTTTGTGCTAGATTCCCAAGTAGTCATGGAATAAATCAATAATTGTTTAATAACAATTGAAATGACATTTTTTTGTTTTTTTAATGGGATGAAAATGGTTAATGGGTAATTAAATGGTTTTTTGTGTGGTCAAACATGGTTTATTCTAAATAATAAAATGAATTTTATAATTTAAATAAAATTGCTTGGAAATTTTAAATGTCTGTTTTTCTTGATATGTGGTGTTATGCATTTAGAGGTGGTGGAAAAAGTGGTGATTTTGTGAGTTGTTTGGTTTGTTTGAAAACCAATTGGTTGGGATTGAGTGATTAATACTATATATAATTAATTGTATATTCCTATGATTTCTATATTCATCCCACCCACATTGAAAACTAGTTTTAGATTCCCACATAGTCATGTATGGGGTGTTTTTATCAACATCTGTTGAGAAGTATGGATAGATGGGAACTGGCCCTTTCCCACTCTCTCTTCTAGGATAGGTAGGTATTACACAGGCTATAATGTTCAGATGTTATTGAGTACATTTAATGGTGTTTGTTATAGCCTATGTGTTTGTGGGTGAGGTGTGACAGCCAAAATGTTTTAGGGAAAGACTTGATTGTTCTTGTGGGGACACGACCCAAGTGTTTTCAGGCACGATGTGTGGTGTATGTGCTTGTGGGGTGAAAAGCCTAGTTGTCTTCTAGATAGGTGTGTTGTGACCATGTTTATGGTTGGTGTGGTATACAGAAGATATGGGAGCACTCATATGTACAACGTTGGGTGTTAGAGAAGCATACCAGTGGGAAAGTCATGTGGGTCACCCTTATTAATGTGATTCATAACATATTATATTACTTGGTTTACATTATTTGTTGATCACACTTTGGTAAGGATGGGATGGTTACTATACCATGGTTGGTTAATTTTGGTTTTTTTTCTCATAGGTACATTAGTATGCTTATTTTACATGTGCATGAGATACATGAGTTTTTCCTACAGAGTATACTTATATTATCACCTTATGTATATAAACTTTTTTAGGTTTCAAGAAGTATTACATGGATATTTTGGGGAATTACTAACTCAAACCCTTGGATAGATTTTATTTCAGTACATTATCTTTTCTTTGGGTTTTCAATTTTACAGTCATTTATTTGTCTGAGTTCATTTTATACATGCATTATGGGATGGTTTTTGGATTTATTTTATATTTTCGCATGGAGTTGTTTTTGGATGATTTATCTTATCTTCTAATCCTACTTATATAATAGAGGTTAATTCCTCCCAATCATAAGATTTCTATACCCTCGATGATAGTATCTAACCTGTGGCCTACTTGAGGTGGGACTCATGGGGTCAGTATCTCTCTTTTTTCATTGCATTATATTTGGAGGGAGGGGTTCATGATAGAGTGGTGTTAGAGGTTATGTTTGAGAGATAGGATGAAGTTTGGAGTTACACACAGTGAGGGTTTTATGGGTTGGTATGGAATTAGTTTCATTTGACCATGGTGCATGACATAGGCTAGGATGACCAGTTAGGACATATGATATTATCCCCCCCCCCAACGACCATGTTCGTAGATTCTGATCTTTTTAAATGACTAACTGAGATAGACCTAGTTGTCAGGTAGAGAACAAGGAGAAGTACATGCATCATAATTGCCTCTTTTGTTTTTTTAATTGGGTAGTTTTTTCGAAATATTAAAGGTATAACAAAATGAATTCAATGATTTAAAATGAATATTAATGAAATTCTATACTACTAGGTATTATCAAATCCTTGGTTTCATTTTAAATATGGCTCCTGGTCATTTTCCACATGTGTCTTAGGAACTGGAGGATCAGTATGCTGAGCCGGTTGATCGATGTAGGTTTGATTTGGTAGAAGATGATGATTAGTGATAGAGGATGTCTTAAATTGTCCAGCGGTAGTATTAGGGTAAGTAGAATGTATTTTCATAGATTTATAAATAAAGATATGGATATAGGAGGAGGAGATGACTTTTAGTTTGATCTAGGACCCGAAATAGTACCGGTTACCTTTGGTAGTCAGTCAGATATGGGGAGCTCCACATCAGTGGTGAATGCTGTATCTAGGAGAGAATAAGGAGGCATATGTTTTGAGGGTAAATTTCCGTAAGGAGTTTTGGGAAAATATCCTTTTGTTTACCATTAAGGTAGAAAAGTTGTTGGAGATTCTTTTTTTAATTAGGTGAGCATGTCAGTATTGAAGCTGTAAATGAAGTTCATAAACCCTTTTTATTTTTACCCAAATATTTTTCCAAATGAGGAGTCATATGTGAGATGTCTTGAGGAGGAACTCTATCCTTCTATCTAGTATGTAGTTACTCCTTTTACATTTTTGACATATCTAGAGGTTTAGAAGATGGAAGAAGTGATTGAGAAGATTCACCATTAAAGAGGTTTGTTGTGGAAGGGAATCCAGTAGGGTTCCTCAAAGGGAAGAGTTGTCAGTGGGATGTATCTGACATAAGTAACTTTCTTGTTTCAACTGGTAGATAGTCAACCTCGGTAGCTTCCCTTATAGTATTCTAGGGAATTTGGTTTCCATGAATTTTTTGGGAGTTTTCTACCAGTTTTTTAGTAGTACAGTTCATAGCCATCACGAGAACTAGTTTCTAGAAGTTCCTCATTCTCAATTTAGTATAGCTTAACTGGTTAAGAACCAACCTTAGTATCGGTTGATAGTGAAACCATTTCAATATTTGGGGTGGAATGTTTTTTCTCCACCAATGGGATATGAATCAAGTAGAGGCTGACATCAGGATGTTCTTCATTTTTCGGAACAATGACCCAAGCATGGTATTATTGGTTTTTATCATAATAGAGGGATAGGAGTTGGTTGTGGTTAGTTTTACACAATACAGGAATTACTTCTAGAGGGTCCATAAATCATCAGATGTACAATCAATTTGTTTAGTACCTTTTTTTGTTCCTTTTTTGATTTATGAGCATTAAAATACTTTGTTTCACCCACTCCAGATCATAATATGGGATTATACATATAGAATATTTATATACCCCTGGTGTTAACTACACCAGTTAGAGGCCAAACCATATTTTTTGACATGTCCCGGGGCTGTAGCTGGATTATGGGACTGTATCAGTATCATACGAATATTTTCTTTCTACAGATGTATCCAGATGATGAAAATTCTTGGCATTAACTAGTTGTATTTAATAAATTATATTATCAACTACTTCTAGAGGAGAAATCTGTTTTATGATGTGGATGCTTAGCATGTGTTTTTCATTGGTGAGGGGAGTTTTCAGTTGGACATTTGGCATTTGGATCCCCTTCTTTCTTTATAGGATGAGTTGTCGATGGAATTAGTTGATGCTGGGATAGTGATGGTCTATATGGCCATTTGGGAGTTACTATATGTTTTTAACAAGTAGGTTTTGATGCTTCCACTTGATGCAATGTTGAGTTGGAGATAGACTTTCATCCCAGTGCTTCTACGATTTTGATAACTCTTTACTGGATGGAAACTTCCGAGTTATAGGAATATAGGGTATAGTTAGATTATGTGATGTATAAAGGTTTTATCTATCCTATTGTGTCATTGTGGGGTGCTCTTGTGTTGTTCTCAAATAGAGGTGGAAAATACTCTAAATATGGTCATAGACTACCAGAGGATGAATCAGGTGACATTCAAAAACTATTACCCATTTTCTAGTATATGTGAACTTTTAACCTAGCTAAGAGGGTATAGTTGGGTTTCTATAATCGATCTACAATCTGGATATCAGTAGTTTAGGGTGAAGGAGGGAAATATCTAGAAGACTGCCTTCAAATGTAGGTATGGGAACTTCGATTTTATAGTCATGATTTTTGATGTTATGAATACACTAACCATATTCATGGGGATTATGAAATCCATGTTCTATGATTTCCAATATCATTTCATCACCATATTCCTCGACGATATCTAAATCTACTCAATGTTAGAGGAGGAGAATTCAGAGAATCTTAGATCTATATAGAATATTCTATTATGCCTCCACCTCTATGTAAATTTGTCTGAGTGTATGTTCAAGACCTATGAAATACATTTCCTTAGGAATGTGGTGTCTCAAAAAGGTGTTCCAGTATACCCATTGAATGATGAATCAGTTGTTTCTTGGGAAGCACCTAATAATTTGGAATAGGTTCACAATTTCCTTGGTATCATTGGCCATTATCAGAGGTTTGTACTCAATTTCAATCGATTTTTATCCACATTGATATATTTAACTAGGAAGGACCAATTTTTTTGGAGTGATTAGTTCCATCCAACATCTGTTTACTTGATGGAGAATTTAGTTAGTGCTCTGGTTTACTAAGGAATGGGTGATGTTTGAGGTGTTTTGTGAAACTTCCCATCTAGGATTGGGATGTGTCCTGATACCAACATCTATTAGTGATCTCTTATGGGTCAAGGAAGTTACATCCACATGATAATAACTATTCCACAAACAATATGGACCTAGAATTTGTTGTGTTTTAGCAAAAGTTGTGGAGACATTGCCAACTTTTGGAGATCATTGTGGTCTTTATTGATCAAAAGATCTGATGTATATCTTTTCCAAGCACATTTTAAACATGTAGTTGAAGTGGTGGATGGAGTTTGTTTCGGACTATGATTTTGATATCTTCTACACCTATGGAATAAGGAATATTGTGGTTGAGGCTTTGAGTATTATGTTATGGAAGGTTGTTGTTCTAGATTCTAGGGATTCGTATGGAGAAATAGAAGAGTTGTAATCCTTGTACATAGATGAATTAGTGGATGGTGGTACATTCTGTTTGTTTCAGATGATGGTGAAGTATTATATGGTCCAAAAGGTGCAGGAGTCTTATTTGGGAGACTCATAGGCTGATGTGATGTGTTATTTTTTCACCATGGTGACGCTTTAGAGGGATGGTCAAAGGTTGGTCAGAACCATATGTTTTTTCATGGGAGGTTTTTGGTTCTGGTTGTAATGCACAGTGGATTACTTGTTCAGTTTTATAATTCAAATTTTGTAGTAAACCTAGGAGTTTTCAAAATGTTTCATTTCATTGGTAAAATTTTTTGGTGATCCATGATGAAATAGGTTGTGGTAGATTCTGTGGCTCAGTGTTGGTTTTTCCGGTAGGTAAAGGTCGAGCCTCATGTTCCTGGTGGTTTTTTTGTACCCCTTGGATGTTCCCAAATGGAATTGGGATGAAATATAAATTAATTTCATCATAATAATACCCATATCACATGTAGGATGTGATGATATCTGTGTAGTCATATATTGGTTGATGAAATCATCCCACTTCTTAGAGATAAAGGAGTCAGATGTAGTGAATAGTTTGGAAAAGGGGTATGTGGATGAGGTGGTGTGGTTTCATGGAGTTATAAGGTCCATTTTCTTATATCAGGATTCACATTTACCTCCTATATCTAGAGGGTATTTTAGCATGATTATATAACTTAGTTACACCATAGTAATTCATTCCACCCTTAAACATATGGAAAGATGAAACAGACTATCTGAACACTAGAGAATATGTTTCTAGCGTGTGTCATGGACTTTGGTAGATCATGGGTATGATAAATTCCTTTTTTATAGTTTTATTAAAAAAATATCTTTCTATCTTCCAATAGCATGGATCCATTTATGTTTTATATGAAATACTGTATCATTCTATTTTGTGTTGGATGGAGGTTGGGGAGACAACAGTTCTTGGTCCCGATGTGGTGAAAATAATGACAGAAAAGATTTATATTGTTCATGAGAGGATGAAAGCAATTTATGATTGCAATAATTATTATGACGATTAAATGAGTAGTCCCCTGGAGTTCGTGATTCGGGACAATGTGTTTTTGAAGGTTTCCCCTCGACGTGGGAAATAGAGGTTTGAAAGAGTGAGTATGATTTCTCCCAGGTTTATTGGGCCCAATGAGTTGTCAGGGCGTGTTAGCAAGGTAATGTATTAGTTGGCATTGACAATGTGGTTGGAGAGGATCCATGAATTTTTTTTCATATCTCTTAGATTCTTTGGTATATTTATGATGACTCCCATTTCATTTATTTTGGAGATTTGTATATCAATGATGAAATTATATCTTTGGAACATCTAATAGAGATCCAATATCGCTAAGAGAAGGTGCTGCATGGATGGATGATTTCTTTGGTTCATTCATTGTGAATTTTTTGTGGCCTAAAAGAGAGTACTTGGGAGTGAGATATTTAGATTCATTACCTATACCCGATGTTGTTTTTAGTGTTTATTTTCTCTAATTATTCTTTGTTATGTGGTGTTTAAACCTTGTTTTATGAGATATATTATTTTCCTTATATTGTGATGTGTGTGGTGTGATGTGTGGTAAATTACTCACATATCAAATGGGGAGGAATAAATTCTTAATCATTTTTCATTAACTATGATGTGATTAAACATGTGCAACTGAATTAGTGCCTCCCAGAGCGGATAGTAACTTGACATGGAGGATGAAATTCCATGATTAGTTTGTTTTGGAGAATTTTTTTCATTGGTTATAAAAATTGTTGGTTAGAGACGCATGTAGGTTGATATGGTTGTGTGATAGAAGGAATATTATGGTTGTAGTGATGTGGTTATGCAGTGTGTTTTGTGGCTATTTGGGATGGCGTGTTGTGCCAGTGGTAGCATTTGAGGTATGATGATCTCCTGAGAGGTATATTTTGGGATGGTTGTTCGGACCCCTTTCCATATGGGCTTGTTTTTGGATTCTTGAGGGTGATAATCATATGAGAGGTATCTTATGTAATGTTATGTTCCCTCCTTGTCCATTAAATTTCCAATTTTGGTTGTTTCAAGTGTTTGGGGGAGGTTGTGGGTGTTTTTTTTGGTGTCTGGGGTGCAACAGAACTTCCATAGAAAATATACACCATGTAAGTGTATTACACTATGTGAAATATGTCTTCATGTCTTTCTCAGGGAAGGTTTACGACGTATATATTTTCATGGTTAAATAATAAAAATGCCATGTTTTTTTCACTGAAATGGAACCTCAAGGATTACACATCATGAAAACAGATTACACTTTCTGTAAACCCCTGAGGCAATGTAGTTTGAAATTTATTTTCCAACTATATTTATGTTCATGTGGATGTGTATTCTTTTTCCTTGTGTTTTGGGATAACCCTAGGTTCCCTGAGGGGTTCTTAAATCCATCTTCCTCCCTCTTTTATCCATCGATCTTGGCGATTACTTGTTGTAAATCCATGGTAGGTTCTTCTCCTTTCTTGGTGGGTTGTCTTCCACTCACATCTCAGGGATTCACTGTGGTTATGTTTCTTTGTTTTTTGTTGTGTTTTGGGTTTTGTTTTATGCTATTTGGTTGCGGTGTAGGTCAATATGTGTTTTTTTTGGTTGTCATTTTCAAGCATTCTTCGTGGCCCTATGGTGCACAGTCAGTCATAAAAAATCCTTGAGGAAGGTATTCCATCATTTCTCCATATGTTGTATCATGCAATAGGGGTATACTATTAATTATATATGTTTTGTGTTTGTTCCAAATTAGTCAAATAAAAGTAATTGGTTGATTGAATTTAAAGGGGTTAATGGGGTTTGATTCACAAGTTTTTGTATCGTTATTTTTTATTGTGATATTGTGGATTTTATGGGTATATTACCCCACTAAAAATTTCATCTTTACAGGGATTTTCATGTGTTGGATATATGTGTTTTTTTTTCTAATTTGGTTATTATTATTGTGATATCACCATAAAATAGAAATTTGTTAATTACTTATATCTAGTTAAGAAATGGTTACCCCCAAGATTATGGTTTGTGTGATAACACCCATAAAATAAAGTGGAATCTGATGAAATACCCTTTATAGATCTATCGATGGATTTTGATTCACCTTGATGTGGGACTATAATTTTGGGGTGGAAATGTGTGGTCAACGTGTTATTAGAGAATGTGGGAATGATGGATTGTTTGGATATTATTTTGGGTTAGTGAGGAAGATCTTGGTTTGGTCGTGATTTTGGGCAGTATAAGGTGGTTTGTTTTCCCATGATTTTGGGGTAGTGAGGAGGTGGTTCTTTTGGCTATGATTTTAGGTCGGTGAATAGGTGGTTTTTCTGGTGTTGATTTTGGGGTGATGAGGAGGTGGTTATTTTTTCCTGCTTTTAGTGTGGTGAGGAGGTAGATCTTTTTCCCATGCTTTTGGGGTGGTGAGGAGGTGGTTTTTTTTCGTTCTTTTGGGAAAGATAGAAGGAGGTTTGTTTGGCCATGATTTTGGGGTAGAGAACTAGTGGTTTCATTGTTCTAGATGCCTGAGTAGTGATGGAATAAATTACTATTTTTCTAATAACAATTGAAAATACATGATTTTATTTTTTTAATGGGATTAAAATGGTAAATGGATAATTAAATGGTGGGTTGTGTAATTAAATTTTGATAATTAAAAATAATGAAAAAATGGGGTGACTTAAATGAAATTAGATGGAAATGTAAAAGAAGGTTGGTTACATGATATGTTGTTCTATTTATTTAGAGGTGGATGTAAATGTGAAAATCTTATGAGTTAGTCGGTTTTTTGTGAACACATAGGTTTTTCCTCAGTATTTTATAATATATATAATTACTTGTATATTATTGTTATTTTTATATGCACCCCACCCACATTAATCACTATGTGTCGACACCTATATAGTCTCACAGGGTGTGTTTTCCAGAAATTTGGTGAAGAGTACGGATGGTTGAGTAACCTCTCTTTCCTACTCTCTCTTTATGGTGAGGTCGGTACTGCATATGCTATGATGTTCGGAGGTCTATTAGTGGATTAGATCATGGTTGTGATATCCCAGGTGTCTATAAGTGAGGAGTGACAGTATATGTGTTTTTGGTTGAGATGTGGTCATGATTTTGGGGAAATAGCCCAATTTATTTTCAGGTGAGATGTGTTATGGTCGTGGTTGTGGGGTGGAGATCTTGGTGTCTATGGATGAGGTGTGTTGTGGTCATACTTGTGGCGTGGTGTGGTATATAGAAGAGATGGGAGTGCCAGGATGTATGATATTGGGTGTGAGAGTGGTCTGTCAGTATGAATTTGGTTCAGGGTTCCCTTATTGATGTGATTCCTATAATATTATATTACATGGTTTGGGATATTTGTTGAGCATGCCTTAAGGAGGAAGGTATGGTTATTATACTGTGATTGGTACAGTTTGGTTTTTATATTTTTTTATTGGTGCGTTAGTTTTCTTATTTCAAATGTGCATGAGAGGCTTGATTTTTTCTACTGAGTAAAATTGTATGTTCACCATACATATATATATGTCTATTTTAAGGTTTATAAGAGAATTATGTAGACCATTATAGGAATTAATAGCTCAGAACACTGGACAGCTATTGTGTCACTAATTTAGCATTACATGGGGTATTTACTTTATAGAATTTTATCTATATTAGTTCATTTAATACATGCATTGTGGGGTGGTTTTTGAATTTATTTTATATTGTGTGTAAGAGTTATTTGTATAGGATCTATCTTATCTCAAGATCCTATTTATATTATAGAGGTTAATTTTTCCCTTACATGATATGTTATACCCGCATTGCTAATCACCAACTCGGGGCCTACTTGAGGTGGGACTCAGGGGGGGTCATTGTATCTCTCCCTATATTGCGGTATCTTTGGAGGGATAGGGTCATAACAAAATACAAAACCATCTTACTTTAAGAACTTATTAGTGCATGATTTTCATTATTCCTGAAACATTGTTTGATCCATGTAATTATTTTTCCCAAAATAGTAATGTTTTTCTTCTTTAAGGTGGATGCATAGATTTTTTTCCCAAACCGCATAAATAGTTATTTCAGTCTTCTTCTTATTCATATTATTTTATTTTATTTTATTTCCAAACCATTTTCTCTATGAATTTTTAAATTTCTACAATATCAATAAGAACTACCAAAATTTACATAGGAAATTCAAATTATTGACATAATAAGAATGATATAATATTTGACCCTTTAACCATCACTTTCAAAGACCACTCTAATAGTATATCCTTATTTTGGACTATCAAACTCCCAAATATCCTAATACATATTCTTTAGATCATAAATAGTACCTCTAATAATCTACTAATAGTTTCACATTTAATGATTAACATATATAGTGTTTGAGTATAGAATTCCCAATATATTGTCTCTTCCCAACCACAAAAAATAATATATTGTAAAATAAATATATATTTTTTAACATGAATTCATGATTATGATTCATCCAAAATAACCACAAAAAATAACAACTCATAGGAAAACACAACCATTTAAACAATCAATACAAACATGTATTAACCAATCCATCATAGTAACCAATATTTATTTGATTGACATCCAAGAGATGATATTGTATGAATAACCTCACTATGAATAAAATATCCCTAAACATAATTACTATAGAGAAAATATTTTACAAACATCCTTGATAGTCATGAACTAAGAAAAAATTCCTCAATCATTGAAATATACATGATTTATAGTTATAGAAAGTGATAAATTTCTTATTATATATCTTAATGGGCCTTATATTAAGGTAATTACACCTTTTAAATTTTGATATACCTCATTGGGGGTAAATATATTAGAAAAAAGTCACATTTCATAGTCACCTATAAAACCATACCTCGCAGTTAGTCTCATCATATGTTTCTATTAGTGATACACAATAGTAAATTTCAAGGATATTAAAAAAATTGTTTATAGAAATGTATACTAAAGGAACAACAACAACATGATGGTTTATTCCAAGTCATTTTATTTTTTGTGTGAGACTATGGATATCACCACACTATGGTGTAGGTCATGATAATTCATGTATTATGTCATTATTTATTTCTCTATCCTAGTTTTTGTACCCCAAATATATCATGATATATTTTATTACCATATTATAATAATATTACGATATATAAAATCCTAAAAAAATGTTTAAATTTTAAAACATTAAGATTTTATGGTAATAATGAGTTTTTTATGAAATGAAACATTTTATTTAATAAGATTAAGTTTATTTTTTCATAAAATATCCCTTGGATAATCTATATAAAAACGTTTTTGTATGTAAAAATTGATAAGACAATTATTCGATAATATGAACACTATAACACAAATTAAACAAAAGTTATATTTATCTTTAATCAAGGATCTAGAAAAAATGAGTAAAATAAGATTATTCCATACTATTTTGATATTTATACAGCATGTACAACCCTTGGAGGAATGATTCCATTATTTTATTATTATTGACCTATATAAAGATCATTTGCAATATCTGAGACTATTGAGATCAATATGGAACATATACATATACTTCATTTATAGTGTTTCATCTATTATATATAGAAATATCTAGTGGGTTCAATAGTTTTTTGTTTTTATATTCCATTGAATTTGGAAGAGAGTTATCCTATTAAAAATATATATGTGGTATTAGAGTCAATTTCATTTCACATTGACGAATATTTCAAATAAATGAAGAAACAATAAAATATAATTTTCAAGAAGTGTATTTTGTATCATGTAAAAATAGTTGTGATTATTGAATCTTGATAAACCATGGATTAAAATATTTTGTAAAATTCATGTGGTATTATATAATTTTGAATACAACATCATAGTTTAACAATATGGATACAAAATAGT
Organism: Viscum album; assembly: GCA_963277665.1. Taxonomy (NCBI): domain Eukaryota; kingdom Viridiplantae; phylum Streptophyta; class Magnoliopsida; order Santalales; family Viscaceae; genus Viscum; species Viscum album. Next base: position 1,262,933,102 of record OY728164.1, read on the forward strand.
TTGGAAAAATTGTATAATAATATTAGTACACTTTTTATGGGTTTTTATAAAAAATTTCATGATTCATATAAGATATGAATTCATTAAAAAACCACTATATATCCAAGATAGTTTCACATTCTAATTTTTTGGGTGTATCATTTAAATTTAATAACCAAAAATGCCTTTTTTATGAAAAAACTGTATTTCAAAATAACCATGGTGATGATGTGGACATAAAAAATGGTCTCTTTAAGAAAACATGGACATATAAGAAATGTAAAAGGTATCTCATTAGTTATGTTTTCTCAAAAATGGGATGACCATATAACTATGAATATAAAAAAACAAAAATAATTGGTAAAATTTTAATGATAATTATTCTTTTATAAAATTCTAAAAATCCATCATTTACATGGGCCCTTTAGGACATTAAAAAAATACAAAGCATTATACCAAACATATTTTTTTATCTGAACATGATCTATTATGGATTTATATAGTACATAATTTATAAATAATTTTTAAATTAATAATTTAGGTTAAATATTAATGTATTTATATTAATTTGGGAATTTTTATTAGTGATACTATAAAATGTATATATTGGATTGCATTATTTTGGAAATATTTAAAATTTAGTTTTTATAACGTGTTTATATAAAATTTAAAATTTTCATATAATTTTATAAATTTTTATATATTTCATATATTTTTAAATTAAAGTGGTTCTTATTAAATTATGTCTAATTTAATAATACTGAAGGTTTCATATTTTAATAAAATAGTATGGTTTATATTTAATTATGTCATGGAATGTCTATGAATAATGAAAAATAAAAACTTGTTTATAATTTTTTTATTCAATAATTATTCATCAATTTATATATACCATGTTTAAATATAGGAAATATTCATTTACTAGGTATGTTTTCTTCTTTTATTCATATATATAAATTATTCATACTTTGAATTATTTCATTATTTTGTTTAAATTTGTTTAAAAAACATTTTAAAATTTCCATAAATTCATTTAAGAGGGTATATTCTAGGTATGGAAATGGATTTATTTTTATTATACCTTGGATTTGTATATTAATGTGTTATGAGATTCTATTAAGTGGTAAATTATAGTTTATAAATATTAGTTATTTTAATAATGATTGAATTGAGGCCCATCTTGAAAATAAATTCACATGTAGTGTGACTTTGGGATGAATTTCTCACTAGCTTGAGTGTTTAATATCAATAAAGAGTAATTTATTTTTCTAGATATCACACCATTCAAAATAGTATGTGAATTTTTGTGTCTATATGATTCTAAGACAGTACATGAAAGGAATACATGTAACTTATGGATGGGACACATTTAGATATGTTATTTATTGTTGGATTTTAATTTGAGTCTATAACAAATAGTATGATTTTTTAAAGAATTACACATCAATTTGGTTTGTACATATTGGTTTGGTGGATGGAATAGAGATTAATAACTAAATCATTAGAATCATTCTTACAGGTAAAGAGAAAATATAATTAAATATGGTGAGATATATTTTAAATTCCATTCAAAATATAAAATGATAGATTCATTCCTTTATGAACATCTTTCAAGATCTTGATCATCCAAATGGATTGTCCATTCCAATGTTGGTTCTAGTGGATTATATTATTCATGGAAAATAGGATATTGATTAATATAATTGTCTTTCACCTATTATGAGTGAGATATTTGGTTATGAAAAGCTATGATACACTAATTGTTGAACCCTTAGTTTATTGTATGTAACACTTTAATTATACTTTTTATATATATAAAGTATAAGGGTGAATGTTATGAGATTTTAGAGAACTTATTGAGATTATTTGATTCCTTTATACAGGTTCATAGGTGCTAAATGGTTTGTAAAAACTGTCAAACACTTGGAGAAAAATGTGCACAGTGAGACACGGGCTAAAGGGGAGGTGCACAGGCTACACACACTTTTTCCAAATTGTATGGAAGCCTAGAAGAAACTGTGCAGGGTAGTGAAAATTTTAGACATAGAGATTTTTCATGGTCAACAAACATTTTTGAATCCATACACACCAACTATGCCAGGTATTTCTTAAGACAGAAGCCAGAGCACAGTTAGCGGAATGTTTTATCTCACTGTGTGACTAAACTATGTGCAGGGTCAAAGTTAGATCCTTAAGAATTTTATCCCACTCATCTTACCATTTACCCCCTTCATGTTTTCATCTTATGTGGAATGAACTCAGGATTTTGGTCACTCAAAGGTCGGAGAACCTCTCCCAAGAGAATTGGAATTGATTTGTATCCATCCCTTGGTGCGTTGAAGCTTGATTCTTACAGTAACACTTCATTCTTCAACTTTCTTGATTTGTTTCTTAGATATAATTCTTTACATTTATTAGTTTCCTAGATATATTCCCTCTATGGGTATATCTAAGGTTGTGTATGCCAAATAACTTTATATTTTTCTTGGTTCTTGATAGGGAAAGATATTTAAGGTGGGTTCATGGAGATTCTACCCATTTTTGTGATATTCTTCATGTTGTTTATCGTTTTCCCCAAAACATTAGAGGTAAGTGGATTTACTCTAGACTCCTCTTTCTAGAAAATATTGGATTGATTTCAAATTGAGTATTTTGTTTGAAATGGATTGTAATTTTTTTTCAATGGATTTTTGAAAAACCCTCTTGAGTAACAGTTTGTAGAAACATTGATATTGGGTGTTCTTGAAAATAGTGTGTTGGTTGTTGATTTTAAAATGTTGTTTTTAAGATTTTTATTTTTCTAAAATTGTGTTAAATGGATTAATAAAAATTTTAGAAATGAAGGTTATTATATTATTAAAATTGAATGGTTTATTTGAATTGGGTTGTTGGAAGGTTTTTTATAAAAGAATAGTTTTATTGAAATGGATGAAATGGTTATTTTTGCGTGGTTGTGAGAATACTTGGTGTGTGTGTTCATATAGAATTTACAAGGCTTGGTTTAAATATGAACTTGTTCTTATTCCAAAAGGTTTAATGGCACATAGGGTATAATTATCATGTAACTAAATAGTAGATCGATGATAAACCACTCATGAGTGTGGAACAGTCATAATGAAGCATGAATGGTTGGTATTGTGGATATGTGGAATGAAAATGTTATACAAATGAAACTTGTGAAATAGTTTTAAATCATGATTTGGTTTCTTCCTTGAAATATGGATTTTTCTGTAAAATCGATTTAGGTAGAACTTGTTAAGATTTAGTTATAAACAATTTTAACAGTTGTTTATATGAAGTTATGAACTATTTAGAAAGTATTTTATAAAAATTATTATATAAATGTGGATAAATTTTTTATCCTAGTGTTGTGAGTAGGTATTTCATTAGAGAAAACATACTGAGTTTTAGTACTCACCCCTTCTTTCTAAATGTGGTTCTTTTGTAGATATCATCTTCTGGGACATGGGAAAAGGTAAAGTATCACATGTCTTTAGCACTACCTTATAATACATGGGTTATTTTGTGATGTTTAAGCATGGAGTGTTGTAGTCTTATTAGAGTTTTATTAGTTATATTTCGTTTTTTAATATGATATCTGGATATTAGCATGATTTTGATAACTAAAATGTCCAGTTTTCTATCATTGTTCAAGAATCATACCGGTTTGTTTGGATAGTCATTATATTCTTAAAGGTTAAATCATACACCATATGTATTGGAACCCCAAGACATTTATTTCCATCCTTTGGCATCTTGGGGGTGTCGCCTAAGGCCAAGTAGCACCTCTACCTCAACTCAATCCAATTATAAGGGGTGGGATGTTACTAATGGTATCATTTTTGAATGGTTTAAAGGTCATTTTGAGACAAAAGGCATCATCTTGTTCGGTCCTTTCCTAATAATTATTATTCAGTTTCTTAGTCTTGGAGTTGAAATTAATTTTGATCTATTTCTTGGGTTGGGATTATAGAAAGGAGTAGGACTGTTAGGACATGAAATATAAAGCATAAAAATATATTGCTAAACTTTTTATGTTGAACATCAAGTTTCTAGGGAGTTGGGCACATAAGTGTTTTGAGACACCTATAGGATTTTAAAATCATATGTTAATGAGTTTAGCCCCTAAGAAAAGAATGAAGTGAATTTTATAGGATTGACATTCCACAGGGATTTCATATTTCATTTTGAATAATGATATATGATTTGGTGTGATGTATTACTTTTTGAAAAATGTTGAAATTGTTTTCAAATGAATGATTTTGAAAAAGAACATAACTATAGTATTTTGAAAATAGTTTTATTTTCAAAATGAAGAATAATTTTTTGAAAAATGATTCAACATGGAAAATTTGAATTCTAGGAAAACAATGTTCTAATAGTTTATGTGATAGAATTTGAAATTCCAAGCCTTCAGTTTCAAGAGAGTGAGACATATGGAGTTTGTTTTCTATATAGAAAATAGAACATGGTAAGCATTATATAAACCAACCAAAAGAATCTATAGAGAATAGGGTTGTACCTAAACCATAGGTGAAACAACAAATGGTTCAAATAATTATCCATGTATTCTGGCCTATGGACACAGGTAACTAGAGGGATGAGCTAAGACAAGTGGATCATTATGTTTAATTCAAAAAATAGAATCCACCCATTTACCTGGGTGATTCTGAACTAGAAATAGTAGAGTAATGGAGGAATAAGATGAATTGTATCTTCGATTTCATCAGTACACTAGTAGAGCTAAAATTCAAGTTGGTTATGTATATGCTTGAGTATCTTCCATAAAAATGGTGGAAACTAGTGGTTCATACTAAAGTGGATCAAGGCATTTCTTACGAGGATTTTGAGGAATTATTCATCAAACAATTCTATCCTCACACATTCAATATTTATAGAATCAATAACTTATTCATCCTGAAGTAGGAAAAACTCTTTTTCACAAAATATGACACTAAATTTATGAATTTAATGTGCTTTTAACCCGAGGTTGTGGTTGTTTCATCCTTTAAAGAACACATATTTGAATCAAGGATAAGGTAGAATATTCACACAAATACAAATGTGCTATGTATTAATGACTATACAAAGATAGTAAACAGAGAAACAGTGGATGAATGGGATATCTCAAGATCTATGGGAGGGAGAAGTATGTTGATCCTTAGGGGATATTGTGGGAACTATAATGCTGGAAGCAAGTAAAAGAGGTACACCTACTTCCATGTGGTGAGTGGAAATCATAATCAGATAGCTAGACCGATGAATCTTCCTTCGAGACCCCTCAAAAAAATAGGATGTTTTCAATGTGGTTCCTTTGACCAAGTTAAGTGAGAGTGTACATCACCACCAAGAGTATTCCATAATTGTAAAAATATCGGACATCTTAAGCATTTTTGTCATAGTGCTCTGAGGTTGGGTGATCAAGACACTTCTCATGTGTCACAACTTTTGTATGCTTTGATGGGGTGAGTATAGAAAAATCATTCTCATAAGTAGAGATTAATTATCCATGGTGATTCTAGGAATACCATGACTCGTCATCATGGGTTATCTCATCAAGGAAATAAGGATTTAATTTCATCGATGAAGTAATTATATTGAGTCTAGAATGTAATTTTGGATGATCAAGATAGAACATTTACAGAGAGAGGTATGATTTTTTTGAATTACACCCATATGCATGTGTTGTTTGATACTAGTGAATATCATTCCTTCATTTCTTCTCATGAAATTGATTTTTTTGTTTTAAAAAATGATATGATTATTTTCGTGATAAAACCTCAAACTCTTCTCGGTCGAAGAGAATGTTGAGCCATTTTTGCAGAGAATGTTCTACAATAGTTGATGTAGCTGATCTAAAATGGGATTTTCTTATGTTAGATACAGATTCATATGATATGATCCTGGGTATGGATTGGTTGACAATATCCATAGCTCACATCGACTGTTATAGCAGAATAGTTAGTTTCAAGACTGAGGATAGTTTCAAGAATATCTTCAAAGAATAAAGGGTTGTAAATAAATGTGAAACATTATTTCTCGCACCAGTAGTGGTAATTATCTATTACCATTTTGTGGTGTTGACCTTTGAATTGATGCAAGAGATCATAAATAATAGTTTTCTAGAAGTGGTTTATCTTTTTATGGATGTATTTTCAAAAGAATTCTCAATTTTCCCTTGTAAGAGAAGTGGAGTTTGCAATTGATCTCCTCACAAGTGAAAGACCTATCTCACTTACCATTTATTGAATGGAACTAATAGAGTTAAGGGAGATGAAAGTGAAGTTGGAAGAGTTGGAAAAAAAGGGTTTCATTCGGCCAAGAACATCTCAATGGGAAGCACCTGTCTTGTTCATAAAGAAATAAGATATAAATCTTTGACATTGTGTAGATTATTGTATCCATATCCAAGTTATGATAAAGAATAGTTACCCACTTCAACACATTAATGATCTATTTGATCAATTGATGGGAGATCAGTGGTTCTCTAAATTTGACTTGCAATTAGGATATCACCAACCAAGTGTTCGAAAGGAGAATATTCCAAAGACAACCTTCATAAGTGGATATGTACATTAAGAATGTGTGCTAATACCTTTTAGTCTTACAAATTTACTAGAAGTCATTATGGAATTGATGAATCAGATATTTCAGTGATATTTGGATTCTTTTTTCGTGGTGTTCATGGATGACATATTGGTCTGTTAAAGGAAAATGGTTGACCATGAGAAACACTTGGTGATAGTGTTGTAAATCTTGAGAGACCATCATTAGTATGAAAAAATATAAAAGTGTGATTTTTGGATATAGTAGGTATGCTTTCATGGCCACATAATTTCTGAAAAAGGTGTTTCTGTTGATCTATAAAATATTGAAGTTGTTATCTCTTGGAAACCACGGAAGAATGTCTTATAGATATGGATATTTCATAGTTTAGCTTGTTATTACCGATTCTTTTTTCATGATTTTTCATATATATCCTCACTAATTAAAGCTTTAACAAAGAAGAATGTTCCATTTCAATGGATTGAGGAATTCCATAAATATTTTAAAGAGATTAATGGTTTCCTTACATCAGTACCTATCTTGATACTAGAAAAATTAGGAAAAGGGTACGTAGTGTACTGTGATGCTTCAAGATATGAGTTGTGATGAATTATAATGTAAGAAGACTATGTAGTTTCTTATAGATTAGGTTTGTTTAGGTAGAATGAGAATAATTAACCAACACACAATTTTTAAGTAACTGATGTCGTTGATTCTATGAGGACTTTGAATCACTATCTCATTGGTGAGAAATTTATTATATTCACGGATCATATGATCTCGAAGCATATTTTCTCACAATGGGATTTGAATATGAGAAAAAATATATGGATGGATTGTCTCCAAATGTTCAAATTTTACATGAGATATACACTAGGTAAAGGTAATATAGTGGAAGATGAAATAAGCATAATGTTATATGCTTGGTTGGAAAATGATGCTTCAGATGAGTTGCAGTTCATGTCAGTCCTAGATGACATAGAAGTGGAATGTGAAGACCGAGGTGATGGTGGAGTTTTCTTCTTAGTTTTAGTGGTTCCAAATTTAATTAATAATGAAAATGAGGTATATAAATCTGATGCATAATTTATTACATAGAGTTTAAAACTCAATGATGGAAAGACCATTATGGGATAGAAACTGAATGGAATTTCAGATTTGTGATTTTGAGATCAGATGGTTGTACCTATGGCTTGTTATGAGAAAATTATACTTTCTTACCACCATCAAGATCGGTAGTTCATCCTAGAATATAGATGATTTATAAGCCTTTGAATGAACAGTTCTGGTGGAATTATATGAAACTAATGGTGGATGATTTTTCTTTAAATTGCTTAACTTGTCCATAAGTTAAGGTAGAGCATCAGCGACTAGTAGATATGTTGAAGTAATTACCTATTCTATTATGAACATCGGAGCAAATAGTGATGTATTTTATAATAGGTCTCCTAAGAACAGTTTAGAAATAGGACTATATATGAGTGATAGTGGACTGACTTCCCTTGTCAGTTCATTTTATCCCTATTCATGAAACTCATATGTTGGAGGATCTGTCCAAGTTATCTATTAAAAATGTGGTAAAGAGACATGGGATACCAATTTTGATAGTATCAAATAGGCATCCAAGGTTTACATATCATTTTTTAAAATCCTTAAAGAAATCTCTTGGGACTCAGTTTACTATAAGTATGGTATATCTTCCTCAAACAGACAGAAAATATGAATAGATGATATAAACAATGTACGAAAAGGTGTGAGCTTGTGTAATTTATTTTTGTGTCTTTTGGGATGATAATGTGATATTGGTGTAGTTATCATATAATAACAGTTATCATGCCTTGATACATATGGATCTTTTTGATGTATTGTATGGGTTTCCTTGTCTTTCTCTACATTATTGGTTGGAAAAAAGTGAAAATTAACTAGTTGGGAAAAGCCTTGTCTAAGATACAACATAGAACATTCAATTGATTAAAAAGTGCATGAAGATGTTTCAAAGTTGTTAGAAATAATATGAGGATCATCATCAATAGTTGTTGTTGTTTTTAGTGAGTTATCATGTGTTCTTATGAATTTCTCCAAGGATTGGACATCGACATTTTGGGAAGTAGGGAAAGTTATGTCCTTGATACATATGCCCTTTTCAGAAACTAGAATGGGATAGTGAAGTGGAATATTTGTGGGGATTTAAACCTCATTTCAGTGTGGTGTTCAATGTGTTCCACATATCTCAATTGAAATAGTATCAGCCAAATCTTGACCATGTGATCATATGGGATCACATTGATATAGATCTATATTCTTCCTTGGTACGTATCCTGGTACACGTTATGGATAGGAAATATAAATTCTTTTATAGAAAAAGAATCATTATAGTATTGGTTTTTTGGAAAATTGGTCAAATTAAGAAAGAGACTTGGGAATGATATAAGTAAATTAAATATCAATGGATGGAACTCTTTCTGGGGAACAATGGTTTTCTACATTCTAGGGTTGTAATGACCCATGGTGGAGAGAATATTGAACCCCCAATTTCATATATGTAATGATTTATTTATGATTTTTATGTATATAATGTTTAAGGGTGAAAGTTATCATATATTGTATAAATTATTGAGGGTTTTTTTGGATTTTTTAAAAGTTCATGGGTGGTACACAATTTTTGAAAACCGGGAATCACTTATAAGAAATCATGCATAGTGAGATAGGGGCTAAATGGGACGCGCACAGGTTGTGCATGGTTTTTCCAAACCATGAAGAATCCTAGAAGAAACCATTATGTGTAGTTAAAATGTTGTATATAGGGATTTGGCATGGTCATTTCATGGTTTGGTAGCCACATTAACCAACTATTTGAGTTATTTCTTAAGAAAGGGTAGGAGCATGGTAAGCGCACAGTTTTGTCTGACCATGTGACTAAATTGTTCATCTGGTCAAATTTATATCCTTAAAAAGTGTATATTACTTGTTTTACACTTAAAATCACTCTTTTTCCTCTTATATGTCTCTAACTAGGTATTTTGGTCTCTAAAATATTGTAGTACCACTCCCAAGAGAAATACAAGTGACCTGGTGCCATCCCTTGGTGCATTGAAGCCTTGTTCTTATGGTAAGGCTTCGTTCTTCATCGTTCTTGATGTGTTTCTTAGATCTACTTCTTCTCTTCTCTCATTTTCATAGATCTACACCATCTGGGGTTATATCTAAGGTTTTTGATTCAAAATAAGTTCATATTTGTCTTAGTTCTTGGTATAGAAAGATATATAAGGTTGGTTTGTGGAGATTCAACCCATTTTTGTGACATTTTTCATGTCATTTATCATTTTCACCAAAACTCCTGAGGTAGGTGGATTCAATCTTGACTACTATAGATGGAATTTATTGGATTAATTTCAAATTTATTATTTTGTTTGAAATGGATTGTGAATTTTCTATATAAATATCCAAGAAAACCCTCTTGTGTGACCATTTCTAGAATCATGGAAATTGGGTGTTCTTGTAGAATGTGTGTTGGTTCTCAATTTTAAAATATTATTTTTAAAATGGTGAATTTTATGAAATTTTGGTAAATGGATTAATAAAAAAATCAATAAAAGTGATTATTTTATTGAAATGTAATGGTTTATTTTAATTGGGTTGTTATATGGTTTTATTGAACTGGATTAAGTGGTTATTTTGGAATGATTTTGTGCATACTTGGTGTGTTAGTTCATATAGAATTTAAATTTATTGGTTGTAATATGACCTTTTTCTTAGGTCCAAAGTTGTAATGCAACATGTGGTATAATTATTATGTGAAAACATGGTAGATCGATGAGAAACCGCTAATGAGAATGTAATTGTCATAATGAATCATGCATGGTTGGTATTATGGATATGTGGAATGAAATGGTAATTCCAATAGAATTTTTGAAATGGGTTTAAATAATTATTTTTTTTCCTTGAAATATAGTTTTTTATGAAAAATTTATTTATGTAGAACTTGTTTATATGTAGTTATAAACTGTTTTAAAATTTGTTTGTATGTAGTTATAAACTGTTTTGAATGTGTGTTATATAAATTGTTTTATATAGACATGGGTAACTTTTCTATACTAGTGTCATGAGTATGGATGTCATTGGGGAAAACCTACCGAGTTTTATTACTCACCCCTTCTTTGTAGCTATGGTGATTTCTCAAATTTCATCTTCTAGTACATGGGAAAAGGTAATGGATCACAAATCATTATCACTACCTCATGATACTTTGATTTTTGGTGATGTTAGATCATGGATCTTGTGGATCATGGAAGCTTGTTATCGTCTCTATGTTTTATTAGTTATCTTCTATTGTTTACTATGATATCTAGATTTTACTATTATTTTGATAAATTAAAAGTTGACTTTTCTTTCTTTGATCATGAATCATAGTCGTTTGTTTGGTTGGGATTATTTAGTTAGTTGTTTTATTATTAAAGGGTAAATCATTCCCCACTTGTATTGAAATTCCTCTACATTTATTACCAGCCTTTGGTGTCTTGGGGATATCTCTAAAGGCTAAGTAGCACCTCCGTATCAGCTCAAACCAAATTTGAAGTGGTGAGATATTACACTCATGGTTGGGTTAACATAGGCATATAGTATATTTTATTCATATTATGTATTTATGAAAAAAAATCCAACTTAAATATTCTAGAGACATATGTGATATGGTTTCCTTTATTGTCTACTGGATAAATTCATACAATATTTTAGGGATTTATCTAGGACAATTCATGTTTAAATATGGATCTTTTCCCACTAATGGATAATATATATTTAAAATGGGTCATTATTTTATGAAAATATATTTAATAAAAATTATTATTAAATGAATATAAGAAAAATTTTCATCTTATAAAACTTATATTATATAAAAACTAGCATCCTCATCACCAAAAAAGCATTTATATTAATATTTTATACTAGATTCTCAATGGAATACTATTTTTGGAGAGATATAGAAACATATGGATCATTCCTATTAAATAAGGAGTGTTCTATTTTTTAGAGAAAAACATCCTAAAATACCTTCTTTTGATGAAGATGTTAGTATAGGAAAGATGCTTATAGTAAGAGTAAAAATTATTTTCTTGATTTACCTATATTTATTATTATTTTAATAATTCCCCATATATAAAAGTTATATCAAATATAAATTATCCTGATATAATTGATAACATGAAAAGGTTCTATCAAAAATGGGGTAGACATATGGGATATGATTTTTTAAAAGAATCCATTTAGATTAAGAAGGTTAAGGGAAATATTTTATCAACTCCTATGATCAATATCATTGGGTATTTAAATTAGTTAGAGTGACTGGGATCACTCTTCATGATTTATTTTGGCTACTAACATCATTATGTAATCACTGTAGGTAGGTTCTAAAATATTTATTATGAATTTAAATATTAATGAGTTTAAAAAAACATTTACAAAATCTCCTCAATATTATTTGGATTTATAGGAGGTATATGTGAGTTATAAAATAATGTTACACGATGATGTACCAAAAAAGGAAAGGGTAAAATATCATTTCATAAGGAGGAGAAGAATGAACATTGTTAGTCAGCACAAATTTTTAATTAGGATAAAGGATCTTCTAATATAGGTAAATGTTATTTTTATAACAAAAATTCACACTTGAGGGGAATATTTTTATATTACATAAAGAGATGTAGAAACATCCCTGGAGATTCCATATAAGGTATTTATGTTATAGAAATCAATTCATATTTTTAGGGGTATATGATACAAACTATACAATAAAAAATTATATTTGATATATATAGGAGTTTAAAACTGAATTAACATTAATGTGTAGAGGTTAAATAATTCATTAAAATGATATAGTAGTGTGTAGGTATATAATTAATTTTTATTTATTGGATTATTTTAAATATATAAGTTAATTGTAATTAATAATGAAACTTTTTATTGTTTTTCTATTATGTTATATGAGATGTGATTTGAAAATAATGGATTTTATAACTAATGTGAGATGATTGTTTTTGATATACATGGTTATAGCTTACTCGATGTGATAATGTCATGGAAAATATAATATGGATAAAAATATTTTAACTAGGATAAAATATTTTATCTATAATGTTTGATAAAATATACGGGAAATAGTTTTAACCACCTAGTAGTGAAATATTTTAAATAATAAATTTTATATTAATAATATTTCTCTAAACACATAGAATAATATATGGGATATAAATATAAATAATATATTTTAAAAATATTCCTATAATGAAAAATAAGTGTTATTTCCAAATAGACAATATTATATGTGTCTTAATATGATCTTTGGGAGAAAATATAGATTCTAGAATGATATTAGGAGATTATTTTTGTAACATTAGATATTAATGTAATGTTTTACATGTTACTAAAGTGATCTCAAATGAAATATATAATATAAAAGTTCCATAATTATATTGATGATCATATTATTTGTTTCAAATAGAAAATATATGTTATTAAAAAAATAACATTATATTTTTTAAATAATAGAAGTATAGATATTGTGTTCAAGAATTTTAACACACAGAATATGATTCATAATATCACTTTTATTCAAATATTCATTAATTATACATGTTATTTATAAAGGGTTTTATTATGAAGTTTTATTAGATGTTCACATAGAGTTGTAGGCATAATTACACTAAGAAATAATGAGTTAAAAAAAACATAAAAGTATAGAAAATATTAATCCACTATGATAGTCTATCATATAGGATGCAATTAGATGGATTATTATTTAGTTTTTATGGTATATTATAGGTTTTTTAATAATTTAGACATATCATGCTATTTAATAGATTTATCCAATCTACAATTATTTCATATTGTATTTGTATATAAATTATTTGAAATTTTAATTAACCACAAAAGGTATGATTTTAGTATATCAATAATTAATGTTTTAAATTTATTATTATGGGTTGAACCAAAATATTAAATAGACACCAGGCATGATTTTTTATAGAGATATGAACTATTCTCATGACACACAAGATGAGTTTTTTTTATAAAATTCCCATAGAGTATACCATAAGGATTATTATATATTTCATCATTGGTTTTATAATTATAAAAATAGAATATTTAATTTCTATAAATTAGTTCAGTAATATTTGAGCACATAGAATATCTATATTTTTAGTGATTAATTGTTCTTTCCATGAGGTTGGGCTAGTCAAATGTTGTTGGGTATTGTTCTGATCATGTTAATAGGTGAGGTTTAATAAATATGGATTTATCCTTTCAAAATGAGAATAAAATATACGTTCTCTACTTAAATATATTGAGTTGTTTTATGTTCTTACCTAGATACTGAACATGTAATGTGACAATGTATTCTACTATGGGGCATGTGATGTCCATTCGTTATTATGTGAAGGAAATATGATTTTTTATCTATTATTATATTCAAGGAGAACCAATAATTAATGAGTTGTCTATAAGATATTGAAAAATACTATGTCACAACATTACTCAATGTCTTTTACAAATTAATTATATTAATATATATACATTTATATGAAATGGATGGCGTAAAAATGTATAGAAATACATGTGTTTGATAGGGGTTATATCATATCCCTTTATATCTTAATATTCATAGATTATTTTTTTGTGGATACTCATTTCACCCAATTATGATAGGGAATTCATAATTTTTTTCAATTATTTAATGTACCATGGGTTCATACTTTTTATTTTAGTGAATGGGAATGTTGATATTTTAAAACGTGTTGTTCCAAAATTTTAAGGGTTAGGTCAAAATTATTTTCATGTATATTAAAAATATGTTTGGGATAAATTTTCACAACTCATTTAGAGTAACAAAAGATGTGGTGAAAATATATAACATATTTTTAGACATATTTTTATAAAGATATCCAAAATGAGTTTCTAATGTGATTTCACATGTTATTACATATTATGTGATATAAGGTGAATCTGTAATAATTCAATTAGTCTTCAGTGAAAGTGAGATATTTATGGAAATATGAACCAAATGTATAAACATGGAATGGTTCGTTAGACCACATCATGGTTTGTGTTGAGAAAGTAAACTATGTGGTAAATTTCATCATGTTATTGTATAGTGAAAAGATGTTTTTGTGATATAAAAAAATATATGGTTGGGGAATTTTCCATCTCTTATAAATAAATCATGGTTCAGATTATTATCATGTCATAGTAATTAGATCTGTTTAAATATACTAGTTTTCAATGCTTAAAAATTTTAAGTGATGATAGTTAAAATGAGTTATAACCTATTAAATTTTAAAATAACATTTCATTTAATAGTATAAATGTTTTTTTTCAAGTGTCCTTCAATCGAATATATATATAAATACTCTCTCTTTATGGTTTTTGGAGTGAATTTTTCTCATGCATTATTATGACATAAAACACCTTAGTCCAAATATTTCTCTCTTAATCAATCTCACACATTCACTTTAATGAATGCTATTAAAACCATAAGTAATTTAGGATCTCTCCCATTAATTGAGATATTTTTACAGCCCATATATACCCTTAAGGTAAGGAGTCCATTAGATAATTTTAAGAAATTTATATTAATCTCATGTAGAAGATATTTTATAGGAAAAATAAATATTTAACAATGTATATTCTTATTAATTTATTTTATTCGGCCCAATAAATATGGATTGATCTTGTGGACTTATAGGTATTGGATTATTTTTTATACATTGGGATAACAGTTTTCCTCTAAAACCTCGACCAATTACATATGGATGGAATCTTATAAATATAATAATAAATAATAATCCTATATCTATAATTCATTCTTTAGATATAGATACATAATCATGTACTCATTTCATTAACTAAAAATCCCACATCAAAATTAACAATATGGAAGTATAGTGTATAGTTAAATAAAAATGAACATGTATCAGATAGCCTTTTATGTTTATAGTACTATAGTCCACAGATTTATCAATATAATAAAAAATTAACCAAAAAATAATTATTCGTACCATATCTCAAAGGAATGTTCATAACACATAATATATACTTTTGGATCCACTAAGACTTATTGGAATACTTACCATGATGGTATCAACGGTGAAATTATTGATTTATTGTCCATAAAACTTTTTGAAAATTAAAAATAATTATATATTTCTTCATATTTTATATGAAATTATTTATAATTTTTTTAAAAAAAATTATATATTTGGATCCCCTATGAAACAATTATTGATTATTAAATTCACATGTGAAGAAAAACACATTATAAACCATATGATTTGTGATGTGGAACATTTAACATGTTTTTTCATAATTTGTACATTAAAAAAAATATAAGAATAAATTAAATTATGATCAATCAAAATAATATATGGAAAATTGTTGAAATAATATATGTAGTCACACATCAGAGAAAAATCAAACATGAAATGGAATCATTTGGGTGCTTAAATACATATTGATGGTATGAATTCACAATTATAGATGGATTTGTTAAATAAATATTGATAGATACTTCATTAAATATATTAATAGGTAGGTGAAGAGATACGTTTGATTGATCCTTCCCCTTATTTCAAGAGTTCCCAAGACTTAAACGACATTAAGGGTTATAAAATTTAATTCTAGAGGAAATGAAAAAATTATTTATTTTAAAATTTCCTATGAAATCTGCCAAAAATAATAGTGGATTGTCACTATTTTTTTATGTATTATTACTAAATAAGTAATTAACATGTCAAACACTAGTTGTTTTATAACTTGAAAAGTATAAATATATATCCTATAAATACTCTATTATATCTCCACCTTGATTCCAATGAGAATATTCATCTTCCAAAAAAATATATATTAAATAATATGAAAAAAATAATTTATAGAATTTTATTTCCATTCATAAACCTTAAAAATTGAAATTTATTTACAAAAATAACTATTAAAATTATATTATAGAAATTACAATAAAAAGGTTGTAACAAATCTTGATTAATCATCTAATTATTTTTTATAGAATTTATGGATATAAATTAATAAAATTACAAGATAAATAGATTTCATAACTTTTATAATTGATATCTTAGTTAATCATGATCATCATATATTAGTATGAGCTATTTATGTTTAACTTCCCATGATATAATAACTAACAACACAACTCAAAACTTGAACTATTTTTGTACTAAATAGAGGGTGATTTATAACTCAATAAGTTATATATTAATTAAATTTTTTGAAGTTACACATATAATAATGTAAATTTTGGAAACTGTAGTTTACTTGATGCAATATCCTATTTTTTATTAGCTCTAGGTCTACTATCTTCTTTTTAGCACAAAATATGTAATAATAGATACACTAACTCAAACTCCATTAACATTTTACTATGTTAAAAAAGTCAAAAATATTATGCAACATCATCATAAAATGATATATGTTGTGTTACATCCCAAGATTTTATGAGATCTATTCTTTCAAATTAATTTAAATTATTTAATTTATTATGTTACACATAATACATAGTTTATCTTTCATCACCTGAAACACCGTTTTTTATCTTTCATTTTCACACTACATTGAGTTATTTTTTATGAATTATGTTACATATAAGAACTATTCTTATTGGAAAATAATATAAACTTAATACTATTATGAGAGTAATCACATAGTTTTTGGAATTGAATGAATGAAATAGATTAACTAAATTATGAAATTATAGTTTAAAATGTTAAAAGACGAATTCATTGGTAAAAAAATTAATTATAAATTAAAATAAAGACCAATTAAATATAAGTGATGTAATAAACCATGTAACGATGGAATATATTTTTTCATATTTATTAATATTTGTGAATTATATTTTAATTTTTAATATAAAAGGGTTTCAATGTTCAACATCGTATATGACATGAAACATGAGTTTATTCAAAATATTGTGTTTCACATAAGACTGAGTTAAACCAAATAATAATAGTGTAAAACCTCAATCTTCTACGGTACACTTCTCTTTAAATAATACAATAGCGTGTGGTGTACGCAACTTTGAGTTCTAACACCCCACAACTAATCAAACAAGCTGTTATGAATAGTAATACCCACTTTTTAAAATTTTATAAATTTTATCTTTCAAAATGGACTTCATTTTTGGATTCGGAATATCAAAATTAGCTTAGGGTGAATTCTTGGTATTTTTCCGAAAAAATTCAATTTTTGATGAATAGTGAAAAACATTGAGTTATAGTTTAAAAATGAATTTTTTTTTAAATAATTATTTATTTTATTTAAATTTATTTTAGGTTAAAATAGATACATAATACTTTTATATTTTCAATGTAATTCATTGGAGTCATTTTTTAATAATATTAGATATATAAAATTTTATTGAACTTTTCACCGTCTTTAACCCAACTGCTAGGAGCATTTGCAAATTTACATAAAACTTAATTTTACCACTTCTGTGAGTTGAATTTCAAAAATACAAGAGACATGGTTGATATCAGTAAGTAAAATTTTGTTCAATAAGATGAAAATAATTTTTGGTGAATAGTAACTTTTTAGTTTGATTTACCACGGTTAAAAGTAAATAGGATAATTAAAGGTAAGAATGATATTATTATTCCCCTAACACATGTACTAATTCTATTATATAAGTATAATTAGACCAAAAACAACCTTAGGAATAAAATATGATCCTCTTTGGTCCACTTAGAATATATTAGGACATTTATTATTATTTTATTTAAATAAGAGTTAAAAGAGTTAAAATAAAAGTTTAATAACTAAACCATTTTTAATATATGGTTACACTTAAGATAAATTCAACTTTAAATATTCATTATAAATATAACAATATTTAATACATAATGTTATTTTATTTAAATTTTTTAGATATTACATACTTTAATTTATTTATGACACAATAATGATAAAGTAATTACCTAATTAATGAAATATTAAAATAATTGATATTATAAATATTCAAATAAATGTAATTTTAGGCTTTTTATGAATTATTCTAATTTTATAGTTTAATATGACATGTTAGGGTAGGTTAGATGATTTTTTTTCGTAATAATAATGCTGTTATAAATTTTTCAAAAACAAAATACCAAATAGTTTCAAAACTGACATAAAAGAGTTTTTAAAACAAATATTATATTATTAATTGATATTGTATTCCTAAAAATATAAGGTTTCGAAAAAATACTTATATAATTATATTTGTATAATTAATGAACCACTTGGGTTTCTCTTAGAAGTATATTGTAATTTTATTAACCATATAATATAAAAATACAAAGAGACATGGTAAATGTCAAACTATTTAACTAAGAGTTAAATCTAAAAGATAAGGTTAATATAGTGACCCAAACCTATCTAAAACCTATTGGTTGAGTGGTTTTCAACCCATACCCACCTTATACTCTAGATAATTTATTTTGAATCCATTAGAAACCTAAAATTATTTTATTATAAAATAATATTTCTAGCTTTTCCTAAGGTGCCCCTCCCCCCTCTTATAAAAGGGAACTCCCCCTTCTCTCTAATTCGCACCTTCAAAGCCATTTGACTCGGCCAAAACCAGACCAAGTACCATATAAATTGTCCCCCATTCATCCTAGAGGCATTTATTTATTCAAAGATCCAGCCTAAAGAGCCCTTTTGATCAAATAAAAAGGAAGAACTCGAAGAAGAGGTAAATATTTCATCACCTCTTTCTAGTTCCTTTCTTCTTCCACTTTCTATTTCTTTGTTGTTTCCATTATAAAATAATAACTCAAGTATATTATATATATATATATATATATATTGATGTTATTATAAATATGGTTCAACCATATTCATTATTTTATCCATCCTTTGAATGAAATGTCACCATACGTGCGTATGTACGACTTACCGTCTCCACGTTGTGGTGTAATTGTTATTCAATACATTATTATTTTGATGGGTATAATAATGATGTGTAAATGATGTAAATAATAAATATAACATTATAATTATTCTTTATATATGATATACCATTCAATTATATATTATTTTAATATCGAAATAATGATATTGTCGCTCGTGCGTACGTACGGATTACTATCTCCACGAACATGATGATATTCATTCCCCATCGTATCCATTCAAGACTAATTTTCATTAGATGATTAAAAATAATGTTTAAATACTTAATATAATTATTAATATGAATAAGATACATCCTTTACAAAAAAAACATTACTTAAGTAACAAATCATACAAAGGAAAATGAATCAGTTAAAACTCGAAACGACGATAATACTAAGATATTATTAACAAAGAAATGTTAAAAGATCATATATGGTATCATATTAATGTATATTATTCTTGTATAATTTAATAAAAATTATTTAACCATTATACAGGAGGCTAACCTACCCTCGACCAAGGAAAAGTACAAGGTAATGGTTAATTTCACAATCTCTTTATTATCCGAGGTTGTTTTTACGTAAGTATCTACTTGGACCTCTTTATCATCCACATAAATATTTCATAAAAATTCATTCCAAAACATTTTTACTATTTACTAGACTATGGGTTAAATCCATGTATACCCTTTTTTTAATATTTATAAAATGGTTTAAATGAATCTTTCTTTCATTTTCCAAACAAGGTACTTTATGATATTTTCCACAAAATTAATGTAAGAATGTTTTTTTAAATTATACAGTGAGTGTGGATAATTTCCACCATTATAAAATCGTCAATGCTTCCCTTACAAGCTTATAATAATATTTCCAAATATTAATTTTTTATTTTATAATTACGTGACCTAAAATGGTTTCAAAATAGAAAGAGCTATTTCTCTAAAATGGTTTTGATTTCATCTATATCAACATGATTTGATGGATTTAAATTTTGTTTGAAGTAGATTTGTTATGATAAAAAAAATCTATATTGTATTGAAGGTTTTGTGATATTTTTGACTGTGGATGTGTTATTTCATACCATTCATTGTTTATGGATAAAGTATTGACATTTCGTATGTCAGATTTAATAGGAATGTTTATGTTATGTTTAAACATTTTCATATGGGGAATGCATTGGACTTAGTAAGTGATGGGTGGAGCCCACTATAGCTCATAAATGCATTGGTTGGTCTCATGAGACAAACAAGTGTCTTGGCACAAGGCCTTGAAAAAATCTTATTTGTAGTATTGGAACAAGGCCTTGACTATGTGGTTATGAAAGTCTGGTATTATGCATTCCATCATTATGAAAGTATCTATTGATATTTCATGTGATTATTCAACTAGAAGAATATCTATGTTAGTAAGTAAATTCAATTATTTTAATATATATTTTAAATATTATGATGAAGTTTATGTTGAAAATTATATTTATTTAGTTATATACATTGCATTAAATGTTTATGCTTATTTATGAAAGTTTCTGGTATATTGTTATCCTTACTGAGCTTCTGAGCTCACCCCTTTCTATGTTTTATTTTTACCAGGATGTGAAGAAGTATATTATGACTGACCTACATGGATACTCTATGGGATCTCAGTGTTGTCCATGGAAACAATGTTGTTGTATTTTTTTCATTTTATAAGGTAATTTAAACCTTATGAATGTATCTAGTACTTCTAAGGCTACTAAACTAATCGGTCTTTTGAGACTTGATATTTTGTAATCATGCCAATGTTATGTAATAATGCACTGACTCTGGGATACTAGGGTCAGTGCGTTACAGTTGGTATCAGAGGAAGTTTAGTACAAACCTTGGAATCCAGATTTAGATAAACTCTGATTAGAGCACATTACCCTACGATAGACTTGGAGGATTAGTATAGAAGAACTTCCTAGAATTTTGGTATTGTAGAGATTTTGTGAGTTTTCCAAGAAATAAATCCTTGTATGGATACGAGCAAGTAGAGGTGACTCTGGAACAGATGTACCTTGGGGTAAAACCCGAAAACACTACTTTGATCTAGACTCAAACGGAAACTGGTGCACGACAACGGGCCTTGTTACACTCTTGGTTACAACACTCCCAGGGGATATTCTTAGGATAATTCTCATTTTATTTACAAAAAATTATGAACAGTTTATGAGTATATACTTCCTCAAATAATTTTTTTATGATTATGGATTTTATCCATAAACTGTTTAATTTATGTTAAGTATTCTACAAGTTTGGAATTATGTATTTCGATTCATAAACTAATCTAGTTTATGCCATTGTTTAAAAATGGCGCATAGTATAAGGAATGTAAACTGTATTAATTCATGAACTCTTTGTATGGATTTAACATCTGCTCAAGATAATTACAGTGGAGTTGGTGATGCAGCTGGTGCTGATCAGCTAATCACCATACTGGGATAACTCACTCAGGTTATGAATAATAACCTTACCCGTATGGAGCACCCTGATCTGCAGCGTGGAGGATCAAAGTTAGATCGCTTCATGAGGTTACAACCACAAACATTCAATGGGGGTAAAAATCCACTAGTATCCGAGCAATGGATAAATTCCCTAGAGAAAATATTCTGTGCCTTTGGAAGTAGCGAAAGGGAAAAAGTTGTCATGGAATTTTACCACCTCACTAGAGATGCTGATCAATGGTGGTCATTGATTCAAAACAAAAAGGAAGATGATAAAGTATCAAATATTTAATGGAGGGAGTATAAAGAAATTTTCTTAAAAAAATACTTTCCTCATGACCATCGAGCAGATATGGAAAGATAATTTTTGAGTTTAAGGAAAAAGGAGGAAGAGAATGTTTCAAAGTAAGAATATAACTTTACAAGGTTAGTGAGGAATATTATAGATTATATATGTAACCCAAGAAGTAATATTGATCATTTATTTGATGGGTTAAAACCATTTCTCTGTTGATCATTAGTCTCACAATCCTTCTCGTCATATGAAAAAATTGTCTCATGTGCTATCAAGAAAGAAAAATAATTCTCTATGTCTTATGACTTTAAAGCAAAGAAAGAGAAGAAGAGATCTAATGAAAACTCTAGAAATGGAAATAAGGGGAAGAAGGGAAAAGTTAAATATCCATCTTGTAGTAAATGTTGGAAGAAAAGCACTAGTACTTTACTGAATGGAATGGAATTCTGTTACAAGTGTAGTGAAAAATGCCACCAAACTCATGATTTCAAGGGGAAGAAAGAGGCTGTCGATGTTGAATGCTACAATTGTAGAGAAAGGGTCCATTATGAAAATTAATTTCTTAAGCGTCAGGGGAACTTACCTCAGAAAATTCCAACGGATCAAGGCCAAGCTTATGCTATCACTGCTACTGAGGTTGAATATCTGAATGATGTAGTGGAATTTAATTTAATGGTTTCCTCAAGTTTAGCCAATTATTTATTTGATTTTGGATCATCACATTGTTTCATATCTTCCCAGTTTTATACAAAAATTAGATATTTTCAATTTGATTTAACAAGGGAGTTTTCAGTCAAAACTCTTAAGGAAAGTATCATTGCAACAATGTTTTCTGAATTAGTCCCCATTAGGGCATATAAATGTTCTTTATCTGCTGATCTCATCATCATACTCATGATTGAATTTGATATAATCCTTGGTATGGATTGGCATTCAGACCATGATGAAAAAATTTATTGTAAGAAGAATGAGGTTACTATTTTTGATGACGATGATAAAGAACACCTTATCTTTAGAGCAGAATCATCACCACCTAATTCTTATTTAGATCCACCCCCAGTAGCTCAACTAAATTCAATTATTGGGGAGGAAGAGAATGAAATAAATGAGGGTGAGGAAAAGGAATGTTCAAATAGATAATGTACCTATTATGATAGATTATGATGATGTGTTTCTAGATGATTTACTTAGACATCCTCTAGAATGAGAAATTGTGTTTTAAATTGATTTAACTCCTGGATCAAGGCCAATATCGAAGACCCCTTATAGAATGGCCACTGATGAATTAGTGTAAATAAAGAAAAAACTAGAGTAATTGAGTAATAAGGGATTTATTCACCCTAGTGTTTCTCCATGTAGATCCCATGTCCTTTTTGTTAAGAAGAAAGAGGGATCTATGAGGTTGTGCATTGACTACTGGGAAATCAATGCTATAAAAATAAAGAATAAGTATCCCCTACCTCGCATTGATGATTTATTTGACCAACTTCATGGAGATCAATACTTTTCAAATATTGACCTTTGATCTGGATATGATCAATTGTGTGTGAAGAAGGAAGATATTCTGAAAACAGCATTTCGAACTAGGTATAGGAATTATGAGTTTACAGTAATGCCTTTTGGATTGAATAATGCACTCTATGTCTTCATGGATCTAATGAATATAGTTTTCAAGGAATATCTTAACAACTTTGTAGTGTTATTTATTGATTATATCTTTGTATACTACAAAACCTACTAAGATCATGAAAATCACTTGCGTATTATTCTAAAGAATATTAGAAGACACGAATTATATGGGAAGTTTTGAAAGTGTGAATTATGGCTTCAGGAGATTTCTTTTATTGTCCATATTTTATCTAAGGATAGAATCTATGTTGATCCTTCTAAGACCAAGGCAATCCAAGAATGGCCATCACCGATGAGTATAACTGAGGTACACAGTTTTATTGGATTAATAGGTTATTATCGACGTTTCGTCTAGAATTTTGGTGGGTTGGATAACCCATTAACAAATCCCACATGAAAAGGGGTTAAATGTTTTTGGACAAAAGTGCATGAAGAATGTTTTGAAAAACTAAAGAGAATATTAGTCAGTGCTCTTATCTTGACTCTACCTTAGGGGAATGATGGGTTTGTTATTTATAGTGATGCATCAAATAAAGGACATGGTTGTATCCTTATAAAGAATGATAAGGTTATTACCTATGCATCACGACAGCTAAAAATTCATGAGAAAAAATATCCTACTCATGATCTTGAGTTAAAATATGTAATCATTTCTTTGAAGATATGGAGACATTATCTCTATGGTTAAAAATGTGAGATATATACCGATCACAAGAGTTTGAAGTATAATTTCTCACAGAAATAACTCAACATGAGGAAAAGGAGATGGCTTGAACTACTCAAGGATTAGGATTTCATGATACACTACCACTTAGGGAAGGAAAATAAGGTGGAATATGCTTTGATCAGAAAAGATAATGGAGTTTTGAAAAAGATGAGAGTTGAAAGGAATCCTATTCTCATGGATCTAGTAAATATGGATATGGGAATAACCGTGGAAGGTGTATCATCAATAATTTTTAAAATTGTTGCCAAACCATATTTACTAGAAAGGATAAAGAGTTCTTAGACCAGTGATGAAGAGTTTCAAAAGACGATTAAAGATGTGAATAATAGGAGATTGAGTGACTTCGTATATGAAGATAGAATTTTGGAATTTGGGAAGAGACTTTTTTTCCTGATATGCCTAATCTAAAAAGGGAATCGTTGGATGATGCTCATAGTTCCAATTTCTCTATACACCCAAGGAGCACCAAAATGTATAAATATTTGAAATAAAATTTTTGGTGGGACAACATGAAAAGGGAGATTACTGATTTCGTATCAAGATTTATGGTTTTTCAACAAGTGAAAGTTGGAAGGCAACAGCCATGGGGAGTCATGCAACCTCTTCCCATACCAAAATGGAAATGGGATGATATCACGATGGACCTTGTCATGGGACTACCAAAGACTCTTAGAAGGAATGATGCAATATGGTTAATTGTTGATCGTCTAACCAAGTCAGCACATTTTCTTTCTATAAAGGAATATTTACCACTTGAACGATTGGCAAGACTATATATTAATGAATTTTTAAGACTTCATGGAGTAACATTATTGACTGTTTCTGATCGTGATCCCCATTTTACATCAAGATTCTAGAAAAGTATTAAGAAATCCCTGTATATTAAAATTCTTTTGAGCACGGCCTACCTCCCTCAAACTGATGGACAATCAAAATGGACTATTCAAACCATAGAATACTTGTTGAGATATTTCTCACTTGACATTCATTGTATATGGGATCAATATTTACCTCTGGTAGAATTTTTCTATAACAATAGCTTCCATTCAAGTATTCAGATGGAACCATATGAAGAGTTATACAAAAAGAGATTTCGCACACCAACCTGTTGGGATGATTTTTGTGAAATAAAACTTGTAGGCCCAAAACTTGTACATGAAACAATAGAAAAGGTGAAGGTAATCCAAACCCACATCAAATCAGTTCAATGTAGGCAGAAGAGCTATGCCAATAATCGAAGGAAGGATTTATAATTTCAGGTAGGAGATTTTGTTTTCTTGAAGGTATCTCTATGGAAGGTTGTTATACATTTTGGTATGAAGGGAAAATTATGTCCCATGTACATCAGACCATTCGAAATTATAGAATGAATTGGTGCTATAACTTACTATTTGGCAATGCCGCCAAGTCTCTCCAAAGTTCACGATGTGTTCCATGTATCACTATTGAGAAAATACATGCCTGCCCCAATGCATGAACTCAACTATGAGGAATTAGAATTGAAACCTGATCTGTCTTATTGTGAAGATCCTTTCAAGGTTCTTGATACAATAGAACAAGTGTTGAGAAACTGGACGACTCATTTGGTAAAAGTTCTATGGAGAAACCATAAGATGGAAGAAGAAAACGTGGGAACCCGAGGAACTTATGATAAAGAACCACCCGAGCCTTTTTATGCATTAATAATATAAAAATATCGAGGAAAAAATTATTTTAATGAGGGAAGAATGTAACATTTCAAGCTTCCATGGTACGCTTCTCTTTGAATAATACAATAGCGCGTATTTCACGCAACTTCGAGTTCTAACACACCATAACCAATCAAAATAGACATTATGAATAGTAATCCCCACTTTTTGAAATTTTATAAATTTTATCTTTCAAAATGGTCTTCATTTTTGGATTCGGAATATCGAAACTAGCTTAGGGTAAATTTTTTGTATTTTTCTGAAAACCATCAATTTTTATGAATAGTGAAAAACACTAAGTTATAGTTTAAAACCGAATTTTTTTTAAATAAATAATTATTTTATTTAAATTTATCTTAGGTAAAAATAGATAAATAATACCTTTATATTTTCAATGTAATTCATTGGAGTCATTTTGTAATAATATTATATATATAAAATTTTATTGAACTTTTCACTATCTTTTACCCACCTCCTAGGAGCATTTTCAAATTTACATAAAACACAAATTTACCACTTATGTGAGTTTAATTTCAAAAATCTGAGAGACACAGTTGATTTAAGTAAGTAAAATTTGGTTTAATAAGATGAAAATAATTTTTGTTGAATCGTAACTTTTTACTTTTATTTACCACGGTTAAAAGTAAATAGGGTAATTAATAGTAAAAATGATATTATTATTACCCTAACACATGTCCTAATTCTATTGGATAAGTATAATTTGATCAAAAAGAACCTTATTAATAAAATATGAACCTATTTTATCCACTTGGATTAGATTAGGACATTTATTATTATTTTATTTAAGGAAGAGTTAAAAGAGTTAAAAGAGTTAAAATCAAAGTTTAATAAATAAAACCTTTTTAATATAGGGTTAAAAATAATATAAATTCGACTATAAATATTCATTATAAAGCTAAAAATAATTCCTACATAATGTTATTTTATTTATAATTTTTTAAAATTAAATAATTTAATTTATTTATGACACAATGATGATGAAATAATTACCTAATTAATGAAATATTTAAAAAATTGAAATTATAAATAACCGAATAAATTTAATTTGAGACTTTCTATGAATTAAACTAATTTTATAGGATAATAAGACATGTTAGGGTTGGTTAGATGAATTTTGTAAGTAATAATTCCTTTATAAATTTATCAAAAACAAAATACCAAATAGTGTCAAAATTGACATAAAAGAGTTTTTAAAACAAATATTATATTATTAACTCATATTAAATTCATAAAAATCTAAGGTTTGTAAAAAAGACTTATGTAATTATAGTTGTATCATTAATGAACCACTTGGGGTTCACTTTTAAGTGTATAGAAAGCTTATTAACCATATAATATAAAAATACAAAGAGACATGGTAAATGTCAAACTATTTAACTAAGAGTTAAATATATAAGATAAGGTTAATATAGTAACCCAAACCTGTCTAAAACCTATTTTTTGGGTGGTTTTAGACCGATACCCACCTTATCCTTTAAATAATTCATTTTTGAGAAATTATAAACCTAAATTTATTTTATTATAAAATAATATTTATAGATTTGTCTAAGGTGCCCCTCACCCCTCTTATAAAAAGGGAACTCCCCCTTCTCTATAATTCACAACTTCAAAGCCATTTGGATCAGCCAAAACCTACCCAAATACCCTCTCAATATCCATGCCTCAATCTTAGAGGCCTTACTTTAGTCAGTAATCCAACCTAAAGAGCCCTTTTGATGAAATCAAAAGGAAGAACCCGAAGAAGAGGTAAATATTTCATCACCTCTTTCAAGTTCTTTTCTTCTTCCACTTACTATTTCATAGTTGTTTCCATTATAAAATAATAAATCTAGTATATTATATATACTATGATTTTATTATAAATATGTAACAACCATATTAATTGTTCTATCCATCCTTTGAATGACATGTCACCATACGTGTGTACGTACGACTTAGAGTCTCCACGTCGTGGTGTAATTTTTATTCAATACATTATTATTTTTATGGGTATAATAATGATAAATAATTGATATAAATATTAAATATAACATAATAATTATTTTGTATATATGATATACCATCCAATTATATATTATTTTAATAACAAAAGAATGATATTGTCACTCGTGCGTACGTATGGATTACCGTCTCCATGAACACGATGAGATTCTTTCCACATCATATCCATCCCAGAATAATTTTAATTAGATGATTAAAAATAATGTTTAACGAATAAATATCATTATGAATATGAATAAGATACATCCTATCCATAACAAACATTACTTATGTAATACAACATACAAAGGAAAATGAATCCGTTAAAACCTGAAATGATGATAATACTAAGATATTATTAACAAAACAATGTTAGAAGATCATATATGGTATCATATTAATGTATATGATTCTTTAATAATTTAATAACAATTATTTCAACATTATACAAGAGTTTAACCTGCCCTCGACCAAGGAAAAGTAAAATATAAGGGTTAATTTCACAATATCTTTATTATTTGAGGTTGTTTTTACGAATGTATCTACTGGGACCTCTTTATCATCCACATCCATGCTTCTTAAAAATGTATTCGAAAACATTTTTACTATTTACTATACTATTGGTTAAAGTCATTTATACCCTTGTTTTTCTTTTTATAAAATGTTTTGAAAGGAATCTTTCCGTCATTTTCCAAACAGGGTACTCTATGACATTTTCCACAAAATTAAGGTAAGAATGTTTTTTTAGCTTATACGGTAGGTGTAGCTATTTTCCATCATTATTACATCATCGAAGCTTCCCTTAAAATCTTATAAGAATATTTTCAAATATAAATGTTTTTTTAATTATATGACCTTTGAATGATTTCAAAATAGAAATAGATATTTCTCTAAAAAGGTTTTGATTTCCCTTATGTCAACATCCATTGAGGGATTTTAAGTTTGTTTGAAGTAGATTTATTATGATACAAAACTTACATATTGTATTAAAGGTTTTGTGATATGTTTCACTATGTATGTGTTATTTCATACTATTCATGGTTTATGGATAAATTATTGACATTTTGTATGACCGTTTTAATATGAATGCTTATGTTATGTTTAAACCATTTCATATGGGGAATGTATTGGACTTAGTAAGTGATGGGTGGAGCCCTCTATAACTCCTCTATGAATAGGTAGGTCTCATGAGACAAACTAGTGTCTTGACACAAGGCCTTGAAAAAAATTTATTTGTAGTCTTGGTACAAGGGCTTGACTATGTGGTTATGAAAGTCTGGAATTATGCATTCTATCATTATGAAAGGGGATATTGATATTGCAGGTGATTATTCGACTAGTAGAATATCAATGTGAGTAATTAAATGGAATTATTTTGATTTATAATTTCCATATTATGATGAATTTTATGTTGAAGAGGCTTTTGTTTTAGTTCTATACATTTTCTTAAATGTTTATCCTTATTTATGAAAGTTTACTCTATATTCTTATCCTTACTGAGCATCTGAGCTCACCCCTTTCTTTGTTTTATTTTTCCTAGGATGTGAAGATGTATATTATAACTGACATGTAGGGATAGTCTATGGGATCTCAATGTTGTCCATGGAAACAATGTTTTTGTTGTTTTCTATTTTATAATGTAATGTAAACCTTATCAATGTATCTAGTACTTCCAAAGATACTAAACTAATCGTTATTTAGAGACTTGATCTTTTGTGATCATGCCAATGTTAGGTAACAATGAACCGACTCTGGGTAACTAGGGTCAGGGCGTTACAAATAGACTATTAATATTATTGTTTAATATGGCAATTTTTTCATATTTTAATGTAATACTTGATTTAAAACTATATTTTTACACTTTTATAGTTTTTATATGAAAAAATAAACATTATTTTTGAAACCATAATATTAAAATTTAATTTTTTAAATTTTAAATTTTTATTTTTCTAAGAAGATGCAAATTTTGGTGAATTATGAATAATACTGAATTTTAATTAAAAATTACACTATCATATAATATATTTATACAGTTTAATTATATTTTTAATTGGTTTTAAAATATAAATATATAATTTTATTATAATTATATCTAATATAAGCCATTGGAATCATTTTCATAATGATTTCAGATTAAAAAACATTGCAATATTCTAAACATTTTCTATTTTAAAAATATATTTGGTCATCTCATCTACATGATTATTTTTAAATTTGTTTTTTCTCTTTATAAAGTTGGAACTCGGAAAATTTATTCTATATTTTAAATCAAAATAATTAATAATTTATTATAACTTCAACTTTGTTTTTCACCAAAAATATTTGTGTAAGTAATTACAAATAATTATATTGATTTTGGTAAAAATGTGTTTACATAATGGTTAAACATTAATCATTAGTTGAAAAATGACCTAGAAACCTTTCCAAACCCAATTTTCTCGTCATTATTCAACACAATCCCAACTTGGATAGAATTTGGTTCATTTTTTGAGTCACATGATATAAGGGAGACTTTATAATAGTGGCTAACATTTTATATTTATAAGAATTCCACTTCCCCACCAATATAACAAGGCATACACCCTCCCTAATTCTTTAAACCTATAGAGCCATTTTTCTCATTAAAAACATGAAAACACAATCTACCAACCTCTTTAAAATCATATTATAAGCCTCGATTTGTGAATAAATAAATCCAAGGAATACCTATGGTGTAAACCAAAAAGAGTTATCTGAAAAAAAAAATAACATTCATCAATGATAAGTTACTTTTATTTCTTTCTCAAACAAAATAAAATATTAATTTTTCATAATGATATAATAAATAGAGTATCCTAAATATATTGATCTATTTTTATGTTAGTTTTTTGACCTACACCTTCACACACTTCCATCAAATGGGATACACAATCATCATTTTTCTATATGGTGGACTACTGCCCCAAAAACTGATGTAATTCTTTATTACATTACCATCATTAAAGGTTGGAAATAATGATGAAGATACTGATTTTATATTATATATATAATATTCATGATTTATTAATAATTCTTTAATTATTATATAACACATACCTTCATTCTTTCCATTTTTTGGGAATATGATAACATCATTTGTTGACCAGTAGACTACAGACTCCTCAATGCGATGTGAGACATTCACACATTACATAGAATTTATTATGGATATATATAATAAACATATGACATATATATTACATATATATTATATTAATGATATAATTACTTTTATAAAAATATAATATTTCATTGTTTTGATATCGTTTCAAATATAAAAAAGTAATAACGTCATTTGTGGACGTGAGGACTAATACCTCCACAAAGCGATGTGATTACCTTAAATAACATTAATTCAATGTATAAGTATATATTATTAAATAATATGGTATTTATGATATAATGATATTTATGGAATGATAAATGTTACATACCTTCTTTTCATAACGATCATTGAAAAATGGGGAAAAACTCATGTGTGCATATGAGCTATTGTCTCCATGAATGTAACATTGGTTAATTTTTCATAACCATCATTCATGATTGGATTTAAAATAATAATTTATGTATAAATATAAAAATTATTTCTTGATTATTATTCTATATATGTTTACATAATAACCCCTTTTACCATATTTGACCTACCTAAGTTGTTTTTGACACATGAATCAAATTTGGTCAAATCAATTGAAGGGAAATCAATTGTTAAAGAAGTTGTATAAAACATTTCAATTAGTGAGAGTAAATAAATTATAAACATGAAAAGTTTTATGACTCATGTAAATATTTAAAATAGGTTTTTTATTCAGGAATATGAATACACATGTGACAAGTCATAGTAAAGCTAAGGGATTTCATCTAAATCTATTTTTATTAAGGTATATTTTGATGTTATACACCCACATTTTTTATGAAGTTTATATATATCCCCTTTGTAATATAATATAATTAATTTTTTATTCTCATTTTATTTAATTTTTTGTAAAATGATATTCTTTCATGGGGATTTTGATTCAAAAATACCAAAGTTGTATGTGACACTTGATTTAAAAATATCTTTTTTATGTTTAAAGAATTAATTTCAAAATAATTTCATCTATATAAATAATACTAATATTACTTAGAAAAAATTTATATAAAATTATTATAAATGAAATTTTATTTCTATTTTTAAATTTATTCATATTTTTTCAAAAAGAATCTTTTCGGTGTTTTATATGGAAAATTTGACAAATGAAAAAATAAATGTCCAGTTATTAATATACACGGTCATAATAACTTTTCCACCATCATGGAAATTATTTTATTTTTTACTAACATTTCATGATTTAATTATTCCATAAATCAAAATTCGTAGTTATCTATTTTAGAATTTTGATCTTGAAATTTTTTTTGAAAAAAATTGGTTTTTTTAAATGGTTATTTTAAATGGTATTTTTATTTGAAAGTCTATTATATGAGTTTAAAAGATTTTTTCAAAGGGTTTTATGAGGAAATTATTTTAATCATGAATTGGTAATTGAGAATTACAAAATAGGTTGGCCCAGATTACACTAGGAAATCTCATTACTGATTAACATGTGGTGGACTGGATAATTCCTTTAAAGGCCATTATACCATAACATGGGTTTCCCGAGATAGTACCGGGAAATACCATTAAAACTTAACATTGGGTGGACCATGACATCACATAGAAATTCCATTATATCTGAACATGGGGTGGACTAGAAAACATCAGGAAATCCTATTATATCATAACATGGATTGCCACAAATAGCACCGGTTGATCCCACTATATCTCTTCAATGCAATGGGTAATGATAATTTTAGAGGCCAGACTTACGGTTATTAAAATTAAAAGATATTTTAAATGGGTTTTAATTGTTTTTGAAATGGTTTTATGAATATGATTCTGTATGTCGCATATGTGCATTATAATTTCTTACTATGATTTTTAATTCTTTTCTATGTGAATAATGTGTGATGTTATTCATGTGAATTTTTTTTCTTTTTTACTCAAAAATACATTTTAAGATAAAGGAACAATTTATATTAGTTTTCATGTTTATACCAAAAAACAGTGCTCTTTCTTTTTATATCACTTAATGTGATTTTTTATCATACCATGTTTCCAAAATTTATTTCACAGGGTTTAAGGATGGGTATGGGAAAAGAAGAAGTCAAGTTAGACTTCATAAAGATTATCATTGAAAATAATTCATGGTTTGTTTTAAAAGTTTTATATTATTGGGAAAATGAATACTAATTGAAAGTGATTACTTTGTATCTTATGGTTTTTTATGTGTGAGTTATAACCTATTTCTCTGAAACTCTAAACCTAAAAAAAATCCTCAATTTGAATGAAAGTAAATTCTCAACTACAAATCAATATTAGATAATTTATAAGACCAAGAGATTACAGTTGTAATAAAAGGAAAGGTTTATATAACAATAGAGGTTATTATAGTTTTAATAGAATACCCTTTTAATAATTTACTTTATACTTAAGTTGAAATGACATTGAATTATGATATTTTCATATTGTGTCATCTAAATTATGTTTGTTTAGAATGGTTTTCCATATAAGAAACAAGGAAATATTTAGTAGGAAAGAACTAAGAGGAAAATATCCTTCCAAATAAATATCCCATTGTGGTAATAATTAGAACAAACCAGTTTGTTGTAGTGAATGGCTCAGTTGACACAAGCTATAAATGGTGTCTGTGTCTATGAAAGAGAGAAACCTGGTGTACCACAACATAACATGTCTATTGTAGAGAATTTAATTTGGAAACATCCCCCATTATTCAATAGATCATCTGCCCCCATGGTAGTTAAATGATGGATCGATTCCTTGGAGAATATATTTGAGTTCATGGGATGTTCGTAACGTTAAAAGGTAACTACTTCCATCTATTTCTACGATGGTGAAGCTGATCGATGGTGGTCTTTGTTTAAGAATACTATAGAGAAAGGTGTTCCTAATTCCATGTAAATAAAAACATTTAAGGACCGTTTCCTTGATAAATATTCCACTAAGTCTATTTGTCATAGGATGGAGAAACAATTCTTGTAATTAAAGAAAAATAATGATGAGTTAGTTGCTGCATATATATAAAAATACACAAGTTTGGATAGGTATTTTTTGGTTTTTATTTGAGTTATTTTCTATTTAATTAATATATTTTAATTATAATTGAAACCAATTATATAAAGATATATTAAATCTCAGTAATTTAAAAGTAATGAAAAAGTGGTTCATTTTGTGAAAAAATTTGTGATGGCATTTTCTGAAACCTATGTTTCATGAGATGAAAAGATTAAGAAATGGGAAATGTGGATGGAGATTGAGAAAAACCCAACTAATAAGTATGGAGGTAAGCCCCAATAATGATCCATGTTTGGAAATAAAAAATTCAAAGACCGTTTGACAGGATATATGAAGAGTTTCTAGTGTGGTAAGTTGGTTTATAAGATACACGAATCTGAAGAAAAGATGCATGAACAACCAAATAATGGGGTAACCAATAGACATCCAATAGTGAGGTATTTTAGTTTCAATTATTTGGTTCCTTGTGATTTTTTTAGAAATATGCTTTATCATTATGTAAATTGTCATGATCAAAAAAAGGTGTGGGAAAATCATTTTATATTACTACAGTTGATTTTGGGAATCTTCGTGATGTTATGGAATATCAATAGAGCTTGGTATATTTCTCAAGATACCCTTATGTTCATAGTTTTAGAAACTTATTATAAGGATTTAAGTGATTTGATTATAAATTGATTAATTATTTTTTATGGGAAGTTTAGTTTGGTTTATGTTTATGTAATTGTTTCGATTAATGATATGCATGACTTTACTTTTTAATATTAGATGTTAATATATTATATCACCATGTGAATGTTATAATTATCTTGATATGTGTTGACCATTTTGGTTTTGGTAAATATCCAAAGATATGATGAATATTATGTTATCTTTTTTAGGTTTATTTGATTTGTTAGTCACTGATTCCAATGCTTTAGGCATGGAAATTCATCATTAATTCTCATTATTTATATAAATATATGATACTATAGTAGAAACTAATTAATGGATGGAATTATACTCATCATGTATTTATATTTATTTATTCTCTTAGTATATATGGTGAAGGAATCCTTAAACATTAGGAAATGGATATTGAAGAAATAAAATGTTATCTTATTACCAACGTTTCTGATGATATCAATGACATTTTCCACACCAATTTTGGTTGTGGTTTTTTCATCATTCACTTTATCTTGACCTCATTCTCTATAAATCTCTATCAATCCATGGGAATTATTTTTCCCTTCCAAATCTATCTTTTAATTTTCCACCAGTGTTCTCCCTATGTGGAATCCTATTTATGTGTAACTTCTGGTGAGCATTATGTTTCCAAAATTCCATTTTTAATATGATTTTTAATTAACCATATCTACGATGTGGGTTTTAATAAAGGATATATATAAATATTAATCATTTTGTATCCAAGATGAATTTCAAGGGAGAGATTCATTTTATGGAAGGTATGATGTGACATAATGAGATTTTATGAAATATATATATTCAAATTAATTTAAATTATTTAATAGATAAAATTTTATATAATAGATAGTTCATCTTTCATCATATGTACCACCATGTTTATATTAATTTTAATGTAGCATCGAATTATTTTTTATGACTTATGTTACACAGAACCCTGAGTATTACGGACAACAATGTACTATTAATATTATTATGATAGTTATCACCTATCTATTAGAATTATGGGAGTGAAATAGATTAAATAAATTATTAAATTATAGTTTAATAGTTTTTATATGATGAATTCATTTATTAAAAGTTGATTATAAATTAAAATAAATACCAATTGAATATAAATGATGTAACAAACCAAGTTCTAATAGAATATGTCTTTTTCAAATTAACAAATATTTATGAATTAAATATTAAATTTGAATTTAAAGGTTACTCTAGGTTAAATATATTATATGAAATGAGACATGAGTTTTTTTGAAATCATTTGTTGCACAGAAGTCTAAGATATACGAAAACATAATGTACTATTAATATTATTGTTTGATATGGAACTATTCCCCCTTTTTGGAAGACTTTATTTAAAACAAAATTTCGACTCTATTATAATTTTAATATAAAAAAACATCATTATTAAAATATTAATATAAAATTTTACTTTGGGTGATTTTTTTCAATTTTACTGAGAAGTTTCATATTTTGATGAATAGGGAATAACATAGAATTTTAATTGAAAAAATATTTTTCATATAATTTATTTATATAGTTAAATTATATTTTTAATTCGTATGAATATGTAATTAGATTAATTTTATATCATTTAATATATTTTTTTACATTGTAAAAAAATCATTGTAATTTTAGATATAAAAACATAGTAAACCTTTGAACATTTTCTCTTTAAAAATACATTTTGTCGTCTCATCCATAGGATTAATTTTAAATTATTTTCTACCAATTAAGTGGTTTCAATTTTAAAATTGGATTCCATATTTTTTTTATCAAAATAATTTTTAATCTCAAATAATCCCAACTTAGTTTTTTTAAAATAAATAGTGTCAGTAATTTAAATTAATTACAGTGAATAAGGTAAAAATGTGAATATATAGTTATTAATATTTAACTATAAGGAACTAAATGACATAGAAAATTTTAAAAACCCCATTTTTAATAAATTATTCGACCATATATAATTTTTAATAAAATTGTTTCATTATCTGTGTCTCAAGATGTAATTGAGACTTCCCAATAGTGTTTACATTTTTATATTTACCAGAATTTCACTCCCCCTCAACTATAAAAAGTCAATCACCCTCCACAATTATTCACACATATCAAGCCCATTGGCTCATCCAAAACTTACCCAAATAATCTCCCAGAATTCATAATCCCATCCTAGAAGCCTCAATATGGGTAGAAAGAAATCCAAGTATGTCCTCTAGTGTAAACCAAAAAGAGTTACCTGAAAAATATATAACATTCTTCAACAATCACTGTTTTTTTATTTTTTATCCAACAATGTAAATTATTATTATTATTATATTATATAATAACATGTGTATCATATATATAGTGAGATATTTTTATGTTATAGTTTTTACCTGCGCCTTTACGCACTTCTATCAAATGGGATACACAATCGTCGTTCGTGTGTACGTTGGACTACCACCTCGTGAACCGATGTCATTCGTTCTTCCGTTACAACCATTAAAGGTTGGGAATAATGATGGAATTACTATTTTTATATGATATATATTATATTTATGATTTATTTATACTTATTAATTTATTATATAACACATAAATTCATACTTTCCATTTTTTGGAATACGATAATATTCTTTGTGGACGTGTGGACGATGGCCTCCTCAAAACAATGTAATACATTCATAAATTATATGGAATGTATTAAGGATGAATTTAACAAAAATATACTATATAAATGAAATATATATTATATTAATTACATAATTATATTTCTAGAAATATAATACATCATTTTATTTATTACCTTTTGACACACTGAAAAAGTGATAATGTAGTTCTTCGACATGTGGAATACCGCCTCCTTGAAGAGATTTCAATCCTTTTACATCAGAATAATTCTATTTATAAGAATATATGATTAAATAATATTTTATTTATTATATAATAATAATTATGGAGAGATAAATGTTACTTACCTTCTTTTTATAATGATCATTTAAACATGGTAATGTTACTAATTTGTACATACGACCAACCATCTCCATGAACGTAACGTTCAGTAATTTTTCAAAACCATCATTCCTGGTTGGTTTTTAAATTATAATTGATTTATAAATATGGTAATTATTTAATTTTTATTATTATTTATTTTTATACAAAAATATCCTTTTTTCCATAGTTGACCAAACAAAGTCGATTTTTATACATGAACCGAATTTTGTCAAAACACTAGATGAAAACTTAAGTTTTTTATTAGTTTTATTGAATGTTTTAATAAGTGAAATAAAAGTAATGATAAACATGAAAATGGTTCTGAATCAAGTAAATAATTAAAATATTTTTATTATTCATGAATATAAATACATATGTGAAAAGTTGGACTCAAGCCAAGGGATCTCATCTCAATATCCTTTTATTGAGTCAAATTTTAATGTTATACACCCACCTCCTTTTATGTAATATATATATATCACATTGGATATATGATATAATAAATCTATTTATTATTATTTTATTTAATGTTTTCTTTTATTTTATTCTTTCATTTGGTGTTTGATTCACATAATTCAAAGATGTAAGGGAAACATTTATTTAAAAAATTATTTGTATATGTTTACAGATTTAATTTTAAAATATCTTCATATATGTATACTGTAACAAACCGTTTTTTAGAGCGGATTAAATTCAAAGGTTTTTGAACTTTTTCTTTTATCAGTGGGTCGGTTTTATAAACAAGCTTCGGAACGAGGTCCCGAGTTCTGGAGCCGTTCTAAGCGGTGATATCGGACTGCGCACGGATGTTTTAATCGTGCGGGTCAACCGTGCGGGGTACCCCGGGTATCTAGTAGCAGGCGCGCGGGCTGCACATGGTTTTCCAGACGGTGGGGGTAAAACCGTGCGAGTTGGGTGTGTTTTAGTTTTTGTTTAAAATTAATATAAAATAAAATAAATTAAATTAAAATTAAAAACCTAAACTAACTCCCTCACCCTCACTCGGCAGAACCCCCACACGACGCACCCCCTCCCTTCTCTCCCGCGAGCCACACACGACCCCCCCCCTCCACGGAGCCGCCAAATTCCCCCGATTTCTCCCGGTTTTTGGAGATTTAATCCTCCAAATCTCCATGGTGAGTCTTTCTCTCCCTTCTCCTCCCTGTTTTTGGCTTTATTTCAACCTAATCGTCGCCCGGGGAGATTCAACTGATCCCTAGGTTGGGGTTAGTTTTTTATTTTGTTCCTTTTTCTTGTTTTGCCTGCTCTGGGGTTATGCGGAAGGTCTCTTGGGACCTCGTGGGTGCGCGTTTGGTGTCTGCCGCCGATGTCGAGGTGGTTTGCTGTGATTTCGGTCCGCCGGTTGGTTTCTGAGGTAAGGTTTCTACCGGTTTTTTTTTCGCAGCCTCTAAATTAATTTATCATGTTGTTTTAGAGGTTCCTTGTTGGTTTGGTTTAGTGCGTTCGAGTTTTGGAATGGTTTCGGGTTGCCGGAGCTTAGGAGACTCACTTGAGAAGGCATAGGTACATATTTATATGTACGTGGGTTCCCCCAGCATGTGTATATTTGTCCATGGCAACGAATATACACGTACGGGGCTAGTTATCCCCATTACATATATAAAAAGTGTCTGTGCAGGTGAGCGGAGATAGGCTTATGTTTATAAGAATATGTGTAAGGATCCTCTTGCGCACGCTCATGTCCATACGGAGCGTGTGCATAGAGGCTAGGTGTCCTTATACGTATGTGAAATCACATATTCCTCGTGGGGGAGCATATGTGGCAGCTTTAGTTAGAAAGCACCAAGATCCAGAGTGGACGGATGGATCCACCTGGAGGTAGGGTCCCTCTCCTTGCCCTTTAAATTTAATTAAAGTAATAATGAGTTTAATATTGCACTTAGAATTTTAATTATGCAAGTTTAGTTCCGATTAAATGCTTCTGTGCAAGTCGTGTGAATTGCAGGAATAAGATAAAAGAGGTTGCTTGGTCACAAAACTAACGATTTAATAATAAAACCCCTCTTTCGAGGTGTGATACCTTCAATCTAAAAATGTAGCAATAGAATTTCATGATTTTCTTCCTTATTGTTTGGATTCTTAACTTTGTTAAGAGTTGAATGAGTTTTGAAGTAAATGCTAAATATCACTAAATGAATTGTTTGATGAAGTAATGACATGTTTTCTAATAAAACTCCTCCAATGGAGGTGAGCTGCCTTCAAAATAAACGTGTAGTAGTAGATATATTTTTTTTGTGATTGCTTGCTTAAATGTATTATGATTTTTATGCTTGAAATTATACTTGATAAATGACATGCTTGTACTTATACCTTACTGGTTACCTCAAATGACGTTGCTTCTTGGAAAATAATAAATGAGCCATGAAACCTCCTAAGTTCATGGATTAACATGTAATTAGAACTTTTAGGGTAGGGTGTTTACCCTCTTCCCTTTACTTCGACGCTTATGTCATGCCACGTCTTGTTCTGCTTGTCGCAACCTTCCGGCGATGCCTCATTATTTCTTATTGAAATGCGTGGGTGGTTTTCTCATGCCCATTGTGGCCTTCGTTTATGGTGAAGCCCGTCCTAGGTTCTCGCCTTGCCTCTTGGTCACCCCTTTGGGTGTGCCCCACCTAAATGCCCCTTTTTACTTGTTCTTTAAGTTATAAATTTAATGTGGTAGATTGAACTAAATGCTTTTCTTGAACAAGTTTGTTAGATTGTACCATATAATGTCATCAATCAGCTATCATAGAGGCATGTTGATGTCATACGCTTTTTTTACCTTCTATTGCTCGTGCAAGTTCCAGAATGTTGAACAAGGATAATTAATTATGAGAATTGACTATAAAAAGTTGAGATCTGATTTGGATAATTAAATGTGAAGAATTAATTATGAAATGAGAATTGTGTCGACTGATTGATTAATTGATAAATGGTAATAAATAAATGAGATTCTGGGTCCTACACATGGAGTTCTAGACCAATTTAAACATTGGGTTTGGACATGGAGTTCCTTCCCAATGGTTATCCAAGCTTGTGATATAAGGTTTTAGACATGGCGATCTACACCAAATGTGATTCGGGGTGTTAGACATAGCGATCTACACCGAATAATTATCTAGGTGTTAGACATGGTGATCTACACAAAATGTGATTCGAGGTGTTAAACATGGTGATCTACACCAAATGAGTTTTGGGGTGATTGACACGGCATTCAACACCAAACGAATGATAATTATGATTTATGAAAAGAATGAGAGATGTGGGTAAAACCCGAGGGAATTGTGATCAAATAAAGAAAGGTAAGAATTAATGGATTTTCCAGTCTGAGTTGAAATGATAAGTGAATAAATAGAGTAAGTGAGAAAAATGATAAAAAGTGTTTTTATGCTTGAACCAAATTTACTTGTGTTGTTTTAAATAGTTTCTTATCCCGGCTATGGGCCGAGGCAGGTATTGCTGTCAGGTGTCCTTTTTGGAACCTGGATGGGCGTTTATTATTTGTATTGCATCTTTATTGTTCGAAAATACCAGCAATTTGTTTAATTATA
Source organism: Viscum album (assembly GCA_963277665.1). Taxonomy (NCBI): domain Eukaryota; kingdom Viridiplantae; phylum Streptophyta; class Magnoliopsida; order Santalales; family Viscaceae; genus Viscum; species Viscum album. Next base: position 1,262,974,704 of record OY728164.1, read on the forward strand.
TTTCATGGTCTAGAGTGGGATAGACCCCGGTGGTTCTGGCCTACTGAGATATATATATCTCACACCCTACTCGGGCCACCATTGCACTGGGGTACCCGAGTGGATTCCATTTGGTTGCAGGACCTTGTTGTTGCTGTTTCTTATACTTGGAGTTAGGAGCAAAGGACCGAGTTGGGGCTCGAGATGCTCATGGAGATCGCCCTCGGGGCTTGATACTTTTGTTCATTTACTTCTGCATTGATGTGTAAGTATGTCGCATGATTTAATGCTTCCATTGTATCATTAGCATGTCATGCATGCATCTCTTATATAAACTTCCATTCGCCAATTTTATTCAAACCTTATAAATGAAAAATATTTTCCGCTGCTTTCTTATTATTATTTACACTACATCCATTCCTGTATTTTTGGTCTCTTTGCTCCACTTTGATAAGAGTGTATAGTCTCCCCCCTGACTTACCTTACACCCTCACCGCTAGTCGGAAACCTCTGAAGTAAGGGGATACACGATTAAGGCCATGTCGTGGGCCAGCTCAGGTGTCCCAGGTGTCCGGTTTAGGGTCGACCTGGGTTGTTTTGTGACAAAATGGTATCAGAGGCAGGTTTCTTTCTTTTCATTGTCTTACTGTTTTTGGATTGGTAGACAGGAGATTAGGAATGTGTCGGCGCTTGGGTAATAGCTGTGTCTGAGACTAATCACCCCATGTACGGTAAATGACCAAGTGGCCAGGGCTGGGAATTGATGTTCATGTTGTTTGCTGTTAAAATTGATGTGATTTTACCTTGGGTGAATGTTGTACTTTCCACTGTTTATTTGTTTATGAAGAGGTTTTGAAAATTTTCCATGGCCCGATATGGCCATGAAATTGCATTTCATGCATCATATTAGGCACTTATAGATTCACATGTCATGAATATGTGCCATGCCATGTAGTTTCATTAGTAGGATGCCTGCTGATTTTGATTGTGTGACTTGGAAATATGTCATGTCTAGATTTATTTACCACGCCTCTTTAGAAAGCATGTTTCGGTGATAGTTAACATGTTTGGGTTATAATATGTCATGTTTTCTATCTTTCTTGTCTGTCATTATCTGTGTTATGGCATGTTTTAGTGATTTCAGATTGTTTCTTTGTGTTAGCTGTTTGTAGTGGCTTGTTAGCTTTCTGGCAGGTGCTTGGTTGCTTTGGATGAAATTGTTGGTTGCGATTACGACAGAGCCAATTTTCCATTATAAGGTGTATGGGCACCTTATTATTGGGAAAAGGGTAAATCATGTTTTCAAACTTTATAAAAGATGGCTGCTAAAGTTTAAATGTTAAATGTTGAAGAGGAAGTTTGTTACAACTTGCTTGTTTTGCCCGTGGGGAGTTGTTTGAAAAACCAAGTACTTTGTTGTGAAATAGTACTTGTGGGTCTGTTAAAATCTTCTTTCAAATGATTAATGGTTGAAATGAATTAATGAAATGGATAAAATGGAAAGGGGTTTTGAGCCTAGTAATCCTTGTTTTTCATGACCAAGAGTTAGGGTCGATGCATGTGCTTTGTAAGGGACTAGCTCGTACTAGGTAGTACCCTTAGAGCTTGAGTTGCCTTGTTTTTGGTGTGAGCTTATGATGTGGTGATCGTAGTTCGAGGAATGTCACCCATGCATTAAAGTGTTTTAAAAATAGTGCACTGGTGAATGGCTAGTTCTTGCGACGACATGGACACTCCTAAGGTGGGTACTTTCGCATGAGTTTATGTTTTCATGTCGGTGCTTTCTTGGCAGCACGACTTTGATAAGTTTGGCAGTGTGCGCAATGATTTAGAAACTCCGTTAGTGCAGGAAGAGTTTCAGTGGTTAAGCTTCGATGAATACGAATGCCTCAGGTGGTATAGGCATCAGAGTTTGGTCCGATTGATCTTCTCAGTGACCTTGGTTTAATCATAGTGTACTCTTCTGGATGAGACGAGCATGTCCCCCATCTTGACGTCGTCTTCAATACACCAAGATAGTGTTGGTTATACGCCACGCTAAAGTTTAAAAGTTGTGGGTTTTTTTCGTAATCTCTCTCTGGTTGTGCGTGGGATGAACGGTTTCTTGGAGTTATGCTTCGTGCTGAGGCATGATAGTTTTATAATAGTCTTGTGATGGAATGACTTGAGAATATCACCGAAGGTTGTTTAAGGACTTCGGTGCACGCGTGGTTGATAACGGAACAATTTTAAAAGCACGTCGTCGGTTTAAGGGCAAGTGTGAATTTCAGGTTGGCGATGTCTTTCGAGGAAATCATGCATGAACAATTTTAGTTGGTCGATTGTGATTCGAATGTTTTCTTGGGTTGGGGTCCCTATAATGGCCTCGAATATAAACTCTTCTTTGATGTTTCAGTTGTAACGTGAGCGTTGGCTCGAGTTGTAAGGGCTTAAGTGTAGTCTTCTTAGAAAATGCTTAAAGGTGCATTGGGCGTTGGAAATGCAATACGTCTAGTTGAATGAAACTTCACGGCCCTTGTAAGTCGGGTGATGTTTTCATTGTTTTTCCGAAGGATTCTCGGGGATGAGAAGTTTTTAAGGTGGGTAGTTTGTAACAAACCATTTTTTAGAGCGGATAAAATTCGAAGGTTTTTGAACTTTTTCTTTTATCAGCGGGTCGGTTTTAAAACCGAGCTTCGGAACGAGGTCCCGAGTTCTGGAGCCATTATAAGTGGTGATATCAGACTGCGCGCGGTAGGTTTAACCATGCGGGTCAACCGTGCGGGGTACCCCGGGTATCCGATAGCAGGCACGCAGGCTGCACATGGTTTTTTAGACGCTGCGGGTAAAACCGTGCGGGTTGGGTGTGTTTTAGCATTTGTTTAAAATTAAAATAAAAGAAAAGAAAATAAATTAAAATTAAAAACCTAAACTAACTCCCTCACCCTCACTCGAAAAAACCCCCACGTGATGCACCCCCTCCCTTTTCTCCTGCGAGTCGCGCACGACCCCCCCTCCATGGCGCCGCCGCCTTCCCCTGATTTTTCCCGGTTTTTGGTGATTTAATCCTCCAAATCTCCATGGTGAGTCTTTCTATCCCTTCTCCTCCCATTTTTCGGCTTTATTTCGACCTAATCGTCACCCGGTGAGATTCGTCCAAACCCTAGGTTGGGGTTAGTTTTTGATTTTGTTCCTTTTTCTTGTTTCGTCTGCTCTAGGTTTATGCGGAAGGTCTCTCTGGACCTCATGGGTGCGCGTTTGGTGTCCGCCATCGAAGGCGAGGCGTTTTGTGGTGATTTCGGTCCACCGGTTGGTTTCCAAGGTAAGGATTCTACCGGTTTTTGGTTTTCACATCCTCTAAATTAATTTATCAGGTTGTTTTAGAGGTTCCTGGTTGATTTGGTTTAGTGCGTTCAAGTTTTGGAATGGTTTCGGGTTTTCGGAGCTTAGGAGACTCACCTGCACAGGCATAGGTATGTATTTATATGTACATGGGTTCCCCTGGCATGCGTATATTTGTCCATGGTAGTGAATATACACGTACGAGGCTAGTTGTCCCCATTACATATATAAAAAGTGCCTGTGAAGGTGAGCAGAGAAAGGCTTATATGTATAAGCATATGTGTAAGGATCCTCTTGCGCATACTCATGGCCATGTGGAGCATGTGGATAGAGGCTAGGTGTCCTTATACATATGTGAAATCACATATGCCTCATGGGGGAGCAGCTGCGGCAGCTTTAGTTAGAAAGCGCCAAGAGCCGGAGTGGGCGGATGGATCCACCTGGAGGTAGGGTCCCTCTCCTTTCCCTTTAAATTTAAGTAAAGTAATAGTGAGTTTAATATTTCACTTAGCATTTTAATTATGCAAGTTTAGTTCTGATTAAATGCTTCTGTGAAAATCATGTGAATTGCAGGAATAAGATAAAAGAGGTTGCTTGGTCACTAAACTAATGATTTAATAATAAAACCCCTCTTTCGAGGTGCGCTGCCTTTAATCTAAAAATGTAGCAATAGAATTTCATGATTTCCTTCCTTATTGTTTGGCTTCTTAACTTTGTTAAGTGTTGAATGAGTTTTGAATTAAATTCTAAATATCACTAAATGAATTGTTTGATGAAGTAATGACATGTTTTCTAATAAAACTCCTCCAATGGAGGTGAGCTGCCTTCAAAATAAACGTGTAGTAGTAGATTTCTTTTTTTTTGTGATTGCTTACTTAAATGTCTTATGACTTTTTATGCTTGACATTATACTTGATAAATGAAATGCTTGTACTTGTACCATACTGGTTACCTCAAAAGATGTTGCTTCTTGGAAAATAATAAATGAGCCATGACACCTCTTAAGTTCATGGCTTAACATGTAATTAGAACATTTAGGGTAGGGTCTTTACCCTCTTCCCTTTACTTCGGCGCTTATGTCATGCCACGTCTTGTTCCGCTTGTCTCAACCTTCTGGCGATGCCTCATTATTTCTTATTGAAATGCGTGGGTGGTTCGCTCATGCCCATTGTGGCCTTCGTTTATGGTGAAGCCCATCCTAGGTGCTCGCCTTGCCTCTTGGTCACCCCTTTGGGTGTGTCCCACCTAAATGCCCCTTTTTCCTTGTTCTTTATGTTATAAATTTAATGTGATAGATTTAACTAAATGCCTTGCTTGAACAAGTTTGTTAGCTTGTACCATTTAATGTCATTAATCACCTATCATAGAGGCATGTTGATGCCATACGCTTTTGTTTACCTTCTATTGCTCGTGCAAGTTCTAGAATGTTGAACAAGGATAATTAATTATGAGAATTAACCATAAAAAGTTTAGATCTGATTTGGATAATTAAATGTGAAGAATTAATTATGAAATGAGAATTGTGTCGACTGATTAATTAATTGATAAATGGTAATAAATAAATGAGATTCTGGGTCCTAGACATGGCGTTCTAGACCGATTTAAACATTGGGTTTGGACATGGTGTTCCTTCCCAATGGTTATCCAAGCTTGTAATATAAGGTGTTAGACATGGCGATCTACACCAAATGTGATTCGGGGTGTTAGACATGGCGATCTACATCGAATAATTATCTAGGTGTTAGACATGGAGATCTACACCAAATGTTATTCGAGGTGTTAGACATGGAGATCTACACCAAATGAGTATTGGGGTGCTTAACATGGCATTCAACACCAAAAAAATGATAATAATGATTTATGAAAATAATGAGAGATGTGGGTAAAACCTGAGTGAATTGTGATCAAATAAAGAAAGGTAAGAATGAATGGATTTTCCAGTCTAAGTTGAAATGGTAAGTGAATAAATAGAGTGAGTGATAAAAATGATAAAAAGTGTTTTTATGCTTGAACCAAATTTACTTTTGTTGTTTTAAACAGGTTCCTATCCCGGCTATGGTCCGAGGTAGGTATTGCCGTCAGGTGTCCTTTTTGGAACCCGGACGGGCGTTTATTGTTTGTATTGCATCGTTATTGTTCGAAAATACCAGCACTTTGTTTAATTATATTTCATGGTCTAAAGTGGGCTAGACCCCGGTTGTTCCGGCCTACTGAGATATATATATCTCACACCCTACTCGGTCCTCCATTGCACTGGGGTACCCGAGTAGATTCCATTAGGTTGCAGGACCTTGTTGTTGTTGTTTCTTGTACTTGGAGTTTGGAACAAAGGACCGAGTTGGGGCTCGGGATGCTCATGGAGATCGCCCTCGGGGCTTGAGACTTTTGTTCATTTACTTCTTCATTGATGTGTAAGTATGTCGTGTGATTTAATACTTCCATTGTATCATTATCATGTCATGCATGCATCTCTTCTATAAACTGTCATTCGCCAATTTTATTCAAACCTTATAAATGAAAAAAAAATCCGCGGATTTTTTATTATTATTTACACTACCTCTATTACTATATTTTTGGTCCCTTTTCTCCACTTTGATAAGAGGATATAGTCTCCCCCTGACTTACCTTACACCCTCGCCGCTAGTTGGCAATCTCTGGTGTAAGGGGAGAGGCGCTTGAGGCCATGTCGCGGGTCGACTCAGGTGACTCGGGTGTCCGTTTTAGGGTCGACCTGGGTTGGTTTGTGACATAGATATTGATGATATGATATTTTATTTTATTTTATTTAAAATCATTACGATAGTAATTTTATTTCTATTCTAAATTTTAATCACGGTTTTCAAAAATGAATCTTTTTACATGATTTATACAGATTGTTTGGACAAACGACAAAAGGATTGTACTACTCTTAACATGTTTGGTCATAATTAATTTTCCAACGTTATGGACATTATTTAGTTCTTTTATTATTTTTAATGATTTATTATTTCCTAAAATAAAATCACACATTGTCTTTTTTGGTGTTTTTGTTCTGAAAATGGATTTCACAAGTAAAGGGTATTTTGTATTGAAAATAGCCGTTTAAAAGAAATATTGTATTTTTTTCTGAAAGTTTTTTATATGATTTTAAAATATTTTTTAAAATTGTTTTATGAGGAAATTTTTTTATTAAAAATATTTTACTTGAGAATTAAACCATTTGGTGGCCTAGATAACAACGCGAAATCTCATTACAGCTTATTATGGGGTGGCCCAGGTAGTACTGGGGATGACTATTATAGCTTAGCATGGGCTAGACAAAACAGTAATAGAAATGCTAGATACAAATTATCGTGGGGTGTCCTAGATAGCATTGGGTGATCCCGTTATAAATCGCCAATGAATCGGGTAATGGGAATATTGTACATCATTTATATGGTTATTCAAATTAAAAGGGGTTTTCAAAGGGTTTTGTGAATATGATGTTCTAAGTCACATAAGGGATCATTAATTTATTACTATGATTTTAATGATGATCATTGAGAATTTTTTTTTTATTCATTTGAAAAAAAATTATTTCATATTATCAAAGAAATCTGAATATAAAGGTAAATGTTATATGAGTTTTCATGTTTTTACCAAATTAATGGTTTCTATTATATTTATATCCCTTAATGAGTTTTTGTTCTCAAACCATGTTTTTAAAATGTTTTCATAGGTATTAAGGATGGGTAAGGGAAACGAAGTAGTCAAGTTGGAAGCTTTAAAAAATTTCCATAAAAATAATTCATAATTTATTTTTAAAGTACTATATTATGGGAAAAACTGATAAGAAATATCCAACTTTTATTTTATTGTTTTTTATGTATGATTTAAGTCCTAATTATCTAAAACACTAGACCTGAAAAGATCATCAATGTGAATGAATGTAAATCCTTGAATAAACTATAGATTAGGTAATGTTTAAGTTTGGGGACTTATATGATCAGATAGAAACATATAATATCTATAAATTAATTTTATTAATTAAAAAATAATTGAGGAAAAAATATTTATGAAATTTTACCCATCATTGAATATTATTTAAATTGTTGTCTTAAATTTTTTACATATAAATAATCATGATCAATATGTAAGTATGCTATTTCTTCCCCAGTACCCACAAAAATAATATATAGAATATATAATAATTACATATAAAATTATAATTAATAACAATGTTCATTTAAAATAATCACGCGGTACCATTGATTTCATATTCATATATAATTATTTACTTGTCATCAAAGGTTATGAAAATAATACCTCCTAACTATCTCATCAAAATCATCATTGATTATGACACTAGACCACTATACATAATTCCCCCTCGGGTATTACCCAAACATGATTAGGCCCCAATACAGTACATTTAACATCTTGAGTTTTTAAAAGTTCATACTATGCTTGATAGTGTACACGATATGCCACATTGAAATTATGTGAACAACTAAATAATATTTAAATTTTACCATTAAAACCTAGCCTTTAGAATAACAGGAATGAACATTATAAACTAAATTATGAAAACATGGTTTCCACATGTATAGTAATTAATTATTTGGTTAACAATTAATTATAAATGAATTTAAAAATATTTTTATAATAAAAATAAATGTTTTTTTTCTGAAAAACTATTTAAATGGGAAAAAGTGTATTTCATAACAATAACTTATTAAATCACTATTGTTGGATTATATTAATGATATATATATATATATGAAGTATATTTAATATAATCTTTTACATTCATTATATTTGTTTTTTGACATTATACAAGAAACAAAATCAAATTTAACAAATAAAAGAAGTGTTTCTCAAAAAAGGCAGTTTTACCACCTTTTGATGGTGAACCCATTTTAAATATATTATTTTTCACTTTTGTAAATTATATTTGATAAAAATAAACTTTTTATTTAGTATAGTATTATCAAAATTTTCTTTTATTTATTTTTTGGTATTTTTCTGAAAACTTTTATATTTTGATGAATAGTGAATAATACAAAATATTAGTTAAAACAGAGTTTCAATTAAATATATATATATATGGTTAAATTATGGTTTCAATTAATTTTAATATATAATTAAACCATGTTTTTATCATTTAATTCAATTAAGTTAATTAGAACAAATTTTACATTGAAATTAGATATAAAATGTTTATGAACTTTTGAGCGTTGTTACATTAAAAACTCATTTTTCTCAATCCGTCAATGGGATTAATTTTTAAATTAATTTTAACTAATTATGATAACTTAATTTTAAAAAAAAATCATACAATGTTTTAATTAGTATGAAATTTTTGTTCTTATACTAACAACTTAATTTTTGTTGAATAGTAAATTTAGTTTTTTTACCAAAGTTAAGGGTAAATCAGATAATTAAGGATAAAAATAATATTATAAGAATTATAAAATTTAAATTCTGGTATTATTAATTTAATTTTATGAGTTTTTTTCAAAAAATATCATCCTTTGGCTTATTTTGGGGCCATTTAGAGCCACTTTCAAGACATTAATACATTCATAATATTATATATAAGGAAAATCTAATTTTGTCCCATTTTTTTAAGAAATAAAATATTTTTAATATGGGGTAATATAAGTTATATGGTTGAATAAAAATAGTATTTAGAATGTTAAAATGAATATCTAAATCATGGAAATTTATTTATATTTTTTATAAAGTAAATAATTGAATTAAATGGTTACACAATGATGATACAATAATTTATTTATAAATGGAATAGTCAAATAAATTATATTAATAATAATAAAATTAATATAATTTAAATATTTGATGTAATACATGAATTTTCTAGATGACTTTTACTTGTAATATATTATTTAATGTAGTTTCTTAAATTGAATCAAGTTGTTATGCTTTTTTCAAAAAAGTAAAATAGTGAATAGTTTCACAATTGATATTTAAGAGAATTTCAAATAAATAATATTTTATTAAATTGTTTAAATCTTTATAAAATCTAATATTCGGCCAAATAATTAGGTTAAGTATAAATATTTCATTAATTACTCATTTAGTTGTCTTTTGGCATTTTGTAGAAATTATATTAACCCATAATGTATAAGATATATGATATCACTATAATAGTTAAAGGGATTAAATTACGGTTCAAACAAAATAATAATTATTAATAAATAATAAAACATGTAAAAAAATTATTAGATGAATAATATTCATCCCTTATTACATTATTATTTATTTTTAATTGTTTAATGTACACTTTTCCATGAAAATAAATTATATATTATTTATCCTCAGAGATAGTTACAAAAAATCCCTCCAGTATTTAATATCTTTTATGAGTTCACAAAGAGAGAAAATCAAGATATGAATGAACCTAAATGTCAAAACTGATATAAATGAAATTATTTTGATTATTAAAATTTATTATGAATTTTTATAAAGTATATAATTACCCTGAATGCTTCTTCAATGCTAAAAATATATTTATTTAATAGAAAAACAAAATAATTGATATTAAAATATGAATTTTAATATATTTTTCTTGATTTAATGTATATAAAAAATTTAAAAAATCTATACGATATATTATAGATGTTGGAAAGAATTTTATTTGAATTACTACTTTACCTTTTTGTATTTGAAGTGAAATTAAATGAATAGTATTTAATTTGACAAAAATGATATCTTATTGAATTAATTTATTATTAAATTATTTAAAAATTAAATAATTATTAAATAATTATATGGGATATTATATAGTCAAAAATATATTCTACTTTTCATTTATGGAAAATCTTTTAAGTATTTGAATATAAAATAGTCTTATTATATTTTAATACTTTGAAAATTTTCAATAGAACCTCTTCCATCTTATATAAAAGGGATATCATTATTCTAATATCTACACATATCAAAACCTATTTCACTATTACAAGTTTTACCCAAATAACTTCTTAGAATTATTAACTGCATTTTAGTGTCATTATTTAAGGAACAAGACCATCCTAGATGTGTTAACGAGTTAATTAAAGAGATCATATGAAGAACAACTATCAATTTTAATTAGGTGTTTCTATTTTACTTCTTCTTCCACTTTCATAAAATCATCTTCCACCATAATGAAATAATAAATCATATATAATGAATATACATATATTTTACTATGTTTATATCATCACCTAAATGCATCTCCAATTACATCAAATAAGAATTGATCTTTTCAATCCTGTATATAAATAATTAATATGATCTAAATAATATTATGATAATTTTGGAAAAATAAAATTATAATTACCTTATTTTCATAAATATCATTGAAAAATGGAAACGTTAATAATTCATATATACGGCATACCATCTTTATGATTGTAATATAGTTTTTTCTTCATATTCATATGTAATGGATGGATTTAAAGGTATAATTAATGTATAAAACATATTATTATGTCATTAATATTATTTTTTAGATTATGGAAAATGAAATTTTTGACTATATTCGACTTATCGAATGCATTTTTTACTCATGTAACAAATATCATGAAAACATTTTATGTGAACTTAAATAATAAATTTATTATTATATCAGGATATTAAATGATATAAAAAGAATAATAAACATAAAAGAGGTTTTCATTAAAGTATATAATTATCCTAATTTTATTATTCAGGAATATAAAGATTATATGTGATGAGTTGGACTCATGACAACAATCTCTTTTACTAAACCATCATTTTAAATGTTACTAATGGTCTGTTCTTCTAATTATTTCTCATTCATGTCCTTTTTTTCGAAATGTATTTATGGATTTATTCATATGGACATGAATGTTTTAAAATTTAAATTTTCAAATTTCATTCAAAATTTTTAATGTGGTATGGGATAATTTATTTCAAAAATAATTTTTTTTAAATGGTTTAGGTTTTTTTTGAAAATTGATTTGTTTTTTGAAAAACATGAAATGTGTTATTTTGACTGTGAATTAAATTTTAAGAGTGAAGTGTTGAAAAATACATAATTTCATGTGTTATGATTATATAATGTTAAATGGAAATTTTATGGTTGGTTACGTGATAAACTAACGATGGGTGGTTTTATTATTACCTCTAATTACTTGGGTATGGAAGTTGGTCGTATGACTATTCCTTTTATAAGAGTGAAATGTATGGAAATAATCCTTATGGATATTCCATTTTTAATAGTTACATGTATGGTAGTCGACCATATGGTTATTCCATTTTAATATAGTTATGTCCCAAGTTACCAACTTATATATTATATGTCTGCCTATGAGTTCTCTTGAAATTAATTGACTTTCAAAATGTATGATAATAATGTTTTAGAAATATTGATATCTTTTCAGGGAAAAAGGTATTTTTTTAAGGAAATGAATTATGGGTTTTCACTAGACTAATGGGTTTTTTTATTTATTCCCCTTACTGAGATTTTTGTCCCATCCCAAGTTTTAAAATTTATTTCACAGGTCCTGTAATTGGTAAGGAAAATGAATATATAAATATGAAAGTATTGAAAATTGGTCATGAAAATAAATCATGTTTTATTTTAACAAGGGTTCCTTTGAAAAAAAAGGGATACTAAGTATAAGTGTCCAAATTTAATGTGTGGTTCTACTCTATTATATTTTTTCCAAATTCTCTAAAAATATAAACTAAAAATATCATCAAATGTGAATTTTAGTTCAAAAAAATAGATTAACTTTTGTTTAAGGATGGTTCCTTACAGTTGGTATCAATGTTTGATTTAGAAAAATTTAGAGATAATTTTGTTTTCATAAGAGTTATAAATATCATCATCAGTATATAATTTTAGGTTTGGTCCTAAGATTAATTCCGTATAAACCCTTTTGAGTCTTTAAGTTATGAACTTTTAAAGTGAAAAATAATATTATTTTTTAGAGACATTTATTTTTGATGTAATTATGGGTTATTACTTTTTGGGAATAAAAATGAAAGGTATAAAATTAAATTTGAGGTTAAAACATGATAAAATTATTTTTGAGTATGTTTCCAAAATTTATATATATTCATAATGGTAATATGAATCTCTTTTTAGAAATAGGAGAACCTGTATTATAGTTGATAACCCATCGCATCCGGCAAGGCCGTGGGAATCTAACCGACAACTGAAGGGCGATAAGGGTGCATCACATTCCTATGTCCTGCATGAAGTCTCATTTTGTATGTTTTTTTTTCTATTTAGTTAAATGATTTTGTAGATAAAGAATTAGATGATCTTGGTAACATATGTTTTATCAAATATATTTCCATGGAATTGGAAAATGATTCGGTGATTAAATGAATTATATTATTTCAGGAGATGTTTGATATTTTGTAACCTTATATCAATATAGAAAATAGAATTATATGAGGTATTAATTGATGAGTAAAAGTTGAATTATATATTATAATAATCTATTATTTTATTGTGGACTTAGAGAGACTGAGGTTATTAATGGAAATGATTATCCTAAGTTGGAGAGTATTTGATTAAGGAAATTATGTTTTTGAATGATACATAAAGTTAAAAAAAATTATTTGGACATAAATGTTAAAAATTTATCTTAGAAGACTATATTATCAAAAAATTATATATTTTCGGTTTTACTCATAAATGTTAAAAATTTATCTTAGAAGACTATATTTTGGGTTTTACTCATAACGTTAAAATTTTATGCTTGTAAAAATCATCTTAAATACACATCATTTGTTGAAAAAATGAGTTTGTGGTGGAAATTAATTATATATTGAAACTATAAATGTCAAGTAAGTATGTTTACGTATGTTATTATTCAATTTAGTAAAAAATTTCTCAACTATATGAAAGGATCTTAAAAAATGTTATCCGTTTAATTTTCATACTAATAGATCAATGACCTTTTAACCCAACAAAGACTTATGGTTTTGTGATTGTAAATTTTCTTTTAATCTGTTTTTATATAACTTTCCATCATTACATTATGGTTAGTTTTCTCTTCTATATTTATGTTTTCATAAATAGAACCCCAGTATGTGTTATCTCATGTGACCTTTATAATTTCTATTCAACATTATAAAGTGGATGTATATTTAATCCTTTTCCTAATATGGGATTTAAAAAGAGAATTTTCAAAATTAAAACCTCTATTTTTCAATAATGAGTTCAAATTTTTAGGATGAAATTTACTAAAGGGGTAGACTGTAACATTTTGAGTTTCTAAAAGAAGACACTATGTTCGATAGCATACACGATACACCACATTGTGCTTGAGCGAACAACTAAATAATATTAAAATGTTATTTTAAAAACCTAGACATTAGAATAGAAAAATTAACTATATTAACTAAATTATGAAAATCTGGTCTACATATGTAAATCTAATTAATTATTTTGGTGAAAAATTAATTACAAATTAATATAAAACCCTTTTTATAAAAAAATGAATTGATTTTCTGACAAATAATTAAAATGTTGAAAGTTTATTTTATACCAATAAGTTAATAAATCACTATTTATGTATTATATTAATTAAATATGTTTAATTTAATGTTTTAATTTCATTTTATGTGTTTTCTAGACATTATATAAGAACAAGTTAATTTTTTCACATAAAAGAAGGAATTCTCAAAAAGGTAGTTTTAACAAATTTTAATGGGAAATCCATTTTAAATCTAGTGTTTTCCAATTTTTTAAATTATATAGGAGAAAAAACTTCTTAATTACAATAGGAGTATCAAAATATACTTTTTTGGAATTTTCAATATTTTTTTAAGAACTTTCTTATTTTGATGAATATTAAATAATAAAAAATATTCGTTCAAAACTACATTTTAATATAATTTATTATTTAAAGTTAAATTTTGTTTTTAATTAAATATAATGTATAATTTAATCATGTTTTTATAATTTAATTTAATTTAGGCCATTTTAATCAATTTCACATTGAAATTGGATATAAAAACATTATTAACTTTTGAACATTTTTACATTAAAAATAATTTTCTTCTATCCGTCAATTGGATTAATTTTAAATTAATTTTAACTAATTAATTTAATTTAATTTTAAAATAAAAGAATAAAATATTTTAAATATTTTGAAATTTTTGGTCTTATATGAACAACATAATTTATTTTGAATATGAATTTTTGTTTTTTTATTATGGTTAATGGTAAATGTAAAATTAGGGGGCACGACTTCAGTCACAGCTATCTCCTCTCATTACGGTTTCACTTCCCAATTATAGGGTTTCATTATTATGGTGGAGGACTCCCATTGACTCTTCTACAATCACATATTTCATTCCTTAATGTGGTGGGCTCTGATTATTCTTCCTCGGTCTTTTTCTACAGTAGTGTGTCGAGCGTCAGTGGAATGGTTTCTTCTATCTTTATCATCAATGTCTTTAAAGCGGCAAGGGTTTCTTCGTCAGCTTCCACCCCTCTTCTATGCAGCTCAGGTTTCTTCATTATTTGTGGTGTCAGGCTCCGATTCTTCTTCTTTAGACTTCTTATTTGGCGTCTTATGTTCCTGATCCATTGGTTTTTTGTATCTCTCGGCTTACAGTGATACTGTTAGGAATCAATTATGTTTTTCGATTCAGGTGATGAAGGCTTATATTCCAGTGCTATTGTGAGGGTTCCTCTAAATTCTTCTTTAGTGACTTATTTTTTTATTATGGTTTCTGGGGGGATTTGGGATCTATGTTTCCCTTGGATTTTGTTAGTTTTTGATTATCGATTTCTGGTCTGCTAGTTCATTTTTGGGTTCCAAGGCATGGACCTCGGATGATATTTTAACTACTCAAGGCAGCTCTAACCTTCTGGTTCACTTCTCCCTTCCTAGTTGGTCTATTGTGGTTCTCATCATGGAGGTTTTTGTATTGTTTCATTGAGTGATCAAAGGTTTTCAATATGATAAGTACTTCTTGATGGGCTCTTGTTTGCATCTTTTATTAATGTTTTGTAGATGCATTTGGTTTTTTGTTGGCTCCCACTACTCTTCAAAGATTTTTTGATTGATCTTTAGTGATATTATGATTTTTGAATGTGAAATATTCTAGAAATTTGACAATAATTAACTTCATATAAGGTTTTATAGCACGAATCATTCATTAAATTTTGAGCATTTAGATTTGGATGAACGAGAGGGTGTGACTTTTTTCATCGGTACCAGGCCGATGCAACCCCACGCAGGACAGTTAGCCGAGCCTTCATATGATAGTGGAGGCTTGAAATAATGATTTAGTCTATGGGGAGGGTTGTTTCTTATCGTCTTTATCTAAGATGACTTTCCTTTGAATGGTTTTTATTGGATGAAGTTGTTAGGGTTCACACTTAGCATTTAAAAGTTTCATTTAAAAATACAAAAAATGGATTATTGATAATGGTAAATCATGTAGTTAAGGGTAAGAATAATATTATAAGAATTATGAAATTACCCAAACAAATTTCTTAATTTAATAGGAAAAATATTTTTCAACAAAAATCATCCATTGGTTGATTTTGGGACTACTTAGAATCACTTACATTACTTTAATACATTTATAGTATTATATTTAAAGGATACCTAGTTATTTCACACTATTTTTTATCAACTAAAATATTTTTAATATGGAGTGATATAAGTGATATGTTCGACTAAAAAAATTATTTTGAAATATAAACTTTTTCTGTAAATCATGGAAAGTTATTTATAATTTTTGGAACATAAGTAATTAAAATAAATAGTGACTCAATGATGATACAATAATTGATTTAATAAATAAATAATAAAATAAATGATAATAATAATATTAAATTTATTATTGTTTTATATATCTTATGGAATCCAATAATTTTATGGATTAATTAAATTTTTTAGATATGAGTTAATATAATTTTTTTGAAGGAATCAACTTTTTATGATATTTTTAAAAATAATTAATTAGTGAATAGAGTCAAAATTAAAATTTATGAGATTTTAAAATAAATTATATTTTATTAAATGATATAAATATTCAAAAAATATAATATTCATAAAAATAATTTGGGTAAGTCCAAAATTTACTTAAATGACTCATTTATTGGTCTTTTATAGTTTTATAGTAATTATGTTAACCCATATTTTATAAATTATATGATATCATGTTAATAATTAAAGATGTTAAATAAGAGTTAAAAAAATGATAAGGATTAAAAAATTATAAATACTTCTCAAAAAAATTATTTCATGAAGAATATTCAACCCTTATCACATTATGATCAATTTTGAGTTTTCTAATGGACACTATTCCATGATAAAAAATTATATATTTTTTAAAGTAAAAGAAAATTACAAAACATAAATCTCTTTTATTTAATATCTTTTATATGTTAACATTGGGGAAAAATAAAGATATTAATGAACCAAAATGTATAAATTGATATAAATGAAATTATTTTCTTGATAAAAATTTATTCTGAATTTTTATAAATTATATAATTACCTTGAATGCTTCTTCATTTCTAAAATAGAATTTATTCATATAACAGAAAACAATAATTGATATTAAAATATTAATTCTAACATATTTTAGATTAATTATGTTATATAAGTAATTTAATAGATCTATAAGATTTATTATATATGTGTTAAAACATTAGATTCAAATTTTTACTTTTTTCATTATTTATTTGAAGTCATATTAAATGAATGTTGTTAGATTTGAAAATAATGATATCTTATTGAATTAATTTATTATAAAATTATTTTAAAAAAAATCACTATTTGATTATATATGGTATAAAATATCTTCTAACTTTCATTTATGGACAATTTTTGTGTATTTAGATGTACAATAGTCATATTATAATTTAAAAATTTTAAAAATTCCTAGAGTTCTCCTTCTATCTCATATAAAATAATTCTCATTATTATCATTTATAGACAATTTGAAACCTATTTATTTAATCCCATATCACCCCATATCCATTCCTAGAATTCCAACCCAAATCATAGAAGAATTAATTAGGACATAAAACCACTATTAGAGCTATTAATCAAAGGAGATCATTTAAATAAGGCGTATCTTTTTTAATTAAGTGTTTCTATTTTATTTCTTCTTCATATTCCTTAAAATATTATTCCACTATGATGAAATAATTACTCCAAAATAATCAATACACTTATATTTTATTATGTTAATATCATCTTTTAAATCCATCTCTAATTTCTTCAAATTGGAAATGATGTTTTTTTGGGTACAGTGGACTACCACCTCACGAACGGATATAGTTCGTTTTTCATTACCTTATCCCAATACTGGTTATAATGAATAATTTAATGTTTATATATGATATTAATGAAACATTTATCATTATAATAAAATAATATATCAATTAAATTATTACTTTCAATGCACATAAAAATGATAATGTCATTCATGTGTACCTGTGAACTTTTACCTCCACGAAGCGATGTGATTCGTCTTTATTGACCACATCACTTGTATGATATATATATATATATAATTATATTTAAATTATTAGTATTATTTTTATAATATTATTATAATTCTGGGGAAATAAAATTTTAATTACCTTCTTTCCATAATGATCATTGAAAAATGGAAACGTTACTAATGCCTACATATGACTTACCATCTCCATGATTGTAACATTGTTAATTTCTCATATCTATATATAATTGATGGATTTTAAAGTATAATATATTTACTAATGATATTATTATTTCATTAATATTATTTTTTTAAAGGATTTAGTAATGATTTCTTTGACCACATAAGACTTACCGAAGTCATTTTGTACTCATGCATCGAATATCATCAAAATGGCCTACATGAACTTAAATAATTATGTAATTGTTATATCATGATAATAAATGATTAAAATTGAATAATAAACTTAAAAACTTTTATTATGAAAGTAAATAATTAACCAGGGTTTATTATTCATTAATATAATGATTTTACGTGACGAGTCAGACTCAAGGTAAAAGACCCATTAACTCAAACATTGTTTTAAATATTTTAATGATTTATTCTACTAAATCTTTATAATTCATGTAAAATCATTCAAATAAATTTATGGATGTATTAATATGTATATGAATGTTGTGAAATGATAATTTAAAAATTTATTTCAAAATATTCATAGTGGTATGCGATACTCTGATTCAAAAATATATTTTTTTTAATGTTTTAAATCTGTTTTGATAATGAATTATTTATTTAAATAACATAAAATGTTTTATTATGAGGGTAAATGTAATTTTATAATGGAAATTATTAAATAGTATGATTTTATGTGTTATGATTATCTAATGGTACTTTGACATTTCATGGGTGGTTATATAATAAACTAAGGATGGGTTGTCAGGTTATAACCTCTAATACATTGGATATGGAAGTCATTCATATGGTTATTCTATTTGTAAGAAAGAAATTTATGAGTGTTGGTCATATGACTATATGATTTTAAGATAGACATCTATGGAAGTAGACAACATGATTATTCTATTTTTATATAATTTTGTACCATGTTACCTAATTATATATTATATGTTTTCTTATAATTTTTCGTGAAAATAATTAATTTTATAAATGTATGACAATGATATTATTGAAATGGTGATTTTTTTCGTGGTAAATAGGTATGTTTTCTTAAGGAAATGTTTTATGGGTTTTCACGGGAGTAATAGTTTTATTTTTTTATGTATGTTACAGAGTTGTTCTATTCATCAATATTTTTTAATGTCTTTCTCATGTATTAATAATTATAAGGAAAAAGAATATTTCGTGAAGAAATTATTGAATATTTATCATGAAAATAAATAATATTTTATTTTAACAGGGTTTCCTTTGGTGGAAAAAATGGATACTGATTATATGTATTGACATGTAATGTATGGGTCTACTTTTTATGTGGTTTTCATAATTCTCTAAAACTCTAATCTAAAAAAGATCCTTGAGTCTGAATTTTAGTACAAAAAACTCTAGAATATGTTATGTTTAAGACTAGGTCCTTACAGTACAACCATGGAGACTAATGATACAAGATGTTTGTTCTAATGTTTCCCAATAATTTTTGTGTCATTGATAACTAATATTGAGTATATAAAATCATAGTAATGATATGAATAATCCATTAAGTTTAATTAATAATTTTTTAAAATTTACTAAAATATAAATAAATATACATAAAAATAGTTAAAATCCTTAAATAGAAATAATAATTTTGAAAAATGTGAGAATAATATCAAATATTAAAAAATTAATAATGTGTGAAATATGAACTAATGAACCAATATTAAATAATAATAATAATTAAACATGACATATATCAAATCTTATTTCCAATAATAATAATTAATATATCCCTAACTAAAATTATTATCAAAATCTACAAAGATACACCCAAATATCCTTTTAACACGATCATTGTTATTTTTATAAACAAAATATGAAAATACATAAGTGTGCATATATCAGTTGTTATTTTTACATAGTATGGTAATGAAAATTATTGAAGTCAATGTCTAATACAATAATAATAAATAATAATTTGACATATGATAAATAGACATATATGTTTTTTAAGCAAGATGTTGAAATTGTTTTCATATTTTGACCATTTTTATAGCAAGATATAAAAATGTCCGTTTTGAAACATTTGGCCATAATGTGATATAAATTATGAAATCCTAGAGTAACTACTCTATAGCATGAATATATCATCCAATCCTGGAATAAAAAACCCCATATATTGTAATGTATCTTCTAAAAATTACAAAACACATTCTTATGGTGTTACATAACATCTAACCTCCTCCTCATCCATATCCAAACATCTTGGCATCAAATTATTTCATTTTGAAACACTATTTTTGATAAGTCATATTCAATCTTCTGATATAATAGATCTTTTAGTTTTAGTATTTTAAATCAGTGAATCTTCAAAATTTCTCAATTATCCATATTACACTTATTCTGTTTCTTCATATGCTTATATTTTCTGGAAAAAATATATATATATCCTTATAGTCATCAAAATCATTTAAAATACTCACTAAAACTTTCATCATTTTAATACATATAAGCATTCATAATTTTCTAAAATTAGATTAATCAAAGAATGCTTATGAATAATTATTTTTCCTATTTTTATTTATCTTACATCATGTTTAAACTTAGGGATTCATGATTCATTAAGAGTATCCCTAATATTTTTTTCCTCTATAATTATTATATATCTAAATAATCCAAACTCATCATAAGTCGTCTCATAAAACGGTATCAATTTTAATTTTTAAAAACACATTTTCTATGTCAACTAATTAATTTTTATAATTATATTTTATTTTATTTATCCTTAATATCCAAAAACATACTTCACCATCCGTACTTATACTCCACAAACATTCTCATACTCAATGTAATGACAATATTATATAAGTAGTGTAACTAAAATTACTTATGTATTTATAAATAAATTTTCATCAAATTTATAACGAACGTGTAAATGATATTTATTTCTTTAACCGTTAATAATAAAATTTAATTTAACTAAATATAGCTCAACTTTTTTCATATATAGTTAGATTATATTCCTAAAATATTTTTCTTCAAACACTGATATATCACCTCTATATTTAATCTCACGAACCCTAGTACATCTGTAAACACACAATTTTACAACATCTGATATATGCAGAAATAATAAATATATTCTACAGTGTTACTTTTTTAATGTATATTGAGAAATTTCCTAGTGCATAATGATATCTTTAAAAAGATAAATTTTACTTTTAACTTAACCTTTGTATCAACAATGGTGTTATTCTTTTACTTAATTCATTTCTTATCATTCCAATAATACAACGATAACCCTCTTCATTCATTACATTATATCACCCATCATATTTAAAAGAGATCCTTAATATCCATTTTTCTATGGAATAATTCATTAATCATGGGGTCCTTAAATATGAATATTTTTTATATTTTATATTTTCACATTACATATATTGATATTCCTCATTAATGGTTGTACTTATTGTTATAAAACAAAATCATTATATAATAAAATCACATTTATCACAATCTATTAGGATAGTTTATCCCCCCTTTGGATTTTTTATCAATACCTAATACACTTAAGTAACTTGGATAAATCAATTCCAATATCTTCTCAAAATTATGACCTTTACATCCCCATTTTTGAAAACATATATACATTTTAATGTGAAAATGGAAAAATAAGTTTTTGTTTTACTCTCATTTTATATCATCATTTAATTAGTTTTCATAAAATGTAAAAAAAATTTCCTTCATGATAAATATTGAGTATTTTATCTTAAAGTAATGAGACCAAAAATAAGATAAATACTAAATCTATATGAAATTGTTTTGTGTACGAAATAATATTTATTAATTTAATCATAAAATATGTCCACACATAATCTAACATGTGATCATTACTCAAAAAAATTCTCTAAGGGGTTGTTCAAATACTTTTCAATTTATCTATGATATTCAACTCAAAATATAGATTAAAATAATTCAAACCAAAGAAATTTACGCCCTTATTCTGCTAAATATATCATTTTTTTAAACAACATATTTCCCCATTACTAACAGAATTCTATAATTTGACAAAACTATGAGATAATTTTATCAATGTAAGTATTTAATTAAAACTTATGAAAGTTTTATAGATTTATATATTCATATATGAAATTGATAAGTATAAAAATTTTATCTCCACTTACCGTATAGGGAAAAAATACATAAATCTATAACATCTAGTATAATACTACATGAAATGTTTCATGGATGAAAACATTATTTTTAGATTATAATTTTTGAAAATAAATCCACATTGTAACATTCAACTTGATGATTTTCATAGAGGAAATATGAAATAAATTAAATAAATCTCTGATTGATCTCTCATGTAGTTGTCAAGTGTTTATATATATTTATCTCTCCCTAAAATTAAGCATCATTTTCAGTTCCATGATCAATAAAAATAAACCCAAACTATATTTAGAGAAGGTGGTTATTCTTTTTCTTCTTAGTGAAAGAAACATGTATAATAGTTTCTTCCCAAACTAAAACCTCTATTATATTTAGATCTTACTCTATTATACCACATAATTTTTAATCCTAAATTGAATTTACAAGCATGAATTTCCTGGGGTATCATGTAATTATACATTTCTTTATAATTATTCTTAGGTGGAATGGCCTTTTTATATTAGTTGTGCGGCACATATATTCTTCTATATTTTTTTAAAATTTATTTCTATTTCTAAATGGGTTAGATATATAAACCATCATTATTTAGATGAATTACTATTTTTCTTTGAGTATACCCATGGTATTATAATATTGTTTCTATAAAAGACAAAAAAATTAAGAGAATATTATTCTCTATAACCTGGTTGGCACACAAAACAAATATTTATGTGAATTACGACATGTTATTAAAATATTAATATTTAAATATTTTCATTATAACCTATCCATTAAATTGGATGTATTAATAATAATAAAAATATTATTATTTTTATATATAAATTATTAATTAATTCATAATCACTAAATTTTCATGATAGAGATTATATTCTTCAAAAATATATTTTCTAAAAATGGTTTTTATTGAGTTTTATGCAAGGAAGTTATGATTAGTTTCTTCTATATTTATAAAGTAAATTGTAAGAAATTAATATTATTTTTTAAATTAGTATTGTCATATTATCGTGTGGTGGGTTTTTGTTATTTTTATGAAAGTATTAATATTTAATTGAATATTAAAGATAAACTGATTCTTTTGTAAAACTAACATATTTTTTCATTTAGTGGATCAATCTAAAAAGTCTGATTACATTTTTCATTAAATATTAATTTTACATATTTATTATTTAATTATATAAAATCAAGTTAATTATATTATATTCAAAATTATAATTCATTTTTTTGTATAAGTTTATTTTTTGGATTAAAAATGTATTTTCCTAAAAAAACATTTTTTGTTGGGTTTAATGAATTTATATTAAAATTGAATTCATCCGATCCTATAAATTGAATCATTAAAATTTGATTCCAAATTTGGAATCGTGATGTTCAAATTAGGTAAATAGTCCCTTTTTATTTTTTTTCATTATGAATCATGGTCTTAGTAATTTATTTTCACATCAGTAAAGGTAAAACATATAAAACTATGTTAAAACAATGGTATAGGGCATTAAAATAACCAAAATTGAAAAAACAATAATTTATTTTATGATTTATTTTTACCACACCGATTCAAAAATATAAATGTTTTCAATTTATAACCTCTTTAAATTTATCATAACATTTATTTTATTTTAAGTAAAGGATAAATTAAAAAGGTCAGTCTATTTCATTTATTATAAATAATACTTTATTATATTGATAGAAAATTGTGATAGATTATAAAATTTTATTTTATATAATAATTATATTTTTTCATTTTATTTTATTATTAATTTTTAGGGATTGAATAATTACCATAAATGTGTATACAATGCTCTCACAGAGTATGTTCAAGTAATTGAAGAATCATGTAAATGATATTACAAACCATAAAAGTAAAATTATTTGGATTGATAATTGTGTTCCATAATGTTTTACATTAAATATATTTCCAAAAATTTTATATTCTAATTAAATTACCCTATGGATATGTTTTAATATATAAATTATGTGAATAGTACTAAAAATGACATTAGTAGTATCGTATGTTAAATACTATATTATTAAATGATAAAAAATACATAAAAATATAACCCTTGAAAAATTGAGTGGAATATGGGAAATCATATAAAAAATTATCTACTTATGAGAAACTTTCTATTTTATTGTAAAATTATTAACCCCTAAATAGTAAAAAATATTGTTACAACGACAATCGATATGAGGGTTAACATAAGGCTAGAACTAATATATAAGGGAAAATGAAATCACTTATACATGTATAAATTATGTTGGATGACATTATTTTGAAATAAATTCATATTATATTCTAAATATATCAATTTAGATCCACATGAAAATGAAAATTAATTTATATTAATTTAATACATTATGTAATTCCAATGGTTCCCCTATCCTCTCATATATAAGGACATAACATCTCCTTTATTCCTCACACTTCTGGACAAACATACCTCAACTAAATCCTACAAAAAAAATTCTTAACTTCCATAGAAAAATTATACAGGTTTTAATATTCTTAAAATACTACCCATTGGGTCCTTAAAAAGGTATCAAAAATGAGGTTCTTTAAAGAGGATATAATCGTCTCAACCAAGAATTTTCATTTTTTTTATTCTTCTACCACCTTTAATTATATCTTAATGTTTTCTATTAAATAATATCATTATATCCCATATACTATTTTTTTTATTATGTTAATTAAATGACCTTATTAATTTCATTTTTCCATCAAATGTGGAACCAAAACATTGCTTGTGAAGACAAAGGGACTACCAACTCTATGAAGTCATGTTTTCTATTTTCCATCGTAGCATATCATTTATTTTTACAATGACTTTTTAATACTAATTTATGATATTTATTTAATGACTATCATTCATGTAATATAATGTAGCATCAATTTTCTTACACTTCAATTCATTATAAAATGATAATGTCCTTCATTAATACATGTGTATTACCACCCCTACGAATCGATGTGATTAATTTTCCATGTAAGACATTCAAGGTGTTTATAAAATTATATTTTATTAACAAAAAATATAATTAATTCATTATTATAAATTTAAGGATGATGTAATAATTATCATTTTAATAACGGTAAGACTACCAAATATATTTCACAATTATAACCCAAACATCCTCAGGATTCCCAACATGGGTATGACAGAATATTTAGTTAAATAAGTTATTAAACTAACTAAATTAAATTTCTTTAATGCTAATTAAATATATCTGAAAATTTTTAATAAAAAATATAAAAATTAATATATGTTTGTTATATTTGAGTTATAATGCATACATAAATGTTGGGAATCGAGGTATGAGGTTTATTAACTTAATTTACTTTCATTAATTTACATATCTTCTTTATTCAATTTGTTATTAAATGATTATATGTTAATTGAATACTAAATTGTTTTATGATTTATTTACCATTTTTTTATTTTTATTCATAGACTTTCACATAATCACTTCATCAATTAATTATCATATCAACTATTAATAACATTATAAGGGTTTTCCTTCACTCATCCAATATTCTTGTTAAATGATTCATGTTTGGAACTATGAATTTTTTTTAATGTGTAATTACTACCCCATGAATTAATTCTATCATATTTCATCATTTAATTATTGATAAAAACATTACAATATCATATTATTTCATTCTAGGACTTTAATTATAATTTGAAAAAAGTGGTAAAGGCTTTAGGTTATAATATCATATCCTTTCGGGAGTTCTTATCATCATAGTTCCATTTGGGGAAATCATATATTCATAATATATATTCTTCTCCATTTTATATTTATTATTATTATATCATTTATTATCATTTTTCTCTTTTTACAACATAGTATGATCAATAAAATATTTATAATGGAAAGATGATATATTTCTTCTTTAATTGATAAACGTTTTATTCTATATCCATACCATTAAAAATTAATATATGAATATTGGAACCTATGATTGAAATTTATTTAAATTTCAATTTTCAATACTGTGGACTGTATATATAATCATTTAAAAGGTAATCTTTTAAAATGTTTTATAGAAAAGTCCTCTTTTATATTTTACAAAAGTGTAAAGGGAATGTTTTCTATTAATGTTTATGACATGAACAAATTTTCCCATAATTATGACCATTCATTTTATTTTATCTTCCTTAATAAGTTTCCATGTTTATTTTATATGAAAAAACATTTCTCAATATTTTTTTATTTTTTAATATTTTAATATTTTGGCTGGAAATTATATTTTACCAATTTTTTTTGTTATTTTTAAATGTTATTTCAATGATATTTTCGTCTATGTTTATATCCTTTAATGATTCCTCTTATTCATTGGGAATATGACCTATCGATAATATACATATTCTTTGTCTATATGTAATACAATAATTTTTTATAGATACTATCCTGAAACCCATTTATTTTACAAGAATAAAGGAAACATTGTAGTATTTAAATGTAAGATGGTGTAAAAAACAATTTCAAATTCTATATTCATGTACAATACATGGAAATCATTAATGATGACAGTTGATCCTGGTAAATCTTATGATGATGAGTGAGCATGAAATAAATTATATAATGTGTGATCATGATATAAATATATAATTTATTGTGTATTTCTCTTTCCTTTAAGTAAAGGATTAGGGATTTATCTAGAGAAGTTCCTCATATATATTTAACTGGTCTCATGTTATTTTTTAAATGATTGAATATAGGTGATGAAGATAATGTTCCAGGATACCAACATGTTTTATCATTGTTTACTATTAGTATTTAATGGATCCTTTGATCAATATTGACATCACATGGCTCATGATTATTGATTTTTATAACTCAATCATTTGATAATGATTTATTCTAGGTAACATGTTAAAGATTATGGTTGTGATCGATATGAATTATATTATGTAATTCTCATATTCTTTCATTATGTCATCATACCCTTATGATCATCTTATGCACACATATGAAATTTAATTATTAATTCATATGTTCACCAATACTGAGACTTCGACCTCAACCTTCTTATGATTTCTATTTCCACATGATATTAAAAATGATGTTAAATGAATCATGTATAAAAAACATTTATAGGTGAATACTTTTATTGTAGTTAATGATAAATTTTTGTGGAATAATAAATGTTATTAATTATTATGTAAGACATTGTCCAAATTATCTAAAACTCGAAACCTAAAATTTATTTTGTCATGTATGTGATCAAATATTCTGATTTGACGTTGTCTATTTTTTAAGGCTAAATATTAGTCCCCTTTATTAGAATAAAATCTAGAAATTTAAAGATTATGTTTTTACCACACGATCTAACAGTTCATGTTTTGGGATGTTATAGTTAGTATCATAACATGGGTTTAGATAACTTTTGAGAATAAGTTTTTTTTAGGTGAGGTAAAGTAAAGATACATGTATACCATCATGGGATTATAAGATTATTTTTTATCATAATATTATTTTTTAGATACTCATTTTTAGGTTTTACCTGATGAGGGTACTTTGGAAGACATTTATTATGTTTTTCATAAATGTTTGACGTATATGTAAGCCATAATATTAACTTGTTTTTTTTGTTCATAAGTTAAATGTAATTGATAATCCTTAGAGTTTACATGTTTTCCAATGTTGAAAAAATTCTATGTAATTAGGATAAAAGGGTTATTACATTTAAAAAAAAGTATTTATCATGTAGATATCCATGGTATTGAAATGTGATTTGGTAACCAAGTGATTAATGTTATTTTTGAAGAAGTTCACTATAATTGAAACACTATACTATTAGGGTAAATGTATATATTATTGGATAATAAGAAAGTTAATTTACTGAGTAAAGGTTAATTTTACTTTTGGAAGAATATATGATTTTTTAATCTTTATGGTGATTTTGGGTATTTATAGAAATAATTAAAATATCATAGATATTGTATGATTAGTGAATATAAATTTTTGTTAAGTGACTTTATGTGTTTACAGATTTTATTTGTAGAAAAACTTTTGGAAAAAAATGGAAGAATATATGATCATATCTTTCCAATCATTAGGTTTTAATCATAGTGAGAAATATTTTTAAGAGTTTTTATGATAGATAATTATGTAATTATTTGAGGTTGTATTTGGGTAGTATTTTTGAGAAAATAGATATTTTTTAATACTAAATAATATGAAAGTTAATATATATTGGATATTATAATGTGAAAAAAATTATTGTTTTAACACATTTCTAATAATATTTTGATTAACCTTTTTTCTAATTGTAAATCTTATTAACTGTTAAATATAATTTGTTTTGGATTTAAGAATTAAAATTTTAACTTGAAGATTTGTTTCATTGAGTAAGACATAATATATATGTGTAATTTATCAATGAAAAACCATAAGGTGGAATTATTATGTCAGAATAAAAATAAATCAAGTAATTAGATTTTCTCATGTTCTCTCTCATGATAGTAATTGACTCACTCGACTCTAGAAAAATAAGAATAAATTAAAAATTCAATCTCATTTTCTTTGTTTATGATGTATTTATTGACTTCTTATCATGTACTTATTTATGGTTTTATGGTCATTAATATTCTCATAAATATAAAATCTATCACTCTCTATTATACATTGGATATCATTTTTTTCCTCCAAGTCCATTTGGGAACTAGATTATGTGTTATCATAGAAGAGATCATATTTTCCTTTTCCTCTTTTAAAAATGATGTTTTATAATTCAGTTTTTTAATGTTGGTTTTTACCATGTTATTTTTAAATATTAATTTTTTCATTATTGATCTTATAATTAATCTTCCACTCTATGTAATTTATTTTTAAAATAGTTTTAAACCAGTTTTTTTAAGGAATGATTTAAAATTTTGAGGATTCAATTTAATTAAGGGTTAAAATGTAACAAAAGAAATATTTAGTTTAAATGAATACCATACTCGATGTATTTCTTATCATGAAATACTGATCATTATGAAAATTTTGATATACCATAAATATACAAACATTTAGATGTGATATTAATAACCTAGCTATTAAATTGTTGCTATGAAAGGTATTAACCAAATTATGAAAAATATGTATAATGTTTTTATATAATTCAGGGATTAATTTATTTGCATGTAATATTTGTTAAAGTAAATTAATGATTCCAAAATATGTTTTCTTTAAAATTAGTTTTTGATTTCATTATTTGAATGAAATAAATAATTATTTTTTAATATTTTTTTTAAAAAATTATTATATTAATATAATTTTTGAAATTATAATTTCAATATTTAAATATACTAAATGTCTTTGATTTTTTTGAAAATATTTTTTATCTAAATAGTGAAAAATACCAATTCTTTGTACAAATGTCATTTCCTTTCATTAAATAGAATAATTTAAAAAGTATAATTATTTAATGAATTTGATATTAAAGTAACTTATTAAATATTTATTTATATATAATCTAATCTATTACATAAGGATCAATATAATAATTCATATTGGTAAAATTTCATTTCTAGGCATAAAAACACATTTTCCAAAAAATGGGTTTTCATTTTTTTTAATGAATTCATATTAAATTTTATTTATTCAAATTACAAAATATTATTAATGAAAAATATATTCCATATTTTGAAACATGTGGTTAGAATATTTTAAATTAGTTCCATTTATTGTTTTGTAATTATGAGTGGCAATATTATTAATTATTTATGAGTTTCGTAAGGGTAAAATAGTAAAACAAGTTTAAAAACATGGGATAAGTAATTTATAATAACTCAAAAAAATTAAATTTATTTCATTGAATGATTTTTTATAATATAAAAATCTAATTTTTTTTAAATTGGGAAATCTATTTTTGTTTTCATTTGATTATGACATTTTTATTATTTCATCTAAGAGATAAATTCAAAAATTCACTCTCTGGCATTTAATAACTATAATATTTATTGATAACAATAAAAAAAAAATTAGTTATAAATGATAATTTTAAATAATAATTATTTTTTTATCATCGTGTTTTATTTTTAATATTTAATGATGATATATTTAAACTAAATGCTTATATGACACTCATAAAATTCCTATTGAATTTGTGGAAAATTTTTGAATGTTATTTTAAAAAATTAAAAGTAAAAGAGTATATATGAATTAATATGTTATAAAAAAATAGTTAAATATATGATATTAATGATGTGTTATAATTTTTTATTTAAATTACATTTTTTTCTTTATTTTCATAGAAGTTAAATAATGTCAATAGTCCAGAAATTGATTTTAATTTTATCTTATGATAAAAAAAACTTTTTAACAGAAGATATAAAATTCATAAAAATATTATATTTTCAAAATTTAATGGGATATTATTGATATTTTAAACCATTTTCCACTTATTAGGCTGTATATAATTTATTATAACTTTATCAACACTTAAATAGTGAAAAACATTGTTATTGAGTTAATCTTTAAAGGGGTTAACATGAGGTTATAACTAAGAGATAATGTTTAACAAAATCTTGAAACCTTTTATAAAATTTATTTGATGAGATAATTTCAACTTATGTAAATAATAGATTCTATATAAATAAATTTTGATCCACGTGAATATGATAATTAATTTATATTAATTTAATAATTCAATTAATTACAACGGTGCCCCTCTCCCCTCCTATATAAGGAAACAACATATCCTATCTTCCTTACACTAAGAGATCCACTTAGAAAAAAAACACTCTACCAAAATATCTTCTTCACTTAATTATATATATTATATAGATGATTTTATTCTTAAAATGGAATCTATTAGGTACTAAATGAGAGATCCAAAAAGAGTTCTTTAAATAGGAGGCAATTGTCTCAACTGAACATTTTCATTTTACTTCAACATCTATTTTCTTTAATTATATACTAAACATTTAAATTTTAAAAAAAATATTCCCCCCCATATACTTGTTTTTTATTATATAATTGTGATAACCATACTCATCTCATTTTCCCACTAAATAGGGAATAAGACAATATTCGTCCATATCTGTTTAAAACCACCTCCATGAAGTGATATGTTTCATTTTCTATCACTGGATCTTATGGATATTTTTAATAATTTATTTCATGTACTTATATAATATTAATTAAATAATTATAATTCTATAACATTAATATATCTTCTATTTTGTTACCCTCTAATCTGTTTGAAACCAGTAATGTCATCTTTTTGTACATATAGATTACCACCTCCACAAATACATGTGATTTGTTTTCCATTTATAAATTTAATGGATGACTATAAAATTTTATGTGATATATAAAAATGACAACTATTTTATTATTATTATAATAGATATTACGTAAATATTACACATTTGACCACATTCATCCAACCAAAGTCATTTTACAATTATGAACTGAACATCCTCAAAATACCTGACGTGGAAATAAATGATTATGTAATTAAATATATCAATGAAATAAATAAAATAAAGTGATTAATAATATGTAAAAAACATGGAAAAGGATTCTTATAAATTTAAATAATTAATATAAGTTTATCAAACAAGGGTTAAAGGATATAAATAGTAATTTGTGACTTGAGGTAATGGATTTCTTAACTCAATTTTCTTTTCATTGGGTCATATCACTTTATCATTTACTTTTTTATCCCATTATTATGTGTGAATTTATATCTAAATTATTTTATAATTTATTTCCAATTGTTTTATGGCCATTTTCAAATGGTTACAAAATAAATTCATGGAATAATTATTCCTTAAAATGATATGATCTTTGCTCAGATTTTTTATCTCTATAACATTTTATTGATATTTTCTTTATGTCATGCACCATGATTTTTTTTATATTTTATAATCAATACCCTATGAATAAATATTGAAAACTTAATTCATCTAAATCATTGTAATTAAATATCCCTATCATATTTTTATTTCATGGAAATTTGATTCCAATTTTACCAAAGTGATAATTGATTTATGTTACATTTTAATTTCTGTTCAGGAGTATTTATGTTCAAGGTTGCATTGGGGGAAATTAAATTATCTTAATCATTATTCTTATCATTTATATATTTTTATGGTGAAAATATTTTACTTTTATTTATCTCCTTTGAAACTTAAAATGATCCATAAAATGTTTTAATGAAAATATGACATATTTTTTCCTTGATCAATGAATTGTTTGATACATGTGCATATCTAAAAAAATATTTAAAGAAATATCAAAATTATACTTTAAATATTTCAAAATTTCCCATTTCACTAATCTTTAGTTTTTTTAAAATGGTTTATAAAAGAATATTTAAAATATTTCTGAAACATATCACATTTTTCCTTTTAAAAATTTGTGAAAGGATTTTGTTTCTTTTAACATATAAGACATGAATATATTTTCCCACCAACATTCCCATTATTTTTATTGATGATTAAATTAAATGTTTCCATAGTTATTTTTATTGAAAATGTAATTCCATGACCCCAGTTACCCAGAGTCGGTGCATTATTTTAATACATTGGCATGATTACAAGGAATCAAGTCCCAAAAGACTGATTAGTTTAGTAGTCTTAGAAAACAGATTACATACATGAACGTTACATTACACATCAGAAAATAAAACACGACATAAATTAACCTTTTATAATAACATTAATACCCTAGATTAACCCTTATTATCAATAATAATACACTTCTTGGAATCCTGGGAAAACAAAACATAGAAAGGGGAGTGCTCAAATGCTCAGTAAGGATAACAATATAGCGAAAACTTTCATAAATAAGCATAAACAATTAAGGCATTTTATAAGAATAAAACAAAAGCCTTTTAAAATTAAACTTCAGCATAATATGGAAAATATAAAATCAAATAATTCCATTTACTTGTTCACAAGTATATTCTACTAGTCAAATAATCACATGCAATATCAATATCCACTTTCATAATGATGGAATGCATAATTCCATAATTCATAACCACGTAGTAAAGGCCTTGTGCCAAGACTAAAAATAAGATTTTTAAAAGGCCATGTGCCAAGAAACTAGTTTGTCTCATGAGACCTACCGATGCATTCAGGAGCTATAGCGGGCTCCACCCATCACTTACTAAGTCCAATGAATTATTCATATGAAAAGGTTTAAACATAACATAAACATTTGTATTAAAACTAGCATACTAAATGTCAATACTTAATTCTTAAACCATGAATGGTATAAAAATAACACATCCATATTCAAACATATCACAAAACCTTAAATACAATATTTAATATTTGTATCATAATAAATCAACTTCAAACAAGTTTAAAATCCATCAAATGATGTTGACATAGATGAAAACGATTTATAAAACTCTTTGAGAGAAATATCTATTTTTCATGAAAAAATTTAAGTCACAAAATTTATTAAGTAATAAATTTAAAGAAAGTTTTGAAATAAAAGTGTCCCATACCACTTTGAAACTTTTGAAAGGAATTAACATTTTAAAAATATTCATGTTCATATAAATAAATCCGTAAAAACCATTTTGAAAACAAGGACATTAATGAGAATGATTTAGAAGAATATATATTTAAAAAATTTAAAATAAAGTTTTAGTAAAATATTCCCATAAAAAGAATCCCTTTGAAAACAATTTTATGAAACATGGACATTTATAATAAAATTTTTCAGTAGATACTTACGTAAAAACAACCTCGGATAATAAAGAGATTGTGAAATTAACCCATACCTTGCACTTTCCTTTGGTCGAGGGTACGTTTACCCTTATGTATAATTACCATATTATATTAATAAATTATAAAATAACCATATTAAAATTTATTATATCATACAGGATTCATTTATGACTTTGTGATGCCCATTTAATAATCATTTCCATGTTAAATTAACATTTTGGGTAATAATCGCTTTCTTTATCGTACGTGTTTTAACTTGTTATTCTTGATTGTATCATTTAGATAATGATTTAAATACTTCCAGAATATAGAACATGATTTATATATCATATATATTTAGAATATAAATATTTATAATAGATATATATATGAAATGGAATGCATCGTTTATAGAGATGGTAGACTATACGTACGCATAAACGTTGTTTCTGTTTTTATATCATATTGAATGGAAGTAAGTGAATAAGAAATATGTAAGTACATACATACATATATATATATCTACAGTATAATTATTATGTCATATATTACATACTTATTAATAATGTATATTTTTATAATCATCATTGAATGGTGAACGTGGGAATGAATCTCATCGCGTTGTAGGGACGGTAATCTGTACGTACACACGAGCAACAATATCATTATATTGATGGTAAGGTAATATTTAATTGGATGGTATATCATATATAAATAATAATTAAAATTTAATATTTACTATTTACATAAGTTATACTCATTATTAAACCCATCCAAATAATGAAGTGTTTGAATAACAAACAACACCACGACGTGGAGATGGTAAACCGTACGTAGGAACGTATGGTGACTTTGTCATTTATAGGATGGATAAAATAATGAATATGGTTTTACCATATTTATAATAACATAATAGTATGTAGAATTTACTGGATTTATTATTTTGGTATTGAATCAAAAAAGAAAGTGGAAGTGGAAGAAGAAAAGAACTTGAAAGAGGGTGGTGAAATTATTACCTCTTCTTCTTGTGTTTCCTTTTGAGTTGATCAAAAGGGATATTTAGGTTGGATTTATGATCCAATTAAGGACTCTAGGTTGATTTTAGGGTAGTTTAGAGGATATTTGGGAAGTTTTTGGCCGAGCCAAATGGATTTGTAGATGCAAAATTAAGAGGAGGGGAAGTACCCTTTTATAAGAGAGGTGAGGGTCACTTTAGGAAAAGCTTAAAATATTATTTTATAATTAAAATACTTTTTGGGTTATAATGGCTTAAAAATGATTTATTTCTTGTATATGGTGGGTATGGTTCAGAAACCACTCAACCAATAGGTTTTATATAGGTTTAGTTCGCCATATTAACCTTACCTTTTAGATTTAACTCTTAGTTATATATTTTAACTTTTACTCTGTCTTCTTGTATTCTTACACTATATAGTTAATAAACTTACTCTAAACATCCAGGAGAACCTAAATTGGTTCATTAATGAAATATGTAATATTATTTAATCCCTTTTTTCTGAACTTTAGAGTTTTAAAAATATTATATCAACCAATAATATAGTATTTGTTTTAAAAATTAATTTATGTCAATTTTGACATTATTTGGTATTTGGTTTTTGTGAAAGACATCTCAACTTGATTACTTTGAAAAAAATAAATTGAATAAACTCGAACATGTCATATTCACCTATAAAATTCTTGGATACCATATAAATATTGAAATAATATTTATTTTAATATTTATAATACCATTTATTTGATTCTTTAATTAATAAGGTAATTATTGCATCATCATTGTGTCATATATAAATTTACATATTTAAAATCTAAAAATTTTAAATAAAATACCATAATATAGGAAATATTTTTATATTTCTAATGAATATTTATTGTTGAATTTACCTTATGTATAACCCTATATTAAAAATGATTTATTTATTTAACTTTGAAATTAACACATTTAACTCTTCATTAAATAAAATAATAATAAATGTTCTAATCTAATCCAAGTGGACCTAAAGGATAATATTTTATTAAAAAGGATTTTTTGTTTGAATTAAACTTATTCAATGGAATTATGAAATGTGTTAGGGTAATTATAATATCATTTTTACCCTTAATTACCCTGTTTACTTTTAACCGTGGTAAATAAAAGTGAAAACTTACTATTCACCAAAAATTATTTTCATCTTATTAAACCACATTATAATTACTGATATCAACCATGTTTCTTGGTGTTTTGAAATTCAAATCACAGAATCAGTAAAATTACGTTTTATGCAAATTTTCAAATGCTCCTAGAAGGTGGGTAAAAGAGGTTAAAATGTTCAACGAAATTTAATACATCTAATTTTATTATAAAATGACTCCAATGAATTAAATTGAACTTATATAGGTATTATATATCTATTTTGACTTAAAATAAATTTAAATAAATTAAATAATTATTTAAATAAAAAGTCAGTTTTAAATAATAATGAAGTGTTTTTCACTATTCATCAAAAATTAAAAGTTTTCAGAAAAATACCAAAACTTCACCCTAAGATAATTTTGATATTATTAATTCAAAAATAAATTCTATTTTACCAAATAATAAACATATAATTTTCATTAATTAATTTAAAATTAATTCTCGTTCTCAAAACTAAAAAACGGTTTTTTAAAAACTAAAAACTATCAAATGACTGACTTGTGTTTATGTCGAATTTAAATGTGAAATTTATTATAATGACCTGAATTGTATTAAATTATAAGAATATAATATAATTATAGATTAAAACCATTCAAATGCATAATTTAACAATATAAATTATCTTGATTAAAAAAATTCAATTAAAACATAGTATTTTTCACTATTCGTTAATTTATGAAAGTTATCAGAAATGTACCAAAAATTTATACAAACTAAATTTTTATTTCCTGATTCTAAAGAATAATTTAATTTAATTAATTTGAATATATAAAAGTGTCAAATATTGGTTTTAAAAAGGGTTCACCATTAAAAGGTGGTAAAATTGCATTTTTGAAAAATACTTCATTTATCTGAAAAAATGAATTTGTTCTTATATTATGTGTAAGAAACACATAATATTGATTTAAAAATTTTATATAGTATATAATATTAAAAATGTAGTTAATAATATTCATAACAGTTTTTTTAACGATTAGTTTGGTAAGTTGTGGTGCACTCAAACTCGGTGTCTCGTGTTGCGCAAGCTGTTGAATTACTTTAATGATATAACAGACTATGAAATATTGAGTTTTTATATTCTCCCCTCCTTAAATAAATTTTATTCTCTCAATTTTAAATTGTTCTTCAAAAATAAATGGTTAAAAAATATAAAATACCTTTGTGGAAAACCCACATTAGAAATTGGGTTAATAAAATTTAGTCTTAATAAGAGGGAAAGAGAAATGAAAAACTCAGCACTAAATTATGTTCTCGATTAGAAGAACATTAGTAAAAATTAAGGACACATAATTGGAGAAAAACGTAAATATTTATAGGGAGTGATTGAGGTCATGAACCACAAATAAGTGTAAAATTGAGGTCCTTAAATCCATTAATCTATAATGATTTAAAATATCGTTAGTTCAACAAAACATAAGGTATTAGGATAACACATTTTTGGCTTTAAGATCCTTTCCCTAAAGTTTAAGAATTAATTTATTCATAAAATAAAGGAAAACATATACTTGACAAATAGAGTATCATCCTTCAACTAATTCGTACCACAAACTCATCTTTCACTCCAAAAGATAATAGAATTCAAAAATATTTTATTTATCCAAATCGTATAGTGTTCCAAAAATAATGAATTTATAATTAATCTATTTGACTATTTAAAAAAACTACATTATACAAACTTGGAAATTACTAATGACAGTGGTAGGTGATCCACCCTAGTCTCCCTTCGGTTGTGGGTTCAAGTCTCATGGCCTTGCCAAACACGACGGGTTGTTGCCCGACCTCCAAGTTTTCCTTTTTATAATAATTCAAAAATAATCTCAAGAAATGATTTAACCTTAAAAAAACATAATCGATCCCAACCTTTAAACTTATCCAAAATACTTCTTTCCAAACTCACATTCCAAAATTTATAATAAAGGTGGATGGAATTAAGATCCTTTTTCCATGAAATAACATTTTAATACCTTCATCATGTATTATTTTAAAACAATGTAACACCCTGAATTACCATAAAACCTTATTGACTACATTCATGATCTATTATTTCTTATAGAATACTACATATACTCCTTCTATCCAAAAAAGTTTTAAACTCCAACAATGATGGAATATACAAATCATTAATCAGTTTCAAGGTAGTTAATAATATCCAATATAATTTGTCCAAATCAATCATATATTATTCCAAAATAACTACCTCAATATCAGAACCATATTATTGATTATCTTCCTCTCAACCATATATTTTCCAAAAAATTAACCTACTATTGAGTCACTTTTCTTGGTTCCACATAATCTCAAGTCCTTAATGAAATAGTACCACAATACAATCCCTTTATAATATAAAATTCTTATAACATGTACATCATTAATACAATACTCAAATGACATAATACTTTAATAACAACAAAAAAAATCTAATCATTCCTCTTCAACTTAGGTAGTATAATAAATTGATTATTATCTAATAGAATCATTTGGGGTTAACACTGATGATTTGTACATTGCTTCACATAGTGTCCCAACTCTTTTCAGATGAAGCATTGTACATTTGAAACCTTTTCCTTACCCTTTCAATCGCGTACATGTTGTCCTTTTTCTCCACACTTATAACAAACTCCCATTACTTTCAAGAATTTACCAAGGTGAATTTTACACAGTTATCACATATGGGAAAATCCTTCTTTCTCCTCTTCCCTTTATCCATCTTTCTCTCTTCCATCCTTTTATTCTATTTCTTCCCTTTAATGCCATAGGAATCAAAAAATTCTGATATTATTAACACATGATACTATTTCTTCATATGATGAGAATAGGTGGGAGAATATTTCCCTTTTAAATGTTGGATTAATACCATGAATGATATGATCCTTCTTAATCTTTCGATCATGCGTATTTCTGGAATTCTTATTCCTTGTATTAGGTGCCATTTCTAAATAATGGAATACACTTGGTTAGTTTATAAATTGCAATGTATAATCCCAAACTTGTAAACTACAGAATGTAAATTGAAAAGATTATGCATATAATTTATATTCAGGAAATTTTTTCTTTGATGAAGTATTTAGTCCTAAATACTTCATAATGGATTTTAATGAAAATAAAAATTATCCTAAGCATATCCCCTGGGAGTGTTGTAATAATATTGCATCAAGGATCGTTGTCTTGTACCAGGATACCTCGGGTCAAGCCCGAAACTCCTTGTTGGAATTTTTACTCCTAGGTAAATCTGTGCCAGAGCCGCCTCTACCTACTCGTATCCAAACAGGTATTTTTTACTTTGAAAATACACAAAATCTCTACATTACCAAAATTTTAGGAAGTTATTCTATACTAATCCTCAAAGTATATCTTAGGGTAATGTTTTATAATAATATTTTATCTAAATCTATATCCAAGGTTCTTGCTAAACATCCTATTATACCAACTGTAACTCCCCGACCCCAGTTACCTAGATTTGGTGTATTATTTTAATACTTTGGCAAGATTACAAGGAATTAAGTACTGAAAGGTAGATCATTTTAGCAGTCTTGGAAAATATATTACATACATGAATGTTACATTACACATTAGAAAAAAAACAACATAAATTATCTTTTAAGAATTCCATTAATCCCCTAGATTAACCCAGCTTATCAATCATAATACACTTATTGGCATCCTGGGAAAATAAAACATAGAAAGGTGTGAGCTCAGATGCTCAGTAAGGATAACAATATAGCGGAAACTTTCATAAATAGGAATAAACATTTATGGAAATGTATAAGCCTGAAACCTAAGCATTTTAAAATTAAAATTCAGCATAATATGGCAAAGGTAAATTCAAATAATTCCATTTACTTATTGACATGGATATTCTACTAGTCTAATAATCATGTGCAATATCAATAGTCACTTTCATAAGGATGGAATGAATAATGCCAGACTTCATAACCACATAGTCAAGGCATTGTTCCAAGACTAAAAATAAGATTTTTGCAAGTCCGTGTTCTAAGACACTAGTTTGTCTCATGAGACCTACTGATGCATTGAGGAGCTATAGTGGGTTCCACCCATCACTTACTAAGTCCAATGCATTCCTCGTATGAAAAGGTTTAAACATAATATAAACATTCGTATTAAAACTAGCATACAAAATGTCAATACTTTATCCATAAACCATGAATGGTATAAAAATAACACATCCACAGTCAAACATATCAAAAAACCTTAAATACAATATAGAAGATTTGTATCATAATAAATCTAATTCAAGAAAGTTTAAAATCCATCAAAGGATGTTGACATAGAAGAAAATGATTTGTAAAACTCATTGAGAGAAATATCTCTTTTTCACGAAAACATTTAAAAGTAACACAATTTAAAAAGGAAGAAATTTGAAGTCATTTTTGAATTAAAGTGTCCCATACCACTTTTAAACCTTTTAATGTAATTAATATTTTAAAAACATTCATGTCCATATAAATAAATCCTTAAAACCCATTTTTAAAACATGGACATTCATGAGAATGATTTAGAAGAGTAAATATTTAAAACATTTAAAATGATGTTTTAGTAAAAAAGTTCCTTAAAAATAATCCCTTTTAAAACTCTTTTATGAAACATGGACATGGATAATAAATATTTCCCAGTAGATACTTACGTAAAAACAACCTCAGATAATAAAAAGATTGTGAAATTAACCCTTACCTTGCACTTTTCTTTGGTCGAGGGTATGTTTAAACTCTTATATAAGGACCATAGTATGTTATTAAATTATAAAAAAACCTTATTAATATTTATTATATCATAAATGACTCATTTATGACTTTATACTACCCATTTAATAATGATTTCCATGTTAAATTAATATTTTGGGTAATAATCACTTTTATTATTGTATTTGTTTTAACTAGTTATTTTTTATCGTATCATTTAGATAATGATTTAAATAAATCCAGAATATAAAAAAATGATTTATATATCATATATATTTAGAATATAAATATTTATAATAGATATATACAGGAAATGGAAGGCACTATTTATGGAGGCAGTAGACTGTATGTACACATAAACACTGTTTCCGTTTTCATATCATATTGAACGAATGTAAGTGAATAAGATATAAGTACATAAATACATATATATATATATATCTAGTATAATTATTATATCATATATTACATACTTATTAATAATATATATTTTTATAATCATCTTTTAATGGTGAACGTGGGAATGAATCTCATCGCGTCATGGAGATAGTAATCCGTACATATGCACGAGCGACAATATCATTATATTAATGGTGAAATCCTTTGTAATTGGATGATATATCATATATACAGAATTATGAATATTTTATATTTATTATTTACATTAGTTATACTCATTATTATACCCATCCAAATAATGATGTGTTTGAATAACAAACTACACCACGACATGGAGACAATAAGTTGTACGTACGCATGTACGGTGACTTTTTCATTTATAGGATGGATAGAATAATGAATATGGTTGTACCATATTTATAATAATATCATAGTATGTATAAGGTACTGGATTTTTTATTTTTTATGGAAGAAACCAAGAAATAGGATGTGGAAGAAGAAAAGAACTTGAAAGAGCGTGGTGAAATTATTACCTCTTCTTCAGGTGTTTCCTTTTGAGTTGATCAAAAAGGATCCTTAGGTTAGCTTTCGGATCAAATTAAGGACTCTAGGTTGATTTGAGGGAATTTGGGAGGATATTTGGGCATGTTTTGGCAGAGCCAAATGGATTTGGAGGTGTGAAATTAAGATAAGGGGAAGTATCCTTTTATAAGAGAGGCGAGGGTCACTTTAGGAAAAGATTGAAATATTATTTTATAATAAAATAATTTTAGTTTTCAAATGGATCCAAAATGATTTATTTATATTCTAAGGTTGGGATGGGTTGAAAACCACTCAATAAATATGTTTTATACAGGTTTAGTTCACCATATTAACCTTATCATTTAGATTTAACTCTTAGTTATATATTTTATCTTTTATTGCGTCTTCTTGTATTCTTACACTTTATGGTTAATAAACATACTGTAAACTTCTAATAGAACCAAAATTGGTTCATTAATGACATATATAATATTATTTAATACCTTTGGCCTAACCTTAGAGTTTTAGGAATATTATACAAACCAATAATATAGTATTTTTTAAAAAAATTAATTTATATAAATTTTGACATTATTATGTATTTGGTTTTTGTGAAGGTCATCACAACATGATTACTTCAAAAAAGTTACATTTAGTCAACTTTAAAATGTCATATTAACCTATAAAATTCATTAATATCATAAAAATATTGAAATAATATTTATTTTAATATTTATAATACCATTTATTTTATTCTTTCAATAATAAGGTAATTAATGCATCATCATTGTGTCATAAATAAATTTACTTATTTAATATCTAATGTTTATAAATAAAATACCATGAAGTATTAAATATTTATATGTTTATAATTAATATTTATAGTCGAATTTATCTTATGTATAACCCTATATTAAAAATGGTTTAGTTGTTAAACTTTGAATTTTACACTTTCAACTCTTCTTTAAATAAAATAATAATAAATTTCCTAATCTAATCCAAGTGGAACTAAAGGATAATATTTTGTTCCTAAGGTTTTTTTTGGTCTAATTACACTTATAAAATATAATTATAACATGTGTTTGGGTAATTATAATATCATTTTTAACCTTAATTACCATGTTTACTTTTAACCGTGGTAAATAAAAGTCAAAAGTTACAGTTCACCAAAAATTATTTTCATCTTATTAGACCACATTTTACTTACTGATATCAACCATGTCTCTTTTAGTTTTTAAATTCAACTCAAATAAGTGTTAAAATTAAGTTTTATGCAAATTTTCAAATGCTCTTAGAAGGTGGGTAAAAGAGGTTAAAAAATTCAATAAAATTTAATACATATAATTTTATTATAAAATGACGCTAAATAATTAAATTAAAATTATATAGGTATTATATATCTATTTTTAATTAAATTAAATTTAAATAAAATAAATTATTCTTTAATAAAAAGTCATTTTTAAATAATAACGCAGTGTTTTTCACTATTCATCAAAAATTGACGGTTTTCAAAAAAATACCAAAAATTCATTCTAAGATAATTTTGATATTACTGATTCAAAAATGAATTATATTTTACCAAATTTTCAACATTTAATTCTCATTAATTAATTTAAAATTCACTCTTGTTGTCAAAACCAAAAGGCAGGTTTTTAACAAGTAACAACTATCAAAATATTGACATGTGCTTATGTCAAATTTAAATGTGAAATTAATTATAGTGACCTAAATTGTATTAAATGATAAAAATATAATCAAATTATACTTAAAAACCATTTAAATGCATAATTTAACACTATAAATTATTTCTATTAAAAAATTTGTTTCCAATTAAAACATAGTATTTTCACTATTTGTCAAAATATGAAAGTTATCAGAAAAGTACCAAAAATTTGTCCTAACTAAATTTTTATGTCCCTATTCTAAAGAAGAATTTAATTTCATTAAATTTAATATATAAAAGTGTCAAATATTGGTTTCAAAAAGGGTTCCCCATTAAAAGGTGGTAAAATTGCATTTTAAAAAAAAATTATTTTCTTTGAAAAAAATGAATTTGTTCTTATATTATATCAAAAAAACATAATATGGATGTTAAAGTTATATAGAGTATATATGATTCAAAATCATGTTTATAATATTCATAGCCGTCTCTTTTTGAATGACTAGTTTGGTATGTTTTGGTGTGCTCGAACTCGGTGTCGCGGGAAGCGCAAGCTGTTGAATTACATTAATGAGATAACATACTATGAAATCTTGAGGTGTTATAGAAAATAATTGTGTTAATTTTTATTTAATTATTTTTTTAAATGTTACAAAAATATAAAAGGTATTTTCCCTTATTTTATAAGAAATGTTTTAAATTTTTAAAGGTATTTCTATCTCTTTAAAGGTATTTTAATTAATTCTATGATTCATTATTAATATAACTTTATGATATCATCCATATTATTTCTCTATATGTCTTATGATGAAAATTTTGACTAAAGTTTCCTCAAGCCCATTTTTTTCATGTGTAAATGAAGCTATAATAGAATTACAGTTGTTTTAAAATATTATATAATGAAAATAAAATATTTAATGTGTTATTTTCATGATGAAATATGTCATGTATTATAAAATGTTTTATAATTGTTGGTGAGATAGAAATCACTCATGATAACGGGTGTTCTTGATATAGATTCTATAGTAGGTGAGCCTGGTATAACACTCTAATGCATTGGTTAATTTTCATTATAATTAATGAATAAAAGAGGGAGTTAACTCAGGAGGTTTTCCCTATAGATTCAACTATAGTCCAATTATCTTTGACATGATTTAACACAATTGAAGAAGACAATATTCCAAGAAACCAATTCATTTTATCTATTCCTGTTGGGACTTTTTTATGTTTCCTTTTATCAGGATTTACATCACTTCACTCTTTATTCTTCTTTTTCAAAACATTTTCTTTTGATAATTATAAATGTCATGTCACATATTTAACGATATTGGTTTTTAATGGTAGTAATTATATTATTTTATTCTTGTTCACATTGAAAATTACAATATAAAATTATGCTAATATTATTCACACTGATGACTTCAATT
Source organism: Viscum album (assembly GCA_963277665.1). NCBI lineage: Eukaryota > Viridiplantae > Streptophyta > Magnoliopsida > Santalales > Viscaceae > Viscum > Viscum album. The sequence goes on from OY728164.1 coordinate 1,263,019,292, forward strand.
TGTTAATGCTTTGTTTACATATATTAATATTTTCTTATCACCCTTATTATTATTTTTATTTACCTAGCACATGAATAATGATGTTAAATTATTTATTTCTAGATAGGTTTCATGTGAAATGTAGAGACTCTATATTTCATTGTATTCATTTGAAATATATTAACAAATATTATTGAGTTTACTATAGAGTTCCAACTATAGAACCCTCTAAATTTATCTACAGAGGGTGGGCTGGAGGTAGTCGATTTCTAAATAGATTCTATCAAAGAAATACTTGATCATATAGAGACTCCTCCTTATAAGGGAGTCATATTATAGGCTTAAATTTTGCAAGGTAAGGGAAAATACTAATGGTATATATTAGTTCAAACTAAACAAACAAAGGTCATGTTCTGAAAGGGATTCCAATAAAAGTTTCTAGAATACCTCTATTTGGTGACCTTGAGGTAGAGAAAGGTTGCAATGTTTATGATATTGATTCATTGAACTATAAAAATGATGGATTATATTATCAATTTCAAAAACTTAAAACATTTTGTCTTTGATTTGGTAGGGGATAATGAGGGAATGGTGAGGAACTTCTAGGATGAACCTAGACATTATATTTAGTCACAGGTGAATATCTTCTATTTAAATAGATTTTATGAAGTAGTAGATCGTACCATTATTTCTGAAGGAAATATCAAAGAGTCTCTTATTAGTTGATGTGTATTTGAAATTGGGCACTCTAATGGTGTGGCTTCTAATGGTAGGAAACGCCGCTTTGAGAGTTGTCACCAGGGACGTGGTGGAAAGGGTAGTCAGAAAAGAAAAAACTAGTATCTCAGGTTATCAATGAAGATTTATGTTATCAGTGCAGTAGACATGGGAATATGCATGGTCAGTGTTCTCGATAGTTGGTTAAGTGATGATTATGTATCAAGTTAGGGCGTGTGCATGGGTTCTATATGAAATCCTGATATATGGGTAATGATGATGGGATGAGGTAAGTGTTGAGTGCAAGGAGGGTGTCGATTACCCGGGATCGGGCAGGAAAATAGAGCTCTACCTTCCATACCAATAAAGGTGGTGGAAGTGGTACTTCGAGGAGAGAGCATCCATACTAGAATGGCAGTGCAGTACAAAGGACTCAAAAGAAGCCCAGGGTAGAATAATGGGTCATATTTATGTAGTTCATCCTACACCTAGAGGTGGAAAGGATAGGACATCGAATATAAAAGGTATGATTATTATAGCTTATGTGCTTTATAGTTCTTGATTTGTTACATGTGCCTCGGATTCTTTATTTTCTACTCAATTTGTGGTCATTTTGGGCCTAGATTTGGAAAGTACTTGTGGGGTTATTTTGATCAATACTCTGTTGGGGGTGTGAGAAGAAGATATTGGGAATTTTAAAGCATGTGTTCTTGATGTTTTTGGTTACCATACCCTTTGGGACTTTCTTGTGATTGAGATGATGATTTTTGATATAATTTTGTGTGTGTATTTTCTGGTGTTATACCAATCTCTCATTGACTATTACCATAATTGATTAAAATTAATTTCTCTTGAGGGATACACATATTTCTATTATGGTAAATGGGATGTTCGGTGAGGCTGTGGAGGAGTAGTTTTTCCATAGTTAGGTGAACTCACAGCCTAAGTGGGTTATCCTATTCTTCCTGATAGGAGAGGAGACCGACTTATAATTCCTCCTTTGGTTGATCAATTCTATGATGTGTTTTTTAAAGACTCCTCATGGATTCTTTTTAAGAGAGATGTCATGTTCATGATAGAGTTTATTATGGGATCAGAACCATTATCTATTCCTCCATATTAAATGACCCCGATGGAAACTCCAAGAACCTAAAATTATGTTAGAGGAATTATATAATTAAGGTTTTATTCTTCACATTATGTAACCTTTGTGATCTATAGGGTATCTTTCTAATAAGGATTACATATCATTTCAATTTTCCATTAATTAATGTAAGATAAATTTGATGATGGTTACATATTTGTAGCCTCTTCCTAGAATTGTTGATATCTTTGACCAACTAAGAGGCACTTTAGTATTATCCAATATTTATTTGACATCAGGTTATTATTAACTAATGGTGAGACATTTTGATATACCATAGACTTTCTTCAGAAGAACATATGGGTTGAATCAGTTTTTTTGTGATGTTGTTCAAATTGATCAATGCACCAACAGTGTTTATGGCCCTAATGAACTAATTATTTAACCCATTTCTGGACTAATTTGTATTTTTATTTGCTGATGAAATCATGGAATACACTAAGACTTAGATGATCATTCCAAGCATCTTGACATCATCCCGAGTACAGTAAGAGAGAATGGAATATACACCAAGATATCCAAATATTATTTCTCGATCAATAGGTTTCATTTGTTGTGTCACATAATCTCTAAGGTGTGGCCATGGACCCATAGAATGTTTATGCAGTTGTGTCCTTGGGTCAGGCCAAGAATGTTTCTGACATTAGATGTTTTCTAGGATTTGAGGGATATTACTAAAGGTTCATCATAGAATTATCCCATTTATCCACACCACATTTTGGATAAACTAATAAGGGTACCATGTTTTAGTTTTCTATGTAATGTGAGAATGATTCCAAAGAGTTGAATAATAAATTGACTACCACATTGATTATGATCTTACCTGGTCCAGGTAAGGGGTATACATTATTTTTGTGATGAATATAGTGTTGGTAATGGGGTGGTGTTGATATAGGATAATTGGGTGGTTTTATATGGTTCAAGATAGTTGAATCCTCATGAAATAAATTACCAGATGTATGACCATGAGTTGGTTGTGGTGTTGTTTGCTTCAAAATATTGGTGGTGCTAATTGTTGGGAGAACATTTTATGGTGTATACCTACCAAAATATTATTAAGTACATTTTCTCCTAGAATGATATGATTATTTAATAGTGATGATGGGTTGAGTACATTAAATCTTTTGATTTTGAGATATATAACACACTGGGAAAGGGAAAAAAATTTATGGATGCTTCGAGTTAGAAGACTCATAATATGGTTTTTTAGGAATCCAATTATGAGTGGAGGGTTATGGTTTTGTTTTCTGAGATGCATCTGGAGGTGGGATATGGTCATGTTTATGTGACCCTTTCATCCTTGATAGTTGATTCCTCACTTATGGGTTGGATCAAGGAGAGGCAATGTGAAAACAATGAATGCTTGTCTTTGAGGGAGTTTATTAAATGTGGGAATTCACATTCTGTTTGGACCATTAGAGATGATGAGATTGTATATGTTCATGATCATATTTTTCTACCAATGTGTGTGTGGGAAGACTTGAAGGTCAATTTACATGCATCTAAGTGGGAAGTGAATCCTGGATTAGACAAAATGAATTGTATCATTCAGATAAAGTATTTATGGCCATGGATAAAGAAGGAGGTTGTGAGTTTTGTGGCACGATATATTACTTTCAAAAAGGTGATGGTTAAGCATCATTAGTCATATGGTTTGTTGAAACCATTTTCCAATCCGGAATGGAAATGGGATGATGTGATGCTGGACTTTGTGGTGGGTCACTGAAGGATTCCTTGGAATATTGATGTGATCTGGGTAGTTATAGATTAGTTGACTAATGTGGATCATTTATCTAAAGTTCAGAATACATTATCCATGGATTAGTTGGGTGAGTTTTATGTTATAGAGGTAGTATTGTTTCATGGAATACCTCAAAATATAGGTTTAGATCATGATCTACATTTTACATCACATATCATTTTGGGATTACAGAAGGATATATATACCCTGATGTTATTGAGTATGACCCTTCACATGAAGATGGACGAGCTTTCAAATCGTACCATTGGAAAACTAGAGAACATGTTGAGGGATTTTGTTTTTAATTTTGGTGGGTCATGGGAAAATCATCTAGTACTGGTTGAGTCTTCCTATAGTAATATTTGTTTGGCTATGATTATGAGGGTAAATATTGAGGCTCTCTATTGTAGACCATATAAATATCTATTGTGTTTGATGGATGTTGTGGAATCACCATTTTTGGGACATAGGTTCTTGTAGGAGACATTATAATAGATTCAGTTGATCTGAAAATGTTTGGAAATGGCTTATAGTAGGAAGAAGTCATATATCGATCGGGAACATGGACCTATCGATTTTATAGTGGATAATCCTTTGTTTTATTAGGTATCTCCATGGTTGGGTCACCATTGAATTTATAAATAGGGTAAGTTATCACCATGATATGTGTGGATGTTTTAGATTGTGGAGAGGATCTGGCCAGGGGCATACCAATTGGCTTTCAAAAAAAATTATAGTGCTATGAACAATGTGTTCCATGTGTCACAGCTTCGATAGTATCACCCTAACCCATCCTATATGATTGATGTTGAGGATCTTTATTTTGAGAAATATGTGTCCATTACGGATAATCATGTTCATATTGTGTATTATAGTGATAAAGTCTTGTATGTCAAGAATATGTCTTCGATTTGAGTTTTGTGTAAGCATGGTAATTTTCCAGAAGAAAATCAAGAGATAGAGTCAGACATGCTGGCTCGGAGTCTTGATATATTTTATTTAGAAAAATGGTGATTCTTGGAAGCTCATCTTGAGGATGATCCCTTATATGTTTGTGAGGTTGTATGATATGGAGCTTCATTTAAATTCTAGTTTAAATCCCTTAAATATGGATAATAAAATGTTTTCTGAGTGTATGTGTAAGGTCGAGGGTGTTCTAGGTTTTTGGGACAAATAAAATGTGAAATTTATCCATCCATTTCATTTTTAATCATTTGTTCATAGTTATAGGTAATCGTGCGACAAAATAATTCTAGGAATTATGGGAGGTGTAGAGTTCTAGTAAACCATACGATTGGGAAAGACACACCATTCATCCTTGGATAGAGGCATTCTGCATGGTTGGTGCCCAATTTTTTAAATCATGCAGACCTCCCTAATTAATCATCGGACTTCAATCCTCTTAGATATAGACTGAAATAGGGTTTGTGCATGGTTTGGAAAACTGTGTATCCAAATCATTCAATAATTTAAAAGTGAGAAACTATTGTTTTTCCTCTTTAGGATTTCATGTTTCTCAAATACATTTCTCCCCATTTCTTCCTCCTACAACCCTAGTAACGAACCAAACTCCTCAAATATTCCCAAGGATCAATCTCCCTCAGTTATATTCCATTTAGGCAATCTTTGCTTGCAAATAAAATCTCTAGTTGAGTCTAATCCTTCTTGTATCAACGCAAAATTTAATAGTAAGAACCTTGTATTGGATGTTGTGTATGAAATGTGATACCAAGTGCATGAGAATAACATATCTAGATAATTTATAATGTATTTAAAATTTAAAAGAGATTTTATTTCATTCAATTCATTTAAAATCATGTTAACTTCCATTACATTCAAGAGAGACCTTCTATGATTTCTTGCATTACACAGAAGACTATTTTTTATTAATTAATAATGTATTATTAAAATATTATTACATAATATAATATGACATAACCTAGACATTATGTAAGATGTTATGAATAATATTAATAATCTTATGAAAATATATATTTTGTGTAAATATAATATTAATTCATTGGTTACCAATTAATGATAAATAAATAAAAATCGATATAAAAAAGAAATATTTTTATTTTTATGCTTCCAAATGAGTTTTTTCTTAATAGATATGATCAAGTAAATTTATTTAACTATTTTAATGAAATATTTATGTTAAATATTAAATAAAATATTTTTTATATTTATCTATTTGGTTTAATAGGGATACGATAATAACAAACTCTATTTTACACATAAAAACATATATTTTTATAAAGGCTACATTACTTCTTTTTAATAAAGATCTAATTAAATATTAATTTTGAAAATTTAATTGATTTAATCTGTAAAAATAAAGATATATTTTTAATATAAATATAGGAATTATGTTAGGGTGAATTTTTGATATTTTTTTGAAACATTTCATTTTTTAACAAATCGTTAAAAAATATTGAATTTTAATTCAAACCATTTTTTTATATTATTTAAATATATGGATAAATTATATTTTACATTTTTTTAAATTATAATATGATATTAATTTTATCAATTAATAAAATTTCATTCATTGGAATTAATTTCCTATTTAAATTGAATGCAAAACATACAAATCTTTCAGATGTTTTTACCTTAAAAACCCGCATTGTTGTCCCATTTGCTAAATGAATTTTAAATTAAGTTCTAACACTTATATGATTATAATTAGGAAAATGGATTAAATATTTTGAATTATTATAATTTATAATAAGAAAAAAAAAATATTTTTACCAAATATATTAGTGAAAATGAATAAAATTAATTAGAAATATTAAGATTAAATTAAGTTTAATAAAGGACTAATCCTTAACCATAAGGCCCAAAGCAACCTATAAACATAAACAAGAGGTAATTTATGGACATATATCCACCATATCCTCTCTTGTATATAATTTTTACATTATTTTATCCCCTTTAAACATGAAAATGTGGGAATAATTCCTTTTTCAAAATATTATAAGAGTGACACTCCTTATTCATTATAAAAGACCACCACTTATCCTCGTTCCTCAAACTTCTCAAAACACATAATATAATACATAATCTACAAAAATAGATTCTAAATATACATAAACTAGATTTTGAAGCCTCTTTTGGGCATAAATCATTCCAAGGAATACATTTGTTGTAAACCGAAAGGAGTTACCTGATTTTTAAGGTAATGTTTTCCAATGATCACTTTTTTTCAATTACTTCTCCATAACCTAAAATATTATTATTCTATGCTCATATAATAAAACCAGTGTCCTAAATATACTACATTGTTTTCATTATATGTTTTATAACTTATACACAAATCTATCTAATTGGTAACTAAGATACTTTGTATATGAAGGGCGAACAATCGCCTCATGAAACGATGATTGTTTGTTTTTCCTTTACCACATCTCATTGTGGTCATTATGATGGACACACTATTTATATATTTAATATATTATATTTATTATGAATATAATACTATTTTATTCTATTACAACACATATATTTTTACTTTCAATTTTTTGTAAAAATGATAACATCGTTTGTGGAAGTGTGGACTGCCGCCCACTCAAGCGATGAGATTCATTCACAGGATACATGAAATATATAAATTATGGTTTCAATTAAAAATATGTGACATAAAAAAATCTATATGATATTAATGACATAATTTAATTTCTGTACATATAATACATACCATTTTTTTATTAAGATTTCACACACCTAAAAAGTGATAACATTATTCATGGATGTTTAGACTACCGTCTCCTCAACATAATGTGATTCATTTTTCATCATAGTAATTCTATATATAAGTATATACGATTAAATAAAATGGTTCTTAGGATATAATTATCATTTTACTAATATATGGTGTTATATACCTTCATTCTATAATGATCATTGAAAAATAATAACATTACTAATGCGTATGTATGGCTTACCATCTCCATGTTTGTAACGTTGATTCATTTTTCATAACTGTATATAATGATTATTTTTAAATGTATAATTGATCTATAAATATGATAATTATTCCATGATTATTATTATATAGATATTATATAAAGATCCATTTTTATATAATTGACCTACCAAGGTTTTTTTGACATTTAATTAGAATTCAGTCAAAATGGCTCATGTAAACTTAATTTTTTAAGTAGTTATACACAAAATGGTAATAATTTAAATAAATTTAATGATAAACTTATAAAGGGTTATGAATAAAATATAAAAATTACATATGTTTATTATAAATTATGTTAAAGGAGATTTACTTGAATGGAATCTCAAGTTAATGGATTCTTATCTCACCTTTTTACTTCAATTAGATAATGACATGTTCACTACTTATATATTATATATTGTGTAACCACTACCGTTATTTTTATTTTATATCATTAATAATTTAATCTTTATGGTGCTTTCAATTTTTTTTTTAATTTTATTACCTCATGATTATTATGATTTAAAATGTTTTAAGGTGTTATGGGACACTTTGGAATATTTAATGTTTATTTTCCTTAAAAATAACATTAATGATATTCCAATTTTATTTCCATTCAATGAGATTATTTGAAAATTTTTCAATGAAACCACTCATTTTATCTCGTCTAGTTATTCATTACCATTTTCAAGTATTAGAACCATTTTTTCACTCTTTTTTAATCTATGTGTTTTAGAATTTTTTTCCCAAAAAACCCCACTTTGTTTCTCTCTTTAGTCGGAGAGCCTGTTTTCTCCTAAAAACCATATGTTATTAAAAAAAATTCAAAAAAATTTATAATGTTATTTGGTAAATAAATTTTTACCCCTTTGTAATTTAATAAATTTTATTAAATGAATCTTCTTGTTTCATTCCTAATAAATATTTTATTAAGATTTAATTATGCAAGAGGAATGGTCTTATGCCTCATATGACAAGTAAATATTTACTCGCCATTATTTATTTGATGCTTTCATTGCATCTCTAAAATGTTATCATTTATAGAAAAACATTTCAAAAGTTATTAACAAAAAAATGGTTTTTTCAAAAGGTTTTAAAAAAATTATATTTTCATCAATAATGTTTTTAAAATAATTTTTAAAGTATTTCTATTCATAAACAACAACAACCCTTAATTTTTACTCCAAATGGGATTTTTTTATTGATACAATACTTATTATTCCTTTGGATAGTTTATTATTGCGTTGGCCAAGGATACTATTCACATTCACTTTCGTGAGGAATTTTTTATTCCCCTTGAAATATTCAATATTATATGATCATTTAACATTGGGTTTCACCCAAATTATCCATTTAATTTATCATGGATATTACTATTTCCTAATCTATATACCATTTTACATAGGGTGTCTACATTGAATTGTTTTCTATTATTTCGGCTAAATATTGATAATTCAACATTCATCATTTAATACATGTATTTTATAAGCTATATTAAATAATTTATTATTCGTTATGAGGAATGAATTTCACTGGTAATATTAGTACTCAGCCTTAAACATTAAATATTCTTTAATTAAATGGATAATTCACAATGAGGATATTTTTAGGTTTAGAGTTTTAGAGAATTATGTCATAACATTTACATAAAAACATGAATATAACATGTAGAAAATTCTACTCAGTATCCATTTTTCATAAAATAAAAACTATTGAAAAAAAGAGTCATGTATAGTTCCATGTTTTAGATATCAATACTTTCCCTTGATCCCATCATTGACCCTATTCACCTTTATGCTCTGTGAAAAACATTTCAATACTTGGGATGAGCATAAAAAATCCCAGTAAGGGTTATAAAATAAAAAAAATCATTAGTCCATTAATATATACAAAACAAAAAATCTTTTAATTACCTCATGAGAACATAAGATTTATGAATAACACATATTAATCACAAATTATAAAGGTACTTATGGCATTCATATCATACTTACATTGTAGCTATCACAGCTACAGAGGGAGTTACGTTGGAATACCCATCACAGTATATTCCCTAAATCTTTTAGGAGAAACATTCACGTTTACCTCCGTCACATTACCCAATTCATTAGAGAGCTATCTAGAGCTCACCCTCCCTAGGTTTATCACAGAACCAACTGTATACGTAAATAATTCCCAAGAACCATAACATATTCATAACACATAAAACAAACATAAAGGAAAGATAGAATTTACACATTTCAATCACAATATATCATTTAAATATATTAACATTACTAATACATTATCAAAACCATTTTAATCACCAAATTATATAAAAATTATATGGTATTTATTTTCCTTTAAAAACAATATGGATTGTTAAGGAAGACAAATATGAAATAATACTCGCGACGGTGAAAAAAGGACATTGTCGCCACTTACGTTAAAAACATTCTTTTTTTCATTTAGTGAAACACCTCATAGAAAAATATTCCATTTGAATGCAATGAAAATTAGAATGTGTTTATACATCATATAAAATAAAGTCATGTATTAAAACAAAATATGCCTCAATGAATGGAGATTGAGATGAAGTCCCTTACCTCGTGTCCGACATGACCCATTTATTCTTTAATCTCATGAATAATAAACTAAAGTTAATTTTTTACTTTATTAAGAACCTTTTAAAGTTTATTATTCTTTTTATATCACTTATTACCATGTTATAAGCATTATGTAATCATTTAAGTTAATAATGGTTGTTTTGTTGATATTTGGTACTTGAGTCAAAAATGAACATAATATAATTACAAGTTGTCCATGTGGTAAATAATACATTATATACATAATAATATTCATTATTTAGATATCATATACATAATATATAACCAGTATATATATGTATTTATAATAGTACATACCATTTTAGAGATAAGAAATGAAATGCACCTTTCATGGAGACGGTAAGTCGTACGTACTCATGAACGCTACTTTCATTTATATTTTATACTTTAATGGAATTAAAACATAATTATACATATTTATTTTATAATTACAGTATAATATCATATATAAAATCATTAACACTATCCTTTATACATCCCACATATGGAATTAACGAGTCATATCACTTTGAGGGGGCGGTAGCCCGCACTTCCTCAAATGAAATTATCTTGTTTACCCATTATGGAAACCATAAAGGTAGGATATAAATTTAAAATACATAAGCATAAAGAAAACATAAAAATAATATATATAATATATAAATATAGTCCCATATTAATTTCCACCATGAGATGTGGTAGGAGATAATCGAACAATTATTGTTTTGTGAGGCGTTAGTTTTCCATCCACATACATAGTATGTTCTTCTCCAATTAGATGGAGGTGTGTGTAAGATTAGTTAAAATACTTCTCATAAAAACATCTTAGTATATTTTGGATACTAGTGTTGTTATAAAATAATGTAATAAAAATAGTATAGGGGTTCGAGAAGTAAAATAAAATAAAAGAAGTTAAGAGGAATTGTTACCTTTAATTTGGGTAACTCTCTTTGGTTTGAATCAAAAGGACTTATTAAATTTCCTTATGAATAAGGTAATGATTCTAGGAGAAGGAGAGGGATCTTGAGAGCTTATTTATTCAGGTTTTAGATGATCCAATAGGCTTTATAGGTGTTATAAATGAGTAAGAAGTGAAGCCTTTTTATAAGGGGGAGGAGGGGCTCTTTAGGAAAGTGTGAAAATAGTATTTTATTATATAATAATATTCGGTTTCTAAAGATCCAAAACTAATTAAAGTAGAATATAAGACGAATCATGGTCTAAATAAAATCATCCAACAATAATTTGATAGGTTTTGGATATTTTTCTAATATTTATAATCTTATTTGTTTAAATCATTTATTAGTGAGGTAAATACTGCATCATTATTGTGTCATAAATAATTTAAATTATATGATGTCTAAAAATTATAAAAAAAATACCATGATGTAGGAAATAGTTTTATTTTTACAATGAATATTTATAGTTGAAAAGATATCTTATATAACCCCATGTAAAAAATTATTTACTAAGAGATATTTGTTTGTTTCATTTTTGTCCTTTAAGTAAATTAATCTAAAGTTTCATTATCACTCCCATGTGACTTCATGGGGTCCCAAAATCGACCCAAAGATTACCATGGTGATAAATGACTCAAAAAATATGGTTAGGAAAAGTTTTGAGGTAATTTTGTATTGTTATGATATTCTTTTTACCTTGAATTTCCCTATTCAACTTTAACCGCAGTAAATAAATTTCAAAAGTTACTATTCACCAACTATTATTTTCCTCTTATTGAACCACATTTTACTAACTAATAAAAACAATTTATGTTGTATTTTCTAAATTCAATTCACAGAAGTAGTAAAATTTCATTTAAATGAAAAATTTGGGTTTTTAACTACTACTAAGTGGTTTCACTATTCATCAAAAATTGATGTTTTTAAAAAAATACCAAAAATTAATCCTAAGCTATATTTGATATTCCGAATTCAAAAATAAGGTCTATTGTTCCAAATTCAAAACATATAATTTTCATTAATTAATTTAAAAATAATTCTCATTGTCAAAACAAATAGCGTGTTTTTAAGAAATAATAACTATCAAAAGATTGATACTTGTTTATGTCCAATTTCAAAGTGAAATTAATTCTAATGAACAAAATAAGATTAATTGGTAAAAATATATTCGAATGACACTTTAAAATTAATTAAAAACGTAATCTAACTGTATAAATAAATTATATTAAATGGCACTTTTGAATTAAAATACAGTATTTTTCACTATTCATTAAAAATGAACTTTATCAAAAAAAATCCAAAAATTTACCCAAAGTAAATTTTGATGTCCCAAATATAAATAAGGGTTTTATTTTGTCATATATAACATATAAAAATGACCAAAACTATATTTAAGGAGGGTTCTCCATCAAAAGGTAGTGAATAGACCTTTTAGTGAATATTAGAGTATTTATGCTTAAAATTTGATTCATTTATTTTAAGCCCCTAACTTTTATTGGATAAATGTAAAAACATTGAACAAACATATATAATAATATTTTTGTTAGTTCTATTCATTACCACCAATACAATGTCTAAGAGTTAACTACCATTTAAAATAATAATATTATATTATTAGTGTGCAACGTAAGATTTCAATGAAACTTATTGTTGGGTATCAGGTAAGCCATCGAACATAGAATCTCATTTAAAGTAAAATTTATATTTAATTAAAAAATATTCATAAATATGAAAATGCATTATTTATTTATTTACCCGTGATGTTTCAAGTAATGCTGGGTGGGTCCTGGACTTTATATAGCCCCCTCGATGTATATATAGGTTCTTATGAGAAAAATAAGTTTTGAAAATTAAATGGGTTTCTATCCATAGTTTTAAACCATATCATGAAATTTCTTGACATAATAGCCTTTATTGTGCCTCAGACATGACATCCATTATGAAAGCATTACCCTCATTTAGTATTGGTTATTATTCATCCCTGATATTTTTTGTCGACATATTTATGGATACACATAATTTTTACATAATTAATTAAATGGAATGTGCTTCAATTTATTGCATTTCCATATTTTTTTCCTTATCTAAATATTTGAATGGCTTGTGTTTCAATTTATTACATTTCCATATTTTCTATGCACTTTCTTCTCTATTCATTGATTATATTTCATGTACGTTCATTTATTTACCTTACTATAATTATTATTCTCATTTATTCATTACTGCTTCCACTATATTTTTCCCTTAATGTGAATTTGAGCTCACTCTTATTATGTTTCTTTCCTAGGAATCTGTGAAGAAAACTATGAATGATATGAAAGAATTTAATAGATGGATTATATTTATCCTCTAATTTATTTATTTAGAAGAAAATTTTATATTTTAATCAGGGTATTCGTTTATAATAAAATACTCATTTATATTTCTGGTTTACAAAGACTATTAAACTTCATCTCCTTCGGGGATTGATTCCTTGTAATAATGCCAATGTTATTACTATAAGACACCATCTCTAGGATTATGGGGTTGGGTCACTATAGTTGGTATCAAAGTAAGTTTATTAGTAACCTTGGGAACTAGATTTATGAAAACATTGGTTATAGAACATAACCCTAAGGTAGAATTTTAGAACGAGTATGTAAGAACATCCTAGAATGTTGGTATGGTATAGATTATGTGTGGATTCATAGAAATACATCCCTATATACAGAATACAAGTAGGTGTGGTTATAGAACAGATGTACCTAGTAGTAATAACTCTAACAAGGTGTTTCAATCCTAACTCATAGTAACTTGGTAAATGAAAATCGGCCTTACTGCCCACATAGTATGACACTCCTAGCGTATTTTCCTCAGATAGTAAAATTTTTCTTTGCAAACCATTATAAATAATTTGAATGGATAATGAATCTTAATAATCAACCTTAAACATAAAATGTATTTATATTTAAAATTAATGTATCATGATTTAGATACCTTATAGATAATCATAAACTTTTATCACTATGACAATTGTTTCCCACAATAGTATTTCTAAATTTTGTCAATGGTCGAAACCTGAAGGATTCATGTTAACATTGAACATGAAGGAGAAGGTGGTAAAAATGAGAAAAACATTATGTTCTTACTGGAGTGAATAATGTCTTATTTATTCCAAATCAGTTATCCTGAAATATGATTTAAGAAATATAAATTTAACAACTCTCAAACACACCAAAGAAGATAAGGATGAATATTTTTAAGAGCTTGTGTAATGGAGACCGTAATGAAAGGAAGGACTGGGTTCTGACATATGAGAAGTTTAGAAGGAGACAACTAGGCTAGTGTCTCAATGGATTAAGTAAATTCTTTATGTTTGTGAAAGAAGGACATAAAACAAAGGGTTTCTAAAAAAATATTAATTGTATGATTAAAGGAAATGAAACTCATATTAAGGATACATTTTTGATTTTTTCCCTTAAATTTCAGGAACCTGGGAATTACTTGTGTCAATACCCACTATTAAATCAAAATCCCTATATCATGGAAGGATGTATGTAATAAATAAATGGATGAAATAGTTATGTATTTATAATGTATTAAAAATCATAGTTAATATCCTATTTAATGATTAAATTTCAATGATGTATATTATATGTATTTTGGGAATTAAATTAATATAGTTTTAGAAAAGGAAAAACTGTATTTCGGGTGACAACCCATCATATATGGAAATGTCATGGGTCTTGAACCCATGAATGGAGAGAAATAATTTCTTCCCTCCAACCACTGACCTATGAAATGTCCTGGTTAATTTTCCAATATATTTAGTAAAAAAGTTTGACAAAGAAATGATAATGATGATCTAGTATTATCAATTTTGAGTATTTGAGATTATTCGATTAACTATTTTGGATATATAAGATAGTTAAAGACAAATAGTCTGACTTTTCACTCTCTTATGGGCCTTAATATACTATTGAAATTTATTTTTGTTCTTCATACATAAATTTTAATTTTCTAATGAATTGGAAAATATATTTAAGCACAAACAAAAGTTAAAATTATATTTTTATAAATATATCATCTAAGTAAACATTTAAATTAAAATAACTCCTCAACATTAAGAAAAGTATCTTTAATAAAAATGGACCTAATACCTTTTTTGTTGAACAGTTGGCCTTATAAATCACCAAGGATTTTTGGATTTGAGGTCCTAAACATTATATTTATCATTAACTTTTCTGGGATTTATGACCTCAATAACTCCATATAAACATTTATTCATTTCCTCTAATTGCATATCACTAATTATGATAGATGTTCTCATATTCATAGACCTAGTTATATGTTACTCCATGTTACCCTTGCACTTCCCATTCCCTCTTTTGAAGAGGATGTTTTACGAACCCTTCTCAACATGTGGGATTTAAAAATTAGAAATATCAAACAATCTATCACTAATATTACTTTTAACTTGTTAGGAAAAAATTTAAATAATATGTGTAGAATGTAAAACCCAGAAGTTCTTGATTAAGAACCTTGTATTCGATAGCGTGTATGATACGTGACACCAATTGTGTAATGGAATGTAATATCTGGATACATTATAATATATTTACTATTTAAAATACATTTTATATATTTCAAATTCATGGAATAACAAGTTAGTGTGTGTTAAATATATGATATACCTTCTATGATGTCTTGTGTTACACGCAAGACTGAGTTTTATCAAATAAAAATATATTATTAGAATATTATTATTATATATAATATGATATAACCTAGACATTATGTTAGAATTTATGAATAGTATTAAGTAACATATGAAAATTTATTTTTTATATAAATATTAAATGAATTCATTAGTTACCAATTAATGAGAAAATAAAATAAGAATCAATTAGATGTAAATATATATATATATTTTCTTACAAATTATTTTTTTCTTAATAAAAACAATTTATTACAATTAGTCAATGATTTTAATGAAAAATATGAGTTATATAGTCAATAAAAAATATTTATATTCATTCATTAGGTTTGATAATCATAAGATAAGAACAAACACTATTTTAAAATAAAAACCTATATTATTATTCAAGCAATTATACTTCCTTTAAATGGAAACCCCATTTTAAATATTATTTTTAATAATTTAATTGATTTAATATGTCATAATAAACGTCATATTTTATATATAAGGTAAAATTATATTTTAAATTTGTTTAAAAGTATTATTAGATCATATTTTTATAATTTAATAAAATTTATTTCATTGGAATCAATTTCACATTTAAATTTACTATAAATAAATTGCAAACTATCAGATGATTTTACCTTAAAACCTCGCATTATTGTCTCATCTACAAGATGAATTTTAAATTAATTTCTATCAATTATAAGATTAAAAATTTTAAATATTGATTCAGTATTTTTAATAATAATAATTAATAATATATAATAATACCAACATAGTTTTTGACTAAAAATATAAATGAAAGTGATTAAAATTAATTATAATAATTGAGATCAAATTAAGCTTAATAAAGATCTAAACCTTAAAGATAATGCCTAAAATGAACTATACACATGTCCAAGAGCTATTTATGGAAATATACCGACCTTATAATCTATTTTATGTAATTGGTTCCATTATTTTATCCCCATGAAAGATAAAAAATTTGGGAATAATTCTTTTTTCAAAATATTACAAGAGTATTACTCTTTGTTCAACATAAAAGGCCACCACTTCTCACCATTCCTCACACTTCTCAAAACACTTAGCATCAGCCATGATCTAACAAAATAGATTCTCAAAATCCCTCTCCAAGATATTGAATCCTCCCTTTGGGTATAAATACTTTCATGGAATCCCATTGGTATAAACCAAAAGGAGTTCCATGGTTTTAAGGTAATGCTTTCCAACAATCACTTTTCTTTCAATTACATCTCCACCACCTAAAATATTATTCATAAATGTTAATATAATAACAAAATTATAATAAAAATACTATTATATTTTTAATAAAATGGTTATACTTACACTTACACACACATCAATCTAATGGGTAACGAACATACAGTTTATGTGAACAGTGAACTATTACCTCACAAAATGAAGATTTATATTTCTTATTTTACCACCTATCATGGTGGTCATTATTATGAAAAATAAATTTATATATTAGATTTATTATTTTCTTATGATTATTTAATTATTTTAAATCACATATCTTTGTACATTCCATTTTCAATAAAAACTATAACGTCGTTTTTGAATATGTGGACTACCGCCCCCTCAAGCGATGTGATTCGTTCACAAGATACAAAGAATGTATAAAGGATGGTTTTAATTAAAAGTATGTGACATAAATATATATATATATATATATATAATATTAATGATATAATTAAATTTTTTAAATATAATATATACCATTTTACTTATTAACCTTTCGCACACTTGAAAAGTGATAACGTTATTTGTGGACGTGTGGACTACCTCCTCCTCAACATGATGTGATTACTTTTTTATCACATTAATTATATATATATATATGTATATATGATTAAATAATATGGTATTTATGATATAATCATCATTATAGAATTATATGGTGTTACTTACCTTCATTTCATGAAAAACATTGAAAAATAAGAATGTTACTCATGTGTTTGTATGACTTATCGTCTCCATGATTGTAACATTTATTATTTTTTCTTAAAAATATATAATGATTGTTTTTAAAGGTATAATTGGTGTATAAATATAATAATAATTTAATTATAATTATTCTATAGATGTTATATAAGGTCTCATTTGATCATAGTTTACCTACTAAGGTTTTTTGGACATATAAATAGAATTTGGTCAAAACACCTGAAGTTAACATAATTGTTTATGTAGTCATACAAAACATGGTAATAAGTGAAATAAAAATAATTATAAAAATTAAAAAGTTTCAGAATCAAGTATAAAATTCACCTATGTTTATTATACGGGATATTAAACGATGTTAACCTGAAAGGAAACTCAAGGTAATGGATTCGCATCTCACCTTTTTAAATCCATGAGATAAATGTCATGTTCACCACTTAAATTTTTTTGTAGTCTATCCACTATCATTTTTTTTATTATATCATTAATAATTTTTATTAATGGTATTTTAAATTTTCTTTTAATTTTATTCTTTCATAACTATTATGAATTAAAATGATTCAAAGTTTCATAGGAAACATTGGAATGTTTAAGGATTATTTTCCTCAAAAATAAACTTAATGGTCTTACAATAGTATTTACATTGAAAGAAATTATATGTCCATTTTTCAATAAAAACTTTCATTTTCTGTTCTATGGTTATTCATGACCATTTTCAAGTATAAGTACCATTTTTTGGCTCTTTATTACACAAAATGTTTTTAAAAAATGTTTTTCAACAAACTAAACTTTTTCTCTATTTATTTAGTGAACCTATTTTCTTCTAAAAATAATGTTTTGTTTATATATTTTAAAAATTGATTTAAAAATTAATTCGTAATTACATTTTTACCTTTTTTTCTTTTACCAATGGTTTCAATGGAATCTTATTGTCTCTTTTTGAAAAATTATTTTTTCTAACCATTAATAGTGAAAAAGGAATGTTCTATTACAGTTTATGAAAATTATGGATTTACTCACCATAATTTCATTGAATCTTCCTATACATGTCTAAAAATTATCTTTTTAAATAAAATGTTGTCAAAAAAATTCCAAAGACATTTTTTCAAATAAATTTTACAAAAAAAAATTATTTTTATATGGAATGATTTTAAAATATATTTTTATAGTATTTTCATTCATCAACAACAAAAACCATTAATTTTTACTCCACTTTTAATTTTCTTTATTTATACCATATTTATTATTCCTTTGTATGGTTCGTTATTTATTTTTCTAATAATAGTGTTCGTATTCACTTCCTTGAATCGTTTTTTCCTTAAAATATCAAATCTCCTATGATCATTAAAAATTGAGTTTACCCCTAATTATCCATTTCATTTATCATATATATTACTATTTTGTAAATTATATACCATTTACATATGGTGTTTACTTCGATAGGTATTTGATTATTTGGGAGAAATATTGATAATTCTATATTCTTCATTCAATGAAGATATTTGATAAGGAATATTATTATTTTTGAATATAGAATATGAGGAATGCTTTGGACTGATAATGAAGGGTGTGGCCCAGACATTATATATCCCTTTGATGCATTAATAATATCACATGAGAAAAACTAGTTGTGGAAATTAAATGGGTTCTTATCTTTAGTTTTAAACCATCTTATAAAGGGTATTGATAGTATTAGTTTTCATGTGACTTAGATGTTACATCCATTAAGAAAGAATTTCCCATATTTAGTTTTAGTTATTATTTATCCATGACATTTTGTGTTGATATATCCACGGATACTGTTTATTTTAATTTCATTAATTAAATGTCATGTGTTTCGGATTCATACCTTGACATATTTACTTTTCCTTATCTATTTATTTGTATGGAATGTGTTTCTAGTTGTAACCTTACCAAATTTTTTATGCACATTTTATCATTTTATTGATTATATGTCATGTGTGTTAATTTATTTATTATGTCATAATTATTATTATAATTGATTAATTATTAATTCCACTATATTATTACCTTACAGAGTATTTTAGTATTTGATCTTAACCTAGTTATTTTTCATTTTCTAGGAATCCAAGAAGTATACTATGAATGATATGAAAGAATTTACTTGATGGATTTGAGTTATCATCAAAGTTGATAATTTAGAAGAAAAAAATTATATTGTAATTAGTGTATTATATTGTGATAAAAGAATCGTGTATGTGTCTAGTTTACCAAGAACACTAAATTTTCATTATTTTTTGGGAAATATTCCTTGTAATCACGCCAATGATATTAGTATTGTCCAACATATCTGGGATTCTAGGGTCAGGTCACTATAATTCTCTTTCTTATAATTTCTGGTTAGGTGTTTATCATAATCCATAAAACCTAATTTTTTAGAGTATTTTAGGTTGAAGATTCAAAGGGAACTTTAATTTGGATCCAAGGATATTGTTAAGGGTGTGTTCATCATTAGATTCGTGGTAGGTGGGAAAAAATAATATCACATAGTGTTGGTATTGATTTTTTCTTGCAGGTTTGTCTGTTTTCTTCCTGCCTATTGTATATTTGATTCCTTCAGTAGTACATAGTAAAATGGGTAGTTAAACGATGAATTAAACCCATCATTATCCCTATGGGATGCATTTAGGTTTATTAGACTAATCTAGGGCCACCCATGGGGTGTTCTAGAAGTCTTTAACATGGAAAATTGTGATATTAATCATAAAATTTATTTGTGATAAAGTAGATCCATTAAGGAAGATGTTGATATGTTAGTTGAGTTAAAAATAGAATATGGGCAATTATTTCTAGATATTCATAATTGCATAAGGTATTTTTTATTAATGTAAAATGGGTTGGGTGAAATAAAGTGAGTTTTTTAGGTGACTTATGATTTTTACTTGAAATGCATAAGTTAGTAAATGAATCTGAGATGATGAACATGTTATGTGGTTATATAATAATGAACTGTTAAATTTGATAAATGGTCTAATGTATGGTATTTCATGAATATGATATAATGTTTGAGAATTGTTGAATATGATTAATAGGTTAAGAAATGAGAAAAGGAAATATGTTAAATGGGTTATAAAACGTAAATGGTAATAAGATAATGGTATAATACTTGATGTTAAATAACAGGTTGAATAATTATGAAATTTAAAGGTCATGTGTTTGGATTTTGTATGGATTGTGATATGGTAAATGTGTTTAATGGATAAATAAAAATGTGCACATGGATTGCTGGTATGTTGGGGTTTAACTTGATGTTCTACACCCACGAGTTAGGTTGGACTGAGGCTCTAAAACCCACTCCTATAATGAATGGGTTAGGGAGTTGAGATAAGTCTTTATTCCACCAATGGTTTCATTGTTCAATACTACCTGGACTAAGGCTCCAAGGTAAGTGTGATATAATTTTTTTGGTATGTGGTTTTGTCTAGTGAGTTAGGGAATTTTGATTATTTCCTTATGCTTAATGATTGACTGGAATTGTCTATAATGAAAACTATGTAAATGCCTAACCCATGGATTTAATGATGATAATGGATTATGCAAGGAAAAATAGATTCAATGAAAAAATGTTTAAAGTGTATATTGTTAACTAATTTCACCCAAGTTATCTTTTGGTTATCTTCTATTTTATTTACTATATACATGCAAAATATATTTAGACTAAATATTTTTTAGACACCGTTAGTGGTGGCCTATGAGTTCATACTCACACCCTGATCGATTTTCATTGGGTACCCGAGTAGATTTCATTGATCTAGTTCAGAATAATTGAAAAGTACATATGCTAGGAAGTTGAGTTGGGATTGGGATGTGAATATATGGGGATGCAAACTTGGAGTTAGGACCGGTTTTGGGGATTCATCTATTTTCTTTATTTTGGGTTTTCATTACTTTTCGAACTATTAACATTACATGACATATTCATTTTTTTGTCATTGTTTGTACCCCGTTTTGGGAAATGGTTGGTAATTCATGTTTGTTGGATATTGTTATTATTTCCATTATTTCAAATTGTTATCTGTTGTGTCATACTCTGATTAAGAGTTTATAATATCACATTATGTTCATTCAAACCCTCTATACTAATCGATACACTCTGGTGTATGAGGAGGCGCGCTTGAGGTCATATAGCGCATTTGTATGGGGCATTGGTTTAGTGGCCTTTAGATTTAGGAAGTTATAATTTTTGTTGATGAGTATCTATGTAGGGTAAGAGGTAATTCCAAATGTTATATATATAAATAATTTAAGAGTGTGACATTCATATCAATTTTAAACTAATTTAAAGACACTTTTAATTATTCAATATATAAAAAATGAAATATATAACATTTGATGGTGATATGATACTAATTATAGTGACTTGACCTAATGAATTTTATCAAATTAACTAATATACATTTCTTATTTCATTAAAAATGTGATAATAAAAACGAAAAGTTATTGTACATGAAAATTAATGATGATATAAAATATATAGGGTCAAATAATTATGGTGGATTGAGGGATTATATGTGATGAAGTTGTATTTTTTTATAATAAATTTTAGTGATGTATGTTTAAAGTTTATTTCCAAATATTATTTAGGTCACCTATGAAAGCTAGAAATAAATCAGGCTAGGCTTGATGAAAACCCTTTCATGATAGGAAATGTTATAGAAGATTATGGGTGAAGAAATCATAATGCATAGTGAATAGTTGTATCATAGAGTGTGTGGATTAGAATTTTTGAATAACTATTGGAATTAGTCTCACACGTGCGTGGTAGAAAAAGAGCACATGAGAGATCACCAACACCCCATAATGCTTTATTGGAACTATTAGGGCGTAACATGAGTAATTAATAGGAAGGCCACTGACTGAATATCTTAATGCGGGACTCACATTTATACAATGAATTGTTCATAGTGTGAGATATTCAAATAATACGTGCATAAATTAAATCAAAATAATGAAGTTAAAAGTTGTTGTCCTCACTATAATGTATAGTTTATATGAATTAAAGTTTGAAGACACAATGTGTTCATGCTTGAGATACTAAGGCCACACCATATTCAAACTGCCATGAAAATGGAGGTGAGTTCGATGTAATAGGAAAAAATAAAAATGTATGATGTTCAGAGTATTGATTATTTGTATGAATAATGTATATGAATTTTTCATGTAAAAATTGTTTTTCTATGTCAATACTTTTATTTGACAGATGTCATGTGCTTATCACATGGTCATAATATAGAGGGGTAATCAGATCATTAGGTTTATATGAAATGAGGATTGTATGCGAGGACACCAAATGAAAATATGTTTTTTGGTATAGTGATTTAACAATGATAGTATGTGATGTGAAGAGATCTATTTCAAGATGATATTTTATTGTGAATTTAGTGTGCAATAGTAAGCATGTGATGCAGTATGTGGTAAGTGTGTTAAGTGAGGTGGGTATGTGGTGAAGGCTTGATGTGGAAGATATTTTTTCTATCATATAGTCCATGAATACGGTTATACCCAATGCATGTAATACATGATGAGAATTGGTTTCATGCACACACACACCATGTGAGCCGGTAATGATGTATTTTTTGATAATGGGATTAATGGTTTTCTAACAAAAATTATTTTGATAACCATGATCTAAACACATGTTTAATATATCTCAAATACCTTAGATCTAATTTGTAAATGTGGTAATATGATTTTGATATGATTAATAGGTGATCTATAATTTTTTATCACCTTAGGCTTATTGCATGTAACACACACCAGACCTACGCCCATAGATCCGGTGTCGAAAACATGTATCTTAATACACAGTTTTTTATACACATATATTATTAAAAAATAATCATCATATTTACAATATAATGACCATTATTTTTATATTTTTAGAGATTTATTAAAAATAATATACTAATATATAACATTTCTTCCAAAAATAACTGACATTTCTCCCATAATATGAGAACTTAATATATCCATAATGGGACTTGATTGTCAGCTATAAATTCCCCACAACAGGTACTCTCCTAGGATTATCATACAGAATAAATTATTTTATATCATGTGGAAAGGGAAAACTATTTTTGTAACTCAATTATATTTTAAAATAATAACACTATTTTATATAGTTTGTATTACAAGTAACACCATGTTTAGAATAAAATATAACACCTAAGAATTTACAAAATATTTCTTTTTAAATAAATTTAATCTCTCTAATAGCTTGCAGAA
Source organism: Viscum album (assembly GCA_963277665.1). Taxonomy (NCBI): domain Eukaryota; kingdom Viridiplantae; phylum Streptophyta; class Magnoliopsida; order Santalales; family Viscaceae; genus Viscum; species Viscum album. The sequence continues at coordinate 1,263,043,252 of OY728164.1, forward strand.
AATGAATCCCCAAGCTGAAATGAACTATAATATAGTATACCATTATAAAATATCCATTGTATTGGTGACTATAAATAGTAATAATTAAATTATGAAAATTATTCTCATATGTTGATTATAAATAAGATATGATTCATTTAAAAGTAAAATAAATACTTTCTGAAAAAATAAGTTTTTCCAAAAGAAACTATAGTTTTTCTTTGTTCACATAATGGAAAATTAATTTTTCCCAAATTTATAGAATTAATATTAAAAAATAAACTCTTTTTTTAAATTTATAATATATTTTTTTTGTGACCTTTTTTATTTTCTTGAAATATTTCTTTTTTTGAGGAATAGTTAAAATTACAGTATTTTAATTGAAAACTGCCTTTAAGTCTAAATTATTTCTAAAGTTAAATTATATTATGAATTGGATTTGAAGTGATATTAGTTCAATAATGTGTCTCTTAATAAAATTTAGTTCTTATGATTAATTTTGATATTGAATTTTTAAATACAAACTATTTAGTCTTTCGAAGAGTTTCTATTTGAAACCCCACTTTCTCATCACATCTATGGGAATAATTTTAAATTAAAATTTTCCACTTATGTGAATTGAATTTTGATAAAATTATTTCACATTTATAATAAGAATAATTTTTATTATCTAACAATTTCAGCTTAATGTTTTACCAAAATGAATAGAAAAAATAGTAAAAATTATTTACCATGGTTAATGTAAAAATGGATTTACCAGGGCCTACACTAAAAAGAGAATAGTTAAAACATTTTAACCAATTTTATAAAATATATGTTTTGGAGATATTTAGACCCTATAATGTAAAATTTTCTAGAATAGTCAATTTTGAAACCTTTTTAGGGTGAGAAACATGGATAAACATTTATCTTTCAAAAAAAGTGTTCCACTCACCTGACTTAAAAAAGGATACCCTCTCTAAAAAATTATTCACACCATAAACCATATTGGTTCTAAAAATACCTATTGCAATAAATTAAAATATTATATAAACTCATCCTATATGCCTTATTTTGGGCTGAAATCCATCCTTGGAAGGATTTGGTGCAAACCTAAGAAGGTTACAAGATTGAGAGTTTCTAGTTTATTTCGTACACCCTCTCATTAAATTCATATTAAAGAGTTCTTATATAATAAAAAAATATTAAAAAATTGGATTATTTTATAATAATGTAATGAAAAAATACCATCCCAACTCCGATAAAATAAGTTTCAAATTCTTTTTTATTATGTACGGCAGATTACCGCCTTGCGAACCGATGTCATTCATTTTTTCCATCACCACCTATCACAGTTGTGTATGATGATGGATGTAAAGTATATATTTGATATTTATAATATAATTATACCTGTAAATTAAGTATATCACATATACCTTTTTTACTATACATTCCTTAATTTATATGATAACATCACTCGTGCGTATGGTGGAGTACCACCTCACGAAGCGATGTGATTCATTTTTCACTAACACATTACTTAGAAGGTAATAAGAACTATGTTAATAAATATATGTGATATTGATTAAATAATAATGATATGAATGATATATTAATAATTATAAAAATATAATATATCAGTTTTTTATACTTAATGTGTGTAACATCATTCGTGTGTGTGTGGATTATCGCTTTCGCAAAGCTACGTGGCTCTCCTTTATCAGTACATCACATGGATAATATATATAATTATATTTAAATAAATAATGTTGTATATATGATATTATTATTATTCTATAATGATAAAATATTACTTGAATTACTCTCATAATGATCATTGAAAAATGAAAATGTTGTTCATGTGTATGTATGACCTACAGTCTCTATGATTGCAGTGTTGTTCATTATTCGTGACCATCATTCATGTATAGTTTTAAAGTTATAATTCATGTAAAAATATAATAATAATTTCATTATTATTATTATAGAGATCATGGAACTATATAATATTTCCATGAACCAGATCATCCATGAGAAAACAGGCATGAGAAAACAAGACAATTATCACCTAAAACAATGATAATAATAAATGATTATTAACAAATTGGTGATATTATATTATAAATAGGTCACATAAGATTTTATAAATATTAATATTGTTCTATAATAATTTTATAAAATGTTTAAAACCACTATAAAATATGTTAAATTATTCTCAACCAAAAGGAAGCATGAGTTAAGGGTTTCTCATCTCACTTTTAATTCTATTAGACATACACCATATTAAACACTTATTTATTTTGTGCGGTGTATATAATTAACTTTTTTTATGTTATATAATGAATTTATTTATATTTATGTTATATAATGTTTAAATAAAATTTATTTCTTTCATACGGATTATAATTCAAATGTTACCAAAGTCTTAAGGTTTTACTTCACAATCTCATCACTATTTGGGAATATATTTGTTTATGTATCCCTTTTGGGAATTATTTGATATTTATATCATAAAATTACTCTATATTCTTCTATTATGGTTATAAATATACTTTTTCAAGTAATATTACCACTTTCCATTCAATGTTACACAAAATTATTAAGAACCATTCTTTAGAATATTTTGACTTTACTTCTCTCTTCATTAAAAAATCCTTTTTTACAAAAAAAATTATAAAAACAAAATTAGCATTAACAAAATTATTTATTAAATATTTTTTTACCCATGTTTTACTTAAAAACGTTTTTAAGGGAATATTATTATTATTTTAAGAATGAGTAAATTTTATATCCTATTTAAAGAGAAAAAGGATTATTCTTGTTAACATATAATACATATATAGAGATACCCACCTATATGGACATCATTTATTTGAACCATACTTTTCACGAATATAAGTTTATTTTTCAAGATAATTTTATTTCCTAATAATCTAGAAAATTTTGGTTTTTAATTGTTATCTTGAATGAAAAGGATTTTGTTAATGTTGTAAAAATTATCTAGTTTTAAAATTAAAGCGTACTTTTTAATAGAAGGTCACTTTCATCAAGAAATGTTCCAAGTGATATTTCAAAATAATTTTACATGTAAAAATAAATACTTGGATGTTAATTATGCTTTTATGGGGATATAAAAAAACGAAATTATCCTTATTATTATATCTGGATGGTTTATGATCAGTTTGACTAGAGATTTACCATGTTGAAACCATTCTCATTAATCTGAATGTTTTGTGATTATTATTATTTATTGGGAAATTTATATATATTTAATATAATAATTTAAATATGAATTTTTATGTTGATTATGTTTTATCCCTTTCATATAAAGAATTCATTGAACTTTTTAAGTGATAGACATTCCCTGTTATAACCCTTTAATGCTTCATAAGGTCTAATGAAAAAACTATAAATGGTTTTGGCCAAGGCCTTACCCATTTTTATAGAGTCCTTGGCACAAGTCTCGATGGTATAATATATCCTGGAAAAAGACTCAAATGTATTATAAGTTTTGTCATAGGCCTCGATGGTATGTTTTAGATTTCAAGAATCATGCATTCCACACTAATGAATTAGATTATTGATATTCCATGTGATTATTCGATTGGTTAGAATATACATGGTAATGATTAAACCACATTTGGTAATTTATATGTATTTATTTTATCATTTTTTTTCCTACCATATCAGGATCATGTTATTGATTAAATTTCATATGTTTTAGTAATTTTCTATTCCATACTGATTATTCCTTATTTATCCACAGCTTCCATAGTATGTTTACCCTTACTGAGAATCTGAGATCACCCCTTTCTTATGTTTTATTATCCATAGGATACCATGATGTATTTTTTGATTGATATACAGGGATACATCAAGGGGTAATTTCATTCTAAAATAAAATCAATTGTTTATTTTATTTTTTAAAATCTATTGTGAATTTCATGGATGTATCTATTTTACCAATAATACTAAACTATTTGGTCACTCGGGATGTGATTACTTGTATATTATACTAATTTAAAAAAGATAACACAAGAACCAGGCTACTGGGGTTGGGTCGCTATAGTTTGTGTTAGAATAAGTTTAGAAAAAACCTTGTGAAATAGATTTTTGAGGATAATGATTGGGTAAAATAACATTATAATAAAATATAAGGATAATTATACAAGGAAACCATAATATTTTTTTATGTAAAAGATTATGTGGTTTTCATAGAAAATTTATCTTTTTCTAGATAATACAAGTGGGTGTGGTTCTATCAAAGATGTACCTTATGATAATAACTCTGAAAAGGTCATATTAGTGTTGACCCAATCATCACCAGGTTCTCCATAACCAGACTTACTACACAAATGGTTTGAAACTCTTTTGTGATATTCTCAAGATATTTTAATTTTTTTACGATCAATTACAATGGATTTAAAAATACCAATATCTCTAAAGAGACCATTTTTTATTATTATATTAGATATGAATACAATTTTTATGTTAGGTTAATTATTTCACTATTTTTGGGATTATACATTAAGTTTCAAAATGATGTGATCTAATCTAGTGTATTATATCATTTAGAAATGGAACTATAATATTTAATGAAAACTGTATCAATGAATATACTCCAAAGTGTATGAATAATCATTTTTTTGAGGTAATTTAACCATTATATTGAAGGGAAGTAGTCTCCCAAACATTTTTATCATATGAGGACATATTATAGTGTGTTAACAAGAAATATAAATAATTATCTTAGTATTATAGATTCAATGGGATGCTGGAGAAGAAGATGATAGAAGAGAAAAAGACACATAAAGGAAAGAGGGGAATAAATAATTTTCCCACATGTGATAATTGTAGAAAAATAACATATTGGTACCTTATTAAATAGAAAATTAGTTTTCTTCATGTGTGGTAAATGAGGCCATCATGATTGTGATTTCATGGGTAATAAAAAAAATACAATGTTTAATTATTCAATAGTACAATGATGGGGACTATGAAAATGATTTCCCCATGAATCAAAGGAATATACCTCAAAATTTGATAATAGATCATGGTTATGATTATTCAATTATGATATATTAACTAGAATTATTAATTTTATTATATTATTTTAAAAAATTATGGACTTTTACTACTTTATCAAGGAAATCATGGTCATAAGAATTATAAAATGTATAAGGATTGTATTGAAGTACATTTTCATTACGGATTTGACAGATTATGTTAAGTGGTATCAATGAGAAAGAATAATGATTTAGTAGAAAGTATAACTTCTTCGAAAACACCTGATTTAGGTAAAGATAACTCGTAATATAATCCTGATATTGAGAAAATAATGTTGGTATAAAAAGATAATTGATATGGAGAATGTATATTGAAAAATTTTGAACACCTTGGAACTAATTAATGATTTTTTGACAATTGGTTTTTTTATCATTGATGTAAACAAAATTATTTTTTTATTCAAGTAATATACCAAATAATCTGTGTTTTATTTAAGGAATAAGGAAGAACGCATTTTGTAAACTATATTTTATTATGATTTAGGTTATTATTAAGTTTTATTAAAATACATGATAAAGGTTATCATAAGTTTCATATGTGATGATTAAGATCTACATCGGCTTTTTATGATTAATGATAAGATCATTTTTAAACTTTATTTACACTCTATATAATCTTATGAACCATAATCTTTTTGAAGGTTCGTAAGGTTAATTTTTTTGAAGTGGTTTATAATTAAATTTGGATTATTTTTTAAAGATTAATCTATTATATTACGATATAGATATTCATGAATATTGGAAAGCCTATGCTAACCATTTTTTATCAAATTGACTATAAATTGAAAGAATAACTTATCATCTTATTATGCATATAATGATCCATTAAAAGTGAATATTATTAATTCATGAAAAAAAAATAAATTTGTTATGTTAAATTCATTGTATAAGTGGTGAATTTAAAATTAAGTGAAGCATAACTAATTGATGAAATTATTCTTATGAAATATAAATTTATCATGTATGTATATTTATATATATTATTATACAATAATAATATTACAAAAATTTTGGAAAAAATCATGAAATAAAAATGTTTTCATGTTACCTTTAGATATGATGAATTATATGGCCTTTTAAATAATCAATGATTTATGTTTTTTTGGTTTTTAACATTCCATTAATAATTCACTTTCTTGGTATCAGTGACCTCTATCACACTCTATAATTCTCTTTACTTTTCTTCTATGTTCATGTTTTTATTTCCCAGATATGTTCTCCCACATGGAAACCTGGTTTTGGGTTATCTCATATCACCTTGTTAATTTATTTTCTCTCTAATTAAGTGGTTGTTTTATTAACCCTTTTATGATGTGGGTTTATCAATAGTGATATTTTCAAATTTCAAATCCTTGATTACTGATATCGTGTTTAAATTATAGGGAAATAATATATTTAAGTTTGGGATAATATAATAACCCAATAATATTATATAATAATGTTATATGTTATATAATTTATTACATTTAGTTCCATGATCAGAAAAAAAAATATATCACCAAAGACATAATTAAATATTTATTTCTAAATAAAATTAATATATTTGATAGATTGGGGAACATGCAACCTCAAGTTGATATGAACCATAATATAATATACTAATAAAATAGAGCCTTTAAGTTGGATAAAATTAATAATACTAACTAAATTATGAAAATTATGGTACTCTATTGACATGGAATAAAATATTTATTATTTAAAATAAAAAGAAATTGTTTTCGAAAAACTACATTTTTTCTTAAAGAAGGTTTAGTCACACTTTGAACACATAATTTAACATTAATTTTTTCCATATTTATAAACAAAAATAAAAAATAGACATATTTTTAAAAAATAATAATATCAAATTTATTTTAGGGTGTGTTTTTTGGATTTTTATGAAATGTTTCACTTTTGATGAATAATGAAAAATATTGAATTTTATATATAAACTGACTTTTCATTTAAATTATTGAAAATGATAAATTATATTTATAATTTTTTTAAATTAAAATAAGTAAAATAATAAATCTATTAATACAATTTAGGTTTCTATAATCATTTTCATGTTTAATTTTTTTTATAAAAACTTTGTAATCTTTTGAACATTTTTTCTTTGAAAACTCATTTTCTCATCACGTCTGTGGGATTAATATTAAATTAAATTTCCACACTTATGTGAATGGAATTTGGATAATAATATTTCATAATTTTGATAATAGTAATAATTTATATTATCTAATATTGTACAATTGAATTTTTACTACAATAAATAGTAGTAACATTATAAATTATTTATTGTAGTTAAGGTAAAAATGGATTTACTAGGGGGTAAACAAAATTGATAAGGGATAAATTTCCCTAAAATAGTGTCTAAAATAAAATTCATGGATATATTTAGACCCTATTATGTATTATGCTCTGTAATAATACATTTTGAAAACTTTTTTTATATAAAAATTAGTGATACACATTTTTTATTTCAAACAATTAAAAGTATACCACTCGCCTCACTTATAAAAGGTCATACACTATTCACTCATCTTCACACCATAAAAAATTTTAGGATTAGAATTTTTATTCCCAAAAAGCATCCCAAATTAATTACTTTTATCATATAATCCTTTTATTTAGAATAAATTTATCCATGGAAGGATTTGGTGTAAACCTAAGGAGGTTATCAGAAGAAGAGGTAACATTTTTTAACATACGTTTAAGTTTTATTTCATTCCAAAATTAATTAAATTATTATCCAAATATAATTATATAATAACCTCAATATATTACATATAAATATATTTTTTAATAATATGATCATTATAAAAAACAATCCTCACTTTTATCGAATGGGTTAAAAAATCATCATTCATATGTATGATGGATTACTGCCTCGTGAACCGATGTCATTCATTTTTTCATTTCCAGCTCTCATGATTGTGTATGATTAAGGATATAAATTATAAGTATGTTATTTATAATATAATTATATATCTTGAGTCATTATATAATATAGATCTTTTTTAATTCTCATTCTGTAGGGTATATGATAACGTGGATCGTGTGTACGGTGTACTACCACCTTATGAAGCGATGTGATTCATTTTTCACTATCACTTTACATGGAAGGTATACAAGACAATTGTAATGAATATATGTGATATAAATGAAATAAGTTTTATATTCATTACATATTTATGATTTTTAAAAGATAATATGTGATTTTATTTTTTACACTAAAAAATGACAACATTGCCTGTGTACGTGCGAACTACCTTCTTCACAAAGCGATGTGACTCTCTTTCATCAAAAAACCACATAGATGAAATATATAACTATATATAATGAAATTATATGTTATATATAATATTATAATACTTATATAAATATAAAATATTCCATTAATTTTTTCTATAATGATCATTGAAAAATGGAAACATTACTCATGCGTATGTATGACCTGTTGTCTCCATGATTGTAATATAGTACATTTTTTATAACCATATGTTATGATTGTTTCAAAATTTTAATCAATATATAAATTTTATAATTATTTTATGATTATTATTTTGGATATTTTGTAACTATATATATGTGAAATATCTATATCATTAATGAAAAAAACGGTTGAGAAAACAAGATAATTTACACATCAAACAATGAGAGTGATGAACGATTATTTTCAAAAAAATTATGAGATTTTATAAAATGGTCATATATGATATTATAAATATTAATATTTTTTGTAATAAGTTAATAAATTTTTAAAACCACTATACAAAAGGTTAAATTCTATTAAAAAAAACTTATGTGTTAGGTAAAGGTTTCTTGTTTAACATTTTCTTTTATGATACATACACCATATTCACCACTTATTTGTTTTGTGTGTTGTATATAATTCTAATTTTCTATTTTATAAAATAAATTAATTTTCATTCATAGTATGTAATTTTTCATTTCATGTTATGTATTTCATGGGGCTTATGATTCACATTTTTTCTAAGTTGTAACATTTTATTTAAAAATCTCATCATTAATCAGGTTTTTTTGTTTAAGTCTCTCATTAGGGACATATTTTATATTCCCATCATAAAATAAATATATTTGATTATAACATGTTTATTGATATAATTTTTAATTTAATCAAATCATTTTAATATATTTGTAACATAAAATGATTAAGATAATTTTTTTAAGATAATACGACTTTATTTATCTCTTTAGTGAAGAATATTTTTTATTCTAAAAAGATTTTTTACAAAATTGTTTTCCAAAATTTTCTCATTCTTGAAATTATATATTAAATAAATCTTTACCCATGTTTTAATTAAAAAAATCAATTTAATCTTCTTATATTTTTATTAACATGTAACTTTTTTAACCTTTTTACAGTGCAAAATGGAATGTTCTTATTAACTTATACGATATATACAGACTTACCCTCTCTCATGACCATCGTTTATTGAAATATTGTTTTTCTTGTTCACAAGTGTATTTTTAAATAAAATATTTTCCATAATATTCTATATATTTTTAGTTTTTAAATATGACATTTCAATTAAAATTATTTTGATAATATACTATGAATTTTCTTGTAATAAACAAAAGGTTTATTCTCAAAGAAAAATTATTTTCTTCAAGAAAAGATCCAAGTGATCTTTACAAAGCATTTTCCTTATAAGAAGATATTATTTGAAGTTTCTTATGATTTAATGTGTATATCCTTCAATGGTATAATCCTTATCATTTTTCAAATAATTTATGATCAGTTTGACAGTGGATGTACTATGTGGATAATATTCATTTTACTTTTTATGGTTCATGATTATGGACACTTATTTGAGATAGTATTTACATATCATATTCTAGTTTAGATATGAATGTTTATATTGATTAAATTTCATAAATTTTAGTTGATAAATGTATTGGAATTTATAAGTGATGGGTTGGGCCCGATATAGCCCATAGATATATTTGTAGGTCTCATGATACAAACTATACATAGATTTGGACAATGCCATACCATGTTATATATATTTTATGGAACAAGAATTGATGGTATAATATATATTTGAAGAATAATTGGTGGAATTTTATGTACTATCACAATCCTAGACAATATTATTTATATGGTTAACATTATTCTTTACATAATTATGAATTAATTTATTGATATTACATGTAGTTATTTGATTAGTTATACTATCCATGGTCAAATTTTAAGATAATTTTTTTATTTATATGAGATTATTTTACCATCTATTATTCCTTCTATATTATGGTCAAGTTATTGATTAAATTGAATTTGATTGAGTTATTTTTCTTTCCATATTGACTATTCGTCATTTATTCATTAATGTTTTTGTACACTAACTCTAACTGATCATATCAGTTCACCTATATATTATGTTCTATTTTCCCTAGATTACTAGGAAGTATCTTTTGATTGGTATGAATAGATGTGATAAGGTTAATAATATCATTCACAACAAAAATTTATTGTGTGTTTTTATTTAAAATTAAAGGTAAATTTCAAAATTTTATATATTTTACCTAGACTAATAAACTAGTTGATCCATTAGGATATGATTCATTGTATACTATGCCAATGTAATAAAGAAGACATTGGCTCTGGGAAATTGAGATCATGTTGCTATAATGAAGGAGTGATCTCAAATGATTAGAAATGGTAAACCAATTTATAAAGCATAACCTGAGAGAAAGGTGGTATAAAATGATATCACAATGAAAATGATCATAACATTTTGTGATTATAATAATTAGATAATATCAAAATAATAATTTATTAAATATTGATTATAATAGAAGATAATGGAATCATTGGAATGTGGTAACATTATATACATGATATCATAATCATATTCAAAATATTGTTATAGTATCTTGAGATTATATGACATATATACCCTCAAATTAATTTAAATTCATTAAAATATTTCATTTCATGAAATAAATTTTTTATATTTCATCACATGAAACACCATTTTTATATTTTATTTCATGAAACATTGATTTCCTTTGATGATTTATGTTTCATAAAAGCTCCATTCTTACAGGAAAACAATATAATATTTATATTATTATGATAGTTATTAGTAATACATTAGAATGGAGGGAATGAATGGTAATATCTAATTTAAGAAAATTATATTTTACACATGTTTATAAAATGAATTTATTGATTAAGAATTAATTATAAATGAATATAATAACATATTGAATATAAATAATGTGTTTCTATGAACACCTATTTTTTTGAAAATAATAGAATTTTATGATAATAAATTAAATTAATCACAATTATTGAAAGATATTAATAAAATTTTGTTTTAAATATTTAATCAAAAAAAATTAAATTCTTCAAATAAATTTGATAGGGTTAAGATAAGAATAAATCCAGTTTTAAACATAAAAAGATGTTAATTTTTAAAGGGAAGTTTTACTGCCATTTAATAGAACACCAATTTTAAATATAATTTTTGAAATTTTATACTTTTTATTTGACTTAATAAACTTAATTTTTAATTTTTAGTATTTAAATTTTCTTTGTGTGAGTTTTTATAATTTTTATGAGAACTTTCATATTTTGATGAATAATAAATGACACATAATCTTAATTGAAAACTTGTTTTCCATCAAAAAAATTTACGGTGTTAAACTATATTTTTTTATAAAGATAAATTAGATCAATTTTTAATCATTTAAACCAATTTATGTCATTTTAATAAATTTCAAATTTAATTTAGATATAAAAAATTATCAAATTTTTTAATATATTCACTTTCAAAACCCACTTTTTTGTCCCGTCTTTAATATTACTTTTAAATTAATTTATACCACTTACAAGATTGTAATTTGTAAAAATAGATTCTATATTTGGAATAATAATAATTTATAATTTATTATAAGTTTAACTTAATTTTTTTTGAAAAATATTAGTGATTGTAATTAAAAATAATTACAACGATTAAGGTAAAAATGAGTTTACTTAGTAGTTTATTATTAATCATAAGGGGTTAAATGACCATTAAAATTTTAAAAAACAGAAATTAGTGGAATTATTATTATATATACATAATTTTGTATAAATATTTTCATTATTGGGTGCACACGATATAAGTAAGACCTCACAATAGTGTTTTCCTTTTTATATTTACCAGAATGGAACTCTATCTCTACTATAGAATGACACTCACCATCACCCTTTCTTCACACGTATCAAAGAATATTTTTGTATACAAAACCTATAAAATAATTTCACAACTTACATAATAACATCCTAGAATCTGAACATTTATTATAAAGAAATCCAAGTAAGTCCTCTGGTTTATACCAAAAAGAGTTACCTAAAAAATGTATCATTTTTTAACGATCAATTTTTTTCTTTCTAGAGATAGTTAAATTCTTATTAATATATTATTTTATAATAAAATTAGTTTCTTAAATATAATTATATTCTTTTAGTGGTTTTACATCAGCATACACTTGCTTCCATCAAATAGGTTACGCAATCATCATTCGTGTGTATGGCGGACGACCGCCTCGTGAACCAACATCATTCATTCTTCCATTTCCCCCTATCAAGGTTGGGAATAATGAAAAATTGTATATTTTTATATAATATATATGAAATTTAATATTAATTAAAACTTATTTAATTATTATATATCATATACCATTGTGATTTATACTTTGTGGGAATACGATAGCATTAATTGTGGATGTGTGGACTACAGTCTCCTCAAATCGATTTGTCGCGTCCAAACTTTATATTAAAAGTATTAAGGATATATTTAATAAAAATATATTATATAAATGAAACAATTATAAATTTCATGACATAATTATCTTTTTTTCATATAGCATATCATTTTTTCTTTACATTCCACACACTGAAAATGTGATAACATTATTTGTAGATATGTAGACTATCACCCCCTCAAAGCAATGTGATCCTTTATTTTTTGTCACCAAAGAGTAGGAATGATATATATCATTATATATAATTAAATACATTTTATTTATGATATAATGGTCATTCTGGAATGATAAATTCTGCTTAACTTCTTGCTATAATGATAAATGAAAAATGGAAACGTTACTCATGAGTACGTATGGACTACCGTCTCCACAAGCGTAACACTAGTTTATTTTTCATAACCATATTTTTTTTTAATTTAAAATTACAATTGATATAAAAAATTTATAGTTATTTCATGGTTTTTAATATATATATTTTTAAATAATATCATTATTGACCATAGTCTAACTATCGATGTCAGGTTCGACAAATAAGCTGAATATGGTCGCATTTTCTGACTTAAACATTATTGATTATGTAATTTTATATATATTTTTTATAGGTTAATAAATATTAATAAAATTATAAAATATTATGAATAAATAAAATAATAAACATAATATTATTATTCATGATTTTAGAGAACAAATAAGATTGATCGGACTCAAGGTAAGGGACTTCATTGCAATTTCCATCATTTGAGTCTTACTTTATTATTGTGGACCTAATTTCATATATATGGTGAAAATAATTATACATTGACATTTAATATCATGAAAAATTATTAATTCATGGTATATTATGTTTTACCATGAATTATTTTATCCTATGGGGTTTTACATGAATGTTACCAAATAGTAAGGGGTTCTGCAACTCAATTTCCATTCATTAGGATAATATTATATGTCATTGGTTATGTTACACAAATAATAAAAATGAAATGGAACATGATTTTATTATTTGGTATTTAAACTTTTAGTGTGTTCATTTTAAATTTTCATGCATAATTATTTCATTGATCTATTCTCACTCCAAAGATATGATCTTTGTAAGGGTTTTTCTCGTATCACTTTTTATTTCTTTGAGTTATATTACATATTCACATATAATTTTCTTTTTGTGGTTTATATACATCACAATAATATATTTTATGATTTTTATCCAAGAATTTATGGTGTTTTACATATACTTTTAATGATATCTCTTTCATGGGGTCTACGGTTTCAAAGTTACCAAAGTGGTAATGGATTTTTGTCACATTTTGCATTCATTAAGATGTTTTTTATGTTTTAAACCTATTTTATTTTATGAGATGTTTATACCTCTCCACTGACATGATATATTAGGAATATTTTTAATATCATGATCTTTTAAGTTTTATTTAACATTATTATTTCATGGGGCATGTGATTCAAATGTTTCAAGTTGGTATGGGACACATTGAAATTTGTAAAGGTTATTTTCCCTATAAATGTTTCTAATGATATTATAATGTTATTTCCATTCATAAAAATCAACAAAAAATGTTTTTACTTATTCTCAATTTGGGATATTTTATATTTATAGCATCCTCATTCTTTTATGAATGGATTAATATTATTTCAATGAGATTTTTATTGGACCTATTTCACTTCCACAGGTTAATAATGTTTCAAAGATATTATTATAAAATCCATTTTTTCATGGTTTAATCATATTTTAATGAGTCAATTTTGGAACTCATTTAATTTTCATGGGTAAATCATGTTTCAATAATATTTTTTAAACCCATTTTTTCCATGGGTTAATCATTTTTAAAATATATTATTTGGAACACATTCCATTTCAATGGATTAATCATGTCTCAAATATATTATTTTATAAACTATTTATTTTCAATTGGTTGCTCATGTTTTAGAGAGATTTTATTATAAAATATTTCGTTATCATGTTTTAATTATGTTTTGGAAGGAATAGTTTTTATTTTAATGAGTTTGGATGAATTATCCATGTATTCAGTTCTTAGACATTTAAAATGATTAGTGATCCTAGATAATATCGGGTGAGCCCATTATAGGTTATGCAATGGATGCATCCAGATAGCACTTAGATGCATTGGGTAATCCAAATATGGAAGATGAAAATATTTTTCATTCCACTTTTATGGGTTCCATAAAGGTTAGGAAAGGGTAATATACGGTTTCTATGAGATGATGTTTCAATATTTCAATATGTTTTATCTATGCTTGTTATAGGTTTATGATATTTCTTTTGATCAGTATTGATATCACATAGCTCTTGATTATTTATTCTTATGACTATATCAATTGTTAAATACTTATGACACATTTCCTTGATCCATTTTTTTATGGGTATGAGTTCCTTTATGATTCTCTCATTCACTTTGATTATATAATAAAACCCTTATGTACTGTTAGGATCATTGATGACATTTAATTACGAATTATTATGTTTATAATAATTGTGCTTATGAGCTCATGCTTCTTATGATTCATTTTTCCCTAGGTTATTAATTATAAAGTTGAAAATTTGATGTCTATAATGGATTTCACAAATATGGGTTTGATGACATATTTTGAAATAAGAAAAGATAATTATAGTGGGAAATTATGTTAAACATTTTAAACCAGTTGTTTATGAGTCCAAATTGATTTGAGTTGTTTATGTAAGAGTGTTTCTTCTTTATTTAAAACTCTAAACCTAAAAGTTCCTATAGTATTTAAGTGATCCATGTTTTCATTTTCATATTGTAAGGTTTAGATGAAAATTTTGGTTTAAAATTACTAGCAACAAATACGTGAATGTAACATTGTGGATTTCATCAAAGGATCTGGGAGTATAGGTATGTTGGATGTTATAGTTGATATCAATGTTTATTTTACATAACTTTTAAGATTGTGATGTTTTTGTGTGAGGTTATATTAAGAGATATGGATACCTTTATTAGACTATAATCTTAATATATTTCATAAGTTCAATGTCTTTAGACACCATACATGAGGATTTTATGAGGTAAATTTTTTATGGTTATTAATGGAATTTTTGGAGTTGCATTTTTGGTATGAGGTATTTTTCAACTCTAGGATCAAAATGAAGTATTTTAATGGTGGAAATATTTTTCATGATTAAATAATAAAATAGGGTACAACCCATATTCTTATTTACAACACATCACATCTGGGTATGTAGTGGGGCTTGAAATCTTGACCAAAGGATGATAAGGTTTACACATACTACCATTGTCCTACATGATGTCCCAGTTAGCATGAATTTTTTTAATGTTAAATATTATGTTTACTAAAAACCCTATGGGATTTTATTTGAGTAATAATGGTTGATTTATCTTGGAAGAATATACGATCAAATCCTTTTAATATTCGGGTTTCAAACATAGTCATGAAATGTTGGAATAGTTTTATAGATAGTTGTTTATGGAATATTTTAGTTTGATATTTTTTTATTAATATTGAATTTTTAATATTAGTGTATCATTTTAAGGTTAACAAATTTTTGGAATAATATTACCACCTGATAAAAATTCTACTTTTGGTTAATGTATAAAGATTGGTGGAAAATATTAACTACACTTTTATTATTATGTACTCTTTTAAAGTTGATTTTAGTGCTTCAAAAAATAAAAACTCATCTGTAATACTCATATTTTAGAGAAAAAATATGATATTTTGGTGGAAATTAATTAAAGAATGAAATTCTACTCAACAAGTATGTATATTTTCTTTTTTATTTTTTCTCTTGGTCAAGAAGGTAAGAGTGTTCTCTAACTCTAGGAAATGGATCCTAAAATAAAAAGTAATATCTTAGTCCTATTTCTGATGCTTTTTTTGGGCATTCATCATCATGATACGATGCGCCGATTGTTTCCCTGCATTCCTGCTTTCAAAATGCAGGCTCCATCCATATCTTATCTAGGTAAGTTTTCTCCATGATCAAAATGGGGTGATGGGATTTCTGACTCTCCTTCTATAGATTCCTCCTTGGAATTTTTCACCTAGTCAGGGTCTCCGTTAAATATTAAGATGTTGTTCGTAAAACTCTTCTGGGTGTCATATCTATTTGGATACTACTTAATTATATATCGATGGTGTCATGTAAGGGAAGCAACCTTCAGTCAGCGGAGTAGTCACGTTGGGCATCACTGGCGTGTCTGGGCACTAAAACAATGGTACACCTAGATTTCTTACCCTTATTATATGGATTTTAAAGGGAATGGAATCGTGAGTAATTCCACGTCGAGTGCATGGAATGGTTTATCATAGGAATTTATCTAAGTTTTTCCTATAATTCCCATGTATAACATGGGGTATGACGCAAGTTTAACATCTAGGAGAGACATATCAGACTGATTGGAACACTGATGGGAGTGGATTAGATGGGTACATCCCTAGCAGAGAGAACCCATGAGGTTTACTAGATGGTTGTTTCAGGATTCCAAATGAGTATGGATCCATTGATGATTGGGTCCTGACAAAGGGGACACTAAGTTTTACCATTGGCTAGGATATAATCTCGGGTAGGCCTCTTATGTACCCTATAAAGAGTAGAGGGATCAAAACCTACATTGTTCGAATGGGTGAGTCTTTAAATTGAGGTTTACACAAAGGAATACAACTCAGAGTCATGCAGGTGCTTACACATGCATAGTGTCCCATCACAAGAGGGATGCTCTTGGTTGGATGGTTATGGATTTTGTGGGGCTTAAACATGGTTATCATCCCACCACAATAGGGACACTCTTGGTTGGATGGTTATGGATTGTTTTGGGCTTATTCATGGTTAAATTAAAAAAGAAATGGTATGATCCCACTGGGATGTGGCGGCCCAAGTAGGAATCATGATGGATGATGGATGGTTGAACGAAGTAGATGGGAGTAATGGGATGGAATTGTCATTAAAATGATAGTGAATTTGGGGTTGAACCTCTAAGAGGCTTCCCAAATATCCCTATGGTATGGAATCAAATTCCACGTATTTTTGTGGGGCTATGGGACACCTGAGGAGGTGTCTCGTGAGAATAGATGCATGGATGGGACCTGAAGGAAGTATAACCTCTGTGTTGGGGAATGACCTTCCCAAAACACAAATGCTTAAGGGAGAGACTAGGATGGGACATTAGTGATGGTATTTAACCTCGAGAAGGCTTCCTATGTACCTTTCTTAGAAAAAGGAAAAGGTCAAAGTCTACATAGTTTGGATATGGAGGGTAGTATTGGGGTGTACACAAAGGACTGCAACCCGAAGACTTGTTGTGGATTATGCATGGTCAGCATCCCATAGAAATAGGGACACTATTGGTTGGAGGAGTATGAATTGAGTGTGGGGATTACACATGGTAAGCTTCTTGGGAACTAGTATGACACCACTAAGTGGTGGACCAAGGATATGGGTTCCCAACAAAAGGGGACACCAAAAATTACTAGTGTTTGATGTTGAACCTCAAGGAGGATTCTTATGTACCCTATCTATGAGATAGGGTTCAAAACCTGTGTAGTTCATAGATACAGTTTAACATAATATGGGGTAAAATGTGTATATAGTTTAACATCATGCGGGATAAGGATGAGCCAACGTGAAGTGGTCGGGGCTGATGGATGATGGGATTGAACATCCGGGAGGCTTCCGACATACCTTTCTTGAAAAGGGTAAGAATCAAAGTCCACATAGTTAAAATTTATGAGGTGGGGAATACACACTAAGGCTTCCCAAATAGGTTTTCATGGTATATAATTACTCTTATATCACTTCAATCATGATCAGTGTGAGAAACAAGAGGAAACAAAGAGCTGACGACCATGTCACGAAAGATGTGCCCATGAAGAATGGAGTAGGGAATACGCATTGTTAGCAGCACAAAGAAATATAGTTTTGGACTTACTCAGAGAGGGAATCCTATGTAGGAGTCTAGATTTATGAGGAGGATATGGACATCATACCAGAATCATCCCATCAGAGGGTGTCGTGGCTTATATGGATACTGCCCGAGGTGCGCATGGTGAAAAATATCGAAGGGAAATGGGAGTGAGAAGGCATTGGTTCCCATCCCCTTAATGATCCCATCTAGATTTGTCACTTATGTGGTGATAATATTTTAACATCATGTGTCATGGATACAGGGTTTTGTCAATTTAACATCATGCAGCTCGGACAGTGAGGATTCACTCCTCACCCCAAGGACTTACATAACAGGTACACTTTAACCCTTGGTGAAGGGAAGGCACTAGAAATGTCGTGTGGAGATGGGGTTGTGGAGTGATCCTTTGAAGGGATAAAATTAGTATGGCTATGCGAATAAGTAATATCCATTAGTGTACATATGTGAAGAAGCATGAGTCAAAAAAACATGACATGAAGAATAGCTTGAGGGACTTTGATATCACTTCATACAATCCTGGAGGGCCGCACGAGAAAAGGTTTTGTGAAGAAAGAGGACTAAACGAGAGGATCTTCACAAATCTCAAAGGGTTTAAAATCATAGGGTATTGAAGAGAATATAATTTCATAGAGATCATGGGCTCACAAAGAACAGGTGATCGTAGAGTACCTGGGTTTGCAGAGCTCATGGTCTCATAGAGCATAAGGTCACACAGAGAACCTGGTTCTACCAATCTCACTAGATCACATAGCATAAGGGCTTGAAGAGCTCACAGGCTCATAAGGCATAAGGTCTCACAAAGGATATGCCTTTTCAAAGAGGAGAAATTCGCAAATCATAGTTTCTCAGCCGCAACATATAGTAAAAATTCTTTCGTAGGGTGCTTCATGAAGCTTGGGTGTTTTGAAAATTCCCGAGTACCCAAATGGGTCTCCTTCCTTGGTGATGGCCCAAAAGATCTGCTAAGGTCATCCATCCTAGAAGATGGGGTAAATTTGAGTAAAGGGAAAGGGAGATTTTAATGCTCAACTCACACATATGATTCATTCTTTCGAAGTTTTTCAGAGAAAAAGGTTGATTTTCAATTTAAGGTAAAATTTCAAGGTGTATATCCTTTTGGAGTGGGGGGATCTGGGTATTTATAGTCCCTAGGGGGTGAGAATCTCTGCTGATCTGTCGTGAAGTAGATTGAACTTTGCAATTGGAGGCATATTTTTTCATGCTTCTCAGAGTCATGAAGACATCCACCATCCCCTCTGTGTCGCAAAGGCTTCCTTCATTCCCTTTGTAGCTGTCACAGAGGCTTCTTTCAATTTCCAAGGAGTCTCAAGGGTTTTCATCATCCCTCTATGGAATTAAGACTTCCTTCAAGTTCATCTTAACTATGTATTCGACCATCATTTCCCTCTTTAGTGGGTGCAAATTGGGCCTTTTTTTGCACTGACTGTAGTGTTGAAGGGCTTCACGAATTTGGTTTAAGAATCATCCTCTTTTGAAAATGTTGTCTCCTTTCCATATCTTTCCCACACACATATTTTGGCACCAACAAATCCCCCCCCCCATAGAATTGGATCTAAGGAGAAAATGAGGGTATAATTATAAGGGTAGATCACTAAAATTTTAGGCAAATCTTGAAGTGAGAATGCAGATCAGGGTCATAATGCAGATAGGTGGTGCATGGGTTGAGAATTCCATGAAGCTCACCACAGCTACGCGCACTGTGAATCTTGGGGGTCATCACCTATAAATAGGGGAGGACGACACCTCTTTTTCCATTACTTGTATCCTCATATCCATTCTTGAGCTCTATATTTGTGATGTTTCGTGCACTCCACGATCACTGTTTATAAACCAGACTCTCTCTTTCTCTACACTGCACAACACGTCTTTAGACTCTATGATTGTGCACTCCGTGAGTTGTGTCTGTGAGCTCTGTGGAAGAACTCTACCACTAGTCTATGCGATTAAGCTCTATGATCGAGCTCTATGATTGAGCTCTGCGGTCGAGCTCTACAGTTCGAGCTTTGAAAACCAGATCCAAGAAATTATAATCTCTTTTGATTGAATGTACTTCCAATAAGCTTCTCGGGGTTCCTTGGAAATTCTTCCCGAAGTAAAGAGATGGTGGATAATCTAGGAATTGGGGAATGTGTGTGAATCCATTTAGACCATGAGTCCCTCATGGAGATCCTGTAATAAAGCCAAAAGAACTACCCTCTGTGTGAAAGAATGACTCTGTATGGATTTATTGTGAAGGGTGATGTTCTCATTCCTGAAGAATGTAGGTAATAACTAGTTTATTGGTTCAGGAGTACATCATGCTAGCACCAGTGGTTCAGGGATGCCGATGGTCATACATGGGATGATCACACACATATCAATGCTAAATTCTTGTATAATCATGTCAAAATGTTGATGGTAAGATGCTGGAGCTAGAGTTATCTTCCCCATAGTATCACACCATCCTCAAGGTGGCTTTGAGGAAACCATAGAAGGGGTGGACTGGTTATTGGGACCTGCACCAGGGTTGCAATTTTAAAGGAGGTTTAGTCCTCATCTTACTAGGTTTGGTCATCCTACAAAGAATTCAAGGTAGATATGAAGAAAGTAAAGCTTTATAAAGCTGTGTGGGCCTCTCAATTCCACATTTTTCTACTGAAACACCTGATTCCAGAGTTTCTGTGTAGGTTTTCATCGAGGACCAACATTTTTCATCTTCTCCACGGGGAGTTCGGCATCATCCTCTGAGACCTTCATAAAATATCAAGGATTACAATATTAGGAGTGATATATGATGAGTTCCTCCCCACTGAGAACACATGGGAGGATACATAGAAGATGTCATGGATGTAAAATTATCTGATGGATCAGGCGCCGGGTGAAGAAAAATAGTCGATGAGGGACATCTACTTTATGTTTTTGTTTAAGAACATCATA
Organism: Viscum album; assembly: GCA_963277665.1. Taxonomy (NCBI): domain Eukaryota; kingdom Viridiplantae; phylum Streptophyta; class Magnoliopsida; order Santalales; family Viscaceae; genus Viscum; species Viscum album. Next base: position 1,263,064,901 of record OY728164.1, read on the forward strand.
AACTTCCTGTCAAGGCCTTCCATTGAAGAAGAGGAAGAACCCAAATTTCTACCGATCATGCCACCCACAATTCCAAAGGGAGCCCAATGTAGTTAGGATAATTCTTATTGTTGAACCCTGGAGGACATCCAATGGAAGCTATGGGGGTACAGTTTCAACACCGAGTAGCAATCGGTAGTTAGGCTGGCCAGGTTCATTTATTCACTTATCTACATCTGGATGTTTCCAGTCTGGGACACAAATACGGATGTGTATCTGAGCACATTCATTATGGAGTTTTTGTTGGTGATGGGGGAGCATTAAACATGGGGATTCCAGTGCTTCCCAAACTATACAAGGTGTTGTGTCACATCATTGAGGGGAAGAAACCACATAGTGAGTGCAGACCACTCCATATTTTGTATGGATGGATAGATGTGCACATGGTTTTCTATGAATATATGAGCCATATTTCCCTTCCTGGATCAGACTTCCAATAAGCTATTTTGAATGCAGTGGGGATATTTCTGACCAAGCTGACTCCACCGCTGGTGCTGAACACAATCTGTAGGGTGGATGAATTCAATTTCCATCTATTTCTATTGCCAACAGGTGTATTCATTAATGACATCTAGGGAACTGAGGAGAATTTTTCCTATCTCATTTCCTTTCAGGGTGGATTTCTAGTATAACAGATCTATTGTGAGCCTATTTGCGAGTCGTACACCATGTACTATGTTACGAGGCAATTTTGGTGCATGTTGAGGTTGGCCCTCTAATTCTACTTGGGATTACGCCACCAGTAACATATTTGTTTAATGAGGAAGATGTGGCTCATGTTCTTGTGGGAGGATGGAAAGTTGTAGACTGAGCTTCCTCTGCCCACAACTATCTATGGGCTAGTAAAGGAGTAAGCCAAGAGCTGGGAGGCCTCCTACCTAGGGAAAATGTTGAAGAAATGAACCATATATATTAGTAACGGGGTGCCTTATCAACCTCATGTTAGGGGCCAGAAAGTGGAAAGAACATGTTGTGGTGGATGGGATACAGTAGCGATGTGTCGAATAATCTCAGTACCTACACAAATTGAGAGGAAAGTGGTTGCGGTAGACCCGGCAGTCCCAGAGAAGCATAATCAGCCAGAAGGGAGGCCACCTAGGGGTTCTTCAGGATACCCACTCATGCTCTAAGTAAGAGGCAACGCCACATAGACATGCCTGAGGATGTTGTTTTCTGATGTCTTGGGACACCTGGGAGGTTAACAAACAATTCCTCAGTCCTTCCCAGATGTGGAACCATCTTAACTATCTCTGTATGGATCTTTCGGAGATCGGTCATGCCAAGGATGAATTTCTGGTGTCTCAAGTGGAAGGGGAGTAGTATATCATCGAGATATAGGACTTTGTACACTCTTGGGGTACTCTGCATTCAATGAAGTACCAGGTGAAAGTGATTCCAAATCAAATAGTCCCACCATAGTTTTCTACTACTAAATTGAGGGATCACTTCCCCTTACCCAAATAATCAGAAGATTCCTCCTAGGGGAGAATATGGAAGATGGAGTGTTTTAGAGGAATGTGAAGTTGCAACCTCGGATCTAGAATAGATTTTCAAGACTCTTGAGGTAAACCCTAAACCATTTCATTATAGTCCTTATTAAAAACCTATAGGCTGGATTTCTCAACTAACATTTTTCATGTGTAGGAGAACCTCATACAAAAAACCTGTTCCCACACAATAACAATTGTAGCTTTGAGATATGCACTAGTGATAATGGTGATTGTAGAATCTATCAGGGTTGCAACACCGAGGGTGGTTCTCCCAAAGACATCAAATTTCCCAACCATATATGTTGGGCCACGCCTCGGGGTTCTGGCATCCATAGATCAAGGGTGAGAACAATTATTTGATCTTGGTAACTACTCTCCCTCATATAGTCCATAAATGTTTTCCATTGAACCAAGCCAATTGAAATCTATGTTTTTATATATGCACAGTTCTTCAAATGGCATGGGTTGTATTGGTGAGGATGGATACGGCTCCTAGCGCTCCATTTCCCAGGGGAACAATGATTTTTGTGGATGTATATGACTTTGTTGTCCAAACCACAGTGGTCACGATTACAGATAGGACCACTATAAGGATGAATCCTGAGATCATCAAGTTTTAATCTGGTGATGAGAATAAATTTGATAACATGGGACCAAGCCTACATGACCAAACACTAGAGGAAGATCTTTCTGATGAATTTTGGGAGTCATTCCCAGTATACAAGCCAGAAAACCTCTAGGACAAGGATGAGACTGCTTATGATGAAGAGGATAGAAAAGTTTTCCATCTTCCATCATGGAAACTAACCAAGCACTTCATCAAGGATACACAAAAATTAGAGTGGATAAGGAAAATAGAGAGGCTTTGTTCCTGGTTATGCAAACTATGTTCTTGAGGAGTGGATTCCCAACATCCTCATCTGCTCATTCGAGATTACATGGTAGATAAAATATTGGAACATCACCACGACCTCGGTGTGGGCTAGCAGTAGAGGAAGTCCATCAACATCAAGAAACATCAAGAGTCTATGAAATTGATCCAACACTTAAGGGAGTAGGAGAAAAAACATTATTCTTTACTCGATGCACAATCGAGATTCATATCATGACTGAAGGCACAATTGTCATCTGCTAAGGAACAGATGAGGCGAGATTCTCAAGAGATGGCTATTATCTCGGATGATGAGGATTGGGCCCAGATCAAGACCGATGAACAATTCCCAATTACTATTGAAGAGGATAGGGATATCAACAGGAAAAAAATAGATCATGGATGCCACAATCCAGAGAGCGGTAGATCTGGGATGCTCTATTGAAGAGGTTAATCCATCTATTGGAGGAGCCAATCCATGGGCATTGTAATTTGTGTGAACTCAAAAATGTACTTTCAAGCTTTCTCATTTATTTTGGTTGTGTACATGTGTCCCATTATCTATTTTGATTATTTCATCTCAATAGTGCATGTGAAATATCCAACAACCAATCCCTAATCTCACATGGGTTGTTCCCTATGGAAGATTCAATGGATGACCACACCATTATTCCCCTTCAATATGAGAGTGCCAACCTATCCCCATACATATAGGGTTTGAATGACCACTGTGATTTTCCTAGAATAACACGGGAGGTCATGGTAAGAGAGTGGGATTCTCAAAAAATCTCAAACCACCCCCTCCCAACATTCTCTAGCGCACAAGCGGGATAATTCCAGGGGTGTTGGAATAAATCCGAACAATGGGGAATGAATAATGTGAATTATGATACCCCAAATTTGGAATGTGGTGAGGATGACATGATGAAAGAGGATAGATTCTGACCAAATCCAAAACACAACACCTATATTGTGTTAGCCTAAAATTGGAACAAACAAGCAAGGGCCAACCTCTGGCCGTATTCGAACACATAGGGCCAAACTTGAAGTGTCGCCTAATGTATTTCAGAAATTTTACCCAGGATGGTAGGTGATCATTAAGGTCGTGCATCCTAACCATTATGGGGTTCCTTTAGATGTGGAAGGGGATGGGGATCCGAAGTAGATGGCATGCAAAGCGTGGTAATGAAATTATGGTCTGTTTGGATAAAGTAAAACACTCCTAAAATTACGCCACCATGATTAAAGTACACTGAGTGATTATAGTGGTCTGAATTGTGATCAGGCCTATATTTAGAAGGGACCTCTCTAGTGAGGACCTAGGATGGATTTCAGTTTTACATCATGAAAATGATTATGATAAACACATAGTTTATCATCATACGGTGAGGACGATTCATGGAATAGTTTAAGGTTATATGGAAAGACCAACATGTCATACTTTCTCTCTTATGGATATTACATTACATAAACCCTTATGCCTACAAGAGCCATTATCAGTGTAGTAAACGAGGATAATTTTCTGGTCTTCCCCATTTAATGAGAGCATGCAATAGTGAAAGGAAATGTTGGTTGGGGAAAATCCTAGACAAACCAACATTCTTATTCGACTCGCACGAAAGCATTGTGTTACGACACCAGAGGTGTCGAGGATCTGTCAAACAAAAGGGGTATTAATCATGTGATTCAAAGAATTAGATATTTGAGAAAAATTGAAGGGGTTCTATGATGAAGGATAACTGTTAACCATGTTCAAAACACAATATTCATTTCACGTTATCCTAGAATTGGGAACAAAAAAATGAGGGTTGACCCCTGACCATATTTAAAATGTGGGATTTGTATCAAATTGTCGTTCAAAATCTTTTGGGGCATTGACCTGGGACTATAGGAGAGCACTGAGGCCTAGAATCCATACCTTTAGGGGGTCCCTTTGGATGTGAAAGATAATGAAAACCCAAATAAATTAATTTCAAAAGTGATAACATTACCAGCATAGTTTAAGCATCATGTAGGATGAACATAAGGAGTGGTAATATCAAAGAGAGTACATAGTGTGGTTATTATAAACCCGAAAGGAATGACAAACGAAGAGGTCAACACAAAACCACATACTTTTTGGGAGAACCCAGGCCGAAAGTGGATGGGTAGGTGAAAATATTTGTGGCTGGACCACAAACAATAAGTCTAGTCATCACTATGTATCCCATAAGGATGGGAATCAAGTTGAACGTAGTTCGTTAAGGTGGTACGTCAAGCGGCCAATACCAAAAGGAGGATATATCCTCTTTCAAATAGGAATACCATATTTGTTACATAATTTAATGTCATGCAGTCATAGATGGTAAGAATCATAGCTCAAGATCGTAGAGCTCAGACCATAATGTTCCCAGTTTAATGTCACGTATAAATGACATGCCAGTATAGTTTATTATCATGCGATAAGGATAGTGAGATGTATAAATCTAAATGGATATGTTTGGAATGGATACTTCAAACATGACATAAATGATGATATAATTCCACACCACACCACATACTTTTGAGGAAACTCGGGCTAAAATGGAACCAGAGGGTTCATTATGATGCAGTTGGACCACAGAAAGAAGTTTGGACATCACTACGTATCCCATAAATATGGAAATCAGTCCACATGTATTTCTTGTAAGTGTTATGGTAGGTGTACAATACCGAAATGGGCAATATATTCTTGAGTGAATATGTCAAATATCTTTTTAATTTATCATTACACAGCCTGGGTGTAGAAGGTGTAGTTTAGTTTCATTTGATAAGGACATACGGAATCTTAGTTTTATGGTCGTAGAGATTGGACCATAAGGGGAGACTCCCAATGTGTAAATATGTAATGTGGTATTATAAAGAAATCCCAGGGTGAATGAGGACATAGAAGTCCATACCTCATCACAAATTTCCAAGATAATACACACAATTTAGAGTTATTATGCCTGGACTTGGGCGTCTAGTTTATGATGTGAACTATTAGTTTAATTTTGTAGGTTTTTTACAAAAAGAAGTGTGGTTCTTCCATGTATACACAAATCATACCCATATACCTATGCCCACATGAGCTATGCTACTTCTGGGAAACAAGGGTGGAGAAGATCTTTACAACTCATGGAATACTTAGTAGGGGTAGACTTCATGGATTCAAAGATGACCCTTAGGATACTAATTCATCCTATTTAATGAACATTATTTCATAGAGTGATAACACCAAGGGTGTCTAAATTCCACTTGAACATGATTAAGTGTAAAGGGATGTGAATCACGTGACCAATATTTAGGGTTCAAGGGGTGTGGCACAATGATGGAGGATAACTGTTGACCATGTTCAAAATATAGCTTCCACATCATGTTGCCCTATAATGTGAACAAACAAATGAGCATCGACTAAGGACCATATTCGATATGTTGGATTTGCATTAAAATTTCATTCAAAATCCACCGGGGCATTGGCCCAAGATAGAAGGAGAGAACTAAGGCCTAGTATTCATGCCGCTCAGGGGTCCCTTTGGATGTGAAAGATGATGGAAACCCAAATAAAGGGAAACATGAATCATGGAAATTGATGAAAACGTATATATTTAGAATGAAACTCTCTAGTTCCAAAATCACAGTGCATCCAAGAATACTGGTGAGGCATAATAGAGGTTGAGAAGACCAGACAAGAAGGGGAAAAACAGGTCGATAAACCTAGGGATGGACATGAAGACAAAATGTTCAGAAATTCCGAAATATCCCATGTTGATGTTAATCAATCCATATGTAGTTCTTGAAACCAGTATGGTATGGACCCAATTCTAGGGAAAATAATGACCTACAGGTCTGAAATGTGCACCGAAAGAAGTGGATTTTGATGGATCATGTTTTTTTTAGTACAGGTGTGTTTTTATGGAACAAAATACCTAGGACATACAATTTGGGAATCGCCATAGGAATCAGGCCGTATGTAGTCATTGAAAATGGCATGGTGGATATCCAGTACCAAACATTATGTCCCCTTAAGCGAGGTCACTAAAATGTGGTGCCATTTTTCATCATGCGGCCAGGATGATAGTGTCACAGTTTGTGGTCATATGACAGGACCAAACCATACATTTTAACATCGTTCAATAATGACGCAACATTTAAAAGTCTGGTGGGATAGGGAATCATAGTTTAAAGTCATATGGTTTGGACACATATGGAAGAATGATGTTCTAAAGGAAATTCACATGGCGTAATAGATAATCCCAGGTGTGAATGAGAACCTAATTCCACACTACGTTGCACACAATACTAGTGGGGAACCTAAAGCCAAGGGATAGAAAATATTGAGGACCTGGGGATGGACCCAAATACAAAATGTTCGGGAGTTCCAATGTATCCCATAAGGATAGGAATAAATCCATACATAATTTTGAAACATTGTGTATTTTAACGACATACGGCTAGGACATTGATGGAAGGGGCTAGCCTATAAAGGGAAGTACATGGTGCGGTTATTATCAACCAGACGTGATTGAGGAAATAAGTCCACATATTCCACAACATGAAATCAGATATGAATCAGGTCCAAAAGGACAAACAAAAGAGATAACTAGTGGATCCTGATTTAGACATGAAGACAAAATGTTCAGGCATTCTTGCGTATCCTATAAAGATGAGAATCAATCCATTCATAGTTCATAACACAACATGTAGTTTAATGTCATGTGGTAAAGATGGTGAGATCCTTTTTAAGGTTTTAGAGGTTAGAATGATAGAATTGAGACTCTTACAAATATTTATAAACCTTGACCAAATCCATAAGTCCACGTAAGCTATGATCAATTTAGGAAAAAAGGGTGGAGAATATATTTGCAACACATGGAATACAGAGAAAGGGGAAACGATGCAGAGTCAATGATGACACCCCGACATTAATTCATCCTCTTAACTCAAAAATGTGCATGAAGGGATAAGACCGAGGGTGTAAAAATTCCATTTGGGTGTGATGGAGTGAAAGGAGATGTGAATCATGAGGCCAATATTTGGGGCATAATATGAATGGAATAAAGATGGAGGATAATTGTTGACTGTGTTTGAAACATAGCATCCATATCTTATGACCTGAAATAGGAACTAACATATGAGGGTCAACCACTGACTGAATTCGAATCATGGAACCTATCTCATAATGTCATTCAAAATTTTCTAGGATGTTGGCCCAAAGTGGTAGGAGATCAATAAGGCCTAGCATCCATGTCATTCAGGGGTCCTTTCAGATGTGAAAGATTATGGAAACCCAAATAAAGGGAGGTGTGAAGTATGGAAATAGATGAAATCATGTACATGCATAATTAAACACTATAGGTCCTAAACCACAGTGCATCTGGACACGCTGGGGAGGAATAATAGAGGATTTTGAGAAAAGACGACTCGAGGTAATCAGTTAAGGAAATGGGTATAGAGAGATCTCAAGAGAGAGGCATGTGGGGTGGTTATTTCAAACCCAACATGAATGAGGACATAACTCCACATACCACACCACATACCCCCCAAGAGAACCTAGGTTAGGGGACTAGAAGGAAGAGATGATTTCTAAAAAAACTAGGCTAGATCCAAATACAAAATGTTCAGGTGTTCCTACATATCCCATAAGGATCAGAATCAATCCATATGTATTTCTAGAAATGCCATGCAGTTTAAAGACATGTGGTAAAGACCCAAATGGGATGAATGACGTTATGAAAAGAGAGGAACATGGTGAGACTGTTGTAAACTTGACATGAATAGGGACTAAAGAAGTCCACATCACACCATATACAACCCTCTAAGAGAATTAAACCTGAAGGGGGTGAAGATATTAGTTGGGTTGGGCCCAAAGATAAAATTTTCAGGTGATTCTATGTATCCCATGAGGATAGGAATCAATCCATACATAGTTCTGTAATATCGTGCAGTTTAACATCATGAGAAAAGGATTTATAAAAGAAAATTTTCTAAAGGGGATATGTGTGGTGTGGAAAAAATATCCCAATGTGAATGATGACAAAGAGTCCATACCACACTAGACAATACTAATAGGGAACTTGGGCCAAGAGGCCGGGAAGGTCAATGGACCTGAGGTTGGGCCAAGGATGAAAGGTTTTTGCATCACTACATATCTCGTAAAGATGGGAATCAATCCATATGTAGTTTTGAAATGTCTTGCAATATAATTTCATGCGGTAAGGATGCATAATATCTTAGTTTAAATTCATAGAGCTTGTACCATTTATTGTTTAACATCATACAGGATGTGTATAGATAGTTTAAAATCCACCAAGATGGAGATGAGCAGTTTAACGTCTTGCAAGATGGTAATAAAGTTTAACATCATACAGAACAATTATTCCCTCACGTAAAGTATTACTTGAGGAATTTGGGGTTTGTGGGAAGAGTAATATGCTCACCATCCATAATGACCATAGAGTATGCATCATTGGAGTAAACCATGTGAATGATGTATTGTCCCTCCCATTTGGGATCCAGCTTCGAGGGCTTCATGCCCAGTATCATTGGCCTTATTAGGGCCAATACAATGTCACCTTGTAAGAATGTGAAAAGATTAACATTCTTATTGAAATCCTTGGCTATCTTCTTCTAATTCCACTCCATATTTTGCAAAGAGTGAAGCATGTTCTCTTCAAGCACTTACAGTTCATCCAAATGGATTTCAGAGACTTTTTTTGGTGACTTCTAATCATAAATGGTTATGTGTAATGAGGGTAACTAAATCTCGATGGTCAAGACTGCCATTATTCTGTACACAAAAGAATATGGAGTCACCGAGGTGGAATTACAATTTGTCGTCTGGTATGCCCAGAGAGTGTTGGGGAGTTTTTCCATCCAACTCTTCTTATTTTAACCAACCATCTTCTGCACGATATTAGAGAGGGTTTTATTAAATGCCTTTATCTACCCATTTTATTTCACATGATAGAGAGAGGTATGATTACAATGGATATTGTACATAACATACAATTTCTTCAGCTCGGCTTCCAGGAATTTGGTTTTGTTATCAGTTAGAACAGTGTGAGGGAATCCAAATAGGTGAATGATATTGGACCTCACAAACTCAATGATAGAATGGGACTTGACTTCCTTGAGAATAATTTCATATGCCCAGTTGGAAATGAAATATGTAGTTGTTAGGATGAACCTACACTGGCGAGCTATAGCCGGTGGATATGGTCCCATGACATCGAGTCCCCAAATCGCGAAGGGCCAAGAGTACTTTGTGGTATGGAGAGGCTTCAGTGGATGATGAAAAAAAATTAGCATGGATCTGTAATTCATGGAACCTCCTAGTAAAATCAATATAGTCACAAATCATGGTTGTCCTGAAATATCTAAACCTTGGGATATGATCAGAGAGTTTCGGTCCTGTCTGATGAGCCCCATAAGAACTAGAAAGAACCTCCTATATAACCTAAGAAGTCCCATATCCTTGGATGCAATGGAAGAGAATCCCATAAAACTAAAATCTGTAGAGGATCTTCTCAAGACTAGGACCAAACTGGAGGGTGAACTGCATTATATGTCATCGGATTCACTCATGTTCAACTCGGTCTACCAAGATATTACTGTGCTGGAGATACCCGATAAAGGGAATCATCCAATCAGGGGTCCTTTTCAACACTACGGTAGGGGGACCTAGAGGTCCCATTGTGGAGGCAATAGAGGTAAGTTGACTAAACATTGGGATATCATCATCTTACAGAGTGAAGGGAGTGATGAATCTACGATGTGCCACATAGATAATCAAATCATCCTTGTTAGGCTCTGCAATAGATGCGGTTGGGCTGGCCAGGGCATCGGCTCAAGTGTTCTATGATCGAAGGACACGAGTAACATCTGGCTGAGAAGGTAAATAAGCCATCATCTAGTGAGTATGCTCTAACAGGAGTACGAGCTCAAGCTTCTTGATGATTTAGTCATCGTTAATCTACTTAATGACTAGTTCAGAGTCCCCCTTCATATGCAAGTGGGGAATGTCAATATTGAGGGCCAGCAAGAGACCTGTGATAAGAGCCTAATACACTTCCCCATTGTTGGTACATTCTTATGACAATTGGAAGGAATAGGGTTTGACAACTTTTTCATGGGTGATGAAGATGATACCAAGGCTTACTCTGTTGAGTCTGGGATCATTGAGTCTCTTCTCATTGGGGATTTAGGAAGCGCCATCAAAGTATATTTTACAAACTGGAATGGAATCATAAAATTATAGGATTTCCACATCTATAAATTCAATATCCATACACTACTTTTCATGGGTTGGATGGGTAGCATGAAAGTCTTCCAATTCCTTTCCTTTGATAGCCTTTTAGGAGAAAAACATGATGTCAAACTATCAGAGGATCACTACCCACTGAGCTATAAATCATATGAAAATGGGGTGGTTCCTAATGTACTTAAACAAATACACTCAGAACACTAGTTGTATCACATGTTGTTCCAAGTAATGTCACAATTTATGCACTGCAAATACCATCACAAGGCATCTCTTCTCGATAGAGTAATATCTGGTCTCTATATTGAGGATCATGCTGCTGAGGTAGTATAAACTATTCTCTATTACCTCATTATTCTTCTAGGAGATAAGGGCACCAAGTAACTATTCCATAGTGGTCACATAGAAGACCAATGGATTTATGGAAATGGGCGGTATTAGAATTGGAGGTTGTAGCAGGTACTACTTGATTTCCTAAAAATCAATCTGACAATCCTCGTCCCACTAATAATCAAAACCTTTCGTCATTATCCGAGAAATTGGATTACACTTTCCATCAAAATTTGTGATGAATCAGTGTATATAAGATAAGTGTCTGGGAAATCCTCATAGCTCCCTAATGTTACTCAAGGATGACATCTGACTAATGGCCTTGATATTTTATATATTTATCTCAATGTCTATTTATATGAAAATCGAGGTAAGAAAATGTCCATAGGTGACCCCAAAGTCACACTTCAAGCATTTCATCTTCAGATTTCAAGAAAGGAGGAGGAAGAACATTATCTCAATATCTCTGGGATGGTCTTAATGATGGAGTTATTTAACCTCCAGATCAACCACATAGTATTCCACCAATGTCTCAAGGATCATCTTCAATATTCAATGCATGAAACCCTAATAGGTGGCACCCACATTCTTTAGACAAAAATGAATTACTTGGTAGAAAAAATGACATTATGGTACCCTAAAGGTGGTAGAGTCTTCATCGTTGTGGACCATTTGGATTTTATTATATCCAGAATACCTATCAATGAAAGAGAGAGCCTCAAACCCAACAATGGAGTCAATCAACAATTATGTCACAGGAAGGGAAAAATCATCCTTAGGACAGTGACGGTTGCGATCTCGAACGTCAATGTGGACTCTAATATTTTTCTTCTTCTTCTTGATAGTCACAATGTTGGCTACCCTCTTGGGAAAATAGGCCTCCTTGATGAAGTTTTCTTTGATGAGCTTATCAACCTCGGCCTCAACCATGGCACCATGAGAAGGGATCATCCTCCTGGGAGACTATTTGAACTTATAATGATTTTGTAGGAGACCGATACGGTGAACGAAAAACTAAGAATCTAGCCCCAGTATCTCATTGATGGGAGACCGATACGGTGAATGGAAAACTAAGAATCTATCCCCAGTGTCTCATCATAACTTCAGTAAAATACATCATGACGCTTCCTTAAGAAATCCACATGTTGTTGTTCTTATTTTGCAAGTATAATGCTGATTAGTTTTGGTTATATGGACATCTTATTATCATGGTTCACCAATACCAATTCATCAACCACAATTGAGACACCCTATTTGAATGTGGGGGGGGGGTTCTAGATCCTTTTCTTCATCCACAGTGAGAGGATCATCGGCAGGAGAAACTCTTTTGTGTTGATAAGTCCTAATGGGACACTGGTGCTAGTCTGAGTGGTAGTGGACTCCTCATTGGGGGACTCCTGCACTGCTGAAATCTTGGTGATGAAAGTTGTCGACTTGATCCCATCTTTCCTTCGACCCAATGGGCCATGTTTGATGATATCAAAGAAATAGTATCACATCATCTTGGGTTGGTTTATCCCAGCCCAGTGAAACAATCAAGTATAATGTATTGTTGTTTCCATGGGGCATACATATTGATACCTTATATGAATATAGGGATTTGGGATCACCCAATATTGATTTGTATAGAAATAAGAGGTGATATTCTATTGCTCCTTAGATATGGGAATGCACTTACACCTTGATCCAGAGACAAAAAATCATTTCCCCATGTCTAGGTTCTTGGCATCCAATCAGTGGATTGTGAAAATTTTTGTGTTATCTTGGTCTATCCATGGGTATGTTATAGTCATAGCATGTTCATCCTCATTAGACTGAATCTATTTTTCCTTTCCCTTGTAGTAGTCTGTATCTAAGTAGAGGTCTTCACAAGAGGAAAAGGGAGATTCATCAACTTAAAGTACACCTACATTTCCATTAAGGGAGTACTTAAGGCATTGGTGATATGAGTATGGGTCCTCCATATGTAGGTGGATCCATGGTATTCTCATAAATGCGTTGTAAGTAGTTTCATTTTCAAAAAAATGAACTCGATGTTGGAAAATAAGCCACTGAACTAGGTATTCAGATGAAGTTTTCCAACTATAATATCCTTTGTCCTCTCATAACCTTGAATTTTTAGATTGTAGGGACTCAAATCTTCCTCAGACAGTCCCATCTCATGGAGTTCCCTAGTCAGGATGAGATTGATTCCATAACCTATGTCAATAGGAAAAAGATAATTCTATGTCGTTAAACTATCTAGTGACGTATATTAGGCATATGTTCCCCTGTATGGTGAACTCTCATCATCTCTAGAGAAAGAGATGATTGTATGACATTCTGCATTCTTTACTATCTCAGCAAGGAAGGATTTTGTGGCTACTACTTCTATATCAAATTGGAGGGGGTTTCTTAAAGCCTCTTTAAGGGCTTTACACTTATCTGTTGATTAGAGAATAGCCTTGGAAATAGAGAGTCTCATAGTAATGATGGAAATATTCTTTAAGACATCATATTTATTTACTATTCATACACTTCTACTGACATGAATTTGCTCTATGGCATGATGTTTAATAGGGACTACTGGTTGAACCAGTGAACTCTGGCTGGTTCTGGGAATGTCCCACTTCTCAATAGTCAAACTCTATAGAGTAGCCACCAGATGACAACCTGATGACTAATTTCCATCCAAAATGAAATGTGACTAATCAGAGAATGGTCGTGGTGGCTCTACCTAATCAAGTAGAAAAAATGGAGGTGGAGGTGGATCTGATGAAGCGAGATGAAAAGGTTGCATGTGAAAAACTCTATTCTGGGCCTACTATCTGGTCTCAGTGGCGTGTACGGCTCAAATGGAAGCATTGAACAATGGATTCTAGTGATTCACATACCTATGACTATGTTGACACTAGAATCGATTAGGGATGTTGGGAGGGTTAGTTTGATTATCTTCATTATTGGGAAACAAGTAGGGGTTTACTAACTTTACAATATTGAATGAAGTGTACCCTTTATCATCACTTGAGGAATCATCCATTACTGGGTGGATTCTAGGGAAAATACCCATCTTTGGGGAAATTAATTATCCAAGAGTGTGAGATGGATTTGGATTAGGTAGAGTGCTTTGTCTTCCCTTGCTTCATAGGTGCTTGGTCCCTTGAGAGAGTGAAAACTGAGATGTTGATGCAGAGGTAGTATTCGAAGGTAGCACATCACTTTTGAACACTCGAGTCGATTAAAACATGCACGGATAATACCATGGTCATGGAAAACCACCTTTCAAAACATTTGATTGTCATATTTTTTAGACCCATGATTAGAAACCTGATTCCATTCACCCCCATTGTCGCTATCTGGATTTGTAAACACACATGACACCTGTTTCAGGGGTTGGGACCAACCTGAATATGTTTTTATCAACCTAGTATTGGATTCTATCTTTTAACACATAGCACTAAAGGAGGGTGCACACAAGGAACTGGTGGTAGGGGTAATATTTGGGATGATCAATAAGTTCTACCTCTCCAGGCGTCTTGCATTCTGGCAACCACATGATTCCTTGGTCCAAGGAACTTAAGAAATAGTCGGGGACCTGAGCCTTATTAAATGGGTAGGTATGGTTCCTTTTATTTGGGAAGGGATCTCTAGGAGACTAGATCTGATGAGGGACTATAGTATCCTGACGAGAAGGAGGTACCTGATTGTCTAACCTGGGAAGGTTGAGTATTACGCGGTAGTGCTTGCAAATTCTAAGGTGGGGTATTCTGGTCTGGGGGCTGAGCCTGAGGTGGTGGACCTCAGAAAGGCTATAGAGGTGGTTCTGCTGGTAATAAGTCCAACTGTCTTGGGGCCTCTACCTATGTAGCAATAGTGGTCTCAACCTTGGAGGCTCTTCTTATGGGAACTGCAGGAGGCAACAGTCGTTCTTGTTTGTCTTGTTGTAAGGCATCATCTAGACACTGGCAATTGTAATATAAATCCATAAATCCCCCCCCCCAAGTAGTTATGAGTGAAAATAGAAGAGAACAATTCAATTTTGACATTCCCCACACACATTTTTAGTAGCTATTCCCAAGTCAGTGGCATATCAAGCAAATAAGTGAGTCCATTCCACCATCCAATGAAATTTGTGACCTGTTTTTCAGGCCTCTTCTTCCATTTGAAAAGGTTAGAAATTATTTTATTATAGGTCATGGAACTGAATAGGTTGATGAACTACCTATGAAGGTCCTCCCAATCATTTATTGACCTAATGGGTAACTGGATGTACCAGACAAATGTGGTCCCTTTCTGTGTCTATGTGAAACACTGGAGATTCGTGGCTTCTTATTGTGTTGTAGTTCCCAACATGGGTCCACATTGTGAAATGAAGTGGGTTAGATGTTTCAGAGGGACTTTTATCCCATTAAAGGGGGAGAATATAGAATTTCCAAAACTCGGGGGGTGATGGAATATCATCCACCCATGCCGGATATGGTTTGTCTTCAGGTGGGGTCACCACTTGTCGAGTTTCTAAGGCCTTGAGAAGAGCAATAAGTGTTTCCATCGGATCATCTAGAAGAATATTCTAATATTGAAAAGGGTCCATGGACACCAGTGCATTGGTAAATTCTTCAACATGGTAAGAAGACTTAGTGGATCATAGAGCAGCTGGTGGGATGACGAGCATGCCTGTTGGGGGAATGACATGTGGAGTGGGTGGGGGGAACTTGAGCTGGGTGCCGAGGAGGGTTCTCATGCAACTAGAGTGTATTAAATTATGAATACCGCACCCAATGTCTATACACCCCTACTTATACTCTATCTATATGGGCAGGGTGGTCAAGGTCACTAGGAGGCAACTCACTGGAGGAAGGTTGTATCAACCCCTACTGTCCTAGTCGAGGATTACCGTAATATGGTTGTCGTTCAACAACATTTTTAGAGAGAATATAATCGACCAACATTTTGTGTTCCAAGATCTGTTGATGAAATTCAGATTTTTCAGTTTCATCTTCCATCTTTTACACTGATCCGGACGGGTCTGAGGGTTTGATAGTCCCAGCATTCTTTGTATGCTTATTGGGGTCCCGGCTGAAGGACAATGACTCAGAAGGTGCATAAAGACCCTGTAAATATCTCTATTGGTGAGTAACCCTTCCTAAAGGATCCAAAAAGTTTAGCACCACACTAGGGGTTAAGTTATCTTCAATTATTCCTAGATCAGTTTCTTCCTCTGATAGGTCTTCCATGTTAACAGTGATTGTGCGAGGAGGCATATCCTCAATATCACCTGGAAAGTCGGTCTTATTCTGGATAGAACTGAAATAAAGGGCAGCATACTGTCTCAAAACGTGGATATGTATGTGGGGGGAAGCCTCCTTAATAATTCATCATAGCACTGTAAATCTATGGACACATCATTTCTAGATGGTCAGATGATGACCGGGTGACTCAGGGCACTAATCGATGGGGAATGCAGCCAACTAGATCACGCATTATTATTGGTCAATGTCTTTGCAGTGTTCCCAGATCTTGGGGTAAGCTAACCACTAACGATGGAGACAAATATGAATCATTCCGATGGTTTTGTTGAGACACATACCCTCATCATAGGTAAGGGACTTCAGAATTATTATGGTTTTTGGTTGCAACTAGACAGAACATCTTTAGGGAATGGTCCGCTGCAAGAATTTTCCAAAAACTTCTCAACTTAGACTCAGGATCCGGTCCTTGATTTTTCCACTCTTCGACTAGAGGTGGTTAAGGTACCAATAAAAACATTGCTTCTGACCATTATGATGGTAGGCTGTCCAGTGGATAGTACGACACATGTGTTGACAATCTTCTATATCTTGGGCTATTTTCCAAAAAAATGTGCTGATTGTGCCACCACATCACTATAATATGGACTAATTACCACTACTTCCTGCATAGGGATTACGGTCATTGGTAGAGGGTCACGCTTTTTCTCATCCTCTAATTTTCCCCATAGAAACTCTATGTGATCTCAGGTTGAGTTAGAAAATGATCATGTTGATGATAAGGATGATTGCAGGGCCAGGCCCTAAAAAGGGGCCAAATCTTCCTCCTCCTGTATTTATCTTTGGAGTGATGTATGGATATGGTGGACCTTTTTTTCTTGAATGATGAGAGTGATATTCATTTTTCCTTCAAAATCCCCTGACAAAAAATATAGGGGTGAGGTTTCCATCAAAGAATTACACTCCACTTTAGAATCTGAAAGGTGGGTGAGTTTGATTTTGGTTTGAGGCTTCTCGGGATTATTCCTCTAGAGATGACGACCCATCCTCCTTCCATGAGATAGTACTTCAGGGCAGGGTAGATTTTTGGCTTGGGGAGGACCTATGCTTGAGTTGGTTCTAGAGTGGGGAGGGCCTCCACTTGGAAAGCCTCAGTGTAAGGAACACATAAGAAAATGTCAAATGGTACATGGGGAGGAATTTTATAATTGAAAGTGTTGCAGTGGGGAGGGCCTCCACTGGAGTTGGGAATCACATGGAGAGGACTTACATGGTGTCCATACATAGTGTGGGGAGGACCTTCATATCATCCTGCCTTGGTAGAAATGGAATGAAGAGGGACTTCATATTGATCATACTAGACATGAGAAGGACCTTCATGTTCACCATTGATGAAGTGAGGTGTACCTCAACCGGAATCAATGAGAACATGGGGAGGGAATCACTATAAAAACAGAGTGATTAGAGGGTTATTTTTTAGATTATAAGGAGTTATAACCCCCTCTAAATAGTTTAGCGGTGGTTATGAGTAAATATCACTATTGTTCCTTCCTACTATGGTTAGAGAAGGTTTTGAGTAACCACTGGTAAAATGGTGGAGAATTTAGTGGTGGTAGTGATAGAGGGGGTTAAAACCTCTTCTAAATTATCCTAGAATCTTAGTTTAGAGGCGGTTTTAACCCCCCTTTAATTTATTTATCAATTGACAGGTAGTTTAAAACCACCTCTAAATGATTTTTGTGTTTCTTAATTAGAAGCAGTTATGGAAAATGCCTCTAAATATGAGTGATATAAGGGTAGTTTTAACCGCCCCTAAGTGTTTATTTACTTTTTTTAAATATTCATATAGTGAAATTGTATCCTCCAGTTCACTCAATCCCCCTCTAATTCCCTCCACCCACCTGTTTCACACACCTACCCCATCTCATTCCCTCATCTCACCCAGCCACCTCCTGTTCCCCCATTCCCCTGTTCCGAATTCCCCTCACCCCTCATGTTCCTTGGTTCCACGTTCCCCTCACTCTCCTTTCTCCCTCCTATTCCCACCATTCATTTCCCTCACACCCAGCCTTCCCAATCCATCATGGAGGACGTACCCCCGTTTAATCCTTGTCTCGCCGCCGAATAAAATGAACCGCAGGGTTTGGAACATGGGATCTCTAGTTTCTTAATCTCACGTTAATACACCATTATGCAATTGGATTTTTCTTCTACTATTACACATTAAAGTCTTTATATACATTATAAAGATGATTTAAATATATATTATTTTTATTAATATTTAAATACATATAAATAGATAATATATATATATATATATATTTATAAAAATTAATATATCCATTTTTATATTATTTATTTATGTATTTATACTATAATATATTTATATTATTCTCAATTTATACATTTATATAAACTATATAATTTAAATGAGTATTTACATACTTCTGAGTAAATATTTTATATAATTCTATTTATGTTATCTGTATATACATATTTATATATTTATAAATATATCTATGTAAATTATTCATATAAATAAATATATATTTATAAATTATGTAAATGTTTATTTATATAATGTATATATAAGTGTTTATTTATTGTATTTATATAATTTATTTAAATATATAATTATATAATTACTTTAAAAATATAATTATATAATGTCTTTAAAATTATATTTATATAATGTATTTAAAAATAAATTTATATAATGTCTTTAAATATATATTTAGATAATGTATTTTAATAAATATATTTATTATTATGTAAATTAATATATATTTATTTGTATAAATTGTATAATATTATATATAATTAACATATAATTAATATTATATGAAATAAAATTTATACAAATATTTATATAATGTATTTAAACACATATATTTATTTTTATTCACATTAATATATATGTGTTTCAATAAATATAATTGTATAATATTGTCTACATTAATATATATTTATTTTTATAAATTTCATATCATATAATATTAATTATATATATTTTAAAATCATAAACCTATTATTTAAAAATATATTTATTATCATTATTATTATATAAATTATAAAAACTACAAGCTTGAGTTTTTATAAGATGTATTTTTAAATAAATTATATTCATGTATGTATTTATATAATGTGTTTATGCTTATGAATTATATATAATTAATATTATATGAAATACAATTTATACAAATAAAAATATATTAATGTACATAAAATTATATAATTATATATATATATATATATACATATGTATACATATAAATAAAATTAAATAAAATTAAATAAAATTAAATACAACTATATATATATTTTATATAATATGTTAATATACTATATTTAAATACATTTATATATTGTCCTTTAATTATATATATAATATGGATTTTTTTTTTAAATAGTGGAGCTCACAACCCCCTCTAATATTTTAAATTAGAGGGGGTTTTGAACCCCCTCTAATCTATTATACTAGATGGGTTTTTAAACCCCCCCTCTAATGTAAGATATTAATGGGGGTTTGAAACCCCCTCTTATTTAATACATTAGAGGGGGTTTTGAACCCCTACTAATTAAAGATATTATAGGGGGTCATGAACCACCACTATTTCCATTTCAAAAAAAATTCCATGTTATATATATATAGCCACTAATATCCATACTAATAATATATATATATCCTATATAGTCTAAATTAACATATAGAACCACTAATTATTAAATTAGTGATGGTTCTGACATAAATGTCTAAAAAATATAACCAAATATTAATAAAATGGTAAAAAATTTAGAGGGGGTTGTGCATAACCCGCTCCAAAAAACCTCTATTAATATACTATTTTTTAGTGCCTCCATGTTGTTGGGTGATTGGTAAAAGAAGACCCTCGCATTGAGAACCTGGTATATGATGGGAATTCTCATACCTAAGGTCATAAGCATGGGTGGGACCTCTGTGCTGAGTGTCGATGAATCAGGGACGGCCTCTGCTGGAGCTGATAATGGTGGCATGGGAAGAGCGTCCACGATGGTTGCTGGAGTAGGGAGGAGCTCCACTCCATCTGATGGCGGTACAGGGAGGACCTTCATACTGAACATTATCATCGTGGATTAGCCTGCGACAGTTGCTGCCTGCATCGATGACCCAGGAGGTCAACTCAACCTACTTTTGAGGTGGTTGGGGCCTCATTCTAGACTGGTCATGGAATCTTCCATACTCTAGGACAACAATAGGGTCCAATAGCACATGTCGGTGGTGGCTCGAGCCATTGAATCCGCAGAATATGATTCCCCCTTGTGGGAATACTCCTGAGTTTTCACCTGGCATTGACGTCGGGTTAACCAGGCTAGGGCCATCTATATAAGGGGATGGACCACCTACTCTTCAGTCTATATAAATGTCTAGCAATATTGACATGGCCTGGTGGGATCTCTCCTTCATGGCCCCCCGACAAGAGTCATAGCCTAAAGGACTAGGGCATCCCTTACTTCATCATTATAATAGGGTAATTCATAGGAGAACTTCAGAGATAGACTCATGAAGCTGTTGAAGGTCAGAGTGGGGAGAAACGTCCCCCTATGAGATCCTTAAAGGTAGTGGAATTGATGGGTCATTAATTCCTCCATGTCTTGGTGGGCCATGTCCCTCATTGGGATAAACCCTTCCTATTCATATCATCAGAAAAGAGAATCAATCACCCTCGTCTAAATAAATTCAGAGGGTGATAGGTGGTACGGGAACCTAGTAGCTGTGGGTGTGGGATCCATCACAAAGGAGATGAAGCTGTGGGGAATTTCCACATTTGTATTTCCCCTATACCTACATCTGTGGGAGGGAGGTGATTGGTTTCTTGTAGCTTGATCATGGGTCCTACAAAGAATGAAAATTCACTCATCAGTAAGGACAATAAGAGAGTGGTTCCCAGTGCCCCAACTTCATTCAATATTATATAGTTGGATAAGAAGATCCACACTGACAACATCTCACACCGGGATGCCCAACGATCAACTACCCTAACTTTTAGTGAGTCTCATGCCATGCCCAATATTTTCTTAGCAGGACCTGTCACCGGATATCAGGATCTAGTTACACTCTTATCTATGGATATCTAAAATGCTACTAATCACCAAATTTAGGAGAATGTTCACATTGGGTTCACCATTTTTATTTTTGATGCTTTTTTAGGGCATGTATCTTTGTGCTACAATGTGATTTTTTTTGTATTCCTTATTTCCAAAGGCGGGTGGCATCCATCAATTATCTAGTGACATTTTCTCCTCAATCAAAATAGGATGATTGGATTTAGGTCTCTCCTTTCAAGGATTCCTCCTCGGAATTTTTCTCTTAGTTCGGGTCTCCCTTAAATATTAATACATTGTTCATGAAACTCTTCCTGGATCCATCTCTTTGTGTATTCCGATTAATTACACTGCTTATATTAAGACTTTCCAAGTGGTCAAGTTAGGGAAGAAACCTTCATTAAGGGGAGTAGTAATATTTGGAATCACTGGAATGTCTGGGTGCTGAAACTCCGGTACACTTGGATTTCTTCCCCTTATTAAAGGGCTTCTCAAGGGAACGGAAGCCTGAGGCATCCCACATCATGTGTACTGAATTGTATGTCATAGAAATTTCTCCATGGTTTTCCACATCTTCCAATATTTAACATGGGTTATGTCTCAAGTTTAACATCTAGATAAAAAGTATCGTACTGATTGAAACACTGATGGGAGTGGATCATATGGGTATATCCCTTTGAGGGAGCACCCATGAGTTTTAGTAGATGGGTGGATCAAGGTGCCTAATGAGTACGGATCCAAGGATGATTGGGTCCTAAAAAATGGGACACCAAGGTTTACCATTGGCTGGGATTGAACCTCATGGAGGCCTCCTACATACCCAGTATAGAGAATAGGGATTAAAACCCATGTATTTTGAATGGTTGAGGCTTGAAACCAGGGTGTACACAAAGTAAAATGACCCACAGTCATGATGGGGATTACGTATGGATTTTGGCCCATCACAAGAGGGACGCTCTTGGTTGGATGGTTATAGATTGTGTGGGGATTGTGCATGGTTAGCAAACCACCACAAGAGGGACTCTCTTGGTATGATGGTTATAGATTTTGTGGGGAATATGCAGGGTTAGCAGCCCAAATAAATGGTATGATATCACAGGGATGTGGTGGCCCAAGTAGGAATCGGGATGGATGATGGATGGTTGAATGAAGTAGATGGGAGGAATGGGATGGAACCATCATTAAAATGACAGTGATGATGTTCTTTAACCTCATAGAGTCTTTCTATGTATCCCTGTGGTAGGAAATCAAAGTCCACATAGTTAGGTGGAGTGATGGGACACCTAAGGATGTGGCTCATGAGAATAGATGAATGGAAGGGACCTAAAGTACGTAGAACCACCAGGTTAGGGAATGACCTTATTGAAACACAAAGGCTCAAGGGAGAGACCATGATGGGACATGAGTAATGGTCTTGAACTTAGGGAGGATTACTATGTATCTTTCTCAAAAAGGGAAAAGATCAAAGTGCACATAGTTTGGATGTGGGGGTAGTATCAGGATGTATACAAAGGACAAAAACCTGACGACATGATGGGGCTTACACATGATTACTATCCCATTGCAAGGGGGAACTCTTGGTTAGAGGAGTATGAATCTAGTGTGGTGCTTATGTATGGTTAGATTCTTGGGCACTAGTCTAACACCACTAAGTGGTGGAACAAGGATATGGGTTACCAACAAAAGGGGAAACTGAAGTTTACTGGTGATTAGGGTTGAACCTTAGGGAGGATTCCTATGTACCATGTATAGAAGAGAAAGATCAGAACCCACATAGTTTAGAGATATAATTTAATATCATGTGGGATAACAGTTTAACACCGTGCTGGGAGAGGATGAGCCGACATTAAGTGGTCAGGGTCAATGGATGATGGGATTCAACCTCAGAGAGGCTTCCTACATACATTGATCGAAAAGAACAAGGATCAAAGTACAAGTAGTTCAGATGTGTGATATGAGGATTACACACTAAGGAAACCCAAAGAGGGTTTCATGGTGGATGATTACTCTAATCCCACATGGGTCATTCTGGGTGTGAGAAACAAGAGACCACAAAGACCTGACAATCACATCACAAAAGGTGCATCTGTGAGAAATGTGTCGGGGCTTACACATGGTTAGCTACCTAAATAAATGGATATTGGGACTTAATCCAAGAGGGAAGCTTGAGTGGGGATCTAGATATATGAGGAGCATATGGTCATCATACCTGAAGCATCCTAACCGATGGTGTCGGGGCTTATGTGGATATTTTCTGAGGTGTTCATTGTGACAAAGGTCAATGGGAGAGGGGAGTAAGAAATCATTGGTGCCCATCCCCTTCACGATCCCCTCTGGACTTTCTGCTTATATGATGATCATAGTTTAATGTCATGTATCATGGACACAGGTTCTTGGCAGTTTAATTTTTTATAGCTCGGATGATGAGGATTCTCTCCTCACCCCTAGGACTTATATAACTGGTTCACTTTTAACCCTTGTGGAAGGGAAGGAACCAATAATACCATCTGGATATGGGGTTGTGGAGTGATCCATTAAGGGGATAATATTAGCATGGATATGTGGAGAACAAATATCCATTAGTGTGTCTATGCATAGAATAATGAGGCAAAGCCACACGACATGAAGCACCGGTCGAGGGACTTTGAAATCACTTCATACAATCCTAGAGGGACACATGGGAAAAGGGTTCGTGAAGCAAGTGGCCTCACGGAGAGGGGCTTCAAAAAGAAAAATAGGTCACAAAGAACAGAATTGTGTAGAGCCCAGGACTTTTCAGAGATCATGATCTTGTAAATCATAGGGACTCACAAAGCACAAGGTTTCGCAGACCACATGGAATTGCATAGCTCATGTTCTCACAAAGCATAAGGGCTCACAGAGCACCTGGCTTGGCAGATCTCATGGGATTATAGATTATAAGGGCTCACAGAGCACCTGTCTTCATAGATCTCATGGGATAATAGAGCATAAAGGAACACATAGTAAATTCCTTTGAAAAAGGATCACTTTTCTAAGCACAGTGTCTCGGCCTAAGCATGGAGTACACATGCTTTCAGAGGGTGCTTCATGAAGCTTTGGTTTTTTGTGATTTCCTGAGTACCCAAAGGGGTATCCTTCCTTGGAGATATCCCATAGGCTCTGCTAAGGGAATACCTCCCTTAATAGGGGGTAAATTTTAGTAAAGGGAAAGCGATTTTGAAAATATAAAGTACCTCAGATGATTCATTTTTCTTATGGTTTGGAGAGAGAAAAGTGTACTTTGTGATTTGGAATCTTGGAAGGAAAAAAGGTGAGGGTGTTGATCCTTTTGGAGTGGGAGGAGCTGGGTATTTATAAGCACTGGGGGGAGAATATTTGATGGCACTCAATAAAGTATCTTTCATTTTGCTATCGGATGCATATTTTATCATGTTTCTTGGAGTCGTGAAGTCGACTGTAATCCCCTCAGTGGTGAAAAGGATTCCTTAATTCCCTCTACGACGGTTGTAGAGGCTTCCATAAATTTCTAATAAATCATAGAGGTGGTAGTCTTTTCTATGTGGTGTGAAGACTTCCATAAAGTTAGTCTTAAGTGTGGATTCAGCCATTACTTCCCTATACAGAGGGCGCAAAGAGGTTCATGGCTTTGCTCTAGCCGCGGTGTTGAAGGGATTTGAAAAGGTTCTTCATAAAGAAACCCCTTATGGTATTGTTAGTCCATTTCTTATCTTTCCCATGCACATATTTTGGTGCCAACAATACCTTCAATTATAATTAATTGATGGTAATTTAGATCATCATATATTTTTTATTTTTTATACACTTAACTTTCCATTGATCATCTACTTGATTGTGATCAATGACCTCAATCACTCTTTATAATTATTTATGATTTACCTCCATGTTCTCCCTATGTGGAATCCTAGTTATGTGTATCTTCATGTGACATTTATGGTTACCACTTTCCCTTTTTATATTATATTTTCCTTGATTCAAAATTATAGTGTGCCTTTCAACAATGGAATTTAATAAATTTTAATATTTTGATAAACAATATGAATTTCGAGGGAGAAATTTATTTTAAGGTGGGTATGATAGAAAAATATATATTTTATGAAATATATACATTAGAATGAATTAAAATTATTTAATATTATTCATTGCATGAAATACATAGTTTATCTTTCATCACACGCAATACCAAGTTTATATTGTGTTTCATGTAACATCGAGTTCCCTTGATGATTTATATTACACACAAACTCGTTTCTTACATGAGAACAATATACTATAAATATTATTACAATAGTTATCACCTAACTATTGGAATGTACGGAATAAATGAGATTAAAAAAATTATAAATTTTTTTTTTACATATGTTTATAAAATAATTCATTGGTTACCAATTAATTAGAAATGGAATTAATGACCAATTGAATATAATGAATATGTTTTTATGAAAAACTATTTTTATGAAAAGAATGGTGTTTTGTCATATTAAATTAAACAAATCACTGCAAGTTAAAGATAATAATGAATTTTAAATTTTATATATGTAATTAAAAGTTTTTAAATTAATCCAACATTTTTTATAGTGTTGACATTAGAATAGATCCTATTTTAAGTATAAAAGGTTGTATATTTCTAAAGGGTAGTTTTATCACCTTTTAATGGGGAATATTGTTAAATATAATTTTTGAAAAAATTTTAATTTTAATTTGAAAAAATATGCATCATTTTTTTATTTTAATATCCAAATTTTCCTTTGGTACTTTTTTTAAATTTTTTGAGGACATGAATATTTTGATGAATAGTGAATGACACCGAATTTTAATGGAAAGATTATTTTTAATCTAAATTATTTATAGTATAAAATTATATATTTAATTTGTTTTAAAGTATAACTAGATAAATTTATATCATTTAAAATAATTTATTTCACTTTAATAAATTCCAATATAAATTTAGATATAAAAACTTAGCAAACTTTTGAACATATTCACTTTAAATCCCCACTTTGTTATGTCGTATATAAGATTAATTTTTAATTAATTTATACCACATATGTGATTGGAATTTAAAAAAAAATGATTCCATATTTGGAATTATAATATCATATAATGTCTAAAATGTTCAACAAAGTTTTTGACCCAAAAAAATAGTGAATGAAATTAAAATTAATTACAATGATTGAGGTAAAAATGAGTTTACTTTATGGTTAAACATTAATCATAAGGATCCAAATGACAAAGAAACATTTCAAAAACCCATTTTATGAATATTATTAGAACATATATACAATTCTATATAATATAGTTCAATATTAGGGGAACACAATGTAAGGGAGACCTCCCAATAGTGTTTACCTTTTTATATTTCCAAGAATTCCACTCCGTCTCCACTATAAAAAGACACTCACCCTCCCCTTCTATTCGCATAAATAAATACCTTTTGGCTGATAAAAAACCTACCAAAATAATATCCCAAATTCCCTCCTCTTATCATAAAAGCCTAAATTTTTAATTAATCAATCCATAGATGTCTTTTGGGGTAAACCAAAATGAGTTAGCCGAAAAAGATGTAACATTATTCAACTATCACTTTTTTAATTTCTTTCTAAAAACATATAAATTATGACTATTATAGGATTATATATTAATAGTAATATCATCATTATAATGATAGTTTGTTATGTTAAGGGTTCTATATAAGCCTTCAAACACTTCCATCAAATGGGATACACAATCATCGTTTGTGTATACAAGGACTACCGACTCGTGAACCAATGGTGATTGTTCTTCCCTTTACACCTCTCAAGGATTAGAATAATGATGGAAATAATATTTTAATATTATATATATTCATATTATATTTATGATGTCTTGATATATATTTAATTATTATATAACACATGCCTTAATGATTCCAAATTTTTTGTAAATATGATTATAACATTTGTGGGCGTGTGAAATACAATATCCTCAAAGCGATGTGATACGTTCACAACTTACATGAAATGTATTAAAGATGGATTTATTAAAAATAGAAGATATTAATGATATATTTATTATTTAAATGAAATAATAATCTATATTTCCATATAACATATCATTTTATTCTTTTTTTCCACACACTAAAATGGTGATAATGTCATTCGTGGATGTGTGGAAAACTTTCTCCTTGAAGCCATGCGATTATTCATTTATTTCTTTACCAAAACACAAAAATGATATATGTATATATATATATATATATAATAAAATAAAATGGAATTTATTATATAATGGTAATTATGGGATGATAAAATATACTTACCTTATTTCCATAACGATCAATGAAAAATGGGAATGTTTCTCATGTGTGCATACATCTTACAGTCTTCATGACAGTAACATTGGTTCATTTTTCATAATAATATGTCATGTTTTATTTTGAAATTATAATATATTTTAAAAATTTAAAAAAATTTATTTTTTATTTTTTTATATGATTAGATAATAACCTCTTAGACCATACTCGACCTATCAGAATCTGTTTTGACACATAAGCTGAATATGGCCAAAACGTCCAACTTCAACGTTATTAATTTATTAATTGTATATAAGATTTTTATAAGTGAAATATAAATAATAATTAAATTATAAAAGTTTATATGTAATGTAAATAATTTAAAAAATATTATTATTCATGAATATATCAAAAAAGACAGACAAATCAGACTCAAGGTAAGCGACTTCATCCCTATTTCCATTCTTTGGGGCATACATTATTTTTATACACCTAATTTATTATATAAGAGTTAAATACATAAATATTGACATGTAATATCATTAATAATACATATTTCATGATATATAAGTTTGAACATCAGTTATGTCTCATATGGGGTTTCATTTGAATGTAACCAAATAGTAAGGTATTTCTTAACTCAATTTTTATTCATTGGGTTAAACTTATATGTCATTGGTTATATTATTACAAGAATATTTTTGAAATAAAATCTGATTGTATTAATAATTATTAACACTTTTATTTATTGTATTTAAAATTTTCACACAAAATTATATCATTGATTTATTCTCACTCTAATGATATGATCTATGTAAGGGTTTTGCTCCTCTCTCTTTTATTTATGTGTGATATAATCTACACCCACCACTTATTTTTTATGTTTGTTGTATATAAAGAACATTAATGTATTTTATTATTATTATCCTTAAAATTATGGTCTCTTATATATCCTTTTTATTATATTTATTTCATGGGATTTACGTTTCA
The DNA here is from genome assembly GCA_963277665.1 of Viscum album. NCBI lineage: Eukaryota > Viridiplantae > Streptophyta > Magnoliopsida > Santalales > Viscaceae > Viscum > Viscum album. Next base: position 1,263,093,459 of record OY728164.1, read on the forward strand.
ATGTTACCAAAGTGGTAATGGATTTTTATCACTATTTTTCTTCTTTGAGACATTTGTTATGTTGTACACCTATATTCTTTTGTGGGGTGTGTAAGCTTATAATTTGACATGATATATTATAAATATATTTATTTTAAATATATTATGTATTTTATTTAACACTATTACAATAACATCATGTTTTTTAAAATAAATACTATGTTCTCTAATGTACTAGATACACCACATCAAGCTTAAACGAACAACTATATATTATTATTTAAATATTACCATTACAACATAGCCATTATAATTTTAGGTATAAATATGATTAAATTAATTATGAAAACATGGTTTACACGTGTATATATAATTCTTAGAATAGTTAATTATAAATGAATGTAAACCCCTTTTTAAAATAAAAAGGAAATATCATTTGTAAATTTATTTAAATGTGTGAAAGTGTGTTTTATACCAATAAATAAACAAATAAATATTATTTTATTACATTAATTAAAAATATATAACATATTAAAAATAATTTTTATCATTAATATTATCTTTTTTATAGACAAGATATAATAAAAAATCTAATTTTACAGATAAAAGAAATATTTTTCTAAAAAGGAAGTTTTTCCATCTTTTGATTTTCCAGTTATTTTAAAACTAATTTTTGAAATTTTATAAATTATATTTGAAAAAATAAACTTCAAATTTTAAATTTTTATTTTAATTTTTTATTTTTTTATTTTTTTTTCTGATATGATTCATTTTTTTTGTGAACTATGAAACAAATATTACATTTTTAATTAAAGACAAAATTTTCATAAAAATAGTTTATTATGATAAATTATATATGTGAATGGATTTAAAGTATAATAAGATATAGTTTTTATCATTTAATCCAATTTTCTACATTAGAATCAATTTCACATTGAGTTCGGGAACAAAATAATTTCAATTATTTAAAGGTTTCTACATTAAAAACATGTTTTCTCATTCTATCAACAAGATTGACTTTTAATTAATTTCTTCAATTTCTATGTCTATAATTTTGAAAAATGGATTCCATATTTGGAATCATAAGTTTGAAATTTAGTGAATAGGTCCCTTTTATTTTTTAAAAATATTAATAGTAACTTTAGTAATTTTTTATTAGCATGGTTAAGGATAAATCAAGAAATTAAGAGTATAAATAATATTATAAATATTATAAATTACCCTAATATGTGTAATAATTTTATTTATGAGTATTTTTAGACTATATGAATTAAAGTTTCCTTTATCAGACCATTTATGACTTTTTGGATGAGAACCTAACCGTTCTAATATTATATTCAAAGGAAAGTAAATTTTGTCATCCTTTTGTTATTTATAAGAAAAATGTATTTAATGTGGGGTTATATAAGGGATATGTTCAATAATAATTAGTCTTTATAAAAATAACATGTTTATATATATAATGATAATTTAGTTATAATTTTTAGTGATAAGATAATGACCTTAAATAGGGAGACAATGATGTTGCAGTAATTGTTTAATGAATGGAAGAATCAAATAATGATATTAAAAATATTAAAATAAATAAAATTTTGTATGATTAATGTTACCCAAAAATTTTAAGGATTAATTTCACATGTGATTGATGAGTTAATATATTTGGTTTGAAGGTATCACGTTGTTATGATATTATTAAAAAGTCAAGTGATGAATAATGTCAAAATTGATATTATTGATATTTTAAAATAAATAATATTTTATTAAATCATATAAATTTTCTAAAAAATACCATTTTTAGCCAACTGATTGTGATAAGTCTAAAAATGTCATAAATGAATCATTTATTGGTATTTTTTTCATTTTATAGTAAATAAATTAACCCTCAAATTGTAAATTACATGATATCATAGTAAGAATTAAAAAGGTTAAATATTATGTAATAGTAAAAGATAAGAGTTATGAAATAGTAAAAACATATATAAGTTTTTTTGTATGAATGAATATTGACCAAAAATAATCATATATTCCAAAATAATAAGTATTTGTATAAGGCCCCAGCCTTAAACATTACTTAATCTTGAGTTAAGTCAATAATTTGACTTTATTTTACATTGACGATCTTTTTAAGTTTAGAGATTTAAAGATTTAGGCCATAACTCATTCCCAAAAACTAAAATATTAAAAATTAGGCACTTCTACTCACTATACATTTTTTTCATAAAACAAAAACTGTTTAAATAGAAACATGGCTTCGTTTCATGTTTAAACATCATTGCTTTTCCTTGATCCCATCCCTAACTCCATTCTTTTGTAAATCCTATAAATAAATTTCAAAAATTGGGATGATAATAAAAATCTTAATAAGGTATGAAAAAAGAAAGAAAACTTTCATTCCTGCAAAAACATGTAAACCATGAATACTTTATCATAAAGTAATAATTTTCAACTTTAAGAAATAATAAATAAACTTCACCGAATATAAGATCATTTCTTAACCTTTTTTGTAAACAAAATATTACCCAAAACACATATAAATAAATATATAACATATAAGGGTAACTTAGGATATAATCATACTTAAATAGAATAACCATACAGTCGAATTCCACACATATCACTAAATGGAATAGCCATACGGCCAACTTTCATACCCAGTGCATTAGAGGTTATAATGTAACCACCCATCCTCATTTTATCATGGAACCACCCATATTTGGTTCATCATGTAACCACCCCTATTTGGTTTATCACATAACCACCCATAAAATGTCCAAGTGACATTATATAATCATTAGACATAAAATATTGTAATTATCAACATTTCACTCTTAAAATTTCATTTGCAATCACAAGAAATAATTTCCATAAATTGAAATAGTAAGCCCATTTTAGAAAACCTATTTAAATACCAAAAAACCAAAAAATTTAATAAGATATTTTTTTCCTTTTAAAAACATTAAGTCATATAGAAGAATCCACATATCAAATAACGATTACAGTGGTAGAGAAGTTGTTCTCACTGCATGCGTTAAAAAACATTCCTTTTGACATTTTATAAAGAAATTAAAATTCTTCGTATGAAAAATAAATTTTTAAAACCTTGGAATGAATTTTAATTCAAAGGAGTTGATTATAAAACTTATAAAATAAGGTGGTTTATAACATCAAAATATGCCTCAATGAAAGGAGATTGAGACAAAGTCCCTTACCTCAAGTCTGAATCATCTCATACATTCTTTATCTTACAGAATAATAAACTCATGTTTATTTATAATTTCTTGAGAACCTTTTTATGTTAATTATTCTTTTCATATAACTTATTACCATGTTATAACAATTACCTAATGATTTAAGTTCACATCAGATGTTTTATCGATATCCAGTACTTGAGTTGAAAATGAACTTGGTACGATGTCAATAGTCCATGTGGTCATAATTAATTAATCTATATAATAATATTCATGAAATTATTATAATTTTTATACAAAAATTATACCTTTAAATAAAACCATGAGGTGTGGTTATTAAAAATGAACAATTTGATAATCATGGTGATGGTAAGCCTCATGTACACATGAGTAACATTTTCCATTTTTCATTTGTAATTATGGGAAGAGTTTAAGTATTATTTTATCTTTCCAGAATTATCATAACATAAGTAATATCATGTTAAACATTTAAATATAATTATATATATCATATAAGTGATTTAATGAATAAAAATGAGTCACATCACTTTATCGATGTGATATTACACATATATGCATGAACGGCGTTATCGTTTTTTTTATCATAGAAAGTAAGAATTTAATTGTTATATTATTATATTTTAATGATTAATATTTCATGAATATCACATATGAACATTAATTTCATTATTATAACCATTCATGATAGATACTTTTGAAAAACAAATTAGATCAAATTATGGAGGTGATAGTTCACACGTACGCATGAATGATTAATTCCTTTCCCATTTAATGGAATTGTATATGGGTTTTTGTGATGATATTATCATGATAAAATCTTAGTATATTGATAATACTATAGTTATTATTTCATCTAGTAATAATAATATTTGAAGGAAGTGGAAGAAGAAATTAAATAGAAACACTTAAATTAAAATTTTACCCTTCCTTAAAATGATCACTTTTTTACACCTTAACTGTAAAACCCCAGAATGATAAAGGGTTAAATGACTAAATGATATGACTCATGTCAACAAGGTGCACCTTTATTTTCGGGAGCCTACCTGATTAGAACTCCATAGTTAATCATGCTTGGAATGGAGTAGTAATCAGGATGGGTGACCTTCTAGGATGTTTCCCAGGGTGTGTGTGAGTGAGAACAAAACACACTAAAAGAACATGTGTTGTCCTATGGGGACAATCATTAGTCTGATAACAGACCCTAGTGGGTAATAGCCTATGGTGTTCTAGGAAGGAAACCAAGGTATTACAGGTGACTCATGTGGTCAGATGACAAGGTTCATGGCCCAGGGAGGTGGGTCCTGACAAATGGTATCAGAGTCAATACCCAGCCGGAAGTTCTTAGGCACTGCCTGGGTTTGAGGCTTGGGGTCCACAACGAGGGTGTTTTGTTCTAAAGGGGTGGATAATGTAACACCCCCAAATTATAAAGGGTTAAATGACTAAATGAAATGACTCATGTCAACAAGGTGCACCTTCCTTTTCAAAAACCTGTTTGATTAGAACTCCATAGTTAAGCATGATTGGCCTAGTGTAGTGATTAGGATAGGTGACCTTATGGAAAGTTTCTCAGGGTGTGTGTGAGTGAGGAAAAAACACACTGGAAAGGACATGTGTTGGCCTGTGGGGAGTTTCATTAGTCAGATAACCCGTTCTAGAACGTGGGCAGGACCTAGGGTAGGGCCCACGTGTCTGTGGGGCAACTGGTGGGCAGGGGCCAGTGTCACATTTGGTATCAGAGGTGGTACCCAGCCTTAAGTGCGGTGCACTGCTTGGGTTGAGATGTAGGGCCCACAACGAGGACGTTGTACTCTAAAGGGGGGGTGATTATAACACCCCAGAATGATAAAGGGTTAAATGACTAAATGATATGACTCATGTCAACAAGATTCACCTTTCTTTTCAGGAGTCTACATGATTAGAACTCCATAGTTAAGCATGCTTGGACTGGAGTAGTAATCAGGATGGGTGACCTTTTGGGAAGCTTCACAGGGTGTGTGTGAGTGAGGACAAAACCCATTGGAAAGGACTAGTGTTGGCATGTGGGGAATGTCATTAGTCACATGACCCGTTCTGGAACGTGGGTGGGCCCCAGGATGGGGACCACGTGTCTGAGGGGCAAATGGTGGGCGGGGCCCAGTCTTTACATTTGGTATCAGAGGTGGTATTCAGCCTTAAGTGCGGTGCACTACCTAGGTTGAGATGTAGGGCCCACAATGAGGATGTTGTGCTCTAAAAGGGGTGGGCAGGGCCCTGTATTTACATTTGGTATCAGAGGTGGTATTCAGCCTTAAGTACAGTGCACTGCCTAGATTGAGATGTAGGGCCCACAATGAGGATGTTGTGCTCTAAAGGGTGGTGATTGTAACACCCCAGAATGATAAAGGGATAAATGACTAAATTATATGACTCATGTCAAAAACGTGGACCTTTCTATTCGGGAGTCTACCTGATTAGAACTCCATAGTTAAGCATGATTATATTGGAGTAGTAATCAGGATGGGTGACCTTCTGGGAAGTTTCCCAGGGGCCCAGTGTCACATTTGGTATCAGAGGAGGTACCCAGCCTTAAGTGCGGTTCACTACTTGGGTTGAGATGTAAGGCCCACAATGAGGACGTTGTGCTCTAAAGTGGGGGTGATTGTAACACCCCAGAATGATATAGGGTTAAATGAATAAATGATATGACTCATGACAACAAGGTGCACCTTTCTTTTCAGGAGCCTACCTGATTAGAACTACATTGTTAAGCATGCTTGGACTGGAGTAGTAATCAGGATAGGTGACCTTTTGGGAAGTTTCCTAGGGTGTTTTTGAGTGACAAAAAAACCCACTGTAAACGACTAGTGTTGGCATGTGGGGAATGTTATTAGTCAGATGACCCGTTCTGGCATGTGGGTGGGCCCCAGGGTAGGGACCACAGGTCTACGGGGCAACTGGTGGGCGGGGCCCAGTCTTTACATTTGGTATCAAAGGTGGTACCTAGCCTTAAGTGTGGTGCACTGCTTGCGTTGAGATGTAGGTCCCACAATGAGGACGTCGTGCTCTAATGTGGGGGTGATTGTAACACCCTAGAATGATAAAGGGTTAAATGACTAAATGATATGAATCATGTCAATAAGGTGCACATTTCTTTTCGGGAGCCTACCTGATTAGAACTCCAGAGTTAAGCATGCTTAGACTGGAGTAGTAATCAGGATAGGTGACATTCTGGGAAGTTTCCCAGGGTGTGTGTGAGTGAGGACAAAATCCACTTGAAAGGATTAGTGTTGGCCTGTGGGGAATGTTATTAGTCAGATAACCCGTTCTGGAACGTGGGTGGGCCTCAGGGTGGGGACCACATGTCTGCGGAGCAACTGGTGGGTGGGGCCCAGTCTTTACATTTGGTATCAAAGGTGGTACCCAGCCTTAAGTGTAGTGCAGTGCCTAGGTTGAGATGTAGGGCCCACAACGAGGACGTTGTGCTCTAAAGGTGGGGTGATTGTAACACCCCAGAATGATAAAGGGTTAAATTACTAAATGATATGACTCATGTCAACAAGGTGCACCTTTCTTTTTGGGATCCTACATGATTAGAACTCCATAGTTAAGCATGCTTGGACTGGAGTAGTAATCAGGATGGGTGACCTTCTGGAACGTTTCTCAGGGTGTGTGTGAGTGAGGACAAAACACACTGAAAGAACATGTGTTGGCCTATGGGGACATTCATTAGTCTGATAAGAGACCCTAGTGAGTAATAGCCTATGGTGTGCTGGGAAGGCAATCAAGGTATTATAGGAGAACCTTGTGGTCAGATGACAAGGTTCATGGACCAAAGAGGTGGGTCGATGGGGTGACTTTCATAGAGGTGCCAGTAGTGTTTGAGGATCGACAGGAGCGGGCCCAGTGTCACATTTGGTATCAGAGGTGGTACCCAGCCTTATGTGCGGTTCACTGCTTGGGTTGAGATGTAGGGCCCACAATGAGGACATTGTGCTCTAAAGTGGGGGTGATTGTAACACCTCAGAATGATAAAGGGATAAATGAATAAATGATATGCCTCATGTCAACAAGGTGCACCTTTATTTTCGGGAGCCTACCTGATTAGAACTCCATTGTTAAGTATGCTTGGACTGGAGTAGTTATCAGGATAGGTGACCTTATGGGAAGTTTCCCAGGGTGTGTGTGAGTGAGGACAAAACCCATTGGAAAGGACTAGTGTTGGCCTATGTGGAATTTTATTAGTTAGATGACCCGTTCTGGAATGTGGGTGGGCCCCAGGGTGGGTACCACGTGTTTGCGGGGCAACTGGTAGGCGGGGCCCATTCTTTACATTTGGTATCAAAGGTGGTACCGAGCCTTAAGTTTGGTGCACTGCTTGGGTTGAGATGTAGGGCCCACAATGAGGATGTTGTTCTCTAAAGTGGGGGTGATTGTAACACCCCAGAATGATAAAGGGTTAAATGACTAAATGATATGACTCATGTCAACAAGGTGCACCTTTATTTTTGGGAGCCTACCTGATTAGAACTCTGTAGTTAAGCATTCTTGGACTGGAGTAGTAATCAGGATAGGTGACCTTCTGGGAAGTTTCTCAGGGTGTGTGTGAGTGAGTACAAAACCCACTGTAAAGGACTAGTGTTGAGCTATGGGAAATGTTATTAGTCGGATGACCCGTTCTGGCACGTGGGTGGGCCCCTGGGTGGGGACCACATGTCTGCAGGGAAACTGGTGGGCGGGGCACAATCTTTATATTTGGTATCAAAGGTGGTACCCAGCCTTAAGTGCAGTGTAGTGCCTAGGCTGAGATGTAGGGCCCACAAAAAGGATGTTGTGCTCTAAAGGGGGGTGATTGTAACACCCCAGAATGATAAAGGGTTAAATTACTAAATGATATGACTCAGGCCAACAAGGTGCACCTTTATTTTCAGGATCCAACATGATTAGAACTCCATAGTTAAGCATGATTGGACTGGAGTAGTAATCAGGATGGGTGACCTTCTGGGAAGTTTCTCAGGGTGTGTGTGAGTGAGGACAAAAAACACTGAAAGAACATGTGTTGGCCTGTGGGGACTATCATTAGTCTGATAAGATACCCTAGTGAGTAATAGCCTATGGTGTGCTAGGAAGGCAATCAAGGTATTACAGGAGACCCTTGTGGTCAGATGACAAGGTTCATGGCCCAATGAGTTGGGTCAACAGGGCGACTTTCACGGAGGTTCCAGTAGTGTTCGAGGATCGACAAGAGTGGGCCCAGTGTCACATTTTGTATCATAGGTGGTACCCAACCTTAAGTGGGGTTCACTGCTTGGGTTGATATGTAGGGCCCACAATGAGGACGTTGTGCTCTAAAGTGGGGGTGATTGTAACACCCCAGAATGATAAAGGGTTAAATGACTAAATGATATGACTCTTGTCAACAAGGTGCACCTTTCTTTTCGGGAGCCTACCTGGTTAGAACTCCATAGTTAAGCATGCTTGGACTAGAGTAGTAATCAGGATAGGTGACCTTCTGGGAAGTTTCCCAGGGTGTGTGTGAGTGAGGACAAAACCCACTGGAAAGGACAAGTGTTGGCCTATAGGGAATGTTCTTAGTTAGATGACCCGTTCTTGCATGTGGGTGGGCCCCAGGGTGGGGACTACGTGTCTGTGGGGCAACTAGTGGGCGGGGCCCAGTCTTTACATTTGGTATCAACGGTGGTACCCAGCCTTAAGTGCGGTGCACTGCTTGGGTTGAGATGTAGGGCCCACAATGAGGACGTTGTGCTCTAAAGTAGGGGTGATTGTAACACCCCAGAATGATAAAGGGTTAAATGACTAAATGATATAACTCATGTCAACAAGGTGCACCTTTATTTTCGGGAGCCTACCTGATTAGAACTCCATAGTTAAGCATGCTTGGACTGGAGTAGTAATCAGGATAGGTGACCTTCTGGGAAGTTTCCCAGGGTGTGTGTGAGTGAGGACAAAACCCACTGGAAAGGACTAGTGTTGGCCTATAGGGAATTTTATTAGTCAGATGACACGTTCTGGCACATGGGTGGGCCCCAGGTTGGGGACCACATGTCTGCGGGGAAATTGGTGGGTAGGGCCCAGTCTTTACATTTGGTATCAAAGGTGGTACCCAGCCTTAAGTGTGGTGCAGTGCCTAGGTTGAGATGTAGGGCCCAAAACGAGGATGTTGTGATTTAAAGGGGGGTGATTATAACACCCCAAAATGATAAAGGGTTAAATGAATAAATGATATGACTCATGTCAACAAGGTGCACCTTTCTTTTCGGGATCCTACATGATTAGAACTCCATAATTAAGCATGCTTGGACTGGAGTAGTAATCAGGATGGGTGACCTTCTGGGAAGTTTCGCAGGGTGTGGGTGAGTGAGGACAAAACACACTGAAAGAACATGTGTTTGCCTATGGAGATATTCATTAGTCTGATAAGATACCCTAGTGAGTAATAGCTTATGGTGTTCTAGGAAGGAAATCAAGGTATTACAGGAGACCCTTGTGGTCAGATGATAAGGTTCATGGCCCAAGGAGGTGGGTCGATGGGGAGACTTTCACGGAGGTTCTAGTAGTGTTCGAGGATCAATAGGAGCGGGTCCTATGAGGATGGTTGATTCTTATGGTGTGCATTCTCTGGCAGCATAGGAACCTCTAGGAAAGAACATGGTTTGGGAGGCTCAGATTCGTGCTCAGTACCCCTATTGTTTTCCTAGTATGTGTTGTAGCTTTACAGGAATGTAAACCCCTAAGGTTGGAGTAATGTAAAGACCCGTAAATTTAAAGGAAATTTTTTTCTTAATTTATTTAGAATTTTACAAGTCTGTGGCTTCTGACGACACTTGATTCTGAAGCCTGGTGTGCCCGGAATCAATTTCCAGAGTTTTGTTCGGGTACATTCAGTAAACGTACGTGCGGGTTCTTCTATCTTCTGAACTGGTGCTCAGAATTCAAATCCAAGGACACCAATGAACTCGCAGTGCCAGTATTCACTTAATTTATTTGGAATTTTACAAGTCTGTGGCTTCTAACGACACTTGATTCCGAGGCCCGGTGTGCCCGGAATCAATTTCCGAATTTTTTTCGAGTAAGTTCAGTAAACGTATGTGATGGTTTTTCTATCTTCTGAACCGGTGCTCGAAATTGAAATCTGAGGACACCGATGAACTCGCAGCGCTGGTATTCAATTAAGGGGACCTTTATTGTAGTTGCGTTTTATGTGGGTTGAATGTTAAAAATTGGGGTTTAATTAAAAAGTTAAATAAAATTGTTTAGAACAATTTTATCCACCTTGGTGGTTAAATTCTACATGGGGAAGTTAATGGTGGGGCCCACCCCCACATAACTTCCCATGTCTGAATATTTGTGAGGTGGGGCCCACATGAGCCCCAACCTTTCATCTCCCTATTACTCTATTCAACTCCCTTAAACTCACCTTAATTAATTCTTTGACAACTCTTCTCATTTAATATGAGGAGCCTCACCACCTTCCTCCCAATTAAGATGTCAACCTTTTAATTAATTAAATGGGTTTCTCCAATTAATTAATTAAGGTTTTGAAATTTAAATATTTTTTGTGTGAATAAAAATAATATAATGAGCTATTATTTTAGTTGGAGCTTTTTTTGCGTTGGGGAGGCTCTGGAGATTTTGAATATTAGTGTCTCTCTTTCTCTCGACGAAGAACCGTGATGACTGTGAAGAACAATATCCTCTTCAACGAAGAATTCCGATTCCACCAAAGAACGATGATGTGTCTTTCTTCCTTTTTCCTCCATGACAAAGGAGAATAAGTTGATCGCCAATGAAACTTTCCCATCGGATGCACCCCGACGTCAACGGAAACAATGTCCGTATACCACGACGCCCGACCTCCATGATGCCATTTTCCACGATGCTCGACTACCACGTAGCTTTTCCAAGGTAGGGGTTGTTTTGTATATTTTCATATTTTTGATTTATACCCCCGAGAATGGGTGTTATTTTATTATGAACTATTGTTTGAGCCTCTAACATGGAGGGCACGGGCTAACGAACAAGTTTGGTCCCTCCGTTGGTTATTCGTCTGTGCGCGGATTGACGAGCGACGACGAAACGGAACCGCAATGGTGATTGGGAGCCTTCACATTCAATCTCGGGACCCGAGAAGATTCTAGGCGCAATCAGTGGGAAAAACGGACCACCTAAGAGCATATGGGGGTCTGCGGAGGGCAGCACCAGTGTCCGACAGCAGCGGTGCACCGCCGGAACAGTTCGCGGCGGCGGATGGAATCGGAACGACTCAGCCATTCCGGGAATCAAGAGGCGCGGCTTAATGTCGTGCCAGTGGGCCAGGCCGCTCCCAACCTTGTTGGACTCAGACCCAGGCTGGACCCAAACCTAGGTCGGTTCGACCTAGTTCGGGACGACCTAGGGTGGGTTGGGTCGGGTCGGACCGGACCCAGACCCCCCTTTTCAGACCGTTTTCGGTTAAACGCCTATAACATGAGCTACAGACCTATGATTGATGCACAATCAGTTGTGTAGGATTCCTTTAATCAAGAAGGTTGTTTAATTATATTAAACTCATGGTATTGGAAAAGTGTGGGTATGGCCAGGTTGGTTCGAACCCGAAACCAATTGGGCCCTCGGAGCGGAAACGCTTATAACTTAAGGACCAAACATCTGATTGGCATCTCGTCAACTAAAATGGTTTTATTTTGATGATATGGTTCTTTTGGAATACTCCACTCGAGGATTGAACTCAGTTGGAGTGTGTTTGGGTTGGATTGTACCCAAAATCCAACCGGGCCCCTTGAACGGAAATGCTAATAACTCACAAACTGGGAGTCTGATTGACGCGTCGTCTGTTGGGTTGAGACCCCTATGATGAGGCGGTCCCATGAGATACTTCCACGTGATATTAAGTGACACTTGGAAGTATTGACCAGTATATCATGGAGAGGGTCCTCCCGGAGACAAGTGTACGGAGTACGGAGACAAGTGTACGGAGTACGGAGACAAGTGTACGGAGTACGGAGACCTTGTAGCTGGCTGAGACCTGATGACTGCTTTTCCGATTCGATTCGGAGTGACTTGACTAGCCTAGTGGGGAGAGCTACTATATTGGGGTGACAGACTCATGGAGGAGGATCACTATTGTGTTGGGGAGGTAGACCCGCGGTACTCAACAGGCGGAGTACCTCTGTAGGCTATTAGGGGGTACGCTACTGTGTTGGGACGGTAGAACCATGGCGGGAAGCGCTACTGTGTTGGGCCGACAGACCTGCGGTACTCGACAGGAGAAGTACCTCAGCAGTCTAAGGTTAGTGAGTAGCACCTCGGAGTCGCGACAGGACAACTGTGCTCGACAGAGGAGGAGTTCTCCAGTATCCATGTTTTCGACATCATTAATGAAAATCCTGGTTTGAGCTGAGTCAATGACCTTTGTGTTTTCCACATGATTGATATGGGTTACTTGATTACTTAGGTATATTTATGGGCATATACCTAAGTAAAGGTTATCTGTTGAGATCTTTATTTATGGTTTATCCTTCTTGGATTTAGTGAGACCTTGAGGGTCTTGGGGTCTCTACTAAGTATCGTTATACTCACCTTTGCACGGGCTATGCCTGCACCTCACTGTGTTGGATGCAGATGACGGACAGCGCTGACCGAGGCAGAGTGTACGACGACTGGATGATACCAGGAGGTGGACACTCGGCGTGATGGCATAGGGAGTGGACTGATAGACGCAGAGTGCTGAGAAGGACATCTGTACCTACCTTTCAGGTAGGAACCCGGAGGATGATCCAGGAGCTTCTTCACCATTCAACTGTTGTCTTTTTAGTTGTATTTTTCTTTCAGTTGTAGTTGTACCTTTCTGTTGGGCTTGTATTTCTGGCCCCTTTGTACTTTCAGCACACTTGTTATACTAATTTACTTAGTTTTTGCTTCCTCTTGTTCTTCGGTTGTGTGATTTTATGTTTTATAAAGGCAACACCTTCCCAGTTATAGGGATTTATGCCTTTAGTGCTAGTCTCTAGCCCCTGGCCTATAGAAGGCGGGCTTGGGGTAGTTACGACACGTGCCCTGGGGGACGGGTCGTGACATTAACACCTCTAATAAGGATGTTATGCCTAAAATAAGGGATCAAGAATGTGGGTAGGGATTATGAAAATGGTTTTTGGTTGATATTTTCTTAACCAAAAGATTTTGGAAGTGTGAGTAAATGAGATTAATGAGTGACTTTTTATAGGAGAAGGGAGGGGCACCGTTGGAATTATTATAAGTATTAAATTAATATAAATTCACATTCAATTCTGAATGGGTCCAAAATAATTTAGTTATAATATAGAATGCTTATGGTTCAAAATAAAACCATCCAATTATAATTAGACAAGTTTTGAATAGTTTTTAATCCTTATCGTTCTGTTTTATACTTTTTAATTCTTAACATTTTATCAAGTAATTTACAATTTCAGAGTTAAAATTATTACCAAATCATTCCAAATGACTAATTAATGAGTCATTAATGAAATTTTTGGACATATATAAACTTTTTGGTTGAATATTGGATTTTTAAAAAATTTATATCTTTTAATTAGATACTTTATATTTTAAGTTATGAATTATGTCAATTTTGACACTATTCATTAGTTGATTTTTTTAAATCATGAAATCATTATTCATTAGAATAAAACACATTAACTCATCTATAACATGTAAAATACATCCATAAAATTCATGCATGGAATTAAATATTTAAAATTATATTTATTTTAATGTTATTAATATTATTTACTTGATTATTTCTCTAATAATTCTATTACTGCATCATCTTTGTGTCGTGATTAAATTTAATTATAAAATTACTAAAAATTATAAATAAATTATCATTATGTATTTAATAATTTTATATTTATAATCAATATTCATAGATGAATATATCACTTATATAACCCCATATTAAAAAAATTAGTAATAAGAAACATGCTTATGACATATTTGCATTTACATTAAATTAAATGTTATAAATTTCATCGTCACACCCAAGTGGATTCCAAAGGTCATAATTTCAGAAAAATAATGTTCATGGTCATTAATAACTCTATAATAATATTATAACAAGTGTTAGGGTAATTATAATATTAATTTTACCTTTAATTTCTATATTTAACTCTGGTAAATAAAATACTATAGTTATTATTCACCAAAAAAATATATTGATCATATTAGACCACATTTTTCATACTTATTACAACCATGTATTTATATTTTTAAAAATTAAATTAATATAAGTTGTTAAATTATTTTTAACACTAATCCTATTGACGGATCGAGAAAACAGGTTTCTTTAGGTAAAACTTTCAATAGTTAGCATTGTTTTATATTTAATTTTAATTTGAAATTGCATCCAATGAAAAAAATTGGATTAATTGATAAAAAATCATCAAATTATATTGTAAAACCATGTAAAAGATAATATAAAAATATAAATAAATTAGATGAAAAGGCAGTTTTGAATTTAAATTCAGTATTTTTTACTATTCATTAAAAAAATATTAGGAGAAAAATTCCAAAATTCAACCAAAGTAAATTTTGATGTCCTGCTTCAGAATAAGTTGTTTATTTTGAAATGTAACACATAAAAAATTGAAAAAAAAACTATATTTAAAAATTTTTCTCCATCAAAATGTGGTAAAACGACATTTTAAAAATATTAGAGAATTTTATGCTTAAAATTAGATTTATTATCATTTGAAGCCTCTAAGTTTTATTGGAAGAAATTAATTTTTTAATAAACATTTGTAAACATAATATTGTTTTTTCTATTCATTTCTAACAATAAAATGGATACGTGATAACTACCTTTTAAAATAATAATATTAATAATATATTATTTTTTAGTATAACTCATTCTTATGTGCAATGTAGGATTTGGGAGAAACCCATTATTGCATGTTGAGTACGCTATCAGACATAGAATCCACTTAAAAATAAAATTATTATCTAATTAATAAATATTAATAAATATTAAAAATTCGTATTCTATTATTACCTAGGATGTTACATCCTTCCTTTTATAAATTGTGTCCTCACAATTTTTAGTCACTTATCAAATAAGTGGGGGTATTTCTCCCTCATTATATTTTCAGATTACCATGTTGCTTCTTCAACCATATGGTTTTTTCAAAAATATTTAACCTGATGAATCACATTATTCTGCATTCTTTCTCTCTGAAGTCAAGAATTTGGACTAGTTAATCCTCATTAGAAAGATTCTCTTCCAACTGAACTACTTCTGGACTCAAAACATGAGATAGATTATGCATATACTTTCTTAATATTAGAACATGAAAAACATTGTGTTCCTATGATAAACTCAGAAGTAAAGACACTATGTAGTAACAATCCAACATTATAAAGGATTTAATAGGGGCTAATAAACCTTGGACTCAACTTCCCCTTCATACCAAAACATATCACATTTGTTCATAAAGAAACTTTGAGAAATACAAGATCTCCTACCTAAAACAAAAGACCCTTCCTCTAATTATCCGCGTAAATTTTCTTCCTAATTTGTGTTGTCATCATGTGTCTCTAAATAAACTAAACTTTCTCTGCCATTTCCTTTACCAATTCTTGTCCCATTAACTTCATTTCACCCAGTTCATCCAAAAAATATAGAGTTCAACACCTCTTTATATATAGTTACACAAATGGTACCATCTATATACTAGAATGAATATTGTTATTATAAAAAACTCAACCAAAGATATATATTGATCCATACATATCTAGTAATCCATTGAACATTCATATATAATATCCTTCAATGTCTTAATTTTTCGTTCTAATTGACCATCTGATTGAGGATGAGAGGCTGTAATAAAAATTTATTCAGTACACAATGACTTGTAAAGGCCTTTCCAAAATTTATAAGTGGACCTGAGATCATGATTAGATAAAATTGAAAGGGGAACACCATGTAACCTATCTATATCTTTAATATAAAACTAATAAAGTTGATCTAGATATATAGTTCTCTAATATAAATAAAATGAGAAGATTTAGTCAATTAATCAACTATAACCCAGATCACATTGGTACCTTAAAAATTCTTTAGTAATCCCACAAACAATTCCATGGATATATTTTCCCATGTCCACTCCAGCACTGGAAAAGGTTGAATCTTCTCTTTAGGTAAAAAAAATCTACTTTAACCTGTTGAAAAATCAAACATCTTAGGGTAATGTTAGTAATATCTCTTTTCATTTCAACCCACCGGTAATACTCTCGAAGGTATCTATATATCTTAGTGCTACCTGGATGAAATGAAAATGGAAAACTTTGAGCTTCACATAAAAAATATTTCTTAAACTGTGAATCCCAAGGCACACATAATATATTTACATACCTAAAAACACAATCTTTATCACTGTTAAATTTAGGTAACTTACCCTTTTGAACCAATTCTTCCCATTTCTATAACTCACTATCATTATTTTGTGATTTCTTAATTCTATCTAATAGATATGATTTCACTGACACTTGAAAACAGAGTAATTTCCTTTACCAAAAACTTCTAATCCAAAATTAATAAAATCATTAACCAAAGGATCTCATTCTAAATGTATCATGGTTAATGTAGCATTAATTTTTCGAGTCAAAGAATCAAGTAGTTTATTTTATTTTCCTAGATGGTAATAAATTGTGGAATCATAATACTTTATTAATTACATCCATCTCCTCCATCTCATGTTCAATTGTTTCTGAGAGAATATATACTTAAACATTTTTTATCAATATATATTTCACACATTATGCCATAAAAATGATTCCTCTAAATTTTTAAATCACAAACAACAATATCTAATTGAAAATCATGTGTAGGGTGATTCAACTCATGTATTTTCAAATAAAATAAAGAATAAGTAATTATGTGATCATTGTTTATTAGGACACAATTGAGTCCTTTCCATGAAGCATCACTATAGATTAAAAAAATTATCATTCATGGAAGGTAGGGCCAAAAATAGAACATTAACCAATATTATTTTCAGTTCATGAAAACAATCATCACATCATTTTGTCTCGATGAACATAACTCTCTTATGTGTTAACTTAGTTATTGGGATAGATAATCAAGAAAATATTTCAACAAACCTTTGGTAATTACCTGTTATTCCATGAAAACTATAAATCTCTTGGATTTTTTGTTGGTCTTGCCACTCCTCAACAAATTTTCTTTTATACGGGTCAATAGTTATGACATATTTAGAAATTATATGACAAAGGAATGAAATTTTTTTCAAATAAAATTAACTCTTAATAAAAATTACATGTAGTTTATTTTCATCTATGTTTTTTAAAACAATCCTTAAATGACATTCATGTTCCTCCTAACATTTAGAATATACCAAAATATCAACTATAAACACAACCACAAACTGGTCCAAAAACTAATGAAAGATTCGATTCATGAGATTCATTAATATATAATGAGAATTAGATAAAACAAAGTTCGTAACTACCAACTCATAATTCTCATACCTCATTCACAATATTGTCTTTGGAATTTCATCCCCCTTCACCTTCAACTGATAATACCCATACCACAAATCAATCTTCGAAAAACACTCATTTCATTGGAGCTGATAAAGAAACATCGATATGAGAAAAAATATACATTTTCTTAATAGTAATTTTATTAGAGGTTTTCTAATCAATAAAAAGTCTCATAGAACCATCTATCTTTTTCATAAATAAAATAGGAGCACCCCATAATGAAGTGCTAGGTCGAATGAAACCTTTATCAATAAATTATTGCAACTATTTTCTCAATTACACCAATAATAAATGATCCATTTGATAAGGGGGTTTAGAAATAGGATTTCTATTATGAAATAAATAAATAGTAAATTTAACCTACTGATCAAGAAAAATACCAAGAAATTAATCATGAAAATCATCTGTAAATTCATTCACTACTAAATTTTCACTAATAAAAAATGTTTATTTCTTTTAAAAAAACATGTGATAGATAACTTTAACTTCCATCTTCAATCAATATCTCATATTCATGGTATATTATCAAAGTTATAAAATCATTTAATAAAAAATTATTATCTTTGCAATCAATTTTATTCTGATAAACTAAAAGCCAATCCGTACCCAAAATGATTTCAAATTCCACTATGGGAAGTTCAACAATATTTGTAGGAAAACCCATCCCACTAAAAATAGTAGTAATATTCAAATAAATATTGGTTATTTTAATACTTACACTTGGAGTTTTTTACCAAAATTTCTATATCACATTCATAAATCATAATTTCCAATCTACTTACAATGCTCTCAAAAATGAATGAATGTGGAGATCCAAATTCAAATAGAGTATTATTATATTTTGAAAAAACATGTAACATACCTATCACCGATTCAATTTATATACCCACATCAACCATAGTAGTAGAAAATAATTTTTCCAAACCCTTATACTTTTGATCTTGTTGGTTTCCAACCTTGGTAATTAACTTTGGATACACATTAGCATAATTCCCTAACTCATTGCAACTAAAACATATTACCACCAACTTTTCAGTACTTTTATGATCATTTCCCGTAGAGTCATGACCAGTATGACCATTCTTACCACATTGTAATCACTTCCAAGACATTGATAGACATTATAAAGGATGATTTTTACCAAACTTTTATAAGAAAGAAATTCTTTTTCTTACCTCCAAACTTCTTTGGTGAATTATTTCCCATTGATTTCCAACTAGATCACTTTTTTTTTTCTCATGAAATACATGATCATCTAAAAACTCAATTTCTACCTTCTCATCACGTCGAACAAGTTTCTCAAGGATTTTGAACTCATGAGAATCCAATTCCCTTTAATATTTTGGCTTCAATCGTGTGTAAAAATAATTTATCTTAGTATCAATATCTCAGATAAAATTTGGGGCATACCGTGAAAATGGATGAATTTTTATTCATATTCCGCCAAAAAATCTTCCTCATTTTTTATCAATTCCATGAATTTCTTTTCCATCATATTTCAAATATCCTTATGAAAATATTTCTCAAGGAAGATATTCTTAAATTCATCTCATTTCATGGCATCAAGATCTTCACTTCCTTTAATATCTTTAATCCTTGACCACCACTAATCGACGTCACCTTTAAAATGATAAACAATAAGACTACCCTTTTTATTTTCTAAACAACCCCATTAAAAAAAATATTTTCTAGTTCTTTAATCCACCCTTCATCTAGCACAGGTTCAGATGATCCTCTGAATGATGGAGGGTAGTGCCTTATGTAATGCTCCACTACTGACATATTCTTATATGATTGATCTGGTTGATCTCATGTATAAACACAACCTCTATTTATCTTCTGACTCAACTAATCCATCACTAAAAAAAATCAGTTGTGATTCTGACCACATGAGGATGCTGGTTTGGAAGATTTTCCTCTATATGCCTTCCCAGCACAGCTTCCCTATTTCTTCTACAAAAAACCATTTTGAACAGATATATCTTATATGAATAATCATGGTAATATTAAAATGGTATATCATTTCAATTTTACCATAAAGTAAAAATGATTTATTTATATTCTATTAAAAATATTATAACTCTTAAATTTATCTAAACTTACCTATGATACCAACTATAAGGCCCCATCCTTAAACATTACTTAATCTAGAGTTAACTTAATAATTTGGAATTATTTTACATTGGGTATCTTTTCAAGTTCATAGAATTATATAATTACTCTATAAATCATACATAAAAAATTAAATATTAAATATTACACTCACTATCAATTTTTTTATAAAACAAAAAAACTTTTAAAATGAAACATGTTTTCATTTCATGTTTAAACTTGAAAAATTTTACATGATCGCATCCTTTACTCTATTCTTCTTTAAATCCTATAAAACATTTAAAAACCATGGATGAGAATAAAAACATCAGTAAGGGATACAAAAATAAATAAAAACTATTATTCTCGTGAAAACATGTAAACCCTGAATACTTTATCATAAAGTAATACTTTTCACCTTCAAGAATTAGTAAATACACTTCACCGAATATAATCTCATTGATTACACTTTTATAATAAAAATATTGTCTTAAAACCCATGTAAATAAATATATGACATATCAAGGTAACTTGGGAAATAATCATACATAAATGGAATAACTATATGATTTACTTCCACACATATCACTAAATAGAATTACCATACGACTGACTTCCATACCCAATTCATTGGAGATTATAACATAACCACACATCCATGGTTTATCACATAACTTCCCATATTTGGTTCATCACATAACCTCATACCTTTTTTATCATGAAACCACTATAAAAATGTCCAATCACCATTATATAATCATTATATATAAAATATTACAATTATAAATATTTCACTCTTAAAATTTTATTTGTAATCACAAGAAATCATTTCAGGATATTGAAATTCTTAATAAATTTTAAAACCCAATTTTCAATAACAAAACACTGAAACAGTAATAATGTACTTCTTTTCATTTTAAAAAAATTAAGTCTTATAGAGTAAGGAAAATATCAAATAAAGGTTACTATGGTAGAGAATTCATTGTCACCGCATACATTAAAAAAATATTTTTATTCTCATTTTGTAAAGAAAGTAAAATTCTTCGTATAAAAGGACTCCTTTTGAAAACCTTTTAATGAATTAAAATTCTAAGGGGTTTATTATACACCTTATAAAAAAAAGTGGTGTATAACATCAAAATATGCCTCAATGAAAGAAGATTAAGATAAAGCCCCTTACCTAGAATCTAAATCATCTCCTACGTTCTTTATCTTCCTGAAAAATAAACATAGGTTAATTTATAATTGATTGAGAATATTATTCATGTTAATTATTTCTGTTATATAACTTATTACCATGTTATAACAATTATATAATGATTTAAGTTCACATCATATGTTTTATCGAAATCTGGTACGTGAGTAAAAAATGAACTTGGTATGATATCAAAGGTCCATGTGGTCACAAGTCCTTCATATATAGAATATTATTTATGACATTAGTTCAATTTTTATATATAAATTATACCTTTCAATAAAACCACGAAGTGTGGTTATGAAAAATGGATAACATTATAATAATTGTGACGGTAAGTCGTATGTATGCATGAGTAATGGTTTCAATATTTTATTGATAGTTATGGAAAGAAGTTAAATATTATTTTATATTTACAAAAAGATCATAACTTCATTAGTATCATATTAATCATTTAAAAATACTTATATATATCATACAAGTGATATAATGAATAAAAATATTCATATTGTTTCATAGAGGTGATAGTTCACACGTACGCACGAATGACTTTATCATTTCTTTGTGCATGGAAAGTAAGAAAGTAATTGTTATATTATTATCTTATAATGATTAATATATCATGAATATATTATATGAACATTAATTCCACTATTATTACCAGCCACAAGTGACAGTTATGAAAAATAAATTAGATCTATTTGTAGAGGTGATAGTTCACACATACTCACAAGCGATTAATTCCTTTCCCATGTCATGGAAGTGGAGATGGATTTAGGTGATGATATTATCATGATAACATATAATTATATTGAGTATACTAAAGTTATTAGCTCATCTATGAAGAATAATATTTTATGTAAGAGGGAGAAGAAATAAAATATAAACACTTAAATAAAAACATTACCTTTCCTTCAGATGATCACTTTTCATGACACCTTAACACATATAAGAAGGGTTTTATGCATAAAATATATCCTCAAGAATGTGTGGAAGGATTATAGGAGATATTTTTATAGATCTTGAATGAACCCAAAGGTTTTGTAAGTGTGAGTAATATAGACGAATGAGTGTCTTTTTATTGCAGAGGGGAGGGGCACCCTATGAATTATTAAAATTATAAATTAAATTTCGATTACAAATGGTTCAATCCTCATTTTTTTAGAATATAGGATTATTATGAGTCAAAATATAATCATAAAATTGTAATTAGACCAGTTTTTATTAATTTTTAATCTTTATCATTTTGTTTTAACCTTTTTAACTCTTACTATATTATCAAGTAATTTACAAAATGAAGGTTAAAATAATTACAAAATTATTCCAAATGACTAATGAATGAGAATTTAACATAATTTTTGTAAATATATAAATATTTTGGTCAAAAATTTTATTTTTAGAAATTTTATATCATTTAATTAGATACTTTATATTTTATGTTTTGAATTATGAAAACTTTGATAGTATTAATTAGTTGATTTTTTTAAAAAATCATAACATCTTAATTCCTTCTAACAATACATTAAATCATATTTAACATGTCAAATTCATCCATAAAATTGGACTATGTCATAAAATATTTCAAATTATATTTATTTTAACATTATTAATATCATTTATTTGATTCCTTCTTTAATAATTCTATTACTACATCATCTTTGTTTCATGAATAAATATAATTATTTAATTCCTAAAAATTATAATTAAATCACCTTGATGTAGATAATATTTTTAGATTTAAAATTACTATTCATATTTGAATATATCACTTATATATCCCTAAATTAATATTTCTTTAGTAATAAGAAACATATGTATGACATCTTTTCCTTCACTTTAAAATAAATGTTATAAATGTCATAATCATACCCAAGTTGCTTATAAAGGTCAAAATTTCATCCAAAAGATGGAAATTAGAGATAATAACTCATCTAATGAGATTAAGAAAAGTTTTATTGTGATTATAATATTAATTTTACCTTTAATTACCATATTTACCTTTAACAGTGGTAAATAGAATATTAATGTTATTATGCACCTAAAATTATTTTGATCCTAATAGACCACATTTTCCATACTGATTACCACTATGTATTTCTATTTTTAAAAATTCAATTCATATAATATGTTAAATTAATATTAACACTAATCACGTTGATGGATCGATAAAACGTGTTTTTTAAGAAAAAATTCAAAAGTTCACATTGTTTTTATATTTAATTTTAATTTGAAACTGCATCCAATGAACTTAATTAGATTAAATGATAAAAACATCATATAATTATACCATAAAATCATGTAAAAGTATAATCTAACAATATAAATAAATTAGATGAAAAGGTTGTTTTGAATTAAAATGTTGCATTTTCATTATTCATTAAAAAATGAATACTATTATAAAAATACCAAAATTCAACCATAGTAAATTTTGATGTCCTGCTTCCAAATAAGAAGTTTATTTTTTCAAACAGAACATAAAAAAGTGAAAAAAAAACTAGATTTAAAAGGGGTTCTCTGTCAAAAGGTGCTAAATATACCTTTTAAAAATATTATTGTATTTTATGCTTAAAATTGAATTTATTCTCATTTTGAGCCTCTAAATTTTTTTTAAAAATGTAAAAATATTTTATAAAAAAAATATATTCAGTTTTATTCATTCCCATAAATAAAATGGCTAGGTGATAAGTACCATTTAAAATAATAATATTAATAATATATTATTTTTCTCTATAACTCAGTCTCTTGTGCAACATAGAATTTTAGAGAATCTCATTGTTGCGTGTCAAGTATGTTATCGGACATTGCATTCCCTTTAAAGTAAAATTGATATATAATTCATAAATATTAATAAATATTAAAAATTATTCTTCTATAATTACTGTGGATTTTATATTCCATCTATTTAGATTATAATATTAATTTATATAAATTTAATATTTTGATGATTTCCAAGAGTTCCCATCCCCTCCCTTATAAAAGGGAAGTCATTCTTATATTTCTTTCAAAACTAAAAACCTATTATTTCTGCCAATTATCTTCCAAAATACTTTTTTATAATCCCTCCCAACATTCTATAGACCTTATTTTTGGCAGTAAACTCACCTTAGAGTTGTTAAGTTGTTAATAGTGGGAGATCGTCCAAAGAAGAGGTATCATTTTTAATTAAGTATTTCTATTTTATTTCTTCTTCCAGGTCTATAAAACAATATTCAACCATGATAAAATAATAAATCAATATATAAAATATAATTAGTTTTAATAATGTTAATATCTTCACCTAAATACATCCCCACCTCTATCAAATGGCAATTGAATTATCGTTCATGTGTACGGCGAATTGTCACCTCGTGAACCGATATAATTTTTTTCCCTTAGTCACCTATAAAGACTAGTTATAATGATAGAATTAATGTTTATATTTGATATAAATGACATATTTGTCATTATAAAGGAATAATATATCATTTAAATTCTTACATTTCCATACACATAAAAATGATAACGTCGTTCGTGTGTACGGGTGATTTATCACCTCCAAGAACTGATGTTATTTTTTTAGCACCACCTCACATAGATGATATATATAATTACAGTTAAATGATTAAACTTATATTATTAAAATTATAATTTTTCATTAAATATAATAAAATACTTACCTACTTTTCATAATTTTCATTGAAAATGGAAATGTTACTCACTCGTACGTACAACTTACTGTTTCAATGATTATAACAAAGCTAATTTTTCATATCCATATGTAATTGATGGATTTAAAAGTATATTTTATGTATAGAATTTATTATTATAACATAAATTTTATTTTTTATATTATGTACTAATTACTGGTTTGACTATTAACATCATACAAAATTCATTTTTGACTCAAGTACCGAATATTGACAAAACAACTAACATGAACTTAAATAATTAATTAATTGTTATAACATGAAAATAATTGTCACGACCCGTCCTCGGGGCCCGTGCCGTGACTACCCCAAGCCCGCCTTCCATAGGCCAGGGGATGGCGACTAGCACCAAGGCGTAAATCCCGGTAAAAAGGGAAGGCATTGCCTTTGTAAAGTAAACAAGCACCACAGAGTAAGCAAGCGAAAAAGTAAACACTAAGTAAAAACAGAGTACAACTGAAAGTGAGGAAAAGTAAATGGGCCAGTATACAAACCCTAACTGAAAGTAAAGTACAACTTGAAAGGAAAAAACAGCAACTGTAAAGTAAAAGCCACTACACCGAGCTGTCCACTAGAAATCCCACCTGAAGGGTGGGTACAGATAGCTCCACTGCTCCTCGGGTCCCTCCATCTGCTCCGAGCACGTTCCGCCCAGTGGTCCACCTCCAGGTACCGTCCTGCTCTGCGATCCTCAACCACGATCAACGTTGTCCTTTGTCTGCAACCAACACAACGTAGTGCGGGCATAGCCCGTGAAGGGGTGAGTATAAGCTACTCAGTAGGGACCCCGAGACCCCCGAAGGTATCCCAAAATCCACAAAGGATAAACCACAAAAGAAAGATACAATCATGAAGTAACATCCGACATTGCTTAGGTATATGCCCATACATATACCTAAGTCATCAATTCAAATAAGCTCGACCCTCTGAGCCCAAGTACAACTCAGTCCACACAGGAAAGTATATGTATTCCATACAGGTAAGAAAAACGTAATCCACATAGGATAGCACAACACAATCCACACAAGAAAGAAAAAGGATTCATCTCACACAGGTATACTTCTTCGGTAGACAATAGAGATGATCACTTATCCATCTAAGTCGTCGGAACCACAAAGGATCGATAGGTACTAACCCCCGCAAAGACCCACACAGGATCGGGCCCACACAGGACCTGTAGGCGCTGGTTCACACAGGACCGCTGAGCACTGACCCACACAGGATCGGACCCACACAGGATCAGTAGCACTGATCCACACAGGATCGCTGAGTGTTGTAGTCGTCGTCGTCGAATCCACTAAGGATCTCTGCACAGTCGTCGTCGCAGTCACAGTAGCAGTCGCAGCCAGCTCTAGGGTTCCCGCACACAGCAAGCTCGTCCGAAAGGGTCTGCTCCACGAGCCGAGAGGCTGATACATCAACTGTCACGTAGACCAGATTTGATGTATCCAAAAGTTCCGTATCGTCAACAGGAACTCAACGCAACAGACGGCGCGTCAATCGGACTCCCGGTCTGAGAGTTATTAGCTTTTCCGTTCCAGGGGCCCGGTTGGTTTTTAAGGCAAAACCAACCTGACCGTACTCCACCTACGTCCAAACCTCGGGTGGAGTATGCCAAAAGATCTGTCTCACTAAAAGGAACTCAACAAAGCTGACGGCACGTCAATCGGACGTCTGTAGATCAAGAAATGAGTGTTTCCGCTCCGAGGGCCCGGTTGGTTTCGTGTACGAACCAACCTGGCCAAACCCAAAGTTCTCCGAAACTTTGAGTGTAAAATACCGTAACGACCGTCTCGATCCAAGGATCGTGTTGCTGCTGACGGCACGTCGTTTGGTGGTCTACAGCTCAAGTTATGGGCATTTGACCGTAGACGATCCGAAAACGAGGGTTTCGGGCCCGGACCGACCCGGCCCGAGACCCCCCCCCCCCCCCGGGTCGGCCCGGCGCGACCCGACCCGAAGGCCCAACGCCATCTCAGCTCGGTCGTTTTTCCGAGCGGCGGGTCGAGGGAAACGGGGGGCACACCCCCCCCCCCCCCCATGCTAATGAAACCAACGGCCCCCCACATGGGGGGGGGGGGGGGGCGCTCCTGCCAACCGAGGGTTCAACCCCCGGGTCTTTAGGGTAACGACCGGCGTATGTCCGGCCATTCTTCATACACGCGGGACCTATAAGGGGTCCTGCCCTGACCACCGCGGCCGGCTTTGCCGGCCGCCGCGGCACTGCCGCGGCTGGTTCCTCCGGCGGCGCGCCGCCGCCGTCGAGTTCTGCGGACCACCGGTCGCGCACCGGTGGTCCGTTTTGACCGCCGCCTGCGCCAATGCTCTCCTAGGGTAGAGAACTTCATTGCAGTGATCTCAAATCCTTACTGCGGTCCCGTTGCTTCATCTCCGACAAAACCGTACTACAAGAGCAAATAGCGGAGGGCTGTCGGGCCGTGTTCGTATGGCCCGCACCCTCCGCGTTAGGAGTTTTCAAAAACGGAAACTAAGTATCAATTTCATAACAATTAAAATTGAAACAAACTTCCCTTGATAATCCGCATTCATTATTTTAAAAGGGGGGAAAATGAAGTGAAGAAGATGCCATTATCAAAAACAAACCCCTACTTGATAAAAGATGTCGCACGTCGGCGTCGCGGAAACGGCGTCGTTCCGTCAACGTTGGTGGAAGAAGCGCTCGGTGAAGTCGAGTCGAGTCAAGTAGACACTCTCAGAATACTTTGTGGGCAGCGGTGCTTCCCTTACTTGCCCTGGTTGATGAAGGTAGAAGGTGTTTCTTCACGTTCTTTGGAGACGTGGATTGTTCTTCTTCGAGAGGTTGAAGGTCTTTTAAAAGTTCTTCTCCTCTCCTTAGTTCTCCCCACAAAGTTTATGCCAACCCAAAGAGAAGAATAGAATCTCTCATTTTAAAGTTGGAAAAATGATTTCAAAAGAAATCAAACACTCAAAATAATTAATTAAGTTGGTTTAATTAATTAAATGCAAAGTGTTGGAAAGAATTTCAAAAGATTGAAATTCAATTAAACAACACTTAACTCACCTCATTAATTAAACAAGTTGTCAAATTAATAAGAGAGGAGTTATATGGGAGTTTTAAGGGGTGTTGAGGAGTTAGTATTCGTGTGGGCCCCACCACACTTAATCCTCTCAAGGGAGGTTAAGTGGATGTGGGTCTCACCTCTAACTCCCTTTGGGAGGATATAACCAACATGGTTAAAAATAAAATGTGTTTCCACATTTTATTTAACTTCATTTAAATTCCCCCTAAACTAACTCTCAACCCACATAAAATGAAACCTCGGAAAAGGTCTCCTTAAGCGAATAACGGCGATGCGAGTTCATCGGTGCCCCCAGAATTCGATTCCGAGCACCGGTTCAAAAGTTAGAAATTCCCACTCGTTCGTTCACTGAACGTACCCGAGCCAAACTTCAGAAATTGATTCCAGGCACACCGGGCCTCGGAATCAGGTACCGTCTGAAACCGCACCCTTGTAAAATTCTAAAGAAAATTAAGAAAAAATTTCCCTTGAATTTTACGGGTCTTTACGTTACTCCCACCTCAGGGCTTTACGTCCCCGTAAAGATACATCAAAACTAGGGAAATAAATGAGGGTACTGAGCACACATCTGAGCCTCCCGCTCCCAAGTGCTCTCCTGGAGATTCCCGTGCTGCCATCTGATGTGCACCAGAGGAATCGACCGTCCTCGTAGGACCCGCTCCTGTCGATCCTCGATCTCCACCGGGACCTCCGCAAAAGACGCCCCATCGTCAACGTCAAGCTCCACATGGTCAATGATGTGCGTCGAGTCGTGCACGTATCTCCTCAGCTGAGACATGTGGAAGACGTCGTGCACCCGGTGCAACTGAGGTGGTAGAGCCAGGCGATAAGCCACCTCGCCAATCCTGCTGAGGACCTGGAAGGGTCCGATGAAGCACAGAGATAACTTTCCGCCTCGGCCAAATCTCTGTATACCACGTCGAGGTGAGACCCGCAAGAAGACGAGGTCGCCATCCTCGAACTCTAGTGGCCTCCGCCTCCTGTCAGCGTAAGACTTCTGCCAGCTCTGAGCTGTCCTCATCTGCTCCTGGATGACCTAGACCTTCTCTTTCATGGCCTAGACAATCTCCGGTCCCACAAGTACTGACTCCCCAGGGTCTGTCCAGCACAAAGGAGATCTACAAGGTCGGTCGTACAACGCCTCGTATGGTGCCATCTCGATGGTGGAGCTTTAGATGTTGTTGTACGCAAACTCCACCAAGGGTAGGTGGTCCTCCCAGCTACGACCAAAGTCGAGGACGCATGCGCGAAGCATGTCCTCGAGAGTCTGAATGGTCCTCTCAGTCTGACCATCCGTCTGAGGGTGAAAGGTTGTGCTCAGACGTAGTTGCATCCCGAATGCCTCCTGCAATCCCTTCCATAGCCAGGACGTAAAACGTGCATCTGGATCGGAGACGATAGATGATGGCACACCGTGAAGCCGTACAATCTCCTGAACGTAGAGACGTCCCAAACTCTCCACTGAGCCCTGCTCTCAGATGGGTAAGAAGTGATCCGACTTGGTGAGTCGGTCAACAATCACCTAGATGGAGTCGTGACCTCTGGAAGTGCGTGGAAGTCCAGTCACGAAGTCCATAGATATCCTGTC
The DNA here is from genome assembly GCA_963277665.1 of Viscum album. Taxonomy (NCBI): domain Eukaryota; kingdom Viridiplantae; phylum Streptophyta; class Magnoliopsida; order Santalales; family Viscaceae; genus Viscum; species Viscum album. The sequence goes on from OY728164.1 coordinate 1,263,122,801, forward strand.
CCACTTCCACTCCGGGACCTCCAAGGGTTGTACCAAGCCTACCGGTACCTGATGCTCAGCCTTCACCTGCTGGCAGGTGAGGCATCGAGAAATGAACTCTACTACAGCCTTCTTCATGCCTGGCCACCAGTGCTGTCGTCTGAGATCCTGGTACATCTTCGCCACTCCGGGATGTACCGCCAAGGGAGAAGTATGAAACTCTCTCAGCACTTCCTCCCATAAAGCAACTGGTACCATGGTACATCCTTTGAAAAGGATGTCGTTCTCTGCTCCAAAGGTGAAACCATCAGGTGCCTGTCCTGAGGATATCTGTGCACGCCGCGTCTCACAGTCAGCGTCCCCACGCTGTGCCTCTCTGACCCGTTGTAGAAGTGGGTGAGTGACTGTGAGAGACTGAAGGAAGGCTGCTCCATCTCTATCCACAAAGGATATCTGCAAAGAGGCTAGCTGCTCTGTCACCTCCTCAAGTAGCTGAATGTCCGTCCTCCTGCTGAGGGCATCGGCTACCACGTTACCCATCCCAGGAGTATAGACTATCTCAAGGTCATAGTCCTGGAGGAACTCGAGCCATCGACGCTGTCTCAGATTCAGGTCCTTCTACGAGAAGATATACCTGAGACTCTGATGATCAGAAAAGACTGTAAAGCGTTCGGCCATCAGATAGTGTTGCCACGTCTTCAGGGTGAAGAACATTGTTGCTAACTCCAGGTCATGGGTAGCGTAGTTCTGTTCATGCGGCCTCAACTGACGTGATCCATAGGCGATCACTGCCCGATCCTGCATCAGGACACACCCAAGTCCAGTCCCTGATGCATCGTAGTAAACTACGTATCCAACTCCCTCCTTAGGAAACCTCAAGATAGGTGCGCTGGTCAATCTCTGTCTCAGCTCCTGGAAGTTCTGATAACATCTATCTGACCACACGAAGGGTTTCCCCTTCTTCGTCAAAGCTGAGAGTGGTTCCGCAACTCTAGAGAAGTCTGTAACGAATCTTCGGTAGTATCTAGCTAGTCCCAAGAAACTCCGCACCCCCGTCATGCTCTTGGGTGGCTCCCAAGCTAACATTGCCTCAATCTTCATAGGATCCACTGCAACTCCCGCCTCAGAGATGACGTGTCCCAAGAAGTGGACCTCACGTATCCAGAACTGGCACTTCGAGAGCTTACCATAAAGCTGGTGCTCTCGGAGTATGTCTAGTACAACCCATAAGTGGTAGGCATGCTCCTCCTCAGTCGTCGAGTATATCAAAATGTTGTCGATGAAGACCATGACAAATCGATCGAGGTATGGCTAAAAGATCCTTTTAATGAGGGCCATTAAAACTGCTGGAGCATTGGTTATGCCAAAGGGCATAACCAAGAACTCATAGTGGCCATACCGACATATGAAGGCCGTCTTCTGCACGTCCTCGTCTCTAACTCTGAGCTGATGATAGCCTGACCTGAGGTCTATCTTCGAAAACCACCGTGCTCCCTTGAGCTGATCAAAGAGGTCATCAATCCTCGGTAGCGGATACTTATTCCTCACTATCACCTGGTTCAGGCGACGATAGTCAACAAAAAGTCTCAAGCTCCCGTCCGCCTTCTTGGCGAACAATATCGGGGAAGCCCAGGGTGAAACACTGGGTCGGATGAACCCCTTGCCCTGCAAGTCCTCCAACTGTACCCGTAGCTCTCAAAGCTCGGCGGGAGCCATCTGATATGCTGGAGTCGATATCAGGGTTGTCCCGGGGTACAGGTCAATATAAAAGTCTACCTCCCTGCGAGGAGGTAACCCTGGAATGTCGTCGGGAAAAACGTCCGCAAACTGATCCACCACTATAGGAAAAACAGGACTCCGCACGTCAACTGCTCCTCGGATGAGGCTAGCCAACAGATGAGTGATGGGCTGTCCTCTCCTCCGCGGAAGTCCATCCTGTGCTGCTAAGGCCCCCTTCTCTCCGGTGAAAGTGAACCCGCTCCCGTCGGTGCGTATACATCGCACCTTGCGCCTAAAATAATCAATCTGTGCATGGACCATAGATAACCAATCCATGCCCAAGATGACGTCGTAAGGCCTCGACGCTGCTACATGAAGATCCCAGCCGAAGCTCTCGCCTCCTAGAGTAAGCTCACACTGCCGGAACTAGTGCGTAATTGTCGAGCCTGCTCATATAGGAGTCTCTAGCCGTAAGGATCGAGCCAACGGCTCTGTCGGAATCTCCGAGCTCCGAACAAGGGCAGCGGCTATGAAAGAGTGACTCACTCATGTGTTTAAAAGTACTGCAGAAAGGGTGGAATAGACACAGAGAGTACCTCGAATCATCTCGGGCGCGCCATGGTCGTAGGCCTCCGCTGCCTGGAGCTGTGCTTGTCTCTTCCCGCCAGCTCCCTGTGGTCGGGGTGGACCTCCTGGTGGTGGTGGTGGTGGTAGAGCCTCAAAGCGTCGCCCACCACCTGCTGCTCGGCCAGCTCATCTGCCTCGTCCGCCTCCTCCCTGCGGACCGCCACGGTCGACCCTCTGCCTCGGTGGTCACTCAACCATCTGCTGCTCCTCGGCACGGCGAGTCGGGCAGTCACAAGCCATGTGGCCCTGCCCGCCGCACGAGTAGCACTGTCTGCCTCTCGAAAGACTGGCTCCGCACTATGTGCCCCGCACTACTGAGCCAGTGTCCTGAGGTCGTCTTCCTGAGGGTCTGGTCTGCCTGGACCCCTGAGTCATCCGTCGACTGCCTGCTGCAGATGACTCTGCAACGTGCCGCCCTGCGGTGGGTCGCGGCGCTTGTGTAGACTCAGCAAGAAAGCTCTCGATCAAAAGGTCCCGCTCTAGTACTCCTGTCTGAGTCGGAATGGTGAGGGAGATCAGTGATGCCCTGATCTCGTGTCTCAAACCCTGATCAAAGGTCTGGGCCTAGAAGAATGGGTCTCGTACCATGTCAGTCGAGTAGCGTGAGAGATCGGTAAATCTCGCCGAGTACTGAGCGACCGTCATGCTGCCCTGCCACAGCTGAAGAAGCTCCTGTATGCGCACCGCACAGAGGGTGGCTGGGAAAAACTATGAGCGGAAGAGGCTCTCAAAGTCCTTCCAAAGTAGAGATGCCTCATCATGCACCTCGAGCATCAAGCTCCACCATCGTCCTGCTTCTGCGTGCAATAGGCTCGCCGCGAGGATCAACATGAGGCCTGTTGGTGTCCTCACTAGCCTAAAAACTCGTACGACTGCCTCTAGCCAGTCCTCGGCTGCCTGGGGGTCCGTCTTCCCACGAAACCTGGGAGGTCGCTGGTGCTAAAACTCATGCAGTGCGCTGAGGCAACGTGCATCGTCAGCGGCTAGTGCTGGAAGTATCGGTGGCTCGGCGGGTAGTGCTACCGTCGGTGCCACAGCTGACAAAGGGCCCTACACCGAGGCCTCGTCGCTCGGTGGGCTATCATCACACTCGACTCTCGGAACCCTAGCTGGCTACCGTCGTGGGGTCATCCTGAAAAGGAAACAGGTGTGCCACGGTCAGAACAGTATACCTGGTGAGCTGATATAAAGTAGTCACAAAGAAAACTTTGAAACACACACGCAATCAATGTTTTCGTGCGTTAAGTCGAAAATAAGAAGTCCGGGTCCTGGTGTACGGATACGTCGGCCACCGCACCAACACTAGACTCCCTGGACTGATAACCACGCTCAATACGCTAAACACTATTGCTTCACAGAGAAAAGATCAGAGTTCGTGGTAGAACCGAACTCCTCTGATACCAATTTGTCACGACCCATCCTCGGGGCCTGTGTCGTGACTACCCCAAGCCCGCCTTCCATAGGACAGGGGCTGGCGACTAGCACCAAGGCGTAAATCCCGGTAAAAAGGGAAGGCATTGCCTTTGTAAAGTAAACAAGCACCACAGAGTAAGCAAGCGGAAAAGTAAACACTAAGTAAAAATAGAGTACAGCTGAAAGTGCAGAAAAGTAAATGGGCCAGTATACAAACCCAAACTGAAAGTAAAGTATAACTTGAAAGGAAAAACAACAACTGTAAAGTAAAAGCCGCTACACCGAGCTGTCCACTAGAAATCCCACCTGAAGGGTGGGTACATATAGCTCCACTGCTCCTCGGGTCCCGTCGTTCACTCCGAGAATGTTCCGCCCAATGGTCCACCTCCAGGTACCGTCCTACTCTGCGAGCCTCAACCACGATCAATGTTGTCTGTCGTCTGCAACCAACACAACGTAGTGCGGGCATAGCCCGTGCAGGGGTGAGTATAAGCTACTCAGTAGGGACCCCGAGACCCCCGAAGGTCTCCCAAAATCCACAAAGGATAAACCAAAAAAGAAAGATACAATCACGAAGTAACATCCGACACTACTTAGGTATATGCCCATACATATACCTAAGTCATCAATTCCAATAAGCTCCAACCTCCGAGCCCAAGTACAACTCAGTCCACACAGGAAAGTATACGTATTCCACACAGGTAAGCAAAACTTAATCCACATAGTATAGCACAACACAATCCTCACAGGAAAGCAAAAGGATTCACATCACACAAGTATACTTATTCGGTAGACGATAGAGATAATCACAGGTCCATCTAAGTCGTCGGACCCACAAAGGATCGATAGGTACTAACCCCCGCAAAGACCCACACAGGATCGGGCCCACACAGGACCTGTAGGCGCTGGTTCACACAGGACCACTGAGCATTGACCCACATAGGATCAGACGCACACAGGATCAGTAGCACTGATCCACACAGGATCACTGAGTGTTGTAGTCATCGTCGTCGAATCCACTAAGGATCTCTGCACAGTCGTCGTCGCAGTCACAGTAGCAGTCGCAGCCAGCTCTAGGGTTCCCGCACACAGTAAGCTCGTCCGGGAGGGTCCTCTCCACGAGCCGATAGGCTGATACATCAACGGTCACGTAGACCAGAGTTGATGTATCCAAAAGTTCTGTATCGTCAACAGGAACTCAACGCAACAGACGGCACGTCAATCGGACGCCCGGTCTGAGAGTTATTGGCTTTTCCGTTCCAGGGGCCCGGTTGGTTTTTAAGGCAAAACCAACCCGACTGTACTCCACCTGCGTCCAAACCTTGGTCGGAGTATGCCAAAAGATCTGTCTCACTAAGAGGAACTCAACAAAGCTGACGACATGTCAATCGGACGTCCGTAGCTCAAGATATGAGCGTTTCCGCTCCGAGGGACCGGTTGGTTTCGTGTACGAACCAACCCGGCCGAACCCAAAGTTCTCCGAAACTTTGAGTGTAAAATACCGTAACGACCGTCTCGATCCAAGGATCGTGTTTCTGTTGACGGCACGTCGTTTGGTGGTCTACATCTCATGTTATGGGCATTTGACCGTAGACGATCCGAAAACGGGGGTTTCGGGCCCGAACCGACCCGGCCCGAGACCCCCCCCTGGGGTCGGAGCGACGCCAGCTCAGCTCGGCCTTTTGGCGGAGTGGCGGGTCGAGGGAAACGGGGGGGCACAGCCCCCCCCCCCCCCCCCCCCCGTGCAAATGAAACCAACGGCCCCCCACGTGGGGGGGCCCGCTCCAGCCAACCGGGGGTTCAACCCCCGGGTCTTCAGGGTAACGGCCGGCGTATGGTCGGCTGTTTTTCATACACGCAGGACCCAGAAGGGGCCCCACCCTGACCACCGCGGCCGGCTTTGCCGGCCTCCTTGAAGGTCGCCGCGGCACGGCCGCGGTAGGTTCCTCCGGCGGCGCGCCGCCGCCGCCGGTCGCCGGCGCCGCCGCACTGGGGTGGTGCGCCGCCGTCGAGCTCTACGGACCACTGGTCGCGCACCGGTGGTCCGTTTTGACCGCCGCCTGCGCCAATGCTCTCATCGGGTCGAGAACTTCACTGCAGTGATCTCAAATCCTTACCGCGGTCCCATTGCTTCATCACCGACAAAACCGTACAACAAGAGCAAATAGCGGAGGGTTGTCGGGCCGTGTTCGAATGGCCCGCACCCTCCGCGTTAGGAGTTTTCAAAAATGGCAACTAAGTATCAATTTCATAACAATTAAAATTGAAAAAAACTTCCCTTGATAATCCACATTCATTATTTTAAAAGGGGAAAAACGAAGGGAAGAAGATGCCATTATCAAAAACAAACCCCTACTTGATAAAAGATGTCACACGTCGGCGTCTCGGAAACGGCGGCATTCCGTCAACGTTGGTGGAAGAAGCGCTCAGTGAAGTCGAGTCGAGTCGAGTCGACACTCTCAGAATAGTTTTTGGGCAGCGGTGCTTCCCTTCCTTGCTCCGGTTGATGAAGGTAGAAGGTGTTGCTTTACGTTCTTTAGAGACGTGGATCGTTCTTCTTCGAGAGGTTGAAGGTCTTCTAAAAGTTCTTCTCCTCTCCTTGGTTCTCCCCACAAAGTTTATGCCAACCCAAAGAGAAGAATAGAATCTCTCATTTTAAAGTTGAAAAAATGATTTCAAAAGAAATAAAACACTCAAAATAATTAATTAAGTTGGTTTAATTAATTAAATGAAAAGTGTTGGCAAGAATTTCAAAAGATTGAAATTCAATTAAACCACACTTAACTCACCTCATTAATTAAACAAGTTGTCAAATTAATAAGAGAGGAGTTATATGGGAGTTTTAAGGGGTGTTGAGGAGTTAGGCTTCGTGTGGGACCCACCACACTTAATCCTCTCAAGGGAGGTTAAGTGGATGTGGGTCCCACCTCTAACTCCCTTTGGGAGGATATAACCAACATGGTTAAAAATAAAATGTGTTTCCACATTTTATTTAACTTCATTTAAATTCCCCCAAAACTAACTCTCAACCCGCATAAAACACAACCTCGGAAAAGGTCTCTTTAAGCAAATAACGGCACTGCGAGTTCATCGGTGCCCTCGGAATTCGATTCCGAGCACCAGTTCAAAAGTTATAAATTCTCGCTCGTTCGTTCACTGAACGTACCCGAGCCAAACTTTGGAAATTGATTCCAGGCACACCGGGCCTCAGAATCAGGTGCCGTCTGAAACCGCGCTCTTGTAGAATTCTAAAGAAAATTAAGAAAAAATTTCCCTTGAATTTTACAGGTCTTTACAATAAGTGATATGAAAGGAATAATAATCATTAAAAAATTTCTAATGAAAGTAAAAAAAATTAACAGAAATTTATTATCCAGTGTGATAAATATTTTACATGACGAGTTGGACTCAAGGTAAGGGACACTTTATCTAAAATCATATTAAAATTTTTAATTATGTATTCTAGTAATTAATTCCCTTTCATGTACATGTTTTCAAAATGATTTTTATGAATGTATTTATATAGATATGAATTTTTTAAAATGATTATTTTTTATTTTATTTAAAATTATTCTAAGAATTATAGGACTCTTTGATTTAAAAATATCTTTTTAAATGTTTAAAATGTGTTTTGAAAATGGATTTGTTATTCCAACAACTTGAAATGATTTATTATGTGGTAAAATGAAATTTTATGATTAACTTTCTGAAAATTTAAATATATTTAGGAGTTATGATTATATAATGGTACTTGGACATTTTATAGGTTGTTCGGTGTTACGCCAAGGACAGGTGGTTACATTATAACCTTCAATGCATTGGGTATTTAAGTTAGTAATATGGATATGTCATTTGTATGAGTGACATATATGGATGTCATCCATATGTATATTCTATTTGTAATAGTGACATTTATGGATTTTCACCACATGGTTAATTCATTTGAGTATTGTATGAAGTTACCCACATATCTCTTATATGATTTCTTATGAGTATTCATGAAAAATAGTTTGAGTTTCAAAATGTAAGATAATGATATTTTTTAAATAATGATTATTTTTATAGGGTAAAAAGGTATATTTTTAACCAATTTTTTATAGATTTTAACTGGACTAACGTTTTCCTTTATTTTAAATTCCTTATTGAAAATTTATTCTCATAAAATTTTTATAAAGTTTTTTCATAGGTTTTACATAAGACTTGGGACAATGATGAGATCAATGGAAAATTTTGAAGAAATATTAGCATAAGAAATATTGTTTAACAGTAATGACGTTTGTTTTATTGAAAAAATGGATACTGAGTATAAGTATAAACTTTTTTATGGGTTTACTATATAATATTTTTCCTTATTTCTCTAAAACTATAAACCAAAAATATCTTTTGGAAAAGAATGTGATGTCTATTTTTAAAATAATGAAAATATGTAATGTTTAATGTCGGGTCCTTATAGTTGGTATCAGAGTAGGGTTTAGAAAAATTTATATTTTAGTATACTTTTTATATATTCATAGATATACTCATGAGTTTATAATTTACAGGCTAATCATAACTTTAGTTATCTAGGAACCCCTTTTGAGGCTTTATGTTATGAAAATTTAAGGTGATTAAAGGAATTTTTGAAGACGTTTATTTTTTAAGTAATTATGGATTATTAGATTTTGGAATTAATACTGAATGATATGATATAAAAATTTATGTTAAAACATGTTATGGTTATTTTTTACGATTTTATCATATTTTGTGAATGTTATAATAATTATCTACTTTTAGAAAAAAGGAGAACCAACTTGATGCTTAACAACCCTTCAAATTATAGAAAGGCTGCATGAATTGAACCCACAACTAAAGGGTGATAAAGGTGAATCACCTAACATTAGCCTAAATGAATTACCAATTAGTATGAATTTTTTTTAGTTAAATGATTTTATGGATGATGAATTAGTTGATTTTGGAAATATATGTTTTATTAAACTTATATCCTTGGGATTGGAAAGTGATTTAGTTATTTAGTGAGTAATGTTATTTTAGAATATTTTTTATATTTTTGGAACCCTACATGATCAAGGTAAATAGAATAATATATAATTTTATTTGAGAATTAAATTTTAAATTATATTTTGGAAGAATTTTTTATTTTATTGTGCAAATGTGATGATTTGGATTATTTGTGGATATAATTATAATATCTTAGAGATTATGTGATTTGGGAAATTAAATTTTTTGTATGATATATTAGGTGTTATTGATGTTATTTTATATAAATGTTAAAATTTGTCTTGGAATATTATGTTATCAAATCCTTCTGATTTTTGGGTTTCAATCTTAGTCTATAAATTTTTTTGAGTAATTTTAAACATAGTTTTTTGTTTAATGGTATTTTTTGAAATTTGAGTATTACTATTGATTTTTTATTATTAAATTGTTTTTTCATCATACAATGGGTTATTCTTTTGGGAGTAATATTTTATCATATCATAAAAAATTTGATTTTGGTTATTGTATCAATATATAATAAATAGATAGTTAATCTATTGTGGATTTTGTTATTCTCTAGAAGTTGATTCTGGTTCTTCAGGAATGAGAAATTCATTTTGAATACTCATTATCTTTAGAAAAGATGTTTTTATGTTAGAAAGTGAATAATGGATAAAAATATACTTGTCATGTATATATATTTTCTTATGTTCTTACACTAGGTAGGAAAATAATTTCTCAAATATTTGAAAAGAATATTGAAATAAAAACATTGTCCATTTAATTTTCATGCTGATAAATCCATAATATTTTTAACCCATTACATATTTTTGGTTTTATAATTGTTAACTATTATCCTAATTAAGTTAAATACCCTAGGTGGGGTGAATCTGGGCATGATAGATTGAAAAAACTTCCCCTTTGGATCTCATTTTGTTGTAAAAAACACTCATCTTTCTGTCTCTTTCCCACAATAATGTTTGAATATAGATTAAAGAATTCATGAGACAAAACAATTTTACATGGTTTACCTTCACTGGTCAATAATTATTAAGAATTCAAAGACAATTTTTAGATGTACCAAATCCACTAAAAGCACACTATTTTTTATAATGTTCAGTGTGGACTCACTATTCCATCTGGTTTACAACTAATCACAATATGAAAGCATGATGCTCTCTAAAATGAAGTGTTCTCACTGCTTCTTCATAATATTATCCTTTTATTTCTTAAATCATTATGTGTTACACATCATTTAGCATGTCCTTAGGTTCCACTTTTATCCAATTTAATAATACCACTTTATAAAAAAACTATTGGGAAACTTCAATCTTTATCATAACATTTGGGTGGCTTGAATACAACATTATATACTTGCATGCAACATTTATATTTTTCACCCAACTCCCTATATGGGAAGCAACTTTTGTGTGAAAATTAATTTACACATAACTCCTTTTGCGCACAACTATTACTCAATTCAGAACTCAAGATTTCTCTAAGGGATAAGCTTCTGAATGAAGGGGGTATCTGGTTATTTATAGGCATTTACATACCTACATGTAAGATCCTTATGTGTATTCTTATATGTATGTAAGATATACCATGAGCACAAAAAACCATATTTGAAGTTGCATTGAGTGTATAAGCATCTTTCTTTCTGATCATTGCATTGAGCGCATAAGCCTTCAAAGTATCTATTCCTTCTTCTGGGATATTTTTTAACATAGAATTTCAAAAATATATCTAGAAATCCACAATTGTGCATAGAAACCCACTTTTTTAATAAACAAAATCATCCAAAAAACCCCACAATGTTACCTTGTGGTATTTGTTACCAACATTAACTTTTTCATAACCATGTTCTCTATAACACTCCATAAAAACATGATAGTTAGTATTTTATTACATGTATAGTTTTTACTATAGGAAACCCTAGTATGTGTTATCTCAAGTGACCATCAGAATACCCTTTCATAAATTTAATGTGGAAGTTTTATAGACCCTTGTTACGATGTGGGATTTCAATAATGGAATTTTAAAATGTCAAACCAGAGTTATCTAGCTCATATTAAAAATTGAGAATATTCAATTTAAAAAATGGAGGGGGAATGTAAAATCTTGACATTTAAAATAATAAATATTATGTTATATAGAGTACATGATATGCCACATCGAGATTAAATGAACAACTATATGTTATTATTTAAATGTTATAGTTGTAATGTATCCATTAGAATGGCAGGTATGAATAGGATTAACTAAATTTTGAAAATATGTTTTAAACATTTATATATTTTTATTTTAACAATTAATTATAAATTAATGTAAAATCCATTTTAAATAAAAAGGAATGGTTTTTTGGGAAAATATTTAAATGTGCACAAGTTTGTTTTATACCAACAATTAAGAAAATAAATATTAATAGATTATATTAATGAAATATATATATATAATAATTATATATAATGTTTAATATTCATTATATGTGTTTTCTAGACATGATATAATAAAAAAACCAATTTTATGGAAAAAGAATTATTTTTCTAAAAAGGAAGTTTTGATGCTTTTTGATGGAGCACTGGTTTTAATCCTAGTTTTTTAAAATTTTATATATTTTTTTTTCAAAATAAACTTATTATTTGAATTTTAAATATAAAATTTTATTTTGGTTTAATTTTTGGTATTCTTCTAATAAGATTAATTTTTTGATGAATAGTGAAATAAATATTACATTTTTAATTGAAAACAATGTTCTCGTCTAAATAATTTATACTGTTAAACTATATATTTGAATGGTTTTAAATTATAATTATATTATTTTTATCATTTACTCTAATCAAGGTCATTGTATACAATTTCTTATTTAATTTGGATATAAAAATATTTCAATATTTTAAAGATTTTTACTTTAAAATAATGATTTCTCATTCTATTAAAGGTATTTTTTTTAACGAAGGATAGATAACATTAATGGAAAAGATCAGAAGTCGTACATAAACAGAGCCATGAAAGGAAATTGTCCAGCCAGAGCTGGTTGATATAAAAGGGGCCTGAGGCCGCCAACTGATGGGCTGCATTTTTTCTTTCCCTTTTGGTAAAGGAGAAGGTGCAGCAAGGGAATCCTTCACGAATCGAATGAATTCACCTGATGATGCAGCCAAAAGACTGGTGTCTGGAGTCATTGTGGTTAATAGCATCGATTACGGTAAGGTATTCAGACTCAATGATGATATCATCCCATCCACGTTCCACAGCGAGCATCATACCTGCAAGGATGGTAGAGGCCTTAGCAATTGCAGGATCCCAGAAAGTATGATGTGATTCATATTTTGCTGCAATGATCTACCCCAGATGATTTTGGGCCAAGAGACTGAGAGAAACAAGCCCATCCTTGGGGAGAGATGCATCCACATTAAGATTAAGACTCCCTTCCATTGGGGGGTTCCAATGAGGGGGACAAGAGGGTGTAACACCTGGCATAAAGTGTCATTTGTAGTCCATCCATCCCTCAATCCAAGAAATGGCTCGTTCAATCCAGAATTTGGGATGTTTATGAACGTGGTGAAAAACCTAATCGTTACGCTGCACCCAAATGATCCATGCCAGGGTGCAAAGAGACCTTGCCTTAGACGATGAAAGAGAGGAACACCAATGCATCAGAAGATCGGGGAGGTCAGAGGAAAAGTCCAGTGAAGCTTCCGAAGCCGGGCTCCATTTATTCCAAATTTCCTTAGCTCCCGGGCAGTGAATGATGGTGTGCCAAGGAGTTTTGGGAATATTCGGGCAGAAAGGGAAGGACTCAGCACTGGACATATGTCCGTAAATGAGAAGGCTCATGGTAGGGAGTGTGCTCGTGCACAGCTGCCACCAAAATTGGCATATTTTGGGGTGTCATTGAGCATCCTAAGTGGTTTCCATGGTCCCTCATCACTGTCAAAAGAGTGGATGCCAAGAGCCATTATGTACCTGGATCTCACCTTGTAATTACTTGAAATATCATTGGACCAGAAAATATGGTTGGGGCCTCCATCTGGGACTCAGGGGATGCTCAGGATAATTCTTTGGTCTCTTTCATTAAACCATTCATGTATCTTTTCCACACACCACCCTGGGCCCTGGTCTGAAAAGAGGTAGTTGACAGTGGCGTCTTCAAGACCTGGTTGGGTGGGGGATGTGGGCCACATACCATCCTTATAGAAAAGCCATGGATCGGTATAGATGTTAACAAATGATCCATTACCAATCCTCCATACAAAACCATTTTCCAAGAGATTTCGGGCCCCCCAAATTCTTCTGCAAAATAAGCTGGGTTGGGGGGCCAAGACAGGAAACATGGAAGTCCGTGTGGGGAAAGTACTTGGCTCGGAGTACTCCTTCACAAAGAGATGATGGATGGTTAATAAGGCGCCATCCTTGCTTGGCCAACAGTGCGTCATTGAAAAGAAGAAGATTCTGGAATCCCATCCCTCCCTCTGACTTGGGTTTGTAGAGTTTCTCCCAGGACAACCAGTGGGGTCTATTCCTTCCATCATTTTCCCCCACTAGAAGTTGGTAGTATGTGAATGGATCATATTGATGATGTTCACTGGGAGATTAAACATTGACGTAAAGTATCTGCGGATATATTGAATGACAACATTAATGGGGGTTCCTTTTCCAGATTTGGAGATGCTTTTTGGGGTCTAGCCTTGAATGTTTTTCTCAATCCTTTCCACCAGAGATGCAAAGATTTACTTTTTGGACCAGCCAATCTCTGTGGGAAGCCTAAGATACTTCTAGTGTTTATCAACCATATGGATGCCTGCAAAATCACAAATTCCATATCTCTTGGCAAGAGGAACCCCAGCGCTGAAGGAGATTTATGAATTTCTATGATTGATTAACTATACATATGCCCACTCATATTGCTGGATCGCATGGCTGATCACCCAGTACTCATTTATAGTTGCTCTGGAGAAAAGAAGGTAGTCTTCAAGGAAGAAGAGATGCGACACTTGTGGGATTTCACGGAAAACGTTTTCTCCATGAATAGAATTAGAGGATGTAGCTCTGGAAATAAGGTTATAGAAAACATCATCCACCAAGATAAAGAGAAAAGGGGAGAGGGGATCTCCATGGGGCAGGCCTTAGGTTGGGGCGAATCCTCTGGTGAGCTCCCCATTGACCTTGATTCTGAAGGAGATGGTTGAGATGCAGTGCATGAAAATATCTGTCCATTTAGTGCAAAAGCCCATTCTCAGCATCACAGCTCTTAGGAACTGCCATTACACTTTATCATAGGCTTTGGTCATATCCATTTTCCAGGCCATGGTTCCTCTTTTCACGGTGGAGCGCATTTTCATAGAGTGGAACACATCATGGGACACAATTTCATTATCAGTAATCAATCTCTTGTCTACAAAGGTGCTCTAGTTTTCAAAGATAATATGAAGAAGCCAAGGGCGCAGCTGATTGACAATGATTTTTTAGAAGATCTTATAAGAGACATTGAAGAGGCTGATAGGTCTAAAATTAGGGATCACCTGAGGTTTCTTGATTTTGTGGATGAGGATGAGGATAGTTTTGTTGATGGAGTAAATGCTTGTATTCCCCTACCAAATATTTTTTATCATTTTGAAGATGTTGGGACCAATGATGTGCCAGTATTGTTTAAAAAATAGGGCATGAAAACCATCTGGTTCCAGGGCCTTAGTGGGGTGGATATGTTTCAAATCCAGGTGTATCACATCATTTTTCACATCTTTTTTAAGCTGTTGATTGATCTCGTCGGTGATCATAGGGCTGATGCATTATTTCACTTCAGCAGACATGATTGGAGTTCCTGTAGAGAAGAGGTTCTGGAAATAGCTTAACAACACTTCATGAATACTGCTGGTGCCAAAAACTTTGCTTCCATCAGGTCGTGATAAAATCATGATAGAATTTTTCCGACACCAATCTGATGCTTTCAGGTGGAAATACCTTGTATTAGTGTCTCCATCTTTAATGTGGATATCTCGTGCCCGCATAGCCTAGAATATTTCCTTAACACGCAAGGCCCTGTCCAGCTCTCTTTGAGTGGAACTAATCCGGGAGATGTTTCCATTAGATGGGGGTTGCCTGAGTAAGTTGTTAAACTTCTTTTTAAGGACATCACAATGCCTATCGGGGTGATGGAATTTCTTATTGCTACAAGATCTTAGACTAGATGAAAACTTTTGGAGATTGAGGCCAACATCATCATGAGAGCTCTTCCAACTTGATCAGACCACCTCTTCGTATTCCTGTTCTTTTGACCAGAAGCTCTCAAATCTGAAGTGTGTGTTGAGTTGTCTATTTCGTTCGCCTTGCATACAATTAATGATAATTGGGATGTGGTCCGAGCAGTTAAGCTCCATGTGGATTATATGAAACATGTTGAACAGATTAATCCAGCTAGTAGAACCTATAAATCTATCAAGACGCTTAGCAATGCATGTGCCTTCAGTATTGTCATGGAACCATATAAAAATATTACCTGTGTAACCCAGATCGACCAGGTTCGCCCTAGTGACTATTTACTTGAAGTTTGACATTGAGGCTAAGTGTCGGATGATTCTGCCTCTCTTTTCCTTATAGAACATAATCTCATTGAAATCTCCTCTAAAGAGAATCAGGCTCAGTAAGTCATGTTGTGACTTGCATAGAAGGTCCCATGACTTCACCTTATCAAAATGGGATGTTCATCCATAGAATCCCACAAAGGTCCAGGGTGGGTGCAAGTCAGTTTGAATAGTTGCTGCCAAATGGTACATGGAGAAGGACAAAAATTTTACGTCAATATTGTCCTTCCAAAGGAGACAGAGGCCCCCAGAATGGCCTTGTCTGTTCACTAGAGAGTAACCTTAGAATCCACACTTCAGAGTAATACCATTGGTGTCCTTGTTTTACAGTATGGTTTTGGACAGGAAGACCATATTGGGGTGACATTGAGCATAGTTGCGCTGAATCATGCGAACCGTTCATGGGTTTCCAAGCCCATGACAGTTCTAGCATAACACAATCATTTCTCTAGGCGGGGTTGGGTCTCGCCCGCCGCCGCCTTTGGTTCCTCCAAACTTGTTTCACCACTTGTTGTTTTCCATCTTTTGGTGGGGTTCCTCCCTGATTAGGATGTTTCATTTTCTCTTTTCTTGACCTCGGGGTTAGGGTCTTCCGCATGACCATCACTTTCTCCTCATTCCACCCTTTTCCACGTGTGACGGGTGATTGGGCCCAATATTGGAGTTCCCATCATTCCATGGGCCTCCATTGTTGTTATGTCTATTGTGGACGATTGTGGGTTAGGATCCGGATCTGGTGTTTCGATATGCATCAGCATTAGCTTCGAGCATTGCCTTGGTGGTTCTTTTTGCTTCGTCGCAGACCTTGTGGATACTTGAGTATAGTCCTTCAGGGGGTTAGGATGAACCCCAGATTCTCTCTAAGTGGGATGGTCACCATTAGGGAAATCCAAAGTTCCAAGGATAATGGCTTTTCCATGTGTGGTTTTTACCTGACTGGTATGTGCCAGCGTGAGATAGTCACGGTTATTTTGTTTTCCATCTCAAGGATGAAAGAATATTTATTCATTTTTGCATGGAGCCAAGGTCCATATTGGAGGATGATTTCACCTAATCCACTCTTATGTTTTGTGGTGCACATTCTTTCCAGATGGACAAGGCGACCACAAAAAAAAGCAGAAGATTGGGAGTTTCTCGAACTTGAATGATATCCAAGTGTTGGCGTCTTCGATTTTCAGGAACATTCCCCTCATTAGGGGATCTGACACCTCAATTTGTGCCTTGATCCGAACCTCAGGGCCCCATTGTATTGGGTCTGAGCAATCCCAGTCAATAAAGTATCCTAGACTATCCCCAATTTCTCTCATTATGCATTCCGTTCTTGCATGGAAGGGGATTCCTTTAATTCGTATCCAGAAGGGGGAGCGGGTTAAATTAACTCACTGGATATCATTTCCCCCTTTTAATTCTTCCATGAGGAGGAGTTGATTGTCAAAGGACCATGGTCTACCACACAAGATTTTGTCTCTATCTCTCTCATTAAAGAACATGAAGATGATGCGATTAATCCCCGCTTCCCGAATAGCCACTCCTGCATCAAGTTTCCAGATGTTTTGTAGAGTGTTTTTGAGAGCCCCCAAATTTACCAAAATATTTTCTACGAACTTTCCCAATACAAGAAGAGACATGCATTTTTTCAAGAGTGGGTATTCATTTCTCTATGCCTCGATCACTGCCTTTTCTTTTTCTGTCAAGGACAACCTCTTCCATTGATTAACTAGGTCAGCATCCGTAGTGCTAATACAAAGTTGAGTGCACTATCCTCCTTAAGGGTCAGCGCCCTTGCGATACCCAATCCACCCTAACTTCAAACAAGACGTGGTCTAATGAGAAGGTACCTGGACTGGATACCTCTTCACGTCCCCCTTACGTGGTCCACCCACTTGAGACAAACACCATAGGCTTTGCGATCATCTCTTCCTCTTAATTGGTCGCGCCCAAGAACCCGCATCACGTGCCCCCCAGTCTTCGCGGAGCAACACCCCACAGCTGGACCTTCGTGGATTCACAAAGCCTCTGAATATCGTGATCACACAATTACACAGACCTTCGCAGAAGGAACTTCTTGAATAAACTACTGTGTGATCTCACAACGCCTCAGACCTTCGCGGTGGGTGTTTTGCGAGTTGACCTCTTTGTGATCTCACTTCCAGAACCAGAAACTTCATGATCACACATCGCCTCAGACCTTCACAGTAAGTGCTTCATGAATCAATCACTTCAAGAACACACAACGCCTCAGACCTTTGTGGCAGGTGTTTCGAGAATCAACCACTTCGCGATCTCACTGTGCCCGCTGAGTCATCGCGGGGCAACACCCCTTGGCAGTAACAACACAACTACTCAACATGGCTGAGGCTTCATTCCGGAACCTTGTGGATCAGACACCTCGCGGAAGCCACTTCGCGATCACTCAAACGTGGTGAAGCATCGTGGATTGTGTTGTGCGAAACAAGCCACTATGCGGCGGAAACTTCGCACAAACATGGGAACAGAAACCCACCCCCAAACCATTGCATGTCATCACGAAGGAGAAAAAAAAGGGAAATAGGGAAAGGAATTCCTCAAACATAGGTTAATGACTCGAGAAAAAGGGTTCATGGGTCAAAAATATAAAAGGGATTTTAAATTAGGGTTATTAATTCCTCGGATACTAGTGAAGGTCTTGAGACTAAGAACTCTCGGATCTGTAATGTTGGTGAATCTTGAGATGTTTGTGATCAGGAACCACCCTCCCAATCATAGATATGACATCAACGAAGGATGACGGTGATGGGAAGGATGGCAAGGCCCCATGGGAGGTAGGAGCTGCACCAGAAAGCGAAATTGAGTAGGGGATGAAGCCCGACTCCCTCCGAGACAGAAGAAGTAGTTCCAGGAACAAGAAGAGAATCGTAGGAGGAAAATGGAAAAATAGTTTCTTCACCATGGAGGGTTTGTGGAGCGGCACAGAAGAAGGGGAAAAGAAGTCGCAAACACCGATTCTGAAGTAGGAACGATGACCCATAGAACTGAAGCGGGGGGAAAGATGGAAAGGAGAAACCATGAACCAAACGTACAGGAGGACTCAAAACCTAGGAAACCCTAGGAGAGAATTCTCTCAAGAGGGAGAGACAATTATAAAGCACTTTAAAGGTATTAATTTTTAATTAATTTCAGTAATTTTTGACTTTTTAATTTTAAAAAATAGATTCCATTGTTTTAATCATAAGGTCCAAAAATTTTAAATATTTCTCTTTTATGTTGGGGTAATATAAATAGCTACTTTAGTAAAATAATTACTACTACAATTAATGGTAAATCAGGTAATTAAGGGTAAAAACAATATTATAAAAAAATAGAAAATTATGCTAACACTTGTACTAATTTTATTTTATGATTATTTTTCATCTTTAAAAATTAATGGATCAGTTATGGTACCATTTATGTCCTTTTGGATTATAATATGGCCTTTATAAAATTATATTCAATAGATAGTCAATTTTTTCATACTTCTATTTTTTAAAAGAGAGATATACTTAATGTGGGGTTATAAAAGGGATATGTTCGACTATAAAGATTATTCAGAAATATAAAATTTTTATATACTACAGTTTAATTTATTAATAATATTTAGAGAAAAAATTATTTCCATAAATGGTGACACAATGATGAAGCGATAATCATTTAATTAATGTATGAATAAAAAAAAGATACTAGAAATATTATAATAAATATAATATGATATAATTAATGACATCCAAGAATTTTATGGATGAATTTGACATGTTCGTTAATGTTTAAAATATTTTTCTCTAATATATCATATTTTATGATATTTTAAAAAAAATTGACGAATAGCGTCAAAATTGACTTTATTGACATTTTGAAATAAATAATATTTTATTAATTCATATAAATTTTCAAAAAAAATAAAAAAAAATTCAAAATGACTAGGATAAGTCTCAAAATTTCCTAAATTTCTGATTTTTTTTATTTTTTTTATTTTATATTAAATATATTAACCCTCAAAGTGTATATTACATTATATCACTATAGGAATAAAAAAGGTTAATTAATTTTTGAAGCTAAGAGATAAGGATTAAAAAAATAGTCAAAACATATCTTTGTTTTATTGTATGAAGGTATATCAACCTAAAAATCATCCCATATTCTAAATTAATATGTTTTGAGACATTTGGATAATAAAATTAATTTATATTAATTTATATTTTGAAGATTTCTAAGAGTCCCCTCCTCTCTCCTATTAAAGGGAACTCATTATTCTCTTTCCTTCACACCTCAAAACCTATTTGGATTGTCCAAGATATACCCAAATATATTCCTAGAACCCCTATAAATATTTTATAGATTTTATTATATTAATATCACTCATCTTCGAGGTTTCAATGTGTTAATCAAAGTAGATCATCCAAATAAGATGTATTGTTTTTAATTAAGTTTTTCTATTTTGTTTCTTCTTCCACTTCCTTAAAATATTTTTCAAACACTATGAAATAATAACTCCAGTATCATCATTATAATGAGATATTATTTTTTTAATATCATCACCTAAATCCATAATAATCCATGGATGGGTTATGATTATATAATGTTGTTATATATCATATATGTAATGGTACTTGAAAATTTGACCAGTTGTTCCATAATAATCCATGGATGGGTGGTTACATTATAACCTCTAATGCATTGGGTATAAAAGTTGTTAGTTTGGCTATTCTATTTATAAGAGTGACATTTATGGGAGTCACTTGTATAGATATTATATTTGAAAGAGTGACGTGTTTGGAAGTCGGTCACATGGTTATTATATTTGAGTATTATCCCAAGTTATCTACTTATCTTTTATATGCTTTCAAATGAGTTTTCATGAAAATTGATTTCTTTTTATAATGTAGGAAACTAATATTTTTAAAATATTGATTCTTTTTATTGGGTAAAAATGTGTGTTTTTAAGGAAATGTATAATGGGTTTTCACTGAACTAATGGTTTAGATTATTTTAAGTTCCTTACTGATATTTTTGTCGCATCCCATATTTTTAACTATTTTTCACGGGGTTTAAGTAAGAGTTCTGTCAAGGATGAGATCAATGGAAAATTATAATGAGATATTATTTTTTTAATATCATCGTCTAAATACATAATAACCCATGGATGGGTTATGATTATATAATTTTGTTATATATCATCTGTGTAATGGTACTTGGAAATTTGAATTGTTGTTTCATAATAATCCATGGATGGGTGGTTACATTATAACCTTCAATGCATTGGGTATAAAAGTTGTTAGTTTGTCTATTCCATTTATAAGAGTGACATTTATGGGAGTCGGTTGTATACATATTATATTATCAAGAGTGAAATGTGTGGAAGTCGGTCACATGGTTAATCCATTTGAGTATTATCCCAAGTTATCTACTTATATTTTATATTATTTCATATGAGTTTTCATGAAAATTGATTGATTTTCAAAAGGTAAGAAACTAATATTTTTAAAATATTGATTCTTTTTATTGGGTAAAAAGGCATGTTTTTTCAGAAATGTTTTATGGGTTTTCACTGGACTAATGGTTTAGATTATTTTAAGTTCCTTACTGGTATTTTTTTCTCATCCCATATTTTTAACTATTTTTCATAGCTTTTAAGTAAGAGTTGTGAAAAGGATGAGATCCATGGAAAATATTGAAGATACAGCAGCCCAAGAAATCATGTTTTATTGTGAATAATTTTTTTATGGATGAAATGGATACTGAGTATAAGTGGCAACTTTAATTGTATAGTTTTACTATATATGAAGCTGGTGATCTCAGGTTGACTCTTGGGATTTGTGGTGTTTTGGTTTATTTTGAATTTTGAAACAGTTCTCATGCTACGGTCTTGGAGGGTGAATGGTTTTTTGAAATTTGGATTTTGTAATGAGTATTTTGTATGGGTAAGGGTGTGATTTGATACTGAATGATGTTTTTGTTGGTTCCCACTTACCCTTAAAAGTGGCTTTTCAATATAATAAAACATGGATTGTGAAATCAAAAAAAAATAACTAGAATATTTCTTGTTTATGGTCAGGTCCTTGCAATTACTTCATGGGGCTTATGATTCAAATGTTTTAATGTGATATGGGATACTTTGAATTGATTAAAGGTGGTTTCTTCATGAACTTATGTTAAGGATATTTTCATATTATTTCCATTCATCAACATCAAAAAACCTATTTTTATTTATCCTCCACTGGGGATATTTTGTATTTATACTATACTCATTATTTTATGAATGGATTAAAACTGGTTCAAATATATTGTTATGAGACCAATTTCTCTTCCACTGGTTAATCATGTTTCAAAGGGATTATTATTGAACCAATTTATTTTCTCTTCCACTGATATTTTTTAATGATTTTTCATGAATTATCTATGTATTTGGTTCTTGGGAATTTCAAATGATGGGTGAACCCAAATAGCACCGGGTGAGACCGTTATAGTTATAGGATGGGTGATCCAAATAGTGTACTGATTCATTGGGTACACTGGAGATGAATGTTAATCATATTGGTTATTTCATTTATAAGGGTTTTGTAATGGTTATTCAGGAGTTCGATAAGGGTTCTATGAAATGATATTCCTAGATACCAATATGTTTTATATATGATTATTATTGGTTTGTGATGCTTCTTTTGATTAGTATTGATATCACACCACTCATGATTATTTATTCTTATGAATATATACTTTATTAGATCCTTTTCTATATTTTTATGATCCAGGTTTTAATGGTTATGATATCTTTTATGATTCTCTCATGCACTTTGATTATTTCATCAAACCCATGTGCACTCTTATAAGGATTCATGACATTTGATTATTAATGCTTATTTTTAGCCTTACTAAGAATCTAAGATCACCATTCTTCTTCTTTTTTATCCCTTGGTTAATAAATATATTGTTTAATGATTTATGTCTTTAAATTATTTTACAAAGATGATATTGAGGAAATAATGTAAAATTATAAAATTTTGGTATAACGGAAAATGATACTCGACCTTATAAACCAATTATTTATGATTCTAAATTGATTTTATTTGTTTAGGTAAGAGTTTTTATTAATTTTATAAATCTCTAAACCTAAAAGGAATCCTATTATATAAGTGATCTAGGTTTTACTTTTGATTTTCTAAGGTTTAGATGAACATTTTCGGTCAAAATTATCACCATCGAATTCAGGAATGTAAAGTTATGGTTTTCAGTATAGGATATAGAAGTGTGGGTCTATGGGATATTATAGTAGGTATCATAGATTAGTTTAGATAACTTTTGAGATTAATATGTTTTCATGTGAGGTTATCTTAATAATTATGGATACCTTCATTAGACTATATATTTAAGGTTTATTATAAGTTTAATGTCTGAAGACACCACACTTGAGGTTTTTAAGTAGTAATAATTTTGAGATTATCAATGAAGTTTTTGGGGATGTTTTTTTAAGATGATTTATTTCTGACCCATACTATAAAAATTAAGTATTTTTAGGTAGTAATTATTTTTTAGTATTAAAGAAAAAAATATGGAATAACCAATATTATTTGTGACGACTCATAACATTTAGATAGGCGGTGGGGCATGAACCCATAACTAATAGTTGATAATGGATTTTTGCACAACAACTACCCTAAAAGATGTTCTGGTTAGCATGAATTTTTTTAATGTTAATTTTTATATTTAATAAAGAAGCCTATGTTATTTTATTTTATGAATAATTGTTAATTTATCTTAAAAGAATATATGATCACATCCTTAAAATATTTTTGTTTTCAAACATAATCAAGAAGTGTTTAAATGATTTTAGGGATAGTTATTTATGGGGTAATTTAGTTTTAACATTGGATATTTCTATTTAATTTTTAAGATCATTGTATCATTGGATGTTTTAATCATTTTTTGGAATAATATTACCATGTATTAACCATTTTGTTTTTGGTAAATGTATAAAGACAGGTGGATGATCTTTATTATACCTTTTATGGTTATATGGTCTTTAGAAGTTGATTTTAGTGCTTTAAAAATTGAAAATTCATCATGAATAATCATCATTTTTCGAAAAAGATGATATTTTGGTGGAAATTGATCAATGTATGAAATTATACTCATCATGTATGTATATTATTTTTTTTCATTTTCTCTTATGTGAGATTGTAAGAGAATTTTTTAACTATTGGAAAAGGATCCTGAAATAAAAAGTAATATCTTAGTTCCTTCAATTCTGATGAAATAGTGGCATTTTTTATCATAAAAGATTTATTTTTTTGAGGCCCTTAACTTTCCATTGATTATTAACTTTTCTATGATCAATGACCTCAATCACTTTATATAATTAGTTATAATTTTCCTCCATGTTCTCACTATATGGAATCATAGTTATGTGTATCTTCAGGTAACCTTTATATTTCCCACATTCCCTTTTTATGGTATGATTTCCTTATTTTATTTTATGATGTGGGTTTTAATAAAGTAAATAAATAAATATTAATATTTCGAAAACCATGAAAAATATCGATGGAGAAATTAATTATAAGGGGGGTGGTATATAACAACCCGAGATTTTATGAAATATATCCTTTCAAATTAATTTAAAATATTTAATAGATAAATTACACCTAAGACATCATATATCTTTCATCACATGCAACACCATATATATCTTGTGTTTCACACAACATCGATCTCCTTTGATGATTTATGTTACACACAATCCTTGGTATTACAATAAAACATAATACTATTAATATTATTATGAAAGTTATCAACTAGTGGCTAGAATGACTAAAATGAATAATGTTAACTACAGTATATAAATTATAGTTTACAAATTTTTATAAAATGAATTCATTGGTATCCAATTAATTAGAAATTAAAATAAATACCAATTGAATATGAAGAATTTGTTTTAATGAAAACCTATTTTTATTAGTAGAATGGAATTTTATCATAATAAATTTAATTATTCGATATTATTGAAAGATATTAAGGAAAATTATATTTTATATTTTTAATAAAATGTTTTTAAATTTATCTAATAATTTTTATAGTGTTAAGATAACAATAAATCCAATTTTAAGATAAAAAGTTATACATTTTTTAAGAAATATTTTACAGCATTTTAATTGATCACCTCTTTTAAATTTAATTTTTGATAATTTTATAATTTTTAATTGAAAAAAATAATCATCATTTTTGGAAAAGGATTATAAAAATTTTCTTTCGGTGGATTTTTTGTATTTTTATGAGAACTTTCATATTTTGATGAATAGTGAATGACACCGAATTTTAGTTGAAAACTACTTTTTATCTAAATAGTTTATAGTTTTAGATTATATGTTAAAAAATTTATAGTATAATTATATAAATTTTATATCATTTAAACCAATTTATTTCACTATAATCAATTTCAAATTTAATTTAGATATAACACATAGCAAACATTTTAACATATTCACTTTAAAAACCAGTTTTTTCATCCTGTCTGGGGGATTAATTTTAAATTAATTTCTACTAATTATTTGATTTTAATTTGGAATAATTTTTTAAATATTTATAATAAAACAATTATATTTTCCAACAAGTTTAACTTAGTTTTTGACCAAAAATATTAGTGGGATTAATTAAAATTAATTACGGGGATTAAGATAAAAATTACTTTACTTATTGAAGAAACATTAATCTTAAGTGTCCAAATGATCTAGATACTATTCCATGGCCCATTTTATCACTATGATTCAACCATATCCACACTTTTCTCAGATTGTTTTAATTATTTTGAGAACCTGATGTAATGGAGTCCTACCAATAGTGTGTACATTTTTATATTTACAAGAATGATACTAACTATCCACTATAAAATGGCACTCACCTCCTCCACTCCTAGAACCTATAATTCCTTTTTTGGTCATTTAAAACCATCCAAAATAACATCCCAACTTCCCTACTCTAATTATAGAAGCCTCACTTTGTGCAAAAATCAATACAAGTAAATCCTTTGGTGTAGACAAAAAAAAAGTTACCTGAAAAAGAGGTAACATTCTTCAATAATCAGTATTGATTTCTTTCTTTATCAAAACACAAAAAATATTTATATTAAATGATTATATAATAATATAATTATCCTAAATATTATTATATATTATTTTTTTATGTTTTATACCTACACCTTCACACACTTTAGTTAAATGGGATACACAATCATCATTCATGTGTATATTGCGCAACCGCATGGCAAACTGATGTCGTTCATTCTTCCATTTACACCTATCAAGGTTGGGGATAATAATGGAATTACTATTTTTATATTATATTTATGATGTCTAAATACTTATGGAATTATTATAAATGCGTACATTCATGATTTCTATTTTGTGGGAATATGATAACATCATTTGTGAACATGTAGACTATCGCATCCTCAAAGTAATGTGATACACGTTCACAATTTAAAAATAATGTATTAAGTATGGATTTAATAAAAATATATTATATAAATGTAATATTTAGTATTTTCATGATGTATTCATATATATGTTAATATAATATATCTTTGTTTATTTCTATTTCACACACTAAAAAAGTGATAATGTCGTTTGTGGATGTGTGGACTACCACCTCCTCAAAATGATGTGATTCTTCCAATTTTCATAAAAAATCACAATGATTATTTATATAATTACATATAATTAAATAATATTATATATATTATATAATATTAATTTTATAAAATTAAAAATTACTTTCTTTCTTTTCATTATGATCAATGAAAAATGGGAATGTTTCTCATGTGTCTATATGGCCTACTGTATCCATAATCGTAAATTTGGTTCATTTTTCCTGAAAACCATTACATTTTTTGTTTTAAATGTATAATTTAAAAAAAATTATTTCATGTTAAATATTCTCAATATCTTTAAATAATACCTTGAGTGACCATATTTGACCAATCAAAGTCAGTTCTGACACATAATTCAAATATGGTCAAAACATCTGATTTAAACATTATTTTTTAGAACCTAATATCTTTTATATAGTGTACATACTTACACATTAATATGTAACATCATTAATACATAATGTTTCATGGTATTTTAATTTTAATCTTGAATTAGTTCATCATATGGGGTTTTACTTGAATGATCCCAAATAGTTAGGGCTTTCTTAACTCAACTTCCATTCATTTGAGTAAACTTCAATATCAATGGTTATGTTTTTCCAAGAATATGTGTGAAATGAAATTTTATTGTATTATTCCATATTTAAAATTTTATTTTTTGGATTTAAAATTTTCACACATAATTAATTAATTAATTTATTCTCACACCAATGATACAAATTTTGTTAGGGTTTTTATCATCTCAATTTTATTTATATGAGATATATTCCATATTCACCTTTTATTTTTTTTGGTGTTATATATACTTACCATGAATGTATTTTATTATTCTTATCCTTGAATATATTTGGTTTTACATATCCTTTTTATTATCTCTCTTTTATGGGGTTTACGGAATCAAATTTACCAAATTAGTAATGGTTTATTGTCATAATTTTCTTTCTTTGAGGCATTTTTATGTTATAAAACTAAATTTTTTATGAGTTTTTCATACTTTTCATTTGACATGATATATAATGAATTTCTATAAGGACTCATCCTTAAACATTATATAATCTTGGTATTTTAACTAGATTTAACTTATTTACTTTCTCAAAGATCTTTTCAGTTTAGAGTTTTAGAAAGTTAGGACTTAACACATACATATCAAACCACAAGCATAAAATGTGGGTGCCATTAAAATAGTTTCCATTTATTCCAAAATAAAAAAAATTAATGAAAAAAACAACATGATTTATTTGAAAAATCTTTATAACATTTAACTTCAATTCATTATTTATCTTACACATCCTTATAACTAGTGAAAAACATTAAAAAATATGGTATGAGCATAAAAATATCAGCAAGGGATATAAAAATAAGGAAAGAAACCATTAGTCTATTAATATATAAAAACATATGAAATCATTTTCCGAAAACAATACTTCTCATCCATATATAGTTACATTGTGAAATAAGATATTTTCATAAAACATTAGAGAACATATATAAAACCATACAGTTATCTCGGTAATTAACTACATATATATTAACACTCATGGATACCTTATGATTTGAAACCCTCATGGCTACCTTATAATGTGACCCTCATGGAAACCTTATGGTGTAACCATCGTAGTTACACTTCGAGTAACCATACGACCAACCTCCAACTTACACATACCCAATACATTAGAGGGAGATATAGATCCCACCCTTTTACATAAACAATTCCCAATAACTAAAACATAATCATAAAAATTAATAATTTCATAAAAACCTTTCTTTTGAATTTCGTAAAATAGAATTTTTAAAGATTATTTTTAAAGTAAATTCCCTTAAAAATATCATATAATTGAAGTGAGAATTAATATAATGAAATGATTATGTGTATGCAATGTAAATACACATAATAAATCATAATATAAACTAAATTAAATATAAAAATAATCTCAGTAGCACATAATTAATGAAGTAGAAGGTTAACCTAATGAGTGGAAATTATGTTAAGAATTCCCATACCTCGAGTTTGTATTACATAAAAATGATTAAAACTATGGTATAATGGTTTAAAGAGAATTATTAATATTTTATATAAACATATTAATATTTATAACACCTTATATAATCTTTTTATGACATCATTCCACCCATTAATTTATAATATTTCGTTCTTTCCATTGTTTAGGGTGCATTCTTTACATGGTTTCAATGGTTGATTGGTAAAGGATTTCCTTTTCAAATAGAATATAAACTATAGAAGTGGAATGAAATTGTATTAATATAATTCTAGAATATAAAATGATACTATAAATTATTTTTTATCACATAAGATGATGAATCGTTAGATAAAACATTAATGATATTCGTTTAGATCATTTTGGCGGTTCATCGATAATCACGAACTAATTTCATTATATAATTTAATATCATTCATATAAGTTAATTACATAACATAAAATAATATATACCATGCATTTTAAAATCTTTTTAAACCATCCATCCAATATTAAATTTTTTTAATGGGAGAGTCAAGGAAACAAGCATCAAGGAACAATAAACAAAACAAGGAACACACCAAACCAACCAGAATAGCAAGAGCAGCAAAAGCGTATAGGACCTAGGGAGGATGGATTTAATGTATTCCCAGAGCATCCCCTATGATTAAAATACCCCCCTAAGGCTTCAAAAAGATTTAACAATAGAAGGAAAGTGACGTTAGATCTCTACTGCGCCATAGAATCAAGGTGATCCGTAACTTTGTTCCCCTCATGCCAAGTATGATCACACTAAAATTCTCAACAAGGGTGCACCATTTTATAACTATGTAATAAATTGACCAAGGGACACAAAATTTTCCTTGTAAAAAATCATGAAGAATCAAGGAATTAGTCTCAGCCTCAGAAATAGCAATATTACTCTATTGGCAAAGCAATAATCTGGTAAGTATAGCTCTGGCTTCAGCCTGAATCAATGTACCATACCCAAAAAATTTCAATAAATTTCAGTACCACACTCCCACACCAATCCCGAACCCCCCCCCTAATTTCTCCCAACACATAGGATCCATCCGAATTAAGCATATAGCCGAATATTGGGGGGCGACAACAAATCCAATGCCCCTGAGTTTTGGTATCGAGAAAAATAATAGGAGGGACACTAACCTGCTAAAGCTGAAGCAAGGGGGCCTTGTGCCAGTTGGGGATGAGCTTGACCAGATCCACCAGCAAGTTCCACATTCACACCATAACGGACCTCACTATCAGCATTTCCCCTTCAAACCAGGCCTAATTCTTGGCCTGCCACATACTCCAACACCCTATGTTAAGGATGATAGACCTCGTTGTCCTCTCCATTCTCGTGATGCCTGGCCCGTAAAACCACCTTTCTAGGAAGGATTCATCCTAGTGCGCCTCATATGAGAATTTTGTAGATCCCCTGAAGAAGGACCATAATTCATGGGCCTAGTCGCTCACAAAGAACAAGTGCACAGTGCTCTCCGCCTGATGACGGCCACAGCAATGGCATTGGGATGGAAAACTGATACCCAGATTTTTTATCTGCTCATCCGTGGACACTACATTATTCTTGATTATCCAGGTTAAAAAATTATATTTTGAGTGAATTTTGTTACACCAATCCATGAAATCCCAGGTATCGCAAGGTTATTTCGGAGCCAAGAGCCTTCAATAATCTTTTGTAGAGAAATTCCCCAATAAGAAATCTATAAAAATGCATCTATCCAAGTCCAAATTGATGAGAATAGACTCCCAAACTTCCTATTGTTCGATGTCCAGGACTTCTATAATAAAAAAGGGGTGCATGTTGGCTTCCTGGAATGAAATCTAAGGCACCAGGCAACTAGGGAATCCTAGAACCGATCTTGGCCAGTTGTGGTACCAAAAACGAATATCACCTTCCCCAATGATCCAACGAGAATACTTTTTGAGTTTATTTATGTGAGAAAATATTTTTGGACCATAAGGGATATGCATGACCATAATTCGACACCTCATCACCCACCCAGCTGCAGGACATGGCCTTCCCCCAAAGGGTTTTCCCTTCAATCACTTCTCAAGACAGCCTGGCGTGTATATAGTGAAGCATAAAATAGAGACTTCTCACATTAACCCCTCCCTCTTTTATGGGTTTTCCATTTTATCTTATGAGATCCAGTGCCAATTTCCTTCAGAAAGTGCATCCCACATGAAATGAGCTAGGATCGTATAAATAGAATTGATGACACCTTTGGGCACATTTGTAAAATCCAAGGCACGGATAGGTATGATTGAAAGGACATTATTCACTAAAGAAATACTCCCCCCAAAAGAAAGATAGTAGTTCTTCCAATTGAGAACATGTCCTATGATTTTTCTCATAATGTGATCAAAGTTTCGCACCCTTAGTCTCCCTTCATATATGGGGGTTCCAGGATTCTCCATTGGGAAGGTCCCATGTTGCATACCCATCCTGCTGCAAAGATAAGATACCCTGATAGGAAAACATTTGTTAGATATGTAAAGATTACTTTTGGAACTATTAATTACCTACCCACTCCAATGATAGTAATCATCCAGGATTTTCTTAATTCCACTAACAGACCTCCTGCCACCATTGAGGAAGATAATAATATCATCGGCAGACATCAGATGGGAAATAGGGGGACGATTCTGTTTCCTATTATATTGAAATAAATCACCATTAGAAAGGCTTTTAATTTTTAAACCATTAAATTGGTTTTATAACCATATTTGAAGGAAGTGAAGGAAATTTAAAACACATCGTCCATGATTTTGGTAAATTGACACATCATGCGAGGTGTTTTAATTTTTTGAATAAGAGAACGAGGAAAGGAATAATGATGTTAATTTTTTTCTTAAATATAGTATAAATCCATAATATATATATATATATATATAATTGGATCTTTCATGACTCCTGGATAAGAGGAGGTGAAGAGAGTATAAGAAAAAAAAAATTGAAAAGAAAAAACAAAAAAATGAAAGAGGATTTTTACCTCTTCGTCTCTTATCCTTGAGATCCTCCCAAAGGCGTTCCATATTGGCCTTTGGGTGAATCCAGAAGGTATTATAATTGGGGAAGAGATTTGGTAAGGGTTTTGGGCATAATATAGATAATTCCAAAATCTTGAGAGGTGTGAGAGAAAGAGGGGGTGATGGTGGTATTTATAATGGAGGAGAGGAGGGGTTTTCTATTATTTTAATCATTAGTTTAATTGTTTTTCTCAATACTATGAATAGTCTTGATTCATGTGACCCAAAATATTAAATAGAGCATGTGATTTTGAACTAATGGTGCTTACATCATCCATGATGCTAATAATAGTGTATTTAATATAATATATATATACGGTAAATTACTATATTTCAGTATTCATCAAAAATTCATGTATTTCAAAAAATACCAAATATTTTACCTAACAATTTTTTGATGTTTAGAATTAAAAAATAACTCCATTTTATCAAAATAATTTTCCCAAAAAAATTAATTAAATTTTTAAGTAAAATAATAATTTATTCGAAAAATAATAATTTTAAAACTATACCTCATTTTATAACACCTTGAAAAACTAATCATGGTCTCAAAAAATTATATTATTAACATAATACAATAAAATAATAAGTTATGATTTCATTTTATGAGTATAAATTTTCATTTAAATTATTTAATTAATCATAAAATTGTAATTAAATATTTATGACTTGCAAAAAAAGACAACACTTATATAATGATCGTATTGTCACTTATAAGATGCCTTTTTATTATACATTAATTGGTGAAGTTTCTATTATTTTGGTCATTTTACTATTCATAAGGGTTATATTACTATTCATAAGGGTAACATTAATATTCATAAGGGTATGTTACTATTCATCAAAAATTATGTTTTTCATATTAGACTCCAGATAACTTACTGATCATAACTGTGTATGTTTATTTTTTGAAATTCAAATCATAGAAGTAGAAAAATTTTATTTAATGGCTATTTATAACTATAAACTTAAAAAAAGTATTATTATGCAGAGACTCAATGTTTCATACATTTCAATTTATTTTTAAAAACTTTGGGTGTTACATTATCCCCACCTTCTGCAAATTGCATCCTCATAATTTTATTTAGTTATTAAACAAGTGAGGGTACATTTCCCTCATATCATTTTTAGATTCCATATTTCTTCTTCAACCTTGTGTTTTCTCCACAAAACCTTTACCTGATAGATTACCTTATTCCGCAATACTTGTTCACTTCTATTAATAATACGAACATGTTTCTCTTCATAAGAAATGTTATCTTCCAGCTGAACTGCTTTTGGGCTCAAAACATGAGATGAATCAAGAACATACTTTCTCAACATCGATACATGAAAAAAAAAATGTGTTCCTGAGATAATTTCAGAGGAAAATCTACTCGATAGGAAACTGGTCCAACTTTCCCTAGGATTTTATAAGTTCCAATGAACCGTGGGCTCGTGTTTCCTTTATTTCCAAAATGAATAACAATTCTCCATGGTGATATTCTAAGAAAAACTTAATCACCTAACTCAAAAGAAAATTCTTTCCTTTTGTTATCTGAAAATTTTTTCTACCTTCTCTCAGTTGTCCTCGTGTTTTTCTGGATCATATTTAATTTATTAGCCACTTCCTCTATTAATTCTAGTCCAATCAACTACCATTCCACAACTTCATCCCAAAAAGTACATTTCTTCCCATATATACCTCAAAAGGTTCCATATGTATACTAGAATGAAACATATTATTATAAGAAAACTCAAATAAAGAAGTATGATGATCCCAACTTCCTTGATAGTCCATTAAACACGCTTGAAGCATATCCTCCAATTTTTGAATTTTTCTCTCATTCTGTCAATCATATTGAGGATAAAAAGTAGTGATGAAATTTATTTCTATGCCTAACGACTTCTGAAGGTCTTTCTAAAAGATAAAAGTGAACCTAGTATCATAGTTAGATACAATGGAAATAGGAAATCCATATAACCTAACAATCACTTTGAAGTAAAATCTAGAAATATGATATAGATACTTAATATCTTGAATAGGTAGGAAATGTGAAAATTTAGTTAGTTGATCAACAATAACCCAAATCACATTGTTACTTTGAGAAGTCTTTGGTAGTCCCACCACAAAGTCCATGGATATATTTTCCCATTTCCACTCTAGCACAGGAAAAGGTTGACGCATCCCCTTTGGTAGTTGTCACTCTACTTTAACCTGTTGATATGTCAAACATTTCATGGTAAAATCTACAATATATCTTTTCATTCCATCCCACCAGTAATATTATTGAAGGTCTATGTGCATCTTATTACTTCCAAGATGAAATAAAAATGGAGAATTATGAGCTTGAAACCACAATTTTATCTTCAACTGGGAATCACAAGGAACAAATAATCCATTTACAAACCTCAAAACACAATATTTATCAATGTTAAAATATTGAAACTTACCCATTTTAACCATTTCTAACTTTTTCTATAACTCCCTACCTTTATTCTATGTTTTCTTAATTTTGTATGAAAAGGATGACTACACTAAAACCTAAAAAAATATAGGAATTTACTAAACCAACAACTTACAGTCTGAAATTCATCAAATCATTAATTAAGGTTTTGGGTTACAAACATAAAATGGTTAATGATATGTGATGTTTTGGGCTCATGGCATCAGCCACTTTATTTTATTTTCCAGGATGGTAATTGATCATGCAATCATAATCCTTTATCAATTCAATCCATCTTATATTCCTTGTGTTTAATTTATTTTGAGATAATATATACTTCATACTTTTATAGTCAATATATATTTTACATTTGGCTCTATATAATTTATGCCTTCAAATTTTCAAAGAAAAAAAACAACAGCGGCTAATTCCAAATCATGTGTGAGATAATTTAACTCATGAGGTTTTAATTATCTTGAAGAAAAATAAATTATGGGATCATTCTGCATTATAACACTACCATGTCCCTTCAAAGAATCATCACTGTAGATGAAAAACTCACCATTTTTGAAAGGTAGGGCCAAAAACGGAGCATTCTCTAATCTATTATTTAATTACTGAAAGAAACATCACATTCTTCTATCCAAATAAATTTAACCCTTTTTCATGTTAACTTCATTAGCAGGATAAATAACCGTGAAATTTGTTTAAAAATCGTCAGTAATAACCAGCTAATCTAAGAAAACTACAAATCTCTGTAACATTTGTATCTCTTTTCCATTCACCAACCACTTCAATTTTATCAGGATAAACTGTTATTACATCATTATTTTCAATGTGTCCAAGAAAATAAATATGTTTGAACCAAAAATTAAATTTGTTAAACATTCCATATAACTTCTTTTCTTGGAGATTTTTTAAGATAGTACTTAATTTTTTCATGATCCTCATAAATTTTTTAAAAGACCAAAATATCGTCGATAAATACAACAAAAAACTTATCCAAATATTCGAGGAATATTTTATTCATAAGATCCATGAATATAGCAGGGTCATTTTTTAAACAAAATGGAATAACAAAAAAACTCATAATACCTATATCTAGTATGAAAATCTATTTTCATGATGTCATCCCCCTTCACCTTCATCTGATGGTATTCAGATGTCATGTTAGTCTTGGAAGAATACTGAGATCCCTAGATCTGATCAAATAAGTCATCAATATAAGGTAAATTATACTTATTCTTAATAGTAATTTTATTCAAAGCTCTATGATCAATGAAAAGTCTCATGGAACCATATTCCTTTTTAACAAAAAAAACTGGAACACCCTATAGTGAAGTTTTGGGACGACTGAAGCATTTATCAAGAAACTCTTGTATCTAATTTTTAAATTAAAGATGTTCAATTTGGTCCATTTGATATGGAGGTTTTGAAATTATCTTAGCATCAGGAACCAAGTGAATAGTAAATTCAACATCTTGACCATGTGTAACATTGGATAAATCATCAGGAAAAACTTCAAGATATTCATTTACCACTAACACATCATTAATCTGAACAGTTCCATAGTTTTCAACAATATAAGAAATATAAAATTCATTTACATATTTCAACAGTTTCTTATCTTCCTAATATGTTATCAATTTAATGGGTTTGTTCTTGTATACAAATTAAAACACATTATGAAAAAAAAAACTTCTTTAGCTCTACAATTAATCTTAGCATGATAAATAGTAATCTAATTTATAGCTAGAAAGACATCAAACTCTACTAAGGAAAAAACAACAATTCTTTCAAATAATTTCTTTCCATGGATAAAAATAAGAATATTCTTAAATAAAATTATGTAACATTTCTCCATGTGTTTTAAAAATATTTTCAGGTCTTATTTGTTGAGGTCATATTTCCAATTTACTAAAAAATTTCTTAGAAATAAAGGAATGTGTAAAACCCATATCCAACAAGACTTTAGAAAAATCTGAGTAAACAAAAAATTAATGTAATACCACATCATTGGATGGACCAAAATTTTATGATATAGTCGCAAAGGATCTCACTACACCTTTCTACTTATAGTCTGGATTCTTTATATCATTCGAATATTTCTTTGGGAAGGTATTTTTATAATGACTCATCTCACAACATTAAAAACACTTTCTAGTTTTATTATCAAGATTAGTCATAGGATCATTTTTATTATAATCTCAAGTAATATGTCCAATATTACCACATCAAAAACACTTCCAGGTTTTGGTAAATAAATTCCCTAGGGTTCTTTTTACCACACTTTTCATAAATAAGGAACTGAACTTTCTTACTATCAGATTTATTTGATTGATTCTTACCCATCACTTTATATCTGTACCACTTCTTATTCTTCTCATAAAATTACACATAATCATAAAACAAACTCCATTTTTACCCTCTTGGCACATAGTATAAGATTTTATAACATTTGGACTCACAGGAAGCCAATTCCCTCTGATATTTTGACTTCAATATGGACTAAAAATAATTGATTTTTCTATCAAGATCCAAAATAAGATTTAGAGCATACCTCACTAGTTGAGTGAAGTTTTCTTCATATAGAGCCACTGAATATTCCTAATTTTCTTTAATTAAATTAATTAATTATCCATCCTAAGTTGAACCACCTTATGAAAATATTTTTCAAGGAAAAATGCTTTTAAATTCATCACATTCCAAGGATTCAATCTCATGTCTATACCAAATATTCTTGACCATCGACCGCCACTAATCAAAATAACCTTCAAATTAATAAATATAAAGACTAACATTTTGATTATATAATCATCCCATAACATCAAATATATTTTTAAGGGCTTTAATATATTCTTCATCCACTATTAGGTCAGAATATCCATTGAAATCAGGAGGGTGTTGCCTCATAAAATATTCCACTATCTTCATGTTCCATTGTGGAAGCTCTGGTTATTCCCTTGCATGGATTCCACCACCATTTATTTCCTACATCAGTTGACCCATTACTTTCACAAACTTCTTGGTTCCAATTATTACCAATATCAGTTGCGGATTCATAAAAATATCATCATCTCGGTTTCTTTCAACTTTTAATTCCCTGTTTCTTCTAAGGAAAACCATTCTGAACAAACATATATTTGATGAGGCAACATGGTAATCTTTAAATTATATACCATTCCCACATAAAATTAAGTTAAAAAACATTTATGGTATTCTATTACCATCATACTAACTCTTAAATTAATCTAAATCATGCTTTCATGCCAACTATAAGGACCCAGCCTTAAACATTACAATATCTTCTTATTTCAATTGGATTTCACTTATTTACATTACCAAAGAACATTTTGGTTTGGATTTTTAGAAATTTAGGGCATAACTCATACATATAAACCCATAAGAATATACGTTGTGTACCATTAAAATGGTATCCATTTCATACAAAAAATAAAAAAATTACACAAAACAACAACATGATTTCTTTGAAAAATATTCATAACATTTAACTCCAATTTTTTTATTTCTCTTACACATCCTTATAAACTATGAAAAACATTTAAAAACATTGTATGAGAATAAAAGTCTTAGTAAGGGATATAAAAATAATGAAATAAACCATTATTCCATGAATACTTATAAACATTTGAAATCATTTTCACAAAGACATACTTATCACCCAAATATACTTTGTTAAAAATGATATTTCCATAAAACATTAGAGGACATATATAAAACCATAAATGTATCGTGGATAATTACTTACTTATTTTATAACCCTTATGGATACCTTATGATTCGTAACCCTCATGGCTACCTTAAAATGTAATCCTCACAAAAACCTTATGGTGTAACCATCGTAGTTACACTTGGAGTAACCATATGAATGAACTCTAACTTACACATAACCCGTGAATTAAAGGGAGATATAGGTCACACCATTAATCATAAACAATTTCCATGAACCAGAACTTAATCAGAAAATGAGAGTAATTTCATAAAAACATTTCTTTTAAATTTCATAAAATAGAATTTTAAAATTGTATTTTTAAAGGAAATTCCCTAACAAATATCATATAATGAAGGTGAGAGTTAATATAATTAAAGTTTTATGTGTATAATCTATAAATAAAAAAAATAAATCATAATATAAATGATATTAATTATACAAATAATCTTAGTAGAACATAATTAATGAAGTAAAAGGTTAATCCAAAGAATGGAAATTGGGTTAAGAATTCCCTTACCTCGAGTCCTTCTTATATAAAACATGATTAAACCACCTGTATAATTATTAAAATAGTATTATTAATATTTTAAATAAATATATTTAATTTTATATAAGCTTATATGATCATTTTATAATATCATTACACCCATTAAATTATAATATTCATTCTTTTCATTGTTTCGGGTGAATTCTTTACATGATTTCAATGGGCAGTTCATAATGGATTTTCGTGTTGAATGGAAGAAAAACTCTAAAATTTGGATGAAATGCTATTAACATGTTTCCAGAATAGAAAATTATACCACAAACCATTTTTATATCACATAATATGATGATTTATTAGATAAAAAATTAATGATATTCATGTATATCATGTTGGCAGTTCTTTGATAATCACAAACTAATTTCATTATATAATTCAATATCCTGAATATAAGATAATAATATAACATTAAAGAGGATATATCATAAACATTAAAATAGTTTTGAATCATTAAAATGTTTTAATAACCATCTTTGAAGGAATTAAAGGAAATTGACAACACATCGTCCAAAATTTTGGTAAATCAACACATCATGAATGACATTTTTATTTTTTCAATAAGAGGAAGAAGAGAGGAAGAATGATGAGGAATTTTTACATAAACAAGATAATAATAAATAATATGTATAATATTATAGATTTAATTACTCTTTGATAATGGTAGGTGAATATGGTATTAGAAAAGAAAAAAATTGAAAAGAAAATGAAAGAGGATTTTTACCTCTTGATCTTTCTTTTTAAGATCCTCCTTAAGGCCTTTATTATTTGCCTTTTGATGATACCAGCCCATCTAGGACGTGAGGAAGATATTTGGGAACATTTTTTTAAAGAATTTAGACAATTCCAAAAGCTTTATAGGTGTGAGAGGAAGATGGGTGAGGGGGGAATGTATAGTGGAGGAGAGAAGGGGTTTTCTATTATTTTAATCATTGGCTTAATATTTTTTTCTCAAAACTATGAATAGTATCAATTCATTTGACCCAAAATAGAAAAGAGAGCATGTCATTTCTAAACTAGATTTCTTACATCATCTATGATGATAGGAATATTTTATTTAACATATAATGTATATATACGATAAATTAGCGTCTTTCACTATTCATCAAAAATTCAAGTATTTCAGAAAAATTCCCAAAATTAACCCAAAAAATTGATCAATGTTTAGAATTTAAAAATGTACTCCATTTTATCAAAATAATTTTCTAAATAAATTTAAATAAATTTTCAAATAAAATAATAATTTATTCAAAAAATAACAATTTTAAAACCATAACTCATTTTATAACACATTAAATAATTATTCATGGTCTCAAAAAGTTATAATATAACCATAATATAATAAAATAATAATTTATGATTTCATTTTATGAAAATAAATTTCACTTAAATTATTTAATTAATCATAAAATTGTAATTAATATTTATGACTTATAAAAAACCAACACTTATATAATAATCATATAGTCACTTATAAGATTCCTTTTTGTTATGCATTCATTGGTAAGGTTACTATTATTTTGGTCATTTTACTATTCATAAGTTTCATCTTACTATTCATAATGGTAATGTTACTATTCATAAGGGTAGTTTACTATTCACCAAAAATTATGTTTTCTTATCAGACTCCAATAACATACTGATCACAACCGTGTATGTCAATTTTTCAAAATTAAAATCATAGAAGAGGCATTATTTTATTTGATGGATAGTTTATAAATATATCCTTTAAAAAAAGTGTCATTGTTTAGAGAATCATTGTTTCATGCGTCTAAATTTATTTTTAAAACCTTTGGGTGTTACAATATCCTTATTCTCAAGATATTAATGGTTTCATTTGACATTATTCCTTCATGGAGATTATTATTTAAAGGGTTCATGGTGGTATAGGAAACATTGGAATGTGTATAGTTTATTTTAATAATGAATGTTTTTAATGATATTTTACTAGTACTTCTACTTATAAATATCAAAAACCCCTGTTAATGACACAGAATTTTAATTCAAAACTGCTTTTTAAACTAAATTATTTATAGTGTTATATTATATTTTTAATTTTTTTTAAAGTATAATTACATAAATTTTATATCTGTTAAGTAAATTTATGTCATTAAATTAAATTTCACATTTAATTTAGAAAAGGAAACTAAGGAAACATTTGAATATATTCACTATAAAAACCTGTTTGGTCGTCCCATACCTGGTGTAAATTTTAAATTGATTTCTTCTACCTATATTATTTTAATCCTAAAAAATTATTCCATGTTTTTATTAATCAATATTTATAATTTCTAATAATATCATCTTAGTTTTTGACCAAAAATATTATTGAAAGTAATTAAAATTAATTACAGTTATTAAGGTAAAAATAACTTTACTTGGTGGTTGAATAACAATTTTAAGGGAGAAAAAGACCTAGAAATATTTTTAATACCCATTTCCTTTACATTATTCAACCATATCCCAAATTGGATAGATTTTGGTTCATTTTTGGGGGAACATTATTTAAGTGTGGCCTCCCAAAAGTATTGACCTTTTTATATTTACAAGAATTTCACTCCCTCTCCATTATAAAAAGACACTCATCCTCCCCCTATCTTCTCAACTCTAAAGCCCTTTTAGATCCTCAAAAAAAACCAAATAATATCTAAACATATCTAATCTAATTATATAATCCTAAATTTTGGCATAAAAAATACATTTAAGTCTTTTGGTGTAAATGAAGAGGAGTTACCTGAAAAAGAGGTAACATTCTTCAATGGTCACTTTGGTTTTCTTTATTTCTAAAAAACATAAATTATTCTTATTGAGTTATTATATAATGAAATAATTATCATAAATATAATGATATATATTTTATTTTAAGGATTCAAACGAAACCTTCACACAATTCTATCAAATGGGATATACATTCATCATTTATATGTATGGCGGACTACCGCCTCACGAATCGATGAAATGTGTTCTTCAATTATCACTTCTCAAGGTTGTAAATAATGATGGTAATACTATTTTCATATGATATATATAATATTTATGATGTATTAATACTTATTTAATTGTTATAAAACACATACTTTCATTATTTTCATTTTTTAGGAATACGATAACATCGTTTGTGGACATGTGGACTACCACCTCCTCAAAGCAATGTGATACGGTCACACTTTACATGGAATGAATGAATTATTTAATTAATTAAAATATATTATATTAATGAAATATTTATGATATTAATGACATAATTACCTTTCCTTTAATAACAAATATCATTTTCTTCTTTCCATTGCAGTCACTAAAAAATTTATAAC
This sequence comes from Viscum album, assembly GCA_963277665.1. Taxonomy (NCBI): domain Eukaryota; kingdom Viridiplantae; phylum Streptophyta; class Magnoliopsida; order Santalales; family Viscaceae; genus Viscum; species Viscum album. The sequence goes on from OY728164.1 coordinate 1,263,163,792, forward strand.
ATCATTCATGGACGTGTGGACTACCGCCTCCTCAAAGCGTTGTGATTCTTATTTTTTTCATCACCAAATTAAATGAATGATATATATGAGTATATATAATTAAATAATATTTAATTTATGATATAATTTTAAATCTAAAAATACAAACATTACTTATCTTTTTTCTATAACGATTAATGAAAAATTAGAACGTTATTAATGTGTATGTACGACCAACTGTCTCCATTATTGTAAGGTTGTATCATTTTTCATAACCATATTTAATAATTGATTTTAAAATTATAATTTATGTATAAATTTTATAATTATTTAATTTTTATTTTACTAGATATTTTTAAATAATAACCTCATTAACCATAGTCGACCTATCAAACTCAGTTTCGACATATAAGCTGAATATGTTCAAAACATACGATTTAGAAAATATTGATTATGTAATGGTATATAAATTTTTAACAAGTGAAATAAAATTAATAATAAAATTTTAAGTATTTATGAATAAATTAAATAATTAACATAAGTTTATTATTCCATAATTTAGAGAAAATGCATGACAAATTTGACTCCAGGTAAGAGACATTGTCTCAATTTCCATTATTTAAGGAATAAATTATTTTTGTGGACCTAATTTATTATATATGGTGTAAACACTTCCATATTAACATGTAATATCATGATTAATTCATGTTTCATGTTATCAAAATTTTCAACTTGAATTATTTCATCTTTTGGGGTTTTACATGAATGTTATCAAATAGTAAGGGATTTATTAACTCAATTTCCATTAATTGGGTTAAAAATTATGTTATTGGTTATGTTGTTCCAAGAATATGTGTGAAAATAAATATTATTTTATTATTATTTATTAAAAGGTTCATTTTTTTTATTTAATATTTTCACACATAATTATTTCATTTATTTATTCTCACTCCAATGATACAATCGCTATAGGGGTTTTTCCTACCTCACTTTTATTTCTATGAGATACATTCCATATTCACCACTTTTTTATGGTGTATATACTTACCATGTATGTATTTTATAATTATTATCCTTATATTTATGGGGTTATACATATCATTTTTATGATATCTCTTTCTTGGGGTTTTTGGTTTCCTTGTTACCAAAGCAGTAATGGATTTGTCTCAATTTTTTTTCTTTGGGACATTTGTTGTGTTATACACCTATATTATTTTATTAACTATGTATACTTATTATTTATCAAAAAATATTATGAATATAATTATTATCAAGATATTATAAGTTCTATTTAATATTATTCCTTTATGTGGATTAGGATTCAAATGTTTCAAGGTGGTATGGGACACATTGGAATGTCAAAATTTTATTTTCCTCATTAGTGTTTCTAATAATATTTAAAAGGTATTTTCATTCAACAAAGTAAAAAACTCTTGTTATAAATTATCCTTCATTTTTTATATTTTTTATTTATACCATCCTCGTTATTTTTTGGATGGATTAAGACTGTTTCCCAAAGATTAAAATAAGACATGTTTCTCTTCCACTAATTAATCATGATTCAAATAAATTATTATGACACGCATTTATTTTCATTGAGTTAATGATATTTCAATGTTATTATTTTAAATCTAATTTATTTTCTATATTTTAATCATGTTTTAATGATATTTTTTTGGAACCCATTTATTTTACATGGGTTAATCATGTTTCAAGTAGGTTGTTTCAAACCCATTTTTTCGATGTGTTAATCATGTTTTAAAGATATTTTTTTATCCAATTTGTTTTATATTGGTTAACCATTTTTGAAATATATTATAGTGAAAAGTATTACTTTTAATGGTTTAATTATGTTTTGGAAATAATAATGTGTTTTTAATGAGTTTTTATAAATTCTATATGAATTTGTTTAATTGACATTATAAATGATGAGTAATCCTATATGGAAAAAGTGTGAGGCTATTATAGCTTAAACAATGGTTGTTCCAATATAGAAATGTTATGCATTGGGTACTTTATATATAGAAGTCATTCATATTGGTTATTCCATTTTTAAGGGTTCTATAAGGGTTCTGGAAGGGTTTTGTAAGGGTTCTATGATATGATGTTCCATGATACAAATTTGTTTCTATGCTTAAAATGGGTTTGTGATGTTTCTTTTGATCAGTATTTCTATCACATGGATCCTGATTATTTATTATTATGAATATATCCTTTGTTAAATATTTATACCATGTTTTCATGATCCATGTTTTTATGTATATGAGTTCCTTTATGATTTTCTCATGAACATTGATTATGTCATTATACCCATATTCACTCTTATTCTCATTGATTACATTTAATTTTTTGTGATTATATTTACCCTTTCAGAGCATCTGATGTCACCCTTATTATGTTTCCTTTTTCATAGGTTTTAATTTATGAGGTTTAATTATTAATGTCATTAATGGATTTCAAAAGATGATGTTGGTGAATTAATGTGAAATAATAAAAGTAAGGTATAATGGGAAATGATGTTAAACATTATGAACCAATTGTTTATGAGTCAAATTTTATTTTAGTTATTTATGTAATATTTTTCCTAATTATTTAAATATCTAAACCTAAATGTTCCTCTAGTATGTATGTTTTCTATGTTTTACTTTTTATATTTTAAGGTTTAGATGATGAATTTGGGTCACAATTATAGACATCAAAGCCAAGAATTTAAAGTTATGGATTTCAGCACAGGATCATTGAGTGGGGCTTAATCGGTTGTTATAATTAGTCTATATATCATCATCATTATATAACAAGGATTTCCCCCTAGGTCGTCATCATATTCTAAGGATTACTACCTTAGAATATAAAAATATGATTCTTTTGACTCCCTAATATCATACATAGTTTCTCATGAGATGTTAACATTACCAGTACATTGGAAGGATGTATAATTTCTAGCCCACCCTTCAAATAATTAAAATCATACATATTTGTGACACATGTTTTCAAACAGAATATAATAAAAATCCAAATAAATAATCTAGATTTTATATTCTATTTAGATGGTTCCAAAAAGAATCATTAATTATTTAATCAAAAAAAATTACATGATAATCCCATGGAAAATAAATAGATATCAAATGAATGTATGTATCATTATAGGTAAATTCCACTCAAAATAATGATTAGGAAAATGTAATTTACATTGTATATTTACTATATATACATTTTAGGAAACAATTTCCTTAATTGATCAATGTATGGGGTATCTTGGTTAATACCTTCAATAATGTAGTAGAATATATGGACTTCATATAGGAAAGGCATTGGTAGTAAATCATGCCAATATATGTGGATTATTAAGAGATAAAAATGTAGTGATGGGTTATTCCATACATTTAAAATAAAACTTCAAAATCCATCCAGTAAATAAGGTGGATGGTATCATTTTAAGAATACACTTGATCATGTTTATGACATGGAAATTGAATACTCTTGTAATAATTTGTAAAATTTAATGAGAAACAAGAATGCCATGTTTCATTTGAAAAAAATTAAAAAAGGTATAACTTTATTAAACCATGAAAATGATAATTTTATTTTTATAAAACATGAATACGTAGAGAGGATGTATCCTAGAAAATAATAATAGCACCAGAAAGATATGTTCACATGGAATCATATAAAATAGATTCCTTTTGTTAAAAAAAGACCCATAAAAAATTAAAAATATTATATTTTAATTTTTATTTATAAATTAAAAGTATTTTAAAGTTTCCTTTTCAAAAAAAAATATTTAAATAAGGGATTTTAATACATTTAAAAAAATAAAAGAAGTTTTTTCTAATAAACTTTTGTGGAAAACATTTAAAGATCATTATAAACAATTTATTGAAGCACTCATCAAAAAAATTATGTTAGAGCGTTTTATTTAAAAATTATGAAGATAAGTATGAATGTAACATTCCAATTATGTTATTCTATCTTTTAATGTTTAATAGTATTTTTTTATTTTTGAGTGTTTTCAGAGGTGACCTAGAGGTTTTCTAAAGGACATGTAGTCAAGAAAAGTCTTCAATAGTCATTATCAGTCATGATTATCATATTCATGTCATGAATGGATTTTGGGAATAATCCATGAAACTAGTTTGAGATGTGAAATTTATTCATGCTGTGAAATCATAATTCACATAATGAATTTAAATCTCTATATTTTTTATTGAGGTGATGCATTTCTCTTTGTACAGTCTATTATGAATGTTCACATCATAAAACAGGGATTCACAGCATGAACTATACATGTTTTATTTTATAATACGTGTTTATCAATAGAGTCATTTCACATCCAATTCCTCCCCTTTTCTCAGGAACCATTGGGATTCTCTAGGTGATTTTTTGTTAATCTATCCCTTTCAGTACTCTCTTATTGTCACATTGTTCTTTGGGTGGGTTGGTTGATCCTCATTTGGTAAGTTTAGTCATTATCCTTAATATTTGCCCACTTATATGGGATTTTGTAGTGGAATTAGGATATATTCATGGGATATATGATTGTGTGATGATTCTTCTTGAATTATTTTTTTGTATCAATTGTGTAATCATCTTATATAGGTCAGTTCATATGTTGTTTTTGGTGTGATACATGAAATTTGGGAATAATTAATTAATCTAACTTATCTATAAATGGTATTCTAATGGAATTAAATTATAAAATGTCATAATTATAATTAGATCCTCAATTTATTGATCTTGTGTTCCTTTCCATTCAGTATGTTTGTATCCCATTATGTTTGGTATATTAATTGAGTTTAAGGTAGGTGATTCATTCTCTATCCTATATATGACTAATTGTTAATTTTATTGGATTCATAAAATGTTTTCTAAATAAAATGGCATGAATTATTAATATATATATTTTCTTGGGTAAATGGGTTTTTTAAAAAAAATATTTTCCCTTATTTTTGGTGATATATATGTGTTTTCCGAATCATTATGTAATGGATTGTAAAATTAGTTTTTAAATCCAATTTTTGGTGAATAAATGAATTTTAGTGAATATTTTTGAAATGTGAGAAGGCATTTTCAAATTTATTTGAAATATTCAACATATGAGAGGCTTTGGTACATAACAATAAGGCATATTAATGGGAATCTTCAATTAGTATTATCAAGGGGTTTACATTATGGGGTGTCTATCCATTCCAATAACATATAATTATTTGATCAAGGAAATGATTGATATTGTATGGGGTTTAATTTTTAGTTTTTCATTTGTTACCTTGACATTGATTTGTTGGCTATAGAAATTTTAGTGCATATTATTCTTTTATTTAGAATAAGATATTAGTGACCTAGATAGCCTGAATGTATGTTATTCTTGGGTTGTTTTGATTTTTTCTTGGCTTTTCAACTAATTTTTATTTTATATGATATAATTCATTTTTTGATTTAGGAAAATTAATATTGAAGTTATTTTTTTGATGATATTTTACCTATTTTTGTGAAGTATTAGGAAAAGGGAAACAATTTTACATTCATTGGATATAAAAGTATTAAATTTATTATCATTACATTTTTTATCCAATATCACCAAATTATTATTTTTTTCGTTGAGTCTTTCTATAAAACACCTATGTGTGTTCCTACTGATTTGGTTTAGGTCACACCTTACACAATACGTTAGGTCGATTTTGACCATTTCATATCTAATATAGGAAAGGAAAATTCATTTTACTGGGGAGATGATGTTATTTGTTAGCTGAACATGGAGAACTAATGGTGAGATGGTGGGAAGTTTCCCACATATCAAATGGAGTTTCTATTTCCATGTTTAAATGTATTTTCTTGGTTTTTGTTGGACATATACCTTTATGGTTATTTATTTTCTATTTTAATTATTTAATTAGGACATATTTTTTTTAAATATTTTTCTCTATATATATTCCATGTATCCTATTTCTTGTTTGGAGAAATCATTATCTCTGGTTGTTTTTATAATTAAGGGGCAGTATTCGCTAATTACTGGGGATTGGGAAAATCCATAAGGTCTTTCTATTTCTTTATTTACAGTCTAGTTGGAATATTTTTTTATTATAGTTCATGATAATTTAGTATCATATCTAGGTTTTGGTTCAGGTTAACATGTTTTTTGATATCTAGTTGACATGATTTTATACTCTTTGAATATGAGGGGTAGGATGCAGTGAGTTCCTGGCCAACTCATTCCATGAAATTCCTTAAGTCACCAAGGATATTAGGATTTTTGTCACCTATAATGATTATTTATCACAGTTTTATTTACTACATGTGTACTTCTGGTTTAAACTGATATTACCATGTTATTTTATCATTTATTCTCTTTCTAGAATGTAGTAAAATGTGTCTATGTCAACTTCTATGAGAAACTCACTATCCTGTAGTTGGATAATCTCATTAATGGAATTATACTTTGGATCATAATATCTTAGAATATATCATATGGTTAGTTTATGTCATCGATCAAACTATATCATGGGTTGGAAATAAAACTATTGAGGAGTGACTAGAAGTTGATAGGGGAAGAGATAGAGAACAAGAGTCCCTACATGGAATCCACCATCATTAATGGTATAAATAAACTCCCAGAGGTGGAATACAAACTAGAAGAGATTTATTAGGTATTTCAATTCTAAGATACACTTAGGGGTATCATAGAGAATTTCATGATGTTAAATCTCCAGGGTCATAATAAATGGGGGTATGATTTAGTGTTTTAGTAAAACCATCACGTGGGATTGGATTTTATGGGTTTTATAACCATATACATTCATTAGTTCTTCTTATATTTATTATTATTAGTCAATTATATATTGTACCTTTATTTTCATCATGGGGATATATCGGTGTTAGAGTACATGAATCATTTTGAGGATAAACTTTTTTTCACTATACCTTATTATAAATGATTAGAAATGATAAATAATTCATGCATGGTTTGAGAACATACATTAAATTAGAAGTATATGTGTTAAATGGTTCCAACTAAACTAATATAGTAGAAAATGAAGTTATAGTATAAAAATACATGTCATGTTAACTAGATAGTTTAGACCTTGTATTCCACACAGTGTAATCATCAGTGGTGCATATAGAAAGAGAATGATGTATCAAAATAAAAAAGGGGGTGGAGGTGGTTCTTAGCATCAGGCCCACTATGCACCATTAGAAAGATAAAATAGTGTTCCACTAACTTACTATCAGTGTCTCTAGGTAGGTAACACCTGACATTCATGCCCTGTATCTATGCTAATTTGATGCTCTAATGTATACTATGGATATATACATATTTTCTACTAGGCTACACATATTCCAGAATATATTCATTGATCATCAACTCCAATGGCCATTGTTTCATAGTCAGAAGCTTTAGACATTAAAATGGATTATTCGCATTCCTCAAGATTGAATAACCTTCATGTTCTGGATGGTTTTCTTGAGTATATTGATGTATAAACAACTAAAAGGATGTGTATCATAATTATTAAATATTCTATATAAACATTTGAGTTTGATATAGGTTTCTCACATTTGTTTTCATATTCCCTTTTTTGATGTGATGAAGGATCTAATAGACATAATTGTTTTTATGTGAGTTGTTTATTCTTTTTAGAAATAGTTAAATAATGTGGTTTCATTGTCTTAATTCTATTAAAAAAACTAAGGGATATTTGGTGTGAGAATTATTGGTTCTAAATATATATCAATTTAATATTATCATCAGGTTTAATTTGGTAGTTTCTCACCATGTTGAGATTGATTGGAATTATCGGCTTTTCATATTATTGGTCATATATTAGATATCTATTTTTTTTCAAGAAGAGTGGTACCCAAGGTCCAGTCCTAATAGACCCTCCCATCTAGAGCTTAGGAGTTTTTCGTCTTCTTATGTAGTTGATCCTAATGGTGTTTACCTTATGATTGATCTTCCCTTGGTTATTCAAGACATTCCTGATGTGTTCCCTTGATAGAATCTATGGTTCTCCCTTATAGAGGTAGGATGAGTTATTCATTGATTTGGTTTCACATTTTAAATTAATTTACATACCTTATTATCATATTTTACACATAGATGTGAAGGATATTAAGATTTAGTTAGATTATCTTCTTGAGAATGGAATTATACATCCCATTATATCATAGTGAGAATCCATTGTACAATTTTCCAAGAAAACTAATGGTTCTTTGTATATCTTTGTAGCCTATAAAAAGATGAATTAGGTAGATTTTGATAATAATTTACATTTTCCCTAGGAATATGAAATATTTTATCAATTAAATGGGGATAAAAGGTTTCTAAAAAAGGATCTTTTGTTAGGTTATCATATACATAGGGTTCGATATCCAAATATCTTGATGACTGAATTAAAGAGTATGTATGACCCTTATTTATATCTTTTATTTAATTTTAGTCTAATTAACACTCCTAATGTTTTCATGGATTTAGTTAACTAATTATTCTATCAGTACCTCAACACTTTTATTACGGTGTTTATGGGTCATATCCTAGTATATTTGAGTTTTGAGAAAGAACATGATCACCATATGAAACTGGTTTTAGAAATCCTGTGGAGTCACAGTCTTTATGGGATGCTTTAAAAATGTAATTTTTTGATCCATGGAGTGAATTTCATGGGACAAGTTATTTTGGATAATTTCATATTTATAGATCCTGAGAAGGTGAAGGGTGTGTTATCCTGAGATGAACACAAAACAACTTTCAAATTTGGAGTTTATCATGTGTTATTGGATACTATCAGTCATTCATCAAGGATTTCTCCATGGTCGAATTTCCCTTGAAATACTTACCATGAAATGGGAGAAATTGAAAAAGGATGATAAATTTTATAATTATTATGCTGAGTCAAAATAAATTTTTCCATTAGCACCTATTTTGATCTTTCCAATAACTGGGAAGGGGAATGTTGAATATTGTGATTCTTTTGGTATTGTTCGAGTGTGTTTACATACACATAATGATCATGTGGTTTCATACAACCCTTTTTATCTTTACACCTATGAGAAAATTTTACCCCATTAATGATTTTTATATTTATACAATTATAAATCTAATTAGGTGTTGGCAACACTACCTTTTGGGGGAGAGGTCAATAGTTTTTTATAAAAATAAGAATTTAAGATATATATTTTCTTAGAAGGAACTGAATCATAGGAATAGTTATTGGATATAATATATTTATTCAATTGTATTCTATATTAAAAACACGCTTATGAAGGTAAATTTCATCACTAAAGATGCATACCTTAATGGATTACACAATGATGATGCTCTAATTGTTTAATTAATGTAAATATCAAATAAATGATAATAAAAATATTAAAATAGTTATAATTTGATATAATTAATTCCATCCATGAACTTTATATATGAAATTGACATATTAGTGACAAGTTTAATGATTTTTTTTGAAGATAACATGTTTTTATGATATTATTAAAAATTCAAGTAATGAATATTTTCAAAATTGACATTATTGGTATTTTAAAAAAATATAACATTATTATTTAATTATATAACATATATATTAATCTATGATTCCAAAAACTAAATGGAATAAGTCTTAAAATTTAATAGGTGACTCATTTATTTGTGGTTTTGAATTTTATAGAAATTATATTAACCCTTAACATTTAAATTACATGATGTCACGGTAAGAGTTTAAAGGGTAAAATAAGGGTTAAAAAAGATAAAGATTAAAAAATAATAAAATCATGTCAAAATTTCATTGGTTGAGAGGTTTTAAACCCCTTCACATCTTATAATCAAAATAACTAACTTTGGATCCCTTTGGAATTCAAAATTAATTTATATTAATATACTATTTTAAGAGTTTCCTAAAGTTCCCCTCCCCACAATTATAAAAGGGAACCTTTTCTATCAATTATTCACATCCCTTTGAACCTAAAATATCGGTCATACCCTACCCAATTTCCTTTTTAAAAATTATAATACACAACTAGAGGGTATTTTATTCTATAAGGACCAACTGTAGAGTCCTTTAGATAAGATCTAAAGGAGTTTTTATGAAGAAGAGGTAATCACTCTAACTAATCACTCTCTTTTTCTACATTTTTATAACTCCTATAAATGTATGATATATATCATAAAATAATATCTTCATCATAATAAAAATTTTAAAATGTTATTATGATTATTAACACACCATTATACATCCCCTTTCCCATCAAACCAAAAAATAAATAAAGTATCGCACATTTGTACTTACAGTTTATCGTCTCTATGTAGAAATACAATTAATTTTCCATCATCATATTTTATGAGTGATAATTATGATTAGTTTCATGTTTATATATTATATTTAATAAATAATTATACTTTTTTAATTATAAAATCATGTCTACCATTTTACCATTCTAATATTTTAGGAAAATGATTACATCACTCATACATATGTATGGCTTACCATCTCCAAGATGCGATGTGATTCATTATTCACATCTAGCTCACATGGATGGAAATAAGGATGAGTTATATGAATATAGATGTTATATATGACATAAAAATGATCCTTTAATAATAATATATCATATACTATCATTTCTTTTAACTCAATAATAAAATGAAAACAACATTCATTCGTACGTACGACCTATCATCTCTATGAAAGGTGCATTTTATTATCTCTCTATAACTATTATGAATTACCAAAAATAAATATATAAAATATATTTATATAATATTTATATCATGATTATAATTATGGATATTATTAAATAATTATCTATGTTAGAAGACCAAGGATTTCAAGTCAAAACACAAATGAAATACAAAGTGGTTATTACCCGAGACATAATATTAACATGGAATTTTTAATATGAGAGTAATATAGAATCATAACTAAAAAATATATAGTGTTAAATATATTAATATGGTTCAATGTTAGATGTATAATAAACTTATATTTATTATACAATAATTTTTAATGTGTTTTAAGGAAATAAATACTAAAGGTGAGGGAATTTCATCTCAAAATTTATTTCTGTCAGATACGTGCCATATCCAGAACTCACTTATTTTGTGTGTTTTATATACTAACATATGACATTTTATAACATTACTTTCCTTTATTTAATGATATTAAAATAATTAATATATGTTAATTCTTTCATAGGGTTCATAATTCTAATGTTACTCAAGTAGTAATGGATTTATGTCTAACTTTTATTTCTTTAGGATACATGCCTTATAAACTACTTACTCCATCGATGTAATGTATATAATTCTAATGAATTTATTTTATGAGAATTATAAAGAATATTATAGTTTTTTTATGTCCATGTAAATTTATTTTGTTCATAGGGAATATAATTTAACTGATTTTTAAATTTATGAGTATTTATTTCACAATCTCGTCAATATTTGGTATTTTTTTATTTTAAATATACATTAGGAAATATTTATATTACACTTATATAATTTAAAAGAATGTATTAAAATGTTTTTTTACCAATATCCTATGAATATTCAAAGTTATTTTTACCCATATTTTGAATTTTTATAGCATAGTATGAAGGAATATTTTTTTCATTTTCTAAACAATGTACTTTTTGACTTTTTTGGAAAAAGTATGAGATTAATTTTCGTAACTTATACAGCATGAATGTGTTTTTATGAATTCATGATGGCATAATATATTGATTCTTCCCTTAAAAGATTACTAGTTTATTTTCAAATAAAATGTGTTATTTAAAAATTGAATGACATTTTAAAAAAATAAAACATTTCAAAGAAAGGATATTTTCCACAAGAATTATTTACATGTCATATATACAATGTTTATAAGGTTTTAATGGGGATATTTATCAAGTATTATATCATTGTTATCCATATGTTTGTTTTATGTTTATTATGGAATGATATTTATGAAACCCATTTCTTTTCATGGGTTATGTTATGATTGAATGATGTTTATGAAACCCATTTATTTTTATGGGTTATGATATGATGGATCAATTAAGTTCTTATAAAATCAAAATGTATAGTTTTAACTATGTGGTAGGTGGGGACTATATATCCCTCTAATTAATTGGGTAATGATAAATATTTCATGAGCTCAAAGGGTACATGATAGGGAATCCCAAGTTCAAAATAAGAGGGTACACAAGAGGGCATCCCAAGCCCAAAACAAGAGGGTACATGGGAAGGAATCACATTTCATGACCCCTCCTCAAAAAGTGTACCCCTCCAAGGCCGGAAATGTGAGAAGGGAGATAATGACCCCTACGTCCTACCACCAGTAGGCCCCAGGTTGGAGACTAGCATTGAGGGTATATCAAACACACAGATGGGAAGAATTACCCTCTAAGAGAACACATGCGAAAGATAGAGATAAGATAGACATCAACCAATTCCATCTTATACTAAAATATAAAATAAAACCCAAATTCACATATTTAATGTCATGAAATACTACTAAAACTGAAACGGGAAACTACAAGTACCCAAAAGAAAGTAAAACTAGCAGCAACCACAAGCCCTAACAACTCCTGCAACCCCAAGCTAGTAGAAACCAGCTTGATCTCCAACCTTCTCCAAGTGGCCTGAAAATCAGTTTATATAAACATATGGTGAGTATAAAAGTATACTCAGTAGGATACTCCCCAAATACTGTTTTTCAAAAGTAGAGAAAGCATAATAAAGCACAATGAACAACAAGTGAAACTAACTCGTCACCTAAACAGGTATACTATGTTCCCAGCCTCACCATGGATACTCTCACCAAGTAACACATAAACGAGTATATAATATAATAAAGAATATCAAGGGTACCCCTCTACTACTTCTCCATTGGTTTTCCACTTTACCCCAATGTCGCATGTCCTAAGCATCTCTCTCCAAAAAGGCTTTCCCGTAAACACCTGGGCGAAGCCCCACAATATGCACCTCATGCAACAAAACCACCATGTCCACGCAAGAAAGTAACCAGATAGTTTCTAGGATCCACCACAGCTCGTATAACGTGTATCATACGTCGGGTATTATAACTCAAGCCATTACAGCCAATACACTGAGTAAGGATCCTCAATCCATCACAGCCTATACATGTTACACCTATAGTAGTCCATAGGATACTATATCCAGAATATATGTGTGTGAATAACCACAAGACATTACAGAAATCTACACACATATATGGGGAAAACTAACCATTGTGCCTACCAACACAAGTAACTACCAAGATAAGTGAGTGGGGCCAAAGAGGGTAGTTGGCCATCCATCCTCCCACCAGAATGTTGGGGAAAACACCCCCCAGGGCTCAGAATCCCCGAGGTGTCAGTTTCCCTAACTGAAGAGGTAGAGTATCATATATAAACACAAAAATTACAGAATATACTACAGCTCACAACCACACTATGGGAATAACCTAGTCTTAGACTCAACTACAGCTAACGTCTCTCAGAATATTAACTGCCACTTCTAAGACTAGGTATCCTATAAGCACACAGCCATTTAAAGATCTTTATTACCTTACTTCATTTTCTTTTTATCAGTTACACTTTATGTTAATTAATTCTTTAAACATTAATTAACCATTAACAATTCCACATTAAGTTTCATTAGCATCACAACCAAAGTCCACTACCCCTTTTTAATATTGTAACCTCAGCATTGCGTCCCAACAAGCTCATACCCCATGGGTTAACATCATTTATTCAATTATTTATTACAACATTACCTTCCAATAATTCCAGGCATTCTAAAAAACATTCTATGCTAATAAACACAAGGAGACTCAACTCGGTGAGTAGATGAACTACCTGTTGAGTATTTTCTCCTATAGAAAGAGGGTAGACCAATCCTCCCTTGAGAATCTAGACACAGAAATAATGTGGCATACCCCACATTTATTCAGCCCTTTCGGAATAAGGGTAAGCAAGACCAGCTTCCTTGAGAAGTGGGGAAAGTAAAGTACATAACTAATAAAAGAAACAGAAAGCATCTACACATTCACATCCAACCTGTTCCATCATCCCTGGTGTCCTCTCTGACACCACATGCATAAATTGATGCATCTCTCCACTCTAGGTGTCATCTGCTGGAACAACAAATCGACCTCCCTACCCCAACATATCACAACAGCCTTACAGGCCCACATCACAACACAAGCAGCAGGAAAACAACCATCATATCAATTGGGCTCTTGGCCCTTAAAAATCAGGAGGGTAACTTAGAACCCTATAATGAATTATCTTTTATCAAACAACTAGTTCTTTAATCCATCTTGGATTAACCGATTTATTATTAGTTAGTTCAAAATTCAGGAAACCTAATCAGTAAGCTATAAAAAATAATTAAACATTCTTACTACAACAATTATATTAACATCAAATTACAACAACATCAATCGGATTCATTCACAGGCCTCTTTATCTTTATCCACGCTATTATCAATTAATTCTAACTTTACGTTATTTACCAATTTCCATCAATAATGAAAAGATAAACACGCAACCTTTGATATCACACTATCTAGAAAAAACAAGATGCAATAACATACGATCGATATCAATTTATTTATCTGGTTCAAATATTTATTATTTCAATTCCATTGTGATATAGTGGGATAAAACATGCTAAATATATTGTTGCACTTAACAGAAAAGAGAAGTAATGAATCCCCTACCTCAAACAGTTCATGACGTTATTTATATGAGAACGAGCCACACAACGGGTTACGATCTCCTCCCAAGTGACAATTGTATCCACCTGAGGATGTAAAGACACCACAATATCAGCAAACACCTGAGAAAATCCCATTATGAACATGGGATAAAATTCCATAAAAATGGAAAAGAGAAATATATAGATAAATCAGAAATAATGAAGATAGAGCATACCTTATATCGAAGACTGGTCAATATTGCTTGGTTTCATCAAAATAGAGCATAAAAATCGTAGGAGGAAAGTTTGATTGAACAACTGTTATGGGAAGGAATGGGATGTTCGATAATAACACACTCGAGAACAAGGAGGGAGAACTAGGGAGGAAGATATCTTGTCCCTTTATAAGATTTAATGGAGTAATGGTTTAAGATACATTGGGTTTTACATTAAAATAGGATCACATTAAACACCCAGTTTGACCAAGTAAAAACATCTCGAGCCTTATGAGAAATTAATATAGGAGTTATGGCCTTTGAATCAGCCTTAGAGTCCTTAAAACAAGGCTTTAAATTCATTTTACATCAAAGGAAACATTAAAGGGGCGAACTATAGGAAGCTAGAAGCACTGTTCATGAACTCTAAATTTGGCAAGGGAAAAACATTGTTCATGAACCTCACCGTTGGAACCTCACCATTCTGGAAACACTGTTCAGGAACTCAAAATTTGGCAAAGGAAAAAGTTCATTGTTGGAACCTCACCATTCTGGAAACACTGTTCATGAACTCAAAATTTGTCAAAGGAAAAAGGTCACTATTTGAACCTCACCGTTGGAACCTCACTGTTGCACTGTGCACAGAAGGTTAACGATGAAACTGTTCACCTAGGGCTACCAATGCGCTATTCACATAAGATTACTGATGTCACTATTTAGATAAGGTCAATGTTGCTCTATTCACATAAGGTTGTTGATGACACTGTTCACATAATATCACCGATGACACTATTCACATAACGTCACTGATTTCACTGTTCACATAAGGTCACTGATATCACTGTTCACATAAGTTTACCATTGCACTGTTCACAGAAGATTACCAATGAAACTATTCACAGAAGGTTACTAATAACACTGTTCACATAAGGTCACCAATGTTGTTGTTCACATAAGGTCACCATTGCATTGTTCACATAAGTTTACCGAGGACACTGTTCACAGAAGGTCACCGATGACACTGTTCACATAAGGTCATAGATTTCACTGTTCACATAAGGTCATTGTTGCACTTTTCACATAAGGTTACCAATGATACTATTCACATAAGGTCACTGATAACACTGTTCAAAGAAGGTTACCAATACACTGTTCACAATGGTCTACCGTTGGAACTGTTCACCGATAGAACTGTTCACAGAAATGGAAATTTGGAAAATTGTTGGGGATAAGTCACCTTAACCTCTCGAAACACCTCATACACCTGATTTTCAAAAAGGAATAGACTAGAGAGGTCTGAGCCATTACATTAGATACCTTTCAAAACATTCTTGTCCTTGAGAATTCAAAATCCAACTAAAGGGAAAATGAAATGGGGTCGGAACAACCACCCATTGAGATACCTCTCAAAAGAGTGCAAGCTAAAAGAATCAAAAAAAGAAATCAATATTATAAACCTGAAAGTTTTATAACCACAAAGGCTACATTGATACATGAAAATAGTTCAACATAAAAAAACTCTGGGTACTGAGCATGTATCTATGACTCACGTTCCTAGGTACTCTCTTCTATACCACTATGTCTCCACAAGAAATAAACCAAGGGGATAGAATACAAAAAAAACACATTCTCTTTGAGGTCTTGGATCTCCATAGGTCTCTCCTCAAAGGTCGCATCATCATCAACATCGATGACGTGAGACTCATCATGAAGATAACAATGAATCTATGATACATGGAAAACATTATGTATCTGACTCATATGTGAGGGAAGTTCTACTCGATACGCCACATCTCCAACAAGATCTAACACCTATAAAGGCCCAACAAATCGGGGAGAAAGCTTACTCCCACGACCAAACCTTCATTTCCCACGATGGGGAGTCACCTTTAGAAACATGTGATCCCCAATATAAAACTATAAGGGTATCCTCCTGTGATCAGAATATGATTTAGGATGATCTTGCACTGTCTTCATCCTCTCATGAATCACCTGAACCATCTATGTTGTATTATGCACTAGTTCCGGTCCGAGAATTTCTGACTCTTTGACCCCAGTCCAACACAACGGAGAATGGAAAGGTCAGACATACAAGGCTTTAAATGGTTCCATACCGATGGTGAAGTAAAAACTATTATATTAAGAAAACTCCACCAAGGGTAAGTGCCTCATCCATGAACCTCCAATATCCAGGACATAAGAGTGTAACATGTCTTCAAGATTCTGGATGGTTTGCTCTGTCTGACCGTCTGTTTGAGGATGAAAAGTAGTGCTTAGGAATAACTGAGAACCAAAAGCATGTTTGAGACCTCTCCACACCCTAGAGGTAAAATGAGGATCTCGATCAGAAATGATAGTCCTAGGGACTCCATGAAGTCTCACCACCTCATCCAGATACTTCCTCGATAGTACTTCCACTGATCTTGACTCCTTGATTACTATAAAGTGGGATGATTTTGTTAAATGATCCACTACCACCAAAAAATCATCATTTCCTCTCTGAGCTCGAGGTAAACCAGTAACAAAGTCCATTGAGATGTCCTCTCACTTCCATTGAGGAACATCTAATGGATGAAGCAGACCACCAGGAACACGGTGTTCAGCCTTCACCTTCTGGAAGACCAAATATCAAGACACAAACTCTACAACAGCATGCTTCATTCCAAGCCAACAAAACTGGATCCTCAATGCTCAGTAAATCTTTGTAACGCCAGGATGAACCGCTAAAGGAGAACTATAGAACTCTCTGAGAACTATCTCATGCATCATCAAAGGAAAAAATATCCTTCCATGATATAACATTCGGTGTTGTTCATCCTCAGACCAACCATCAGGGGCCTCGCCACAAACAACTCGGTCTCTCTAGACCTCCACCTCTAGATCCCCCAACTGGGACTCTTCCACCTTTTTCACCAGAGATGATTGCACCGTCATCTAAAAAAGAAAACATTTTCCCTCAAATTCTCCCATATCAAGATGTAATGTTGAAATTTATTCCATTACTCTCCAGGAATCACCAGATTCATGCACTGCATCACCACGTGACTTCCTGCTCAATGCATCAGCTACAACATTCCCCTTTTCCAAGTGTATATGATATTTTGTGGTCATATTACTGTAAGAACTCCTTCCACCAATGTTGTCTCAAGTTTAAGTCATGCTTGGAGAAAACATACCTCAATCTCTTATGATCGGTGAAAACAACAAAGTGCTCACCAATGAGGTAATGTCTACAAAAATTTATAGAGAACACCACGTCTGCCAACTCAAGATCATGGGTGGAATAGTTACATTCATGAGGACGCAACTACCAAGACCCATAAGAAACAACTGAACTTTGCTGCATCAGAATACATTCCAACACCATATGCGAAGTATCACAGAAAACATCAAACTGAACTCCCTCAGCTAGAAGACAAAGAACTGGAGCACTTACTATCTTCTTTTTTAGATACTCGATAGATGCCTAACATTGATCAGTCTATATGAATGTTTTATCCTTCCTAATCAAAGATATCATAGGAGTCGCAACTCATAATAAATCAGCTACGAACCTTCTATAGTAGCCTACAAGACCAAGGAAACTTCGCACCTCTGACACTGTCTTGGGGGCTGCCCAAGACAGAACTACTTCTATATTTGATGGATCCTTAGATAATCCCTGTTGGGACACAACATGCCCCAAGAAATGGATTTCACGAGCCCAAAACTCACACTTTAACAACTTCCCAAACAGCTGATATTGATGAAGAAATCCCAAAACCACGTGTAGATTCTCTTCATGCTCTTCCTCATACATGGAGTACATAAAGATTTCATCGATGAAAACCACCAAAAATTTGTCTATGAACTTAGGGAACATAGTTTCCATCAATCCCATGAACACGGCTGAAACATTCGTCACACCAAATGACCTTACAACAAACTCATAATGCTCGTGACGACAACGGAATGTAGTCTTCGGGATATCCTCATCCTTCACATGCATCTGATGATATCATGACCTCAAGTCGATCTTTGATAACCAACTTTCACCCTTCAGTTGATCAAATAAATCATCAATACGTAGAAGGGGTATCTATTCTTCAGTATCACTTTTTTTAAGCGATAATAATCGACACACAACCACAAACTATCGTTAGCCTTATTCAGGAACGAAACTGGTGCACCCCACGGTGACACACTCGACTGAACAAAACTACACTATAATAGACCATCAAGTTTTATATGTATCTCTCGTAACTCATAAGGAGGAATCCTATATGGATATATAGAGATAGTAGACACTTCTTTTTGTAGCTCGATCCCAAACTCGATCTCTCATCGAGGGGGTAATTCTATAACCTCTTCAAAAAAGACATCAGGGTACACTTTAAAACCCTAGTAAACACCAACTACTGAACCTATGATGAACTTAGAATCAGCTCAGCCATCATATATGATAAGGAAAGAACACACCTCATACCCATCTGAGGGTCACGCTCACCAACAAACACCACTGGCTCTCCATCCACATCGAAGAACACAACCTGCCTCCTGAAGCAATCCATGATATCCAACACCGAATAAAACTAATCCATTCCAAGGATGAAATCATATGGTTGTATTTGTAAACATAGGAAATCTCCCCAAGATCAGTGCTTCCCCAACACTAGCTCACAGTCTCTACATAATTCAAACAAGTCAGATCGACCTCCAACTAGCATAGTCAACACCAAGGGCACTGGAAGCCTCTCTACCTCAAGTCCCAATGAATGGAAAAGGGTAGGTGATATGAAGGAGTGTGTCTCTCCTAAATCAAACAAGACATACACCAAGGTATAAAACAAGAAAAGGGTAACTCGAATGATGTTTGGCTCACCTGGTGCAGGCAACGCTAAAGCATGAAGCAGACCACAACCTCCTCTATAACCTTTATGACCCTGATGATGACCACCACCATAGTCGTGCTCTGCTCTTTGAGGATGGGGAGCATCACGGGGTTGTCCTATGCCTGCCCCATCTACCCTCTATTGATCTAAAGCTGGTGCAACCTACTACTGCTGCCTCTCCTAGAACTGCCTCAACAGAGGAACCTAGAGAGGAACACCTGGTGCATGATGACTTCTTTGAAAGGTCGATCACTCTCGGTACTGATTACCTCGACCACCATAAGAAAAATAGGTGCATGATCCCTTGGCATAGTCCTGAGATCTACTACCCTCGGATAAATGAGATGCTAAGGGGTGGGACCTACCCCTAGCCGAACAGAAACTCTTCTACTTTGAAAACCAGGAACCCCGGACCACAGCTCAAATTTTTTAGGAATGATGATGACTCCCCTATCATGATTATTATGTTCTTTCCAAAGTCATCTCGATGACCTATTACCTTGCGAGCACCTCAAGATACGTTTTTAGCATAAATGGGGTGACCTGTCACTGGATCTCTGGATACAAAGCCTCCTCAAAATGACTTTCCTTGGCCTCCTTATCTAGGAACAGGTCTGGAGAATATTGTCAAATGTTCCTAAAATGGATTCCAAACTCTTGCACACTAGATCTCCCCAATCGAAGGGTAAGAAGCTCCATGTGACTGGACGCCTTTGCAGTCGAAGAAAGAAACTCGACTCTAAGCTTGTCTTGGAACTCCTCCCATGAGATCGTTGACTCCTCATGATCCCTGAGGAACAAGAACCACCACTACCTCACTGCCCCATGTTGCATCGTCACAACCAAGGACACCCAATGCTCCTTCTGATCACAGATCAAGTTAAATCTTATCTCGAACTCCTCTAACCAGTCTTCTATGACTGTATCTGAAAAGGATCCCTCGTACTTCTGTAGACTCTAGAATTGAAACTCTCGGAGTGTCCTCCTCCATGTTTCATTATTTCCAACCTCTACCCTACAACGATATACTAGAACAGCATGATGAACATCTTCTATGTGATCCTGATGAGGATGCTGACCTGAATCCATACCTATAAAATAAAAAACTGTTAGATCTCATAAACCTAGAATATGGAAGACTCGGCATTAATTAATTATTTTTTTTTCTTCTATTCATTTTAGGTTAACCTATCCCAAGGTATACCCATTCAAACACAGGAACAAAGAAGAATTATGCATGATCATTTCCTAGGTCTCTACCCCACAACTAGTATCACCTCGTTTAGTATCCATTGTAAACTTAATGGTTCGTACATCAAATCATAGGGGGGCTTAAACACCTATGTCTTAGCCGGTCTCTAGTTTTTACATTGCTTCCTAAACTTGAAAGACACTTTTTCCCTACTAACCCATGCAACCTCACCTATGCCTAACACCAGACTCCATCCTATCCCTAAACCTACCTTCGATACCACTCTTTTATGACCCCCTCCCCACAAAGTGTACTCCTCCCGGTCCGGCATTGTGAGAAGGGATATAATGACCCCTGAGTCCCACCTCTAGTATGCCCTAGGTTGGCGACTAGCACCGAGGGTATTGTAAACACATATATTTGAGGCATTACCCTCTAAGATAACACATGAGAAAGAGAGATATAAGATAGACACCAACCAATTCCATATCATATTGAAATATAAAATAAAACCCAAGTGAACATATGTAATTTCATGTAATGATACTAAAACTGAAAGGGGAAAACTACAAGTACCCAAAATAAAGTAAAATAGCAGCAACCACAAGCCCGAATAGCTCCTGCAACCCCAAGCTAGTAGAAACTAGCTTGATCTCCAACCTACTCCAAGTGATCTGAAAATCAGTTTATATAAACATAGGGGGAGTATAATAGTATACTCATTAGGATCCTCCCAAAATCCTCTCATTAAAAAGTAAATAAAGCATGCAAAAGCGCAGTGAACAACAAGTAAAAGTAACTCATCACCTAAATAGGTATACTAAGTTCCCAGCCTCACCATGGATACACTCACCAAGTAACGCATGCAAGAGTATATAATATAATAAATAATATCAAGGGTACTCTGCTACTACTTCCCCACTGGTTTTCTACTTTACCCCAACATCTCACATCCTAAGTATCTCTCTCCAAAAAGGCTTTCCTGCAAACACCTGGGCAAAGCACCAAAATATTCACCTCGTGCAACAAAACCACCACATCCACGCAAGAAAGTTATCAGGTAGTTTTCAGGAGCCACCACAGGTCGTATAACATGTATCATACATTGGGTATTATACCTCAATCCATTACAACCCATACACTGAGTAAAAATCCTCAACCCATCACAGCCTATAAACATTACACCTATAGTATTCCATAGGATACTATATCCAGAATATATGTTTGTGAATAACCATAATCCATTACAGCCCTCTATACACATATTTGGGGAAAATAAACCATTGTGCCTACTAGGAAAAGTAACTGCCAAGAGAATAGAGCGAGGCCAAATGGGGTAGTCATCCATCCATCCTCCCACCAGAATGTTGGGGAAAACACCCCCCCCCCAGGGCTCAGAATCCATGGGGTGTTAGTTTCCCTAATTAACGGGGTGGAGTAGCATATCAAAACACAAAAAGTATTGAATATACTATAGCTCACAACCACATTATGGGAATAACCTAGTCTTAGAATCAACTTTAGCTAACATCTCTCAGACTCCCAGTTGCCACTTCTAAGACTAGGTATCCTATAAGCACACAACTATTTAAAGTGATTTATTACCTTAATTCATTCCTTTTTTATCAGTTCCACTTTACGTTAATTAATTCTTTAAACATTAATTAACCATTAACAATTCCACATTAAATTTTATTAGAATAACACCCAAATTCCACTGTCCCCTTTTTAAAATTGTAACCTTAGCATTGTGTCCTAGCAAGCTCCCACCCCATGGGTTAACATCATTTATTCAATTATGTATTATAGCATTACCTTCCCTTAATTACTGGAATTCTTGAAAAACATTCTATGATACTAAACACAAGGGGTCTCAACCCGGTGAGTAGATGAACTGCCCAACGAGTCTTTGTTGCCTATAGCAAGATTGTATACCCATCCTCACTTGAGAATCTAGACACAGAAAGCATATGTAATACCCCACGCATCGTTTCCCCTTTCAGAAGAAGGGTAAGCACGACCAGCTACCTTAAGTAGTGGGGAAAGTAAACCAGATAATGATATCTCATTTTATGATTTTGGTGGACTATTACTAGTGGAGATCCCTTGTAGTGATGACCTAGACTGATTTCTTGGAGCATTGCTCCCCCCTCTTGATCATAGGGGGGAGATTCTCATTCTCAACCTCATAGAAGGAATCAGTTGTTGTTGTTCTCAAATCTCGAGTATCTCCCTTCTTTCCCAAAGATCCAGATTTCCTCGAAAGTTCATGACCTCTTCCAGGGAGTTCCACAACTTCTTCTCTCCCCGGAGGATCTCAATCGTTCCATATGTATTTGAAATCTCATGCCGGTGGATCGATTTCGACATCAACGACCTTCGGTTGACGAGTTTGACTAGTTTGTTTTCAACTCTTGTGATCTTCAGGAGCGTGTGGTAGTTGGTTTAATAGATATAAAACATCTGATGATTTTGTTTGAGATGGAGAATTATCTAATTACTACCTAGTCCAGATCCCCTCGACAATTCAATAGAGACTCGTTTTTCCTATTTCGACGGAGTCTTGATTTCCACATGCGGTGTGATCTCTCGATGATGGAAACGTGGATGAGTCTTCCTAGTCTTCCTCTTTCATTCCAAAATCCATCCATTCTGTGTGCTATTGGGAACATGATAGGTAGATATATGTGTTATAATCATTGAATGGAGGTGATATGTCATCCCATCTATCCACTAATGTTTGTTGAGATTGATTTTTCATGGCCGCCTGTGAAGTGGGTTTGGATCACCAATGGGAAGGAATTTTTGGGGAAGCATAAGGTAAGATTTGAATCCTAGATGCTTCATTATTCTGCATGTGGTCGGTTTGGACATGTGGACATGGTCTGTCATAGTAATAAATTGGTTGGGGTTTCGCAAAGGTTGATGAGGAAGGCTAACAGTGGCAGTGATGTGCCTACCTTGTTTGTGCCGTTGTAGAAGGTTCCACTAGAAAGCATTCCATCAAGAATGATTCTGTGGAAGGCTCTTGGAAGGAGGGAGTTTGTGTGGAAGGTAAGTCCATCGGGCAGATATTGGCTGAGATAAAACCCGTGGTGAAGGAAGTTGAGGCAGCAGGTCAGTCTGGTCCTTCAGAGATCAATGGTGGTAATGTTCATAAGGAGAAGCAGCAGAGGCTACAAAATCCAATGGTGAGGTAGGTTTTCAATACTTTACGTCATGATCATGGTATTTAGAAGTCTCTATAATTTGAAGTCTCTGGTTGTTCTTCACTTCCAGAACCTATATATCAACCAGATTTGGACCCCGCTGCTTCTGGGGATGGCGCAACTCTGGGAGTTTTGGATGCCTCTGTTGAGGAGTTGAAAGGGAAGGAAGATGGTGTTGGAGGTGTGGTTTTTAGTGTTCCCACTGGTAATTTCTTTCATGAATTGGCGTATGAGAAGGCCTATAATGCTGAGGGAAGTATTTCACTAATTGAAAGTGGCAGTAAGGATACATTTTCTGGTGAAACTGCAATAGAAAAGGGGACTCATGATACTTTGGAATTTGAAGGATGTCCACATTGTTTGTATATGATTGATGCTAACAGTCTTTCTCAGTAGGATTAGGGAGAGAATGAGGGATATCAAGAGGTGAGCATCACTAGAAAATGGGGAGACCTCTCTAATAGTGGCAAGGAGAATGTTGGTAGATTGATCCGGCCCTCCCACAATGACATTGTTCAGAGTGGGAAGAAGAAGATGTCTGGGAGTGAGGGATCCATGTCTGTCCCAACATGAATAAGTTTAAGGAAAGATTATTCATATCTTCCTAAGTCGGTGTCTACTAGGTCTACTATTGTGAAGGAATGTGGGGCAGCCTCTGGCATGAAAAAGAATACACAGTCTGCTAAGGAGTTCATTTCCTTGGAGAAGTTGAATCTTAGAAGGAAATTTGTGAAGGTACTGAGGCATTATGAAAGTTTAGAGTGGGAGTCGGCTACTACGGATGAATAAATCTATCCTAGATGTAGTGATGGGTATGAATTTTATGATATGTAGTTGTTTCTTTGTCTTGTAATGTTTACTGATGTACTTTTTATTTCTTTTAATAAATGGTTTTTGGCTTAACCTCTAACTGAGCTTCCTTGGTAAATTAGATAACCAATTAAAGAAACATCAAGAATCCAAAAATTAACATCCAACACATTCCATCATCCTTGGTGTCCTCTCCAACACCCACATGCATAAACCGATGTATCTCACCACTCTAGGTGTCATCTTCTGCCACAACCAATCAACCTCTCTACCCCCACATATCACAACAACCTTCCAGGAACACATCACGACACACCCAGTAGGAAAACAACCATCATATCAATTGGGCTCTTAGCCCTTAAACAATCAATAGGGTAACTCAGAACCCTAAAATTAATTAAATTTTATCAAACAACCAGTTCCTTAATCCATCTTGGATTAACCGATTTATTATTTATAGGTTCCAAATTCTGGAAACCTAATCAGTAAGCTATCACAAATAATTAAACATTCTTACTACACCAATTTCATTAACATTAAATTACAACAACATCAATAAGATCCATTCAAATTCCTATTTATCTTTAAAAAATTGATTATCAATTAATTCCATCTTTACTTTCTTTACCAATTTCCATTAAGAATGAAAATATTAACAAGAAAGATTTGGCATCACACTATCTAGAAATACAAGAGGCAATAACATACGATCGATATCAATTTATTTATCTGGTCAGAATATTTATTATTTTAATTCCATTATGATCCAGTGTCATAAAACATACTGACTCTAAAGTTGCACATAACAAAAAAGAGAAGTAATGAATCCCCGACCTCAAACAGTTCTTGAAATTCTTTATATGAGAATGAGCCACACAATGGGTTATGATCTCCTCCCATGTGAAAACTATATCCACCTGAGGATGCAGAGACACCGCCACATCAGCGAACACCCAAGAAAAGCCCATTAAGAACACGGGGGGTAAAATTCCATAAAAAGGGAAAGGAGAAATATGAAGATGACCCAAAATAATGTTGATATATCATACCTTATATCAAAGACTGATCGATATTTCTTGGTTGAATGAAAACAAAGCAGAACAAATCCTAGGAGGAAAGTTTGATTGCATAACTCTTAGAGGAAGGAATGGGATGTTCGAGAATCTCACACCCGAGAACTAGGGAGGAAGATATCTCGTCCCTTCAAAAGATTTAATGGAGAAGTGGTTTAAGATATGCTGAGTTTCCCATTAAGAGGATAGCATTAAACCACGTGGTTTGACTAAGTAAAAACATCCTGAGCCTTAAGAGAAATTAATATAGGAGTTACAGCCTTTGAATTATCCTTAGAGTCTTTAAAACAGGTGTTTAAATTCATTTTACTTCAAAGAAAATGCTAAAGGGGTGAAACTATAGGAAGTAGGAAACATTGTTCACGAACTAGAAATTTGGAAAAGAAAAAACAGTGTTCATGAACCTCACCATTGGAACCTCACTGTTCTACAAACATTGTTCATAAACATAACTGTTAGAACCTCACCATTTTGGAAACACTGTTCATGAACTCAAAATTTGGAAAAGGAAAAAGGTCACCGTTAGAACCTCACCATTCTGAAAACACTGTTCACAAACTCAAAATTTTTCAAAGGAAAAGGGACACTATTGGATCCTCACCATTGCACTGTTCATAGAAGGTTACCGATGACATTTTTCACCTAGGGCTACCGATGCAGTGTTCACCAAAGTTCATTGATGTCACTGTTCACATAAGCTCATCGTTGCACTGTTCATATAAAGTTTCTGATGAGACTGTTCACAGAAGGTCACTGATGACACTATTCGCATAAGGTCACCAATGTCACTATTCACATAAAGTCACCATTTCACTGTTCACATAAGTTTACCAATGACACTATTCACAGAAGGTCACTGATGACATTGTTCACACAAGGTCATCGATGTCACTGTTCACATAAGGTCACCATTGAACTGTTCACATAAGGATACTGATGACACTATTCACAGAAGGTCATTGATGACACTATTCACATAAAGTCACTAATTTCACTGTTCATATAAGGTTACCGATGAAACTATTCACAGAAGTTCACTGATGACACTGTTCATAGAAGGTTACCGATGCACTGTTCACAATGGTCTACCGTTCGAACTGTTCACCAAAGGAACTATTCATAGAAATGGAAATTTGGAAAAGTGTTGGGAATAAGTCACCTTAACCTCCCAAAACACATCGTACACCTAATTTTCGCAAAGTAATAGACCAGAGAGGTTCAGGACATTACATCCCAAGCCTGAAGTAGGTACATGGATGGTTATCCAAATATTAACTTGTTAGTAAGTTCTTGGTAGAAATCCTTTATATAGGGTTTTTATATGCTTATGTGTATGAAACAATTCCATGTCTTATTCCTTTATTATTATTTCATGGATTATGATATTGATTTCCTTATGATTCATATATTATGAATTGTAAATAATTATTACATGGTTCATGTTTATGATAATTTATATACAGGATATGATCTTTTAATGATCATGATCATGTTATCTTATACTTATGTTCATGATATACTTACACATTTCCTTTATTTACCATTACTGAGTAGTTGATCTCACCCTTTTCTTATGTTTCAATTACCTAGTTAATTAAGGAAGGTTTTTACATAGAATTAATAAGTTATAAGATCTTTGTGGGAAAATTGATGATATTTAACTAAGTTAGATGAGTTTTTTTATGTTTCAAAAAGAGCTAAACTAATATGGTATTTCATTGTGTGTCTACATAATGTTTTATATATTAAGAAAATGTAATGTAATGACTATTTAATTTAGGATTGGTATGATATAGTAGATATCAAATTATATAGTATCTATGCCCCACCCATTTAACCTACATGGTTAGGCCTAACCGTGCATTACCTATGAAAACTATAGTTTAAGGGTACTTCCCAAATAGATCTAACTGTGCATCCTACAAAAGTTTTACCAAACCATGTGGGTTCCCTATACTACAAACTATAGAGGTCCTGTATGGATCTTCACCTCACCCTGTATAGTTTTTCAAAAACTATTCTCCAAGAAATTTTGGTCTGTGAAATTTCATATATAAGGTCGTACAGTTAAATATAACCATGCGCCTTAGCCTACACTTCTCCCAAATAGGCAATTCTGGACTCTAACGCACCCGAAACAGAAAAAAACACCTGAGGAATTTTACAAACCACTAAACCTATCTACAAAAAGGTTTTGGGTTAATGGAAAACTAAAAATTAAGATCTTTTGGATGAGAAAAATGTTTACATACCCACCAAACTCCAAAATTCAAAACGAGTGACAATTTCAACCATCTCCAAATAACCAACATGTTTCAATATCCTCACCATAACATAAATTTACTTATATCTATAAAAAGAAACATGTAGGTGGTACAAAAAATAACCTTCTCTTCTAAATTAGCCCAAACTATCCTAGTCTTAATAGGAACTAGTCAACTACCAAAAGGGACTCCCCACCATAGTAGTTACATACCCCGATCTCATACCAACCTAAAGATCAAATAAAACTGATGTTCTACTAAACATCCCCAGACTTAATGTCCTCCCATGATGCATTATCACTCCCACACCTCATTAGGTGATCCTATGTCATAATTGACACCCACCAGAATCTAGCACCACATCGATTCCCACATCGTGCCCATATTATACATGGCACATATGAGGTCATTCGTATAAGGCCCCAGCCTTAAACCTTACTTAATATTGAGTTAATAAAAGATTACACATTTAGGATCTTTTCAGGTTTAGAGTTTTAGAGAATTAGATCATAAAACTTTCATTACATTCCACATTTACACAATGTGGTTACATAAAAGATAGTATTCATTTATCCCATCAATGGAAACATATTTAAAATAAAACATGGATTCTTTCTTGACACTTCCTTGTCAGTATCATCATATCATGTACCTTTCCCTTGACCTATGAAAAAAATTTCAAAAAAAACTTGGGATGAGCATAAAAATCTCAGTAAGGGTTATAAAAATATGGAAAGGAAACATGAGTTCATATATACATAAGAATGAAATCATAATTTACCCATAAAACATAGGCACTTTAACATACCTCATAAAATCATGAATAAATCATAGAAATCATACGACATAAAAGGTAACTTGAGGCATTCATAACATTCTTACATAGGGAGTAACCCTCTTGGTTACGTTTGGAATACTCACCATAGTATATTCCCTAAATCTCTTCGGAGAAACCTTAACGTTTCACTCCTTCACATTACCCAATGCATTGGAGAGCTATATCGGGCTCACCCGCCCTTAGTTTATCACGGAACCACCCATTTTCATAAAAATTCCCAAGAACCATAACATAAATGTATCACATAAAACATGCATAAAGGAAACATAACATTTCCACATTTCAATCACAATATAACATTTTAGTATATTGAAATAATTAATCCATTCAAAAAGAAACCATTTCTAAAACTATTTAAAACATTTAATAAAGATTTTTTTGAATCAAAGTGTCCCATACCACCTTGAAGCTTTTAAAATTTTAAACCATTAATATCCATATAAATAAATCCTTAAAACCATTTTGAAAACATGGATATTAATAAGAACAAATAATTAAAACATTTAAAGCGATATTTTGGTTAAAGGGGTTTTACCAAAATTAGAGACACTTGAATACAATAACTGAGGAATAACATTTAGTCAGAACTTTATAATATCATGAGAATAAATGGATTCATGATATAATATTCCAAAGGACAGTATATACACCATATAAGAGTGAATTGATTCATAACAACAATGAAGTCTCAATAGAAATGTCAAATGTGATGAAATCCCTTATAAAGAAGGTATCCTTAAATTAAGGATAAATCAATCTCAAAATTATGTGTGACAAATATAAATACACCCAATATAAGTGGATATTAAGTGTAAAACAATAAAATTTCATTCACACATATTCAAAATATGACATATTCAATAACTACATGTTGAACCCAAAGAAATCAAAATTGGGTTAAAAAGTTCCCTTGGTAAAATTCGACAGCCTAACGGCGTCACTTCAAAATTCAGAAAATGAGTTGATGAGAGATAAAAAGGGAATCTCATCACTTGGACATAAAATTTACATCAATAAGGATATAAAAGAACATATCCCAACATAATATTATGTGAATTAAAAGACATAACAAAAGAAGTCTTTTAAAAAGAGGAGGGTGAAAGGTCCCCTTACCGAGTTGGGTAACTTTCGAAACGTACACCCCATGGAAGATTGGTCATACAATGAAGATGTGAATACCCATAAATGAAATTATACTACACAAAGTGTATAATAATGTGCAGTACATACATCACTCAATGGAAATTGTGGCAAATGTAGCATAAATCTCACGGGAATAAAAGTGAGGTGAAAAATCCCTTACGAAAACTCGGCAGCCTAACGGCGCTACATAAAACTCCCAAAAATGGATTTATGAGATCAAATAGGATATTTCAAAATATGACCATAAAAAATTACAGTATAAGGTATATAAAATAACATCCCCAAACAAAAGAAATATGAGCTTAAAAGAAGTGACATAAAGGAGAGTACTTAAAAAGAAAGAGAGGGGTTAGATCCCTTACGAAAATTCGGCAGCCTAGCAGCGCCACTCAAAACTTCCAAAATGGATTGATGAGAGAGAATAAGGTCTCTCATCATATGAAAATAAAAATTACAGTAAGATTAATATAAAATAACATCCTAATTACAAGAAATATTATCTTTAAAAGGAATGACATAAAAGAGTGTACTTGAAAAGAAAGAGAGGAGTAGGATCCCTTACCTCGGGTCCGACTTGGCTCGATCGTTCTTTAATCTCCTGAATAATAAACTTGAGTTAATTTATACTTCCTTAAGAACCATTTTTAAAGTTCATTATTCCTTTTGTATCACTTATTACCATGTCATGAACACTATGTTATTATTTAAGTTAATAATGGTCGTTTTAACGATCATTGGTACTTGAGTCAAAAAAATAAACTCTTTATAATTACAAGTTGTTCATGTGGTAAAATATCCATTATATCCATAATTTTATTCATGATGTAGATATCATATATATCATATATGTCCATTATATTCATGCATTTATAATATTACATAACATTTAGAGTTAAGAAATGAAATGCACCATTCATGGAGACGGTAAGCCGTACGTACGCATGAATGCTACTTCCATTTCTATTTCATATTTAATGGAATTAAAACATAATGATACATAATAGTATTTTAATTCCAGTGTTGTATCATATATAATATCATTAAATATATCCTTTATATGACCCACATATGGTATTAACGAATCAAATCACTTTGAGGGGGCGGTAGTCCGCACTTCCTAAAATGAAGATATCGTGTATACCCATAATGGAAGCCATAAAGGTATGCCATAAATGAAAAATACAGAAGATTAAGGAAAACCTAAACATATTATATATCATATATAAATATAGTTTCATCTTAATGGCCACCTTTTAAGGTGTTAAAAGAATGTTGAACAATCATCGTTTCGGGAGGCAGAAATTCACTATCCACAGAAACAGTATGTTCTTTAACCATTAGATGTAGGTGTGTGTAAGTGTAGCTCAAATAATTCTTATAAAAAAATCCTAGTATATTGAAGATACTGTATTTGTTACAAAAGAAATTAATAAAAATAGTTTAGGGGGTTGGAGAAGCAAAATAAAACAAAAGGACTCAAGTGAAGACATTACCTTAAAATCAGGAAACTCTCTTAGATTTGAGCTCAAAGGCTTCCTTGGGAAGACTTCTGCCCAAAGTTAGGCTTCAAGGAGTAAGAGAGGGATGTGGAGAGACAAAATGGGCAGGGTTTGGCCGAACCAAAGGCTTTGTAAGTGTGGGTAAGGAGGTAGAGGTGGGGGCCTTTTATAAGAGGAGAGGAGGGGCACTCTTGGAAAGTAAAGAAATTTTACTTTATTTTAGAATGAGTTTCGGATTTTAATGGTCCCACGTTGATGTGTTTCGAGGATAAGGTGATAAGGGTTTTAAATCCACCCATCCAATAGGTTTTGGACATGTGTAGGTCTTAGATTATACATTATCTTTCCATTTTATTTAAATCGTTAAATAATGAGGTCATCGCTGCATCATCATGATGTCATAAATAATTTAATTTATTTAATGTATAAAATTTATAAAAAAATAATATGATGTAGGATATATTTTTAGCTTTCCAATTAATATTTATAGTTCAAAATATCATTTATGTAGACAAAATTAAAAATATTTTACTTAGGTGATATCTTCTTGGTTACATTTAACATTCTTTAAAAAATAAAAAGATAAAAAGTCACTTTCTCACAAAAGTGATTCCATGGGGCCCCCAAGTTTGGCACAAGGTATCATATGGTCGGACATGAGACAAAAAGTAGCCTTAGGACACATGTTGTGGTCATTTTTTATTATTATGATATTATTTTATTATCTTTAACTACCTGATTACTCATTAATCAAGATAATTAAAGATAATTACCGTCGTTACTATTCATAATGTCCAAAAACAAAAGAGTCTTAATTACATAATTTGGAACTTCTTATTCTAAATATGTAATCCATTTTACCAAATTCCAAACACATAATTTTCAATAATTAATTTAAAAAAACTTCCCGTTGTCAAAACAAATAGCGGGTTTTTAGAAACAATATTTATGAAAAGTTTTGCACTTGTTTATGAACAATTAAAAAGTGAAATTAATCCCAATGACCATAATTGGATTACATGGTAAAAATATATTCTAATTACACTTTAAAACAAATTAAAAAGATAATGTAACCATATAATTAAATTATATGAAAAAGCAGTTTTGATGTAAAATGCAGTATTTTTTAATATTCATTGAAAAATGAACATTGTCAGAAAAATACCAAAAATTAACCCAATGTAAATTTCAATGTCCCAGTCATAAATAATATGTTTATTTTGAAAAATAGAGCTCGTAAAATTGTCAAAAGTTTTATTTAAAAAAATGGTTTGCCATCAAAAGTTAGTAAAACAATCTTTTAAAAATACTAGTGTATTCAATTCTTAAGATGGGATTCATTTGTATTTTAAGCCTCTAAAATTTATTGGATAAAAGTAAAAACATTTAGAAAACATATATAATCATATTTTAGTTATATCTATTCATTACTGAAAATACAACGGCTATGTGTTAACTACCATTTAAAATAATATTACTTTATTATTAGAGTGCAGCGTATGATTTCAAAGGAACTCGTTGTTGGGTATTGGGTAAGCCATCGAGCATAGAGTTCCCTTTAAATTAATATTGACATTTTATTCACAAATAGGGATAAATATAAAAATGTCATATTCTTTATTTACCTGGGGTGTTACAATTCGTCTCAATAGATTCTCAATTTCCATGGTCATTATAACTCAATACATACATCATCACCATGATGAATTAACACCCACATGTCTCAAGTAACTTGTATCTCCTAGATTATTTGATTTCATCGTAACTCAGAAGTCACACATCCAATCATGGTCACATATAAATCATCTCACCACACAACTCATACGTTTATATATTTACAACACACCCAGGTTTGTATGAACCTATTAACTAGCATCTAGTTAGTCTATAAACACATCTCATGAACCTAGTGTAGAAAAAATAGACATGCCTAAAAAGGCCATTCCAAAACAACGAAAATGTGTACCTCAGTCATGCCCACTACATATGTTTTCCCATCATCAGCTCACTAGTATGTTAAGAACCTAGAATATCCATGAAATGAATGTATACTGACGTTAAAATATCTGAATCATGTTATCCTTGTGGTACTGTACCATCCACTGACCAATAACCCCATTACTGGGACCCACTATCTTTGTATTGACCTCTGCGTACAGTTGAAACTCGACTAATGTCACATGGTACTACTCTCAGTTCGATATCAAATCCCTGAGTGTCCCCTGATCTCAGACTTATGGGTTTCCAAGAACGATTCCTATTGAATATCATGAGTTTTCAATATTTTCCACATTCCAAGTACTCCTTTGGAGGTTTCCCGAACTAAATCAGGACATTACATTTATTCTTACACTAGAATCAAACCATTGAAAACCAAATCTGAGCTATTTTTCCAGAGCCCATATCAATATTTCCCTTCTGGAACTCATCTCAGAATAACTTCATACTATTTGAATCATTTCTACTGAAATCACCTACAACCATTACTCAGCTCAAGTAAGATAATTCCATAAAATTTTCTTCAACCCTTATCTCCTAGTTCACTACCTCTAAGAATGAGGCCAACCTAGATATGCTCACCTGAACCTGAATGGTATGCCATAAACCTTCCTCGAAACGTCTCACCCTCAAGGTGTCATCACTCACCATTCCATGTATGAATATATACAAATCATTGAATGTCTCTTAATAGTCCATGATGAGCATGTCACCCTACTATAGTCTTAAGAACTCCCATTCTCTATCTTACCTTAGTGTCTCTGGGATGAAGTGCTTGAAGAAACTGGCCGGAATTTTCTTCTAAACCAGTTCTTCATATCTTCTTTCCTAGACCTGCACATCCAACCCATTTTTATCTGATCCTATAGACATATAGATATCCTTATTCACCCTCTTATCTAGAGGAACCCCTAGCTACTCGAATATCATTTTCATTGACTTGATCTAGTTCTAATCCACCTCCATTCTTCCCTCACCCTGAAATAGAAGTGGGTGTTGCGACTATAACACCTACATCAGATACTCCATAGAATTATCTTCTCCATGACATCCCCTATAAATAAACTAGATGAAATTTCCCAGACTATCCCTGAGCTTATCATTAATACACATCCCAAAAGATGTTAAATCAGGTGGCTGCTCTGCAAACACTAGAAAATGTACCTATGCATATACTTGTGGCTTCTACTCTTCATGACTCTCAGGGGTATAAATATGAAATTTATTCTATGGAACCATGTCACCACCCACCTGATGCTCCATCAAAATCCATCTAGGTGGAAACCCACTAAATACTATTACATGGTCATCTAGTCATAAATATATATATATATATATATATATATCGTTGATTGGGAAAGCATTAATAGGAATCGTCAACTCACGACCATTACTCTCCCCCATAGTAACCATGCCACGCGGTATCCTAACCTCGTTGTCTCCTTAACATACCATATCAAAGAAAATTGTGAAATATTCCTTGGTCCACACCCATCCTGATGAACCACGTCATGTCATTCCAACGACCATGTCACCCAACCTGGTGATCGACATCACAAAACATTATTGTACCTTCCTTATCCTATAAGATTCAATCCCATACATATACATATCACTTGTCACATGAAATTTATATCATAGGAAATAATATATATATATATATATATATAATTTAAACATCCTATGTTCCTAGTTAAAAACATAAACATGCATAATAATCACCCTTTTTTATATCGAGCCAATGGTCTAAATCTCCTTCATTATCATACCAAGATGATCGAGGATCACATTCCATAACAGGTAACAATAATATTCATGTGTACCACTCGAGAAGGAAATATTTTCAACTAAAAAATGTCCAAAATAGAAGATCAATTCCCACCACTACAAACATCATCTTTTCCCCTTCCATGGGGTTGTAGGCACCCAAAAAAATCAATAAACCTAGTTATAAAAACATCTTAATCTCTAATCCACAAAAACCAAAATAGTAAGACCAATATAAAAGGAAATAATTTGGTACCATTAGTATCTAAATGAAACTGCCTCTAATTCCTATGAAAGAATATCTTTGATACCATTTTAGGACCCTGACCAGATTAGACACTCGAGCATTGCTTTTAGGTTGTGTTTTACTAGCATTAAGCATGCCTCCCTATACAAAAAAGACTTCCGACTACCAGTGAGGGTAAAAAGGGGTGAGAGTGGAGAAACCATAACCTCTAATAATTATATAATAATGATCTAACATATATATAAGTATCATAAAAAAATAAAAACAGACTCGACTAGTAACCCCCCATGGAATAAGCACAATCAATAATATAAAATAGAAGAATCATAACTGGACAACACTAGTAGAAAAATAAATAAAACAAATATTCCATTTATATATAAACATGCATATCAATACAATTCATATTGTAAAATAATCAAAAGGGTCACCAATGCATGGCCATAGTACATACATATAAATAGCATGCTAATAAAAAAAGGAAACGTAATGGAAAGCATAAAAGTAACTCTAGCTGATGAAGGAACCTCAATGTCCCTTGACTTCCATCCCATGAAACTCAACCACTAGGATCCAGCTTCTAGGTCCTAACCCTTAATTGAATGAAAAATCATGAAATATATATATATATATATACTAAAGAGACCATGAAGGGTGTGAGAACAAGTCTTAGTAGGTCACCACTACTATGTCCCTACCTTAAATTTCTAATTAAGAAAGTATGAAATAAAATAAATAAGGTAGAAAAACTTGTATTTATCATAAAATCAATCTTCCCTAGTGATCAACAACCACCAAGAAGAAATAAAATACTCCATCCAAAAATAGAATAACTGAAGAGGAGAGGATCCTTAGCTCATAGCTCAAGGAATCCTCTAATATAGAATATACACTTGAGAACACTCAAGTTCCACCAACAAATGTCTCCTAGAACCACATGTGACTAACCAAGAAACTGACACTCTTAAGGAAAACCCATGTATATATAACCAAGGTCCCTCAAACCCATCCCCAAAATCACCCCTTTGACCATGTATCTCAATCCAATGGCCATAAAGTCTCAAATTTCTTGGTCCCTTCCCACAATGTGACATCCTTGACACCTTAACCAATAAGTGATTCTCCCAACCTATGATTATAATAACTCATAGAACTCGATCCTCAACCAACATGAACATCACATTGTCTCATCTCGGGTGGTCATCACCACCTCTATCCTCAGGCCTTTCCCATTAAAATCTCATTGCATAAATTCATATATACATTTAAATTAAAATCAAACAAAATAATTCAAATCAATAAAACAAACTCATTTCATATAAACGAACACACCTCAGCCTAACTACATAAGGTTCAAGCTTTTTGCAAGGCTCAACCAGTTGTATTCTTGAGAAAGAAATCACATTGGTATCTCACAATATTAAAATTAATTAATTAAACTAAACCACTAAATTACAAGGGTCTCGTTCGGTTGAAACAATGACAGACTAAAATTTGTGCCCCCAAAATACTCATAAAATCCCAAAGAAAATTATGCACCACCTACCTTATTGTCCTAGATTTAGGCTCATATGATCATATCCTCAAAATCAAATAGATTTGGAAGAAATCATTATTTTAGACAAACTCCATAAAAATAGAGAAAATATATCATATTGATTTAGCGGTCAGTTAGGTAAAGAGAAAGGTTAATAGAATCTAGAGGATGGAGAGCATTACCGATACAGATCCAATGCAACAAATGGTTTGAATAATGGATCTCAGAGGAAGAAGGGGGATCAAAATCAAGTGGAGGGGTAAAATAGGATAACCCACACTATTTTGTGTGACCAAGGAGGATAAAAGAAGGTGGAAATAAATAAAAAAAGGAGAGAGGGGAAAATTTTCATTTCATACCTTTAATGAGATGCATGGTTAGCTCTCATAGTTTTCCAAACTGTGAAAAAATAGTGCAGATCCTACTGCTTAAGATCCAATCCCCGCATAGTTATCCCATATGGTTAGGCCTAACTGTGTGAAAACCATGTATGCTAAAATGAAAGGGTACTATAAAAATGGAACTAATCATGAAACCTGTGTGTGGTTTACCAATTCTTGTGCAAAACATTTTGGTGCTCTCTTCTAAAAACTGTAGAGGTCTTACATGGTCATTCACCTCACCCTGCATCATTTTTTTCGAACCGTGTGTTGTGTTTTTTGGGTTTCAAGGATTATATTAAGAGGATCCATGGTTAAATATAATCATGGGCCTCAGCCAATACTTCTCCAAAATAGTTTCTTTAGGAATCCAGTGCACCCAAAACCCAACCAAACACCTAAGGAAGATTCCAAACCTCTAAACCAATCTTAAATCATGATTTTGGGTTTATTGAAAACTCATAATTAAGATCTATTTAACAAGAAAGGAGTTGTTATTCCCACTGAACTCAAAAATTCAAAATAGTTGAGGATATCATCCCAATACAAATAACTGAGATGTTATAAATTATATTTCTTCACTACTTGTGAATGGTCCTATTTCAACTCCTACACAGTACAGGCATATTCTTTTGATTTTCTTAGTGTGGGCCAATAACAAGGGGGAATGATAGACTTCCCATTTTGATATTATACACTCACCTAATTCTCATCACCTAATACATATCAAAAATTATTGTTGATGGTTAATTTATATAATTATTTATTTTAAAGATAATATAATGTTTGTTTTTGACAATATTAATTAGATAACTCTATAATAACGAGAAGTTACAATTTAATCCATATAAAAAATCATTCAATATATTCTTAAATATCACATATAATAAGACTTATATTCTTATATTTTTTCATGACATACTAATTTTTTCATATATATATTACCATTAATGATTGGCATCAATCTAGATATAATTAAAATGAATTAAACAATTCAATTTTAAAAATTATATTAATGGCTAAAATATCATAAAGTAAAATTTTAACTCCAACAAGATGTAACTTATTCTATAAATCCAAATTTCTATAAGAAATATCTATTATAATTGAACACTATCAGGTTTCTCTTATGTTTCATTATTTTCAATCATTAATGAGTGATAACATACAACATTAAAATCATAAATTTTTTGTTTTATAATAAAAATTCTTAAAAAATAGAATTATTTTATTAATAAGAAAATACATAAAATAAATAAAAAAACATTTTCAATAAAAACCAATAAATTATAACAATACCATAAGTTGGTCACTCTTTAAATAGTAAATTATATTCTAGTAATATTTTATTAGAAAATCATATATTTCTGGAATACCCTCTAAATAAGTTAAAACAATTTGACCAATAATTATATAACTCATTCTTACATACTCTATATATCTAACATAATCCCATCAACAATTTAACCATCACAACTTAATCAATAAGGAAAATTGTATTAGATTTATATTCCTTAAATTATAATTGGATTATATATAATAATTCATCCATTTTCAATATTTTAGATAAAATTTCTAAAACTAAAATATTAAATATTGAAAATTTGTTAAGCACATTAGTTTATGACATACAACAAGGTGGATCATTGGTATCAATAGTATTTTTTTAAATTTCTTAAATTTTTTCTATATGAATGAATCTTCAAAAAGAATCCTCAATTTACCATTAAACTAAAGTTATGAAGAAATTAAATCCTTATAGATCATGTATTAAACATAGAAATTAGACAAGACATATTACCCTTCATACTCTAACCATTCATCATTCTATAAATAGGAAAATATTTTTTTTCATTCACAAAAACACAACACATAACTATAATATATCCTTTGAATAAGAATCATATATGCAGATAAACAAATTAAAAAGATATTTTAACTTATTTATTAATAAATTTAAGTGAAAATCAATATAATTTATAGGATTAGATGGTCTTGATATAAGTTTATTCATTCAATGTAAATGGTTTTTTCATATAGAATCAGAGAGGGAGTTTATAAATTTGAGTTAAAATTGTACATGTATTTTGGGATGTATGCATCTAACCCTATGGATTAAAATAATCACATGATATACAAAAATTTACATTATATTCATTCACTAAAAAAATTATAATATCATGTATCAAATTTTTTATATGATTATCCATTATAAATATGAACAAAATAATTATTATCTTTAAATCATTTGGTATAATTCCATCACATTATTACTTACATTTCAATATGCTACAAATTTTTTTGAAGACTATAAGTTAATTAAAATATCCATATTAATTAATGTGTTACATTAGATGGTTTTTCCATTAAATTTTTCTTTCATAAAATTTTCAAATTATTTTCACTATCTTAGTCCTATAATTTTCTCCCAAAATTAGTTCTTGTCATTTCAAAAAGGGTTAATATTTTTTGTTAAAAATTAAATCTATTAAATTAAATTAAATTTCATAAAAGGATTTATACAAATGTATATACCCATAATAATTAAGTCCTTAAAAATAAAAATATAATATAATTAATATCTATAAGAGAAATTTTATTGATGGTTTCCTTTGATATGTCAACATTAAAAAATATATCCTAGCTATTTTACCACATTCCTGATATAAAAAAACTATTTCAATCATCCATTATATTTTTCACTAACTCATCCTAAAAATTCTCATTAATTTTATAATGCATAAACCTACCTTATTATTCTTTAATTTACATAATTTTATCCTTGGTATAATTAATAAATGAAAATTGACTTAAAATTAAATTCAAAATTCATCCCCTTTAATTTCTATCATCAAATATACACCCTAAATTTTTCTCTCCATTGTGATAATAGACATAATATTTTATATGAAAAAATACTTTTCATATGGAAACCCATTTCTTCACATGTTGACCAATTTATTACAACACAAGTATAGCATGCTAAATGAATAAAACCCCTTTCTGAATCATTTTTAAATAGAAAATCTAAAAAAAATCTACCTATTCTAAATCTCAATTATGATCTATTTAGTATCATACACCCACCTCATATCCAACATGTCACAAAAATGTAATTTATTATTGAATGAAATATCATAAATATAATATTTATAATAATAGTGATCCTTTTGAAAAGATTTAATGATTGATTTGTATTTAATGTA
Organism: Viscum album; assembly: GCA_963277665.1. Lineage (NCBI taxonomy): Eukaryota > Viridiplantae > Streptophyta > Magnoliopsida > Santalales > Viscaceae > Viscum > Viscum album. The sequence goes on from OY728164.1 coordinate 1,263,204,685, forward strand.
TTGAAATATTTATTTTGTTATCCTATACCTAAAAAACATTTTGTTTAAATTGATATTGTTTTATTTGAAATATTAAAATCATATTATTAGGCTTATGTATTTATGTAAAGATAGTCATATCAAAGATTTTTTAAAATAATTAAATAAAATAAAGTGAATTTTTTTATGTGTTATAAAATACGTTTATCTTGAAGTATAGTGAATGTTCTTTTTAATTATAATGATTAAATTTTTTTATTAATATTTTATTAACATTTTATTATGATAGATCATTCCAAATTTGTCTACTTTAGATGAAATAATATCTTTATCTAGAATATTATTTTATATTTAACTTAATATACACATTGTATGTCCATTCATATTTTTTTGAATTAATATTTTAAGGGAAAGAATTGAAATTTGATATTTAATATATAAATTATAGTTTTGTTTAATTAAAATTATTTTTTCAATATACATTAAATTAATCTTATTTTAATCTATTTATTTTTATCCATCAAATCCATTATCATGATTTTTAACAAAAAAATTATCCTTAAGAAATACTAAATAAAACCACACATATCATTATTTTGAATTAAATGTACTTACATTCATTTAATATTTTTAATTACTGATATGCTTATTCAAATAATAAAACTCATTATTTGATAATAATTATTTCAAATATAAGGTAATTCATTAATTCAAATAAATTATAAATTGGATAAATTCATAACCCATAATACATTATGAAAAAAAAATACAATGAATAATTCCATCATCCCATAATAAATATCAACAAAAAAAATTTAACATTGGGTTGTGGTATAGGAAATGAGTAAAAAATATTAAAAAGGAGAGATAAACCATACCAAAAGAATCATTAAAACAATAAAAATAATATGAATTATGTTGGTTAGAAAAATAAAAAATAACCACAAATAAACAAATTCTCTACTGTTGAATGGTACATATAAAAAATAAAAAATTGGGTTATAAAATTATTAATTCTATAACACCTAATAAATATCACCGAAAAAATAATTATATATTGGATTAAATTTTTAAAATAAATTAAATAATATTAAATAAACATAAAAAGACTAAAATAAAAAAAATTATCATTACTATAAATAAAATTCTATGATAAAACATTATTACAAAAATAGGAATTATCATGAACAAATTGGATCTCGATTTCTATATGATACCTAGGGAAAAAATTAAACTCTTTCCCAACTATAGAGATAATATCACACCTCGTGACATAAAAAACCATAATTATATGATTTATGATAAGGGTTTAACTTTATTACACTTAACAGGTCTTTTAGGATTAGTGTTTTAGATAATTTTGAAGAAAATTACATAATAACATTTACATATACATACAGTGTAAATTGTTTTCAAAAAATATGTATTTAAGTTTACACTCCTATAAAGGTCAAGTGACTTTAGGCTAATTTAAAAATATTTATTATTGATGAAATATTTACCATTATATATTTCTTATACATATGTAGATCATGTGATAAACTTTCTAAATAATTTCAGGAGAATTATAAATCTCAATAAGGTATTTAAAATTAGACAAAACTCATTTTTCAAAGTAATAAAATGAATTTTTTTCCCTTTTTATAATAAAACTAAAAAAATATATTTCCACATGAGAAAAAAATCATTGACCAAATAAAGAGTTTAAAACCTCTTATAAATATAGTAAAACTATGAATTTATCAAGAGGAGCCAAAGAAATCAAGAAAAATTTTGTTTTAAAAACAAAATCATTAACCTATAAAAGTCTATAAACATTTATTTATTCATATAATCCAAATATTTCCAAAAAAACCCATTAGGAAGAAAACAAATTGGGATATTATAGCATCATTATTTTAACCTATGTTCATCCATTTTTAACCTATTTCATAATAACCTGGGAACAATCCATAAGAGAAACTTACCATGTTATCTCAAACATTTTCACCTTTGAATACTAAATCAATATCAATTTAATTGAAGAGATATACTAAGCACATCCATCATCATTAGTTATATCGGTCTCTCCCATAAAATTATATAATACTCAAGTAATATATGTTTATTTTTTAAAAATATTTCCATTATTCATTTAAAACCTTTGAAAAACACATTTGGATCGACATAAAAATGTACAATCCATATTTTCATAAAAATAATGGGAAATATCCTTTTCACATGAACATTTTTAAAAAATAAAATTTATTAGAATATAGGGAGTATAATTTTGTTTTAAAATAAATAGAAAAATGTATTGGAATGTTTATAATGAATATCAGTTATGACCACAGGGAAATATGATCAAGCTATAGTTGTTAAAAATATTATTTTTTGACATTTTTTAAAAGATAAAAATATCCCATATGAAAAATGATAAAAAAAATACATTTTAAAACATTTTAAAGGAAGTCGTGAATTATAAAAAGTTATATTTAAATCTATTAGATTTTTAAATAATAAAAATATTTATAAATTTAAAACATCGTTGATATGAATGAGAATGATTTAGGAAGAAAACTTTTAAAATAGGGTTTCATGAAATATCCCTTACATTAAGTCTTATTTATGCTCAAAAGTTATCTAAATCTTATATAATAAAATTATATTAGTTATTTTCATCATTAACAACCTTTTTCATTATCATTCCATTATCAATGTTACTTTTTTTTAATTTATTAAAATTTTTCATTTAGATTCTAAATGAGACAAGATTACATTAGATATTTTGATATTGTTTATCCTTTAATTTATGAATCATCATTTATAGGTTGACATTGTTAAAGGTGTAATGTTTATAGAATAATATCCATGTAATAATTAATTATTTTACAAAAAAAATAAATATACTTTTAATATCATCCATTTAATGTACTCTTGAAAAATGTATCATTCCATTTTATGGATATAAAAGTGTATATGTACACATGAATGGAATTTTAATTTTTATAAGAGAATGAAATTAAATATAATATAAAATTAAAATAATTCAAAAGATAATAATAATATTTAAAATATAATATTTATTTATGAAAACCCTTCTTATGGCCCACCATTTAAGGAAGAAATGAAAAACAAATCACATCACTTCGTGGAGATGGTCGTCTACACATACACACAAACGGCATTATCATTTTCCAATGAATGGAAGAGTAAGAAGGTAGATATTATATTTTACTTCCATAAATATAATTTATTCATAAATATAAAATATAATTATAAAATTCAACATATTTACCATCCATGTTATGTGGTGATGAAAAAACAATATGCATTCCTTCATTGGTGAGGAAATCCTCACAAACACATGATCGATGTTTTTATTCCCCATTAGATGGAAACAGAGATGAAAAAGGGATGTACAAAAAACATATAAAATATTCACTAAATTTTCCATCCTTGTGTTATTTTATCTTCATGGATGTGAAAGTTTTTCATAAGATATAATAATAAAAAAACAAGATATAAATTAGTTATGTGTTATACCTCTTATTTCGAAAACCTTCATTATCTTACACCTTAATCCTTTGAGTTTGGTCACATAAAGATACTAGAAACTATAAGACTCTATGAATATATCTTGGAAGGTGTTTGTGTATGGTTTTTCTAGACATTGTTCTCAATTTTTTTTAATATATGTAAATGTGAGCTTCGTTATTATTATTGTGTATAGTGATGCTATTGTAATTATTCTTATCTTCTAAATATTATAAATGAATTAATCATGGTAATGTGTAACTAAAATAAAAAAAACTATTCTATTGTGATATATTTATAAATAATACAATCCAGGAATATTTACGAAGATATTTTGATAACTTTTAATAAATTTTTTATCCATAAATAAGTCGTTTTATAGTTTACCATAAGACAAAAATTTATCGTTATTCCAATTCATGAAGATAAAAAATTAAATTAAACTCATTAATAAATTTTAAAAAACTAACTGAAAATTTAAAATACATTTTTCATGATCAAATATATAGAAATATGGTTAATTGAATTTAATTAAAGGGAACAAAATCCAATGAAAAATAGTTCTTTTAAAAAATGTTTTTAAGCCTAATAATGAATTTATTACAAAATAAAATATAATATAGATTCCAATGAAATTAATTAGATAATAATAAGTAAAATGGGAATAATTTTACTTAATGATAAATATAATCTATAATGATTATTTTAAAATACATAAAAATAAATTATATTTCTTTATAATAATCGTAGTTTTTACTATCACCCAAAAACCAACCTTTTCAGAAAAATCAAGAAATAGTAAACTAAAGATGAAATTGTTATAATGACATAAAAAAATATCATTTTATAAAAATAAATTTATAAAATATATAATTTTAACATTTAAATAAAACCATTTAATTTATGGAAAATTTATAGTTGGAATAAAAAAATTTCTTATTTTTTATTTTTAAAATCAAATAAAATAGTATTTAAAAATGATTAATATGAATCCATATGTGATTAATTATAAATCATATTATTTATTTATTATCATTATTTTCTATTTTATCACATTCTTCCCCCCTTTACGATATTACTTATAACAAATTTTATTGATTACCTAAATATGTGAGGGTATTTTCACTTATAATGTTTTCTGATTCCCATGTTACTACATCAATCAAATGATTATTTCATAAAACCATAACCCAGTGAATCACCTTATTACAAAAATAATTATATCTATAATTCATAATCTAAACTAAATTTTATACACATTAATGATTCTCTTCCAACTGTACCACCTTATGTGTGAAAACATGAGAGGAACCAAACGTATATTTCATTAACAACAAAACACAATGCACATATTATTCTTAATATAATCATAGAGGTAAGACATATCAATAAAAATGGAAGACCATATTTTCTATAATTATTATGTTCTAATAAACCATGGACATAAATTTCACTTTTTCCGAAATTCATAACACCATTCCGTGGAGAAACTTTATGAAATAAATGACCACATACCATTAATGTAAGTAGTTTCATCTTATTATCTATATAACACATATCCCTTCTATAAGATGCATTTATTTACTACTGATTCATATTTACCAAGTTAAACAATTTGTCAATAATTTATTTTTGAAAAAACTTTCTCTCAGTACCTTTGTCCAAAATTAATAGAGTGTGAAATTATTTTCTAATGATGATTTAATATTTGGTATATCTATACAAGAGTGAAACCTATTATTATATTAAAATTAAACTATCTGAATTTTTTGACCCAATATCCCTAGTAATTCAATGATAATGATTAAATCATATATTCTAAATTCAAAATTATGTACTCTAATGATCCATTATATTGGGGATGAAAGGAATAAATAAATTTAATTCAGTTCCAAATGAAATTTAATTTACTTTAAAAAATTAGAGGTAAATATGGGATTATGAGAAGATACAACAGAGAGAGTGACTCCATGTATTAAAATTATCTCAATAAGGTAATGTATTGAATTGGGATTCAATGAAATATTATATCATATAAGAAGAAAATGCATAGCAATTTGTTAATCAGTCAACAATAACCTAAATTTCATTGTTAAAATAAGATATATTTTATAATTACACCATCATATCCATGCATATATTCTTTAATTCCCATTCAGTCACTTGAAATCATTAAAGCATCTACATTTTCTATTATTTCTCGTCATTATCCTTATGATAACACATCCATTTTATGGTAAAATCATTAATATATTTCTTCATTACATCACACCAATAATATTTCCATATTCTTTATATATCATAGTTCTTACATGATGAATAAAAAATAGGGATCTATAAGATTCACTCAATAATTCCATCTTCAAATAAAAATCATATGAAATAGAAAAACTCATTTAGAATCTAATAGGAATAACTTTTTCAATGTTTTATTGAGTAAAAAACAACATAACAAACTCTACTCCTTATTTATAAATATTCTCTTCCTTCATATCGTTTTTAATTCTTCACGGAAAAGATGGATTCATTAATACTTGAACCAAAAGTGATAGAGTTCCATAATTCAAAATTAATATAAAAATGTACAATAAATCATTAAAAAATGTAAAACCTTGATATTAAAATAATTTACATTGTTTCCGATAGTATATATGACATGCAATAGAAATATTTGAATATAATTTAACACTTGAGACATTATAAAACATTTTTTAAAAATAAATTTAATCTCTTTGATTGTTTGTAGAACACAAAACCCCGAGTCAAAATAAATAATAATATAATATACCATTATAACCTAGTAATTAATATATTTGGTAAGAATAGTAGTAAATATTTTATGAAAATTATGGTCATCCATTTATTTGAAATAAAATCAGAATCTATTAAAAAGAAAATCTTTTTGAAAAAATGTATTTTTTCTAAAACAAATGTTATTCACAATTTTCCAACATAATTTAAAATTAATTTTTACCAAATTTATAAAATTTATTTCAAAAAAAGAATAATTTTTAAATCAAAATTGAAAAATTATCTTAGTGTAATTTTTTTTCATTTTTCTGAAATGCTTTATTTTATTATGAATAGTGAAAATATAAAATTTTAATTGAAAAATATCTTTTAATTTAAATTATTTTCAAAGGTAAATTATATTTTTAATTGGTTTTAATTTAAAATTAGTTCAATTATATATCTATTCATCCAATTTATTTAATTAGAATCATTTTAATATTGAATTTTGATATAAAAAACTTTATAAACCTTTCCATATTTTCTCTTTAAAAAACATCTTTATCATCATGTCTGCAGTATTAATTTTAAATTATTAAAAAATATATATTTAATATTTAGAATCTTCATAATTTATATTTTCTAGTAGTCGATAACCTATCCACTCTTTTTCACACCTTTACACCCTTTTGGTTTGACCATGCCTTACCAAAATCATTTCCCAACATTTCTCCCCTTATCCTTGAAGCCTATTTTTGGGGAAAAATTATAGTGTTGGATGACATTGGTGAAAACATAGGGAGGTTACATGGAGAAGAGGTAACATTCTTCAATGATCTTTTTTATTTTATTTCATTCTCCACCTCCTTAAATTATTATTAAAAGTTGATGATATAATAACATTAGTATGTTCCATACTCTTATATGTAAATATAATATGTTCATTACATAAATCCTTACAATCATCCATCATATGGGTTAAAAATCATCATTCATGTGTATGAAAGACTATCACTTCATGAACTGATGTTATTTTTCTTTCAATTACCACCTCTCATGGTAGTGTATAATGATGGATAAAATATATATATATTAAATTTAGAATATAATTATAACTCTTGTGCATTTATATTATATATATATTTTTACCATCCATTACATAGAGGATATGATAACATCACTCTTCTGTATGGTTGACTACAGCCTCACTAAGTGATGTGATTCATCTTTCACTAACGCTTTACATGAATGGTGATAAGAATACATTTAATTATGATATTTTATTAAATTACATACTTTTTATATTCATGGAATATATTTCATTCTAAAAATATAATATATGCTTTTTTTATTACACAAAAATGATAACATCGTTCGTGCATGTGTGGACTACCGCCTTCATAAATTGATGTCAAACTATTTTCATCACCACACACCATGAATGATATATAAAAGTATATTTAAAATAATAATATGGTATATATGATATTATAATAATTCTTGAAATATAAATTATTACTTTCCTGCTTCCCATAATTATTATTATAAAATGGAATCATTATTCATGTGTACGTACGGCCTATGTCTCTATGATCATAACATACTTTATTTTTCATAAAGATCATTCATGAATGGATTTTGATGTAAAATTAATGTAAAAATATGATAATTATTTCATTATTATTATTTTGAAGATGATATAACAACATAATATGTGCAATAATTGGACCTTTAATGATAAAACATGCAAGACAAAACAAGGCAATTGACACACAAAATAATGAAAAATGAAATATTATTAACGAATAGGTGATAAAATTTCATAAAACAATCATATATTATACTATAAATATTAATATAGTCAAATTATAAGTTAATAACTTTTTTTAAAACCACTATACCAGATATTAAGGAATGTTCAACCAAATGTAAGCATGAGGTAACAGATTTCATCTCAAATTACATTCCATTGAGACTGAATTTTTATTATGAACCAATTTACTTTAATGTGATGTATATACAACCCATTTTACATGTAATATTATTATTCCTTAATGATTCAAGTAATTTATTTTTTCAATTTGAATTATTTAATCGAATGGTATTTGAAATGAAAATTGCCAAGCGGTAAAAATCTTATACCTCAATTTCTTTTAATTATGTTATATTACTTATTAATTTCTTTTAATATTATGAGATTATGTTTTTAATGAGTTTATATTGTCTTTTTTTTACTTATATATATTTTATGTGGATTTAAATTTGATATACATAAACTATTCATTGATTAATTCTCACTTTGACATTTTGATCTTTCTGGGGATTTATTTCAATGTTTCATTTTAATTGGTATTGTTTATGATTTAATTTATCTTAAAGGAAATTATATTGATAATTGTATAATAATCCCATATAATTTTATTCTCCTATGGTTATTCAGAAATATTTTCAAGTAATAGTAATATTTTCCCTCATTTTGGCACTTATAATGATTAAAAAAATGTTTTTAAGATAATATAACTTTATTTCCCTCTTTGGTCAAAATTAATTTTTATTCCAATGAATTTTTTTCTAAAAATGTTTTCAAAAATGTTTTAAGACTCTCAAAAATATTTATTAGAGTCATTTTAACCCATGTTTGACTTTGTAAAAAAAGTGGTTTGAAAGGAATATTCTTGTAATTTTTTGGATGAGGCACTTTTTAACCTTTTTACACAGTAAAAGGAATGTTCTTTTTGTCTTATACGAAATGTATGGAAATACTCTCCTTCGTGAATATGATTCAATTGATGATTATATTAAAATTTTACAACTTTTTCTTATTAAATAAAAATTTTAGAAATTCATTGTTTTTAAATGTGATTTTGATATAAATTTATTTGAACAATATTTTACAAATTTTCTAGTTTTAAATTAATAAGGTTTATTTTCAATGAATGTTTATTTTAATCAATAAATTTTCTAAGTTATCTTTTAAAATCATTTTGTATATTTAGAGATGTTATTTACTGTTACTTCTTCTTAATGGGATATAATAAAATTATATCATCATTATTATTTATCTAGATTGTTTATAATTAGTTTAACTGGGGATGTAATATGTTTATACCATTAATTTTACTATATAGGTTCTATGATTATGTTTATTTGTTAGGTAATGTATTTACATATAGTATGTTAGGTAAAATATGAATGTTTATGTTGATTATGTTTCACCCCTTATATATGTGGAATGCATTGGACTTTTTAAGTAACGATTGGGTCCCTTTATATACCCTTGATGAATCAATGGGTCTTACGAGACAAACTAGATGTAGTTTTGGATAAGGAATTACCTATTTATGTAGATTTCATAGAAAAATATGTGATGGTATTAGATGTCATGTAAAAGGCCTTGATAGTATTAGATGTCTTTGAACAAGCCATGATGGTGTGTATTAGATGTGTAGAATTATTTATTCCATAACTATGAAATAATTTATTTATATTATATGTGACTATTAAATTAGATAGAATATATATGTTCATGTTGTAATCTCATGTCATTATATATAAGGAATTACTTGATCAATTTTTATTTCATCCATATTATGCTCAATATATTGATTAAATATTAGGTGTTCTAGTTATTTACCTTGACATATTAGTTATTACTTATCTATTTTTATATTCCACAATACACCTACCCTTATTAATATTTTTATATCACTCATTTATTATAATTTATTATACCCAAGTTACGAATAATTAATTTGTGATTAATAATTAGGGACACCCTAAGGGGAATAATATCATTCCCAAAGATTTTTTTATTTTAAATTTTCAAATATAATTAATGAATCGTGTATATATCTATTTTACCAAGAATATAAAACTATTATATCCATTGAGATGCAGTTCTTTTTATATTATGCTAATGTAATAAATAAGACACAAGCTCAGATTATTGAGGTCAGATTGTATAAAGTTGGTATTAGAGAGAGTTTAATAAACACCTTTAGAACTATATTTATGAAAACAAATGATAAAGGAACATAACCTTACGATGATTTTGAGAATAACATATAAGAACATTATAAAAAAAAATTACAGAAAAGATTATATGGTTTTTCTTATAAATTTCATCCCTTATTGGATACTACAAATAGATGTGGTTCTAGAACAGATGTAACTAGGTGTAAAAACTCAAAAAATGGCACATTATACTTGACATAATCATCACATGGTGTAAAAAAATGAGCCTCACTACTGACCTAGTTTGAAACTCGTGTGGGATATGCTTAGGTTAGATAAAATTTTACTTAAAACCCATTATAAAGGAGTTGCATGTGAATATATTCCCAATGAAACCATGTTTATGATTATGATATTATCTATATTAATAGTTTCACTAGTTTTAGGATTATAAATTATGTTTCAAAATTTTATAATATAATATAGTTTATGTAATTCTATAGAAGTTGATAGAAGGAATGGGAACCATATAAATGTATGTATACCATGTAGTGATTTACCTCCTAGGAAATATAATGATGTTAGAGATGGAGTTGTAGCTATAAGTAATCAAATTATTACCATATTGGGGTAGTTGAATCATGTTATGAGTAATATACTTTCCTATATCAAAAACCATACTGATATCCCATGTGATGTAATAAGGTTAGACTACATTAAGCATCTTCAACTTCCATTATTCACTTGGTCTACAAATCCATTTTTATATGATCAATGGATAAGTTCCTTCTAGAATATATTTCTGACTTTGGGAAGTAGTGAATGTGAGAAATTTTTCATGGAATTTTATCATCTATCATGAGATGTAGATCAATAGTGTTTATTGATTTATAACAATACATATGAGGAGTAAATAGTTAGAATAGATTTGAAGGATTTCATGTTAATATTATTTGAAAAATATTTTCCTCATGAGAAATAAGTAAATATAAAGTATTAGTTCTTGAGTCTAAGACAGAAAGAATAAGAATATATATATATATATGTATATATGAATCCAATTTTCTAACGTTATCATAGAATTATGTTAAATACATACATAATCTGAAGATAAATATTGACCATTTTAGTGATGAGATTAAGAAACCCCTAAAAAGGGAACTAGTCTCCCAAGATTCTCATTATAAGTGGACATAGTATCATGTTATATTATTTTGAACTGGGCCTAGATTCCATCCTACCTAACATCAGACCCAACCCAAGAAAAGGCCCAATGTGCATTCTTGATCCTCTCGGGCTGGTGTCTAGCATCATATATCAACGTTATCACAATGGGAATGATTTATCCCAATAATAACAAGGATCAATTAACCAAATAGAGAATTCAGGGATGAACCATAATAACTAAATATTAATAAATGGAAAATAGATCCAAATATAAAAGTATCTAAAAAAAATTACTGAAAGAAAAAAAACAAGATGGAATCCAACTAGATATCTAAATGACCACTTGGTCACCACCAACCACAATACCTATCTACTATAAAAAAAACTCAAACCAGATACATAAACCTACAAAAAAGCAGGTCTATCGATGCTGAGTGGTACAAGTAGGGTGTGAAAAAAATTTCTCAGCAGGTATGATCCATAGAATCCATACATTTTCTTTCATTAATCAGTCCATTAACTCTGGTTTTAGAATAAATATATTAAACATTGTTTTATTTTCAAATAAAAACACATCTTTCTAAAAAATAATACCTTTTGAGATAACACACACAGGACATTCTTTTTTAAAAATATATTTCCAGTTTCATATAACTGGTTTCATAAATAGAACCCATAGAAAGGTCTAAACTAGAAAATAAAAAGTTATATACTATAAATGGATGGAAACAAAATAATAAGAATAATAAATTGAAAATATTAATAATAAAAGAATCCAAACACTAGTAAAATAGGTTACAAATCACAATATAAATAGGAAGAAATATACAGATATATAATCATGACAATTTCCAAAACTTTGCTAGAATAAATCATTGGATCTACTCAGTTCGGACTCACCCATCGACGTATGGTGAATCACCATAATAAATAACCAAATAGACTCTCTAAAATGCCCAATATAGTATAACATCCTACCTATCCTCTCAGAAAATATAGGGGACACGTTTATGTTTAATGGGGATCGATAAACATCCATCACTCGACCCTATAGATGAATCCCATGTATCTTATGATAATAGTACATGGTGAATGAAGAGGTCCTCATATATGTGTCTCAAAAAAATAACCCACATCCATCGTGCTTTCCTATCCAAAAAAATAACCCACATCCATCGTGTCAATCACAAGTGCCAACTAGGCCTACACATTACATGAGTTTCAAAAACACAATACAAAATACCACATGTTCCCAACTGGAACTTTATATTTAAAATCTAATTATATTTCCAAAATAAAATTTAAAACACCAGACATTCTAGAAAGGTTCCAAACGGTACTTGATATTAATTTTCTTATCAAAAAATTCATCCATGGTGAAAAATGGGATAATCATGTGAGAACACATTTGTAAACACATTTGAAATCATTTAGAAACCATGAAACCACTTAGAATAGATTGGGGTTTTTTGAAATCCATTTGAAAGAGGGGATAAGGGTAAAAGGGATAAGGGGTAAGTTTTTTGATATCTGTGGATTAAGAGGGTAAATTTTCTAAAATAATACTTTATCATCTGTGTTTCTGTCCATTTTTCAACCCCTTTCACATATTGATATTTCAATATTCAATTTCACAACCATGATAAACCATAAAAATACCCAAAAACTAAATTAAGGATTCCCCACATTATTTACACACATAGCACCAACCAATTGAAAATTTCACAACCCACACACAAGGCTGAAATCACAAAAAATCCAAGACACAAAAAATAACCAAATCCAAAAACACTCCCAAATCACCCAAAATTAATTTCTAAATATTATTTGTATTTTCATCAAACACTTTGTATGCATATATATAGGTACATTTAATATAATTCTTAAAAACCTCATTATTCACCAAATTACTAACATGAAACCACCACAACAAATTATAATACAACATCACATGCATGGGAAACATATTATAGAAATAATCTTGGAAATATCAAGAATCAATGGAATTATCTAGAAAGGAAAATAATGGAAATACCCACCTCAATGATGTGAAATCATAAGAAACCCATAATAGAAGGAAGAAGGAGGCCCAATGATTAAATTTCACACCCTATAACCAATAATATCAACCAAAATCGACCAAACATAACCCTAAGGATATTCCAAAGATAAATGAACCCAAGAAATAAGAATAAAGAAAAATTAATAAGAAGAATACAGATAAAGAATTGGAAATAAGATTACCCAAGGAAGAATCCACTCAATGATTGAGAAAGAATCCCCAAAATCCTAGGAGATAAGAATAGGGAAGGATTAAAAGGATCTCCTAGGGCCTCATGAATAATGGAGGGAAGGGTGGTGGGTTTGGGGTTAAAAAACAATAAGGGAAAACAATAATTTCACACTTTTAAATGACCTATGAAAATTTAATGGTTTGACAGCGCAATTTACCAAACCATGAGCCGACCATGCTCACCTTACTTGAGAAGAGGGATACCCCTCATAGTTTTTCTGCATGGTTTTGGAAACCATGTTCCAACCAAGATATTTGGATCTATAAAATTTCGGTGCATCCCTGCATTATTACCACAAATTTTCTTCTAACCATGAACAGGTCGTGCACCTAATCCCTAGAACCACATAATAGCCACATGTTTTCTCCTAATACTTGCATAGTTTGGATAAAACCATGCTCAATACAATCAAGTCAAACTATGAATGAATGAAAATAATGGAAAACGTCCTCATCCTCAATAGGCAGCATGATTGACCTCCAAACTATTCATGCAATCATGCATTGGAATAGAACTAACATAAAATATCCAAAACTAAAAAAATCAACAGGAATTCAACTTGAACCTCAACAAAAATAACCATAGAAAGGAAGAGTAAAATAAAATAAAAACCATGGTTAGGGTGTGATAATTCTCCCCACCATAAAAACTTTATACCCCTATAAAGTCACCCAGCTAAATGAGAGATGAAACTTGAGCTCAGAACTGAATGAAACCAAGAAAAAGAAAGAACTTCCTTTTGAACTTTCACTCCACCAATCATACCAGACTATCTCTAGATAGAAACACAATGAATAAAATCATGGGGATAAAGAGATAGGGTTATCCCCACCATAATAACCCAGGTATCACTAACCAAAACCTCCACACTCGTATGCCCTTGACAAACATGGGAACCCAAAACATGATCTCAAACGCCAAAAAAGGGGAAATCTCATGAAAGATACCCAAACCAAATAAAAAAATACAAAAAATTTAATCCAAAAGAATAAAAATCTTTAATGTGATAATTCCCAAAAAATGAAATTGAATCCACAAGAAGCACAACCATTCAAAGAATCACCAAGATGAATAATAACTATATAAAATACAAGAAAATGGGACATCTATGTTATAAGTATGATAATAAAATTATGATATTTCAAAAAGAAGATGGAACTTTTGAAAACAAAGGAAAAAACAACAACAGAAACTGAAATTATTCCTACACCAACATCGGAAATAAAAGCTGGACTAATGAATCCCCCATTCCATGGTCCATGAATATGTGAAGAGCTTAACTCCAAGGCCTATGGTTGGAGACTTGATGTCTTGAATTATCTATTTCCCTTCAATTAGGATTTGATAGCCTCTTCCAGAGAATTACTCTTCTAGAAACTATGCTTGTGAGAATTATCCAGATGACCCAGGTGACCACATTGATGAATAACCTTCAGAGGATTATGATAAGATGGCATTGAATGTTGGAATCGACCACACTAAAAATACACAAATGAACAGTCTGATGAATGAAATACTTTCACTATCAGAGGAGAATTTTCTAGAACATTTCCCCCTGGAATTTATCTATTTCAAGATGAGTAATGTTCATGAGCACCAACTACTACCAACTACACCCTATGAACCAAATCGGCTAGAACACTTCATTGACCAATTTCTTGAATAGAACTTTCCCATAAAAGATAAATTTATAATTGGTCTATGTATGAAGACCCCACACAAAGAGATGAACCTTTATCTAATCCTCTAACACTACCTATGGAGGAATATAAATTAGCTCCTTAAAATGCTCAACATAGGCCTTCACCATCTGTTTCCTATGCTGATTACCTAATAGCTCCACTAAATTCCACATATTCACCATTTATGGTACAAAATATTAGATAAAAATTGGTCTTAAACACTTCCCATGACATCCCAACTTGCTACTATGGATGAATGATCACCTTCTGCAGCCCCAAACAAAGACCTTCAAAAAATACCAGAACATCTCAAACCCTTATGGATTTAGGATTTCCCAACAACTTGAATACATCTTCATATTCCTCAATCCACTCCATATCTTCTAATATACCTTGATCACCACTAAGGATTTTAAATGACTAAGAATAACTCAACTCTTCCACCCCACTCAATGTCAAGGTTAGGCCAACAACTAGGAGAGACTCACTAGAGACCTGGGGGACCTTTTGGGTGGCATACACCATATAATAAAAAACAAATCAACATCAAACCAAAATTCAACAAAAAATAACATGAAAATCAAAAAGTCCAAACTCATATTCCAAATATCATAGAAAAAACTAAATTTCGTTTTCAAAAACACAATATATATTCCTATTTCAAAATCATATCATTTTAAGGCTACATTCTAAACAAAAATCTCATCTGCCAAACCATCTCAAACACCAAATATTGATTTTAAAACAAAAAAAAATTGAATCCATTTTTTATTTTGAAAACTATTTTTCTGAAAACCATTTTTCAATTCGAAATCCAATCACACTAACCAAAATAAATCAAAAACAAAACTCACACCAAACAACCATAATGGAGAACTAGTGTCTATACATAACCCATTGACATTGTTAGTGGGACAAGAACAAATCAAGCACCAACCACTATGAGGACCTTTAACTATACAATCAGACTCCACATCTATCATTACACCATGTGAGACCACAACATAAGATCAACTCCCCTTTATTTTCATTCCCCATCTACACACCCAAAAACTAAAACAAATACTCAAATCCTATATTACACCTTCCAAATTGAGGATCATAATGAGTAAGAGTTCATTATGATATTATTGTACCAAACTCTTGAGTTCTAATAGTCCTAATATACAACTACCTCATGACCCAGATAAAAAAGGGATACTATAATACCATTTTCTTCATGAACCTATATGGGCAACCATCTGACCCTACACCAAACCAAGCTCAAAACAAGTCTTGAGAGGCATTCCTAATCATCCTAGGATGGATAATAGTGACAAGAATCATAGTAATCAAAAAAAAGAATGATTTAGCACAATAATAATGAGGATCAAATAAACCAAATAGAGAACACAGAGATGAACCACAAAATAGAATATAAATAAATACATAAAAATATAGACATAATAGTAGATAAATAAAAAACATATAAAAAAACTTGAACCAAAATAAAACCAAACTGGATCCTCATATGACCTCTCGGTTACCACCCACCACATGACCAACCTAATCCAAATGAAAATTGAACCAGGAACCCGAACCTAAAAAAAATATCAGGTCTTCCAATACTGAGGGGGAAAAGTAGGGTGTTTGAAAAGTATGTTAGTAGGTAGGAAACACAAAATCATTACATTTCCTTTGTCAGGATGGTCCATAAAAATATTTTGATAATACATATGAAAATTAAGGTTTTACCATTACGAATCCAAAAACCTATTTCAAGATATTCCCACCTTTAGAAACAACACACACCACATTTATTTTTAAAAGTATACTTCCATTTTAGTAAAACTAGTTTTACAACAAAAAACCCAGAGAAGAATCCATACCAAAAAAATAAAAAAATCTAGGCTAAAAATAAATGGAAATATAACATGAAGTAGAAACACTTGAAAAAAGTGAAAATTCAGGAAGGATAATACTAGTAAAACATGTAACAAAGAAAAAACTAAATAAGTAGGATCATATAGATTTATAATTATGGGAATTTACTAAAAATTTCTAGATATAATCCCTGTATGTACTTAGTTTGGACTCACCTCCTGGCGTATAGTGTATCTATATAGATAATAACCAACTGGCCCCATTAAATATCCAATCTAGGGGCATGTCCCCCTATCCTCTTAGAAAAACTGGGGGGCACCAACCTTTCTAATCGAGGTTAATAAGAAACCATCACTAAAGACTTTTAATAACACCCAGTAATCCTATGATAGTAGTATATAGGGAATGGGAGGACCTCACAATAATGCATCAAATCAATAACTCACTACCACTATTGTTTCCTATTATAAACACAGACACCACCTATGTGATGTCCCTCTTCTCAGAGGGACCACCATAGAGGTACCTGTCACTATTGAGTTAATCACAGGTTCCAACACGGCATTCATGTCACATGACATTCAAAAAAACATCCTAAAATAAAAAAATATATAAATCGAGACATTAACATTTACAATCCAAATATATTTCCATAACCATATTGAAAACACCCCATGTGCATGAAAGGTGAAAAACATGCCTTGAAGTGAAGATATTTTTCAAAAAATGCATCCACAATGCCAAATGGTATAAACATGTGATAAAACATTTGAAACAACATTTCAAATCATTTATAAAACATTAAGCCACTTAAAAAACATTGGGGTTTTATAATCTCCATTTAAAAGTGGAGGAATAAGAGAATATGGATTATGGGAAGTGTTTTGGAATCTAGAGTTTAAGAGTAGAAATTTTCTAAAATAAGACATTATCATTTGTTTACCTATCCATCTATTCACCCCATTCACATTTGGATATTCCAACATCCAAAGGAACATCCATTATTAACCATACAAATACCCTAAAACCAATACATGGAGTCACCATAATATTTAACCACATAGCACCAACCAAGATAAACTATCACAACCCACACACAAGTCTCAAATCACAACCAAACCAAACCACCAAACATGAGCTAATTCAATAACACTCTCAAAAGACCCAAAATTGATTTCTAAAGTTAATTTCTATTTATATCAAACACTTTTTAGGAATATATATACAGGCATAGTTAACTTATTCCTTTAAAATCCAATTTTACACCAAATTATTAATAGGAAACCACCACTAAAATTAAAAATAACTCATTACAAAAATGGGAAACAAATTTTATAAATAATATATTAATGATCATGAATAAATTTAATTTTATAGAAAGGAAAATAATGTAAACACCTACATAAGTTATGTGTGATCACAATGTAACATTTGGAGGAGGAGAAAGGTGGCCTGAGGATTAACCCACTCACCCTAAGACCACAGAAGTTGACCAAAATCATCCAAACCTCAACCCAGGGTTTTAATAATGGAAAAAATTCAAGATATAATAATAAATAATAAGAAGAGAGAATAATAAAATAAAATAAGCTTACCCAAGGGAAAATCTAGTCAACTATTAAGAGAGGAGCACTAAATATCCAAGGTGGGTAGAATAAAGAAGCCTTCCAAGGATCCCATGTGGACACATGAACAAGGGGAATAATAGAGGCAGGGTTTGGGGTTAATACACTAGGAGAGTAGAAGTATAATTTTAAACTTTTTAGTGACCTAGTAATGTCTCACGGTTTAGCCATATGGTTTTCTAAATAGTGCACCAACTATACACCCCCTAATAGAGAAGAGGGACACCCACATGGTTTGGTTTCATGGTTTGGGAAACCATGTTCCAACCATGTGATTTGAATCTATCAAATTATGGAGCCTAACAATATGTTTTCCATATAGTTTTTTCTATCTATGTACAAGTCATGTTCCAAATCCCTAACACCACCCAAGAGCCACACAGGTTATATTAAGACTAGCACAATTTTCACTAAACCGTGCTCAAGTCATGAATGTAAAACCATAAAATATGGAATATAATTGAAAAAATTCTCATCATTAACATGACACATAGTTTAACTCCAAACCACTCAAAAAAATTGTGCACAAGGCTAAAACTCACTCGAAATATCAAAAAATAAAAAATTTAAACTGTAAAATCAACTAGAACCTCAAGATAAAAACTAGATCCATGAAATGAATTAAACAAATTATGGCTATTTTGTGAAAGATATCTTGATATAGAAAAATTCACCAAGTCATATGGCTTCAATGAGATGTAATATGAGAAGAGGATGTTAGAGAAAAAAATATATAAAAGGAATAATCGAAAGAATTATTTTCAATAATGTGACACTTATGGAAGTAAAAACCTTTATACATACATAAATAGAAAAGGATTTTTCTTCATGTATGGATAAAATAACCCCCATTCTTGTGATTCAAAGGGTATTAAAGAATATTCTAATGTGAAATGATTCCCCTATAAAAAGATAGGTTACTATGTAAATGAATTCCCCAAGAATCATGGGAAAATACCTCAAAAGGAGATAAGGGGTCAAGGTCAAGATTATGATATTACTATAGATTAAGTGGAATGATTACTGGGATTTTTTATTTGGATCTAAGAAATATGTAATAATATTATTTTATTACTAATATTTCTATGACATATAAGTATTGAACTGTAGTAATTATTCATTAACTATTTAAAACCATATGTTAAAAGGTACCAATGACTAAGAAAAATGATTTTATTAAAGGTTTAACTTCATGGAAAACACATGTATGATTTGAATATAACCCTTAATATGTTCCTAATATTGGGATAATGAAATGATTGATATTTATAATGTAAATTGGATAGTACTAACTCACTTAGAAATAATTAATGATAAGATATTTTTTGAGATTCAGTGACCATATTTGTAATGTTATGGATCTTTATCTTTTGTAAGTCTCATAATCTTATATATTTATAAACTTGATTAATTTTAAATTTGGATGTGATTTTAATGATTAATTTATTACTTCACTATATCAAAATTCATGCATATTGGATAACATGTTTTGACCATTTTGTCAAAAAAATAACTAGATATCAAATGAATGAATTATCATTCTATAATGGATATCATGATTGATTAAAAGTAAATTTATCGCCTTGGACATAAAAAATTCATTTTTGGATATTAATTTCATGGAGTAATACATGAATTGGAAAATGACTAAAGCACAACCAAAGGATGAAATTGCACTTATGAAATAGAAATTTATCATGTAAGTATATTTCCTTATAATCATATACAGTAAAATGATTCATCAAACTTTAGAAAAAGATATCAAAAAAAACTTTATCTAGTTACCTTCATATCTGATGATGCATATAGCCTTTTAAATCATCAAATATTTATTGTTTTTTGGTCCTTAACTTTCCATTGATCATTCATATTGTTTTAATCAATGACCTATATCACCATCTATAATCATTTATGCTTTAATTCCAAGTCTATATTGGAATTTACTACCTATGGTCTCCTACTTATATTGATAATTATGTGTTACTTCAAAGGGACTTCATACTTACATTTCAATCTTGTCAAGATCATATTTTTTATCCATTTTAAGATTTTGGTTTTTCTACAATGGTATTTCCAAATTTCAAAAACATGATTACTGAGATCAATTTTAAATTGAGAGGATAAATTTTATTTAAGGTGGTAGGAATGTAACACCACTAGATTATAAATGAATAAAAAAATTGTATCATGTATGAATCAAAAATCTAATAATATAATAAAATCTAACACCCTAGACTTTACAAAATATGTCTTTTTAGTGAAATTTAATCTCTTCGATGGCATGCAGAACATGTAACCCCAACTGTAAATGAACTATACTATAAAATAATATTATAATAATTCTGTTAAATTATAGATTATTAATAGTACTTACAAAATAATTAAAATTATGGTTATATATTGATTAAATATAAAATAAGAATCATTTTAAATAAATGTAAATGTTTTCGAAAAAAAATATTTTTTCAAAAAGATGGTTTAGTTGTACTTTACATAAATAATTTAATTATTATTTTTTCCAAAATTACAAATTTTATATGAAAATTTAATTTTTTTTGAAATAATAATATAAAAATTATTATAGTGGGATTTTTTTAATGTTTCATTTTTCGATGTATAATGAAAAATGCTGAATTTTAATTGAAAACATAATTTTCAGTTAAATTATATAAGAAGATAAATTATATTTTTAATTTGTTTTAAATTAAAATATGTTCAATTATATATATATTAATCAAATTTATGTCATTTTAATCATCTTCATATTGAATTTTGATATATTAACTTTGTAAACATTTGAATAGTTTCTCTTTGAAAACTGGCTTTCTCGTCACGTCTACCTGATAAATTTTAAAATTAATTGTTCCACTTTAGTGAATGTAATATGAAATAATGGATTCTATCTTATGAATCCATATAATTTATATTTTATAATAATTTCTAAAAAAATTTTGACCAAAATAAACAGTGAAAACATTAAAAATTAACTATTATGGTTAAGGTAAAAATTGATTTACCTAGGGGTTAAACTAAAAGGGTATGCATTAAATGGAAAAAAAACATGTAAAAATATATAAAATAGATATAATTATACCCTATAATACATATTTATTTATAATACTCTATCTATTACCCTTATGGTATGTGAAAAACGTGGGTTCACCTTTTTCTTTCAAAAAAATTATAAGTGATCCACTCACCTCACTTATAAAATGACACCCCTATTCACTATTCTTCTCACCTTAAAACCCTTTGGTTTCAGCCAATAACAGACAAAATAACTTCCCAAATTATATCCCCTAAAAATATATTCTTTTTCTTATAAATTTTTCATTAAAATATATTGGTGGAAACCTAAGGAGACTACATGAAGAAGATGTAATGTTATGCAATGAGTGTTTTTATTTTATTACTTCCTTAAACTCATTTAATTCATATTTAAACTAGGTGATATAAAAACCTCAATATAATAAATATAATAATATGTATTTATAATACGTAAATGACCTACAACTATCCCCACTCCTATAAAATTGGTTACAAAATCACCATTCTCGTGTATGGAGGACTATAGCCACACAAACTGATGACATTTGTTTTTACATTACCACCTTTCATGGTTGGGTATGATGATGTATATGAACAATATATATGATATTTATAATATAATTATTCCTATGTATTCATTATATTATATATTCTATTTTTAGTTCCATTCTGTAGTGGCTACGATAACATCACTCGTGTGTATGGTGGAGAATCGCATCACGAAGCAATGTGATTAATCATTCACTAATTCATTACATAGAAGGTGTTATGGATAAGGTTTATTAATATATGTGATATAAATGAAATTATATTGATATTAATGAAATATTTGTCATTATTTAATGATAATATTTCTTTTTTTTCTCACACTAAAAAATGATAACATTGTTTATGTATGTGTGGACTACCACCATCACAAAGCGTTTTGACTCTATTCATCAACACACCACAGGGATTATATATAAATATATTTAAATAAATAATATTGAATATATTACATAATTATCAATATGTAAATATAAAATACTACTTTCCATATTTCTATAATGATCATTTGAAAATGGAAACATTACTCATGCGTACGTACCACCTACCATCTTCATGATAGTTACATAATTCATTTTTCATGACCATATTTCATGATTGGTTTTAAAAATTAAATTGATGTAAAAATATAATAAGTATTTTATTATTATTTTTATTATATAGATGATAGAGCTATATAATATGTGTAATAATAGGACCTTTCCTGATTAAACACACATGAAAACACAAGGAAATTAACACCTGAAATAATGAAAATAATGAAAAATTATTAATGAATGGGTGATAAGATTTTATAAAAGGGTCATATCTAATATTATAAATATTAATACGGTTCTATTTTAAGTTAATAACATATTTAAAACCAGTATACATTATTTTAAATCATGTTAAACAAAAATAAAGTGTGATGTAATGGATTTTGTGTCAATTTATATTTTATTGAGTCTTATTTGTTATTACACACCAATTAACTTCTATGCGGTGAATATACTTACCCTAAGACATGTAATAATGTACTTACTTAGTAATTGATAGAATTTTAATTTCTAATTTTATTTATTTCAAACATGTGTATTCAGGGACATGGATGCGGAAGGGTTAACTGGTATGAAATTTGAGAAGAAGAAAGAGAACTAGGTGAAATATTGAGGAAAATGTTAGGTAACTAACATTTTTAATTTGGGTATTTTTCATTGTTCTCCCATAATATCTTTGGTTCTTATGTTTTTCTTATTTCTAATAAAATAGTCACCACCTCCAAACCTTAAAAAAAATATTATGTGGATTTACATTTGATATACATAATCTAATCATTTATTAATTCTCACTTTAACATTATAATCATTGTAAGGGTCTATTTAAAAATATAATTTTAATTAGGAATTATTTATTTTTGAATTTTCATTGAAGGAAATAATTGTATCAATTTCTTGTAAAACCATTTAATTTCCTTATCCCCTGGTTATTCATCATGTTTTTCAATTTATAGTACAATTTTCCCGCTCTTTACTACATAAAATGATTTTAAAAACCACTTTTATGTCATTCTGACATTATTTATTTCTTCAGTCAAAAATAATTTTTATTTTAAAATAATATATTTTAATTTATTATCAAAAAAAATTCATTTTCCCCAATTTTTTTATTAAATAAATTTTTCCCAATATGTCACTTTTTAAGAAAACATTTTAAAAGTAATATTCTTATCGATTTCCATAAGAGGTACTTTTCTAACCTTTTTAAAGTGTAAAAGGAAATTTCTTTTTAACATATATGGAATGTATAGAATTTCCAGTTGTAATGATAATTATTTCATCGAAGCTTACTTTAAAATTATAAAAGGATGTTTTAAAAAAATTATTTTCCAAATATATTGAAAAAACATAGTTTCTATAGGGGACTTTCAAAAAATAGGATTTGGATAAGAATTTAAAAATGTTCTTATTTTAAAATAAAAGGGTGATTTTATAAGATTTTTCATTTTCCATAAGAAATGTTCCATGGGAACTTTTAAAATCTTTTCCCATATATTATGGATTTATTTGATGTTATTTTTTCTTTAATAGGGATACACTCCAATTATACCATGTACTATTTTGATACCATTCATTTTACTATGGAATGATTATGTTTATGTTTTTTGATCAGGGAAAGTATTTACATTTCAAATGCTGGTTTAAATATTAATGTTTATGTTTATAATGTTTCACCAATTTCATATAAAAAATGCATTGGACTATAAAAGTGGTAGATGAGTACCTATACAACCCCTCGATTCATTGGTATATATCATGAGAAAAACTAGATATAGTTTTGGATAAGGCCTTAACCATTTATATAGATGTCTTGGCATTAGAATCAATGATATTAAATTTCTTGGAAAAGCCTCAACAATATTAGATGTCTTGGAACAAGCCTATGTGGTACATTTTAGATGTCCAAAATTATACATTCCATCATTATGAATTTATTTATTGATATTACATGTTATTATTTGATTTAATTAGAATATCAATGGTCATGTTTTAAGTTCATTTGATTATTTATATGACATTATATGATTTTTTTTCTTCCTTCCACAGTATTCTCATGTTATTGATTAAATGGAGTGTGTTTTATTTATTTAACTTTATTTATTTATTATTACTTTTTTATTTATAGCTTCTATTGTATGATTAACATTATTGAGCATTTTATTAAACCCATTTCTTATTTTTATTTACCCTTGGAAACCAAGAATAATTTTTTGATTAATTTGTGTACATATGATAAGGGGAATAATGGACTTCTTAAAGAAAATTCATTTTTAATTTTCTATTTTTAAATGTAATAAAAGACTCATGTATTTATATAGTTTACTAATATATATAAACTATTCAATCCTTTATGATATGATTCTTTGTATCTTATTCCAATGTAATAAATAAGGCATTGAATCCAGGCATTTGGGGGTGGTAAGTATTCACAAAAATATCATGTTACAAAAGTAGAATAACTAATTTTTCCTTACCTTTTTAACTTATGGTATCAAATACCATATTTTAATTATCTAAATGATAGTGAATATTTTAATCATAATCTATTATCAATTCAAACAATATTTTATTCCCCATATTCAAATACATTAGAGTGAATATATTATTCAATATTTTTTTAGCTAGTATATATTTCACATTTCTCCCTATACAAATGTTTTATCAATATTTTTAAATTTAAAACAATTGTATCCCATGAGAGGTATTGTATATGGTACCTCAAATATTGGGTTTTCAATTAATAGGATTCATACACAATCAATTAATCATTATTCACCAAAAATACAAGCACCTTCAATAAATCATCATTATAAATTAAAAAATAACCATATTATATTTTCAAGTATCACATTGGATCATTAACCAATATTTTGTTTGATTCTTGGAACTGTTCATCATATTCCTTTATCCAGATGAGTTGGCTCATTTTCAAGTAAACTTAGTTAGTGGGATATATAACTGACTAATGTTTTTAAAAACAATGGGTAGTAACAAAATAATAATATACATTTAGATACTCAGGAACATTTCAGGCCTTTTTCATGATTTCAAAAAAAATTAGTAGGATTAACAATAATACAATCATTAAAATCTGAATTTCCAAATAATAAAATCAATTGGTATCAAAATTCAAATTTTTTAAATTTTCCACAATATTTAATTTCTATTAAATCATATAGAACAATAAATCTATGTATTTCATGATACTAAAAACATTTAAAATAAACCATAATTTATTCAATGAAAAAATCACAAAATTAACCTAATAATCATCATAAAGTATGCTCATAAGTTCCATGAACATATCATGTGAATTCGTTATCCTAAAAGGTGAAACCAAAAATTTAAAATGTCTATACATAGTGTGAAATTACATTTATTTAATTCATTAATCCATTAAATTGATCAAGTGATACCTGAATGTATGATCAATCTATAAAAAAATTGGATACCCTAGAATTGATCAAACAAGTCATAAATATGGAATAACATATACATGTTCTTAACAGCAGTGTTATTTAATGATCAATAATATATTCAAAGTATCATGTAACTATATTTATTAAAAAAATATCACCTAGTGGTTAAGTTAATGAAAAAATTAAACTATTAATAGTAAACTCTTATAATGACATTATTTATTCTAAATGTTCTACTGAATCAATTTCAAAAGGGTTTTAAAATTTTAATAGCTTCAGATACTAATTCAATAGTAATTCTAACCTCCTAATTTGTAATAAGAATCATAAAATAACTAGGAAATAAATCTTGATATTCATTTAACACTTTAACATAAATAATTTGAATAGTTTCCTTACATTAAAAACCATATGCAAGAAACAATTCACTCCCATTATAATTCATATTCTCGTCTTTTGGATATGTTATAAATGTTATGAATTCATTTTGATATTAAAACTAAAATACATTCTAAAATAAAACTCCCTTTTCAGCATAATATATAATACCATTATAAAAAAAAGAAATTATAAACCAATAGTTACATAAAACTCTATAATAGGACAGATAATAAGGTTTTTATGAATAATCATTGAATTAATGAAAAAATAAACATTTCTATAAATTCTTGTTTAATTTATAATAACTTTAAGATTTTTTTAAAATATTATAACATTATTTCATGAGTGGGTATCTCCATTTTAATTTCCAAATTCCCATATATAAAAGAATTTGTAAATCCAAAATCAAATAATACATTGGAATAATCTAATTAAAAAATTTATATACATATCACTACATTAATCTATTATAATATTACATAAATACTTTTCAAGAGCATTATGTTTGTCATTTTAAAAGTTCCCCATTTTAGTAACTATATTAAGAAATGAATTAGCATAATAACTAACCCAATTACAATTAAAACATCTCAATACATGATTACTATCTATTTTACCATTACTATGATGATCTGACATATTTTTCTTATAATCATGAGAATTAATTGAGTTTAAATAATTGATAAAACATTCTTGGTCATATCTATCATTCTTTAAAATGAATTTTACCTTGGTGTGAACATGTGGTGGGATTACTTGAATGTTTCATAGTTGTATAATTCTTTAATTAATGTCTCCTAGACCAATTATTTGTCTTATTGAATTGAGGTTCATATTTTTTTAAAAACATTATCTCAATTTGAGGTCTAAATTACTTTTAACTTTAGGATAGGATAAAACTCTCTATAAACATGGTTTCAGGCTTATGAAAAATGAATCAATTTTACTATAATTTTCTAGAATTAAATTCTTTTCATAACTGGATAGTTAGGAAAAAAATCCATTATAAGAAACCACTGAACCATTTTCATTTTTCATAAACTCTAAAAAATTTCATTACATTCTATTTTGAAGAAAATTAAAAAAAATACTTCTCATGAAAAAGATCAATAAATTTTATTCACTCCATGAAAAAATTCTCAACCCTTTATATAGTATTCTAAATCAAAGATAGTCATTGATTATATTAAACATAAAAATTATAAATAAATAGATTTACCTTTGGGTTTTTCATTATTCCCAAAGAATAAAATATTTTCTCTAATTTAATTATACATCCTATAGAATTCACTATGTCACACAATCCACTAAAAGTAGGAGTGTGATTATAACAACCCCAATCCTAGTATCCCAAAGTTGGTGGTTATTTTATTCCAAATTCATAGATGTAATATATCACATAACCAAGGATCAATCAGTTTAGTAGTCTTAAAGAGCTAGATACATACATGGTCAACTTATTACATTAGTAATTTAACATAGATATTAAAAAAGGATAATAAAATTGCTTCTATGACACTTATTCAAATATTTATCTACATAACCTATGGAAGGAAAAAAATTAAGTGGTGAGATAAAATGATTATTAAGGGTTACATGAATCAATAATAAGTGAAGAAAATTCAATAAGGAATAGTAATAATGGCAAGGTAAATAACTAAAAAATACATTCCATTAATAAAATGAGAATGTAAATGAATCCATATATTTTGTCGATGTGAAAATCTCATAGAATGTAATAATGAAATACTTAATGAAAAAAATTATTAATCATTTTAAGTCATGTATCTGGCACATGAACCATTATACAGTCAATACTGTTTAAGTATATTGGTAAAAACCCATCTGATTATACTTAGAAACAAACACGAAGTGTATTTCAAAAAAAAATTCTCATTATACCAATCGATGTGTTGAGGGGATATCTATAACTGATACCCACCCATCACTACAATTCCACTGAATTATTCATATATATATTTAATTCATTAACAATACGACATATCAAAATATCTGTATTGAGTAGAGGATACATATTAAACTAAATTTACCTAATAAATAAGATATTCAGATAAAAAAATGTAAAAATGATACATATATAAGGAAATAATAATATTCAGGATACAAGAAATATGGACATCTAATAAAATATTCAATGAATGATGATCACAAATGAAAAGGAACTATACAAACACCACACACAAGGAATAAGTGGCGAATAAGGAATAAGAAAATGGAATATCAGAATATATTTAAATCATACAAGTAAATTAATAGTGTAAAATAGTCATATATTATGATAAATGATGTCCAACTGAAGTAAAAACATGTAAAATTAGTGTTTGAGAAACATTATAAATGATCCTCCTTAGTGCGGTTTATGTAAAATATTAAAGAGTTCCTAAATGGAAAAGGAATAATTTTTTGTATAAAACTAGATATCAAAAATGACAAGTTTTTATGATAAAATGAGTGATTTTTGAAAATTATTTGAAGCTTAAAACATTTTATGTGTGATACTTGAAAATGGGTATAAAATTGGAAAGTTCCTTAAATCGGGTTTTCTTATCGGGAGGAATTGAAAAAGAAAACATTATAAAACATATATTTCCCCATAAAAGAAATATAAAATGATCTAAATACATGATTTTTGAACACATAAAAAAATTAGAATAATTATAGAAAAATTAATAATAATTACATTTGGGAAAAGTGGTAGAAATCGTAACCCATATGAAAAATGGAGATTCGGGGATAATTCGTTACCTTATATATGAAAGTGCACAGCACTTTCATTTAATGTCCGAGATAAAGAAATGAGATTATTTAATAATTTAATTCATAACCTATTAAAAATTTATTTGGTTTAGTATAATTTTATTATGTTTTTTTATTTCCTTTTTGATTAGTTATAAGATTAAATTTTTTCATTCAGGAGTGTTTATTTCCTTCGATTTCATGATTGGTTCACTTGTAAACATGCATGAAAGATAATGTAAAATGGGATATAATTCTCCATAATTGAAATTATATTTTATTAATGGAATTAAATAACATTAAATGGTCTTATATATCATTTTTTCTAGATATAATGACGATTAATCAGATAAAATGTTCACAATGACCTTTAGCTTATTTTGGTGAATTTTCGATTATCAAAAACTAGTTTTGTTTTATTATTCAATATTAAATATATATACTAGTTTATAAATACTAAATAAGTTTTAATATAAATTTTAATATTTTTTTAACCATTATAATGGTTTTACGACCAGCCATGAAGGAAGTAATAGAAAATGAAAAGGTGTCATCCACAATGGTGGTAAATCGACACATCACAGACGATATTTTTATTTTTAGAATAAAAGGGAGAGGGGAAGGGGTTTTATGATGTATTTTTCATTAATGTAATAAAATTAAAATATATATAATATAATAGAGTTATCATTCAAGTTTTTATAGAGGAGGCTAGATAAGGATAGAAAAAGAAAAGAAAAGAAAAGAAAATGAAAATGGAGGATCAAGGGTTTTACCTCTTGAATTATTCTCCTTGAAAACATCATTAAGGGAATTGGGAATAGTCTCATATTGAGAAAAAATTATCATAGACCTGGTGGAGAGACTTGGGGAGAAGTTTGGTCTGAAATAGGATAATCTTCAAGTCATGGAAGTTGTGGGGAGAATGAGAAGTGAGGGTGGAATTTATAGTAGAGGGGAGGAGTTTGTTTTAATTATTTTTTCATATGTTTATTATTTTGAATAAAGACTATCAATAGTATTTATTCATGTGACTAAATATAGTAACTAAAGCATGTGAGTTCAAACCAATGGATTCTTACCTCATCCATAAATCATCAATGACTCAATAATTCATTTATTTATTTATACCGTAAATTACAGTATTTCATTATTCAACAAAAAAATAATTTATTTTAGAGAAATACCAAATATTTACCCTAAAATTTTTTGACTTGTAGAATTCAAAAACGAACTCAATTTTTTGAAAATATTTTTATAAACATGAGAAATTTTATTTTAAACTAAAATCATCATTTATTCAGAAAATATCAATATTAAAATTATAACTGAACTTGTAGCACTTTTCTAAAATTAATTAAGGTACTATAAAATTATCTTATAATCATATTACTAAAAAATATTAGTTAATTAATCTATTTTATGAAAATAAATTTTCTTTTAAATATTTATATTAATTATAAATTATAAATAAATATTTATATTTCAAAAAATTACCAATACTTAATTTACCTTTTTTAAAACATTTATTTACATGAAATATGATATAATTATATCATATTTCCATTTATAATATTGCTAAATTGTATTTATACTTTAATCAATGTGGTTAGTATTCCATTAGCCAGATTAATGATCATAATGGTCATATTACTTTTCAGTATTATATTATTGTTCATTTAAGATTGGTGTTGTGTGAAATAGTAGCTATTATATTAATTGAATTTATTTAAAAATATAAAAACCTAAAAATATCAGGGTATAATTTTTTTGCACCATTTGTAAATTTCATCCTCAAAAATTTTCATGAATATTGGCTTCAAACAGATGAGGGTGGTTATTCTTCCTAACATCTGTAACGACCCGAATCCGGAGCCCCTCCATTGGTGCCCCGTACCCAGCTTGCCACATGACCTCAAGCGCATTTCCCCAAATGCCAGAGGCTTCCGACTAGCAGCAAGGGCCTTGGTGAGTCGGTGGGGAAACTATGCCCTCATTCGGTAAAGTATACAACGGAAGAACAACCAGACACAATAATGGAAATAATAAATAGCATACAAAAACTGAACTGAATAGTGGAAGAAATGTATAAAACAATAATGATGAAACATGGAACATATGTATATGGAAAGCAGTAAACAAACCAACGTGCTAAAGTACAACTGAAAAACAAAGTGCAAAAGAAAACAAAGTAAACTCCTCAGCATCACAAGCCATGGCTCGGTCACATGCTTTCCAACTCCAGTGAAATCAGGAACCTGAAGTAGAAGGACGCTTGCCCTTATCTATACCTGCAATAACAAAGTCTGATTGAGCCCAAAATCATGGCCCAAACAGGGTTTCAGATACAATCCCAGTAGGCAGTCACCCAAAGATCTGTGCCTAACAGTCAATGAATACAAGGAAAGTAAAAGTGTGGAAAGCAGTAAATAGAAAAGCACACAGCAGCTACAATCTACAATTCTAGCATATAAAGTATACAAGTAAACAACCAACAACAAGTAGAAAATAGGTAACCCTCTGGGTATTTCTCATAGCCTAACCCCTATGGTTCAACCTATAAGTACTATCAACCCTCTAGGAGGAACTCACAGTCTCACCCCTCTGGTTCAGCTAAGAGTAGAATCTATGAGGAAGCACTCACCGTCAATTCCCCCTATAGTCTCATATTGTACTAAAGGCTCTCTGGGAAAGCACTCAATGCCTCATTCCCCCTGTGGCCCGCGTCAAGGAACTACAGACTCTCTGAGGAAGCACTCATTGTCAATTCTCACTATGGTCTCGGATCATATTAAAAGACACTCTGGAGAAGCCCTTACGTCCATTCTCCCTATGGTCTACTACACTAGGTTCTCACAGTCCTGTGTGAAAATAAAAAGATCAGCGCGCGTGTATCGCCCAAGTAATCTGCAAGAACTACTTGGCAATCATTCTAAAACTCAGCAGCAAAATAGCACAACAGTACAACTATCCTACAACTAGGCATGGAAACTGGAAAACACCAATCAAGCAAAACAAGCATGGAAAGCATCCAGAGTACAACAAAAACTACTTTATTCCCAAAGGTAAACCTCTTCTATAGAAATCGAGTAAGAAGAAAATCATTCAGGGGAAAAACAAGAAAACACATAATTCTCGTTCAAGGGAATTGGAGAAATTACACAAAATATTCAAGGACTTTCTACAGAAAGGCACGAACCACCTACCTCGATCCTAGTAGATCGATATATGTGAACAGCGATGACATATTCTACTTAGAACATTGTAGATTTGAGAAAATTTTCGAAACACATAAACCAAGATATCTTGAAAAGGATGAGGAATTTGAAAACAACGCTCAAGAAGAAGGAAGAACTCACCACTGTGATTCTAACATAATCGACGGCGGATGGAACGGATATCGTACGGAGACATAGGGTCTCGGGGAAGATTTTCAGCCGTACGGGTTGCTCTCGTACGTAGATCCTGAAGAAGAAGTAATTTATGTCTGTCAGGCGCGACCTTGGTGAATTTAGTGAAAAAAAAAGAAAAAGTACACAGAGTGTACTTTTAGAGTACACGGTGTGTACTAGGTTTTTATGTACTCCACCAAAATCGTCCTCCACGTCACCCCTACACACCATGTGTGTGTCCCGGACACGGCCAGCACACGGCTTCAAGCGGGAAAAGAGTACATGGTGTGTACTCAGAAAGTACACGGCGTGTACTTGAAAAAATTTCAGAAAGTTTATTTTTCTCAAAAACTCCAGAAAAAGGAAAGGCGTACCTGAACGAAGATCCGGGTTCTTACAAACTTCCCCCCTAAAACAAATTCATCCCTGAATTTCCCTAGAAATGCGTAGATGAAGAAACCCCGAACAGCTCCGGCCACTGCGATCATACATCGGCCTCCCTCTCCTAGGTCTCTTCCTGTACCTACTCATGCTATCATAGCACCCGTACAAGAGGGACAGACCGCCCACGGAAAACCTTCATACTGCGATTGAAAATCCGGATAGGATACTCCTCAAATGATGAATCTGCTTCGAGCTCAACTTCCTCAGGATGAAAGACATGAGACGGGTCTGAAAGGTAACGTCGGAGCTGAGAGACGTGGAAGACATCGTGCATGGCCCAGTACCTCTGAGGTAGCTGCAACCAATAGGCAATCGGCCCAACTCTCACCAAAACCTCAAATGGCCTGACGTACTGCGTTGAAATCTTACCCTGTCTCTAAATCTTCTTGTGTCACAACTTTGGTGTGACACGCAGGAAAACTTGATCCCCGACCTCGAACTCCAGAATTTGTCTCCACTAATCAGAATAAGACTTCTGCCGAGACTGTGTTGTAGCCATCCTCTTCTGAATCAACTCTATATGCTCTGAGGTCTCCTGAACAAGACGAGGTCCCAGCAAAGCTGCCTCTCCTACCTCCAGCCAGCATAAGGGTGATCGGCATGGCCTACCGTACAAAGCCTCATATGGTGCCATCTGAATGGTCTCCTGGAAACTATTGTTGTAGGCAAACTCCACCAAAGGAATATTCTTCTCCTAAGAACCTCCAAAGTCCAGGATACAAGCTCTGAGCATATACTATAGCACCTGGATCATGCGCTCGGATTGGCCATCAGTCTGGGGATGGTATGTCGTACTCAAAAGTACATGTGTACCCAAAGCCTTCTGAAGTCCCTGATAGAACCAAGAAGAAAAGCGTGCATCCCTGTTTGAAACAAGAGAGCATGGAACTCCATGCAGACGAATGATCTCTCTGATGTAAATTCATCACAGATCATCGATCTCCTTGATCGGTAATAAGTGAGAAACCTTCGTAAGCCTGTCGACGACAACCCAAATAGCATCATTACCTCAAGGCGACCTCGGCAACCCATTCACAAAGTCCATCGCAACATCGTTCCACTTCCACTCCGGAATGGGTAACTACTATAAAAGGCATGTTGGTTGCTGATGCTACACCTTCACCTACTGACAAGTAAAGAATCTCATGACAAAACTAGTAACATATTTCTTCATACCTGCCCACCAGTACTAGCGATGAAGATATTGATACATCTTGGTGACGCCAGGATGAACTGCCCTAACTGAGTAATGAAAATCCCACATCATCTCCTCGCATATGTTTGCTGGAACCCATACGTGTCCCTGGAAACGCAAGATCTCATCCTTTCCCACTGTCCATCCAGGAAAAAAGGGTCCTCTCCTGACACACTTTCCCACAGGACTAAGCCTTCTGAGACTGATAGTTTCCTCATCCATAACCGATCAAGTAGCATAGAGGTAACAGCTACAGAATATAGGTAAGTTTGTCCTTGTCTGTCGTGCACCACCAAATGCATCTCAAAGAATAGAGCCATCAGATGCCATTCACTCCTGGTCTCCTGAACTACCTAAATCTGAGTTCTCCTGCTCAATGCATCTCCCACTGCATTTCCCTTTCCCGGAGTATAGGCAAGATCGATATCAAAACACTGAAGATACTCGACCCACCTGCGCTGCCTCAGATTCAGATCATGCTGAGTGAAGATATACTTGAGACTCTTTTGATCGTTTAAGACCACTAAGTGCTCTCCCAGAAGATAGTGTCTCCAACAGCGTAAGTCATGAACAACATCTTCCAACTCCAGATCGTGCGTAGGGTAGTTCCTCTAATGTGGCCTCAACTATCAGGACCCGTACGCAACAACTTCATCTCCCTACATCAGCATGGCTCCTAGCCCGATACCTGAAGCATCATAATAGACTGTATAGCTCTTTCCTGGATCTAGCAAGACTAGTATCGGTGCCGATGTCAATATTCCCTTCAGCTCCTGAAAGGCTGACTCACAATAATCTGACCATAAGAACTTCTCCCCCTTCTTGGTCAGACCTTTCAAAGGTGCTTCTAGGCATGAAAAGTCCTAAATGAAGCATCTGTAGTATCCAGCCAGCCCTAGGAAACTCCGTACCTCAAAATCATTCTTCGTCTGCTCCCAGGAAACTACATCTCTCACTTTCTCTGTGTCCACAGATACTCCAGCCTATGAGATGACGTGACCCAAAAATTGAATCTGATCCATCCAGAAGTGGCACTTAGAGAGTTTAGCATAAAGTCGATGCTATCTTAGTGTACTCAAAACGATCTCAACATGGGTAGCATGGTCGTGTCGAGTGTGAGAGTGCACAAAGATATCATCCACGAAGACCACGACGAAGGAGTCCAAGTAAGAATGGAACACTCGGTTCATCAGTTCCATGAAAACTGTAGGTGCGTTCGTG
Organism: Viscum album; assembly: GCA_963277665.1. Classification (NCBI taxonomy): domain Eukaryota; kingdom Viridiplantae; phylum Streptophyta; class Magnoliopsida; order Santalales; family Viscaceae; genus Viscum; species Viscum album. The sequence continues at coordinate 1,263,240,434 of OY728164.1, forward strand.
AGACCGAATGGCATGACTCTATACTCATTTAGACCATACCTGCTCTTGAAGGCTGTCAGAGGTATATCTGATGGTCTAACGTGAAAATGATGATAACTGAACCTCAAGTTAATCTTTGAGAACACTCAGGCTCCTCTAAGCTAATCAAAGAGGTCATCGGTCCTCAGAAAGGGATATCGGTTCTTGATCATCAACTAGTTCATCTTCCGATAATCCACACAAAGCCGAAGGGTACCGTCTGCCTTCTTCGCAAACAGGACAGGCGAACCCCAAGGAGAAGTACTGGGTTGGATGAAACCCTTAGTCTATAACTCCTTCAACTGCTTCTTGAGCTCTTGCAACTCAGGTGTAGCCATCCTATAAGGAGGAATGGACATCGGTGCCACTCTTGGTAGGAGATCAATCGAGAAGTCTACCTCACGCTCCAGAGGAAATCCTGAAAAGTCCTCTAGAAATACATCCCTGAAACGATCCACCACTAGAGGAAATTCCAACTGTGAAGTCCCATGATCATTTAGATAAAGACTAGCAATCTGGGATGTCACCCTTCCTAGCCTGTGATGCTCAAGTCCTGTTCGACTCGCCTGAACATCCCATTCGCCTCTATGAAGAAAAGATTCACCCTCTGGTGAAACGAAACTCACTCTGTGGAGATAACAGTCGAAGACTTCCTGGAAGGGAACCAACCAGTCCATCCTGAGGATGGAATCATAGCCTGTCATCTCTAGGACATAGAGATCCCATAAGAAACGATACCCTGCAACCTTGGGAGGGAACTCTCTACACTGGAGTACACTAGATTTCCTTGTCCCCAAAGGTGTGTCTAGTGTCAACAAGTCGGCAGAAGAAAATATATAGAGCCCAAGGCTCTCCATGACAACAACAGAGATAAAGCTATGCGTAGCACCAGTATAGAAAAGAGATGAAGATAAAACTGAGGCTACTAAAATCGTACCTAGAAATGTAAAAGGTTCAGGATCTTGCTTCTTACTGGTCTACTCCATGGTGAAATAATGGCCTACACTGCGGCCTTGCAACCCTGGCTGACCACTCTGAGCTGGTCCACCTTGCTGGTGCTGAGGGACTGGTGGCTGACCACCACGGCCTCGACCTCCACCTCGGCCTGAACGGACATAAGAACTCCAGTTCCCCAACTGGTGAGAAACTGGTGGTGCTGATACTGAACGAGGAGTCAAGGAAGAACCCAGGTCACCAGCTGTTGGTGAGAAAACCTTGAAAAAATGCTGAAGGTGACCCATCTTGCTACAATATCGGCACTCCACGGGGTCTCTCTAGCACTGCGGCCTCATGTGCCCTAAACATCCACACTGGTATCATACCACCTTACTGCCTGATGATGCATCCCTCTTCCTCGGATCACCGCGTGTAGTCACCCTACGGCACTTCTTACTGTCATCTGGAGGAAAACTAGCTCTGGAAGCAAAAATGATCTGGATCGCAGCTCCAGAGTCCCTCAGATTGTGCTCCGCAATCTTTTCATGGTTGACGATGGAAGTGATGGAATTCAACTTGAAGATATTCACCTGTGAGCGTATCTCCCTCCTGAGACCATCCTCAAACTTCCTTGCTAATAACACCCCACTCCCATCCCGGAGGGGTGTGAAATGCAGCAGCTCGGTGAAACAATAGGAATACTACATGATAGAAAGAGTACCCTTCTCTAAGCTCATGAACTCCTAGGATTGATCGGCCCTCAGGGTCTCTGGGTAGAATTAGTCATAGAACACACGCTGGAACTCCTCCCAAGCCATAACCTTCTGAAGACCTGCCTGTGAGATCACGACCCACCACCTCTTGGTGGAGTCTCAGAGCATGTAGGTAGCAAGCTTGACCCGCCTCTCTGGAGGTCTCTCCAGATGCTCAAATATAGTCAACATGGATTCCAACCATTACTCTGCAGCCTGAGTCCCTCCTTCCCCCGAGAACGTGGGAGGATGCTGCTGCTGAAAAACCGGCATCATGTCTGCCATAGTCGTGGCAGGAGGCGGTGCCCCTAGGAAGGTCTGCATCATCCTCATAAAACCTTCCCTAAACTGCGCATCAGCTCCTGTAACTGGTATGACAGTCGGTGCCAAGGCTGGCCCGACTGGAGGATCGGCAGGAAGTCCCTGATCAACCATATCTGCTATCTGATCACTTCCTAATGATAGACGTACAACTCGAGGACGTATCGGAGGCTTATCTCTGAAAGTTCAAAAGCACACCTTAGATCAGAAAAACAAGGAAAGGAAACACAAGAGTGAAAAACAGGAACAGGGAAAGTAAAACACACAAGTTTACAAAACACGACTACACAGCGTGTATAAAAACTACACAGTGTGTCTTCTTAAACCACTGACATGGGCGTGTACCCCTACCCTATAGTTCGTGTAACACCTCAAACTACACGGCGTGTTGACTCAACACACGGCATGTACTTGAAAACTATTCTCTTTCCCAAGCCTCTTTACACTGATAACCCACACGATCTGACTTAACCCAAGACTACATGGTGTGTTTTGAAAAAACACTGCATGTACTAGACAAGGCTTCAGTGTCCCGTGTTGTTAAATACACGGCCGTCTATACGGTTGGACCTCGCACGGCGTGTTCCGAACAAACACGGCGTGTATAGGTGAAGGTGACACCATCCTGTGTTGTTTGTGACACGGTCAGGTACCTAAACAAGACTACACAGCGTGTTCCTAAAACCACATGGTGTGTCTAAGAGAAGGTGATGTCGACCCGTGTCGTTCGTGACATGGTCGGGTACTTGGACAGAACTACTCAGTGTGTTCCTTTACAACACGGCGTGTTATTCTCGAGCTTCCCTGACCCATGTTGTTAGTGACACGGCCGGGTACACGGCTCCGAACTACACGGTATGTACCTACCATACACGGCGTGTTCCTGAAGTTACTTCCACAACAGCGTGTGCCTGCTCACACAGTCGGTGACACGGTCTAACAACTACATGGTGTGTAGTCAAAAGTACACGCCGTTTATTTTGGGTTTTTCTGGGCAGTAGCTCAGAAACTACACAGAAGCCCAGAAAACACAGAAAACAAGTCAAGGAGGTGCCAAATTCCGATTCGTGAGGGCCCATACTCCCCTAGAATCAAAACATGGCATTCATTTAAGAAAGTTAGGAAACAAAAAATCCTCTAACAAGGCAGTAGAGATTCTATCAAGCATCTATCACAACAGCATTCATAATCTACACAAATTCTATCACAACAGCATGCAATCGCTAATTCACCCTAGATGGCATGGAAAGAATACATGAAATGTGATTTATACAAGTTCCTATATGATGCATGAGATGGAATACCCTCATCTCATCGGGTTTCAATAGAAATAGAACCGCAATTGTCAAGGAATTAACAACACAAATCATGTGAATCACTCTATGTGAAATCATATCAACCGTAAAATCTCAAAACCAGCAAACTGCAATTAACGAGGTAGTATGGATTTTCACTGTACATGGGTTAGCTACTCCTGATCACAGCTTAATACCAAGTACCAAATCCATCCTATACCAAGATAAAGTCTCCAAACAGTAAAGTAAGAGAAAAGAACTCCTCTGATAAAACTTTGTAACGACCCGAATCTGGATCCCCTCCACTGGTGCCCCGTACTCGGCTCGCCACATGACCTCAAGCGCGTTTCCCCACATTCCAGAGGATGCCGACTAGCATCGAGGGAATTGGTGAGTCGGTGGGGAAACTATCCCCTCATTCGGTAAAGTATACAATGGAAGAACAACCTGACACAATAACGGAAATAATAAACAGTATACAAAAACTAAACTGAATAGCAGAAGCAATGTATAAAACAATAATGATGCAACATGGCACATATGTCTACGGAAAGAAGTAAACAAACCAACGTGCTGAAGTAAAACTGATAAACAAAGTGAAAAAGAAAACAAATCAAACTCCTCAGCATCGCAAGCCACAGCTCGGTCTCATGCTCTCCAACTCCAGTGCAATCAAGAACCTGAAGTAGAAGGGTGCTTGCCCTTATCTATACCTGTAACAAAAAAATTCTACTTAGGCCCAAAAGCATGGCCCAAACAGGATGTGAGATAAAATCCCAGTAGGCAATCACCCAAAGATCTGTGCCTAACAGTCAATGAAAACAAGGCAAGTAAAAATGTGGAAAGCAGTAAACAGAAAATCACAGAGCAGCTACAATCCACAATTCTAGCATGTAAAGTACACAAGTAAACAACCAACAACAAGTAGAAAACAGGTAACCCTCTGGGTATCTCTCACAGCCTAACCCCTATGGTTAAACCTACAAGTACTATCAACCCTCTAGGATGCACACACAGTCTCACCCCTCTGGTTCAGCTAAGAGTAGACTCTCTGAGGAAGCACTCACCGTCAATTCCCCCTATAGTCTCATATCGTGCTAAAGGATCTCTAGGGAAGCACACAACGTCTCATTCCCCCTATAGCCCACGTTGAGGAACTATAGACTCTCTGAGGAATAACTCATCATCAATTCCCTATGTGATCTCAAATCGTATTAAAAGACACTCTCGAGAATCCCTTACGTCCATTCTCCATATGGTCTACTACACTAGGTTCTCACAGTCCTGTGTGAAAATAACAAGCTCAGCATGCATGTATTGCCCAAGTAAACCTCAATAACTACTTGGAAATCATTCTAAGGCATAGTAGCAAAATAGCACAACAGTTCCACTATCCTACAACTAGGCATGGAAATTGGAAAATTCCAAACAAGAAAAAAAAAGCACGACAAGAATCCAGAGTACAACAAAAACTAATCTATTCACAAAGGTAAACCTCTACTATAGCAATCAAGAAAGAATACAATTATTTAGGGGGGAAATAGGAAAACGCACAATTCCTGTTCAAGGGAATTGCCGAAATTGCAGAAAATACTCAAAGACTTTCTACAGAAAGGCACAAACCACCTACCTCGGTCCTAGGAGATCGATATACATGAACAGTGATGATAGATTCTCCTTAGAATGTCGTAGATCTGAGAAAATGTCTGAAACACATAAACCACGATATCTTGAAAAGGAATAGGAATTGGAAAACAAGGATCAAGAAGAAGGAATAACTCACTATTGCGATTCCAACGCAATCGACTGTAGCTGGAACGGAGATCGGAAGGAGGCACGGGGCTCGGGGAAGATTTTCAGTCGTACGGGTCACTCTCTGATGAAGATCCTAAAGAAGAAGCAAGTTATGTCCGTCAGGCGCGACCCCGGTGCGTTTAGTGAAAAAAAGAAAAGTAAACAGCGTGTAATTTTAGAGTACATGGTGTGTACTAGGTTTTTTTTTACTCTACAAAAATTGGCTTCCACATCACCCCTACACACCGTGTGTGTGTCCTAGACACGGCCAGCACATGGCTTCAAGCGGGAAAAGAGTACACATTGTGTACTCAGAAAGTACATGGCGTGTACTTCAAAAATTTCCAGAAAGTTTATTTTTCTCAAAAACTCCAGAAAAAGGAAAGACGTACCTGTAAGAAGATCTAGGTTCTTACAACATCTTCAGATTCCCACATTACTTCTTCTATTATATAGTTTCTATAATGAAATTTTACCAGTTAAGAAGTATAATTTCTTAATAATTTCTCTCATTTGTCAAAAAACTTTATAGGCTCTTTAAAGTAAGACAAATCATTATCTAATTATATTTCTTCATATGTGAGTACATGTGCTGGTACTGGCATGTAATTTTTTAACAATGATATGTTGAACACATAATAAACTTTTTATAGACTTGGTGTCATAGCTAATCGGTATGATAAATCTATAATTCATTCTAGAATTTCAAATGGCCTGATGTACCTAGGGTGGAGTTTCCCTTCCATACCAAACCTTATGACACCCTTCTATGGAGATACTTTCAGAAAGCCTTTATCTCCCACTTGAAATTCCAAATCCATTATTCAGTTGATTGAATAACTCTTTTTCCTAATTTGAGTTTATTTATATGATCCTAAATAGTATTTACCTATGTGTTTATCTCATTAATATGTTCTGTACCTATAAGTTTCATCTCACCAACTTCATCCAAAAAAGTTGGAGTACAAAATATCTTTCCATATAATTCCTCATATGGTGTCATTTGAATACTATAATAGAAAATATTATTTTAGTGAAACTATAAAAAAGGTAAAAAATTATCCTACATACCATAAAATTCAATTAATATTGATATAAATATGTCTTCTAATGTTTTAAAATTCATTTCAAACTATCCATCTATTTGAGGATGATAAGTTGTACCCAAATAAATCTCAATATCTCAAGACTTATGAATACCCTTCCATAATTTTGATGTTAAACAAGGATCTCGATCATAAAAAATTGATATAGGTGAAACATGAATTCTTAAAACATCATTAATACAAAGTCTCTCTAAGGGATCAATAGGTAAATATTCTATTATAGAAATAATATGTGATGATTTTTTATGATGGTCAATGACAACTCATATTGCATCATTCCTTCTAGGTGTCCTTGGTAGTCCTTTGAAAAAGTCAGTCATTATTTCATCCCACTTTAAAGTAGGAATATTTAGAGGTTTAATGACTCTAATAGGATTATGTCTCTCTATCTTCACTTGTTTAAAAACTAGTCACCTTGACCGAAAGTTAGCAATTTTCCTCTAGATATTATCCCAACAAAAATGATCCTTCAGGTCTCGGTACATCTTGGTACTACTAGGGTGTATAGAAAATTTTCATCCATGATCATCATATAATAATTCCCTTTTTAGCTATGGTATTTATGGGATAGATAACCTATTTCAAAATTTCAGAACATCATCCTTATACAAGAAGTCTACTAATCTTTCAACCTTAATGATTCTAATTTTTTTTTGAAAATTATCATCATTAGATTGAGTGATTTTTATATTCTCTAATAAATATGGTTTCATAATCATTTGAAAAAGGAGTGATTTTTACTCTTCCTTAAGAATTCCCATATCTATATTAACTAAATTCATTCACATAGGATATTTCTCAATCCTAATTTGGGTTAGAAGTCCATGATGTTTCTTGTATAATGCATCTTGTACCTTATTTTCTTTTCCTAAGTGGTAGTGTATTGAGTAATCATAATCACTATGTAACATGGGGAATCTCTTTTTCCTCATGTTGAGTTATTTCAATGTAATGATGTATTACAAACTCTTTAAATCCATATATATCATATATCTTTCACCATAAAGATAGTGTCTTCATATCTTCATAACAAAGATTACTACTACTAACTCAAGATCATGAGTTGGATATCTTTTTTCATGTGTTTTAATTTCCTTGATTCATATCCAATAACATTATCATTTTTCATAATGACACAACCCATTTCATTCTTTGATGCATTTCTTCATATTATAAACCCATCATTTCTTGATGGTAGAGTCAAAATTGGATCTTGGAATAATCTTATATTCAAATCATTAAAACACTCTTCACATTCATTTTTCAATATAAACATAACCACATTGAACATGATCTTAGTTAATGGGATATCCAATTGGGAAAAATTCTAGAAAAAATTCCTATAGTAACATATAAAACCAATGAAACTACATACCTTGGTTGTGTTCATTTGCATAGGCCATTCTTGGATTGCCTCTGTCTTCACAGGATCAACTGATATTCTATCCTTAGAGATGATATTTCCATGAAATGAAACTATATGAATCCATAATTCACACTTTCTAAACTTCTCATGTAACTCTTTTTTTAAGGTTCTCTATAACAATCTGCAAGTGGTTTCATTGTCCTTATATCATTTAGAGTACACCATGATATAATAAATAAATACAAAAAAAACTCTAGATATTTCTTGAATAAACTTTTCATTATATCCATGAAAAAGGGTACATTTTTTAGTCTAAATGGAATTACATTAAAATTGTACGGTCCATGTATGGTTCAAAATGCTATATTTGGAATATCTTCCCTCTTTACATTAAATTAAAGATATTTATAATGAATATTAATTTTCAAAAAATATTTATATCCATGGAGTTAATCAAATAAATTATCAATTTGAGGCATAGGATACTTGTTATTTATTGTAATAAAATTTATTTCTATATATTCAAAGTACAGTCTCAAGGATCTATATTTCTTCATCACAAAGAGAATAGGGGCTCCCCATAGAGAAACACTATGGTAAATTAATAATTATAACTAAAATCCTCAAGTTTTTACTTTAGCTCCACTAATTCCATAGTTTTCATTCCATAAGTAGTATTTGATATTTTTATTACATAAGTGATTAGATTAACAGTAAATTCAACTTCATAGTCTGGGGGGTTCCATGTAATTATTTAGAAAATAAATCAATGTATTCTTATATAATTCTTACTTCCTCAATTATAATATTGCATTCCCCATCCATAGATTTTTTTATCTTCCTCCTCAAGAATTTGATTTAGTAGAGCCATTGGGGCTGGATATAGATAAAAATTAGATGATGAGGTTTCTGATCTAATGTTAAGGGATTCTAAATCTTCCTCATAGATCATAATTTCCTTCTTCTAAAAATAAATTTTCACAACATATTTTAAAATCTAGTTTGTATCAATGATTATATCAATGTAAACCATGGGTATGATAAGGTTAACAACTAAAGATGTGTATGTGTCATAAAAGGGACTGGAAAACACATTTTTTAGCAATGATTCTTACCTTAAGAGTATTTACTAATAACTCCTTTGTTAAATCAAAAGATAGTGTCTTATTTTCATAGAAAACTGGGAAGATATAAAATAGTTTGATGATCCACGCTCAAATAATGCCTTGGATAGATTTTAAGATAGGATTAATGTACCTTTTACCACATTAGTGTGTAATTATACTTTATATGTAGTGGTCTTATAAGCTTGGTAATCTCCCATTATCCTTTTCTATAGTAGATTCTCCGAACATATGGAAAATTGATTTTAATAATTACACATTTCATTACAGTTTAATCATTGAGAATCATTGATTTTTTTTCTTCCCCTTACACTCATTATCTTGATGAACCTTTTCTATAAACTTATAATAAACCCCCATTCTTTTAAAAAAATTCCAAGGATGATTCCTTCCATAATTTTTATATAATCAAAATTTCTTCATTCACTGATTCTTCTTCTTCTTTGAATCATCACCTTTTCCATGGTTATCTGAAGACCTCTTCTTTTATTGATTTCCCATCAATATATATGGTCTAAAAAATTACTTCTTTTTTATGGAACTTGATATTATTTCACCATATGATGAAAATGATTGAGAATCCAATTCCCTTTAGAGACACATCTTAAGATCTTCAAATAAATGACCATTCTTCTCTTTTGAATCATGTATGTAATATATAGATTACCTAGATTGTCTATTCAAGGTAGACTCATACACTCCAATAGTCTCTAATTTACTTTTTTTAATCTATGGAGTTTTCTCTTAAGTTCAGTTCTTTTTTCATGAGGGAAATATTTTTCAGAGAATATTTCATTAAAAATTTTCCATTACATGTTTTCTATTTCATCTTGTTCTTTAGTATTCTAGATCAAATACCACTATTGATCAGTATCCCCCTTGAGTAAATATACTACCAATACTACCTTATCATTCTCATTTCATTATAATACTATAAATATCTTATCAAGGTACATGATCCACTACTCATCAGCCACTAGATTAGAGGTCCCACTAAAATATGGGGGCTTCCTCCACATCAAATGATCCAACATAGGTGTAGTGTGGTTAGTCATCATAACCTAAGTAAGTTTTCCTAATATGCACATGATCGTCTCCAAAACAAAAAATGTTACATTCTGAGTGGGGAAATGCCTGTATTGACCAGAGGTATTGATTACTTTCCTTCCATTAGGCTCTATTACTATATAATGGAACACACTAAGTTATCTCATTATCATCATGATTATTGAGCCAAAAATCCACTATAATGGATTATTATAATTATTATTTTTACATAACATCAAGTTCTCAAGGTTTACACTAAACTTACTATGAGACCAACTATAACCACCTTTATCCTAGTATCATAGAGACAGTTGTTATTTTATTAAAATTTATATATATATATGATATCACATCATCTATGACTGATCATTTTAATAGTCTTGAAGAACTAAATACATACATAGTTCTGATATTACATTGACAATTAAACATAGAACATTTCAAAGGAAAAAAATGATTTGATGACACATATTCAATAATTTTATCTTCATAACCTGGGGAAGGAAAAAATTAAATGGATGAGCTTAAATCCTTAGTAAGGGTTACATGAATCAATAATAAGTGAATAAAACTCAATAAGTCATAATAATAACAATAAGGTATATAAATTAAAAACATGTTCCATAAAAAATGAGAATTTAAATGCATCCATAGAATTTTTTTCATCATGAAAATCTCATGGAATATACTAATTGAGTACTGAATGAAGAAAATTCTTAATCATTTGACATCACATATCTGGAACATGAACCATTTTATCATCAAGATGGTATAATTATGTGGGTAAAAATGTGACTGTTTCTACTTGGAAACAAACACAAAGGGTTTTTCACCAATATTTTGCCTCATGAGAACTATAAATTAATTAAGGGGATATCTATAAGTGGTCCTCACCCATTACTACATGTCCAAATCATTCTTCATACAAATATTCAATTAATAAACAATATGACTTTTCAAAATAACTCTATTAATTAGAGGTTATATATTCATCAATATTTCCCCAATAAAAACATCATTCAAGGAAAACAATATAAGTAAAAATGGTACATATATTGGAAATAATAATAGCCATGATACAATAAATATGTATATTTAATTTAATCTTTAATGGATGATGATCAAAAATGAAAGGGAAGTATACATACACCACACACAATGAATAAATAGAGAACAAGGCATACCCAAAGGGAATATTATAATGGATTTAAATCATAATAAGAAACTAATAATAGAAAAAATACATAGATCAAGATAAATGATGTCCAAATGAAGTGAAAACATGTAAAGGGAGTGTTTAATAAACATTTGAAATGAGCCTCTATAGTGTGGTTTAAGGAAAATATTAATGTGTCTTTAAAATGGAAAAAAGAATAATTTTTTTTATAAAACTAGAAATGAAAAAGATATTTTTTAGGGTAAAATGAGTGATTATAGAAAAATATTGGTAGATTAAAATAGATTATGGATGGTTCTTGAAAATGGGTATGAAATTAGAATATTCCCTTATATCAGGCTTTCCAATTATGAGGAATTGAAAAGAAAACCATATAAAACATATATTTTCCCATAAAAGAAAGAGGAAATGATCTAGATACTTCAATTAAGAACAAATAAATACAATTTAGAATAATTATATAAAAATAAATAAGAATAATATTAGGTTAAAGATAGATAAAGAGTAACCCAAATTAAAAATGGAGATTTAAGGATAATCTCATACCTTATGTCTGAAAGTGTTATGCACTTACACTTAATGTCATTGATAGTGAAATTATATTAATTAATAATTTTATAAAGAACCTATTAAACATGTGTTTTATTTATTATATTTTTCTTAATTTAATTTATTACTTTTTTGAAGTGTAATAAGATTTGATTTTGTCATTCGGGAGTGTTCATTTCCTAGGTTTGCATGATTGGTTCACTTGTATACATGTATGGAAGATCATGTAAAATGGAATATAATTCCCAAAAATTGAAATTTTATAATATTAGTGGACTTAAATATGACTAAACAATATTATATATAATTTTTTTCTAGATATTATGATGATTCATTAGATAAATTGTTAAAGATTAACATTAGTATATTTTGGTGAATTTTTTATTATCACAAACTAATTTTGTTGTTTTTGTATAATTTTATGTATATATAACTATTTAATAATACTAAATAATTTGTAATATACATTTTCCAATATTTTTTAACTATTTTAATGGTTTTATGACTGGTTATAAAGGCGGTAATGGAAAATGAAAATGCATCATCTATGATGGCGATAAATGGGCACATTACAAACGATATTTTAATTTTTAGAAAAAAAGGGAGAGGGGAAGGGGTTTGATGATTTATCTTCCATTAACATAATGAAATTATGGTATATATAAGATAATTTAGTTATCATGAAGTTTTGGATATAGGATTTGAGGGAAGTATAAGAAAAGAAAATAAAATTAAGGGGAAGGATTAAGGGTTTTACATATTGAATTCTTCTCATTAAGAACCTCCTTATGGGACTTCGGTTTGGTCTTTTATTAAGATCCAAGGCTCTTGGATTTTGGAGCAGAGACTTCAGGATATGATTGGAAAAAAAGTTTACAAGATTCAATGATTTTAAGGTTTGAGGAAAAGGGTAGGTGATGGGTAGTCTTTATAGTGGAGTAGATAAGTGTTTTTCGATTATTTTATTCATTTATTTATTATTTTGGATCAATATTATCTATAGTAATGATTATTGTGACTAAATATAGTAAATAATTCAAGTTATTTTTATCCAATGGATTCTTACATCATCCAAGCATCATTCATGACTCAATAATTCACTCATCTATTTATATCGTAAATTACTGTATTTCACTATTCACAAAAATTCAACTATTTTAGAAAAATAAAAATAAAATCATCCTAACCATTTTTAAATATTTATAATTCAAAAATAAACTCCATTTTTGAAAATAATTTTATAAATATGATAATTTTCATTTTTAAATAAAATCATCATTTATTCAAAAAATATCAATTTTAAAATTATAACTTATCATATGACACTTAAAAATTAATTAAGGTATCATAAAAGTATATTATAATCATAAAAAAAATATTAATTAATGAATATATTTAAAAAAAAATCTTTTAAGTCAATATATTAATTATTAAGTGTAAATAGACATTTATGTTTCACAAAAATACCAACAATTAATTTGTCATTTTAAAATATATATATATATATATATATACTTAAAATATGATATAATTATATAATATTTCCATTTATAAGATCCCTAAATTTATTTATACACTCACAGGTGGAGTTAATATTCTATTTTCCATATTACTATTCCTAATAGTCATACAACTATTTAGTAGTATATTATAGTGCGTTTAAGAATGGTATTGTGTGAAACATAAGCTATCGAATGAATTGAATTTATTTAAGAAGATACATACCTTAAAATCAGGGGGTTTTATAGTGATATTTACTAATATTATCTAATATATATATGTTCCCATTTAGGGAATTCATTCACTCACTTTCATAGGTTCTATAATTAAGAGTATACATTATCTATGTTAAAAATACTATAAATAAATATGTTCAGGTCATTCAAGGTTGCTAATTTTGAATGTTATTATACCCTTTATTCATTATAAAATCAAATATGTTTTTACTATATGAAAAAACACTCTAAATAGACATGGATTATATAAATAATCAGGGAAATACTCAAAATATATCTGAGTAAGACATACCTATAAATATGAATATCTTAATATTTTATTTTAAGATCATCCTAACCTCTAATGTTATGTAATCCTTTTCGGGATAACAACCATAACATATCATATCATAAAAAATTCATAATTATATGATTTATAAAAGGGGTTTCATTCTATTACATTCAAGGTCTTTTAGGTTTAGAGGTTTAGAAAATGTGGAAAATCATTACATAAAAATGATGACATTTTCAAACTATGTAGAGTTTTTCCAAAAAAAATAGGGAATTATATATTTTACTTAAAAATATAATATTTTAGAATATATTTCACTTTAAATAAATTTTATTTCTTTAATATCCTATAATACATGAAAACCCATGATTAAATAAACCATAATAAAAATATTATTATTTAAACATGACTGTGATAACATAACAATTAAAATTAGTCGAGGGAATATTAATAATCAAATTTTTAAATTTATGAACTTTTTAGTTAAATCAAATATATTGATAAATAAGTGCTCAAATATTTTTCAAGTCATTTTATGCTTCAAAAGATAATTTTATTCAAAAATTATATTTTTTCAATTTTTTCATAGAAGTTATAATTAATTTTGGTCACTTATAAAAAATTTATTTTAAAAAAAAAATTAATTTACAATTTACAATATCAAAATGATCTTATTTTAAATTTTTGGGAGATTTTAGAAAAGATTTATTTTTAATTGAATATTTAATAATACTGATTTGTATTTAAAACTATATTTTCATTTCATGCTATTGAAAAACTAAATTTATTTTTAAAATGGATTCAATGAATCATGATTTTTATTATATTATTAATAATAAAAATATTTTTATTAGAATCTTTGTTAACTTTTAATTAAGTATAAACATTTTTTTATTTAAAATGTATATTTTCTTAAAAAATACTATTTCATTGTAATTTTCATTTGTATTCAATTAAATTATACCACATATATGAATTGAATTTTTTAATAAAATTCCATATTTGAAATCAATGCGTTCAAATTTGATTAACATTCTCCTTTTATTTATAGTCATCATGAATTGTAACCTTAGTAAATAGTTATTACATTGGTAAGGGAAAACACGTAAAATTAGGTTAAAATAGTAGATAATAATTTAAATCATCTCTAAAATTTTATTTTATCCAATTATATGTGTATATCTGGGCCATTTACATTCATTTTTATAACATATGTCCACTTGGTTTCATTTTATTTTATTATGACATTGATATTATTTTAAGAAAATAATAATTATAAAATGTATATTTCTTAACTCTAATATTAATAGAATTTATATATAAATATAGAATCATGATAAGTTATGTTATAATATATTATATAAAATAAGAATTAATTTATATTATCATAGTTTTAAATATAAATTTTTATTAATTAAGTAACTAAATTAAATTCTTCGCAACACCGACACGTTATTTATTCAATTAATATAAAAATAAATTAAATAATTTTTAAATATTAAAAGTTATACCATGTTTATAAATTATTATGTCCCATTAATTTTTTAGAAACAAATAACATAATAGATATTTTTTAATGGTCTATATGTTAATTCAATTTCAATAGCATTCTTTTCTAAGTAAAATTATGTGAATAGTCCGTAAAATGAAATTATTAAAATTTCTAATTAAAATATTTCAATAAGATATTTAAAATTTTGAAATTGAAAAATTATGATGAAAAATGGTCAAATATGTCATCCCTTAGTGATTTATGATTAAATGTTTACCTTATAAAAAAATTATAACCCTTTTATATTAAAAAATCATTATTATGGTTAAGATTATAATTGGTTTACCAAGGAGTTAATCTAAATAATAATGTTTAAAAAAACATAAAATGCTATATGGATATCATTTTCTGGTGATATTTCTACAGTATCCTCTTTTTCGTAAAATATATAGCATTTTTCAATAATTTTTTCTGATAATGACATAGTAAAATTTTAATTTGTTTTTGTAATTTAAAGGGTTTTCTTTCCCTTATTTATAAATGGTAAACAATTATCCTCTCTTATTAAACCCTTTTCATAACTATATATTTTTAAATTCCTACCATAATATTATTCTATATTCTTTCAACATACCATAGATATTTTGTTCTTTACAAAATAACACTCATTCAAGGCTTATTATGTAAGCTAAAGAATGTTTCTCATTGAAGAGGCATTACTCTTAACCGAGAATTTTCAATTTATTTTATCCTTCTACCTCTTCTAAATTAATGATGTCCATTATAAAATAGTTAATTCAATATCTTAATTTTTCTAAATTACCATTAGGATATGGAATCAATTTTTATCCACATTTTCTTATCTATTGAATAATGGTAATACCTCCCTTGCGTATGTGTTTACTACCACCTCCATGTGGTGATGTGATTGTTTTTTCCTTCTTCATTACATGGATAATAATAAATAAAAATATAATGAATATATATTTTATTTTAAATATTTTTTATAGGTGAATTATTATTTACCATTGTTTCATTTTATATATATATAAGTGAATGAAGCGTTAATGCTTACGTATGACCTATATTCTCCATGAACAGTGTATATCAAATTTCTATCACTATATTTTATAGATGATGGTATATATATATATATATAATAGATATAATATTTATATAATGATTAAAAATTTTATATTATGGATGAATTTTCAATGTACAAGGACTGGAACTCCCATACCAAAATTCTCAAGAGAAATAAAACAGTTAACTCCTAGAAAAAATGATTTTAATAATGAATTATTAATAAATTAATATTGAAATTATAATAAGTATATCCTATATGATATTAAAAATATAAAAATGAATTTTTTTAGAGAGTCATAGTAAATTTAAATTTATTATATATGATTTAATATAACTTTTGAATCATTTTGAACTTTAGGTAAGGGTTTCTCATCTCACTTTTATTTCTATGAGTCTTACGGGATATTTTCCACTTGTTTCCTTAAGTTATGTTTATACTTCCCCTGAATGAATTTTATAAATTAAATATTATCATGAAAATTATGGGGATTTACATATCCATATAATTTTATATCTTTTATGAGGTCGTCATTCAAAATTTAAAAATTTGGTAAGGGGATGTCTTAAAATATATTTGTTTATTATGATTGTATAGGATTAAGTTTCTGATGATGATATTTAATGGTCTAACTCTTAAGAATATAATAAATTTTCTTTTCCAATTTTCATTTATAGATATTAAATATTTTCCTATCATTTTAATCTCTAAAATAATTCAACATTATAAATGAATGTTTTTAAAAAAACTGACTTTATTTCTCTATTCATTCAAAAATTATTTTTTATCCATATTTATGTTTTCTAAAAAAAATTTAATGAATGTTTATACTATTATCCTAAATTTTTTTAAAATTAATTTTTAACCATGATTTAATTTTTAAAATAATTTTAAAAAGTAATCATCTTGTCATTTTCTAAATGAGGTACATTATTATTTTACCAAAAATATAAAAAGAATATTTATTTTAATGTATAATATATAAAATAAATGTTCATAAATAAAGACCACATAATGATATGAAAATTCCTTTAAATGGTTTCAAGGTTTTATTAAAATAATTTTTTTTCTAGAATATTTTTAATTTTTTATATTTTAAATAAGTGATTTAAATGTGAAAATGGTGTTTTCCTAAAGAAATATTTCAAGTGATATTTTAAATATATTTTCAATTGTGCTAAAATCCTTCGATGATACATATTATTTCTAGTGTATATGATCCAATGATACCAAAATTAATAATTATCTAGATATTTTATGATTATTATAACAAGATGTTTGTGAAATCCATTCATTTTTTAGGGGTTATTCTATGATTAATTGCTGAAATATTTAATAAACATGTTTCCTTTACATGGGTTATGATATATGGTAAATTATTTATGATCTTATGGCACTCATATTAATATATCATGATTATTTGATTATTGGGGATGAAATTATATATCACACTAAGTAATTGTGTTTAGTTGGATATCATGTTAGATAAGAAGGACTAAAAAGGGGAGTGAACCTAATTTATTAATGGACATTGTCCACTATAATAGTTTTTAAGTAAACCATGACTAAGGATAGGAATGAAGGGAGAGTGAAAAAAATTCACTATGATATTCTTGTTCATGATATTTGATTAATTAAATGATTTTTTATTATTATGTGTTGGATAAATACTTATATTATATGCCAGTTTTGTCCCGTATGTCTCGTATTCTTTAATTCCATTTTGATTTAGGGCTTACATATTTCCAAGATGTTTTTCATGATTCATGGTAATGATCTATGATATATACATATGTTTTTAAAAAATTATTCTCTTGTTAATATACCATTACACTATTGTTATTCTTATGTGATCATTTATATATCCTTTTTTTACACTTATTAAGAAATTGAGATCACTCATTCTTATGTTTCCTTTCCCCAAGTTAAGGGTAAAGGATTTATATAGGATATTTCTAAGAATATTATTATATGGGAAGATAATTAAGGGATATGTTGAAGATATTTTGTGACATAAGATGATTATGTATCAAGTATCAAAACACACTAAACCTACATAGTTTTGGAATGTATCTTTATGTTGTGTAATGAATATTCATCTATTATTATGTACTATTTATGAATAAAAAATGGGTTTCTATATTTAGTATCTGATAATAGTTTATTTTATCACTGTATATTAGAATTATAAATATTTGGTGAAAACCCTTCAGGATAAGTCTATGTATAAGATTACATCCTAATGTTTTGGTTAGGAATGAATTATGTTGTTTTACTATAAAATACATTTATGTATGGATACTAAAATTGGATATGGTTTTCGCATAGATTCATCTAGGGGTAATAACTATGAAAATATTTGTTCATGTATATCTTAACCCTCATTCTATAGCATGGTGATCTTTTCCTTACCCCACACCTGGTTTGAAACTCAATGAGGATATGGTTAGGTTATATAACATTTAATTAATGAACCATTATAAAGGATATGAATATATAATGATCATAGATTACCTGTTTTATACCTAAGGTGTCATTAATTTAAAATATGATGTCATGATTTAGCGATCTTGTGGACAATTTTTCATGATTAATCACTAGTATTAACGATGTTTGATGTTCACAAAAACCATTTTGGTATTAGTATGGGGTTAAAGATTGAATGATGAGGCTGAGGTGGTTTCATGTATGCTCTAATATTGAATTACCCTATTTGAGCTTAGTCATGTGAATTCCTATATATAAAAAATATTCTCAGTGATTTTCAATTAATAACCTAAATTATTTAATATTTAATTAGAAGTGAAAACCTATAATGGTAGGATGACATCTTCTTAATTCAATGATTCTTTTCTAGATAATTTTTATTTTAATTTTCATCCTATAAATCCCATTATTCTAACTCTAGTTGAATTTTTTGTTATCTTATGCATGGATTGGTTTTATTTATATAAATTACACATTAATTTTAGTGGAAGGTAAGTAAAATTTTATATATCAAACCAAACTATGATCATATATCAGTGTGAAAATAAATATGAACTTCTAATTTATATCACATCGATTATATTGGTCTTAAATCACTATTAAAAAGGGGTTTTAATATCAGATGGTTGGAGAGAAAGTCATTATTGAAGATATCACTCTTTTATTAGAGTCTTTTATGTCTTTATAGAGGTGTTTCCTAGTCTTCCACAAATTCATGAAGTCCAGTTTTCTATATAACTCATACCTTATATTACATCTATTTCAAATACACCGTATAAAATATCCCCTATTGAGTTCTAGGAATGGAAGGTGAAATTAAAAAATAATCATAAAAATGGAATCATTTCGACAAATGAATCACCTTAGGTTGCACCTATTATTTTTGTTAATAATAAATAGTGATCATTGAAATTATATATTGACTATCAGTAATGGAATATGATCAAAATTAAGAACAAGTATCATCTACCCCGCATTGATGAATTTTTTGATCAACTATTCAGATATCAATACTTTTCCAAGATTTATCTATATTTTTTATGTTATAAACTGAGGGTCAAGAAAGAGGATATACCCGAGGAAAAATTATGTAAAAGTTATTGATGCTATGAATTTACAGTAGTTCCATTTGATCCTACCAATTCCCATGTTATATTTCAAGATTTAATGAATATATTCATTATATATTAAATTGATCGATTTGTTGTAGTATTTAGAGATGATATTGTAATATATTTTAACTTAAAGGAATAGATTTAAGATCACTTGAGGATTTTAGTAAATACCATGAAGAATGGAAATTTGTATGAAAAATATAAAAATATTTAATTTTGGAAGAAAAATGTTTCATATTTTTATCATATAATATCAAGATAAATTATATACATAGATCCATCAATGATAGAAGTTATTTAATGTTTTTCTAGACCAACCACTATGACTAAGATCTATAGATTTATTGATTTTGATGTCTTTTATCAATTCTCTATGGATAATTTCTCATAGTTATCAAATCCAATCATATAGTTTGCTTATATTGGATCCAATTTCATTAGGATAGGTGAATCTGATGAAACTTTAAAGTTATTGAGTATAAGTTTAGTCAAAACTTTTATGATTACATTAACCTATAGTGGAAAAGGGTCGTCAATAAATACTGATGTGTAAAATAATTGATTTTTATGCATCCTCATACAGAATTTTATGAAAATGTCTTATACCTCACATAAATTTAAGGTTCCTGAGAATAATTTCCCAACTCATTATTTAGTGTTAAATATGGTGATTTTAATAATAACGATATAAAGTAATTATATTTATGGATAAAGGTGTGATATATATATTAATCATAAAATCATAATGTATATGTTCACTCAAAAAGAGATGAATATGTCTTATAGATGGTAGTAGAGTTAAATAAATAATTTTTCCTTCTTAATACATTACCACCTCCAAAAAGATAACTTAGTAGTCGATGATTTGAGTCAAAAGGATTGTGCTATATTATCTATAAAGAGATTAAAAAAATATCTAATAGTTTTGGATTTTAAATGGATGGGTCTTGACGTATTTATGTGGGAAAATATTATCTCTACCAAATGAGTGTTCAGATATCTATCCAATTGATGCTTACAAAGGAAAAAAATGAAGTCATATAACTACAAAATAAATTGAGAAATTACATTGAGTTAATCCTAAATTTTGATGGAGTGATAAGGTTCAAGAACCATGTTTTTTTCAATACCATATATACATAAAGAGATTCTAGATGAATCTCATAGTTTATCATTATTTATTAATCATGGAAGTATGAAGATTAATAGAGATCTAAAAGAGTTTTTATAGTGGGAAAACATGATAGGAGATATTATAGAGTATGTATATCGGTGCTTGGCATATAAAAAACGTGAAGTAAGAGAGATTTAATTATAAGGTGCTGTTATAACCATTACCCATACAATAATTTAAATTGGAAAAAATCATCATTGATTTTGTCATCAGAGTTTCCAAAACATAAAAAGGCCATAACACTATTTAGATTTGAGTGAATTCACTTAAAATGTTTTCACACTTCATTGATATCAGAGAAAACTTCCCTCTTCATAATATTTCTATAAATACATTAAAGACATGGTAATGTTAAATGGAGTACCACGTCATATCGTATCTGATTAGGATCCAAGGATTACCTCAATGTTCTAGAAAATCGATCAGTAAGATCTAGATATATAGTTGAATTTCATTACTTTATATAATTCTCAGGCATATGGTCGGTCTGATATAACAATTCAGACCTAAGAGTATATGTTGATATCTTCTGCTCCAGATTTAAATGGTTTTTGGAATCATCACCTTACTCTATTAAAATTTTATTACAATAATAATTTTCACCTAATCATTTATATGGATTCATATTAATCCCATATGAAAGAAACTTCAGAACTCCAACATATTGGGATAAAGTTATGTAAATATAGGTATTATTAATAGATCTATTTAAGAAAATTATAAAAAAAAATTAGATCAATTAAACAGAATATTAAGGTAACTCAAAGTTGACAGAGAATTTATTCTGAAAACATCAGTGAAATGTAGAATTTAATTTAGGTGATAGAGTATTCATGTGAATTTATTTGTGGAAAAATGTTATGAAATAGGGAATTAATTGAAATATAAGCCTCATGAGTATTGGAAAATTATATATTCTTGATTTAATATGGATGGTGTATTATCTCTTAGGGATTTAATTGAGCCACTATACTATTCAAGATGTGTTCTATATATATCTCATGAGGAAGTATATACACGATCCCTCACATGTACCAAAAACATAGGTCCTACAACTATAGAATGATCTTTCTTATTAATAACTACATTTATAAATCTTGTATCATAGATATAATGTGATACATTACAAGACTACTCACTCTATTAGAGTTCTATATTGTAATATGAAATTCAATGGATCTATTTGTTATCCTAGGGATGTGATGAAATAGTGATATACCCATTTTTTGTATCAGAGTTATGAAATTTTCAAGGAAAAATATATTTTATGAGGTTATAACTTAACACCTAGATATTTCATGATATAGTTATCTTTAAATAAATTTTATTTATTCAAAATATTATTATACACATAAACCCAAGTTAAATGTACCATTATAAAAATATTAATATTTACATATTAAAATTATATCATACCCATTAAAATAGATGGATTGAATAGGAATAATAATATTTTAAATATTTTGTATTAATGTTTTAGATAAATTATGTATATTGATAGATAAGTGATCAATTTTAGAAATGTCATTTTATGCTTTGAAAATGAATTTTCAAAATATATTATTTTTATTTAATTTTTTGAATAGAAATTATAATTAATTTATGCCAATAATATAAATTATATTTTTTTAAATTAACAAAATATTTGAAATTTTTATATCAAAATTAGATTATGTTGAGTTTTTTGGATTTTTAGAAATGATTGATTTTTCAACAAATAGTGAAAATAATAATATTTATCAAAAACTATCATTTCATTTCAACCATTTACAATATTAATTTTATTTTAAAAAATTTATTAAAGTAAAATTAGTTATATTATATTATTAATAATAAAACTATGTTCATTGGAATCAATTTTATGGTTGAACATTTATAAATAATATTTTATACATTAAAATCCATTTTTTCTTAAAAACCCGTTTTTATTTGTGATTTCTATTTTTATATTGAATTAAATTCTTCCAATTATTATAATTTCATCCTAAAAAATATATTCGATATTTTTAAAATGATGTTAAAATTTATTAAATAATTCCCTTTTATTTTTTTCATTATGAATAGTATCATTGGTAAGTATTTATCACCTCGGTAAGGGTAAAACGAGTAAAATTAGGCTAAAACATTGGGATAAGGAATTATAATTTCTCTAAAATATTTTTTTATCCCATTTTATGTGTTTTTCTGATTAATTTTTATCTAATTCATGAATATTTGATAATTTTTAGCCATTTTTCTTTGATTTTGAGTTTCATATTATTTTATGAAAATAATAGATAAAAATTGTCACTCTCTTGACACTAATATATATATAATTATTACATAAGGATAAAAAAGAGGATATGTTTTTTCATAAATGTTTATTTGAAATATAAATTAATTTTTTAACATAGTATTTTATTTTTTAATTTTTGTGATTAAATAACTACCTTAAATTCTTACACAACATCAAAATATTATTTATTCAATTTTTAGAAAAATGAAATAAATCATTTTTAAAATATTAAATGGAATAAAATTTGGATGAGTTGTTGTCTTTGAATAACTTTTTAGATAAAAATAACATATTAGAGATTTTTGAATTGTTTATATTAAAATTACATTGTTTTCATATTGTTTTCAATGTCAAATTATATATGTTTTCGTTAAAATGAAATTAATAGTATTTTATGATAATAATTTTTTTTAAAATAATTTAAAATATTAAAAATTTAAAAAAGGATAGGTATATTTGGAAATGGTATAAAATTTCATCACTTGGTCATTTATGATCTGATTGTTAACATATAAGTTAAATTATTACCATTTTAAATTAAAAATTCATTACCATAGTTATGATTAAAATTGATTAACTATATGATTAAACCAAATGATATTGTTTAAAAAGACACCAAAACATGTATAAATTTAATTATATGATAGTAATAAAACTTATTCTTTTTTATCTAATATCTATCTTTTTGAAATAATATTTTGATGATAACATACTTATATTTTAAACTTTTTTGTAATTCCATGTCTTCCCTTTGCCTCCCATATAAAAGGGTACCTCTTATTCTATATTTCTCACACCTTTTGAGGCATATATCTCTGAAAATTCATGGAATAAATACCTTCCCTTATCCCTAACTACATTATTTATATTTTTTTATTTTAAAAATTCCATCCATTCAATTATTAAGGTATAAGATGAAGAAATCTTCTCATTGGAGAGATATAACTATTAACTGGGAATTTTCAATTTTATTTCATATTCTTACTCCCCCAAATTAATGTTTTACATTAAAAATAATCAATTCACTATATTTAAGATGATTATTTGTTTATGATAATGAAACAACCATTATTCACCTTCTTCTAATCCATTGGAAAATAGTAATATTGCTTGTGCATACATGTGGACCGCCACCTCTACGTAGCTATATGATTTTTTTCTTTTCATCCTTATGTGGATCATAATATGAATTAATTTAATGAATCTATATGAAATATTAATGATTTTGGATAGGTGGTTTATTTTTTACACTTGTTTTTTCATCTATTGAAATTTGAAAATAACGTTCTTGTGTATGTATTACATAATATCTCTCCAAATGGGGTAATTAATTATTATTTCTATATAAATTATGTATGACAATAAATATGTATATAATGAATATAAATTATATATATATCATTATTAACTTTTTTATGATCATTGAACCATGGTGAAAATATAGGGACCATTACTATTGAATTGAAATTCTCATGAAAAACAAAATAGTTAACATCCAAAAATGATGATAATGATAATTAATTTATTATAAATGTGAGTTAAATTATAAAAATTAGATCTCATATTATACTATAAGTATATATATCTAATATTTTGACAAATTTTATTAATTTATTTTTAATTATAAATATCTATTAATAAAAATTGATCATGAGACCTAGTGTCTTTAGAAAAATAGGTTCATATTAGTTCAAAAGGAAGCTAAATCATGAAATCCTAATTTTATTATACATAATAAACTCATAAATCTAACTAAGAACCTAAAATTACATAGGAGAATCCATGGAATACAAAAAATAATTGGGTGAGCTAAAAATACTAGTATGGAAATAAATATGATAAGAAAACATAACATGTGAGGAAAATGTGTAACAAGATATCATAAAATAGTAGGCTCGTGAGTAGTCACATAAGAGAATAACATAAGTATAATGGTATCAGAAGATTAAGGTAGTGCAGAAAATGTGACACCAGTGTAATACCTGACATGTCATGACCCATCCCCTAGGGCCCATGTCGTGACTACCCCAAGACCACCTCTCATAGGCTAGGGGCTCGTGAATAGCACACAGTAGGCATATCCCACAAATGGGAGGCATTTTCACTATGACCTGTACACATTCACCCATCTCTAAGAAAATAATTAAACTAAAAAAAATAAGTAAACATGGATGCAAACCACTAAGAAAACCCACTCAGAGTAAGGTACAAAACTGAAAGAAAAATGGGCCATAATACAAGCCCAATTGAAAAAGATAAGTACAAGCTCATGTATCTCATCTGTAGAAAACTCTACCTGAAGGGTAGGTATAGTAGGATATCTTAATGTCGCTGAAATGTACCATGTTTTTTGGGTCACCCTGAAGCACCCCTATCTCCATCCCACCAAGGAATCTGTCAATGCTATTGATCATCTTCACATGACATGACAAATACAGGCAAATCCTCTACAAGGGTGAGTAAAACAATACTTGGTAGGGACCCTAAAACCACAAATGTAACACCACTAATAAAATACATGAAGTACACCAAAAAGGAAACACAAAAAGTACACCAAAAAGGAAACACAATAAGTACACCATGAAGGAAACACACAAAGTACACCATAAAGGAAACACAAAAAGTATACCACAAAGGAAAAACTAAGAACTATACCAAGTATACTACCAAAGAGGCACACGAAGTGTATCCTCTATAAGGTATATTCAAGAGAGTCAATAGAGTCAGCTCACACCATGTATAGGTCTATAGTACGTAAATAGAATTGTCATAATAATTCATAGTACCCTCAAGTAGTAACATGCAGAGCGTTGGTAACACATGAAGTGTTGGTAACACACAGAGTGTCGGTAACACATGGAGTGTAGATAACACATAGAGTGTTGGAGACACACAGAGTGTCGTCAAAGACTAGGGTACCCGCACCCTAGTGGGACAGGGGAGTACCAACTCAATATTGGTAAGACACAAAGTCTAGATAATACATATATTCTAGGTAAGACACACAATCAAGGAAATCACATAGCTTCTAGGTCATAGTCAGCCGCAGGATTTCATCCTTAACCCACTTATTCCGGGATAACCAACTCCTTGAGCCAAAAGGTTTTATGAAAAATTCTAAATAAACTCACTTAGAGTGTCTCAAAAGTACCACATCATCATGATGGTCCCAAAACCACAAATATCTCGTCAAATGGACACACGGTTTAAGAGTTATGGTCGTTTAAGTAAAAAGGGGTCGGTTGGGTCTTGGTCCGGGCCAACCCAGTTGAACCGGCCCAACCCAGGTCCTGCCAAACCCAGCCTGTTGGATCTAACCTAGCCAACTCAAACTGGGACTAACCCACTTCCGGTCTAGTATTCCAGCTCCAGCCTAGTCCATTGAAGTAGACTGGTTTGTTCAACCAGGACGTGGTGGTTTCCGTGTCCGCTCCTACAACATGCGGCTTGCTGGCTGTGTGTCTCCCCAGGTCAAAATGGCTAGTCCACATGACTATCTCCACTTGTGGCTTGTGTGTGGGTCCTTCATCTGATATATATTGGATAGTTGTGTCCCCCCACCACTATATCTTGTAGTACTGGCCTATCGCCGCCACCCGTAGTTGTGTCGCCACAGGCCCCTCCATCGCCGACCATCGAGGCGGCAGCTGCCTGCTGCAATGGTGGTGTCAATGTTGTGTGCCACCGGTGGCACTTCTTCTTCAGGTCACTTGTAATTTTCAGGACCCTCCCACTCTATTACTTTTTCAAATTATGGTTCTTTTGTTTTCCTATACCCCAACGGTGAGTTAGGAGGGAATCGGTGTTGGTGGAAGGGTGTCATCGTGGTGTCACATATCGGTGACGCACCCAAACAGTGCCACATAGGGTGTTGGGGTTTTATTCCCCAGTCTTCCTGTAACCTCTCTTTTGATATTTATAACCTCTTTTTAAGATTTTTAAGTCATTTTTTAATCCCATAAATTATATTTAAATACCCTAAGATTTGGGAGACCCTTGACTTACCCAAAATGTGTGCCCATTATTTTACCAGTGTTACACCTTTGTTGCATTTCTAGTTTAGCCCATATTATTTATTTTCTTTGTTTAAAGGATATATATCAACTCACAGTCATAAAATGGTCTATCTACACCATATCTCAGGAGAATTATTAAATCTCAATTAATCCCAACATGTGAAACCGTCGAGTCGCGTGGTCAAGCCATGATCCACTTTTTAATCACTTCAAGATTACAGATCTCATAACTCTAGGATCGGGCCTTTATCACACCAAGATCTTCTTCCTCCTTGGTCTCTTTATCTTCCTTGGTTCTCTTGGATTCCCTCTTTCGGAGATGAGTCATGCCTGTATGAGAGCCCTCCTGTTTAGTTCTTCTTGGATTTTCCTGCAATTTTTGTCAACCCCAATTCTACCACAAAGAGAGAACTATGATCCTTGATCATCTAAGTAGGTTTTTTTCCTTCGTCTCTCTTTAACTATAAATCATGCAAGGTGGGTATGATGATGATCCTTTGGGATATAGATGAAACCAACTTTAATGAAGATAATGACTGGACCTTTTTAAAGAATAATGGGGTGGGAATGATGATGTTGAAGTTGTTGTGTTGCCTTTGTTTTTTTTTGTAAATTGTATGGGCTTATTTCTACTGAAAATCATGGTTTTTGGTGGTCCTTTCTTGCAAACTAATGAATCTTCTTTTTCTAGATGATCTCATGTATAAATGGTTGTAACATGGAAACTAGTTAATCATGTAAACTTGGTTGATTAAATAAATACCTAATGGAAAAGATCCCCTATGTGATCACCCCGACTAAGAAAATAGAAATAATGTACTTAATGAATGGTGTTGGATAATTTTTAGAACTTATTTCTTCATTCTAGTGATATTTATGGTTTCTCTATTTGATTCTTTGTGGGGTGACATGAATGGGGATGGGATATCTGGTTTCCTAGTTGTTGGTTTGTGAATTAGAGGTTGTGTGGAGCCGGTATGTTGGGGCTTGGTTTCGTTCCAGTAATTTGAGTGATCTCATGGATCTATTTTGTTGTTGTGACTTTACAAGAGAACTGGGTGTGAATGCTTGAAATCATGCTTGGTCGTTTTTTCTTTCAGTTGTTTTTTCGGATTGTGGTTATTCCTATTTGTAGCTCAGTAGTGAAGGAATGTTTTAAAATGAATCACTTGAACAGGATAACGAGAATGGGTACAATGGGGGATTTTTTTCCAAAAATGGGTTGTGTTATAGTTGTGTCTATTGTGTATTCTTTCATATAGGGATAAAATCAAGAGTGGTGATGTATGAGCTGGTTTTCTATTTCGGAACAATTAGGTTTGGATGAGTGCTTGATTACCTATATGTATAAAAAATTGTTCTTGTGTTTCTTATACGCACCCCACCCATGTTGAGAACTACGTGTTGAACACCCCCACTTCATGGGGGAGGGTTTTTTCCCAAAATTATTATTATTGGATGGTTATTAGCTCATTTATGCTCCCTCTCCATGGTAGAACAATATTCTTTAGGAAGGCTATGATGGCCTGAGGTTCTTTATAGCCCAAGACTCTTCAGACAGGGTGTGTTGTGGTGGTTGTACCAGGTGCATATAGGAAAGTTTGTTTCCCAAGTGTCTTCAGGATGAGGCCCAGGTGTCTTTGAGCATGGTAGTGGTTGTTTTTTCCCATGTGTCTTCAGGTGTGGCAGTGTTTGTTGTGGCCCAGATGTATGCTGGCACAGTGTGTGGTTTTTGTGGCCTAGGTGTCTACAGGTGAGGTGTGTGGTTTTGGTGTCCTATATGGTTGTGGTTGGGGGTAGGATAAACATGTGGTTGTGATGGCCCATATGGTTGTATTTGGGGGAAATAGTGGGACTTTAGTGAAATTTTTGGGGGAGGTCTAATACATAGGATGCTCTAAATAACCAGTGGGAAAGAGGTGTGGGGTACCCAAATATCGATGAGCTAATACTATTACTTTACCTAACTTTCATTATTTGGGGTATGTGCCTTGTTGAGTTTGGGTGGATAGTTTTCTTGGTAGGTTTTTTGGTTATCTTTATTTCTCATGGGGCATTAGAATGTCTCCCCACTTGTTCATAAGAGCTTTTGGTTTTCCATACAAAGTATACCTGTATACTCACCCTACGTATATAATAATTCTTTCATGATTCCAGGGGGACTTTGAGGACTATGCCAAACCTTACTAGCTTGGATGTTGGGAGTTATCATTGATGTTTTCCCTTATTTGTTACTTTTAATCATAGTTATCTTGTACTTTGTTTCAATTTATTTGAATATGCATATGGGAATGGATTTCTTTTGGCCTTACTTTTAATTTTATTTTTTTATTTTTTTGGGGTTGACCATATTATCTCCTGATATTATTCTATAAAAAGGGTAATGTCTTCAATATTATGTAAGATTCTATACCCTTGATGCTAGTCTCTACTCCGGGGCCTATTGAAGGTGGTACTCAGGGGGTCATTATCTCTCTTTTAACTTGAAGAAGGAAGGATCTGGTAGTTTTTTGTCCCTTATCTCATCTTGGTGAAGGTAGGTCATGACAGAAAGGTATCAAATGTGATGGTTGAAAGATAGTATGGAGTTAGGGGTTATTCATAGTGAGGATTGAAAGGGATGATAGGGAAATAGTTTTAGGCAACCTTGGTGTGTGAAATAGGCCAGGGAAGACCGGCTAGGACACAAAATTTTAGGAGGCCACATGGTCTAAGGAAAGGACTTTGGGCCTACCAAATGACCAGGTGACTCTACACTGATTGTAGGGTAGAGACCCTATTAAAGGTACATGCATAATAATTACTTGTTTTATTTTGTGTCTTGGGTGTTTTGGGGATTTAAAATAAATATAATGTATAAGAAAATTTTAAAAGGAATATTCTACACTACTCGGGCTTAGGCATTCCTTTTTTACCTTACATTTATGGCACATGGATGACATCCATGAGTAGTGTGGGCGATCAAGGCCCAGGAGGCTGATCTGGTCAATTAGAAAAGGACTGACTACGAGGAAGATGGTGACAAATGGAAGAATACTCTATGTTCTTTCTAGTGGCACACCCTTTGGAATTAAGAGGGAAATTTTTCTGACTTGGATACAGAGGGAAGGCTTGAGGATTTGGTGATCACCTTTACCTTGATACGTGCTTTGAGAGAGTACAGGTTTTTGTTGGCAGTCTGTCAGATGATGGGAGAAGAGTGTCAGTGGTGGACACTCTACTTTGGAGAGATGATGATGATTGAGGTTTTGTGGACTAACTTCGAGATGGAGTTTTGGTTGGAATTACTTTCTTCTAAGGTGAAGGCTGAAAAGAGGCAAGATTTTATCTCCCTGTAGCAAGGGAGTATGTCATTATGGGATTTTGGGATCAATTTCAAGGATCTCCTTTGTTTCACTCCATACATTTTCCCATACAAGATGCCACGGGAAATAAACTTAGAGGAGGCACTCTGACCTTACCTTCATTATGGTGTTACTCCCTTCACACTACCAACGTACTTGGAGGTTCAGAAGAAGTATGAGGTAGTAGAGAGGATGCACATGCTAGGAGGTGTTCTGCGAGAGGGGAACCAGATGATCTCGTCAAAGGGGAAGGTCGTTATTATTAGGGATCCAGCATCAGGGCCTTCTAGGTTTCAGTCGGTGGGGAGAAGGCCCCAACAGTTCAAGTTTTGATCTCCCGATCATCACCCTTTAACTATGGGCCCGGGTCCAAGGTTATTTTCTTATAGAGGTATTTGGAACATCTAAACTCGGTGCCCGATTCTAAATCAGGACAGTGGGGGTGGGCAGGTTTAGTTCCCACTCAATAGCACCAGTTGTCAGCCAGGCCTTTTCAGTAGCAGCAGGGACAGTGAGCTCTTTCTCCACTGAGAGAAGACGGTTCCAGAGAAGTATGACCTTAGGGTGCTCCTATGGTACCACTATTGGGGCATGGTTGTAGGTTGGTTGATAGACGAGGGGAAGAGGATCTAGGCATGGACAGTTACACACCATAGTGGAAGCATTTTCAGCAGGGCCAGAGGTTATTCGAGGTATGATTTTCTTGTTTAGTACTCTTGCATGTTCCTTGTTTGATTTAGGATATTCACACTCCTTTGTTACACCCATTATATCCCATGACTTGGTCCTAGACTTAGAGATACTCTCCATGTCTCTAGTGTTGAGTATGCCAGTTGGGGGTCAGACCAGCCTGTTTGACGTTTTTCGAGGATGCAGACTGATGTTGGGGCCGGATCAGTCTAGTGTGGATATTCTTATTCTACGAATGCATCCATACGATTTCATCCTATTCATCTACTATATATTTTCCATACATGCTATTATTGACTGCTTCTAGATAAGGGTTTTATTCTCAGATATGGGATGACAATGTGTATCTTTCATCAGTGAGCAGAGTTTCTAGGGATTGTTAATGAGTTCCTGTAAGTCTTCCCTGAAGAGGTTGTGACTTTACCACCTTGATGTGATGTTGAGTTCGGGATAGATTTAAAACCTGGTGTTCGACTGATTTTGATGGATCCCTATAGGATGGAACCTTTTGAGTTGAGAGAGTTGTGGATTTAGTTAGATGAACTAATGAAGAAGGGTTTTATCTAACCAAGAACATCATCGGGGGGTGCTCTAGTATTATTCGCGAAGAAGGTAGACGATAGTCTCAGGATGTGCATAGACTGCCAAAGGCTAAATCAGGTGACAGTCAAGAAATTTTAACCCATACCAAGGATCTACGACCTTTTTGACCAATTGAAGGGAGCAGGTTGGTTCTCTAAGATCAACCTACGGTATGGGTATCACTAGTTGAGGGTATAAAATTATGACATCTCAAAGACTACTTTCAGGTGCAGGTATGAGAACTTTGACTTTGTGGTCATGTCATTTAGCGTTATGAAAACACCAGTTGTGTTCATGGGGCTCATGAACTCTTTTTTCCAAGAGTATCTAGACTGGTTCATAGTCGTGTTCATCAACAACATCATAGTCTACTCAATATTGGAGGAGGATCACGTCGAGCATCAAAGGATAGTTTTTGAGGTCCTTCGACACAACCAACTCTACGGGGATTTTTCCAAGTGTAGTTTCTAGACATGAGAGGTGAACTTATTGGGACACGTGGTGTCCCAGAAGGGGATATTAGTAGACCCATCGATGGTCCAAGTGGTTGTTTCTTAGGTGGTACCCAAGAATGTGGTAGAGGTTACTAGTTTCCTAGGACTGGTGGGTTACTATTAGAGGTTCATACCTGACTTCTCCCAGGTTGCAGTATCTTTGAAAACCTTGACCAGAAAAGACCAAGCTTTCATATGGAGTGAGAAGTGCTAAGCATATTTCAGAAATATGAAAGGGAAGATGGTCAGCACCCCAGTGTTGAGGTTTCTAGATGAATGAGAAACGTTTGAAGTGTTATGTGATGATTTCGTTCTAGGATTGGGGTGTGTGTTGATGTAGCATCAGGGAGTGATCTATTTTGGGTATAGGTAGTTACATCATCATGAGAGTAACTATGCCACCCATGACCTATATCTTGCAACAGTATTGTTCTCTTTTAAGTTGTGTTTCCATTACCTCATCAGGGAGCACTTTGTGGTTTACACAGATCACAAGAGTTTGAGACATATATTTACCCAGCGGGACCTTAAACTTTCAACAGAGAAGGTCTGTGGAGATTCTTTAATAGTATGACTTTTAGATATCTTATATTGAAGGTAAGGGGAACTTTTTGGCTGATTCCTTGAGCAGGAAGTCACAGAGGGAAGCTATTCGGGAGTCTATGGATGCTTGGAAGGTGATGCAGGAGTTGGCTTCCTTACAACTGGATGCAATGGTGGATGGTGGTAGAGGTTGTATATTTTAGATGATAGTGAAGTACTATCTATTTTAGAATGTGGAGGATTCTCAGTGGGGATACTTAGAGAGTTAAGTTATGTGTGATCGGTTTGACTAGTTCAATGCTCTGGAAGGGTGGTTGGAGGATTGTTAGAATCGGATGCTTTTCTACGAGAATTTGTTTTTTACAGAGACGATACATGAGGGAGTTCTCTATGAGTTTCATAACTCACCCCTAGAGGTACAACAAGGAGTTTCCAAGATGTATTGAGGCCTGAAGGAACAGTTTTGGTGGCCCAGGGTGAAACGGGCAGTGGAGGAGTTTGTGGCAAGGTGCCTGGTGTTTCAATAGGTGAAGTCTGAACACCACGACCTAGAAGTTTTGTTGCAACCTTTATATGTCCATGAGTGTATGTGTGCTGAAATTTTTATTGATTTTGTCACAGGACTACCTAGGGTTAAAGGAGGCTACGATTCTATTTTGGTAGTGGTATATTATTGATGAAATCAGCTCACTTCTTGGCGATCAAAGAGTCGAGTGCAGTGGATGCCTTAGCACGGAGATATGTGGATGAGGTGGTGAAGTTTTATGGAGTTATGAGGTCCATAGTCTCAAATCGGTATGAATGGTTGACCTCACAGATCAGGAGGGGATTGCAGCATTCTTTTGGCACCCAGCTACGCCTTAGCACTACTTTTACCACCAGAAAGATGGGCAGATAGAGTGGACCATCCAGACGTTGGAGGACATGCTGAAAGCGTGTGTTTTAGACTTTGGGGGATCATGGGTATGACATTTTCTCTTATTATAGTTTTCTTACAATAATATCTATCACTCTAATATTGGCATGACACTATTTTAATCCTTATACGGGAGGTCATATCGTTCGCTCGTGTGTTGGACCGAGGTTGGGGAGGCAGGTGTTCTTTGCCCAAAGGTTATCCAGAGCACTATGGAGAGGGTTCAACTTGTGCATGAGAGGATGAAGGCATCTCAGTACTATCATAAGTTGTATGTGGACCATAGGAGGAGACCCTTGGAGTTCGAGGTTGGAGACCACGTGTCCTTGAATGTCTTCCCTTGGTGTGGATAGCATACGTTTCGTAGGGGGAGTAAGCTTTCTCCCAGGTTCATCGGACCCTTTGAGATGTTGGGACGAGTTATCTAGGTGGTGTATCATCTATAATTACCACTACCACTAGAGAGGATCCACAACGTCTTCCCAGTATCTCAACTTCTTCGGTATCAACATGATGACTCCCACGTCCTTGACTGAGGAGAGTTAGATATCGAGGATGATGTTGACATTTGTGGAGTGACCAATAAGGATCAAGGATTGAAAGGAAAAGGTTCTTCATGGATGGAACATCCGTTTGGTTCATGTGTTATGTAGGCATGGTGTCCTAGAGAAGAGTACTTGGGAGTGAGAAGCTCAGATGTGCACCCAGTACCCAGAGCTTTTTTGAGTTATTATTCTAATACTTCCTTGATGTTCTTTTTTTTGTGACTTACTGTGATATAATGATAACCTTGTTTAGTTATGATATGGGTTGTTTTCTTTACTTTTTTAATTTGTATGAAAATTATTGATGTGTGTTAAAGGGAGAACCTGATACCTAATAAAGATGAATTAATGCAAATGTGATTAAAATCATGCGGGTGAGTCAGTTCCACCCAAAGCAGATAATATCTTGACATAGAGGAAGGAACTCCTTGATCCATGTGTTAGGAAAATGTAATCCTTGGGGTTCTTATGACTATTTGGGGTGGTATGAATTGAGAGGTGTTCCTAGATGTCAAGGTTTTGTTCCATCCTTGGAACAACTAGGGAAGTTTGGCCATGGGATGTATCTTTTGAGGTGGTTGTTCGAACCCCTCTTTTTTGGGTTTAGTCTTGATTCTCAAGGATGAGAATAGTTTGAGAGGTAGCTGATGTAAATTATGGGGCCTTCATGTTCCATTACTTTGTCAAATTCTAGTGCTTGGGGTGTCTTGGACCCCAACAGTGAGTCAGGAGGTCATTGGTTTTGGTGGTAGTGTGTCACCATGGTGTCACCTATCGGTGCCACTGATTAGTGTCGCACCCGAATGGTGCCATAAAGGGTTGTCATGGTTTCTTTCCCTAGTCTTCCCGTAACATCTCTTTTGAGATTTATTACCTCTTTTCAAGAGGTTTAAGGTGGTTATTAATCCCATTAATGATATTTAAATCCCCCAATAGTGGGGTGGCCCTTGACTTACCCAAGATGTGTGCCCTTTGTTTTACTAGTGTTACACCTTTTCTGTGTCTCTAGTTTATCCCCTGTTATGTGTTTTCTCCATTTAAAGGATATATATCAACTCGCAGTCGTCCACTGGTATATCTTCACCATCTCCTAGGAGAATTATTAAATCTAAATTAATCCCAACGTGTGAAACCATTGAGCCGTGTGGCCGATCCATGATCCGCTTTTTAAGCACTTCGAGATTGCACATCCCGTAACTCTAGGATCAGGTCTTTTTCACATTTAGATCTTCATCCTCATTGGTCTCTTTCTTTTCCTTGGTGCCCTAGAGTCCCTCTTCAAGAGATGAGTTGTGCCTACGTGAGATCTTTCTTGTTTGGTTCTTCTTGGAGTTTCCTACAAGTCGCGTCAACCCAAGTTCTACCTCAAAGAGAGAACATCAATCCCTGATCATCCAAAGAGTGGTTTTTCCTTCATCTCTCTTTAATTATGCATCATGTTTTGTGGGTATGATGATGATCTTTTTGGATGTAGATGAAACAAAAATTAATAAAGTTAATGAATGGACCTTTTTAAAGAATAAATGGGTGGGAATGATGATGTTGATGTTGTTGTGTTACCTTTGTTTTTATGTAGTAAATTGTATGGAAATATGTCCATTGAAAATCATCGACATCGGTAGTCATTTCTTGCGCACTAAGGAAGATCTGTTTTCTGGATGATCTCATGTATAAATAGTTGTAACATGGAAACTGGTCAATCACGCAAACTTGGTTGATTAAATGGATACCCAATTGAAAAGATCCCCTATGTGATCACCTCGGCTAACCAAATGGAATGAAGTTACTTAATGAATGGTGTTGGATAATTTTGGAAACTTATTGATTCATTTAGGTGATATGTATGGTTGATCTATCTGATGATTTGTGGGGTGACATGAATGGGGATGGGACCTCTAGTTTTCTAGTTATTAGTTTGTGAATTAGAGGTTGTGTGGATCTGGTATGTTGGGGCTTGGTTTGGTTCTAGTACTTCTAGGGATCTCATAGATTCCTTTTGTTTTTGTGACTTTACAAGAGAACCGGGTGTGAATACTTAAAATCATGATTGGATGTTTTTCCTTCAGTTTTTGTTTTGTCTTATGGTTATTCCTATTATTATCTCGATAGTGGAGGAATGTTTTAAAAGTAATCACTTGAGAATGATAACTAGAATGGGTACAATGAGGGATTTTTTTTAGAAATGAGTTGTGTTTTGGTTTTGAATGTTTCATATTCATGCATTTAGGGATAGCAGTGAGAGTGGTGTTGTACGGGATAGTTGTTGGTTTTGAAACCCTTAGGTTGGGATGAGTTCTTGATTAACTATATGTATAAAATTTCATTGTTGTGTTTCTTATATGCACCCCACCCATGTTGATCACTTTGTGCTGAACACCCTGATTTAATGGGGAGAGTGTTTTTTCCCAACAATCTTATGAGTGGCTGGTTATTATCTCCTTTTTTCTCCCTCTCCCAGGTAGCCCAAGATTTTTTGGGTAGGCTATGATGGCCTGAGGTTCATTATGGCCCAAGAATCTTCAGGAAGGGTGTGTTGTGGTGGTTGGCCCAGGTGTGTGTGGGCAGGTTTGTTTCCCAAGTGTCTTTGGGATGAGGCCTAGGTTTCTTCGGGCGTGGTAGTGGTTTTTCTAGCCCAGATGACTTTGGGCATGGTGGTTATTATTATGGACCAGGTGTCTAGGGGAAGGTTTTTTGGTTTTTGTGGACCATGTGTCTATGGACAGGGTGTGTGGTTGTGGTGACCAATATGGTTATGGTTGGGGGTGGGACAGACGTGCGGTTGTGATGGCTCATGTGGTTTTAGTTGGGGGTGGAAGTGGGACTGTAGTGGAATTTATGGGGGAGGTCTGATGAGTAGGATGTTCTAAATAACCAGTGGGAAAGAGGTTTGGGTTCCTAAATATCTATGTGTTAATACTATTACTTTACCTGACTTTCATTATTTGGAGAGTGTCCCTCGTTGAGGCTGGGTGAATAGTTTCCTTGCTAGGTGTTTTGGTCATCTCTGTTTCTCATGGAGTATTAGAATGTCTCCCCACTTGTGCATGAGATTTATTGGTTTTCCCTAATTAGTATACCTACACACTCACCCTATGTATATAAAACTGCTTTCAGGTTACCAGAAGGACTTTGAGGACTGTCTCGGACCTTACTAGCTCGGACATTGGGAGTTGACATTGCTATTTTTCCTTTCTTTTGTACTTTTCATCAGATTTTTTTTGTACTTTGATTTAGTTTATTTGGACATTTATATGGTAATGCATTTATTTTGTCCTTACTTTTACTTTCATTTTTTGGAGTTGTTTGGGGTTTACCATCTTATCTCTCAATCTTGTTCAATAAAAAGGGTAATTCCTTCCATATTATGTAAGATTTTATACCCTTGGTGTTAGTCTCCACTCCGGGTCCTATTAAAGGTGGGACTCGATGGGTCATTATCTCTCTTTCAACTTAAAGAAGGAAGGGTCTGGAATTTTGTTGTCCCTTCCCTCATCTTGGTGAAGGTGGGTTGTGACATAATGGTATCAAAGGTGATGGTTGAGAGATATGATGGATTTTGGGGTTAGGAACAGTGTGTATTGCAAGAGATGGTAGGTAAATAGTGTTATTCAATATTGTTTCATGAAATATTATAGGGAAGACCAGCTAGGACATGTGATTTTAGGGCCCCCCTGATCCGATGCAAGGAATCTGGGCCTACCGAACGATCAGGTGAGGGTACACTGATTTT
Organism: Viscum album; assembly: GCA_963277665.1. NCBI lineage: Eukaryota > Viridiplantae > Streptophyta > Magnoliopsida > Santalales > Viscaceae > Viscum > Viscum album. Next base: position 1,263,278,413 of record OY728164.1, read on the forward strand.
AGGGAAGAGACCCTAGGAAAGGTACATGTATCATAATGACTTGTGTTCTTGGGTGTCTTGGGTGTTTTGGGAAATTAAAATAAATAAAAATTTTAAGAAAAATTTAAAATTAATTTTCTACACTAATCGAGCTTAGGTATTTCTTTTTTACCTTGCAGTTGTGGCACTCGGATGACGTCCATGAGCAGTACAGGTGATCGAGGCCCCAGAAAATAATCTGGTTGATCAGTGGAGGATTGATCAAGAGGAATAGGATGAAAAATTGTATAATACTCTATGTTCTTTCCAGTGGTAGACCCTCAGGAAGTACGATGGTAGTGTTTCCAGCTTAGAGACAAAGGGCTATCTTGAGGAGCTGGCGATCACCTTTACTTTAATTCGTGCTTCGAGAGAGTACTAGGTTTTGTTGGAAATTAGTTAGATGAGGGGATCAGTGTGTTAGTGGTGGACGCTCTACCTTTAAGAGAGGATGTAGATTGAGGTTTTTTTACTGACTTCAAGAAGGATTTCCAGGTGGAATTACTTTCTTCTACGATGAAGGCTGAAAAGAGGTAAGAGTTTCTCTCCCTATAACAAGTGAGTATGTCGGTAAGGGAGTTGGGGATCAAGTTCAAGGATATATTTAATTTCACTCTTGACCTCTTCTCAGATGAGGATTCATGGTAAAGATTCTTATAGGAGGCACTCCATCCTTCCCTTCAGTATGTTGTTACTCCCTTCACTCTACCGACGTACATGGAGGTTCAGAAGAAGGCTGAGGTAGTAGAGAGGATGCACATGCTAAGAGGTTTACTAAGAGAGGGAAACCAGTTGAGCTCATCAAAGGGGAAGGCTGTCAGCTACAGGCTTCCAGCATCAGGGCCTTCCAGGTTTCGGTTGGTGGGGAAAAGGCCCCAGCAGTCAAGTTTCGATCTCCCGGTCCTCGCCCTTTCACTATGGGCCTGAGACCGAGGTGATTTTCTTGTAGAGGTTTTGGGCACATCCAAAGTCAGTGCCTAGTTCGAGCTCAGTAAAATGGGGGTGGGAAGGTTCGATGTCCACCTCAGCAGCACCAGTTTCCAGCCAGAACTTTTTAGCAGCAGCAGGGATAGCGAGATCCTACTCCATCGAGGGTGGATGGTGCTGGAGGAGGCCGACCTCAGGGAACTCCTCTGGGACCTCTACCGGGGCATGTTCGGGGAGGAGACTAATAGCCAAGGGTCGTAGGATCTAGGCATGGGTAGTTTCACACTGTAGAGGTAGTAGTTCCTGCAGAACCATATGTCGTTCGAGGTACAATCAGCTTGTTTAGTAGTCTTGAATGTGCCTTGTTTGATTCAGGAGCTTTTCACTCCTTTGTTAAACTCATTATAGCCCATTCCTTGGGCCTAGATGTAGAGATAATATTCATGCCCCTAGTGCTGAGTACACTAGTTGGGGGTTAGATTAGTATGTTTGATGTTTTTTGAGGATGCAGACTGATGTTGGAGCCACATCAGTTTAGTGGGTATCTTTTTCTGCTACAAATGCAGGCATACAATGTCATCCTAGGAATCTACTGAATATTTTTCATAAATGATGTTATCAACTACTTCTGGATAAGGATCGTGTTCTCATATATGGGTGGCTAGCTTGTGGCTTTCTTTGGTGAGCGGAGTTTCCAGGAGGGCACCCGGAGAGTAGAACTCATTCACTTATTGTTAGATGAGCTGTCAGGGGAGTCATCAAACTCAGACATGGTGGAAGTTCCATGGACTTTTAGTGAGTTCTTGGACATCTTCCCTGAATAGGTTTTGAATCTACCCCCTAAACGTGATGTTGAGTTCGAGATAGACCTACAACCCAGTGCATGTCCGATCTCAACGGCTTCCTATCGGATGGAACCTTCTGAGTTGGGAGAGTTGCGGATTAAAGTTGATGATCTAATGAATAAGGGATTTATCCAACCAATCGTGTCATCATGGGGTGCTCCAGTATTGTTTTTAAAGAAGGTAGACGATGTTTTCAGGTTGTGCATAGAATACCAAAGGCTGAATCAGGTGACGGTAAAGAACTGTTACCTTGTCACAAGGATTAATAACCTTTTTGACCAGTTGAAGGGATCAGGTTGGTTCTCTAAGATTGAACTGTAGTCTGGGTATCACTAGTTGAGGGTAAAGGATGGTGACATCCCAATGACTACTTTTAGGTGTAGGTATGGGAACTTTGAGTTCATGGCCATGTTGTTTGGAATTACGAACACACCAGCTGTATTCATGGGGCTCATGAACTCTGTTTTCCATGAGTATCTGGACTACTTCATAGTCATTTTCATCAAAAAAATCCATCTACTCAAGATCATAGGAGGAGCACTCCAAGAATCTAAGGATAGTTTTTGAGGTCCTCTAACACCACCAACTCTATGGGAATATGTCCAAGTGCAAGTTCTAGACATGAGAGCTTCACTTTCTTGGACATGTGGTGTCCCAGTAGGGTATATCAGTGGACCCATCTAATGTTGAAGTGGTTGTTTCTTGGGTGGTACCATATAACGTGGAATTGGTTCATAGTTTCCTAGGATTGGAAGGTTACTACTGGAGGTTCATACCCGACATCTCCTGGGTTGCATCACCTTTGATATCCTTGACCAGAAAAGACCATACTTTCTTATGGAATGAGTAGTTCCAGCCAAATTTTAGTTATCTGAAAAGTAAGTTGGTTAGAACCCCAGTGTTAAGGTTTCTAGTGGAAGGGGAAATATTTGAAGTGTTTTGTGATGCTTCTATTCTAAGCTTGGGGGGTGTGTTGATGTAGCAGTAGGAAGTTATTATTTATGGGTCTAGGAAGTTACATCTTTATGAGTGTAACTATTCCACCCATGACTGAGATCTTTCAAAATTAGTGTTCACATTTATGTTGTGGGGGAATTACCTCATGGAGGATCACTTTTTGGTCTTCAAAGATCACAGGAGTTTGAGGCATATCTTTACCCAACGGGACTTGAACTCGCAACAATGAAAGTGGGTGGAGTTTCTTCAGGACTATAACTTAGAGATATCTTACACTAAAGTTAATGAGAACATTGTGGTCGATTCCTTGAGGAGGAATTCATAGAGGTAATCTGTACGGGAATTTATGGATGCTTGGAAGGTGATGGAGGAGTTAGTTGCCTTACAAATAGATGCAAGGGTGGATGGTGGTATAGGCTGTCTATTTCAGATTATAGTGTAGTACTCTCTTTTGTGGCATGTGGATGAGTCTCAGTGGGGAGACTCAAAGAGTGAATTTATGTGTGATCAGGTTGACCAGGGAAATGCTTCAGAAGGGTGGTCGGAGGATTTTCAGAATCAGATGCTTTTCTGTGGGAAGTTGTTTGTCCTAGAGATAATGCATGAGGGAGTTCTCTGTGAGCTCCATAACTCACCCCTAGTGTTACACCTAAGAGTTTCCAAGATGTACCAAGGCCTGAGGGAATATTTTTGGTGGCCCGAGGTGAAACGGGTAGTGGAAGAGTTTGTGGTAGGGTGCCTAGTGTGTCAGAAGGTAAAGGCTCAACACCGCATCCCAGGAGGTTTTTTTCCACCTTTAGATGTCCCTAAGTGGAAGTGGGATGACATCTTCATGGATTTCGTCACAAGACTACCCAGGTTTCAAGAAGGTTATTATATTATCTGGGTAGTGGTAGACTAGTTGGAAAAATCAGCTCACTTACTGTTGATCAAGGAGTCGATTGTGGTGGATGCATTAGCACAGAGATATGTGGATGAGGTGGTGTGGTTTCATGGAGTTCCAAGGTCCATAGTATCATATCGGTATTCATGGTTTACCTAATGAGTTTGGATGGTCTAGAAGCATGATTTTGGCACCAAACTACACCATAGCACCGCTTTACACCCCCAGACAGATGGTCAGACAAAGAGGACCATCTAGATATTAGAGGACATGCTGTAAGCATGTGTTTTAGACTTTGTGGGAACATGGGTATGACATTTTCCCTTAGTATAGTTTTATTACAATAATAGTTATCACTCTAATATTGGAATAACATCATTTAAATCCCTATATGGGAGGTTGTGTCATTCGCCCATGTACTAGACCGAGGTTGGGGAGGGAGGTGTTCCTGGCCCAAAGGTGGTGTAGAGCACAACAGAGAGGGTTCAGCTTGTGCGTGAGAGGATGAAGGAATCATAGGAATGGCAGGAGTTGTATGTTGATCATAGGAGGAGACCCTTAGAGTTCGAGGTTGGAGACCATGTTTTCTTGAAGGTCTCCCCTCAGTGTGGATAGCAGAGGTTTGGCAGGGGATTAATCTTTATCCAAGTTTCATCGGACCCTTTGAGGTGTTGGGATGAGTTGGAAAGGTGGCGTATCAACTATAATTACCACCGCCGCTGGAGAGTATCCACAACATCTTCCATGTATCTCAAATATTTTGGTATCTACATGATGACCCCCACATCCTCGACTGGGGAGAGTTAGATATTGAGGATGATGTGACATTCGTGGAGAAACCAGTAAGGATTGAGGATAAAAAGGAGAAAGTGCTTCATGGATGGACCATCCCTTTGGTTTTTTTGTTATGGAGGAATGGTGGCCTGGAGGAGAGTACTTGGGAGTGAGAAGCTCATATGCATGCCCAATACCTAGAGTTTTTTGAGTTGCTGTTCTAAGCCTTCCTTGATGTTCTTATTTTTTTGACATACTATGAAGTAATGTTGACCTTGTTTGATAATGATATGGATTGTTTCCTTTACTTTTTGATTTTTTATGAAAAGTCCTAATGTGTGGGGAAGGTAGAAAATGATTATTAATCAAGTCACATCAGCACAAATGCGATTAAACCTATGTGGGTGAGTTAGTGCCTCCCAAAGTAGAGAATATCTTAACATGGAAGAATGAACTCCCTGATCTCTGTGTCCAGAAAATGTGATCCTTGGGTTTTGTATGGATTTTTGTTTTGGTAGCTATGGGGAGGTGTTCCGGGATGTAAATTTTTTGTTCAATCCATGGAACAACTAGGGTGGTTTCATCGTGGGAGGTATCTTTTAAGGTGGTTTTTCAGACCCCTCTCTTTTCACTTGGTTTAATCTTGATTCTCAAGGATGAGAATAGTTTGAGAGGTATCTTATGTAATGTTCAGGAACCTCTTGGTCCATTAATTTGATAAATTTTGGTGCTTGGGGTGTCCTGGACCCCAACGGTGAGTCAGGAGGGCATCAGTGTCAGGGGAAGGGTGTCACCGTGGTGTCACCTATCAGTGCCACCGATCGGTGACGCACCTGAATGGTTCCACAGAGGGTTGTCAGGGTTTCTTTCCCCAGTCTTCCTGTAACCTATCTTTTGAGATTTATTACCTCTTTTCAGAAGGTTTAGTTTGGTTTTTAATCCCATAAATGATATTTAAATCCCCCAAGAGTGGGGAAACCCTTAACTTACTTAAAACGTGTGACCTTTGTTTTACCAGTGTTACACCTTTTCCATGTTTCCAGTTTAGCCTCTGTTATGTGTTTTCTCTATTTAAAGGATATCTATCAAATCATGGCCATTTTTTGATCTATCTCCTCCATCTCACAAGAGAATTATTAAATATCAATTAATCCCAACATGTGATACTATCAATCCGCGTGGTCAAGCCACGATCCGCTTTTTAATCATTTTGAGATTACACATCTAGTAACTCTAGGATTGGGCCTTAATCAAGATATTATTTTTCCTTAGTCTTTTTCTCTTCCTTGGTTCCCCTAGAGTCCCTCTTCCAGAGATGATTTGTTCCTACATGAGATCCCTCCTATTTTATTCTTCTTGGAGTTTCCTATAAGTCACATCAACCCTAGTTCTGTCATAAAGAAAGAACTTTGATCCTCGATCATCCAAGTAGGGGTTTTTCCTTTATCTATGTTTAACTATTCATCGTGTGGGGTGGGTATGATGATGATACTTTGGTATTTAGATGAAACTAACTTTAATGAAGATAATTAACATAAATTTTTAAAGAATAAAGGGGTTGGAATGTTGATGTTGACATTTTTTTGTTACCTTTGTTTTTATGTTGTGAATTTTATGGGATTATGTCTACTAAAAATCATAGCCATTAGTGGTCCTTATAGCACAATAATAAAGCTCTGTTTTCTAGATGATCTCATGTATAAATGGTTTTAACATGGAAATTGGTTAATCACATAACCTTGGTTGATTAACTGGATACTCAATGGACAAGATACACTTTGTGATCACCCCGACAAACCAAACATAAATAAGGTACTTACTGAATGGTGTTGGCTAATTTTGAAAACTTATTTCTTTGTTCTGGTGATATGTGTGGTTTCTCTATCTAATTCTTTGTGGGGTGACATGAATGGGGATGGGACCTCTGGTTGTCTAGTTTTGGGTTTGTGAATCAGAGGTCGTGTGGAGTCAGTATATTGGGGCTTGGTTTGTTTTCAATACTTTGAGGGATGTCACAGATCCCTTTTTTATTGTGACTTTATAAAAGAACTGGGTGTGAATGCTTTAAATCATTCTTGTCCACTTTTCTTCAGTTGTTTTTTTTTGGCTTATGGTTATGCCTGTTAGTATCCTGGTAGTGGAGGAATGTTTTAAAAGGAATTAGTTGAACATGATAACAATAGTGGGTACAATGGGGGATTTTTTTTCTAGAAATGGGGTCTATTATGGTTGTGGTTGTTTCATATTCTTTCATGTATGGATAATAGCAAGAGTGGTGGTGTATGATTTGGTTTTCTATTTTAAACCCCTTAGGTTGGGATTAGTACATGATTACCTATACGTATAAAATTTAGTTCTTTTGTTTCTTATAATAACCCCACCAATTTTTAGCACTTCTTTCTGAACACCTTCATTTTGTGGGGAGGGTGTTTTTCCCAACATTGTTATGATTGGATGGTTATTATCTCCTTTCTTCTCCCTCTCCCAGGTAGCACAAGATTCTTCGGGCAGGCTATGACGGCCTGAGGTTCATTATGGCTTAAGACTCTTTGGGTAGGGTGTGTTTTGGTGGTTGGCCTAGGTGTGTGCGAGTAGGTTTGTTTCCCAAGTGTCTTTAGTATGAGGCCCATGTGTCTTTGGGAATGGTAGTGTTTATTCTGGCCGAGGTGTTTTTAGGCGTGGTGGTGGTTGTTGTGGCCTAGGTGTTTACAGACAGGTTGCGTGGTTGTTGTGGCCCAGGTGTCTGGGGGCAGGGTGTGTGTTTGTGGTGGCCCATATGGTTGTGTTTGGGGAGAGATAGTCATGTGTTTGTGATGGAACATATGGTTACAGTTTGGGGAGACAGTGGGATTGTTGTGGAATTTGTGGGGGAGGTCTCATGAATATGATGTTTTAACTAACCAATTGGAAATAGGTACGGGGTACCCAAATATCGATGTGTTAATACTATTACTTTACCTGACTTGCATTATTTGGGGATTGTGCCTTGGTGAGGCTGGGTGGATAGTTTCCTTGCAGGGTGTTTTGGTTATCTCTGTTTTTCACGGGGCATTAGAATGTCTTCCCACTTGTGCATGAGATCTTTTTTTCCCTATTGAGTATACCTGTATACTCACCCTACATATATAAAACTATTTTCAGGTTTCTAGGATGACTTTGAAGACCGTGTTGGACCTTACTAGCTTGGACGTTGGGAGTTGTCGTTGCTATTTTTCCTTTCTTTGGTACTTTTTATCATAGTTTTCTTGTACTTTGTTTTAGTTTATTTGAACATGCATATAGGAATGGATTTCTTTTAGCCTTACTTTTACTTTCAGGTTTTGGAGTTTTTTTGGGTTTACCTTCTTATCTCTCGATATTTTTCTATAAAAAAGTTAATTCTTTCCATATTATGTAAGATTATATACCCTTGGTTCTAGTCACCACTCTAGGTCCTATTGAAGGTGGGACTTTGGGGTCATTATCTCTCTTTCAACTTAAAGAAGGAAGGGTATGACAGTTTGTTGTCCCTTCCCTCATATGGGTGAAGGCGGGTCGTGACATCGCCATTCTCACTCTAGTTCTCTATTTTTCAAAATAGAAGCACGTCTGTGACCCTTGGGTCACATTCTTCATTATTATGGGATCAATATTTCATTTCCATCGCTCTGGGGGTCCTATAATATTTGGAACCTTGTAGAAAATCCCGACACAACTACGTAGGTCAGTCGGTGAAGAACACATGAATTGGATGAAAATAAGAAGCACATGAACACCCCTTAGAATAGATATGGACCTTTATTCATGTCAGTCTGAATTCGTTCCAGTTATTAGGTTCATGAAGAATGAATTAAAAAATCACAAAGATCTAATTCCCACATTAATCCCACATTTTTAACTATCCTGTATAAATGATTGAAGCACTGATCAACCTGTTTGTGGGTTGGTCCAAGTTTATCATTGACACAAGAATATGGAAAAGAATTGTGAAGAAAAAAATAAACCCCATACCTCGATGATTGGATCGATTGTTGATGAAGTGTGAGTCATGTGTTCGTCATTCATCAATCCGTTGATCCCTCTTCCTAATCAAATAGTCAATCCTCCTCCATTCATCATTCATTAATGAGAGGATTCTACAATGTGTTTCCCTTCTTTCTTCCAGAGCCTCTTGGGATCGTGAGTCTAATATTTCATCCCTACTTAACTAATAATTGAAGAAACATGTTTCATCTTTGCTATTTCGTTGAGTTGCAGCATCTCCACATTGTTTCCTTTATGAAAGGAAACATCTTCCTTGTTGTTGTGTCACATCATTTTTGCAGCTTCACAAAACATTAAAAGAAAAATAAAATAAAATTTTTAAGTTTATTCTTATTCTTCTTTAAAACGTCAGAAAAATATTTTCCACAGTCGACCCATACCGGTTGAAGTTACGTCCTTCCTAAACAAAACCCGCTACTCTGAACACAATGGTGCCCTTAGATTTCAATTATGAGCACTCATTTAAAAGTTATTAAAACCACACATGATCACTATTTTTAATAAACTTAAAAATAGTTCGAAAATTTATTTTGGGCTCCCTGAGCCTCAAAATCATGTGTCTTCTCAGTGCCTAGTCTAAAAATAATCTCATATAATTTTCAAAAAAAAATTACATAGAAAATCAGGGACATTACATGACATGGACATGATTCAAGGATAACTTCCAATAAAATGTCACCATGGTGGAAAAAGTATTATAATATATTGGTTTTACTCCCCAATCCTATACATTAGTCTCATATGACTAAACATTACCCAATGAATTGGATAAATATTTTGGTTCACCCATCATAACATGTTCATGATATATTTTTTCTACATAATTGATGTCAATAATAAGATATAACATAAGAATTACCAATTTAAATAAAATGGGTTTCATAATGTTACCTTATATCATAATCAAATGAAATTTCATAAATAATTCATTCAAGAAGTGAACGTAAGGAATGTATGACTCCCTCAAAACAAGGTTGAATAATATAGTTTTATATATAAGAGACATATATATATAATTTAGAATTATTCCACAATATAAAATAGAATTAGAATGTTATTTATAGAGAGACTGGTCTTAACCCAAAGAAAAGGGTGGTTTAGAGAGATTCCTTACCTCGAGCCTGATTCATCACATATATTATTTATCATCCATAATAAATAAATTATTTTTATTATTTACATGATCAACATACTTTTTCATGTTATCTATTGATTTTAATTTATTTATTGGCACATTATATTCAATTACTTAATTATTAAGGTTCAAGTATGATGTTTTGACGATGTTCATCTCATATATCCAAAATCACCTTGGAACGTTGACAATGGTCAAAGATATTATTAATTAATCATCTCCAGAATAATAGTAATTATATAATTTAAATTATTATATATCAATTATTCTTTTAAACCCATTAATTTTATATGTTTATGAATAAGTGAACAACTTTACAATCATATAGAGGGTAAGCCGTACATACACATGAGCTTTGTTTCTATTTTAAAAGGATAATAATAAAGATAAGATAGGTGTTGATTTACACTTCCATAATGATTAACATATCATAAATATTAAATTATTTCTTTTAATACACTTACATATACCATACATGTGATGTAGTAATAAAAATCTTATCACATCACTTCATGAGGCGGTAGTCTGATACACGCATGAATGACCTAATAATTCCATTAATAGATAGTATGGTAAAAAAGGAATACAATATCTTAATTTTCCATAAATATTAATTTTTAATTAATATCATATATAACCATTAAATATATCATAATGAACATACGTTAGAGGCGATGACAGAAACAAGTTACACCAGTTTTCATGGGTGGTAGTCTTCTATACACATGAACGACGGTTTTGATTCCGATTTTATAGAAGTGGAGATGGATTTAAGTTATTAAATTAACATAATATCATATTATTATAAGTTATATAATTATTTAATTATATAATCAATAATTATTAATATTTTAATTTGGTTTAAGGAGAAACAAAACAAAGATGCTCGGTTAAGAATGTTTCCTCTTCTTCAGACCGCCTCTTTAGGAATATACCTAAAGCCCCCATATATTGGATTTCTGATCAAACCATAGCCTCTAATACATGGTAAGAGGATAAATTACGGGATTTTGGAATTAGTTTTTCTAACCAATTTGTTTTGGAACTATATATTGGATAGGATAGATTGTGTCATTTTATAAGGGTGGAGGAGTGTCATTCTTGTTAATACAAAAAAAATTCAATAATGGGAAGTCTCTCTCAAGATGAGTGCCTAAAAAATTAAAAAATAAAAGATATTAAGATATATAAGGTAGATAAAAAATACTAACATTTAATAGAGGCATGTTTTAAACATGTCTATTTATATCTTTAGTTTAACCACCAAGTAAACTAGAATTCGCATTAAGTGTGGACACATAATTTTATTATTTTTACTATTATTTATGAAAAAAATTATGTTGAACTTAATATATAATATTAATTATTCTAGTTAATAATACGTAATATATTTTATCAAATTAAATTAATATATGTGGAAGAATTTAATTTCAAATTAAACCCACCAGCATTTCAAAAAAACAGGTTTTTAAGAAATGCATTTTTCAAACATAAGTTGATATTATAATAAATAAGTGAAAGTTACTCATAATAAAGTGAATTTAAATTAATATTTAATGATATAATGAATAAATTTAATTTAAATAATTCCTCATTAGGTGTTATTTTAATTAATTAAAATGTAGAAACATTATTCAGATTAATGCAATTTTCAGAAAAATGCATTTACAATTCTATGAATAAACTTATTCTAACATATGGTATAAATTTGATTCAATTATAATTAATTGGATTATATATTAATAAATAATACTAATGTTACATTTAAATAAAATAAACATAAAAATGGTACTATTAAATTACTTAATTTATAAAAAATAAATGTTATAGAAAAAAAATTATTATTCACCGAAGAATCAATATTTTCAAAAAAAAATCCTAAAATTTCACCATAATAAATTTCTAATAATAATATATATAAAATTATATTCATTTTATAAAATAATATTTACAAAATTTTCATAAATTAATTTTAATATTTTCTGTCAAAAAACAATAAAAATATTTTTTGAAAGAATCATATTTCATGTAAAGTAAAATATATTAATTAAAAGTTTTGTAATTTTTTTTAAAATTTATAAATAAATTAAAATTATGCAGGAAATTTTCATATATTTCATTATATAGTCAATACAATTCATACCTACCAATTTAATGGACATGTTATAACATTAATATATTTCATAGTTCATTTAGGATTTGTGTTTCATGTTGTATATGATACTAAACATTGTGTTCTTATTTTTAAACTTCATTTTGTTATATTCTAGCCTCTTAAATAAATTTCAACCTAACAATTGAAATTATTTTCAGTAATAAAGTGTTTGAAATTTGAAAATTCATTTCTGGGAAACCCATATCATAAAAAGGATTAATAAAACATCCAATTAAGAATAGTGAATGGGAAATAAAAAGTTCATATGAAATATAAATAAACTATTATTACACATAAATAGGATGTTTCTAAGAATTTAAAAAATTATTTGAAATTAAGATCCATTTAGGAGATAATTTTATACCCTTTTAAAGTGATATAAGAATGTAAATTTATTATAAATAATTAAAATTATTATTTCAGGATCATTTTTCAAATGTTGAGGTATCCTTTTACCATATAGATTATGAACAAAAGAAGATATAATTAAATATGAAGTAAAATTTCATCCTTTAATAATTTTTCACTATAATCTCATTATTTTTAAAAATGATTAATATTCAATGTAACAGCCCGAGATTTTATGAAAAATATTATTTTTAATTTTATTAATGTCTTGTGTTGTACGCTACACCAAAAGAAGCTTGCACAACATGCATCCTTGACTTGCCTTGCATTAAACGCAATCACGACCTTCCTCAATAGCGTGTGTAGTACGCAATACCGAGTTTCACTAAACAACGATATGCTTAAAATTAGCCGTTATGAATAGTAATAAACACTTTTTGAAATTTTTAAAATTTTAGTTTTTAAAATGGACTTCATTTTTGGATTCATAATATCAAAATTAGATTAGGGAGAAAGTTTGGTACTTTTCGGATAACTTTCATATTTTGATGAATAGTGAAAATTACTAAATTGTAATTAAAAACAACTTTTTCAATCGAAATAATTAATAGTGATAAATTATTAATTTGAGTGGTTTTAAAATATTTTTAGAGTATATTTTTACAATTTAATACAATGTTGGTCATTGGATGTAATTTCACATTTAAACCAGACATAAACAAGTGTCAATCTTTTGATAGTTATTATCTCTTAAGAACACGCTATTTGTTTTGACGACGGGAATTAATTTTTAAATTAATTAATGCAACTGATATGTTTTTAATTTGGTAAAATAGACATCATTTTTGAGTTCATAATATCAAATATAGCTTAGGCCTAATTTTTGGTATTTTTCTAGAAACTTTCATTTTTTGATGAATAGTGAAACCACTATGTGGTAGTTAAAAAAAATGAATTTTTCATAAAACTTAATTTTACCGCTTCTGTGAATGGAATTTCGAAAATACGAGAGACACGATTGATTTCAGTAAGTAAAATGTGGTTCAATGAGATAAAAATAATTTTTGGTGAATAGTAACTTTTTACTTTTTTACCATGGTTAAAAGTAAATAGGGTAATTAAGGGTAAAAATGATATTATTATTACCCTAACACATGTCCTAATTCTATTGGAGAAGTGTAATTCGACCAAAAACAACCTTCGTAATAAAATATGACCATTTAGGCCCACTTGGATTAGATTAGAACATTTATTATTAATTTATTTAAAAAAGGGTTAAAATAGTTAAAATCAAAGTTTAATAAGTAAATCATTTTTAATATAGGGTAATACATAAGATGAATTCGACTATAAATATTCATTAGAAAGCTAAAAATAATTCATACATAATGGTATTTTATTTGTAATTTTTAGACATTAAATAATTGAATTTATATATGACACAAAGATGATGCAGTAATTATCTTATTAATGAAATATTGACATAATTGATGTTATAAATACCCAAATAAATGTAATTTCAGACTTTTTATGAAATAAACTAATTTTATAGGTTAATATGACATGTTATTATTGATTTAATTTACTTTGTTAGAACTAATCATTCTGTTATGAGTTTCACAAAAATCAATTACAAAATAGTGTCAAAATTGACATAAAATAGTTTTTAAAACAAATATTATATTATTAATTGTTATTTTATTCTTAAAAATCTAAGGTTCTGCAAAATGACTTATATAAGGTTATATATATTAATAATAAACAACTTGGGGTTCTTTTGGCTTCTTATAGTAAGTTTATTAACCTTATAGTATAAGAACACAAGAAGACACGGTAAAAGTAAAATTATTTAACTTAATGTTAAATCTAAATGATAAGGTTAAAATAGGAACATAAACTTTTCTAAATTCTATAATGAGAGTATTTTGACCCATCCCCACCTTAGCTTCTAAATAAATCAATTTTTATCTATTTAAAACCGAATTTGACTTTATAATAAAATAATAGTTTTAGTTATTCCAAAGGTACCCCTCTCCTCCCTTATAAAAGGGCACCTCCTCCCTCTCCTCCTCACACCAATTTGAGCATTCAAGATCGGCCAACCCCTACCAAAATCTCTTCTCCACTTACCTAGTATCATCCTAGAGATCCTGGTCTTCTTCAAAGACCATCCATAGTTCTTTAAGTGGAGGTTAAGTGAAGGCGCGTCAAAAAAAGGTAATATCCATTACCGATCTTTTTCAATTTCTTTCTTCTTCAACTTCTTCTTCTTTAGTTTTTTCATGATAAAGTAATAACATTTGTATTTCTTATATACTGATATGTTATTATAAATATGAAACAACTCTAGTTAACCTTCTATCCGTCCTACGGAAAAAGGAAATCACCGCGCGTGCGTACGTATGGAATACCGTCTCCACGCCGTGGTGTAATATATTTTCCTCCACCACCTTAATTGGATGGGTATAATGGTGTAATGAGTAACTATATATGATTATTATAAAGTGGTATTGATACTGAAATAGTATACATACACTTCAACACAATTCCACGACCATGGGAACGATATCATCGCTCGTGCGTACGTACGGACTACCGTCTCCATGACGCGATGAGATTCATTCTCCACATTAACCATTCATGAATGATTATAAAGTATAAATAATGAATAATAATGAAATATATGACATGTTAAATCTAATGGATTTATGTATATATATATATATGTATGTCATCTACTTACTTCTATTCAAGACAATAAGGAAAGGAAAACAGCGTTCATGCGTACGTACGGACTACCGTCTCCGTGAACGGTGTGTTTCATTTCATTTATCTATCTATTATATATATATATACTGAATATATATGATATATAAATCATGTTTTATATTCTGTAAGTAAGTAAATCATGATATAAGTAATAATAATGTCAAGAACAACAAGTCCAAACACCTACGATAAATGAAACGATTTTACCCAAAACGCTTCTTTAACATGGAATTTACAAAAGAACGGGTAATATAAAGTCATAAGTGAACCATATATGATATCATAACAATGAATATGATTCTTTAATAAGTCAATGACATTATTTAAATCATTATACATGAGGTTCGGACACATACTAAGCAAATCAGACCTAAGGTAAAGGAAAATATCACAATCTCATTTTATCCGAGATTGTTTATACTTTGGTATTTACTGGGGTCTATTTTATCATCCACATCCATGTTTCCTCAATATGTAATATTATTTACATCCACCTAAAATTTTTTAAATCCAATTTTACCCTTCGGTGAGTTTTTATTAAAGGATATGAAAGAAATCTTTTGTCGTTTTTCGTATGAGGTACTTTTTGACTTTTCCGACAAAAGTACGAAGAATGTTTTTTTTATACGGCATGAATGGATTTTTAAAACATTATTTCCAAGAATCTTCATTTATAAGTTTTCAAGTTTATTTTTAATAAACTTCTTTTAGTTTAAAATTGTATGACATGTTAAGAAAGGAAAAAAAATTTGAAGTAGAAAGGATATTTTCCTCAAGAATGGAGTTCAGGTGCATTATCAAAATTATTTTCAATCTAAGATAATATAGGGTTCTGTTTCTATCCCTGTTATTATATTGATTTGATTATGTTGTGATGGAATTATTTTATATGAATTATTTTATGATGTCATGTTGTTTAAGAATCCCATTTTTACTATATGGGTTATGCAATGATGTATGTTTTATGATTTTGTGGCACACATAAGAATGGTATCATTATGAGATGGGTGGGACCTATATCTCCCTCCAATGCATTGGGTAAAGATTTTATATCTCATGAGATAGACATGGCTGGAACGGTAGGTTATACCGGTTCAGTGAAACAGGACTGAAATGAGGGTGACTCGGTTCAAAAATGGACTTTGTCCACTAAGATAGTCTTGGAAATGAGTCTTGACTAATAATATTTGATTCTCTATGATTATGTGTGTATTCCACAAAGTTTCATGTTTTATGTTGTGATTATTGGGATTACATTTCACTACTATGATTTATCCCATGTTATGAAATTATGCTCTCTTTTGCAGGTTAATATTTCCAAAAGTTATGTTCTTATGAATATGATGTGATTGATATTTCTTTTGTTTACCCTTACTGAGCATTTGAGCTCACCCTTTTATGTTTTATTTTCCCCAGGACATAAAGAAAGGATTTAGGTTTAAAAAAAAGATCTTTATGGGAGATGATGAATATCTTTCACCAAGATTAGAATATTATATTCCGATTTTCCAAAGACACTAAACTATTACGGTCCTTGTGTGTGTGTTTTTGTTATGTACTAAGTATTCCGCAAAAGTAATGTAATTTCTATGTACGTCAAGCTTCGGGTCTCTACAGTTGGTATAAGAGGAAAAGTTTAGTCAACCTTTGGAAACTAGGATGCGAAAACATTAGTGAGATCCCTAGAGATATTTCTAAGGTATGTCTAGAGATGTCCATAAGGATTAGTATACGTATAGGATACCATCCTAGAACTACGGTAACTATCATAGAATTTAACCTAAGATGTTAGATATTTAGGATAGTCCCCCTTTGTTATATTGTTTTCCCTAGCATGATTTTTTCCTCTCACACTATTCTTTTTGGGTTTTAGACAATGTCTGGAACCCGAAGGAACCGTGTTGATCAATGTAATGGACAATGTAATGATTGTCCTCCTGAACAAACAAATGTTATGGGAGATGGAGTGCAAAATCTTATTGCTATACTTACACAAGCTATTAATCATTCTGGACTTCCAAATGAGAAAAGAAGGGAATAATATTCTATTGAGTCCTTCATGAGGCAACGTCCACCTTCTTTTAGTGGGTCTTCTGATCCACTTGTTGCTGAACAATGGATCAGTACCACTGAAAAGATATTTTCAGTTCTTTAATGTTCTGAACATGATAAAGTCATCTTAGCAGTATATCGTTTGGAAGGTGAAGCTGATCAATGGTGGAATCTTTTCAAGAATACGAGGCAAAGAGATGAAATTGAGTCCATGGAATGGGACGAGTTCAAGAACTTATTTTTCAATAAGTACTTACCTCGTATTCTTCGAACAAAGATGGAGAAGGAGTTTCTTGAACTAAAGAAAAAGGATGATGAATCTGTTGGTATATACGAAGAAAATTTTACAAGGATTGCAAGTTATGCATCTGGATTTATCATCCAACCTGAAAGTAAAGTTGATCGATTCTTCAGTGGCTTAAAACCAAATCTTTGAAGGGCATTAGCTATAAGAGACTTCAGTAGCTATGAAGAAATTGTTCGTTGTGATATCAAGGTAGAAATGGAAGTTGGTGTTACTTATCCATCTCATAGTTTTGACAAGAAACGAAAGATGGAGTTCAAGGAGAAATCTCATAATAATGGTGAAAATAAGATGAATGTTTCCTTATGCTCAAAGTGTGGAAAGAAGCATGGTGGAGATTGTCTTAAAGGGACAAGTAAATGTTTCAAATGTGGAATGGAAGGTCATCGGGAATTTGAATGCCACAATGATGGGAAGAAGATGTCTAATGATGCAAACAAAGGAAGGGATACACAGAATGAACCTACTACACTTCAATGTTTCAAGTGAAAGGAGATAGGACATTATGCCAATAAATGCCCTAATCCAAGGGTTAGTGATGATCAACATGAGCAACCGCTTAAGGCAAAGGACAAAGGGAAGTCACATGCGATCACTATTGGCGATGTTGAATATGACAACGATGTGGTGGAATGATTAAGTAATGGGATTCCAAAATAATGTTGTATATAGTATTGTGGAATATTGGAATA
Organism: Viscum album; assembly: GCA_963277665.1. Classification (NCBI taxonomy): domain Eukaryota; kingdom Viridiplantae; phylum Streptophyta; class Magnoliopsida; order Santalales; family Viscaceae; genus Viscum; species Viscum album. The sequence goes on from OY728164.1 coordinate 1,263,296,295, forward strand.
TTTATGTATTGTTCTATTGTGTTTTTCAATAATTTTATGGTACCGGTAACCATAGAAAGTGATTGAGATATTTTTGGAAAAAAAGATGATATGCGCATAATGAAGGGAAAACGAGAAAATGAAATATTTGACAGTATTCATGAGCTCATGATTGATATAAGGACTAAGTGATATCATGGTTTGAGTATATAGAATTTTGAGGATTTTGGTATGTTTAAAGTGTTAACTTTTAACTACATTCATGTTTTCACTAAGGTTCAATGGGTATTCAAGAGAATACATGATTAAGGCCTTTGAATGTTTGGAATGTGACCAACAAGACATATCTTATGATATATGGGGATCAACGATGGTATTAAATCTCTGGTAATCGTTTTCACTATATTATGAGAATGGACTGCAGTATTATGGATACGCCTAAATATTGGAATGGATTATGTTGGACATAAATTAGTATTGTTTAAGGATAGAAGTTTTTTTTTTGATATTATTGATGGGATGTTATAGTAATATAGTTTTAGAAAAAGGACAACCTGCAGGACGGGTGACAGCCCATCGCGTCGGACAAGGTCGTAGGAATCGAACCCACAACCGAAGTGCGACTGGCCTTTATCACCTACCACTGGACTACAAGAAGTCCCTGGTTAGTAGAAACTAGTTTTATTTTATTAAGTGGTATGATATATGAAGTATAAGTTCATTTTAGGAACCATATATGATTAATCTCACTATAGATGGACTTATGTATTTTTTGATAACTTTTCTAACATTTTGTTTGAGACAGATGGAATGACCCATCATTCTATCACATGATCTTCTAACACATCACGAATGACAAATTCAACTTCATTTCTTTAAGAGATGAAGTGGAAATTGTCCAAAGAACGACCAACGATGAGACTATACCAAAATCACGAAAGTATTTCTTCTAATTCCAATTTCATCAACTTTAGGGAAATGATCTTGAAAACCAAAAATGTTGTCCTAGTGCTCTTATATCTGATGAATCAGATGTTACCTTAGATCGTCACAAATTTATGGCTTTGTGATTGCTGTCTTTTCCATAGCCATGTTCTCTACCACTCTCCATCAGAACATGATGGTTAGATTTCTCTTCCAGATCCATATTTTCACCTATGTGGAAACCCAGTGATTAGTTTATTTGGGTAACCATTACGTTTCATACTTTTGTTTTTAAAGATTGGTTTTGGTATTCCTTGTTACGATGTGGGTTTCTATTAAAGAAACTTTCGAATAGTAAACCATTTATAACCCCGACGAATTTCGAGGGCGAAATTCATTTTAAGGGGGTAGAATGTAATAGCCTGAGATTTTATGAAAAATATTCTTTTTAATTTTATTAATGTCTTGTGTTGTACGCTACACCAAAAGGAGCTTTCACAACACACATCCTTGACTTGCCTTGCATTAAACACAATCACGACCTTCCTCGATAGCGTGTGTAGTACGCAATACCGAGTTTCACTAAACAACGATATGCTTAAAATTAGCCATTATGAATAGTAATAACCACTTTTTGAAATTTTTTAAATTTTAGTTTTCAAAATGGACTTTATTTTTGGATTCGTAATATCAAAATTATCTTAGGGATAAAATTTGGTACTTTTCGGATAACTTTCATATTTTGATGAATAGTGAAAATTACTAAATTGTAATTAAAAACAAATTTTTCAATCGAAATAATTAATAGTGATAAATTATTAATTTGAGTGGTTTTAAAATATATTTAGAATATATTTTTACAATTTAATACAATGTTGGTCATTGGATGTAATTTCACATTTAAACCAGACATAAACAAGTGTCAATCTTTTGATAGTTATTATCTCTTAAGAACATGCTATTTGTTTTGACGACGGAAATTAATTTTTAAATTAATTAATGAAACTGATATGTTTTGAATTTGGTAAAATAGACATCATTTTTGAGTTCATAATATCAAATATATCTTAAGCCTAATTTTTGGTATTTTTCTAGAAACATTCATTTTTTGATGAATAGTGAAACCACTAAGTTGTAGTTAAAAAAAATGAATTTTTCATAAAACTTAATTTTACCGCTTCTGTGAATGGAATTTCGAAAATCCGAGAGACACGATTGATGTCAGTAAGTAAAATGTGGTTCAATGAGATGAAAATAATTTTTTGGTGAATAGTAACTTTTTACTTTTTTTACCACAGTTAAAAGTAAATAGGGTAATTAAGGGTAAAAATGATATTATTATTACCCTAACACATGTCCTGATTCTATTGGAGAAGTTTAATTCATCCAAAAACAACCTTAGTAATAAAATATGACCATTTAGGCCCACTTGGATTAGATTAGGACATTTATTGTTAATTTATTTAAAGAAGGGTTAAAATAGTTAAAATCAAAGTTTAATAAGTAAATCATTTTTAATATAGGGTTATACATAAGATAAATTCAACTATAAATATTCATTAGAAATATAAAAATCATTCCTACATAATGGTATTTTATTTGTAATTTTTATACATTAAATAATTGAATTTATTTATGACACAAAGATGATGCAGTAACTATCTTATTAATGAAATATTGACATAAGTGATGTTATAAATACTCAAATAAATGTAATTTCAGACTTTTTATGAAATAAAATAATTGTCTAGGTTAATATGACATGTTATTATTGATTTAATTAACTTTGTTAGAACTAATCATTCTGTTATGATTTTCACAAAAATCAATTACAAAATAGTGTTAAAATTGACATAAAATAGTTTTTAAAACAAATATTATATTTTTAATTGTTATTTTATTCCTAAAAATCTAAGGTTCTACCAAATGACTTAGATAAGGTTATATATATTAATAATAAACAACTTGGGGTTCGTTTGTCTTCTTATAGTAAGTTTATTAACCTTATAGTATAAGAACACAAGAAGACACGGTAAAAGTAAAATTATTTAACTTAATGTTAAATCTAAATGATAAGGTTACAATAGGAACCTAAACTTGTCTAAATTATATTGGATGAGAGTATCTATACCCATACCCACCTTATCTTCTAAATAAATCAATTTGGAGCTATTTAAAACCGAATTTGACTTTATAATAAAATAATAGTTTTAGTTATTCCAAAGGTACCCCTCTCCTCCCTTATAAAAGGGCACCTCCTCCCTCTCCTCCTCACACCAATTTGAGAATTCAAGCTCGGACAACCCCTGACAAAATCTCTTCTCTACTTCCACAGTATCATCTTAGAGATCCTGGTCTTCTTCAAAGACCATCCTTAGTTCTTTAAGTGGAGGTTAAGTGAAGGCGCGTCAAAAAGAGGTAATATCCATTACCGATCTTTTTCAATTTCTTTCTTCTTCAACTTCTTCTTCTTTAGTTTTTTCATGATAAAGTAATAACATCAGTATTTATTATATACTGATATGTTATTATAAATATGAAACAACTCTAATTAACCTTCTATCTGTCCTACGGAAAAAGGAAATCACCGCATGTGCATACGTACGGAATACCGTCTCCACGCCGTGGTGTAATCTATTTTCCGCCACCACCTTAATTGGATGGGTATAATGGTGTAATGAGTAACTATATATGATTATTCTAAATTGATATTGATACTGAAATAGTATACATACACTTCAACACAATTCCACGACCATGGGAACGATATCATCGCTCGTACGTACGTACGGACTACCGTCTCCACGACGCGAAGAGATTCATTCTCCACATTAACCATTCATGAATGATTATAAAGTATATATAATGAATAATAATGAAATATATGACATGTTAAATCTACTGGATTTATGTATATATATATGTATGTATGTCATCTACTTACTTCCATTCAAGACAATAAGGAAAGGAAAATAGCGTTCTTGCGTACGTACGGACTACCGTCTCCATGAACGGTGTGTTTCATTTCATTTATCTATCTATTATATATATATATACTGAATATATATGATATATAAATCATGTTTTATATTCTGGAAGTAAGTAAATTATGATATAAGTAATAATAATTTCAAGAACAACAAGTCCAAACACCTATGATAAATGAAACGATTTTACCCAAAATGCTTCTTTAACATGGAATTTACAAAAGAACGGGTAATATAAAGTCATAAGTGAACCATATATGATATCATAACAATGAATATGATTCTGTAATATGTCAATGAAATTATTTAAATCATTATACAGGAGGTTCGGACACATACGAAGCAAATCGGACCTAAGGTAAGGGAAAATATCACAATCTCATTTTATCCAAGATTGTTTATACTTTGGTATTTACTGGGGTGTATTTTATCATCCACATCCATGTTTCCTCAATATGTAATATTATTTCCATCCACCTAAAATTGTTTAAATCCAATTTTACCCTTCGGTGATTTTTTAGTAAAGGATGTGAAAGGAATCGTTTTTCGTTTTTCGTATGTGGAACTTTTTGACTTTTCCGACAAAAGTACGAAGAATGTTTTTTTTATACAGCATGAATGGATTTTTAAAACATTATTTCCAAGAAGCTTAATTTACAAGTTTTCAAGCTTATTTTTAATAAACTTCTTTTAGTTTAAAATTGTATGACATGTTAAGAAAGGAAAAAAAATTTGAAGTAGAAAGGATATTTTCCTCAAGAATGGAGTTCAGTTGCATTATCAAAATTATTTTCAATCTAAGATAATATCGGGTTCTGTTTCTATACCTATTATTATATTGATTTGATTATGTTGTGATGGAATTATTTTATATGAATTGTTTTATGATGTCATGTTGTTTAAGAATCCCATTTTTACTACATGGGTTTTGCAATGATGTATGTTTTATGATTTTGTGGCACACATAAGAATGGTATCATTATGAGATGGGTGAGACCTATATCTCCCTCCAATGCATTGGGTAAAGATTTTATATCTCATGAGATAGACATGGCTGGAAAGGTAGGTTATACCGGTTCAGTGAAATAGGACTGAAACGAGGGTGACTCGGTTCAGAAATGGACTTTGTCCACTAAGATAGTCTTGGCAATGAGTCTTGACTAATAAGATATGATTCTCTATGATTATGTGTGTATGCCACAAAGTTTCATGTTTTAAGTAATGATTATTGGTATTACATTTCACTACTATGATTTATCCCATGTTATGAAATTATGCTTTCTTTTGCAGGTTAAGATTTCCAAAAGTTATGTTCTTATGAATATGATGTGATTGATATTTCTTTTGTTTACCCTTACTAAGAATTTGAGCTCACCCTTTTATGTTTTCTTTTCCCCAGGACATAAAGAAAGGATTTAGGTTTAAAAAAAAGATCTTTATGGGAGATGTTGAAGATCATTCACCATGATTAGAAGATTATATTCTGAGTTTCCAAAGACACTAAACTATTACGGTCCTTGTGTGTGTGTTTTTGTTATGTACTAAGTATTCCTCAAAAGTAATGTAATGTCTATGTACGTAAAGCTTCGGGTCTCTACATTCAAGATGGTTTTTTATCCTTAAAGCACTAAAATTAACTATTAACGGATCACATTATTCCACAAAACATTATCATGATATTGATTTTTTCATTATAAATTAACTAAAAAATAAATGGCTATAATGAAATTGGAAAAATCCCCAAATGAATACAAGTTAATATTAATCTCTAAATACATAGTTCAACATAAATCATTTCAAAACTAAATAACACTCTATCCCAAAAACCCTCAATAACATCAACATGAAATAAGGTTTTAAACTAAAATTTTATCTCATAAATTTTATATTTCATCTCCAAAAACATAATATAATTATTCAAAAATAATTATATATGTTAATTCTAACTTTTAGATACATCTCAACCAAATCAAACATTTCTCAAAATAGAAGTAATCACCTTAAAATATATATAATTCAAAAATATTTGATCCTCTAATAGGTTTCCCAAAATAAGATTAAAATTTATCCACCAAGTAATCTAATTAAAAATATATCTTACTAACATGTACATTGTATAGGCTAGTGGTAGCCGTTTCACCCTTGTTGGCCTTCATTTTTGGGTTCAAGACTTGTATCTTTACTGGATGTGATGGGTTATTTCTCAATATGTATGTTTTTCTATTTATAAAAATATAATAATTAATTACTATATCTTTCCAAAATATATGATGAACATCATCAAAATAACATTAATCCTAAAATAATTTTTTAACCAATAAATATTTATATATTTATTTTTTCCATAAGATCAAATAATATTAATTGAATATAATTAGTCAACATTAAGTATGTGTAAAAGATTATATTTTACCAATCAGTTGTATTATATAAAATATCACCTTACCATTAAATAACCTTTATATATCATTAGTACCAATAAATATATTCTTAAAAATACTGAAATATAATATTTTTCAAAACAAACCATAGATGTTTTACGATTCTCATAACGAGAATACCATTAATAAAAATAATTCAACACAATGATTCTCAAATTCCAAATCCTAAATACTTAAGTAATTCTACATTAATGATTTTTATTAAATTTTAACATAGTATTTAATCCTTAGATTATATAATTGAATAATAAAATGAATAGTTTCCTGAAATCTATAACATTGAACTGTTAGAGGTACCTTACATTGAACTTTATTTCCCTGTGTATTATTAACTATTCTCTTCATTTTTATTTGGTAATTATATTTTTTTGGAATCTATTACCCACACATAAATCATCTTATAGTTCCTTTAATTTATTTTACATGGTCCATGTTCTCACATATTTATCATGAATGAAATTGAATATTCCTTTCTTTATCATCAATAACAATTTATATTCCATGATATTCCATCCTAATCTTCATTGATATGTTTGGAAATTTATCAATGTTCCAATTGTTAATTATAATTCTATATGAATCATTTTTTAGGATAATAATATGTATAACTTCAGTTCCCATTAGGATAGGTATTTTTTTAGGGAAATCATTATATTCCCCGTCACATTGTTTATTGTCATAATTTCTCGTATTTCCCACCATTAACTAAAATAAGAAAAATAAGATGATAATACATTAACTAATAAACTTATAATATTTTATCTTATAAACATGGGAGAAATAACTTATAAATGATAAATATATCTTGATTTAGGAGACTCTATGTTTCAATCAAGGTTATCCATGGTAATTTTTCTTATTAGGTTTCCTAGCCTAATTATTTGTTCAAGTCCTTCATAATGAATCAAAAACAATTTTTTATTTCCAAAACATATCCACCAAGAATTTCAAACCATATTTTAATCAAGGACCCTTATTGTGCATAAGGTCATGATCATGTTTAGATAAGTGAACCATTTTCAGAGTTATTAACCCTAGGTAAAATTGTTCTAGTGCCACATCCACCCATTTAATTTAGATAAGGATGTAATTTCATGAAATAAACTCACACTATCCTTCACCAAAATCCCTTGATATTTTCCTAAACCTAAATATATCATTAGAATTATCCATATGTTTCTCACTAATGATTTCTCATCCTTCTTTCAAATGGTTTATGAAACCATTCCTCTAATACCAACTATAGAATTATGGAATTATTACAAGTGTGATATAATTTATACCTTTCAGAGAACTCCATGGGTGGATACACCTCCTAGGAGAGACATTTACCACCATCCCAAATGGAAACCATTTCATCCTGAATCCCTTGGGGGGAATAAATTCTTCGCCCAATGCTCATATATGATAATTCCCGAGGATAGAACTCTTTACATTCTTCTTATACTAACTATAGTAACCCAAACCTTTTACAGATTTTATTACATTATTTTAAAACATAAATATACATTAATAATAAATAAGGATCATAAGACCTAGTGTGTTTAGAATACTAGGTTCATATTACCTCAAAAAGATACAAAAACATGACAACCTCATTTTATTATCCATAATGAGATCCTAAACCCATATAAGCTCCTAAAAATTTATATCAAAACCTAGGGAATAAATAAAATAAAAGGCTTATATAAAAATCCCAGTAAGAGAATAAACATGATATAGAAACATAACATGTTAGCAAAAAAGTATCACATGGTATCATAAAAGTGAAGGCTCATGAGTAATCACATGGGATCATAACATAAAGAAAATGGTATGATAAGATTATGGAAACATATGAAATGTGGTATTAATAGAAATCATGACATAAATATGATTCAATTATAACTTCTTATATAATAAAACAAGATGAAAAAAGTCCCAAAATGGGTTATGTTTACTCTCTAATCCTACACATGATGTCTCATGAGACCAAAATGATACCCAATGAATAAATGTTATATATAGGTTCACACATTATAAAATTTCCATGATATTTGTGTTCTACATAAAGGAAGTCAATCATAAGTCATAACATAATAATTACCCATGGAATGAAAATGGGTTTCCTAATCTTGACTCAATTAATAATCAAACAAAATTTCATAATAACGACATTTTAGATATTAATATAAGGCATAAATTAACTCATAAAAGGGAGAATAATCTAGTTATATAAGTTAGATACATATATAAAGAACTTATAAGTATTCTATAACCTTAAATAGAAATGGAATTTGAGTTAGAGATAGATTGGTCATAACCTGATGAAAAGGGTGGTTTAAAGATATCCCTTACCTAAAGACCAATTAATCATGTGTGTTCATTATCATCCTGAATAAAAAAATTATGTTATTTAATTAATTTATTCACAAAAAAAATTAATTTTTTTATTCATTTTACTTTATTCATTATCAGGTTATATTCAATTATATATTCATTATGGTTAAAGTTGGACGTTTTGGAAATGTTCAGCTCATATATCCAAAATCACCTTTAAAAGATGATTAATTCAAGAATATTATTAATCAATACATTAAAACAATAATATTTGTAAAATAAATTATAACTTTTATAAATAAATTAATCTTATAAAACCAGTCATTATGGATGATTATGAAAAATTAATAATGATACAATCATTGAGACAGTAATTTATACATAAGTATGAGTAATGTTTCCATTTTTCAATAATCATAATGGAAACAAGGTAAGTATTCCTTTATACTTAATGAATTATAATTATATCATAAATACTATATTATTTCTTTAAATACAATATTATGTACCATTAATTTGATGTGGTAATAAAAAATGTATTGCATTGCTTTATGAGAAGGTAGTCTTCCGTATAGACGAACGACATTATCATTATTTTCATGGATGGTAAGGCAAGAAAAAATATATTATATTAATTTTATATAATGATTAATATTTTATTTATTACATATATATAAATTAAATCTATCATAATTAATTTCTATAATAGGAAATGATGGAAAACAAGTTATATCAGTTCGTGAGGCTGTAGTTCACCGTATACAAGCATGATGATTTCATTTCAAATTTAACGGAAGTGGATATGGATTTAAGTTATGAAATTTTCCAAAAAAAAATATTATTATGTAAGAGATATATATTTTAATATATCCTCATTATTTATCAATATTTTATGGAGGTGGAAAAAGAAAAAACGAAGATGCTCAATTAAGAATAGTGCCTCTTTTTCAGACAACCTCTATTGGATTATACCTAATGAGTCCTTTGATTAGATTTATAATAAATAAATAGAGTATATGATGTTTTTTAGGAATGAAATTAAGTAAATTGGTTTGTTATTTTAAAAAAAATGGGGTTTTAGGTGTGTAAAGGAGAGGATATGGGGTTCCCTTTTATTAGGGTGGAGGAGTGTATTTATTGTAAATACCAAAATATACTAAATAATTAGAAGTTACTCTCAATAAAATTGACTTAAAAATTAAAAAATAATTTATTTTAGGATATATAAGTTCTAAAAATATCTACAATTCAAAATAAACATTTTAAAATCATGTTATTTAATTTTACACTTTAGTTTAACCCCCTTTAAACCAGTTTTAATATTAACAATGGTAACATATTTTTATGGATTTTAGTAATCATTATGATTAAAAATTAATATTACATTTTTATATAATATTAATTATGATGAATTATAATATTTATTTTATTTTATAAAATTCAATTCATAGTAGAAGTAGAATTTAATTTAAAATTAAACCCACATACATGTAAAAAATGGGTTTTCAAGAAAAACATTTTTTAAGCATAAGGTGATCTTATAATGACTATATTAAAGTATTAATAAATAAATAAATTTAAATTAATATTATATATATATAATTTATAAATTTAATTTAAATAATTCCTCATTATTTTTTTATAATTAAATAAAATATAGAGAAATTATGCACATTAAAAAGTGTTTAGAAAAATTCATTTTTGAGTCTAAGAATTAACTTATTCAAAAATCTGGTATAAATATGTTTTAAATGTAATTAATTGTATTAAATATAAATAAACATTTATAAATTTAATTTTAAATAAAATTAAAATATTATTGGTTATTTTAAATTTTCTAATTAATTGAAAATAATCATAAGTTTTAGAACAAAATATTATTTTTCACTATTCACTAAAGAATCGGTATTTTCTAAAAATTAAAATAAAATTAACCTAATAAAATTTTGATATGATGAATTTAAAAATTATTTGAATTATTTGAAATAACTTTTCTTATATTTTCAAAAATTAATTAAAATATTTTCTCACAAAACTTAATTACTTTTTTATGGAATTGTATTTTTTTAGAATAAAATATCCTTATTAAAATTTGAGTGATTATTTACTAATAATTAATTAGTAAAATTATATTTATTAGGATATTTATATATATAAAATAATTTATTTTATTCTATTAATACCCAACAATTTAGCGTCTATATTATAATGTTAATATATTCTCTGGGTTGTTTATGCTTGGTGCCGCATGCCATATGCGCTATTTAACATTACGTTATTATTTTAAAAAAATTAGATTATATAAAATAATTGTGCACATTAATATTTAATATAATTATAATAAATATTAATTTATTAAATAGTATCTTAGAGAACATTATATGCATGTTTAAATCGAGGTAAGGGTTTCTCATCTTTCTTTTATTTCTGTGAGACTTACACTTTATTCATCACTGGTTTCCTCTATGCAGTGTATATAATGCCCCAAAATGTCTATTATAATGATTATAATGATAATTATGAGGATTTACAAAAACTGATAAAGGTTATATCTTTCATTATATTTTTGTTATCAAGTTATCAAAGTGGTAATGTATTTATGTTTTAGACTCATTTTTATAGATATTGTTTATGATTATGTTTCTGATAATGAAAAATCATGAACTATCTCTTAAGAGTTTAATTAATTTTATTCTTATTTTTTATTTCTTAATTTTAAATTTTTTACTTTAATTATTATCTATTTATTAGAACATGAGTCTAAAATAATATTTTTTTATAGAAACATATTTTATTTCTCTTTTCGGTCAAAAATAAATTTTCATTAACATCCATGTTTTATAAAAATGTTATCAAGAATAGTTTTACTATTATCTGATTATATTTTAAAGTTATATTTAACCATGATTGTGTTTTTTTTAAATTAATATAAATATTATTGTCATTTTCCTAGTGAATTAATTTTTATATTTATGGAAAATATCAAAGTAATTTTGAGATAACATATACGACATGAAAAAAAATTCCTACCATCCTGAACATTAAATTATTTGAAGATAACTTTAAAATTTAATAAGGTCCTTTTAATATAACATTTAATCCATATTATTTTTTAAATTTTTTATATTATAATAAGTTGTTTAAATATTAAAAGGTTGTTTTACTCTATAAATATTATAATTGATCTTTTAAATGCATTTTCATTTATGATAAAATATTATGATATTACTTATGATTTACATGGGATTTGATCTAAATATACCATCCTTATTATTTCCTCGGATGGTCTGTGATTATAATGAAATAACTTTTATGAATTGTATTTATTTTCCACCAGTTATTCTATGATAAAATGATGAAATTTTTATGAAACCTATTTTAAAAGGCCCCAACCTTAGAAATTACATAATATTGAGTTTAATTCTTAAATTTTATTTTATATCACATTGATGATGTTTTATAGTTTAGAATTTTAGAGAAATAGGCCATAAATCATATATAAAAAATAATAAAATATAAATTTACAACTTCCTATTAGTATCAATTCTTCCATAATATAAAACTTTTACAATAAATCATGATCTCTTTAAATGAAATCCCTTCATGAATTTCATCTTGACCTCTTCTAATCCCTTTAATATCCTTAAATCATAGAAAAACATTTAAAAATATGTGATGATAAAAAACTCATTAAGGGATACAAAAATAAGGAAACTATATTTCTAGTGAAAAACATTAAAAACCAAGAAAAAACCCATCATTTAAAACATAAAATTCTACCCATAAAAGGGAAATACCATTCCTTTAAAAAGATAAATTATTTTACCTTTTGAAAAACAATATTTTAAAAAAAAATATATAATTAATAGAAAATTTATGTAGGTACCTTGAAATATCATCTCATAGAACCCTTATAGAACCCTTATATAACTCCCAAAAAATTAGAATAACCTTATTTCAAATTTCCAATATATTTATCTAATGAATATAATTACTACCCAGTGCATTAAAGTGCTATGTAGGTGCACCCATTGTTTAATATATAATGCACTCAAACAGAACTATCTAGGTAAAACCATATTATATAATTTCCAAGAAAAATGACCTAAAATAAAACATTTCACTATTTGAATATCACCTTTAAAATCATATGTGAATCACTTTAAAAAATAAAATACTTGATTCATTGAAAAGACCATTTTTAATACACATTTCTTTAAAAAACATTTTCAATAACAATATACCAAAAACAGAGGGATTATAATTTAATAAAACATATAATATTGAAATGTAATCTAGAAATAAAATAAAATCCATGGTGATGGGATGGTTAAATTTCATCGTAAAATAAAAAAATAGCATTTCATTTGTTGTTGGTCAAAACATTCATGTTTAAAACATTTAAAAAAGATTTCTTTGAAGACCTCTATAATTAAGTAAAAAATCTATAAAAAAATTAAAATCCTTTATTTCTATATACAATATTTCCAAAAACATTTCATTGAAGATAAATAGATATTTAAGTAAATCCTAAAAGGATGATGTTTTCAAAGAGAATTCCATTATTACTAAGGAAACACTTTGTCGTAAAACCCATTAAATAAATACATTAATAAAAAAATTAATATCAAGAGAATTTATAAATTATTTATATATAATGTAAATTTATCTTTATGTACAACTTATAAAATATTTAAGGTTTATAAAATCAAGAATTTTATTTAATGAAAGGAAATTAAGATGAAGTCCCTTACCTTGAGTCTAAATTGTCACGTCTGTCTTTATCATTCTGAATAATAAACTCAAGTTAGTTATTTACTTTATTGAGAATATTTTTTATGTTTATTATTACATTTATTTCACACATTAACATGTTATATACAATTACTTAATAAAATATTATTAAGTTATGTGTTTTGATCATATTCGGTTAATGTATCAAAAACAAGTTTGGTAGGTCGAAAAAGGTCAATGAGGTCATTTTTTAAACATCTATAGAATAAATATAATGACATGATTTTTATATTTATATATCAATTATACTTTTATAATCAATCATGAAATATGGTTATAGAAAATGAACCATCTTTATGATCATGGAGATAGTAGGTTGTACGTATGCGTGAGTAATGTTCCCATTTTTCAATGATCATTATGGAAAAAAGATATATAATATCATATATTTCAATAATGATACTTATATAATAAATACCTTGATATTTAATTATATATACTTTTATATTTCATTTTTTTATGTAAATAGAATGACATCACTTCAAGGAGGTATTTGTTCACACATCCATGAATGTCGTTATCACTTTTTTAATGTATGTAAATGTAAGAATAAAGTTATAAATTATGATTAAAAAAATAAATTTTTTTATTAATATCATAATTATTTCATTTATATCATATATATTTATTATATTTATTAAATTTAACCATATTTCATTCCATGAAACACATTTTCAAAAAATGCTTCACATTACTTCGTGAGGTAGTAGTTCGCCGTAAATACCACCGGTGTTATCCAATCCTCTACAATATAAATATAAAAAGGTTTTATATGATATAATATCTAAAGAGGTATAATTGTGTTTTAAATATCAAAAAATATCATATATAAAGACTGTTTAAATCATTATACTCAACAATGAGAGGTTGCAGTGTAAAAATGAATGACTTCATTTCGTGAGGCAATAGTCAATTGTACACATGAATTATTATTTCGTAACACATTTGATGGAATTGTGTGAGGGTTTGGTTCATAAAAACAAAATAAAAAATATAATTATATTTATTATACTAAATTAATTATATAATCTTGGTATAAGTATAATTTAAGGGTGTGGAGAATGAAATAAAAAAACACATGTTGATGAATGTTGCCTCTTCTTTGGGTAACTCTTTATGGTTTTCACCAAAGTACATACATGGTTGGATTTATTAAAATTTATGGCATATATTATGATATTTGGTAATTTGATAAGTTATTTTTCTATATCTTTTCTAATCCAATGGGCTTGAGAGGTGTGAATAGCGGAGGAGTGGTGGAGGCCTTTAATATATAGGGAGAGTGGAAAAATGAAGAGGGGATTCCACCCAAATTTATTCCATTTAACTTAGTTCCAATAATGAAAAAAATAAAATTAAAAGTTATAATGTATAAATATTTCCATCCAATATTTTATTGAAAGTTTTCTAGGACATTTTCTCCTTAAGATTAATGATTAGTCACTTGGTAATTCTCTTTTTTACCTTAGTCGTGTTGATTATTTTTATTTTTTTTCACTAATCAATTTGGTGAATAAATTAAATTGACATTATTAAAAATTAAAAATTATGATTATTTTAAATATTGAATTCATTTTATCAAATTAAATTCACATATGTAGAAAATTTTAATTTCAATACTAATCACATAATTGCGGAGAGACATTTGGTTTTTAGGAATAATATTTTTTTTTAAAAGATGATTCAATATTAAATCTATAAATAATAATAATCATTTAATTAAAATAAATTAATATTTAATGATATATATTATATATATTTCATTTAAAACATTCCCCATGGGGGATTATTTTAATTAAAAATTTGAAACATTTTGCATTTTAAAATAGTTTTTAGAAAAACTTATCTCTAATCCCAAAACAAAATTATATTAAAAACAAATATAAAGTTGATTAAAAGGTAAATAAGAGTATTAAATATAACTAAAACAATACTTTTTGATACTTTATATCATATTCAAAACATATTGTGAAATTTAAATTAATTAATTTATTAAAATAATTTAATTTTTTACAAAAATATGTATTTTTACTTTCCACTAAAAAATCGATGTTTTCTGAAAAATCCCAAAATTTAACCCAAACATAATTTTGATATCCAAATTTAAAAAATAATATAAATTTTATCAAATTAAAATTATAAAATATATAAATTTATATTTTAAAAAACATTATAATAATAGTTTTTAATTAAAACAATTTCCATTTTGATTAAAAATTAATTAATATTTTTATAAATAATATTACTATATAATTCATATTAATAAGTATGAAAATGATTTATTTTATCATTAATTGGGTTGTGAAATTTTTACCCCTTTTATAAATTGTTTTATCTCAATTTTATTCACTAATTAAAAAAGTAGGGATATTCTTCCCTCGTAGCATTTTCAATTCTAATGTTGCCTCTTAAACTATGTAGTTTTTACTTAAAAACATAACCTAGTGAATAACATAATTCCACAACAATTTCTCTCTATATTAAAGAAACTAAACTAGTTTTTCCTCATAAAAAATACTGTTTTCTAATTTAAATACTTTCAGTCTCAAAACATGAGATTAATACTAAACATATTTCCTTGACATTAAAAAATGGAATACGTTATATACCTGAGATAAACTTAGAAGTAAAGTCACTTGGTAGAAAACTAGTCCAAATTACACAAAGATTTCATATGGTTAAATGAACAATGGACTCATCTTCCCCAAATTATAAAAACACATCACAATTTTTTATGGAGAAACATTGAGAAATATATCATCACCTAACTCGAAAGAAAGATCTTTCCTTTGGTTATCTGTGTAACTTTTTTGCCTACTCTAAGCTTTCCATGTGTATCACTTAATAAAATTAACTTTTTATACTGTATCTTATAAAAAATATGGTCCCATAAACTTATTTTATCCTACTTTATCCCAAAAATATGGTGTATGACACTGATTTCTGTATAATTTTCCATATAATTCAATTATTATAATGAAATAAAAACTATTATTATAAGAAAACTCAACCAAAGACAAATATTGATCCCAACTTCACTAATAATCCATTGATCAAGAACTAAGCATATATCCTATGGTTTTAATCTTCCTCCAATAATTTCAAATGGATTTAGGATAAATAGTGGTACTAAAATTTAATTCTATATCTAATGAATTTAGAATTTATATCCAAAAAATGGATGTGAAGCTTGGATCATGGTATCATACAATGGAGAGAGTCACTAAATTTAATATGAAAATAGTTTTTAGATACAATCAAGAAATATAATCTAAATACATTATATCTTAAATGGAAATGAAATATGTTTATTTATTTAATTGATCAAGAATAACCCAAATCGCATTATTACCATGAGAATTCTTTGGAAATCCTACAATGAAATCTATTGATATATTCTCCCCTTTCAATTATGTCACCAAAAAAAGGTTTATATATCCCATTCATTAATTATAATTATACTTTAAACTTATTTAAATTCAAACACAACATACTAAATTCATTAATATCTCTTTTTTCATCCCAATATTAATACTCTTGATGGTCTTTATACATCTTACTAATTCATGGATGGACAAAAAATAGATAATTGTGAGCTCCATGCATCAACTCTTTCATTAACTAGGAAGCACAAGGAAAAAATAACTTTTTTTCAAATCACAAAACATCTTCTTCATCAATATTAAAATAATTTAACATACCCTTTTTAATGGATTCTATCATTTCTTGTAGCGATTTATCCTCCTTCTGAGCTCACTTAATAATTTTTAAAACATATTAATCCACTGAAACATGAAAAAAAAATATATGATATCCCTACATCCACAACTTGTAATCCAAAATTCATTAAATCATTAACCAAAGGGTCACATTACAAACATAACTTGGTTAATATAACATTACTTTTTCAAATCAACGTATTAGGAAATTTATTTCATTTCCTGGATGGCAATGAACCATTATTTTATAATAATTGATTAGTTCTAGCCATCTTATCTGTCACAGGTTCAATTATTTCTGAGTGAATATATTATATATATATATCTCTCTTAAACTTGTGTGATTAGTATATATTTCACACTTTATTCCATAAAAATTATTCCAAAAACTTTTTAAATAAAAACGACATTAGCTAATTATAAATCATGTGTAGTGTAATTTAACTAATTATGATTCAAATGTCTTAATGAATAATCAATTACCTAATAATTTTTCATTAGGAAACAACCATGTTCATTCAATGAAGCATTGTTGTTGATAAAAAATTATCCATTTCAGTAAGGTAGGTGCAAAAATGGAGTATTTATCAGTTTTCTTTTAGTTCCTAAAAACAATCATTGCATTCTTTTTTTAATATTAACTTAACTCTTTTTCAAGTTATCTTAGTTAGTGGGCTATAAAAGGATAAAATTTCTCAAAAAATTACTAATAGTAACTCACTAATTCAATAAAACTATGAATCTTGATGATATTTTTAGGTCTTTGCCATTCTTCAATGACTTATGTTTTATAAGGGTCAAAAATTATGAAATATTTAGAAACAATATGTACACAAAATATAATTTATTTCAATAAAAGTTCACACTTTCTAAATTTACAATATAGTTTATTTTATTTTAATGTTTACAAAACAACCCTTAGTTTTTTCATGTTCTTATTGAATTTTAGTGTATAAAAAAATTCATCAATAAATACAACCATAATCTTTCCCAAGAACTCAAGAAAAATTATATTAATAAGATTAATTAATATATATTAGTCTCATTGGATAACCGAAACGAAATAACTACAAAATCATAGTGTCTATATCTAGATCGAAACAAATTTTTCCTAATTTATATTTTCATCACTTTTAACTAATGGTACACCAATCTAATTCCATCCTTTGAAAAAAACATATCTCCTTAGAGTTGATCAAATAAATCATCAATATAAGGCAAATGATACATGTTCTTAATAGTGATGTTATTCAAGGATCATTTTTCAATTAAATGTATCATTGAAACATATTTCTTTTTAAAAGGACAACTCCATAGTGATGTTATTGGTTGAATGAAACCCTTACCTAATAACTCTATTTTTTTTAATTCAAAAAGTTCCTAATTATCCATTTGATAAGGGGGTTTAAAAATAGTCTTATCATTAGGCACTATGTTTGAAGTAAAATCGACCTCGCGTTAAAGAATAAAACTAAGGAAAACATCTTGAATAACATCCATATATTTATATAATATTAGAAAATCACTAATTTGAATAGTATATTCATTTTCAATAATATGAATTAGGTAACATTCACTATCATCTCTAATCTATTTCTCAGCTTCTTGGTAAGTTATCAAAGTAATTAAATCATTGAACACAACTTTCTTAGAACAAAAATCTATTTTAGCATGATAAATTTAAAACCAATCCATACAAAAAAATGATATCAAAATCTATTATGTACAGTTAATAAGATATATAGGAATGCCCATCCCACTAATAATAACTATAATGTTCTTATAAAAAATGGTTTCTTTAATACTTTCACCTAGAGTTTTTACCAAAAGTTATATCTTACTTTCATTATGTGATATTACTAATTTACTTCCAAATTTCCCAGAAATTAAAGAATACAATGATCCAGAGTCAAATAGGGTATTATAATATTTATAATATACAAGTAACATAGATGTAACTATATCATTTGATATCCTAACATAAACTACAGTAATAGAAAATTATTTTTCTACACCCATATGTTTCCAATAATGAATATTTCCATAATGTGGAACTAAATTTAGGCACAAATTCACATAATGAAAAAACACATTACAACTAAAAAACCCATCCATTGGATTACTATTAGTTACCCCATTAATTGATTCCTCTATATTCCTTTATATTCAATCATATGCCATGTATCCAAACCTTCCACAATTGTAACACTTACCAAACTTCATAATAAATTCTATAGGGTTATTTTTATGAAAAAAACTATAAGATGAGAACTTCAATTTATTACCTCTGTATTTATTTTATGCATTTTTTCTCATTTCCTACCATCCCAACCACTTCTTAATTTCATCATTACAAGGAACATAAATGTCAAAAAACTCTATTTTAACCTTTTCATTGAAAGAAACATCTTTCTCGTATATTATTATTTCATATGAATAAAAATCTATTCATATACTTGGATTAAATCCTAAATAAACCCTATTAATTGTGCTATCATTATTCTGAATAAAATCATGCACATACATGGAAACACTTCATAAGTTTTCGCATTTGATTCTACAAAATCTTCATCTTTCTGCCTCAATTTGAGGAGTTGTTTTTCTATCCAGATTCAAACAACATTTGGGATATACTTGTCAAGGAAAAGATCCTTCAATGTTTCCAATTCCATGGTATCAAGATTTTCGTTCGCTCTGGTATTCATAACCAAAGACCACCATTGATCGATTTAGCTTGAAAATGATAAACAACAAGGGTTATATATTAATATTCTAAACATTCCATGACATCAAATAAATTTTCCATATCATTGATCCATACTTCTTTTACAATAGGGTCAAATGATCCACTAGATGATGGGGGGGTTTTCTCACAAAATAATCAATCAATTACATGTTCTTTCATGGTAGATTAGGTCCCCCATTATCATAGATACCACTACTATTTAACTCTTGTGTCAACTAACCTAGAACTGCAAAAAAACTATTATATTATTATTCCATCTATCTCGATATGCTAATTTGTAGGGAAATATTTCTATAAGTTCATTTCCATTATATTGTTCATGTTTCCACTACTAAAAAACATTCTGAATATATATATTTTAGATGCAGCAACATGGTAATATTCAAATGCTATAAAATTTTAACATGACCATAAGGTAAAATATTTAAATGGAAAGCTATTATCATTATCCCAACCTATAAAATTATCCAAACTGAAATTTGATACCAACTATAAGGAATCATCCTTAAACATTACATGATATTGATTTTAAGTCAATATTTTTATATTTTTTCAAATTTAGAATCATGTAAGGATTATAGTATTATATAATTAGTCCATAAATAATACATAATAAAATCATAATTTTTTTTTGAAAATACTGACTAGTCACAATTTTTCCTATAATATAAAATTTTAAAATAAATCATGATCTATTTTCATAAAACCCCTTCATGAAATTCAACATCACATCTTAAAATCCGATACCCATCCTTAAATACTATGAAACACATTTAAAAATATTGTCTAAGAAAAAAATCTCATAAGGGATACAAAAGTAAGGAAACCATTAGTCTAGTGAAAAACATTAAAACCCATGGAAAAACCTTTCTCAAAAACATAAATTTTTACCCATAAATAGAAATATAATTCTATTAAAATTAAATTTTATCTTATATTTTGAAGAAAAACATTATTACTATAAAAACTCATTATAAATAATAGAAAAATATGTTGGTACCTTGGAATATCATCTCATAGAACCCTTATAGAACTCTTGGAAAACCCTAAGAAATTGGAATAACCATATAGTCAACTTCCAATATAAATCTTCAGATAATATAATCAATACCCAATTAATTGGAGCACTATCTAGGAACACCCATCATTTAAGCTATAATTTGATCACCCAGTGCTATATGAGTGCATCCATATTATATAATTCCAACAAACACAACATGAAATAAAACATTTCATCATTTTAAAAACTCTTTTAAACTCTTATATAAATCATTTTCTGATATTAAAATAACATTTTATTTCAAAAACCTATATTAAATAATATTTTCATTAAAAAAATTAAATAACAAGATACTTAAAAAATATTAAAGAGGGTTTTCTATTTAATAAAACACGTATGATTGAAAATTAATATATAAATAAAATAAAATTGATGGTGATGGGAAGGGTTTTTGTCACCATACTTTAAAAATAGAACATTTTATTTGTTGTTTGTCTAAATGTTCCATTTAAAACACATAAAAATATTCATTTTGTATACCTTTAAAATAAATTAAAAGATACATAAAATAAACATGATAAATCCCTTATTTTAATATAAAATATTTTCAAAATCATTTTAAAATTATAGACATGGAAAAGAAAGAAGAAAATCCTTAAAAGTGAATTTTTTCAAAGAGAATCCCCTTATCACTTGGGAAACACTTGAATCATAAATTCCATGAAATAACTAAATTTAAAAAAAATATCCTAATAATAGATAAATTATTGATAGATAATGTCAAATGACCTATATATACATGTTATAAAATATTAAAGGGGAATATCATCATTAATTTCTCAATGAAAGGAAATTGAGATGAAGTCTCTTACCTTGAGTTTGACTTGTCATAGGTGTATTTATCTAGATGAATAATAAACCTTTGTTAATTATTTAATTTATTTGGAACATTTTTTAAATTTTATTATTATTTTATTTAACCTAATAACAATTTATATAAAATTATATAATCAATTAAGATTTAGCTAGGTGTTTTGACCATATTCAATATATGTGTCAAAAAAGACTTTAGTAGGTCAACTAAGGTCAATAATGTAATTATTTAAACATATTTAAAATAATAATCATGAAATTATTATTATATTTATACATTAATTATACTTTTAAAATCAATCATGAAATTTGGTTTTGAAAAATGAACTAACATTTTTATCATGGAGATGGTAGGTTATACGTATGCATGAATAAACTTCCCATTTTTTCAACGATCAATATGGAAAAAGGTATGTAATATTTTATCATTACATATTGATAATATATATCATAAATACCATGATATTTAATTATATATATTTATATATATCAATATTTTCATGTAAAAGTAATCTCATTTCTTTGAGCAGGTCGTAGTCCACACATCCACGAGCAACGTTATCACTTTTTTAGTGTGTGAAATGATTAGGATAAAATTAAATATTATATTTAAAGAAATATAATTATGTTATTAATATCATAATTATTTTATTCATGTAATATATATATATATATTAGTTATATGTACCCTTATTACCTTCCATGTAACACGTTAGTGAAAAACGCTTCACATCACTTCGTGACGTTGTAGTCCACCATACACATAAGAAATATTATTATATCCCCTATGGTATGAAATGTAAAAATGATGTATATGATATAATAACTCAAAAGTTATAATTATGTTTTAAATATAAAAATAACTTATATAAATAGTATGTCTATCATTATTCCCACCCATGAAAGGTGGTAATGAAAAAATGAATGACATCATTTCGTGAGGTGGTAGTCTAGCATACACAGGAATAATGATTTAGTAACTCATATGATAGATGTGTATGAAGGTGTTTTTCATAAAATTAATATAAAAAAGTCTTATTATATTTAGTATACTTATGTTATTATATAATCTTGGTATGAGAATAATGTAAAGGTGTGGTTAGACAAATAAA
Organism: Viscum album; assembly: GCA_963277665.1. Taxonomy (NCBI): domain Eukaryota; kingdom Viridiplantae; phylum Streptophyta; class Magnoliopsida; order Santalales; family Viscaceae; genus Viscum; species Viscum album. The sequence goes on from OY728164.1 coordinate 1,263,319,189, forward strand.
AAATTCATATTGATGAACGTTACCTCTTCTTCATGTAACTCTTTTTGGATTACACCGATGGATATCCATGATTTCCTTTATAACCAAAGTAATTTTTATTGGATGAAAGGATGGATGTTTATAATTTAATTGGGAGGATATTTCTTGATAAATATGGTTTGAGATGTGTGAATAGAGGAGAAGAGTTAGAGGCATTTTATAAGTGGGTGAGTGGAAAGCTTGTAAATTTTTTGAAATAGGGGATTACACCCACGTTTTTTCATGAAAGTTGGCTCTAATAATGCACTAAAATTGATCTTAAAAGATATAAGGTAAAAATAATTCAACATAACATGTTCTTGACATGTTTCTAGGTTGTTTTCCCCCCTTAAGTATAAATTTTAGTCACTTGGTAATTCTAATTTTTCCCTTAATCGCTGTGATTAATTATAATTATATTCACTGTTATCTTTTCTAAAAAATTTAATTTGACCCTATTGGAAAGTGTAAATTATTTTGATTAAAATATTGAATATATTTTTCCAATTTCAATTAATAGAAGTGTAAAATATAAATTTTAATATTAATCTTGGAGTCTCTATGAGATAATTGGTTTTTATGAAGATTATTTATTTAGAAAAATATGTTATTATACTAACTCAATGACTAATAATAATAATTTTATGAAAATAAATTAATATTTAATTATATAAATTCTATAAATTTCATTTAAAAAAATACCAATTATAGATTATTCTAATCTGTTCAAAAAATGAAACATTGTTCATTTTAAAACATTTTTTAAAAACCCCATCTTTAAACAAAAAAAAATTCTATTAAAAATCAATATAAATTTGATTCAAATGTAACTAAGTGTACTTAATTTAACTAAAATAATACTTAGGTTACTTGAAATCATATTAAAAACATATTGTTACCATTAAATTAACTACTTTATTAAAATAAATTACTTTTTTAAAAACATAATATCATTATTGGATCATGTCTATGCTCTCAATGATAGAAGATCCTATCCCATGATAATGATGGCCTTTAGTCTGGTTCCACTTCTAATTGAGGGGGGACCTCCTACATCCATTACGGGGGAAACATCCAGGACCTTCTCCCCCTTCTCTAACCCTAACCTCCTCCCCTCTTTCCCTATCACCTCCCTCTTCCCTAAGGTTTTGGATCTATTTGATGGAAACCCTAATCTCTCAATTTCTCTCTTAGAATTCTATATGGCATTGGATATTGTGAATATTAAGCTGATTGCTCATTTCAAGAAGATGCGACCTTTAGTGGACTTGTTTGATCGTTTTTTTTTTCTGGGCACTGGATTTTACATGAGAGAGCAGATGTGGGCTTGTTCGACAGTAAGAATATGATGATTAGGTTCGAATCGGAGGAGGACTTGATCAAGGCATAGTCCAACATACCCCAAAGATACAAATAATATTGGTTCTTTTTATTTTTATGGTCTTACAACTTTCACATGAAGCACGACTCCTCTCCAGTTGCAATTTGGGTAATCTTTTCTCAACTCCCGCTTCTGTTTCAAAACCCTTCTATTTTGAGAATTCATATGAATATCGTGGGTAGATTTCATTTTTTTGATATTATAACCAGAGCTCTCTATCACCCAGTTTATCTAAGGGTATGTGTGGATGTGCATGATTTGAGAATTCCCTCTGAGTGTTTCTAGTTTACAGTGGGTGAGGAATTTTGTTGCAAACAAATTGTGGTTTACAAATTGTGGGTTGACTTTTGTTTTATATATAAGAAACTAGGTCACCCAAAAGCTTCTTATAGGAATGGACCAAGGATCCCTGCTGCACTAGAGGGTGTGGACATAGAAAGTAAAGGTATGGATCCAAGTTCAGAGGGTCCTTCCTCTTCCCTATATAAACTGGTTAAACTGAGTCCTCAAGATTCGAGAGTGGAAGATATTTTTACTAGATTGTTACATAATATGGGTGTGTTCAAGCTGACAGAATCGATATCAAGAGGTCTCTACTCTAGGTCTTCTCTTTCCTTTGTTGAGACTATTTAGGTAGGAGGGGTTTCAACCTCAGGTTTCCAATCATCCATCAAAACCTAGCAGTTCAAATTCCCATGTTACTGCTAGGGTGATTAACGAGTTACAAGTCTCTAACACATATGAGAAAATGTCCCCAACCCAATGGGTTCCCAGTCTAGTCACAGCTGCAAAGACAACTCCAGCTCATAATCGCTTCTCGCCCTAGAATATAGAATGGAAAGAAAATGAGGACCTAAAAAAGTGGAAAACTGTCATTCCAATATCAAAATAAAATCAGGTTGGATGTTGACACTCAAAAGATGATGAGGCTAGTAATCAAGATGGGATCCCTCATACTAGCTTGAACTATGAGTAGGAGGCTCTAGTTTGACCTGGATTAAGGAAAGGGAAGAAATGGAACCTCTTGACAGGAAATATTCTGGTCCTCAAGGGGGGAAACCCAATACCCTAAAAGACTACTCAAATACCCCAAAGACTATAGTATCTAGATCAGCAAGCAAGGAAAGGTGTAATGGATCAGAGTTCAACTCTTGGGATTCCTCTTTGATCATAAATGTCTAATTTTTATCTATTATATTGAAGAATATCTCTTCTGAGGTCTATAAGTCTAATGTAGGTGGATTTAAGGTGCTGGAGAGTATGGTCTCTGCCACAAACATGGAGGAGGGGATGTAGGTATTGTCTGGACAGGAGGTTGAAATACTTGAAGTTTCACATTAAATATTGGAAGATCTGCATCTGAGTGTGGATGCAGTGCACAAGAAAGATTCATGGGACCTTATAATGCATTTTGAGGAAGAAATGCAAGAAATGGTTCTGATCATTCATGCTTCTAAGTAGGATTTAGAGAGGATGAATGGGAGACCAATACAAGTGGATAAAAACACCAAAAAAAGTGATTAGATTAACACACAACATCTAATTTTGACCAAAGGCTACAATTTGAATAAGATAACAGTGGATAACTTCTTAAAAGCATGGGACAAATTGGCTTCTCATTTTCAAGTGAGTATCTCAGAATAATTGGATAAAGAGGTAACATATTTTTTTAGAAATGTTTTAGGTATATCTCTTCTAATTACGTTAAGTTATTCCTTAATAATTTTTTTATCTTCTTTAGTGTCTGGTTTTTTTTCAATTTTAGGTTTCTCACTTTTTCAATAAAAGTGTTTTTAATAAAAATTTAACTTTAGTAGTAATATCATTATTCACTAAAAAACAATATTTTCTGAAAAATCCCAATATTTCACTATTTATATTATAATTTCAAAAATGATATTAATTATATAAAATTAAAATTATAAAATTTAGAAATTAAAATTTTAAATATAACCTTATAAGAAACGTTTTTAATAAAAACAGTTCCCATTTTGATAAAAAAAATACTTAAAATTTTTATACCTAATATAATTGTCTAATTATTACTAATAAATAAAAAGTAATTTATTATAATTCTACCTAGGTTGATACACATTTAATTTCTTCATATTATTATTTATGATATGTTGTTTATGATATTATGTAATAAATATGAATGGATTATGGTTAGGTGATGGGTGGACCCAAAATTATATTCTCATCCAACGCATTGGGTAATTAGGGATATATCATGAGATAATAATTATTATAATGGGGAGTGAACCAATCCCATTAGGGGAATATATCCTCAATTATAGTCTATATAATAAACCATGGTTAATGATATGATGTAATTTGGAGTGAACCTAATTCACATTATAGTCATAGAAGTGATCCTTGGCTAAAGAATTTATTTTATATAATTATATGTATTCAAAAAACTTATGTATTATGACAATGTTTCTCTCTCATAGTTCATGTTATTTTATTCCTTAATTATTAGTGTCTTATGAACTGTAAAGAATTTTTTCATGATTTAATATTATGATCTATGATATGCCGGGTATTTTTTTCAAATGATAATATCATGCCATAAAACCCTTGTAATCAGTTATGATTAGGTGATCATTGATATCTCCCATGTTTAACCTTTCTGATCATCTGATATAACCATTTTTTTATTTATATTACCTAGTTTTCAAATAATGGGTTTATGTAAGGTTGGTCTAAGAAGGGTTTTTTGGGATGATATTTATGGGATATGTTGAGTATCTTCCATAATAAAATAGGATTATGTATCTAGACTCCAAATACACAAATCTATATGGTTCTATATTGGACAGGAATATTATGTAATGAATTTAACCTATAAAGATGTAATATTTATACTTTCAATGTATGTGTCTCTATAATACCCCTGATTTATTCAAGAAACTTTAGCTTCTTTTAAAACGAGTCATTATAGTAAAAAAATTACCTTCTAATAGTTCCAACAGATCCTTATATCCTATTATTTTTTTAAAACTTGGGATAAGAAAAACTAATACTAGTTGGGGATATAAATATTTTGGAAACATGTTCATTATAAGGTAAAATATGTAAACTAATCAAAATATTCACATTTTCAATGTAAAACATTGAAAAAAAATAGAACCAAACGAGAGAGGCATGATTTTTAAAAAGAAAAAAGTTGAAAAAAATTATCAATATAGTAAAACCATGATGTTGTGATGATTAAAACAATAACTCCTGAAAAAATTTCACTAAAAAATAAAAAATTCACCTTTAAAAGTTCATAAATTTTCCATACCTCATGAAATCAAATAAATTCCATAAAAAACCTCAAGAAGAAAATAATAAGTATCCTAGAGAATCATATTCATGAAAATCATTGAATTATGTTGATCTCATTTCAGAATAAAAAGTTCCTAGTTAATTCAATAGGAGTAACCTACCATGTGGTCTCCCAATTTTATACCTTCAAAGAATAAGTTATTTCCTAATGCATTTGAGATCTATATCAGTATCCTCTATCATAATGTAATATATCAATCTCATTATATATCTTTTATATTTATCGCATATTATATCATGAACAAAATATTTTTATACTTTCACTTTTTCATTTTAAAACCATTTAATAAATAATTTTAATACCTAAGAAAAATAACCTTACAATTTCACATAAAAATATGGTGAGCTATAGTTTTAACTTTAAGACATTTAAAAACTAAAATATCATAGAATAGATGAAATAAAAACATCTTTGAAAAATCATTAAAAATTGTATAGTAATATTCATAAATTTAATGGATATAAAAGAGGTAAAATTAGGTAAATCATTATATGTTAAAAAATATAATTTAAAACATTTTAAAAAATCAAAAATAAACCATAAGGAAATTTTTTATAATAATACTTTATAAAACATACTAATGAATATTAAAAATGGTTGAAAATTACATTTAACAGTCTTTTATGTGTAAAAAATAACATTCATAAGACATTTAAAAGAATATATATATAAAAGGAAAATATTTGTAAAGAAAAAATTTAAACAATAAAATCAAAAAAAATGCTTAAAATAATTAACACATAGCTTTGTACGTTTTCTAAGTACTAGATAATAAAATTATATTAGTTATCTAATTTCATAATAATATTTTTATTATTCATTCAAATATCATTATTCATTTTATTTCATTTATTATAATGTTTTATTTAGTTACTAAATAACTTAGTTATGTGATATAAATTATTTGGTCATTTATAATATTATACATGTAATAATTATTAAACTTATACATTAAATAAACTTTTAAAAACATCTATGTTAGGCGGTCATGAAAAATAAATCATCTCATTTGACAAAGATGGTAGTCTGTATGTATTCAAGAAAGATGTTTTATCTTTTAAAAGATATTTTAAAATATGAAAAGAAAATATAAATTTCTAATAACATAATCATAATAATATTATAAATATATTTATTATTAATTAAATATATCTTTATGACCCACCATGTGAGGATAAAATGAAAAACTAATTAAACCCCTTCATGGAGGTGGGGGTCCATATGTACTCATGAAAGACATTATCATTTTTCAATAGAAAGAATTGTTAGAATTTAGATATTATATTATATTTACAAAACCAAATTTATTTTAGATGTATAATATATATTTATAAAACCCATAATAACAAAAAATCCATTATAAGTAGTGATGGTAAATGAAATAAATCACTTCGTGGAGGTAGTAGTCCAAATATATAAGTGAGTGATGTTTTCATTCCCTATAGGATACAAAAGATGAAGAAATTGAGTTGTAACATAAAAATAAAAACATTATATTGTATTTATATATATATATATTATTTTATTTCTATATTTATGATAGGTTTTAAGGATGTTTCATAAGAAATAATCATGATAGAACCCAGTTAATAGGTATACATATCCTTTAGAAAACTCCATTTTCATACACCTTAATCCATATAAGATGGTATTTTAGAGATATGATAATCCAAAAAAATTGGAAAATATATTTTCTAAGGTATTTGTTAATAGATTATATGACCTATAATTCTCACTTTTTATAAATATGTGAGGATAAGAGGTTTCATTTTATAAGTGAGAAGAGTAGAACTAATGTTATTAGTTTTATCTTTTACATGATATAAATATAATATTCAAAGTCAAGTGCCACTAAAAAAATAATGTTTCAAATAAAAGGTGATTAGGATCTAAATACTCTTTTACAATAATATTTTAGATGATATTTTGTGTCAATATCACAATTTTGTAACACAAATTATCATGTTTCATCCTTTAATGCGGTGATAACAATTTTGTAGGGTTATTATTCATTATGACACAAAGTAAAATTGATCTCATTTATAAATTTGAACCACCTAATTAAAAATATATAAACTATTTTAATGACATAATCTATTAAGATTAATCAAATTAAGTTTCATAAAAGAATTCAAAATGCAATGAATAATAGTTTTTTTAATAAAATGATTTTGATGCATTAAAATGAATTTATATCAAAATAAAGTATGATGATTATCCCTATGAAATTTATTGGATCATTTATAGTCAAATATGACTAATTTTACCTTAAAACCATTACATAATATCATGAGGATTTTTAAATAACTAAATAAAAATTACAGTTTTATTAAAATTGGTATTTTCACTATTCACCAAACAAAATCAATGTTTTCTGAGAAATCACAAAAAAAATAAACTGAAAAAAAAATTATATACTAATATAAAAAGTTAAAACCATTTTTTAAAATATAATTTAAAAATATATATAAATCTAACATCTAAATAAAACTATATAACATATGGAAAACACTTTAGTTTGGAAAAAAATTATAACTTTTTTTATTTGAAAACTCATAAATATTTACTGATTAAAAAATGATTAATATGAATCCATAAAATTATTACCTATAAATAATAAGATTGATTTATAACTTGTATTACATGGGTTAACATAGCTTATGAACATGGATCTAAACATTTTGATGTCAAAGAATATTTGACTGAACAAATATAAGAATGAGGGGTTATTTCATGTGTGATCAAGGGAGAAAGAGGTGAGGTTGTAGCTAGTGAGAAATAGGAATAGTGGATGAGGTTATGGGTTCTATATAAAATTAATTATGGGTTTAATATATACCAATGGTTATAAAAATTATTTCTTTATGGGTTAGTTATACGAATTATTGTTAAAACCATTGGAATATATTCATGTTTTTAGTCTATACCAATTGTTTATGACAACCATTATTATCAATACCTATATACCAATAGATTATAAAAACTATAGGTATAGGGGAATGGTTTTTCCCTGGATTTTTTATTTATTTTTCAACAAAAAACATCAATATATACTAGTATATTTTAATAAAATATTAATTTCAATGAGAGTAGAACCAAGTTATATTTCTGTTTTTTTAATTTAACATGATAATTATAGTTTATAAATATGATTTTAATTATTAATAGTATTATTATGATATGAATGTTTATTTTTAATTAATGTGGAATAATATTTTTGGTGTTTTATAAATTTAAACGGTATAGAGGTTTATCTAGTGAGAAATCAGGTATCAATTTGAGAAACCACAATTGGGATTCCCTTACATTATCCACTAAATGGTCAGTACAAGTACACTAGATACCAAGTAGTACCATGTCTATTTTATTGATGTTTGGTATATATTGTTCACTATGATCTCAATTTTATAACCCTTACATGGTCTAATTTGTCCAATTACTAGAATCAATGATGATACTACTCTATTTTCATTTTTTCCCAATTCCCTCCATCAATCTGTGGAGTTTGATTGGGGGTTATCTGATGATTAAGGTTAGTTATCTTCATTATATCTCTAATATTATTTTCTTATATGTATTTTACTTATTTATTGTGGTTGGGTTAATTATTAGATATATATTCTATATTACTCTTATGGATTCACATCAACGTGATATTTATTTACTTGGTAAAAGAAAGAATGGGTTCAAAGAAGAAAAATTGTATATAGTTCAATGATATATATGATTATAAAATAATATATTCAGGTGTTTTAATCAAATGGGGAATTAATTGATTGGTGAATTTGAGTTATATGTGTGGATTTTTTCTGTAATGGAATCAAAGATGAATTGGGGATAGTTTTCACCATGTTGCTTAAGGATTAAATATTAATAAACCAACTAGTGATATATTACAGTATTATTCCTCATCAAATTAATTATATATTGTTTTCGATTAATAATCTATGTTTTGTAATTAATTAGTCATTATTTTTTAATGGATATGGGGCCTCACTGATGTGTTGATGGTTGATAGGAACATAGATGGGTGGTCAAGCTTGAGAAAAGAGGTGTTAACTTAAATTTGAGGTAGGTGGTTCCTAATTATATTGAATTATATTTCATTGAATATATTTATGGTATCTATATAGGTGATAACAATACATGGTGGAATTGTAAATGGGTTTACTTGTAATAGTTATGGAAAGTTGGTCATGTAAGGCTACAATATTGTCCTCTATGTATAGTTTAGATCCCATAGTTCTAGATGGGTATGTTTCCCATTTGAGAATAAATGGTAGGAAAGAGTTAAAACACTTATAGGGTTTTCAATCATGAGATATTTCTCTAGATTTCTTGAAAGGACTTATTTTTTCATATTTAATTTAACTAAATTGTTGGGAAATGTATGATCTCAGTGATTATTTTTGGGATAAACCTTTTATAATATATATTATACAAAGAGGGGTGATCTATAATTTAAATTTGGGATTTAATTTGATATCATCAAGATTTGTATATGGTTGTAAAAAATATAAAGTGATGGTTTTCTAGTGATTTAATTACCCCTGATTAGTTACCCACAGGGATTACCGTGTGAGTGAGTCTAATTATGAACCATTTTCTTTATGTCACCAATTTAGGGATGGATAGGGAGATAGGAATATGATACTGAAATAGAATAGAAAGTTCCATTATGAATTTTATTATTGACCTACCAGGGGTATACTACTGTGAAATTTTTAGATGATAGATTAGTATCATAACCTTTGATTCTTGAGATTAGTTGGTTCTATAGTACAGACATATATAACTAGTGTGGTGAGTTCATAAATAGTAGGGTAAATAAGAAGCAGGATGATTCCATCAAGTGAGTTTATTAGTGAAACATGTTATGTTATTGGTAATATATTCTAAGGATTAATAATTTTTTAAATTAGGGACACACTTGTGAATTGTAGGAACATATATTTTTAGTCATGTCCTCTTAAAATCTTTGTTACCACTTTGTGTTAGGGTATTCATCATTTATAAAATGTTAGTTGGATCTTAAACTAGTTGGATTATATTTTAAGATTTTTTGGGATTGTTTGGGTTGTAGAATGAATTTATGGTGTAATATGTGAATATACAACATAAATCATTTTGGAAATCCTTACAGGTAGTAGAACAAATTTATAGTATAAATAGTAAATTAATGGATTTAGTTTTTCTTCAAAGACAACCCCTATGAAAATATTCTTAATTTGGGAATCATTAGGGAAAATAAATAAAATCTAAACATATATAATAAATTTTCTATTCATGGCATAAGATTATTTTTCATCTTTTTTTAATTCAAGGTCATGGGGTTTTAATTGGATCTATAAATCTTGGGATGTGTGGCATAAAATCCATATTTATTCCATATATATGTTATGACTAGTTCTTTAAACCTATCCTTGTATCTTGTTAATGAATACCTTCTTATTTATAAAGACATTATATATTTTATTTGTGAGCCATGACCTTTATTTATTGGATCATGGCATTCCAAATTTTGATGTTAGTGTTTATCCTTGAAAATATTGTTTCCTTTTCCTATCAACTCATATGTTTCCACTCGTGGGAAATCTATAGATCATGATGGATTAAAGGATCGATATCATTTTAACTATTTCATGGTGGTTTTTACTAAAGGAAGAATTTAATTTATATAACAGACATTGAAGATTTTATACGCATTATCTATTTTGTTGAGGGTGGTCTAGAATAACTCCTTTTAGTATATTTTATATTCTATTCTTATGTGAAATATTTTCCATCATTCTAGGGCACCTTTCACACAACCTATTTAATTGGTAACTCATTACCGTAAATGTAAACCAATTTTAGAGACCTCCTTAGGATCCTTTGGGATCTCATGATGATGTGGTCTGACCTTTCTCCACCTGGGAGGTGATCCTAACCATGAGATCTTGGAATTGGAAGATTTGATAAATGTAAAAATATTCGTAACAATTTTAATTGAGTAATTTGTTTGATGCTTCTTTTTTTTGAATTTAATAGAATATAAAACTAGCAGTTTTTTATAATGGTTATTATTCCTGATGATAGAGAATATACCAATTGGGAATGTATTCCTGGTTAATTGAATGTGATAAATTAACCAATTTTTCATGACATAAGAATTGTGATAAATGTTATATTGATGTGTATGTGATATTGTTTTCATGATGCAAAAGTGATTGATTACAACCTCATGAGGTGTGGCACTAGAATTTGTCTTGATATAGGATATTCCATAACTAAAACGAGCAGAGCTTCACCCCTTTTGATGTGAATATAGAAAGATATAAGAGACTCCATCATGGGAATATACATGGAGCCTAGTATTAGATGGTATCTTTACCCTTAGAAACTTGTTCACTAGGATGATATAAACTACTACATCATTGGAATTAGCATGGATCCAGCTTTTGTTACTTGTGAAACAGTATAGGTGGTTTGTCCTGATTCTAGAGGAACAACCTTGTAGATAGTGTTATCTGATATAGTACATAAGTAGGTTTGGATGGATCGGGGTGTCACCTGAAACTATAAGGTTAGAATTTTTATTTTATTCACTGTGACAATTGAAAAATTAATACTCTTTTATCACTTTATTTCATGAACTATATTCAAACTAGATTGTTTATAAATCGTGGGTGTCATCCTACTAAGCTGTACTCACACTATGTTTTAGCCGTCATTTAGTACCTGATTAGATTTTATAGATGTATGTTTGGACAAGGGAAGGGAACCTACACAGATTGATGTTTGATGGTTTAAATCTTGGAGATGGAAATGACTTGGGGTTTAGGACTACGGTTTTTGTTCATTTTTTATTAGGTATGATAGACATTACATTTACTAATTATTTCATGTCATTTAGTTAAATTCAATAGGTTATTAAATTATTTTTTATTTGATTATTTTAATTTTTTCCTTTTTATATTTATATTATTGTTTTATTATTCATTATATTTGCGCAACACTATTATTATTTTTATGTATTTTCCATTATAGTGATACTTTGTATTAAATGGTATACTCTCCTCACTAGATTCTTGAAACCCTCACTATAATTCATCAGTATCTTACATATGGTGAGGCACACATAATTTCAAGTAGCCAACCTATCTCAGTCACTTGAGGTAGAACTGGGCTGGGGACATTACAAAGTGGTATCAGAGGATCAATTTTTCTTTTATATTTCTTTATTATTTGTAAAATATAAATATTGGACTATGATGTGTTAAGACTTGGTAGTGAGATTTTTCAAGGGAGTATATTCCCCATTTATGGGGGGAAATCCAATTTCCCATTAATGGTATTATTATTTATTCATTTTGGTTATTTAAATTTTGATCCTATTTCACCATGGGTGATTCACATATGTTGTGATGTTTTTAATTATTAATATTTTACTTATGTCTCGTTATTCTAATGAACGAGTATGAATGAATCATTATAGGACTGTAGGGATATATACTAACATGAATTTTTAAGGATAGGGACATATTTATGTAATGTGACATAATTTCTAATATTAACTATGAAATGAAAACCATTTCTCTACTTGATGAAAATAAATGAAATAAAATTTTATGTTATTCCAATTTAGTTGTTAGTCCAAGTACATAGAAACATAGAGTTTTTGGTTGTATTTTTATATCACCTATTAAGGTTAACCTTGTCATGTTTCTATGTTATAAGGTGTCCATTAAAACTTTTTTAGTGAAAATCCATCCTCATCGTCTTCGATATGAGAATTAGGAGAGTGGTAACAAGAACAATCCTAACACAAGAGATCTAGAACTTTATATGGATATAGAGAATATGATGGATGATCAACATAATGAAATCTCCCTAATAGTAATTAAATCCATATAGAGGGATCTTTTTTACACTGTGACTTCGATGCCTGAGCTAACGAGATAATTCCATCTTCCACGTCTGCCTATGTTCACTAGGGATGGAGGAACCTGGTTAGCTGATTTTTGGATTGAATCTATCTGTATGATTATCATGAACCATGAGATGCCCATATATATGAGGGTGAATATTTATTCATATAATCTTTATGTACCATCCAATCATTGAGGTATATACTATAACATTCCATTCAATAAGAGTAGTTTTTCTGGAATGACATCAATGAGAAGTTTCTGAGCCACTTATCTCTAAATTAATTAAGGGGTGAAAAATATCGCAAGTTCGTGCACAATACATAGAAAGACTTTTTAGTGATGTAATATATTGAACATTTCACATATCTATAACATTTTCCCTAATCATATATAGATGATGAGAATTCATATGGGAGTCATTTCTAGGATGGTATTTTCTATATGTTATGATAGTTGGTAAACATATTCACCTGATTACATTTAAGGATGTAATAAATTGTCCAGTCATTATAGGAGGGAATATAAGAGTGGAAATTAGAAATTGTCAGATAGTTTCAATAAGAAAATCTCAGAATCCTTGTTTTGGTATCATGAAGCACTTTTATAAGAGTAACCACCTAGGTATTAATGAGAATTGCAGTCAATAGAGTGGGAAGTCATCTCAGAATTGTGTTCAGGTAGAGTGATTCTATTTTTGAACTAGAGGTCACAAGGTCCATCAATGTCCTTCACCATTATGTTGTGTCATTCTTGCACTAAGATGGGTAATTTTTAAAGGTTTTGTAGATTCCCAAAAAAGAAAATCATCACCAAGGGAACACGATAGGAAACTAAGTCTATGAGATGCTTAGATACAACTTAGTAGACTGGTTTCTAGAGTTATAATGGATGATCAGGACAATGTAAGGGACATGGTACCCCAAATAAAGAGTGGAAATACTAGAAAAAGGGAATGAAATAAAACATTTAGACTGGATCCCATGGTAGAATGGGGAGTCATTTATAGGCTATGAAATATATTCCTGGTAGTATGGATGCATGACCTTCTACTATTAGAGTTACTAATATTATATCATCTACGTTTACATCATTTTTTATATATAGGAGAATAAAAATTGTTTTTATATTCTATTTTTTGAAAAGTTTGGGGATTTTTTATTGAGATATTGACTATTTATTATGACCACAAATGAAAAATTAGGATTACATTCAGAGGATATCATAAATTACAATCATTTTTCACTATAAGTTGGTGGCTATCATTTTATTTTGGAGACTTTTGAAATATAAATAAAAGGGTTATATTTTATTCTTTGTATGGATTGGAAACTTATGTACCAATATCATATCATATGGTATTGGAGGAGTGTTACCTTCTAGTCTTAGAAGGGGGTAGCTACATCCACCAGGGTGAGTGTAATCTTTAAGATGGTCGTTCTTGACTGATTTGATGTAGATTTAATTACCTCATGGATCATATATTAGTCAATATTCAAGATGATAGTGGAATGAATTAGGATAATTTTCTTTTAGTGGTTAATAGTTTTTTTGATTTCCTTCCTAGAGTGTTCTGTGTTTTACTGCTATAGTGGGTGATCGATTTCACAATCAAGTTGGTGCTGGGAGCTAAACCAGTTTTCATACCACCTTACAAAATGACAACAATAGAGGTATATGTGTTAAATATTCAGTAATGTGATTTAAGAGAAAAATTATTCATCCAAACCAATACTTCTCTATGGGGTTCTCCAATACTTTTCACCAAGAAGGCTGATAGAACCTTACAGTTGTGTTTGGACTATCGGAGGTTGATCTAGATGATGATCAATAACCAGTATTCTCTTCTATATATATATGAACTCTTCAATTAACTAAGAGGATCCAAAGTATTATACATGATTGAATTGAGGTCAGAATACTATTAGTTGAGGGTGAGACCATTATAAATACCCCAGACTTCATTTATGAGTGGTTATAGATTTTATGAGTTCTTGGTTTTGTTGTTAGATCTGATGAATGCACCAACGTTATTCATGGATTAGATGAATTAGATCATTTATCACTTTTAGGAATATTTTTTGTAGTTTTATACCATGAAATCTTAGTATACTCCCAGTCAGCAGATCATCATGCCCAACATCTTGATGTCATGTTTAGTATGCTGAGAGAGCTCTGACATTGTTACATGATATCTATATGTAAATTTTATATTGATAGTGTGAACTTCATGGGACAATTTATATCAATGGATTGAATATAAGAGAACCCAATCAAGGTTGAAACCATAGTATCTTGGGAGTGAAATAATGTTTTATTTGATATTCAATTTTTACATGGTCTAACAATATATTATCAGCATTTTACTTAGGATTTATCCCATTTTGAAGAATCAATTTCTAGGATAACATATAAGGGGATGAAGTTTTTTTAGTAAAATTCTTATGAGATATATTTTAAATAGTTTAAGAACTAAATGTACACTAAATCAATCCTTGCATTCCCTGTTCTAGGGAAGGGGTATTCTATATATTGTGACACATCCAAAATTTTACTTCAAGAACATATAATGTAGAAGGATTGATTGGTTTCTTATGGCTCCAAACAGTTGAGATAGAATTATAGGAATTATCATAATAATGTTCATGAGTTATATGTGGTGGGATAGGCCCTAAGATTCTAGAGACATTATCTGATGGGAAAGATGTTTTGGTGTATAGGGACCACAACGGCCTCAAGTCCATCATTATTAGTGAGACCAGAACATTCATCAAAGGAGGTGGGTCAACTATCTGTAGTATTTTGACTTATTTTTTTTTCATAAAAACTAGAAAAAAAAACACATTTTTGATTCCTTGAGCATAAATAAATGGAAAGAGGTAGTGCAAGCATCTTTCAATGAGTGGAACCTGATGATACTCATTATAAACACATATTTAGATGTTCAGAAGTCTGAGAGACAAGTATATCTAATGTCAACATATGTTATACCCCTTCTATATAACCAAATAAATATTGAGAATATATCTGTTCTTATGGTATTATCCCTAATTTACATCTTTTATGGTGGGGATCCATCATCAGAATAGTCTTTTGGCAGTGGTGAGGATCTTCTTTTCTATATCTAGTAGGGGGTTCCTTTGATCTTCTATGAATAAATGATGAGATATTTTCATGGTTTTATTTGGTTGATACATCCCGATCTGACAAATATGTATCATAATATCCATAGATAGTACTAGTGGATAGTAATGATTAATTAGGTAGTGGTATTCATATCAATATGTCATACCTATCATTAGGTGAAGTCCCAACATCAGAGGCTTATTGGGTTGTTACAGCCTCTTCCCATTAAGAAGTGGAAATGGGATGATTTTACCATGGACATCATGATAGGACTACTGAGGACCCCTACAATAGTGATTATATATGGATGATCATGGATTGAATAATGAAGGTAGCACACTTCTTACCAATCAAGGAGGTCTTCACTACTAAAGATTTATGGAATATATACATATGATAGATAAATAAATTTTATGGTGTTCTATGCAGTGTCAATTATAATTGAGATATGCATATTTCATCATGGTTCTGGAAGGGTCTTCATAAGTCACTAGGATTTTAGGTTTATCTGAGTGCAACCTATCATCCTTAGACTGATGGGAAATCAAATTGGATGATTCAGATTCGGGATAAAAAGTTGTGAGGCTATATTTTGGATTTCAATGGTTCTTGGGGGAATCATACAACACTAATGTATTTTTAATATAACAATAGATTCCATGAATCAGTCCAAATGACACATTTTGAATCTTTTTATATAATTTTATTCCATTCACCTCTTTGTTGTGTAGAGTAAGGCGAGTTAGTTGTTGTTAAACCTTGGCTTGTACAAGAGATGTATGAGAAGGTTTAGTTGATCAAAAAGTGTTTGGTGACTACACATAGCTAATAAAAATCATACATGAACCATTAAATAATACCTCTATAGTTTAATTTTGGTCATTTTGTTTTTATTGGGTGTCTACTAAGCTGGGGAAACGTTATATCAAGAAACATGGAAAGTTAGTGCCCATGTTTTTTGGTCCATTTGAGATAGCGGGAAGGGTCAGTCTAGTGGAATACCATTTAGACAATCCACATCAAAATAGTATGATGCATGATGTGTTTTATATTTCATAGCATCATATATATCATCTAGAACCTTATAATATTATAGAAGTTGATGATGTCAAGCATCATATTAATACATCCTTTAAGGATCAACCTATTCATATAGTGTACCATAATAATAAAAATATCAAAGGGAGGACAATACCTTTAGTGAGAACATAAAAAATAATAGCCATGTGAAATAGGAGAGCTAGGAGATGTATTTTAATATATAGATATAGTGGCCAAAAATGTTCTCTGGTTCCATATAGTGATTTTTGTAGCAACTCAGGCATGAGGTTTTATATGGTGGGGAGGTTATATGATCCCATTTTTTTTATTCACAACCTTAATTATGTTTTGGTTACCTATTTGTGTCAGGTTGTTTCTCATTTAAACCAGTGTAGTTAAAGCTCTATCTAGTTTCATTAATGTTATAGAGGTGTTAGGTTTTTTCCTGATTTTGAATTAATTTATGCTATAAGATGTGATCTTACAGCAGAAATCATTTGGGTATGCCTTATAGTATATTGAATGAATTTATTACATAAGTTCATTAAGAAATCCAAACCATGTCAAAATCTTCTCAAGTTGTGAATCATCAGTGAAAGCCATAAAATCGAAACTTATGCCGCAAAAATGTGATTCACCACATAAGATCATTTTTCATTAGTTTTTAATTACAAGAGATGTGTTTTTCATTGAATTTGTAAATCATGGTATTTACATTATAAAACCTCTAATTACACCATAATTATTCCATTTCCAATGATTTAAACATATCCACAGTGTCTTTCTAAGACATATATTTTTCTCACTGCAAAACATCCACGGATTCTAGTGAGAGTTCAATGCTGATCTAATACCTTGATTAATTGGATCATAACATTCAAGATCATGATATCACAGCTAATACATGCACCTCTTATTTTTATCTATAATTGAATCAACTATGTTTTTCTATAGGAAATACCTAGACAAGGATGGCCTAACTTGATCAATATTATGTTGATAGTTTCATTGTGACATTGAAGGGAGGGATAATTTGATATTAATGGTATACTTTTAGGTTTTTTATGCACCCTCTCTATTTTAAGTTTAGTGGTCTAAAACAACTCTATTTAGTATATTTTTAATTCCCATGGTATTTGAAATATATGTGGTTTCACTATCATTCCATTTAAATAATGTATTTAATAGTAAAATAAATTCCTTAAATATAATCCACTTATAAATACCTCCCATGCATCCTATGGGATCCCTTGGAGATGTGGTCAGACCTTAATATACCTAATAGGTGATCCAAACCTTTAGATCATAGAACTAATAGATGTGGTAAATATAAAAACTTTCTTAAAAATGTAAATTGTGTAATTGAATGGAAACATATTAATTTGTGAACTAAGTTAATTATAAACATAGAATTGGTTGATATTGGAGATTCATCATGATTCAAGAGAATCTACAAATTGATAATGTTTTCCTTATTAGGCATGAAATATGACTTATAATAAATGTTAAACATTAATTGTTGTATGTGTGATATTTTTTACAAGATTTCTGAGGGATTTATTACAACCTAATATAGTGTGGAATCAATGATTCATCCTAATATAGGAGATTCTACCACTAACATGAGCTAAACATCACCCATGTGTTGTGGACATTTAAGACGTAAGATACTATAGTATGGGAATATTCATGTAGAACAATATGATATGGTATCATTCCCCTTTTCAACATGCACCATAGGAATATTTCAATGAATCTAGCATGAGAATTTTCATAAATCCCAATTTTTTTACTTCTAAAATTGTGTATGTGACCTATCCTATTATAGGAGTATCTTCTTTACTAAAAAATACATCTGGTATTATTGAAATACATGTTTGGATAGACTTTTATTTTAAACGGAACTCAAGGGCTAGTAGGTTTATTGTATTCACTGTATTAATTGATAAATTAATACACTGTTATCTATTTATTTCTTGAAATATATCCATTATGTATTGTTTAGATACCATGGGTTCTAGCCTATTGAGTTGTACTCGAACCCTGTTTGGACCTCTGTTTCATACCTGTATAGATTTAATGGTTTATGTTTTAGAAAATGGAATGGGGTCCTACACTTATTAATGATATATGGTTTGGATCATGGAGATGTGATTGACATGGTTTTCTAGACCTGGGATTAGGGTAATGTTTTATTGAGTCTGTTATACATTCATTTAATGAATTTAGACACACCATTTAGTTATATTCAGCCTATCATTACATGATTCTATCTTTATTTGATTATTCATCTTGTTCACTTTTCATATATAGATTATTGTTATATTATTCATTATATTTCAGCCACTATATTATTGTTATTATATATATTCTGCTATATTGATGTTATGATCTGGATGGTATAGTCACCCCACTATATACATTACACCCTCACTTATATTTAAAATACTATAGGATAAAGGTAGGCGCACCTAAGGTCACATATCCATTCCGACTCAGTAACATGAGGGGGAACAAGGATGGGGATGTTAAATACATAGTATAAGAAATTTTAATCAAGGTCCAGATTGGAATGGAATTAAATATTATTATATTTAATTCTCAAAATATTTTTTTATGGTCTGTGTTATAGATTTATACGATTTATGGTGGTGAGAACATCATGTTTACAATTTATTATTTGTTAATAAAGAGAAGGCATGTATCTTTTTATGATTATATGTGAGTTCCTGGAATTGGGGTGATTTTACTAATTAATAATCTATAAAGTATCACCTGATTTTTTATAGATCTACTAACTATTATCATGATAAATTTCATCAACCTTATAATATCATCAAATATTAGAACTGATGTTTAGAACATGAGTACTTCACATATGTTATTAATGGTGTCCCAATTGGGATTATATACTTCAGTGTTCTATCATGTTCATTTCTTATATTCGGTATTTGTACCGATATATATCAGGGGTACTTTTCATTGTAGCTATATAAATATTAGCATATAATATTTTTATTAGTGAAAAAATCATTATGACTGAATGATTATTAAATTAGCCTGCAATTAAGTGAAATCCTTGATAGTATTAGATGATGATAAATAAACTATTCTAGTTATTGGGATTCTTTTTTCTATTATAAGATTCTAGAAAATTATTATACTAGTTTTATATAAAATATTATATTCCATGGGACTAAAGTATCACTATGTTTTCTATAAAAGATTCTTATCTGTTTATCTAGATTATGAATGGTTTTTGAGAATATTATTATGGGTGATTTCTTTGGTAAAAGACGATGATTAATATATTTAGTTATTATGGTAACTGTACCCCGAAACTAGATGATTTTAGATGCATTGTGGATGCTATAATAGGCCCATTTTTTCATCGAATGGATTTATAATGATAATTACACTTAACTTTTATTATAAAGGGACCTTCTATGTCTATAGTTTTTCAATATTGGACCTGATATCATGAATAAAACATATAAGGAAATAGAAGGCTAGTATTTATAACTTTCATCATGAGGGGTTCTTCTAAGGCTATTATGACCATAATCACAAGACTACTATTAGGAACAAATATTATTGGGAGAAATATTATGATTACATTTTTGACAACTTGTTCACCCTTCTCTTTTGATATTATAACATGCATTTAATGAAACAATTTATAGCACTAGTTGAAGCAAGTATGATTTTACTTTCAGGTTATATTATTATACACCAAAATGTTCCACTAATTTGCAAAGTTTTTTGTATACATTACAATTTATATATTATTTGTACACAAATAAATATGGTGTTTATTATAGAAACCAGTTTTGGTGGTATAATAATTGTTATGATCAAACATTATATATCATTTAGGTTGATGTGAAGACCTTATGGTTAAAATATAGGTCTAGCAAGGGACCCATATACATGTGGATGAGAAAGAATATTTTAGTAGGGGGTTAGAGCTAATATTGATGTGTGAGTGGGTGTAGTGATTTTTTCACCTTTGATTTTTGGGTTTTGTTTATTTTCTATTTAATATTATCCAATTATGAATCATTAATTGATGTATAAATATATTATCTATTGGGATTCATATGTTATTATATAGTGGATGTATATTTTATGGTATACATTCCATGATAAATCCATTTTATACTTTGATGTTATATTTTTATTTAGTATTATAGTATTTAGTTGATATTTCATACAATAATACTGAGGGTATAGTCACCCCACAAAGTTTTAAATTTGGATAAAATAATTAAAATCATTGGTTAATTACTTATTTTCTAATTTTAATGAATATTAATAAAAGAAAATATGTAATAAAATAAGTGATCTACTAATTTAATTTTCTATTTTATTTTTAAAATATTTATTTGTTATCGTTTAAAAAAAACTAATAGTTAGTACAATATAATATTTTTTATAATGTAATTTTTCATAAGTTTATTAGTTTCATTTATCATGTTACCAGATGATGGTTTAGTAGTTTTAATAATATATATGTTTATTTTTTGGAGATAAAAACAATTATTTATCATGGGTGATGACTTAGATTTTTATAACATATCATGGTTAGAAAAAAAATATTTTTATGATTTTATTAAAATTTTTATTTCATTGGTATCATAAGTGATTGTACTAATTCATGAATAATTATTTATGTAAAAATTAAATAATTTATCAACGTATGTTTAGGAATGACTTGTTTTATAATATTTTCATTATTTGTAGTAGTTTCCTTTTCCCATAAATTTTCAAATAAGATTATTCAATTTGGTAAAGATTATCAATGTGGTTTTAGTAAATTTAATAATTTTTCATGTATATATGTTATAAAATATGAATTATAGTTTAACTATATTATGAATGAAATTAAATTTTTATTCTTATTAATATTTTCAAAATGAAAAGGTAAAATGTCTAAGGGGTATTAGGTTCAAAAGGGAGATAAATTTCTCATGATCAGTGGTGTTACTTATAATAATAAGTATTTTCTAAATTATGAGTGAATTGTTAAAATTGAGGATATTTTTTTATATTGTACTAGGTATTTTTTACCATTATGTACTCATAGGACTTCGACAATAATGGTATTTTTTATCCTTATTTCCCAGCAAAATAAAAAAACATTCTTGATTTAAACTCAAGATTTTCTGACTAATATTAGACATTTTGTTTTATTACTATTTATTATTGTTATGGAAATAGAGGTATTGATGATTTGTATAATTTTAGAGTAAATAATTTAAACATAAGAAAAAATTTACTCGTGCATTTATAATTTCTTCATTAGTAGATAAAAAATATGTGTTACCCTTTTATGATATTTTTTATCCAAGCTTGTTTATTTTAAAATTATAAGGAATTTGTACTATAATGGTCATCTTATATAAAGTATAATCATCCTTTAATGATATATATGTGGTTCTATATGTTTGTTAAGCAGGTCATGATGTTGCTATAATGAATATTAAACCAGTACCTCTATTGAGAATATTTATAATATTTTTATTTCAACACTATTCATATTAGGTTCATATAGAATTATATTTATCATTTTTTTAAATAATGTTCATTGATGTTACCAAAACTATTCATTAAAAATATTTCTTTATTCCTTTTTCTATTTAAGTTAAATATAAATAATATCACCCATAAAACATTAATGTCAAGGATATCTTATGTGATTTTTTATCATTAATTAATATTTGAATAGTTTTCTTATAGTTTTACATTTTTCCCTTAAAAACATTAAAAATATTAGTTTAGAGAAATATATTAAATTTTGGTAAATAAATTTAATTCTCTTATTATTTACGTTTCATTTAAATTTATTTAGATAATGAATTAATCATGGTTGAAAAATAATTTAACTCTTAGCCTACTTATGACAATACTTCCTCTCACAGTTACTCCTCTCTTCTTATTAACTCATTTATCCCATTGAGATTATAATATATCATGTTCAATTTGATTATACAACTCACTATGATTATATATGTGGTAGAAAATATTATGAAAATATTGAAAATGTAACCATGAATAATTCACTTAAATTTTTTTTGTTTTTATTATTTATCCCATTAATGAACTATTTCATGCAAAAAAGGTGAATCACCAACCCATTTTTCAATGAAGGGAAAAATTAAGAATCCTATATCTCTAATTATTGATTTTATTTTCTTTTTTCATTAAAATTATAGATGAGTTTCATACCTAAATAAGCATGATGTTTTCATGAATTTATTCCAAAAAAATAAAATATATTTTCTAGAAATTATTTAGGATAATCTTCATTTTATTAACTATTTTTATAATGAATTTAATTATATTTATATAGTTCTTAGAAAACTATTTATACCTATATATAAATAGTAAATTTTCTTTTTGTTTGATTATTTTGATTAATAATAATTTGAACTTTTTTGTTATGAAAAATAATTCAATTCCATTATTATTAGTGAATGATATGTATAGTTTAATAATATAGATATTGGATGATAATAATTACCAACTCAAGAGAAATATGTGTCAGAAACTATTTCATATATATATATAACTATTTTAGGAACATTGGTTTTGTTTAGTTAACATTAACTTCTTTGTAATATATATTAATATGTAAATTTACTATATTCTCTCCATTTAGAGGCAATAAATTTTTTTATTTTATATAATTGATAAATATTTTTTAATATAAAATTCTTTGGAAAATTTTTTACATACTCATATAATGAAAATATGATAAATTAAAATTTTATCAAACCATATAGAGTTTTGATACATGGTAATTATTTATAGTTCTTACCAAAACCAATACAATTTTCATTTCTCACTAAAACTCATTTCTTACCCCTTTATTGCTAAAATGTTTTAGTTATGTTTATGTTCATCAAAATTTTAATTTTAAAAAATTATGATTAAAAAATAGTTTCATTATATAATAATAAAGAATATCCAGAGAAGAATCTACCATGGTTATAATAACCCATGTCAATGCTGGTCTGCCAAATTGGAACGAGGTTAGATTCTAGTGAAATCGAAACATGGTTAAATTTGAAATTTTTTATTTGGATCTAGAATAATTGATTATAGAAACAATATAGTTTATTATAAAGAAAATTTATAGGTACTGATTTATGTGGAAAATATATTTATTATGTTTTTGGGTGTTATGTAAATAAAAGGAAATAAAATATGTTACATGGTTTCCCCCAAGTTCCCAAACGTTGTTACTGAGTACCTAATGATAAACATAATAGTGTTTTACTATTGGATCATCCACCACATACCTAGTTAGTTTAGTTTTTTTATTATGGGTAGAATTAGTATTTTATTTTATTTAATTAAAATGCCCCTACATGGGTCTATCTTCTCTGTTACTATAAGGCCTCGGCCTTAAACCTTGCTTAATATTGAATTAAATGAATAATTTACATTGAGGATATTTTCAGGTTTAGAGTTTTAGAGAATTAGATCATAAAACATGTATTACATTCCACATTTAAGAAAAGTGGTACATAAAAGATAGTATTCATTTTTCCCATCAACGGAAACATATTTAAAATAAAACATGGATTCTTTCTTGACACTTCCTTGACACTATCATCATATCATGTATCTTTCCATTGACCTATGAAAAACATTTCAAAAACTTGAGATGAGTATAAAAAGCTTAGTATGGGTTATAAAAATATGGAAAGGAAACATGAGTTCATATATACATAAGAATGAAATCATAATTTACCCATAAAACATAGGCACTTTAACATACCTCGTCAAATCATAAATAAATCATAGAAATCATAAGACATAAAGGTAACTTGAGGCATTCATAACATTCTTACGTAGGGAGTAACCCTCTTGGTTACGTTTGGAATACCCATCATAGTATATTCCCTAAATCTCTTCAGAGAAACCTTAACGTTTCACTCCTTCATGTTACCCAATGCATTGGAGAGCTATATCGGGTTCACCCACCCTTAGTTTATCACGGAACCACCCGTCTTCATAATAATTCCCAAGAACCACAACATAATCGCATCACATAAAACATGTATAAAGGAAACATAACATTTCCACCTTTCAATCACAAGATATCAATACAAAAAATTGATATAAAAACATTATGAAAACCATTTTCAATACCAAAATAAAAGAAAAGTAAAACATGGTATTTATTTTTCTTTAAAATAAAGTATGGCTTGTAGAGGAAGCTGAAACTCAAATAATGGTCACGACGGCAGAGAAGTCGTTGTCGCCGCATACGTACGACAAAAAAAACATTCCCTTTTGTCCTTTAGTAAACTCTTTGTATCAAAAAGATTAATTTTGAATAAACATAAAAGTCAAAGGGTTTTATAAATCATATAAAAGAAGGTTGTGTATAAAACAAAATATGCCTCAATGAAAGGAGATTGAGACGAAGTCTCAAACCTCGTATCCGACTTGACTTGATCGTTCTTTAATCTCCTGAATAATAAACTTGAGTTAATTTCTACTTGCTTAAGAACCTTTTTCAAGTTAATTATTCCTTTTATATCACTTATTACCATTTCATGAACACTATTTAATTATTTTAGTTAATAATGGTTGTTTTAACGATCATTGGTACTTGAGTCAAAATATGCTCTTTATAATTACAAGTTGTTCATGTATCCATTATATCAAGAGTTATAATCATGATGTATATATCATATATATCATATATATCCAGTATATACATGCATTTATAATATTACATAATCATTTAGAGGTAATAAATAAAATGCACCGTTCATGGAGACGGTAAGTCGTATGTATGCATGAACGCTACTTTCATTTCTATGTCATATTAATGGAATTAAAACTAAATGAGAGATATGTATATTTTAATTCCAGAATTATATTAATCATTTAGATGTAACATACATCATATGTATCAATTATTTATATGTACTTATAATAGTACATTACATTTGGGGATAAGAAATGAAATGCACCGTTCATGGAGACGGTAAGTCGTACGTACGCATGAACCCTACTTTCATTTCTATCTCATAATTTAATGGAATGAAATAATAATGATATAAAGGTATATTATAATTCCAGTATAAAATCATATATAATAACTTTAAATCCATCCTTTATACATCCCACATATGGCATTAACGAATCAAATCACTTTGAGGGGGCGGTGATCCACACTTCCTAAAATGAAGATATCGCGTATACCCATAATGGAAGCCATAAAGATATACCACAAATGAAAAATATAGAAGCATAATGAAAAAATAAACATAATATATATCATATATAAATATAGTGACATATTAATGGCCACCATTAAAGGTGTTAAAATAAGATTGAACAATCATCGTTTCGTGAGGCAGAAATTCGCCAACCACAGAAACAGTATGTTCTTTAACCATTAGATGTATCTGTGTGTAAGTGTAGCTCTAATTATTCTTATAAAAACATCCTAGTATATTTAGGATACTTCTTTTGTTACAAAATAAATGAATAAAATGAGTTTAGGGTTGGAGAATCAAAATAAAACAAAAGAACACAAGTGAAGACATTACCTTAAAATCGGGTAACACTCTTAGATTTGAGATCAAAGGCTTCCTTGGGAAGACTTCTGCCCAAATTGAGGATTCTAAGAGTTATATAGGGATGTGTAGAGACAAAATGGGAAGGGGTTGGCCGAGCCAAAGGCTTTGGAAGTGTGGGTAAGGAGGTAGAGGTGGGGGCCTTTATGAGAGGAGAGGAGGGGCACTCTTGGAAAGTAAAGAAATGTTACTTTATTTTAAAATGGGTTTCGGATTTAAAAGGTCACACATTGATATAATTCTAGTATAAGGTGATAAGGGTTCTAAATATACCCATCCAATAGGTTTTTGACAATTTTAGGTCTTATATTTTATATTATCTTTTCATTTTATTTAAATCGTTAAATAATGAGGTAATCGCTGCATCATCAAGGTGTCATAAATAATTTAATTTATATAATGTCTAAAAATTATAAAAAAAAATATAGTGATGTAGGAAATCGTTTTATATTTCTAATGAATATTTAGAGTCAAAAATATTACTTTTATAACCTCATTTAAAAATTATTTTAGTAAAATAACTCATGTTTGTGACATTTTTATTTTAACATTAAATAAAAAGATATTAATGTAATTTTCCTACCAAAGTGGCTCCATGGGGTCCCCAAGTTGACCCATGGATTTTTTTGGTCGTCGATGACACATCCAATAAGTTTAGGACATGTGTAAAGCTCATATCATATTATTAAAACATTATTCTTACCTTAAATTACACTAATTACCTCTAATCACGATTAAAAACTTAAAAGTTACTATTCACCAAAACAATTATTTTAATCCCATTGAACCACATTTTACTTCTTAATGAAAACCATGTATGTCTGATTTTTTAAATTCAAACCACAGTGGTGGTAAAAATTCATTTAAACGAAAAATCAGTTTTTATAAGTACCACTTAGTGGTTTCACTATTCATCAAAAATTGAAGTTTTTCAGAAAAAAACCAAAACTTCACCCTAAGATATATTTGATATTCCGAATTCAAAAATGATGTCTATTTTACAAAATTCAAAACATATAAGTTTCATTAATTAATTTAATAATTAATTCCCGCTGTCAGAGCAAATAGCGTGTTTTTATGAAACAATAAGTATCAAAAGATTCACACTAGTTTAAGTCCAATTTCAAGGTGAAATTAATTCCAACGACCACTATTGGATTAAATGGTAAAAATATATTCTAATTGAACTTTAAAACAAATTCAAAATATAATCTAATCATATAAGTAAATTATATTAAAAATATGTTTTGAATTAAAATACAATATTTTTCACTATTCATTAAAAAATGAACTTTATCGGAAAAATACCAAAAATTCACACAAAGTAAATTTTGATGTCCCAATCATAAAGAAAAAGTTTATTTTGACAAATAGAGCTTATAAAATTGTCAAAAGATAGATTTAAAAGATGGTTTTCTATCAAAAGGCATTAAAACAATCTTTTAAAAATATTAGTGTATTATATGCTTAAGATTAGATTTATTCTCATTTTAAGCCTCTAAAACAGTATCTAATTCATTAATAGACATAGATAAAAATATCTATTATTCATTAATTACTTGGGATGTTACATCCTTCCCCCTTTAGAAAATTGCGACCCTGCAATTCATTTACGTATCGAATAAGTGGGGGTATTTATCCCTCATTGCATTTTCAGATTCCCATGTTGCCTCTTCAATCATGTGGTTTTTCCAAAAAACCTTTACCTGATAAATCACCTTATTCCGTAACACTTGCTCCCTGGGTTCAAGAATCTGGACCGGTTGTTCCTCATAAGATAGGTTCTCTTCCAGTTGAACTACCTCTGGACTCAAAACATGAGATGGATCTTGCATATACTTTCTCAACATCAAAACATGAAAAACATTGTGTACCTGAGATAAACTCAGAGGTAAATCCACTCGGTAAACAACTGATCCAACTCTCTCCGGAATTTCATATGGTCCAATGAACCTTGGACTCAGCTTTCCTTTCTTACCAAATCGCATCACACTTTTCCATGGTGATACTTTGAGAAAAACATGATCACCTACCTCAAAAGAGATATCCTTCCTCCTATTGTCCGCATAACTCTTCTGCCTGCTCTGAGCTATTCTCATGTGTTTCGGTATCAGCTGAAATTTTTCTACCAACTCTTCTACCAATTCTGGTCCCATCATCTTCCTTTCACCCACTTCATCCTAGAAAGCTGGAGTTCGACACCGCTTCCCATATAATGCCTGAAATGGTTTCATCTGTATACTGGAATGAAAACTGTTACTATAAGAAAATTAAACCAAAGAAAGATGTTGGTCCCAACTTCCCTGATAATCCATCGAACAAGCACGTAGCATATCGTCCAAAGTCTGGATCCTTCATTCTGACTGCCCATCTGATTGAGGATGAAAAGCTGTACTAAAATTTAATTTAGTACCCAATGAATTCTGAAGGCCTTTCCAAAAGTTAGAAGTGAACCTGGGATCATGGTAAGATACAATGGAGAGAGGAAATCCATGTAACCTCGCTATCTCTTTAAGATAAAAACGGGAAAGTTGATCTAGGGAAAAAGTATCTCGTATAGCAAGGAAATGAGTAGATTTGGTCAAGTGATCAACAATAACCCAGATTGCATTATTACCTCGAGATGTCTTCGGTAATCCCACAACAAAGTCCATAGATATATTCTCCCATTTCCACTCTGGAACTGGTAAAGGCTGAAGCATCCCTTTCAGTAACTGCCGCTCTGCTTTAACCTATTGACAAGTCAAACACTTCACAGTAAAATCAGCAATATCTATTTTCATTCTGTCCCACCAGTAATACTCCTGAAGATCTCTATACATCTTAGTACTGCTAGGATGAACTGAAAACGGAGAACTATGAGCTTCACATAACAACTCTCTCTTCAACTGTGAATCACAAGGCACACACAATATCTTCCCAAATCTCAAAACACAATCATTATCAATGTTTAATTCAGGCAACTTACCCTTCTGAACCAGCTCTACCTTTTTCTGCAACTCACTGTCTGGCTTCTGTGCTTGCTTGATTCTGTCTGATAGAGATGATCTCATTGATACCTGAAACAAAACAGAAGAACTTCCTACACCAACAACTTCTATGCCAAAGTTCATCAAATCAAAAACCAAAGGATCTTGTTCCAAACGTAGCATGGTTAATGAAACATTACTTTTCTGACTCAAAGCATCATCCACTTTATTTACTTTTCCCGGATGGTAATGAATTGTACAATCATAATCCTTGATTAATTCCAGTCATCTCCTCTGTCTCATGTTCAAATATTTCTGAGTGAATATATACTTTAAACTTTTGTGATCAGTATATATTTCACACTTTAATCCATACAAATGATGCCTCCAAATTTTTAAAGCGAAAACAACAGCAACTAATTCCAAATCTTGTGTAAGGTAATTTACCTCATGAGTTTTCAACTGTCGTGAAGCATAAGCAATTACCCGATCATTCTACATTAGGATGCAACCAAGTCCTTTCAATGAAGCATCACTGTATATAACAAACTCACTATTCCTGGAAGGTAGTGCCAAAACTGAAGTATTCACCAATCTTCTTTTCAGTTCCTAAAAACAATCATCACATTCTTTTGTCCAGACAAACATAACACCCTTCCGAGTTAGCTTCGTCATTGGACTAGATAACCGTGAAAAATTTCTAAAAAACCTTCGGTAATAGCCTGCCAAACCAAGGAAGCTATGAATCTTAGTTACATTTGTGGGTCTTGGCCATTCTTCAACAACCTTTGTTTTTGCAGGATCAACAGTTATTCCATCTTTAGAAACAATATGACCAAGGAAAGAAATTTTTTGCAACCAAAACTCACACTTGCTGAATTTCACATACAATTTCTTTTCTTTCAAGGTTTGAAAAATAACCCTTAAATGTCTTTCATGCTCTTCTTTACTTTTAGAAAACACCAAAATATCATCAATGAAAACAACCATAAACTTATCCAAGAACTCATGGAAAATTCTATTCATTAAGTCCATGAATACAATAGGTGCATTGGTTAGCCCAAAAGGAATTACTACAAATTCATAATGGCCATATCTTATACGAAATGCAGTCTTCGGAACATCTGCTTCCTTTACCTTCAGCTGATGGTACCCCGATCTCAGGTCAATCCTTGAAAAATACTGAGATCCCTGGAGATGATCAAACAAATCATTGATATGAGGCAAAGGATATTTTTTCTTAATATTGATGTTATTCAAGGCTCTATAATCAATGAAAAGTCTCATAGAACCATATTTCTTTTTGATAAATAAAACAGGAGCACCCCATGGTGATGTTCTAGGTCGAATGAAACCTTTCTCTAATAAATCTTGAAATTTCTCCTTCAACTCTAAAAGTTCAATTTGAGCCATTCGATAAGGGGGTTTCGAAATTAGCTTAGTATCAGGAACTAAGTCAACAGTAACCTCAACATCCCGATCTGGTATTATTCCAGGAAACTCATCAGGAAAAACATCAGGATACTCATTTACCATTGGCACATCATTAATCTAAACAGTTCCCTTGTTTTAAACAATATGTGAACAGTAACATTCATTTCCATCTTTTACAAGTTTCTCAGCCTCTTGATATGTTATCAACAGTAAGGGTTCATTCTTGTACACAAACTGAAAGTCTTTCTGAAAAGAAACTTCTTTAGCTCTACAATCAATCATAGCATAGTAAATAGAGAGCCAATCCGTACCCAGGAAAACATCAAACTCTACGAGAGGTAAAACAATAAGGTTTGAAAGTAGGTTCTTTCCATGGATAAGGATAGGAAGATTCTTATAAATTCTTTTTGCCTCAACATTTCCCCCAGGTGTTTTTACCACAAGTTAAAGAGTCATTTCTTGAGATGGTATTCCCATTTTACTAGAAAAGGTTTCAGAGATGAAAGAATGTGTAGACCCCAAATCAAACAACACACTGGCATAATCTGAAAAAATAAACAAAGTACCTGATACAACTTCATTTGATGGCCCGACATCTTCTGAAGTAGTTGCAAAGGATTTCACCACCCCTTTCTGATTGTAGTCTAACTGCTTCCCATCAATCAAGATCTTTGTCGGACACTCATTTTCATAGTGACCCATCTCATTCCACTTAAAATATTTCACTAACTATAAATCAAATTTGGTCTTACCATCACCCTGATCTTTTTTAGTGTAATCACGAGCCTTATGTCCCATCTTACCGCATCGGTAGCACTTTCCAGAATTCAGAATACATTCCCCAGCATGCCTTTTCCCACATTTATCACAAACTGGAAACTTAGTTTTCTTACCATCAGACCTTTTTAAAGAATTCTTCCCTTTCTCCTGCCACCTCGGTCTCTTCTTCTACTGGTTGTTATAGAACACTTGATCATCAGAAAACTCCATTTACACATTCTCATCACATCGAACAAGATTTTCATAACTTTTTAACTCATGAGAAGATAAAGCCCTTCGATATTTTTGCTTTAATCCTGAGTAAAAATGATTGATTTTACTATCAAGGTCTCGGATAAAATTTTGGAGCATACCTTTCAAATCGAGTGAACCTTTCTTCATAGGCAGCCACTGAGTCTTCCTCTTGACTCAATTCCAAGAATTTCTTTTCCATCCTAAGTCGAACAGCCTTAGGAAAATACTTCTCAAGAAACATACCTTTAAATTCATCCTAGTCGAGAGCATCAATCTCATCAGCATCCCTGATATTTCTAACCATCGACCACCATGGATCTGCTTTACCCTCCAAATGGTAAATAGAAAGACTAACCTTTTGATTGTCTGAACACCCCATGACATCGAAAATCTTCTCCACTGCTTTAATCCACCCTTCAGCTAGAACAGGGTCAGATGATCCTCTGAATGATGGGGGATGTTGCCTCATGAAATGTTCGACCACTGACATGTTCCTCTGCGGTTGATCTAGCTGATCTCGTGCATAGATACCGCCACCATTTATCACTTGAGTCAACTACGCCATTACTGCAACAAACTGTTTAGTTCCAATTCTGGCCATCTCAGGATGCTGATTCGGAAGGTTATTTCCTTTTGTATGCCTTCTTAGCACTGCTTCCTTGTTTCCTCTGTGGAAAACCATTCTGAACAAACATGTCTTAGATGAAGCAACATGGTAATCTTCAAATTCTACATCATTTCAATTTGACCATAAAAAAAATATTTTTGGATAATCATTTAATAAAATTCTAACTTCTAAAGTTATTTAAACCTCCCTATGATACCAACCATAAGGCCCCGGCCTTAAACCTTACTTAATATTGAATTAAATGAAAAATTCACATTGAGGATATTTTCAGGTTTATAGTTTTAGAGAATTAGATCATAAAACATGTATTACATTCCATATTTAAGAAAAGTGGTACATAAAAGATAGTATTCATTTTTCCCATCAATGGAAACATATTTAAAATAAAACATGGATTCTTTCTTGACACTTCCTTGAAACTATCATCATATCATGTACCTTTCCCTTAACCTGTGAAAAACATTTCAAAAACTTGGGATGAGCATAAAAAGCTCAGTAAGGGTTATAAAAATATGGAAAGGAAACATGAGTTCATATATACATAATAATGAAATCATACTTTACCCATAAAACATAGGAACTTTAAAATACCTCATCAAATCATAAATAAATCATAGAAATCATAAGACATAAAGGTAACTTGAGGCATTCATAACATTTTTACGTAGGGAGTAACCCTCTTGGTTACGTTTGGAATACCCATCACAGTATATTCCCTAAATCTTTTTGGAGAAACCTTAACATTTCACTCTTTCGCGTTACCCAATGCATTGGAGAGCTATATCGGGCTCACCCGCCCTTAGTTTATCACAGAACCATCCGTCTTCATAATAATGCCCAAGAACCACAACATAATCGCATCACATAAAACATGCATAAAGGAAACATAACATTTCCACCTTTCAATCACAAGATATCAATACAACACATTGATATAAAAACATTATGAAAACAATTTTCAATACCAAAATAAAAGAAAAGTAAAAAATGGTATTTATTTTTCTTTAAAATAAATTATGGCTTGTAGAGGAAGCCGAAACTCAAATAATGGTCACGGTGGCGGAGAAGTCGTTGTCGCCGCATACGTACGACAAAAAAAAGCATTCCCTTTTGTCGTTTAGTAAACGCTTAGTATAAAAAAGATTCCTTTTGAATAAATGTAAAAGTCAAAGGGTTTTATACATCGTATAAAATAAGGTTGTGTATAAAACAAAATATGCCTCAATGAAAGGAGATTGAGACGAAGTCCCATACCTCATATCCGACTTGACTTGATCATTCTTTAATCTCCTGAATAATAAACTTGAGTTAATTTGTACTTGATTAAGAACCTTTTTCAAGTTCATTATTCCTTTTATATCACTTATTACCATTTCATGAACACTATGTAATTATTTTAGTTAATAACAGTCGTTTTAACGATCATTGGTACTTGAGTCAAAATATGCTCTTTATAATTACAAGTTGTTCATGTATCCATTATATACAGAGTTATACTCATTATTTATATATAATATATATCATATATATCCAGTATATACATGAATTTATAATATTACATAATCACTTATAGGTAAGAAATGAAATGCATCATTCATGGAGACGGTAAGTCGTACGTACGCATGAACGCTACTTTCATTTCTATGTCATATTAATGGAATTAAAACTAAATGAGAGATATGTATATTTTAATTCCAGAATTATATTAATCATTTAGATGTAACATACATCATATATATAAATTATTTATATGTACTTATAATAGTACATTACATTTGGGGATAAGAAATGAAATGCACCGTTCATGGAGACGGTAAGTCGTACGTACGCATGAACGCTACTTTCATTTCTATCTCATAATTTAATGGAATGAAATAATAATGATATAAAGGTATATTATAATTCCAGTATAACATCATATATAATAACTTTAAATCCATCCTTTATACATCCCATATATGGCATTAACGAATCAAATCACTTTGAGGGGGCGGTGGTCCGCACTTCCTAAAATGAAGATATCGCGTATACCCATAATAGAAGCCATAAAGGTATACCACAAATGAAAAATACAGAAGCATAAGGAAAACATAAACATAATATATATAATATAAAAATATAGTGACATCTTAATGTCCACCATTAAAGGTGCTAAAAGAAGATTGAACAATCATCATTTCGTGAGGCAGAAATTCGCCAACCACAGAAACAGTATGTTCTTTAACCATTAGATGTAGGTGTGTGTAAGTGTAGCTCGAATTATTCTTATAAAAACATCCTAGTATATTGAGTATACTGGTTTTGTTACAAAATAAATTAATAAAAAGAGTTTAGGGGGTTGGAGAAGTAAAATAAAACAAAATAACACAAGTGAAGACATTACCTTAAAATGGGGTAACTCTCTTAGATTTGAGCTCAAAGGCTTCCTTGGGAAGACTTCTGCCCCAAGTGAGGCTTCTAAGAGTTAGATAGGTATGTTGAGAGACAAAATGGGTAGGGTTTGTCCGAGACAAAGGCTTTGGAAGTGTGGGTAAGGAGGTAGAGGTGGGGGCCTTTTATAAGAGGAGAGGAGGGGCACTCTTGGAAAGTAAAGAAATGTTACTTTATTTTAAAATGCGTTTCGAATTTAAAAGGTCTCACATTGATATAATTCTAGGATAAGGTGATAAGGGTTATAAATATACCCATCCAATAGGTTTTTGACAAGTTTAGGGCTTATATTTTACATTATCTTTTTATTTTATTTAAATCGTTAAATAATGAGGTAATCATTGCATCATCAAGGTTTCATAAATAATTTAATTTTTATAATGTCTAAAAATTATAAATAAAATATCATGATGTAGGAAATATTTTTATCTTTCTAATGAATATTTATAGTCAAAAATATTACTTGTATAACCCCATTTAAAATATTTTTTAGTAAAATAACTCATGTTTGTGACATTTTTTTTAACATTAAATAAAAAGATATTAATGTAATTTTCCAACCAAAGTGGCTCCATGGGGTCCCCAAGTTGACCCATGGATTGTCTTGGTCGGACATGACACATCCAATAATGTTAGTACATGTTTCAATCTCATCTCATATTATTAAAACATTATTCTTACCTTAAATTACACTAATTACCTCTAATCGCGATTAAAAACTTAAAAGTTACTATTCACAAAATAAAATTATTTTAATCCCATTGAACCACATTTTACTTCTTAATGACAACCATGTATGTCGGATTTTTGAAATTCAAATGGCAGAGGTGGTAAAATTTCATTTAAACGAAAAATCAGTTTTTATAAGTACCACTTAGTGGTTTCACTATTCATCAAAAATTGAAGTTTTCCAGAAAAAACCAAAACTTCACCCTAAGCTATATTTGATATTCCAAATTCAAAAATGATGTCTATTTTACAAAATTAAAAACATATAAGTTTTATTAATTAATTTAATAATTAATTCTTGTTGTCAAAGCAAATAGCGTGTTTTTATGAAACAATAAGTATCAAAAGATTGACACTAGTTTAAGTCCAATTTCAAGGTGAAATTAATTCCAACGACCACTATTGGATTAAATGGTAAAAATATATTCTAATTAAACTTTAAAACCAATTTAAAATATAATCTAATCATATAAATAAATTAGATTAAAAATTGGTTTTGAATTAAAATACAACATTTTTCACTATTCATTAAAAAATGAACTTTATCGGAAAAATACCAAAAATTCACACAAAGTAAATTTTGATGTCCCAATCATAAAGAATAAGTTTATTTTCACAAATAGAGCTTATAAAATTGTCAAAAGATATATTTAAAAGATGGTTTTCCATCAAAAGGCAGTAAAACAATCTTTTAAAAATATTAGTGTATTTCATGCTTAAGATTGGATTTATTCTCATTTTAAGCCTCTAAAACACTATCTAATTCATTAATAGACATAGATAAAAATATATATTATTCATTACATACTTGGGATGTTATAGTTACCCACAATCAGGATATCACTCCCCTTTCTCCTACATTTCACCTCCTTCCACCACGAACATGTTCTATTCAAGAGGAATTTTATCATTCATTTTAGTGATTTCTATCCCCATTACTCTTCCTTTATTTTTCCTATCCATTTTTATTTTCTCCATGTAAGAAAGATTGGAAATGTTCTATGAGATTACATAATATCATGAATGTATCTCATTAGAATGAGTTATAATTCATGTGTTGATTCAAAATGATGTTAACCAAAGATAAATTATGTTATATCACACAATTTTATATAGGGTATGTCACTAAGTAATTTATTCTTAAATTTTCATTGAAATGGGTGAAATTGGTTAATGAGTCCCCATGGGAATTTGAGGAATTTATTTATCATAGGATTAGATAGATGTTAGGAGTTTTACACATTCCATTGGTTAAGGTTTCAATGAGCCTACATTTTTTTGTAAGACTATTCCATATTTACAATGTAAATTAATTATATAAATTGAATATAATTTATTTTAAAATATATTCATTGAGATCATGGATTATTTAGGGTCTCGAGAGAAATGAGTATAGTCAGTAATTATTGGTCAGTGATGGAATGAGAATTTCTAGAGTGGATGAATCCATTAAAATATATGTAGTACCTAATTTTACCTCTACAAATGAAAATGATTATGCTTCTTATTATTTAATTGAGGGTATGTAGGTTTATTTTTCTTGATATAATTACTAGGTTGGAAATGTGAATATAGGGTGTACGGTATGACCTAGATGGGTCATGGTAGTTGACTATGGGGTTTCTCTAGACTATTAGAAACTATATGACTTAGATTGGATAGAGATTCTTGGTAAAATAACAATGTTTGTTCTAAAGGGTGTCCAACATTGAGATGGGTATTTAGTGAACAATAGGGTTTTGTCATGATAGGTTATAATATTTCTCTTTAGTAATGGAATAGTGGTCTTTCTAGTTCTTATTTCCATGAGTTCCCTTTTTAGGGTATAATTTTCAAGGAGGGGTGACATTCTAAAGAGTTATATGATTTATTATGAATTTTATGAGAGCTTTAATGAAACTATTAATGTAGTTATAATCTAGTTGGATTAGTATGATAACCACCCAATGATTGTCATGTCATCAAGTTCGATGTGTGTTATAGGATAATGGCCATCCTTTTGACTATGTCATCGAGTAAGGGATGACTAGTAGGATAGAACTATGTTAATAGAAGAAAATAAGCCTGGTTTTGAGAGGTTGTGAAAAACGGATAGAAAGGATTGAGTATCATATGAATGATAGTTGATTAGTCAAATTTTTTACATAAGATAATGGATATTTTTTTAGGTATTAGGGTCTTGTAACACCTGATAGGTGGTTACCATAATAATGGTCTAAGATTAGGTTGGTTAGTTCATGCTTATTGCATCAGTTTATTTACAATTTTTATATTGTTAGTGATATTAATTGATCTCTAGGATAAGGTTTTTTCTAGATACATTCTATATGTGGTGTGATAGTATATAATCGACGTTTATGTTAGGGTAGAGTGACAACTATGAGTATAATTGCAATTTTAACAATTTTTGTGATGTTTTGATGCACTAATTGACCTAAGGTATATATGGAGGTTGATCCATCTGTATAGGTTACCATTAAAGAATCCAAAACATTATTTTTTTATCAATATATATGTTTTATTTGGATAGATTTATCCTATATATGATATTTTTATTTTTTTTCCCTATCACAGGTGATAACTCATTCAAAAAAATTATTATTTTTTAGTACTGGATGACTATTATCAATATATCATTAATCTAATTTTTTATTATAGATTAATCCTTTACCAAAAGTGACATATCATTTACTAAATTTATTATTGGTGATTCAATCATCACAATAGGTGATATCCACAACATCCTTGACTCTAGAAACCTGAAGTTTATAGCCTCTTATTTCACTGGAAGCTTTCAAAATCAAATGATTAGTTGTCATTGGAGATAAGATATATATATTTGATCATTAACTTATATTTTAAATTAAAGTTAATATTAAAAAGTAAATGTCAATTATTCATTAATTTATTACCCATTGGTCAAATGTATCCTTACTCATAGTTTTCTAAGGAAATGGGGAAATAATAGAATGTGGTAATATTAAACACTTGATAAGGGGTTGTGTGCAGTGAAAGATAGTTAAAAAATAACGTTATATAAAATATATGGAAGGAATCAAAAAACAAATAAATTATAAATAAAAGAGTACAAAACATTCCATATCTATAGTAATGGGAAAACACAATAACATGTATAATAATAAGAGATATCATAATTATTGAATGATTAATGTCAAACATCACTATACTGTCAAGGCCTTGATCCAAGACATCATATTCTAAAATTTAGATAACAACTAATATGAAAGATAGTGTATCTCATCATACATACTGATACATAAAAAGAATATATAATTTATGGATCCTCCCATCAGAAAATAAGTCTAATATATTCATTATATAAAAATAATTCATAGATAAATAATATAATAGATAATATTTCTAGAGAAACCACTTACATAAACATGGATACATGATAAATAAATATCTATGTTGAAATATTTTGAATATGTATTTTTAATATTTCTCTACTCAAATGAATGGTATAGAATTGTTAATAAAAAATATGAAATTAGAATTATAAAATATAAGGTATTCATACCATATTGTGTAAAGAGTATATCCTCTTGTTAATAATAGAAAAATATATAATAATTATGGATAATACATATATCATATCCATGATACTAATAACACATAAATATTTTAAATATAAAATTTCAATATAGAGCTTGTGAGTGTTATATAAGTTAATCACAATACGAGACAAGTAGTATGGGTGACACATGATGAACTAAATAATATAAGAAATCGATAAGGAAGGTAATAATACGTGTATTTATTAAAAAATAAATAGAAAATATTATGGGTTTCAGTTGATACATTTTATTTTAGGTCTAAAATAGAAAAGAGTCAATAAAGAAACATTACATTAAAAGAATGTGAACGTTAAAGAAAACCCTTTACACGAATCGAGTCCTGCTTTATATTTCCTATAACATACCAAATAATAAAATTATTTTAATTATTTTATTAATTCATAAATGATTTACTATGTATTTAATTATTATTTTTATTATTATTATTATTGTTATTAATAATTTATTTAATAAAATTTGTTAAATATTTATTAAAATAAATACTTCTTTAATCAAAAAATTTGAAGTTTTTATTTTCATAGATACAAAACTACATCGATGTAATGGTAATGGTCAATGTCCTCCATAACATGGTTCTAAATGGTCCAAATATGTTAAGCTGGTATGTTCATGTCATTATAGATATAATAGAGTTTAATAATTAAATTAATGGTTTCACTTTAGACATTCTTCCATAGTAATATTTTCTTATATGGTTAAAATAACTATGATTATTTTTCTTAAATATCAGTAATATTATTATTTACTTTATCATTCTTGAATTATAAAAATTTCATTAATTTAATATTATTTTCTTGAAAATGTTGAGGTTTGATCCCACTTTATTGAATATAAAAATGAAAACCCATCTCTAAAATTGGGAAAACAGGGAACCCATTACATGACATTGAGGTAAATAAGCCTTAAATATACATGAACCAAAGGTACTAACATGGTCATTAATTTCCAAAGTGAGACATAATTTAAGACAGGCACCATAAAAAGACTCCTCACCACCTTATCAAACAATTAAATAGTTGAATCATTCAATGATTTTCTGTTGCCCCGCCTATGAAGAAGTTTTACCATGATATTCCAACACAACATGAAAGAGAACCCTCTATCTCACACTAACATGTGGGGGTGGATCAGAAGATATATGAAAGTAAACCTATCACTATTTCATTCCACCCACCTGGTAGTTCTATGGAGGAACACACTTAACTTTAAACCTGATGCAATGCATAAGAAAAATCTATTGGAATGGTAGTCATCCTTCCAACAAGAAATGAGGAAAGAATGTTGATTATGGGTGTCAGCACACCCATCAGTATATAGAGGATTCCAACACAGTGGGACCTATAAAAAGTTACAATTCCTTCCAAATTAAATAAGAAAAAATTATATTATCTCTAAGAAATCTGCAACCCAATAAACAAACAGTCCTAAAATTAGTGCTAATCCATATTGAACTATACTTGACATAGCATCGCCTTTAAATCTACATAACTCAAGTCCATTAAAATAATAATCAATGTCAAATTTTATTCACATTTCATTTACAATGATAGATAAATGAAATCCATCACTATCATAGTCACCTGTGGTGTCCCTTATTTCTAACCAAATAGATCATGCCACCCTCTCCGAATTAGAGACAAC
This sequence comes from Viscum album, assembly GCA_963277665.1. Classification (NCBI taxonomy): domain Eukaryota; kingdom Viridiplantae; phylum Streptophyta; class Magnoliopsida; order Santalales; family Viscaceae; genus Viscum; species Viscum album. The sequence goes on from OY728164.1 coordinate 1,263,360,045, forward strand.
ACCATACTGAAAAACTCAAATAGACCCTTAACATCGGTGATCAAACTCAAACCTCATACCTGAGGTTCATAGAACCAATAATGTAAGAAATACAAGATCTACAAATATTATGATGAAATGTGGGAACCAATAATCATTTCTTCACTATTAAAGTATTCTCAATAACCAACACATCCAGAATGAACATCGTCAAGCCAGATCACACAACAGGGGAGAGGAAGCCAGAAAATCCTAGTGATAATGAGCTATCTAACATGAGAAACTAATATAGGTAGTAAATTTATCAAAAAATATATATTTACCAAATACACCACCAAACATCCTCTGATGAATCCCAACTACTGGCCAAAGCAATGAATATAGGATAAAGGTTTATTGTTGGCATGAAGAAACTCATATAAAAAATCAATGAAGTGGGAGTATTCACACTGGGAGAGTGAAGAAACATCCCAATTAATTTATTATTAATGTTGTATTAAATAATTAAATCAATTTTTAATAACATAAATTAATGGAATAAGTTAAAAATAAAACATCATCATTCACACTTGAAACATAAAACTTGCATCAATGAATGAATTCTTTTAAAGAGTTGAAATGAAAAGAGAAAAAATAAAATTTTGATATTATAAAAACATTATATTATTTTTAAAGTAATATTTTATGGTTACATTTAATGATAAATTATATTATATAAGGGTTAATAATATAATTAAAATAAAAATATATGGATTTTGATACATGTATTTTGTTATAGTAGTGACTTCTAAAAAAGGTTTTGCAGATAAGGAATGGGTAGTCAATCATTGTAAAAGGGAAAAAGGAAACATAATAAAAGTTAATTAAAATAATGAAAGTAAAATAATAGGAAAATAAAAAATAAAATCAAAAAATAATCTCAAGTAAGAATGGAATTAGGGAGTTGGGAACCCTTTCCTTTCACTTTTTATCTCTTCCTTTAGATTGAGTTTTATAAGTCTGTAATCTACATCACCTCTACTATGACTGAATCAAGTTCCACACACTATAAGATAAAGTCATTATATAATAAAGGATATATATAATTAGAATATATATATATAATTATTGGAGAACATTATACCGTAAGTCATTGAAAACTATAAAACAGAATAGAATAAATAATGAAGAACAAATATCACAATATAATAATAACATAGTCTAGACATCATAGATAAATTCAATCATAATGAAAATAGAATGAATATGTTGTATAAAAATGAGATATTATATATGTAATTAAATTCATAATATCATAATATGGATCTCCCATGGTAATATTATATACAATGTGGTTAAAAAATAGAAATAGGGATATCTACAAAACTGGTCATGGGTCCTAGCCTGGCCCTATCTTCAAACTACAACCAAGATCAACCAGATAAAATATCTATATAAATAAGAATTATTCCCTTAAATGTGTTATAAACTTGATGTTTTATTATGTTACATAGTTTTTGGTTTGTACCATGAAAATATTATATGATATATTTCTCTTTAAATAAATTTAATTTATTTGATAGCTTGCAATACATACAACCTCGAGTCGAAATAAACCATAATATGGTATACCATTATATATTATCCATCAAATTGGTTGTATGAATAGGAATAAAAGAAATTAAAAAATATTTATAATGGTTTTTGATAAATCAAATATATTTTTATTGAAGTCTATTTATCCATAAAAAATACATTTTCTTTATAAATTAATTTTATTATTTTTGTGAAAAAATAATATAATATTTTTTACACCTATAGAAAATCTTATTTTAAAAAATTAAAATCAGTTTTTAAATAATCATTTCAAAAAAATCATATTATTAATTTTTATAATTTTTTAAAAATATTAATTTTTATAATTTTCTAAAAATATTAATTTTTATATGAATAGTGAAAAATTATGAATTTTACATAAAACATCATTGTTTGTTTTAAGTATTTAAAAAGCTTCATTTTGTTTTAAAATGGATTTAAAATTATCAATAACTCATTTATAATATTATTAATTCAAATATTTTTATTATAATTAAATGTATTTTTATTTTTGTATAAAAACATTGTATATTTACGAAAACATTTTTTCTTCAAAACTGTTTGTCATCACATTTTGTAAGATTTTTTTCAATTTAATTTATTCCATTTTTAGAAATTGAATTTGATAAAATGTATTCTATATTTTAAATTATCGAGTCCAAATTTATAAATATTTTAATATTCATATTTTTCTTAATTAATAATAAATATATTAAAAATTTGAGACATAGGTTAATGTTAAAATGGGTTTATCTGGGGGTGGGTTAAACCAAAATAGAAGATTATTTTTTCTAATCAAACTTTTATGAGTACTATTTCATGCCCAAATATCATCCAAATAATATCCCATATCCAAATCTATTTTCATTATAAATCCTTTCACTTTATAAGGAATATATTATGTTTTATTATTTTAATAAATTCTAAGCGTGTTATCTCCCCCAATTATAAAATGACACCCCTATCCTCCCATAATTACATTACAATGAACTATCTATCTTGAAAATCACTGGAAAAAAACTTCCCAATATCCTCTTCTATGATATAGAGGTGATGGGATTCCCAAAATACCAAACCTTTAATCCTTAAGGGAATATCTAAAGGAGTTGTTTCAACGAAGAGGTAATTACCTTAACCAATCACTTTCATTTCACTTATTCCATTACCTCCTATAAATATATTATATTTATCATAAAAAATCTTATTTATCCTTAAAATACTAAAAAACATTTATGATTACAGAACCACCATTATCAACCCTTCATTTCATCAAATGGAATGTGAAAGTATCACTCGTGAATACATGTGAACTATCGCCTCCACATAACAATACTATTAATTTTCCATCACCATTATTATGGGTTGTTATTATGATGGTTTTTATATTTATATAATATTTTTGTGACATATTTATTTTATGGAAATTATTATATCATATCTACCTTCTTATCTTCAATTCTATTGGGAAATGATAATGTTACTCATGCGTACGTGTGGACAACCACTTCTATGAAGTGATGTGATTCATTTTTATATTCTATTTTACATGGATGGTAATAAGAAAATATTTATGGAATATATATGATCTAAATTATATTATATTTTTTATATAAATGTGAAATAATATTTATATTTCTTTTATTTCATCCATTAAAATGTTAAAATAAAGTTCATGTGCACCTGCACCTTACCATCTCTGAGAATGGTGTAATTCATTTTTCTACATATATCGTTCAAAAATAACTATAAATATATAAATATGTATATATATAATGAAAATATATTATATTTATATAATCTTTAAAATTATAGAGATTATGGATCCATGATCATTGAAATTGTATAATAACTACCGAACTAAAATTCTCATGAAAAATGAAATAGTTAACACATAGAAACAATTATGTTAATAAGAAATTACAAATAAATTGGTATTTAAGTATTATAATAGGATCAGATATGATATTAAAATAATATACATGATTGTGGTAAGGATATATAACAAATTTAAATTTAATATAAATCTGGTTAGAGAACTTTCAAAGAGACTGGATTTTGAGGTAAGGGTTTTAAGTTATAATTTAATTATTTTTCAGGATTGATTATAAATCAGTTTATGATAACCAAATATCATGATAAAACTCTTTAGAATCCCATTAAACTAATTATAATCTATTTAGTTCAATAAATTACACTTTTTTCTTTCATTTTCCTCTCTTTATGTACTTAAGAGACCAAAATAACATTTTTAAGGTAAAATGACTTTATTTCTATATTTAGTAGAAAATTATTTCCCATTCATGTTTATATTTTCATTAAAATGTATTTAAGAATGTTTTTATACTCATATTAATGTTTATGGAAATTTTTACCCTAAGATTAATTATTAAAAAATGTTTTAAAAGGATTGTATTTTTTCAAAATGGGTTTCTTTTGAATTTTTACTAAAAATGTGAAAGGTTATTTGTCTTAACATATACAACATGTCCGTAATTTTCCACATTCATAACTACTCTATGATTTGAATTTTTATTTACATGTTTCCAATTTTATTTTTAAATAAAATACATTCCATCATATTTTGGATGTTGATAGATTTTATATCAGTAATTTCAATATTAAAAGGGTATTCTCCTCAGTAATTTTTTTATGATCTTTTTGTGGTATTTATTTTCATCAAATATAAAAAAAATTGATTTTGATTATGATTTACTAGGGATTTTATATAATTATGATATCCTTACTCTTTCTATATAAGGTTTATGATTATGATGACAAGATTTTTATAAAACCCATTAATTTTACTTGGATTATTCTATGATAAAATGATTATGAAAACCATTTCATTTCCACAGATTATGATATACTAAATGTTTTATGATCTTATGGAACCAATATATACGAATATCATTATTTGTTTGGTAAGAAAATAATTATATAGGCCTATAATTCATAGTAAAAATATGGATATCTCATTACATAATAAATACTAGAATAGGGAGTGAACGCAATTTAGTAAGATATTTTATCCAGAATAATAGTCTTGGGATGAACTGTGACTAATAAGATTTAATTTGGAGTGAAACCAATCCATGATAATAGTATTGTATGTGATCCTTTACTTCTAGAGAAATTTTTTTCAATACTTATTGGTATGCCACAAACTCATTTATTATCCCAATTGTATGCTCTCGTGGCTTGGGTTAATTGATTAATTTATGATTCATGTCTTTTAAACTCCCATGATTTATTCCATGACTAAATATTATTATAATTGATATGTAATGTTTAGTTTTCAAATGTTATTTTAATGTTCAAATGACTTTATGCACATGTTATGATGAAGTGATCATTTATATCTACCCATTTTACCCTTACTAAGCATTTAAGGTCACCATTTCTTATATTTTCTTTCCCAAGGATATAAAGAACGAATTTGACTATGATATTCCTAAGAACAGTTCTTTTTAGGAAGAATATAGTGGGAGATAATTTTGATCTATTATGAATAAGTTGTTTGTGTATCTGTGTTTCATATTATAATATACCTATATGATTCTATTTTGGATCATAATGTCAAGAATTTAATATTCATCAAATAAGATTTGATATCTATATATGAAAATTATGGGTTGTTATAATTGGTATCGTATAATGGTATATTTACCTTTGGAAACTAGGATAAGAAAAAATTAGTAAAAACCTTAGAATAATCATATGTATAAAAAAACATCATTTTTTTATAATTAAAGGATTGTGGTTTTCCTAAAAACATCATTTTAAAGATAATACATCTAGAAATGGTTTTGGAATATATTTATCTTGGGGTAACAACATTGAAAATAGCTAATCAAGTGTATCTCATCTATCATTATGTTGAAAAATGAGTGTGACCTTATTATCCACCTGGTTTGACACTTCCAAGGGATATGCTTGGGTTGAATCAAATTTTATTTATTAAAAATTATTATAGATTTGAATAGATAGGGACCATGAATTACCTAGTTTGCACCTACTACTTTTTAGATTAGAAATAAGCTGTCATGATTTTGATATCCAATAATCATGATTATATGGTTTCTCACTATTATTATTGTTGCTTTTACTATGTTTTTTTGTTTCTTTGTATATAAGTAATCAAAAGGAAACATTTTAATATTGAATATCAAGGAAAATTAAATTATCATCCTCCTAAAAAACAAAATGATACATAAGAAAGAATTTAAAACATTATACTATGAATATGAAACATCCTCAAGAGATAGATCATGTTGAGCTTCTAAATGAGTAAAAGAGGTGACAACATTCTATTGAGTCATTCATGAGGAAATGTTCACATTAATTTGGTGGTTATGATGATTGAATAGTTGAGGATAAATGTATTATAACCAATGAATATATATTTTATATTCCCCATTATTTATAATATGGAAAAAATATATTAGAAATATATCATTTAGAAGGTGATGTAGATCAATAATGAACTATTATCAAGAACATGGGAAAAAAAGAATAAATTGACTCCAATGAGTGCGATTATTTTAAGAGATTATTTTTTAATAATTAATTTACTCATATTATTTGTATAAAAATTGAGTAGTAATACCTTATTCTATAGAATAATGATGATGAATCCATTAGTAACTATGATTAAAATTTTACAATACTTGAGTGGTATGCTTTTGGTATTATCATCCAACCTGAATGAAAGAATGATCAATTATTAAATGGATTAAAACTATGTCTTTGACAGATTTTAGTGATAAGGGAGATCATTATCTATTTATAAATCTTTCATTGTGATTTTATGGTGGAAATAGAGATTGGTGTTACGCATTAATATCATGGGTTTTATAAGATAAAAATGATGGAATTGAAAAGAAATTCTAAATACCATTGAGAGATGAAAATGAGGATTCCATTATGCACAAAGTGTGGACATGAAAATGGATTAAATTTTCAAAAGGTAAATATAAAATGATTCAAGTGTGGAATGGAAGGTCATTAGTAAATCAAATTACAATGTGATGGGATGATGAATTTAGATAGTAATGGGAAGAAAACACTATAGAATTCACCACAAACACAATAGTGTTCAAATTCATGGTGTATGGGAATTTTGATAACCTTTGATCAATACTAAAGGTTAATTAATAGAAACACTATAAAAAATAAATTAATCATAGATAAAAATGGAAATATCATGCAATAACTACTGCATGTGTGATACGATAATAATGTGTTAAACAGTACACTCACCATCCACTATAGAACTACAAATGTCTTGTTTGATTTTGTATCTACCTACTCTTATATATATGAATAGTTTTATATTGGTATCACAATAAGTAAAAAATTATAAGATACTGATGTAGCAGTCAAAAAAATATAGGGGTATGATGGTTTCATCCCAATATAATGATTCTTCTGCAATTGATGTTTATAGGAATATATTTCCTGCAAATCTTTGTATTCTCCCTATAGTTGAATTTGATGATATATTTTCATTGGATTGAATTTATGAACATAAATCCCACATTAATTTCTAAGGAATGGGATCATTTTTTATATTCTTTACCAACTGATGATTATATATTAGTATAATGATAAATATTATCTTATAATGGAAATTACATCCATTATATGTATTTGATTCATAATCAAAGGGTTTTTTATCTCATAATGTTGGGGTGAAACTAAAACTTTTTAATATAACTATTACTCATGATTTCTTATGACTTTTTCATAATAGTTACCAAGTATTCAGTTAAATCATGAAGTAGAGTCTTTAATGTAATTCATACCTAGTACATAAACTATTTTAAATAATACATATATAATAGCCTGAATTGAGTTACTGGAATTAAAGAATAAAATCTATAATAATCGTAACAATGGATTCCTTTAGACATGTGTATTACCTTGGGTGCACCTATTCTATTTTTTAGAATAATTATAGATCAAAGAAACAATAAATTTATTATCAAGAACATAACAAGATCACTATAAAAAACATGTATCATCTAACCTATATTGATTATTTGTTTAATCAACTTCATGTTGCTCAAAAAATTTCCATGATTGACCTTCATTCAATATATAATCAATTTAGGGTCCATAATGAGGATATACCCAAAACAATATTCTGCACAATTAATAGAAATATTTATTTCAGTTCACCCTATTTTTTCTTAATAATTTTATTTCTACCTTCATGGATTTAATTAATAGTCTTTAGATATTATATTGATCATTTTGTTCTTATCTTAATAGATGGTATTCATATGTATTAAAAGGGAAAGTAAGATAATGAATATCACTTGATAATTTTACTTAGGACCTCAAAAAATGATAATATGTTTGATAATATTACTAATTTTGAATTTTGTATTCAAAAATTTTCATTTTTGGGTTAAAACATATCAAGATATAGTTTATTGGTGGATCTATAAATGACAAATGTTATTGAAAATTAACCCATACTAACTACAATATGTGAGATAGATATATTTTTTTTCATGATATATTATCAATTCCTTGGAGAAAATTTCACATATAAGTGCAATTAAATTACCAAGTTAACTCAGAATAGAGAAATTTTCTTTTAGAAAGGTGAATGTGAAGAAAAAATAAAGGAACTAAAGAGAAAATTAGTTAATGCAAGAGTGTTTATGCTACCCTATAGTTGACAAGGGTTAGTAGTGTATAGTTATTCATTGAATAATGGATTATTATGCATCATTAAAAAGAATGATATAGTGATGAATTATGTCTCACTCAAATTGAGGGTACGTGAGAAAAATTATCCAACTCATAATTTGGAGTTCATTATGGTATTTTTTTCACAAATGATAATAATGAATAGTATTTTTAGAGAAATGCATGACATATATACACTGATCTTAAATTTTTAAGGTATATATTCACTCAAAAATATTTGAATATGCACTAGAGAATATGGTTGGAATTGGTTAATTATTATGACCATATAATACACTACCTCCATAAGAAAGTAAATAATGTGGCTAATGCATTGATTAGAAAGGATCATGCTTTCATATCTATGATTTAGGTCACAAAATATCCTATATTTATGGATTTATAAATGATAGATATGGAAATACTGATTAAAGGGGGAGAATATTATATTCCTCAAATTAATAATCAACCATATATCGATTTGAGGATTATGGATGAGTATAAAGAAGATGTGGAACTATAGAAGAAGGTCAAAAATGTTCCTAAGTTAATCCTTGATTATTATGGGATGATAAGGATTAGAAACCATGTATGTTTATTTTAAATACCTAACATGAAGAAGGATTTTCTGGATGAACCTCATAGTTCTTCATTCTCTATTTATTTAGTAAGTATGAAGATGTATAAAGATTTGAAATAGTATTTCTAGTATGACAAAATGAATATAGATATTCTAGATTATATTTCTTGGTTCATGGTATATGTCCATGTTATGTTCATAAGGAAAATGTCTATTTTTATGTTACAACTATTACCCATACCATAATATAAAAATGAAAACATCTCCATGGATTTTTTTGTCAGATTCCACAAAACAACAACTTAATGCTATTTTTTTATTGTCAGTCACCATTCAAGGTTATAACACTTTAGTGATATTAGAGAATATTTATATATTTATTAGATTTTATGGATAAACATTATGGAAGTTTTATAGTTTCATTGAGTACCACATTCTATTATATCTGATTAGGATTTGAAGGATACCTCAACCTTTTGTGAACATTATCATTAATATCTTGATTTATAATTATATTTCAATACTTCTTATCATTATTAGATATATGGTCAATCATAAATAACAATTCAACACAAATAGGATATTAAAATCTATTTTTCAATTTATCTTAATCTTTTTTGAGATCAACACCTTCCTCTTTTTGAACATTATGATAACAATAGTCTTCACTTAAGAATTCATATGAATCCGTATGAATCCCTCTATGGAAGTATGTAAATAACACCAACATACATGAATAATGTTTAATAAATAAAACTATTTTTTCCTAATATTGATTAATAAATAGATGATAAATGACAAGATATTTAGAATAAGATCAACGCAGGTTATAGTTGATAGAAAAACTATGCCAACAACAGTTGTAAAAATACGGAATTGGAAGTTGGTGGGAAGTTTTGACATCAACTTTATCCATCAAATAATGTTATGAGATGAAATTTAAATTAAATATATCCTTATAAATATTTTACCATTTGAGATACTTGATCATATAGATATTATAGATTATTACTTAGTGCTTCCACTAAACTAATCTCTTGTTCACAGTGTGTTCCATATATCTATTCTAAGGAATTAAAGATTTAAAACTTTACATGCTCTAAAATCATATTTTGTACCACTATATCGGCATATTTTATTTGAATAAAATCATATATAAATCTTGACAAAAGAGATATTGTGAATTGTAAAAAGACTACTCACCTGGTTAAAGTTCTCTGGAGAAACCAGAATTATGAAAACTTTACTTGGGAATAAAAGGATATAATGAACAATTGAAATAATAATTTTTCTATATGGGTGATAGAATTTAGATGGAAAATTAATTTAAGGGGGTATAATGTAACACCGCAATATTTTATTATATATTTCTCTTTAAATAAATTTAATTTCTTAAATAGCTTTTGATATATGAAACCACAAGTCTAAAGGAATCATAATCTAGTATCCAATTAAAAAATATCTGTTAAATTGTTGATATGAATATGTATAAAAAAAATTAAAAAATATAATTATTTTAGATAAAGAAAATATATTTATGATAAAAAATGTATATGCATCAAGAATAAAATCCTCAAAAACTTGTTTTTATTGCTTCATGTGACAAAATAATATAATTATATTTTTCCAATTTTATAAAATTAACATGAAAAAATAACATTAATTTATAAAATCATCATTTAAAAATAATATTAGTGTAAATTTTTGGGAATATTCATAAAATATTAATTATTTTATGGATTTAGAAAATAATGATTTTTACTCAAAACTGCAATTTTGTTTAAATAATTTACACGAATAAATTTTTTATTAATATGGTTGTAATTATAGAGACCCTATTATTGCCTTCTAAGACTTTTAAATAATTCTATATACATTTCCAGAGCTAGGAACTAAGACGGCGTGCGATTCTGAGGCCCGGTGTGCCGATAATAAATTTTATAATAATAATAAGTATAGTTTTTACTATGCACGTGAAGGAAATTGGAAAACTATCAAATGGTATCTTGGATTATAAATATGAGGATATAATTGAGTCTCGAATGTGGCGTTTACCCTAGGCTGGACATAAATTTTTTCAGCGCTAGATTTTTGTGGAAAAGGGTCACCAAGTGCGTAATAATAAATTAAATTATTAAATTAAATTATTTAGTCTCAGATTTTATATCAAATAAATTATGATCAGGGTATCATATTGGAAATCTAAGACCACTATTGAGTTTTTAATGGGGTGTTTTACCTAAGAAAAACCTAATGTGAGAGGGTGGTACACGTTTGGATCCCACGATTGTTGGCAGGTTTTTACTTAAAATTCTAAAAATATGGGACTATAAAGATTATTCTAGGGTTGTCTACATAATCATCGCTAAAAGGAAAATCTATTCTATACTACTCCCTTTGGTAGATCAAGAACGATCCTTCAAAAAGGCTTCAGTAGATCACAACAGAAGCATGGAGAAGGTTTTATTGATGATGAATGGATCAAAACAAGGTAGGATTATTCCTCTTAATTTTTTAGATTGAATTTATTGATTGAAAATTCATTCGTTTTCAATTTTTTATTTTTATTTGTTAACATCATTGTCAATGGCCAAACTAACACGAACATCAATCTATGCTTGGATCTATTTTATCTTCGTGTTCTTTGTCTGTTATTTGTGAAAATTTCGAAAAAAATTTGGATAAGTAAAAAAATCAAAGGATCATCAAGAGGAGGTTGGTTCTATGAAGATCTCGACCTAAAGATCCTATATTTTCTTTCATTGCATTTTTTGGAAAATCAAAGGAGGCCCGATGGTCCGTAGAAGGGACCATCGGTGAGGCGTCGCCGGCAGCAACACACGACGGTGGTGGCGCATAGTGACGGCCATAGTGCGGTGGTGATGTGGTGACTGATGGTGGCCAGTAGGCTGGGTGGGATCACAGGATGCGACCCAAGATAGAGACACCCATCGTGGAATGTGGGGGTAGTCATTCACGTTGATGTTTACCACCATGTTGGTGGACGCGGTGTGGGATGGGCCAAGGCATCAGCATGTGGGCCGGGCCAAAGTGGGCCAGGCCCAACCAAAGCGAGTTAGGTGCAATTGAAGTTGGCCATTCCCAAACCAGTGGGATGGACTCAGGTCAAACTCAGGTCGTCCGGAGCAACTTGCGGCTGTAGTTGACCATGGTGGTCGACTATGAAGTCGTCGTAGCTGGAGCTGTCGTGGGGCCAACATCTGCAACCGGTCCCAGGTGGTCAAACACTCTAGTCATTCGGTGTGGTCAGTGTTACAAACTTTCTAGTTTGTCCATAGGAACTCACACCATGGATGGTCTACTGTGGCGGTCGGTCCACAGTCGGTCAGGTGGGTCTCATCTAATCTTTGTGTGACATTTTCAAATAGCCATATCTTCTAAACAGAGCATCCGATTTATGTTCCATCTATATAAATGTTATCCTCTCTTCGAGAAAAAACTTTGAAGTTCAATTTGATAATTTAATGTTTGAGTTTGAGATGTGTGTCCCACAATATCTTGTTCGATATTGTTATAGTAAAAAGCACTATTTTCACCAGTTATCCATTTTAAGAAAGTAAATACCCTATATTATGTGTTTTTCTATGTAGAATTTGATGGTGAACTCATATTCATCTTTTGAGTTATATCATGAGGTGTTATAAGAATGAAACTTATTCAGGGGTTTTCGAAAATAGCAGTGGTCAGGCGATGATATCCGAGATTTCCAAGTGGAACCCCATTGACCCACAAGGGCGTAGTTCCTCAATAATATCAGATTGGAGCCTCCCATCGACATGGGTATGGGTCCTATATAGATATATCCAAGTGGAATCCACTTATCGGGTAGGTCGTGGGTCCTCGATGATCTATAGTGGAACCCCCTTTCTATACAAAGGTGTGGGTCCTCAATGATTACTATTAGAGTGGAACCCCACTGACGTACTAGGGTGTGGGCCCTCTATGACAACTATCAAAGAGGAACCCCCTGACACACTAGGGAGAGGGTCCTCTACTTCAAGTTGTACCATCTTTCTATAGATCAGTGATGATACAAACGTTTATGTGACTTTGAACTCACAAGTAAGAGGGACACTTTCCCTACTGAGACACATTCTTGTCACATGGCCTAAAACCGTGAGGGTGAGACAAATCCACCAAAATTGTATAATATCAAGGTGTGGTGATTTAGTCCCTTTAACATATGTGTTTAGGGAATACGTGAGGGATTTTTGGCATCATTGGTGGTTACTTCTAAAACTGTTGGCGACTCGACTTCTTGGGCTAAGTTGTGAGATACAGATCCCCTTACTCTCTTATTTGGGTTTCTTTGACAAATAATATATATATATATATATATATCTTTCAATAGTACCCACACCTTGGGTTTTGGTTACTCTCTTTCCAGGAGAGGTGAAGACACATGGGGTATGCCATGTGCTTTTCATGTCTAGATTCTTGTGGTTGGGTGAATCTATTATTCTACTATAGGTAGAAAAGACTCGATGATAAGTCCATATTCTCACCATATATAGCTCCTTATGTTTGGATGATCTTACTTCACTCTCTTGTTGGGTTGAGCTACACTTTTTTAATACACCTTGTTCTATATACTACTTTTCTTTTCTATTGTATCTCTTGTTGATCCCCTTCCAACATTCAAGGCATCCTACTGGGTATGTTTATACACACCCCTATATGTACTTTGCCTGCATGTATCATGCCTTATGCATACGATGCATAAGTATGATCGTGACTTTAGAGGAAATTTTGGATATGGGTGCTTGGACCACATATGGTGGTCGTAGCATGGGATCCAGGAGTGGGGATCTCTTAGCAATTTTACTTTTCCAATTTATATTAGGTTGGGACACTTTTTTGATTGGGTGTGTATTTTTTCTATTTTTTCTTTAAGTTTACATTACTATACTTATACTTTTTAGTGGTCTATGAATGTTTAGTTTATTTACAGTAGTGTAGAATCATTTAGTTCTTTCCCTCTACACTTTTTCATTGATTTGTCTCTATGTGTGTGTACAGGTATATAGGTAAAGGCCTCCCTGAGTTTATTGATCCTTCGACACTTGTCGCCACCCCTGGCCTATGAAGGTGGGCTTGGGGTAGTTGTGGCTCGATCCTAGCATGGGTTGAGTCATGATAGTTACTATAAAATTAGATAATTTATATTATTTATAATCTAATTATGAATAATGTAATGAATTTTATATTCATTTTGGTATAATGGTATTATATATTTTAGAAAACATTTTTTCTTGAAAACTGTTTTTCCTTACTTTTTCTAAGTTTATTTGAAATATAATTTCAGAAAATTTTAGAAATTTAATTTTATAATAAGTTTTAAATTATTTAATCAAAAATTATAAAAAAAAAATCGGAGGTCACATTCTTTTTTGGTCATATTGTATAGTAAAAACATTAAAAAAAGAAATGTGGTCAATGTTAGAATCAATTTACTAACAGTGTTAAATAAAAATATAAGGGTATGTTTTCCAATTACTATTTTTAAATACTATTTTATAGAAATATTTCATCCACATAAAATCTCACCATTTTTAATATGTCCATTTGAAATCATTTTCCCTAATAATGTCTATTAAATTTCATTATTTTAGAAATTCCAAGTGTGTCCTCTCACACGCTTATAAAAAGGACACCCAACCCTCTCTTATTTACACCAATGTTATCTATATATCACAATATTAACCAGAAAAAATATCTCCCCAATATCTTTATACATGTTTTAGATTTATATTTATTCCAAAAAACCATCCCTAGGGTTCTTTAGAAGAGACCTGAAGGATTACTTTCAAAGAAGAGGCAATCACATTAACTGATAACATTTATTTTTAAATCTTCTTTTACCTCTTCTTACTATATTTTATTTATATTAAAATAATATATTAAGTAAAATAAATATATGTGAACTTTAATATTATTGTAAAACCACAATTTTCCACCCTCTATTACATAAAATGTAACAGGAATGTATCATTCGTGTGCATGTGTCAACTAACGCCTCCACGCAGTGATGCAATTAATTTTCCATCACCTTCATTAATGGATGAAAATTATTATGATTATGATATTTATATATAATTTTGATTAAAATATTATTATTTTTAAATTATAATATCATATCTACATTCTTACCTTTCAATCTTTTGGAAAATGATAATGTTGCTCGTGCGTAAAAGTACATTACCATCTCAATGAAGTGATTTGATTTGTTTTTCAATTTGATTCAACATGGATGTTAATAAAGATAAATTTAATGAATATATATGATATAAAAATGATTATTTTAAGGTAAATTAACATTTATAATTCTTTTCTTCCATTCTTTGATAAGTGAAAATAGAGTTCATGCATACTTAGAGTTGATTATCTCCATGAACTATGCGATTAATTTCTCTATCTATTTAATTTATAGGTGGATATATATTTAATAAATATATAAGATTTTTATATCATGATTAAAATTTTGTATATTATCTTACCATTATAAATATACTAGGATAAGAACTATAGAACCAAAATTATCATGAAAAACAAAACAGTTAATACCTGAAAACAATGATTTTAATAATGAATTATTAATAAATGGGTTCTAAAATGTTATATTAGGACCATATATGATATTATAATTATTTACATGATTTTGGTATATAATTATAATAAATTTTAATTTATTATATAATATTTTATATTTATTTCAAAACATGTTGAACTTGTGGTAAAGGTATTATCTTACAATTTCATCATTTGTCATGGTGAATTATGAATAAGTTTATGATGATGAAATTTCATGATAAACCTCTCAAAAATATCATGAATTTTCTAATACAATGGTTATTTTTGGATATTGCTTTCTTTCCTTTCATTTTACTCTCTTTAATTACACAAGGGGGCAGAAGAAAATTTTTATTGAAAATAGAATTTATTTATTTATTCGATAGATAATAATTATCTTTCATGTCCATGTTTTCTTTAAAACATTTTGAATAATGTTTCATAATATTTGATAAATTTTTAAATTCGTTTTTATCCATGATTTTTGTTTCATGATATTTTGTAAAATTAATATTCTTGACATTTTCTGAATGTGGTTCTTTTATCTTTTTACATAAAGTATGAAAGAAATATTTGTTTTAATATATGTGAGATGTACATAATTCCCAATTTCCATGATTTCTCAATGATCTGAATATTCCATTATAATTTTCCATGATTATTTCAAAATAAAAAAAATTCCATAATATATTTTATGATTTTAGATTATAATGTTGTAATTTCAAATTGGAAATGGTATTTTCCTCAAGAATGTTCTTAATAATCTTTTATGGTATTTCTATTAATAATTAAAATCTACCTTTGATGTTTCTTATTATTTACTAGGGATATGATCCAAGGAGATAATCCTTATTATTTTTCATTATGGTTTATGATTTTGATGATAATATATCTATAATTATGATTTATTTTCCATGGATTATGCTAATTTGAAATGTTTATAAAACCTATTTCTTTTTAATAAGTTGTTACATGATGACATTTTTATGATCTTGTGGCACACATATGTATGATTTATATTATGTGGTAAGTGGGAACATAATTATATATAAATACAATGAATTTTATAAAGATATATATCTCATGAGATAATAAGTAATTGAATTAAGATGGATTCTAGTTAAATAAGGGACTCTATACACTATGATAATGGTTAGAGTGAACCTTAAATATTATGATGGAATGGGGAGTGAACACAATCCACTATGATAGTCTTAGCGGTAAACCTTGAATACTATCAGAATTATATCATATGGTTAATTGTATTATAACAACATATGTTTTATTCTAATTTTATAATCTCATGGAACATGTTATTTTAATTTTTTATGATTTATGTTTTTTGAATTTCTAATCATTATGTTGTGACTCAATATTATGATCCTTGATATAAAGGGTTGAGTTTTCAAATGTTAAGCTTGTGTTATCATAATATTATGATCATTTTTTTATGTAATAATTTTTATATCCCATTTTTAGCATTACTAAACATCCAAGATCACCCTTTATTTCCTTTCAGGTCCCAATGTTATGAAAAAAGGCATTAAGTATGATATGTTTATTAAGGGTTCTATATATGAAGATCTTTCCTAGATATGATGTATATCTCTTATGAATATGTTGTTTATGTATCAATTTTCCCAAGATACTAGACCAATATAATTATAAAATGGATCATAATTTCATGTATTAAATATTGTAACACCTATATATTTTTTGAATAGTTACTTTGTTCGATAGTCTCCATGATACACAACACCGAGCATAAAAAAATAACAAAATATTATTAGTTAATTATGATCATTATAACCTATCCATTGAATTGGAGGGTATGAATAGGAATAGAAAAAGAATAGGTTATACATATATAATGTTCTTAATCAATAAAAATTTAATTATTAATTATTAATAAAAAAGAACACACTTTTTAATGTCATTTTATTCCTTAAAAAGTATATTTTCATTAAAATGGGGTTTTGTTTCTTTTTGTGAGAAAAATATTATAGTTAATTTTTTAGAAACATAATAAATTTTATTTGATAAAAATTATATCACTAATTATAACAGAATTTAAAAATTATTGTGGTGTTATTTTTTGGTATTTTCTAATAAGATTGATTTACTAGTGAAAAATAAAAAATAAAATTTTTCAATAAAATCAGTATTTTTGTTTCATGAATTAAAAATGTTCCCATTTAAACTAAATGATTTTAAATACCATTATTTCTATAATATTATAAATTATATAATTAGTTTCAATATAATCAATTATATGGTTTAATTTTTTATAAAAACATTTTTATACATAAAAGTCGTTTTTTAACAGTGTATTTTCCTTCAAATTTTTAATGTAAAAATTAAATAAACTTTATCCACATATTTGTAATGAATATTGATAAAAATATTCCATAATTATGATGAGGATTTCCAAAATAATTTACATAGGTTATTTTTTTTGGTTATTGTGAATAATAAACATAAAAATAATTATCACTGTGAAAATGGTCAATCGTGTAATTAAGGTTGAAAATAATATGATAAGGACAATAAAATTACCCTAATAATTCCATTAATTTTATTTTTTCAGTTTATTTCCTCTATAATATCCTAACATTCAGATATATATCCTTTTTTACATTGATATGTGATTTTTTATTTTGTAATATTTAAGTAAAAAATAATGAAAAAAATCCACTTTCTTTCTTTTAATATCAATAATATGTTTTGATAAAGAAAAGGGAAAAAGGTATGTTTAATTTTGAATGGTAATTATAAATAATAATGATTTTGGTTATGATATTTTATTTATTATTTTTTATTGTTAAATAGTTAAATTAAATTCTTCTCCAAATCCAAAACAACATTTATTGAATTAGTAGATAATTAAAATAAAAAGTTTAAAAATGTCAATGGTTATATAATTTGAACGAATTATTTTATTCAAAAAATATTTTAGGAAAATATAACAGGTTAGTGATGAGTTAAAGGATTAGATTTGAATTCTTTTTTTCATGTTATTTTCAAATTCAAATTAAATAATGAGTTCAAAAATGATATTAATGATATTTTATGTTTAATAATATTTTACTAATTTATTTAAAAGACTAAAAAATTTTGAAAAAATTGAGGATAATAAATTATATAAAATTTCATCCTATTTAAATTTATGATCCTATTTTCACCTTATAAGTAAAATTATTACCCTATAATATTGAAAAATTTAATACCCCAATGATGGATAAAATTAGTTTACTAAGGGGTTATTAAAAAAGATAAGGATTAAAATGATATCGAAGCATTCAAAAATTTTATGTCATGATTTTATTAATAACATATACTCCCTATCATCATAACCATGTAATTTTGGAACAATTTAAATGATTTAGAAACATATTATATAATAATAGTTCATGTATTTCCAAAAATTACATAAATTATATTTCATAATAAAAAAAATTAAATGATCTAAAATTTATAAAAATACTATATTTAACCAATTTAATGGGATATGGTATTAAATATAAACCATGGTTCATTTATATTCAAATTTTCTTTTTATAGTAACTATGATTCCCTCTATATAGTTAAAAAAATTATTATCACATTAATCATCAAAAGGGTTAATATAGGGATAAAAAGAAAATATAATTGTGAAAACATCACCTAAACTTGTAAAAAACTATCTGATGATAACATTTTGACTCATTTTAATCTTATCTTTGAATAATATTATTTTTTTTACATTTAAACATGAAAATTAATTTATATTAATTTAATTCTTTATTAAATTACAAGAATTCTCTTTCTCTCTTATAAAATAGAACCTCTTATCCCCCATTATTCATACTTAAAAGGCCTTTTAGTTCTGCCAATCTCTTCCAAAATCTATTAATTATATCCCTTACCATGTTATTGATGTATTATTTTTGGAATAATACCAACTATAAAAGGATTAATGTGTAAATAAAAGGAGGTTTCCCAATGAAGAAGAAGACAAAGAATGTATGGGGAGAGTCAGACTCCGAGTAATGGGAAAATTGCATAAAAAATATTTTAAATGTCTAAAATATTTATTTTATAAATATTTCTCTTCCATGTCAATATTCTTTCAATTATTTTATTATTTTATTTATATGGAAATATAAAAAATATAAAGGATAATTTCTATCTCTCTAGGATTTCCTTCAAATGTTTTCAAAATTAATATTTTTATAGATTTTTATGGAATATATTGAATTTCTTTACAAAATAATGTAAAATGTTTCTATTATAACATATATGGTGTAAATATTTTTTCCAATAACTCTAACATTTATTTAATGTTTGTATTTCTTTATACTCTTCAAAATTTTATTAAAAACCACTCTATGTTTTTATTCTATGTACTTTCAAAAAATATTCTAAATGGAATTGATATTTTTATATCTAGAAATATTTTTCATATTGGAGTAATTGATCTCTCTAAACCACCATTTTGCTTTGAGTTATTACCTTTATCTATATAACTCACATTCTCTCTCTATTTAATTTTATATAATGTCTATAAATTCAATATATGTCTCTATCACATATATACCTAGCTTATTCTCCCATTTGAATACAGTAATACATTCTTTATATTCATTTCTCAAATTCATTTTTGTGAAATATCATTTTATTATGTTTTGATAAAGGATTATAAAACCCATTTCCTTCAGTGGGTAATTCTTATGATTATTATTTATGCTAGTTTTCCTTTTGTGGCACACATAATAATGAATATGTTATGATAGGTGTTCCTAGATAGATGTCCAATGAATTGGGTAAAGCATTCTTATCATGATACATTATGTATGATATTATGGAGTAAACCAAATACACTATGGGACTATATCCACCAATTGATTTTATTTTGATAGTTAGCCTTCAATTATGCTTATTTCATTTTTTTTATATTCCAACACTTCACTAATAAGTTTTATTTTTTCTTCAAGATTTTTTATAAAATGTTTTAATAAATTAATTGGGTAGAAATATTATTATATTGGGAAATAGAATGTTTATTTTGAGTCTAATGGTTATTTTTTAAAAAGACAAAAATTATTTATATTCCTGAAATAATAGTTTTCTTTATTTATTTTTATAACATATACTAAGTTTTTTATTTTTATCTGATGTTTCTAAATGTTTCTCATAGGGTTTAAGGATGTGTATAAAATTTCATAGTTTTGGGGTTTAGTAAATGGAAGTTACCATGAATAACTCGTACATATTATTATAATGAAATTATTTTCCATAAAACATTGATACTGTGTTGAAATTTCAACATTGAATTATTTTATAATTATTTAAAATTTTAAACCTACAAAATTTTCTCAGTGTGTAATTGATTCAACATTTCAGTTAGATGTTGTATGATTTGATGGCTAAAATTGGGTCATAATTATTGGTATCAAAACCAAAAATGTAAAGAAAATGGTTTTAGGAACAGATCTCGAAATGTGGTTCTTGGGTCATTATAGTTGGTATCAGAGTAGGGTTTAGATAGCTTTGGATATTATGATGTTTTCATGTGATTTTATCTTGAGATTACGGATACCATCATGGTTTTATAAGTAAAATTTTAATCATAATTTCAAAATCATAGAAACCCCCATTAGATACATTATAAGATGGGATTTTAAAGTGATTAATAAAATATTGGGAGACATTTTATTGGGATTCGATATTTGTAACCATTAGGATTAACGTGAAGTATTATTTGAGAAAGGATGCATTTACATTTTGCATACATAATTTTAATGGTATATATAACATTTAGAAAATATATTATCTTTTATATTGAGGTAGTCATGGGTTTCTACAATTTAGGATCATAAATTTTATCGTATATACAACCATGATACATAAATTTGATTACTTATTTCAGAATAATTTCAATATAATTTTGGGAACTCTATATAATTAAGGTAAACTGAATAACATGAGATTTTATTTGGGGAATAAATGTTGAATTATCTTATTGAAAAATATATAATTTTAATATATATTTATGGTGATGTGTGTTATATATGGAAATGATTTTAATATTTTAGATATTATATGATTAAGGAAAATGAATTTTTGGGTATATAAATTTATGATCGACTTGCGTCAATTACAGGTAAATGTTAAATTAATCTCAAAAAAATATGTGATAAAACCCTTCTGAATTTTTATTTTAAACATTTTTTCATACATTTTAATGAATTTTAATGTTAGAAATTTATCAAATGATATATGTTCAAATGTTCAGTGTTATTATTGATTATTTGGTAATTAATGTTGTATTTCTTCATAGGATGGTTTATTCATTTTTAGATTTATCTTGTGTTAACCATTTTAGTTTTAGATAATTTCATAAGATGGGAGGAATTTTTTATTATCCTTTATGGAATATATTATTCATTACGCATGAAAAAATCATCTTTAATACTAATCGTTTGGAGTGAAAAATGTGATTATGGTGTAAATTGATTGAAGGATGGAATTATACTTATCATGTAAGTATTTTTCTTTATGTTCTCTATCTAGAAGGTAAATTAAATCTTAAATAATAGGAAAAGGAATTTAAAATAAAAATGAAATCTTATTACCTTCATTTATGATGATTTGATTGTATTTTTTACTTCTTTTTTGGTTTGAAATTTCATAGTTGTAAAGTTTATCATGGTCATTCACTTTCTTGATATTAATAATTTTATTCATGCTTCATAATCATTTTTATATTAATCTCTTCTTTTATGTACATATTTTCACTTCCCACTAATGTTTCCCTGTAGCACCCTAGGTTTATGGTACCCCATTATTTAAATTATCTTTAATTATGTTTGGAGTTATGGGATAACTACCTTGATGTTTTCAGAGGTGTAATAAGAGGATAACTTGTAGAATAACTACTTCACTTATCTTCATGAATCTTTTTACATCATAATTATTTTATTTATGATGTAAAATTACTAGGGAATTTAATTTCTATTTTAAAATTTTTATATAAGACATAAATTATCAAGGGGATCATTTATATCATTTTTTTACATTATAATATCATCTTTTTCTAAAACATTAACTCACACATTGGGTTTTTTTTTCAACATATGAAACCCCTATAAAATTTGGAGCATATATCATAGATTGACATCAAAAATTGATTCAGTACAGTGAGTTTTTTTGTAATATATATTATAAAGTCTTATTTTATTTGTTTCCTTAATATCAACTTCCAAGGATACAATATGTGATTTTCAGTGGCACTACAATATAATTATCTTCTTCCAACATGGGAATATCTATTAGTAAAAGTGTTTTTCGTATTGGTAAAATGTTTTACCAATAAAAAATTTCATGTAACTAAATTTCATTAAAAACTCTATCGCTAAATGTTATTGCAACATATAAAATATTTTTGTTACTATTATAACAATACCCACATATAATATATATGTTGGTTAATGTGTTTAGAAATAGATTCATATGAAAAATATATCTGTTTGAAATAATATTACCAATATATATTATTTGTTTATAATTTACATTTAAATAACAATTTTAAATATTTATTGCTATTAAAATTTTATATTATATTTGTTAATTTATCATAAATAATACAATTGTTTTATTTATAAAGTCAAAGATGATTTTCACACATGTTCAAACATATAAAACATTAATTATATTAACAATAGAATTTAATAAAAAATGAATCAATACATAGTTGAATTTGATTGATAAGACCATAAAAAATAAAAAATAAAAACTAAGATATATCTATTCAGTTTCCCACAACACACCCCTACCACCCATGTCATCTCTTGACTGAAATCCTCCAGTGTTTTTATCTCTTGAATAAAATCCCCCATCACCCATCATGGTATAATAACAGTTACTTCCACCAAATATCTTTCATCACCATCACCCCAAAGTAGTCCACAAGAAGAAACAAACCATGAAATCTATAGTACTATTGAGGAAACCTCAAGTCGGTGTTATTCGATATCCTTCAGCTCAAAGATATATAGCATACACAATCAAAAATAATTCCCACAAATCAGAGAAAAATATACACATGAATTGAAACAAAATAAAACAAATTATAACAAAATGTAATTTAGTGATTTAAAAATTTGAGAAGGAAAAAATAAGGGTATAGAAAAAAACCAATAACTACCCTAAAAAGTGTAGATTTGTCCTCCTGGTTAAGTCATCATCAAATTTAGCACAAAGGAATCTATAAAATTCAAATCCAATAGTTGAGAAATGAATCTAAGGATAGTATTTCATGTTATAATTACAGATCATGAGTATATTCAATAACTATGGATTCATCTTGCAATAAATTATCATTACCATATAGATCACATTAAATCAGCTTGTAATAGTGCTTAAAAAGTATATAGGTAGGTATTTCAGCCTATATGATTTTAAAAAATGAATATTCAATCTGATTTTCAACAAAAAAACCCAATGAAAAATACATTTCAAAACAACACTAGAATTCTTTTAGACTCAACACCCAATATGTTTTACAAGAAACCAAGTATTTTTTTAATAAACATGTTATACAGACTTAGTTCAGTGATTATTTGAATGAAAATATTAGGTATTAACACACAGTTTTCATAAAAATGGGGTTCCAAGAGGTAACAAAATGAATGAGAAGTTATATTAATATTAAAATCAAATGAATAAAGTACTTCCCTATAATGAGAGGGTTTTATCCTCTAGAAAATGAAGATACATCCATCCTTCTATTATTAAATTTCACTCAACCTGATTTTTCTCATTAAAGTACCTATAAAAAAATCAACATTGGATCCAATCATTATAGTTCAATAAGGATAAAATCATGTAAAAAGTGAGAAATTATATTCATTTTCTGAATTGAAATATCAAAAAATAAAGTCCCTTGGTGAATTATGACCCTTGGGAATGCCTATAATCCCACATCATCAATGCTACTAATCTAGAGGAAATAGAGTTGGAAGTTGTTAATTCACACCATGCTAAAAAAACTAGAATCAAGATTTCCTCTTACTGCTATCTTTTATTGGAATATATTGAAAGTATGAACCACATATTTGTTTTTTTATACATTTACATACAGGTTCAAGGGGAATATATAGGATACATTAGGATGAAAACTACAGATAGATAGAATTAAAGGAATTTTGGAATTCATCATTAGTGATGGAAAAGGTGAATAGGTTCATGGGATGGTGATTTTTTCAGCAGATTCTATCATTTATTATGCTTGGAGGGATCAAAATTTTGTGGAATTTGAGAAATATTCACCTTTCATTCATTTGGGAACCATGGAAATTCACATGGATGTCATCGCTACTTCGAAGATCTAAACAGGTCACACGAATAATGATTTTTCTGATGTTATTTTCTTGAGAACATTTGGTGTATCTGATCTTATTGTATTTAGAAATGTTTATCTAAAATCCATTAATACATTAGATATTTATGAAAGTTTTTTCATATATGTGTTTTATGTGTTTGTGAATAAGCACCCCCAAATAATATTAACAACGCCAGAAGATAAACCTCATGCATTTTTAGAGTGTATAATAGTTCATAACACCAATAAAATGATATAAAAATATATCTAGATTAATTAAAACAAGTTACAACAATAATGAAGCCAAAACTTTTAGAAAATATAGATACATAGAGAGCTCTTCTAAAAATTCCATGTTCCCTAGGAATACATTCGTTTCAAGAATCCAAATAGAACATCTTGAAATACAGTTACAGGAAAATCATAATAAAAATTATAAGAATATAAAAACACTTAAGTAAAGTTCATTTTTTAAGGAGGTAGCATGACATCTCTTGAAGAGAGTAACCAAAAGCAAATATATAGAGCCTGTTTTAGATTTCCATCACAAAAAATTAATAAAACTAACATGAAAACCTATACTGAATAGTATTAAATGCTATCCCAAAACCTTAAAAACACAAACATAAAAAAGGTATCTTGAAAAGAACCATGAATTTGAAATAATTCAGTGAAAATTTAAAAAACGTATCCTATTAACCTCTATTTTTGGAAACAATAAACAAAAAAACCTAAAATGATCATTGAGTAGAAGCAATAATGAAATTTCTTATAATGGACCTGACTTGGAACTCTATGCTCTATCTAATGTAAACTAGTCACATAATCCACCAGATCTAGAATACACATAAATTCACATGTGTGATCATATATTGTAGTAGAACTGAACAAGAAAAACTTCACCAATAACTCATTGATTACAGAACACCACCCTTCTATGCATGATCTAGAACTTGACATGAGCTCCATCAACATTAGATAGCCAACATCACAAGCATTGTGATTTGTATCAAAAACTGATCTAGATTTTTTAGCATCTAGCACTATATCTAGATCATGTTATCCCAAAAAATAAGAAAAATACCTATAGAGATACCAACTAGAATAAGGGAGGTGGGGGATAGGGTAGTGTTATGGGGAGGGACAGGGTGACATTGTTAAGAGGGATGGGTTAGTGATGTGATGAGGGATAGGGAGTGGGTGGGTGTGTTGGGAATAGGGTGGTAGGGGAGGTTGGTCGTAAGGGGTTTCCTTCGATGGGAAGGGGAGATAGAGAAAGAGGGAGGGATTGGGGTTTCTTTATCATGGATCACTCTCAATCACAAATAGAATGGGGGAGTGGAGGGAGAAATGGAGTGAGGGAGTGAGGGCTGAGGCGAAACAGTAGTGAGGGATGGGGTGGTACTGCAGGGATGGATGGGGCAGTGCTGTAGAGATGGATGGGGTGACACTCCGGTGAGGTATGGGGAGTGGGGTAGGTTTGGTGGGAATTGGGAGGTAGGGGAATATGGGTTGTGCGGGGTGTCCTACAATGGATGGGTGGGGGTGTCCTGTAATGGATATAGTGAAAAAATTTATAAATTTATATACAATTTATATAAAAATATCATATTTCATAGCCATTATGTTTATTTACATTCATAAACATAAAAATATCATATATATATATATAATATTATAAAATATAATATTGTTTATTTATAAAAATATCATATTGTTTATTTATTAAAATATCATACATATAATCAATAAATAATATAAAATTTTCATATTGTTCATTTAAAGAAATATCATATATATATATATATCTAATCGATAAATATTATAAAAAATCATATTTTTTACTTATAGAAATATCATATTGTTTATATATATAATCAATAAATATTATTAAATTATAAATATTTTAATTAATCATATATTTTTATTATCAAAATGATATGTTTGTAATGGGTCATATATATATATATATATTAATAAAATATTTGATATTATGAATAATTTATTGCAATAGATTTTTATAATGGAAATAGATTTTTTTGTAATAATAATTAATAACAACATATTTATTTATCAGTAAATAAATTATTGGTATTATTATTATGAGGTAATATATTTAAATATTAGTAAATGATTTGTTTTTATTGAAACACTAATATAAACATATATATTTTTTGGTAAAAAAACTATCAGTGCCTATAGTTAATATCAATGGAAATAAATATCTGTTAGAATTAATCATTTTTACCAATAGATATATTATCTGTAGGTAATTTTCTATTAGTAAAAAATATTTTTTGTAGTGTAGCCTTCAACATCCAAATACCGATTCCAATGATTCATTGGGTGTTCAATTTTGGAGATCAAAGTCCAGGGTATTTTTCTTCATTTATATCTCTAATCTCCATAATTTTTCTTATTTAGAACCATTGATCAATGTTATAACACCTAGATCGATGGGTTTGGAATTATTTTGATGAGATATTTTTTTGTTTTGTAATGGTATAAGAGGAAGTGATTTTTTCCATGGAATTATCTTATATTACTTTGTAGAATCATATTTGAGGTAGGTGGTATATCCCTCTTTACATTGTTTTTGGAAATCGAATGATTTTAGGTTTCTAACTAAATTTATTTTATTTTTTTCAATGATTCCACCCTAGTAAAATTAATCTAATAATTATATTATAGGTTGTCTTGATATTTTATTATTTTTGTCTCCACAATGGACTTCTGAAATTCATTAAAAATTGTTTCCTCAAATAAATTATATTCTGATAGACGTTCTTGGTATAAGGAGTTATGGTTTCCATCTAGAAGGGCACAGTTTAATGTGTGTTACAGATTTCATTGTATATGGCCTTATTGAAATATTATTAGTTCTCATTGTCAAAAATAAAGGAATAAGGAGAAATATTTCACCATGTATTAGCTTAGTGGAGGACACACCACCACTCACATGTATAGGGGTTTCATTCGATATGATTATGTGTGTGTGTCAACCTAGTTGATTATTTGAAATTAAAAATTATGAACTAATTGTACTTTTGGAAATATAAAAAAAAATTGTGACTTAAAATTAATTTAGAAAACTTGTTCATCGGGTAAATTTTATTTTGTAAAAATAATTTACTACTTTGATATTATTCCTAGATATTTTATATCCTTTGATGTTAGTAGTTACTGGCCTTACTATTATATGTAAAAAATATTGGGAATTTATTAATGGTTATGATTACTCAACCCCTCTATATTGAAATCAGTGATTACGCATATGTTGTTTTCCATAATATAAAAAAGGGACTAGTTTCTTACATTTCTTAAAGTATTCTATGATGTAGTTATCATAGTTGGTAGAGATGGGGCATGGAGTTGATTTATATATTGGTTCAGAGTGGTGAAACCTTGGTACGCAGGTCATTAATTCGTTAGATTTTTATTTTCTATCTTAGTTTTTTATATTACTCTAGACTTTTCCTTGTTTTATTATTTGATGTTGGGTTAGTCACTTTTATTATGATTTGGATTTGGTGCATGCATTATTTATGTATATTTACTTGGTTTTACATTATTTATATCCTATTATGTGTATATTTCTTAAAGAGGAAATCATTCCTTTATGTTAATTAGGTTTAAACCCTTGGCATTTATTTTCTTCCCTTTGGGTCAATGTATTGTCACCTAAGGTTTATAAAACATTTACCCTTTCTCAAGATAATGATTTGTGATAGTTTATTACAAATGGTATCTATATTTTTCATTCCTTGATTTGGTTTTATAGAAAGGATATTATAATTCCTTAACATTAAATGTATAACATATAAATAGGAAGATAACATTTTTATTCTAAACATCATGTTATAAGGGTGGTCTATGTAAAAGGTTTTCTAAAACATTTCTAAGAAATTTTTAAACTCATCGTCATGGGTTTAGAAAGTGAGTGTAACAATCATACATGATTAAAAAGATTTTTTTACTAGGATTGCATGTTCACATGGTTATTTGATTTTTATTATGCGATATTGTTATTATGTTGTTGATATATAATATATAACCATAAAAATATGATCTTTTAAAAGTAATATTTTTTTTATTTATTTTTTGTTGAAAAGGTTTTTAGAATGAAAATTCATTCCGTAAAGAGAAAAATAAATCAGTGATAGTGAGTAGCTGGGAATATGGTTTTAATAGTACCACAAGTAATCCATGGGTTGGTTTAGAGTGTAGTGAAATATTTTCAAGCTATTGATAAGGGACCTAGAAATTATGGACATCGTTAGGTAAATCACTTATTAGACTTTCTAAAGAAGAATCCACTGACATTTTATGGTGATTATATACATAAGAAAGTATAGGTATGGATGGGTTGTATAGCCAAAAAATTTACAATTAGGGGAAACTAAATGATATGAAGGTCAAAATATAAATGTATATTATTTAGGACTTGTTGTTATCATGGTGGGACATATCTATTCAAGATATGTTTGAGTGAGACCTCACTTGGAAAAGATTTTTAAAATTTATCAATAAAAGTTTATTTATATAAAACTTTTAGATATCCAAGATAGTAGACATATTTCATTTGGGAGAAGGAATTATTTCTGTAACAATATATGCATCTAAATTCATTGACATCGTTATCTTTGCACCAGAGGTAACAACTAACAAAAGCTTAAATTCATGGCTCTTTATGGAAGGTTTTTGACCTAAGGATTTTTCAAAGTTAATAATGTTATGCATTATAAACTATATTAAAATAGTGAATAAGGAACTAATGAGAGAAAGATATCTGATAAGAAATCCCAATAGAGGTAAAACTTTTATTTGTTAGAGTGCATCTGTGAGTTTAAACATGGGGAATAAATGTAAGTGGGAGAGATACTCTCAGGATAGTAAAGAAATATAGAATCAATCCATTAGAAAATTATCTTACCCAATATTTTATAAAAAAGAACAAGAATTTATGCATTATGGTGTGATCTCACATAGGAACTATGATTTCATTACTCCAATAAATAATTTCCACCATGGTGATAATAGAGGGTGTCACAAGAAGTATTTTAATAAACATATGATATTAACTTGTGAAACATTCTCAACATAGGATCAGGATTTATATTCTAGGATAGAAAAATTCTATCAAACTACATCATAACTACAAAATTTGGTGAACCATGATACTTCTAGAAATAATTCAATTTTTCATGAAGCACCTATACTGGGAATAAAGATCTATCCCACTATATTTGAGTGAAGTTTTTATGGAGCAGATAAATCTGTTACGAGTGGGGAACCAAATCCATCAATAGTCTGTGGCGACATTATTAGGAACTCAAAAAATATGCATGTCTGTTATGATACTAGTTATTGAATTCTTTCTATTCTTAATTTGTGGTCCAACCATTGGTATTAAACATGGAAATAAGGTCATATTCCATGAAGATTAGGACACCCCTTAGACAACAGGAGTAAAAATGATTCAATTTCCCTAAATGTTTTATCACCATTGATTAAATATAGTCTCTATGGGATTTTAAGGTCTTAGAGATGGATGATTTTGATGTAATATTTTGTGTGGTTAGATGGTGGGTTTTATAGGCCATATAAACCAGTAGACTCGGTAGGGGAGGTCCACATACCTTGATGCATATATTCATGTATTTAAGGTGGGGATTGGGATATAAAGGTATGTAAAGATATACCTTTAATGATTTTAGATGGTGAAATATCATGTTAGTTAGTGGGAATGACCTTAACTACTACTGATGGAATAGGAAATTAGAATCTTCCTACTATAGTGGATCAATACCTAGAAAACATTATGAATTATTTGTCTAGGTTACCATCCAAAAGGGAAATATATTTTCTATCTTGTTACACCTAGGAATAGAACACTCTTTCTTCCTTGTGACTTCCAAAGACATCCTAGGTGATTTTTAGTGACCTTCAACATCAGGAAATTGATTATAATGAATCCTTGGGTGATCAATTATGGAAATCATTAGTTGGGGTCTCATTATACCTTCATGTCTTAGATATCCTCAGTTTTTCTAACATGAAACCATGGATTAGTGTTATAATACCTCAATATATGGGTTTTTAATTCTATTAATGTTATCTTATCGAGTTTTTTTATGGGAATGAGATAAACTGGTTTGTTTCATAGAAATATTTTATATTGTTTTTTGAAATAATATTCATGGTTGGTTGGTTTTTCGTCATACCAATTTTATTAGAACTCAATGGATTTTAGGTTTCTAAAATAATTTCTTTTATATTTTTCAATTGATCACCCCTAGTAAAACTCCACTGAGAATTATCTTATATGTTGGATTGAAATTTGATTATGGGTTTCGATACAATGGACTTGTTAAATTCATAGACAACTCTTTTCATGAATAAATAATTTTTTTAAAAGAATCTAGGAATAACAGTTTTTGGGTGCTATATAGAAAGGAATATGTGTTTTTTTTGTCATGATTTCATTGTACGAGGCATCTTTGAGACATAAGTGGTGTTTGGTGTTGAATAGAACATCAAAAGTAGAAATATTACACCAAATGATGGCTTGATGGAGGACATAACACCACTCGCAAGCATATGGGTGTCATTCCAAATTCATGAGTGTGAACTTGATTTAATTTATAAAATTAAAAATTATGAATTTCATATAGATTATGAATAATAATAATTATTTTAAATCTTAATATTCTTTTATAAAACCTATTCATCAGGTATTTTTTATATTATGAAAATTTATTTAATACAATGATATTCCTTTTTCCTATTGTATATCCTGTGAGATAACATGTTTCTGGTCTTCATAGAATATGGGAATATTCATGGTGGTTTCCAAATATGTATGATCACTCAACCCCTTCATATGAACTTTGGGGTGTATATAGATGTTACTTTTTATGATATAGGATAGAGACTATTTTATTACATATCTAATGGCTCTCATTGATTTGGATATCATTTTTGGTGGATTTGGATCTTCAAGTTGGTTCATGTCTTGGTCCACAATGGTGTTTTCTTGGTATTAGAGTCTTTACATCTTTTGAGTTTTAGTTTTTATCTCTTAATATTCTAATTTTACTATGATCCAATTTTATTGTTCATTGTTGAATTGGACACTTTTATTATGTGTGATGTCTTGACCCGAGTGCCACTCACTGGTTCCCTAAGATTATTGATCACATGACCTCAAGCAAACCTCCCTATATGCTAGAGGTAGCCAACTAGAACCAAGGGTCAAATATATAACATGGGGAGACTATACCCTCTTTATCAAATAATAAAAAAAAGTAAATAGATAAACAATAACCATAACCAAAATAATTCTAGTATTACTTGATGACCATAACAGGAATACAAAATCCATACCAAAATAGAATATATTTTATTCCATATATGTGTTAAGTGTAAAAATAAAAAACCAACATAATGGAACACTGACACTCCCATGTAGGTCTTGACACCATTTCTGGTTCCCTTATCCATGCTTCATCCCAACTCATTCATCTAACAAAAGGATATTTCCCTAATTTAGTCCTATAAACATGACGTCTATTTGGGTACTGATCAGAAAGACCAAGTCTGGTGTGATTAAAACTCAGTAGTCCACCACCGATAATGTCTAAAACAATATAAAATATATAAGAGTATATGCAGTTTTATAAAGAATAAAATAAAATAAAGTAAATAGTTTTCATAGTTCATTATTCTTTATTTAACCACATAAATTAACATGGGTTCAAGAAGACACATGAACCATCAGTACCCACTTCGGACCATGACAGATTCTGAACCATATAACATAGGGAATCATAATTCACTACCACATGGGCTTCTATTATCAAATTAATTTCAATTAATATGATGGATACTTGGAACCATGGTCCATTTCCATCATTTAAGGCCTATAACACAATGTGAAGAACATTGTGTGTCTTTGATGCATCAATATGTATCCCACAACCTATTTTTATCACATAGGTAATTTTAAAGCATCATTCCATGTCCCATACACGTATATAATTCAATAAAATATGTTCTTTTGATACATGAGTCTATATCTTACACACATATATCACAATATCACATATATCACAATTTCATATACATTAATACTATGCATCATTAAAATTCTTATCAAATATTCACATCATTGTATCCCATATCAATTATAAATTCAACCATGGTTCTTCAATTTAATCATAGGGAATAATATGAATAATTCATCATTAAAAAATTATTCCACATTTAATCATATAGACCATTAACCCTTAAAGTTTGATCCAACCATACCTTAATCCCCATTATCAGTCAATTTAAAATCGCATTAATAGGATAATTCACTAAACCCAATAACCCACCAATTTCAATTTCCCCAATTTCAACCCATTTCATTGCCACAAAGGAATCTAATTTAATTAATTCAATTTCAGTTACAATTTCCCAATCATGAAAATTGAAATTGAACAATTTCCTACACATAATTAAAAAAATTCAATACTATTGGAATATAAATTTATACCATCTACCTCAAGATTGTTTTCAGATGTCTTCCAAAGTGAAATTCCCCAAATTAAAATGAAATGATAAATTTCACAATCAAGAATGAGATCAAGAACCAAAATCTAGATCAAGATCAAACTGATTAATATCTATCAAAACCTATATCTAAAACCATCAACAATAGAGGATAATACATTACTCTTCATTTTTAAATATTGATATGAGGTAGAGGAAACCACACAGGATGAGATCACATATCAAAATAGGTGTAGACCCATCAATTGGATCTTAAATTCATTAAGAACCAAGTTTATAAGGCCTTGTAATCTATTCAGGAGCCCCTAAATTCAAAAAAAAATATGTTAGGATTAAGTAAGGTGTTTAGTGGTAATGATCATGGGGTTCAAGAATTCAAAATAAAATTTTTGGATAAAAAAAATATGCGTGAAAGGTTTCCTGGACTAGGGTGCACGGTTTTCCAAACTGTGTGCCCTAACCATGTGACACACTCAGGGTTCACATGGTTACTACTAAGAGAGAACATGGTTCGAAAAAACATGAACCAACCATGAAATCCCATTTTTTAAGGTTTCATAGTTTGATAGGGATAGGTGCATAGTTTGGGAAAATTGTGCACCAACTGTGTGTTTCCCCTTCTTCTTCCAAAATTCTCAATTTTCACCTAAAAAAACACGAAAAAAACCCAACTAAAGTATACTCAAAAAAATGAAAAATATTAATTGTAAAAGATAATTACAAATCTCTATAAAAATTTAAGAGCCTACATTGTTGTTGGATTTTGGTGCATTCATAATTTATCTAGAGTCCCATGGGTTTAGATTATTTATACCCTACTATGTGTGTGTTTCTCAAAGAGTAAATCAGTCTATCGTGTTTCTTTTTTTAACATTTGGAATTTATTTTCATCCTTTTGGGTCTATGGAATGACACATATGACTAGTATCACATCTTTCTTTTCTCAATCCTATTATTTGGGGAAAGATGTTACATCACCTATTTGTAAACCTTATTATGTGTTATTCATGATGACATTAGTATTTACCTTTCTCCCTTTTCTAGAATAAGTTTAATTAACCCCTTTTATGATGTTGTATTTCAATAAAATAATTTTTAGATGTAAAACTCTTAATTGCTGATATCAAGTTCCAATTGTGAGGATTCGATTTATTTATGGGGGGATAATATAACATCATTATATTTTAAATGAATTACTAAGTTTGATGGCAAATATTATATAAAACAATGAGCTTAAACAAACAAAAAATATATAATTAATTAAATATGGCCATTATTACCTATCCATTAATTTGGTGGGTATGAGGAGGACTAAACAAATAATGAAATATCTATATATATAATTCCTACCCAATAAAAAATTATTTATTAATTCTTAATAAATAAGTACTCAATTACTAAAGTTATTTTATTCTTCTAAATATCCATTTTCATCAAAAATAGATTTTTATTAATTATTTTGAGAAAATATTATAGTCAACTTCAAAAACATTAATAAAAAAATTCAATAAAAATGATATCAATTTTTCATCAACATTTCAAAATTATCCTTTAGTGATTTTTCGGATTTTTCAGAAAATATTGATTTTCCAATGAATAGTGAAAATAATGATTTTCATTGAAATGGTATTTACGTTTCAAATATTCAAAAAGTTACATTTCTTATAAAATCGATTAAATTTTATTTTAGTTTTATTTAATGATGAATAATCTAATTAAATTCAATTGAATAAATTTTATGGTTTCATTTAGTAAAGATATTTTTATAGATAAAAAATTATTTTTATAAAAAATGTATTCCATTATATTTTGAGTTTTAATATTAAATTGAATCCTTTCACATATGTGAATTTAATATTAAAAAATTTATCCCTCCTTTGGAATTAAAATTATCTAATTTGGTACATAGGTACATTTTATTTTTTGTCATTATGAATAATAATTGTAATATATAATTATTCCCATGGTAAGGGTAAATTGCATAAATAAGGTTAAAAATAATTTGATATAGACTAGTAAATGGCCCCAAAAGTTTATATAATTTCATTAGATGATTTTATTTCACCCATACTCATCAAATATTCAGATATATGAACTTTTTTTATCATTTAGATGTGATTTTTTTCTTTATAATATTTAGGTAAAAGATAAAGTCAAAAATTACACTTCTTACTTTTATTATTTATAATATTTTATGAAAATGATAAAAAAAAACTTATGATTGGTTCTAAATGATTGTTTTAATGGTAAATTAATTTTACCATGGAAACACAGATGCATCATTTATTGAATTAATAGATATTTAAAATATATGGTCTTACAAATATAAAAGTTAATATAATTTGATTAAGTTTCTGTGTTTCATAATTTATGTGGAATAAGATCACATGATAGTGATATTTTAAAGGATTATATTTGAATTTTTTTTCATGTATTTTTTAATTTCACATTAAATTAATAGTGGGAAAAATTAAATAAATGATATTTTATGTCAAATAATATTTTATTAAATTATATAAAAGTCATAAAAAACTTGAAAAAGGAAAATAGTATTATAATTGGTTATAAATGTAATCCCCTATCTATTCATGATCCAATTGTAAAAATATAAGTAAAATTTTGAATCTTTAATATTGAAAATTTGCTTACCACAATAATGGTTAAAATTGGTTAATCGAGTGTTAAAACTAAAGGATATGGCTTAAAATGATATCAAAATGAGTAAAAAAATTATTTTAGGAATATATAAATTCCATAAATTCTATATATTATAATCTCTATAATTTTTTAACCATTTTTCATTAGGTTGACACATATTATATTCTATTATTTTATGTATTTCTAAAAGTGATATAAATGATATTTTAAAATAAACAATATTTTATTACATGATTTAAAATTACTAAAAAATGATATTTAGCTAAGTGATTTAGATATGGTTTAAAATAGAAAATAATTCCCATTTAGGAGAAAATTTTACCTTTATAGTAACTATATTTACCCTTAAAGTGTAAAAAACATTGTTATCATGTTAATTGTCAAATGGTTTAGAGAAGTGTTAAAACTAAAATATAAGTGAGAAAATATCACCTAAACTTATCCAAATTTTATTGTATGAGAGGATTTAGACTCATCCTCATATTTTATTTGAATTAATTTAATTTGGATCTATTTTAACATGAAATTTAATTTATATTAATTTAATAAATTAATAAATTCCAGGAATACCCCATCTCTCTTATAAATGGGAAGCTCCTGTCCTCTTTTACTCATAATTCAATAGCCTTTTGGTTATTCTAATCCCTATAAAAATTTATTACTAACATCACTTCCCATGTTCTATAGGTATAATTTTTTTAGAACTTTATCCTTAGAAGTTTTAAGGTGTAATGAAAAGGTGGTTTCTCAATAAAGGGGAATATAAAGAACATATATGTACATAAGACTCAAGGTAAGGGACAATTTACATTAGAAACATCATTTTAAATGTTTCAAAGACTTATTTTATAAATCCTTCTCTTTAATGTCCATATTTTTAAAATTATTTTATTTATGTATTTATTTGGAAATAAATTAATTATAAAGGCCATTTTATATCTATTTTACATTATTTTAATAGATTTAAAAAACAATTTTTTTATTTATTTTATATGAAATATTTTTAATCTATTTAAAAAACTCAAAAAAGTACATTTTAACATTTATAAAATAAGTGGTTATTATCTCCATTGTAACCATTATTGAATGTTTGAATTCCTTTTTAAGAATCCTTGTTTTCTTCACAAAACCATTTCCCTTTAATCTATGAATTTTTAAAAAGAGTTTAAAATATATTGTATATTTTTATATATAGAATTATTTTTCTTATGGGTGTAAGGAATCACTCTAGACTAACCATTTTATTTTTGTTATGAACTTTCTCCCTATAAATCACAATCGATATCTCTTTAATGTTATATAATGCCTCTAAATTCTATATATATGTCTCTCATAGATACACATATATTATTATCAATTCTATGATAGGTAATACATGCCATATGTTAATTTCTCAAATGTTTTCTTTATGAAATCAAATTTGATTATGATATGAGGTAGTATTATGCAAATTTATTTCCATGGGTAATTCTTATTACTATACATTATAATGGATTTATGTTTGTGGAAAATGTAATAATAATTATGTTATGATGGGTGTGCCCACATAACACTTCAATTCATTGGTTAAAGATGTTATCTCATGAGAAGTTATGTATGGGATAAGAAAGTAATCATAATAAACAATGGTACTCTTTCTACCATGTGAAGTTTTCTATCCAGTTAGCATTTAATTAATCTTATTTCATGTTTTTGTTTCTTCGACATTTCCTTTATCTGTTTTATTTTTCCATCAAGATTTATTTTAAAAAATTTATGAAATTTTAAATATAGGGAAGTTTAATTCTACGAAAATAGAATATTTATTTTGATCCCAATGTTTATATTTGAAAAATGAAAATTTATTATATATTTTAATGACATGACATGTTTTTTTATATCTTTTTTATTTCCCATATTAGTCTTTTTTTTTCTCATCCCACATTTTTAAATTTTCTTAATAGGGTCTACAGGTGATTAGAAAATTTAATAAAGTAAGGGTTCCAAATATGGATGTTACCTTGGGAGAAACATTCATATATTTATAAAGAACGTATTTGGTAGTAAAATTTATACTATATTTAAATTTCTAATTTGAATGAGTTTTTCCTAATTCCCAATAAATCTAAACATAAACATTAACTTGGGTATGTAAGAGATCCAATATTTTTATTTGATGTTGTATGTTTGTTTAGATAAAATTGGGTCACATTTATGTGTATCAAAATGTGAAATATAAATATTATATT
This sequence comes from Viscum album, assembly GCA_963277665.1. Classification (NCBI taxonomy): domain Eukaryota; kingdom Viridiplantae; phylum Streptophyta; class Magnoliopsida; order Santalales; family Viscaceae; genus Viscum; species Viscum album. The sequence continues at coordinate 1,263,398,272 of OY728164.1, forward strand.
TTTATAATTGGATATATAAGTGTAGATATTGGGTCATTATAAATATTAATATAATAAATGTGATATGTATAAAAGGAAATTATGGGTTATTATGTGAACTGTGTGCATAAAACATAGTATGCCACAAAAAATGGAGTTCCTGACAAATATTATAAATAAGGTGAAATCTAGATACAAAATTCTTCTAATTAAAAAAATAAATAATGTATCCCACTATATAATTCCAATTATCTAGAACACATGTGACCATACATGATTTGTAAAATGAAAAAAATGGTATGATATACCCATTATCTAAACAAAAATCAAGGATGAATCGTATATCACTCCCCTTATCATAAATAGGGTGAAAAATCCATCAACATCATATATTCTCAGTGAATGATGTATCACTATCATCATTTGAATAGGTGAATAGTCCATCACTAATTCAATATCAAGGGTGAATGAGGCACTAGTTGGTTAATGTGACATCACTAATTCATTGTGGATAATATTCCCCAAACCTATATCCATGTAGAAAATGAAACCATAACACTACTATTATAGGTAGATGATGCACAATCTCTATCACTTCTAGGTTGGGTGATTTAATAATAATAATACCAATTCCAATGTGGTTGATTTACAACTAATAGAAGACTCCGGAGAGACAAGGAAACACCATGACTACTCCCAAAGGTGGATGATACACCACCAAATTTAATACATAGTTGTAAAATATACCATCAATACAAAAATAAAAACACATATAAATTTAAACCATTTAATTAGACTCACGGTGAATTATACATCACTAGTTATATTTTGGTGAACAAGATACCTCACATAGAAATGGTGTAATAGGTTCTACAACATAGAATAATTCTATGAGATACCACAACATAGAATGTTTCGATAATGTACCACCACTAACTCGATCTATCTATAAAAGGTTCCACCAATAAACCATGATACAATTAAAATAAATGACATATCAATCAATATGAATATAAAACATTTAAAATTACCTAAAATATCATGGGTTATTATCTAAATCCAAAAACCCACTAAAAATTATGAGCCATAAAAAATAGACTATAAACTAGAATATTTTCCAACTTACCCTCTATATGGAATAGTTATTAAAACCACACATTGCTCTAAGGATCAATTAATAAGAATAAGGACCCATCTTAGTCATAATGTTGTGGTTTCAAATTCCAACCCACATAGAAAATGGCCATAGAAGACAGAAATTGTTAGAAATATCCTATTGTAGACTCCTCATGGACATTATGGGTTTCACTCACACTATTGGAATTTTAGTGTACCAAATAAATTTAGTTTTAAGAAATATAGAGAAAATTATCATTTCTGGTATTTTTTACGATGTGTCAAATAATTTTAAATATGAATGTAAAATAAACGGAATACCATACTAGAAGTAACAGGGCATTTATCTATGACAATACTTAGATGATTCGGCCTCAAAAAGAATAAACATATAACATGACACCCTACACACATATGACCATAACCAATGATACATAATAAAACATAAAATGGAATTTATTTTAAGTAGAAGTGTAGAGTTAGTCTGACCCATGGTATTCCCTTATGATAGAGAATACCTCAATAAATCCTATAATCTAGATGATCCAAGCCCCTAAAATTATGAATGAGAGATGAAATGGGAGACTCATATACGCAAAACACTTATAATATCCCAGAACTAGCACTCCCAACTCTGGTGCTGAAAATGTAAACATTAAATTTCCAAATTTAATACCAATGAAGTTTACACAATTTTTTCCATCCAAAACATACAATATCAAAAGGAATATTTTGATCACTTACATTCTCAAGGACCTTTTTAGTTTATATATTTATATAATTTAGACAAATTCATATATAAATAGTACCCATGAATTCAAGAGATTATCCTTCCTATTATAATCATCTTCTTATATTCTACATTAGGTCATCACCATCATCCTTATAAAACCATTATAGAGATAATTAATTTATAATAATACTTAATACCATGGAGAAAATGAATCATAATAAGGGTGATCTCAAATGACCAGTAAGGATAGAAAAAATCATTAATAATTGATTATCATCAGTTAGTATAAGAATACCAGAATAGTATGACAACATAATCATAGTGCACAAGAAATTCAAGAAATAACTCATACCTATCAATACCTGAATCATCAATTTTAAAACATGGAATAAGGATTTAAAAAGTAAAGATTCATAAGAATTAATAATCATAAGTCATGTGATATCAATCTTGATCACATAAAGCATTATAAACACATAGAAATCATAGATAAAATCTGTTGGTATTTAGGAACATTTTCTTCATAGAACACTAATAGTACCCTTACTAATGGAATAACCATATAGTAAACTTCCAATATAATTATCTAAAGAACATAATCATTACCCAATTCATTAAAGCGCTATCTAGGAACACCAATAATTTAATATATCTTATTCTCACCTGATTCTATCTATTTTTATACATCATATAAGTAATTTCTAATAACCACAACATGAATAAAGTACATAGAGCTTCTATTTCATCACAACACTCATAAAACAAAAATTATCCCTTGTATAACATTATTTACCCATAGAAAAGAAATCGGTTCCATATTAATCTCTTTGAAACATGATTAATAATTGGAAATTAGGTGGATTTCATAAAAATTTCTTCTAAACCTGATTAATCCATTGTAATGAAATGGGTTCCATAACAATCTCTTTAAAAAATTTAATCCATCAATAGAAAGAATGAGGATTGTATCATTAAAAAATATCTTCATTGGAGAATAAGTAAAAATTAGGGATGTTTATGTTGATGTTGATGAATGGGAATACAATTAAAATATAATTAAATACATTTTGAGAAAAATAAACTTTTCAATTTGAAAAATATTTAAAAACTAAATTTATTTAAAAACAGCCTTGGGAATGAATAATGGAAGATTTAAAAATAATTTAAAACATATCTTCAAGAAAATAACCTTTCCATTTCGAAAAACAAACTATTAAAAATAAAACATTTTGAAAATACTTTTTTTAAAGTAAAATTGAAAACATATAAAGGAATATTCAAATAAAACTAAGGTGTAAAATTTTTTTCATGTCATACATGTTAAAACAGTGGTTCTTTTCACATCTTTTTGTAAAAGAAAAATGTGAATTGTTTGGAAAAATACATGATGATTCATTTAATAAATTTTTTTAAAATTAAAACATCAATAAAAATGTCACTAATAAATCATTTTATTAATTTTTAAAAAATGGAAAACTTTTTATTATAAAAAAATGTCTTTAAAAGAAAAAGGGGGTTTTAACCAAAGATAGAAATAATGATGATTTTTCATTAAAAAATTCATTAATTATTTTTAAGAACCAAAGAGTGAAAAAGGGTAATATTATTTTAAAATATCATGAATATATAGAGTAGAAGAAAAATAATGATAATCCATTAGATTTAGATCATAAAATTTCAATATTGGAGTCCTTATCATAGATAATCCTAGTAAATGATGAGATTGTAATATAAAACTCTTACCACTTAGGTAACTTTGTATCATAATCCCCATGAAATTATTACATTAAATTAAACATAAAATATCATTAGAATAAATAAATTAATTATATTATATTTAAAATGTTTTTTATATACACCTCATAAAAGAAAACAGGTGCATAACAAGGCATAAGTCTCAAAGAAGTAAAACTGAGATTAAAATCCCTTACAAAGATCATATCATTGATGTGGGGATTAATCAAGGAATAAATTATGTTTATAAAATTTAAATCCACAAAAAATGTTTAAATAAATAAAATATTCAAATTCAATTAAAAACATAACCTTATCATGAAATAATCATTGAAGTAGAAGTTTAACTCAATGAATGGAAATGGAGTTAAGAAATCCCTTATCTCACACTTCCTTTTTTTTAATTTAATTTAAACTTATATATATTGGTTTTAAACATGATATTAACTTATTAAATAACCATATTAATAATTATAAAATCATATATGTTCTTTTTATAACATCTTATCACCCATTCATTAACAAAATTTCATTATTTTCATTTTTTATGGTGTTAATTGCCTGTTTTCTCATTCATTCTTTGTTATGAAAGTTCTGGTTCTTATGATTTTAATATATTTATATCATATCTATAATAATAATAATGTCATAATTATTATATTTATACATCATTTATACTTTTATGACTAATTATGAAATATGGTTTTGAAAAACTAATTATGTAACGATCAGGGAGATGGTGGGTCTTACGTACACATGAATAAAATTTCCATTTTTTAATGATCATTATAGAAAGAAGGTTAATAATATTTTATAGTTAAATAATGATTATAATATAATAAAATAGATATTATTTATTTAAATATACTTATATTTATATCATCCATTTGGAGTGGTGATGAAAAGAGAGAGTCACAACACTTCATGAAGGCGGTAGTCCACATGAAAATGAATGGTGTTATTACCATTCATTGAGTCAAAAGGTGAGAAAGAAAATGATATATTTGATTATAAAAAATATAAATATGTCATGAATATAATTATTATGTAATTTTTATAATATATATTTATTAAATTTATCTTTATTATTTTCATTGTAAAGCGTTAGCTAAAACGAATCACATCACTTCGTGAGATGGTAGTTTGCGGTACACACGAGCAACGTTATCGTATCCCCTATAAAATGAAAAGTAAAAAAACTAATATATGATATAATGAATTAATAAGTATAATAATGGTAAAAATATTATATATATACATTATATCCATCATCATACCCAACCATGAGAGGTGTTAATTGAAAAAAAAGAATGACATCGGCTCGAGAGGTGGTAGTTCACCGTACACATGAATGATGATTTCATAACCCGTTAGATAGAAGATGATAAGGATTTAGGATATGAAATAAAATTAATAACATATCAGGATATTGTAGATACTAAAGATATTATATATTAATGGTTTAATAATAATTTTATGATTTTTATGAATAAATAAAATAAAAACGTTCATTGAAGAACATTGCCTCTTCTTCGGTAACTTTTTTTGGTTTTCACCAAAGGCCTTCTTTGGTTGGATTTATGCCCAAAATAAGTATTCTAGGATGAAAGGAATATGTATAAAAGTTATTTTGTTGGTTATTGTCTTATCTAATGGTTTTTTTAAGGTGTGAAGACATGAGGAGAGGGGTGGTATTTTATAAGTGAGGTGAGTGTCACACTTGTAATTTTTAAAAATAATGAATTCCACCCACATTATTTTCATCAAAAAAGTCACTAGTAATGGAAAATTATCTATAAAATGAGGTATCATGCCTAAATATGTCCATTAAATAAATTTTATAATAGGTTTTAGGTCATTTTAACCCTTAACATTTTAGGTTAATCACACGTTATATCCATTTTTAGTTTAACTGTAGTAATTAATTTTTATTGTTTTCACTATTAATTTTAATCAAAAATTATGTTGAAATTGTTATATAATACATATAATAATTATTCTAAATATTTAATCCAATTTTCAAAATTAAATTCACAAATATGGTAAAATTTTAATTTAAAATTAATCCTGCATACGTGACGAGAAAGCTAGTTTTCATAGAATAATTTTTCAATGTTGACAAAGTTTGTATATAAAATTAAAATATAAAATTGATTTAAAATACATAAATTGTAATATTATATATATTTTTACTTATGTTACTTTAATATAAATTTAAAATATAATTTAACTTTATAAATAATTTAAATGATAAGGTAGTTTTTAATTAAAATTCAATAGTTTTCCCTATTCATCAAAAAAAATATTCTAAGAAAATTTAAAAAAAATTAACCAAAATATAATTTTTACATGATTACTTGTAAAATAAACTTTATTTTACAAAATAAATATTATAATAATATAAAAAATTAATAAAAACCTCATAGACCTGATGAAAATGTGGTTTTTCAAGAAGTGTATGTTATTCAAGTACAAGATGGTTTTATATTTACTCTATGTCTAATAATAATTATTGTGTGAATTGAAATTACTATTTATTAATATATATATAATATAAATTTAATCTAAATTATTTCTAATTATAGGATATTTTAATTAATTATAATGGAAAAGCATTATGTAATTTAAAAGATTTTTCAGAAAATTCCATTTTTTAATCCCAAAAACAAACTTGTACTAAAATAAAACATAATGATGATAATAATTAATTAAGTGGATTAAATATAATGAAATAATAATTATTTGACATTAAATAACATTCAAAATATAATTTTACATTTAAATTACTTAATTTATTAGAAATAAATGACACTTTTTCAAAAAGTTGTTATTTTTCACTATTCACTGAAAAATCTATAAAAATTAAAAATAAAAAAAATAACCAATATAAACATGATATTCCAATTTAAAAAATTAATTTCATTTTATCAAATAAATTTTTGATAAGTTACAAAAATTAATTATAATATTTTTCATGATAATTAAAAAAAACATTTTTGAAGAAAACATATTTTTAAAGAATAAAATTAAATTGCTCAAAATTAATTGATTATTTTCTAAAACTTTAAAAATAATTTATCATTAGTAGAAAATATATATTTATTTGTATTATAAATTAATTAATAATATTCATACCCATTGATTTAATATCTAGGATATAATGTTTATATATATCGTGGGTTATTTAAGATCAGTGTTGTGTGTTTAATATTCTCTTGAGTATAAAATTATCTAGGTTTCATGTATTGAAAGATGTAGATGATATTAAATCTATTTAAAAAGATGTATATAATAGATTCTCATGTAGTTACATTATTATATAAGTTTAGTGTTTCTTGTTTTTTATGTTATTGAACAAAAATTTCTTCTTTGAAAATATAAATGTGTTGCATCCTCCCCCTTTAATAAATTGTGCCCTCACAATTTGAACTTTATCTCAATATTCAAAGGTTGTATATTTGAAAATAAATTCTATATTCCCACATAAAAAAAGGTTTAATAGGTCATATTCTTGATACAGGTATAATTGCAATTATGAGGGTAATCTTGAATAACACATACTATATATCCAAATAGAAGAACATAAGTGGGAAGTAAAGATTTGTACATAGAAGAAAATTTTAAATAATTATGGATCATTATTGATGTCATTCATTACTAATAATTGAATTATCAATTAAAGGTTAATATCCACAAACCCATAAATCAATGATGATTTAAAATATAATTTGATTCATCGGATATATATGTAATAGGATAACATTTTTGTTTCAGGATCCTTTTCCTAAAGTTGTGGAATTAATTTTCTATCTAGACTAAGGTAATAAGGAAATAAAATTACTTAATGATTATGATTTTATAATTTTTTAAATTTAAACCACAATATCATATTTTTCTCCAAATGATGAGTATTCAAGATGAATTATTTATGCCCAAATCACTAAAATAAAATTTTATAGAGCACATAACAATAAAATGTATAATCAGGTTATTCCACCTATATTTAGACATTAATCAATACCAATGTGGTTAGAAAAAGGTAAGATAATCTTCAAAATTGATAAACCTTCATAAGTGACATTAATCTTAAAAATTAAATCATAATACCAAAAGCTGAATGAAATCATTCTATGAATGAATAAAATTATATCCCAAATAACCTCAATAATGGTAACATTAATGAGTGTTTTTCTTAAAAGGTTATCTCATAATTTTTTTCTTACATGAACAAAAATATGGAGAATTAATTTTTAAATAACATTAATCAATTATCCATCAAATCACTCTTCAACCCATGGTTATCTATATGATAAAACTTATTTTCTCATAATTACCTAAATATCAAAGATCATATAAACCCTCAAGGTTATCAATACATTAAAACCTATGTCCATAAAAAATTAAATGAATACTCCACATTAATCCAGATATTTATATTTACCTAAAATAAATAAAACTTCTCCTAAAATTTCATAAATCGCATCAAGATCTCCTCACTTAAAACCTCAATGGGTTGTTTAAGACATTAAAATTGTGATCATACATAAGCTTATAGACCTATGACAGTATCTATAACTCTCTATATAACCAAATAGAAAAATATTTTTTTAATATTTATATTTATAAAACCGACCTATGATACTCACTATAATAGACCAAAATGCACACTCCCTGGTCCAGTGCTAAAAACATAATCTTTACATTTAGGGATTTGATACTGATCGAGGTGACCTATTTTTAACCATCCAAAACATTCAATACCAAAAGGGATAATTGGATCCATTATATTCTCAAAGACCTATTGGGTTCATAGTTTTATATAATTATGGAAAAATCTTACATAAACAATATAGATTAATTCAAGAGAGTGTCTTTCCCACTATACCTAGATTTCCATATTCAATATTAAGTCATAAACATCATCCATATGAACCCCTTTTAGACATAATTAATCCAACAACAGACTTGATATCCTTGGGAAAAAGAAACAAATTAAGGGTGATATCAAAATATCATTAAGGGTATACATAATCATTAATAATTGAATTTCATATGTGAGTTTAATAAGAGAGTAAGGGTATGATGATATAATCAGAGTGGATGAGAGAATCAAAAAATAACTCAAACCAATCAATACATGAATAATAAATCATAAAATAAGGAATAATGAATTAAAAAATGAAAGATTCATAAGAATTGATAATTATGAGACATGTGATATCAGTATTGATCAAAGAAAATATTATAAATGTAACGAACATGTGTTTTTTAGTAATATTTTTTTCCTAAATAAAAATGTGTCATGATATATAATATTATACACATACAAAATATAGAGAAAAACAATTATTTAATTAATTATTAATGTTACATTAATCAGTAATGAAACCAATAAAATTTCTAAACATTATAACAAGACAAAAAATATAAATTAGAAAAATATAAAATGGGAAAATATAAATCGCCCCAATCTACTAGAATCATTTCCCCAATTGAAAACACTATAGAGAAGAAACAAAATATTAGTAAATAATCAAGATCTTAGAAAAATAAAACATATAACATTTAGAGGAATTCATTTGAATATTTAATGAGTGAATGGAGTAGTACATATAAGTGGTAATGTGACTGTTGTAATAGTAACATGATCATTGGGAATAGTAACATGACTGTTTGGAATAGTAACCTAATCATTGGAATAGTAATTTTACCCAAAACTAATAAATTATGATATAAATAATATTTATCATTATTAATTTATGTAAATATATGTTTTATATTTAAAATATAAATATCATAATTAAAAAACTCAATGAAAATATAAGCACATTTTAATTAACTGTATTTTAAAGTAATTCGTAAATAATAATAACTTTTTTATTAAAAATTGAAATTGAATATTTTAGAAATTTATTTAGATAAAATTAAATTCTATTTTTAAATCATCATGTTGAAATTATCCCAATGTTATTTTTTGGTAATTGTATGAAATAATTCAATTTTCAGGTGAATAGTAAAAATTCAATGTTTCACATAACCGGTGTATCTTAAATTACATCATTCATGATGTAATAATGAAATAATCAATTTTATAACCTATGTTTCTTACATGTTATATTTTATATCATAAATTATTAATTAAAATACAATTAACATAATTTACAAACCAAAATAGAAATTTCGAAAACCTAAAGTCAAATTTTATTCCATAAAATAACAATTATACTTCATTTCCACTTTTCATTTTAATAAATCAATGAATTAGAATTATAAAGGGTATTAAAATTCTTAAAAACATTATATTATATTTATATGTGATTTATATTCTAAAAAAATCAATATTACATGTTTTACCATTGATTTAATAATTTAGTCAACATTTTATTCTAAAAACACCCCTCCCCTCAAGTATAAATAACCTCTCTCTCTTCCCTTGGAAAAACATTTCTATAATCTTTACAAATCCTAATATCTATATAAATAATCCCACTAAATCCCCTTACAATACTTAGGGATATCATGGATCACTAAAACTCTTATCACCAAGGGATTTAGAGTGTTGTACAAAAGAAGCTACATCGAAAAGAGGGTAAGTCTCTAATAACTCTTCCCTCTTTTATTCTTCTATTTGTTATTTTTCTCATTTCCATTAAAAACCATATTCTATAAAATTAATTTAATATTAATATAAAATTATATTAATGATTTTAACCTACATTAATTATCATATTTTTGAAAAATATAAATTTTATACTTCCCTTTCCCACTCTTTTAACAATGTCTCGTTAAAAGTTGGTTAACCACATACAAAGACATTGTCAAAAAATAAATATAACTACCATAATGGATTTATATTATTAATTATATAAAATATATTAATAATTAATTAGGTGTATTATAATCTTCTAGAGTTAATCATAATTTTCTATAAATGAATTTGAATGAAAATAGAGAAATCAATGTGAAATTAAATTTTTTTAGAAAAAATATGATATAAAAAATATCCATTTAATGAATGGAAATTAATAATTACATTAAAATTATTATAATTGATAAATAGTTGTATAAATAAATATAATATAATTCTGGAATAATTTTTTAATAAATATATGTTTATTATTCAGGAGGCGCAAAAGTAGTGAAATAAAGCTAGAATTAAGGTGAGGGGATTCTCGAACCTAACTCATTTTCATTGGGTTATCTATATTTCATTACATAATTAGTATTAATACTACTCTAATGTTCCTTAAATATAATTTCATTATTATTCAATTTTTTAATGAATATGCATGTTTCCTAATTTATTTCATTACAAATGGAAATATTTTCCAAAAAACTCTTCTTTCCAAAAATACGTCATTAACTCCTCTTGAGTTGTTTCTTATTAACTAAATAATGTTGATGATTATGGAGAATATTTTTTCCATTATTAATTTTGGAAATCTAATATTATTCATGAAATCATGTTTTATGAAATATTTATGAAACCCATTCCTTTCAATGGGCTATTTCACGATTATGATTGTTATATGTTAAATGTGGAATGCATGATTATGTAAATATTATGATGTGACGAGGGGGTACAGAATTATATAATCATAAAATACATTGTGTAATGTGGTGTAACTCATTATATTATTTATATTATTCTTGAACATGATGTTATATTTTTTCACACTGATGAAGTTATGAATATTCACATATGTTATGTGTGAAAATGATTCTAGATTTGTTCACAACTATGTGTGGTATTTGACCACTAGGACATGATGCTTTGTTTTTATGCATTGACACATTACATGAATTTATCACATCTTTCCCTTGTTATGTTGATTATGACCCTATGCATATTATAGGATGATGATGTTTATGCTCACCCATATTATATTGATTCATGTCTCATATTCGTCTTATTACTAGGATTTTAACTCACCCCTTTGTTTGATATATATCCTCATGTGATTAATTATAGTAAGGATAAAATGAGAGACACTAAGAAGATATATAATAAGGAATTAAATAATTTTTAAATTTTATTATGTATAAATTATGTACCAACCTAATTTTTCAAGACACTAAACTTTTGGATCCTAAATTTGTATTGCTATTATGTTTATCTTAAAATGGTGTAATAGTTATGAAATAAAAAGTGTGGTGACTATAGTTGGTATCAAATCATGGTTTAGTTAATTTTTAAATTAGGATGTGAGAATGTTAGTGAAGACCCTTAGCATAATACTAAGTATATGTTAATTCACAAGAAAATTTGTTTTTGAAAAAATTTAAACATTGGGATCCCATAATATATTTCTTTTGTATAAATTGCATAAAATAATAAATTATTTATTCATGCTTTGTTGAAATAAGTTCTATTCAAACCATTTATATTATATAAAATGGTGGGAACAAGGAGAAACCATGCCAATAAACCGTATAAGGGTTAATACAATGATTGTCCTAAAGATATCCCCAATTCTATGGGAGGTGGGGTTCAAATATTCATGGAAAGGATTACCTAGTTATCTTGGGCTATGAATGATAACCTAAACCATGTGAAACTTCCACATTCACTGAATAAGGATAAACTATAAATTATGTTATTTATAAGGAAACAACCATTGATGTTTAGTGGAACTTCCAATCCACTTGTCGTGTAATAGTGTGTTAACTCAATAGACAAGATTTTTCTATGATCAATTATTCTATAAATGAGAATGTGACTCTAGTAATTTATCATTTAGAGAGTTAAATTGATAAATGGTGGGATTAGATTAAGAACAAAAAACTGAAGGATAAAATACAAGAGATAGAGTGGTAAGACTTTAAGAAACTGTTTCACAATAAGTATTTCCCTCAAAATCTTCGAAGAGTGATGGAGAGAGAATTCATATATCTGAAGAAAAAGAAAGGTGGATCTTTCATGATTTATGAGGAAAACATCAAAAGGATTTTAAGATATACTTCTCATGTTTTTTATCATAAATAATATAAAAATAGATAGATTCTTCAATGGTTTAAAACCACACCTTATAAAGGCTCTACCTATCTGGGACTTTGGGAGTTATGAAGAAGTTGTTTGATGTGATCTCAAAGTAGACATGGAGTTCAGAGAATGGTCTCATGGTTAGGGTGATATGAAGATAATAATGTATTTCTATGATGGTAGTTGAAATGAAAAAGGATGAAAGAGTATCAGGTTTGTTCATGTTCCTATATGTATTTATTTTTTGTTTGATTGTATATTTTTTATGTTTTTAAATATTTAAAACCATTTTATTATTTTATGTGAAAAAAACTATTTTTACAACCTCTATGTATTTTAATTAAAACATGAGTTGTAGATGCCATAATTTAATGATTTCTATTTCATAATAAATATAATAAATATATATTAATTTCATTAAACATATAAAATTCTAATTATTTCTATAGCATGTTTTCATTTAATCTTGAACATGAATCATGTTTTCAGTTTCTATAAAAACAATAAATTTAAACTCCATTATTGTTTTATTCTATATTTATTTTATAAATTGACAAATAATGATCATCATCTTTAAAAATATTATCCATTTTAAACCTAACTATTTTATCTTTATTTCATAAGTTTAAACAAATGTATAATTCTTTTGTTTAAGGGGTGCATCTATTATTTAAAGATCTTACAGCAATTCTGAAAATCTGGATTATCCTGAATTCAAAATATTTTTAGTTTCTATGATATCTAATTAGTTTATAATCATAATATCTCAGAGTTTATTGAGTTATAAATCTAATAATATTTTTTTAATTTAATTCATCAACATGTAATTATAAAAATGTAATTTTCATACCTCAATTTTAGTTTGATGTACTGTAGTCCATTTTGCAATGTTCAAAACATGTTATTACTGCAATTTGATCATATCACTTTCAATACTTATCAAAATTAAGATATTATTTATTATTTTTAAATAATATGAAATGATATACAAATAATTAATATATTTCAACTTCAAATTCATAATTTTATATTGATTAAAAATTCTATGAAGTTTTTGTATTTAGTTTGAACATAAAATGATGAGTTATTATTCATTATCCTCAACCTCCAACCACTTTATTTCATGGATGATCCCTCAAGATTCTACTTCTTATTAATTTTTTTCATCCTTTATTACCTTTATCATATTCTCAAAGGTTCACCTAGATTTAAAAACACATTTATAGTCCAATGGAGGTGTGTTGATTCCAACCTATTTCTTCAAATCCCGCTCACTTCTCTTGCATTGAAATAGTGGGTTGGCATCTCCTTATTATTTGAAAAGTTGGTTAGTCTCCCTTTTCATTACAATAGTGGTTTAATTTTTTCCATTTACATTTTTATCAAACCTAATGGTGGTTTAATTTTTGTTTCCCATTTTTCTCAAACCCAAAGGTGTTTTAATTTTTTCCTTTGCCAAATTTTTTTCAAACCCAATGGTGGGTTATTTTTTGTTTTCAATTTTTCCACACTAATGGTGGGTAAATTTCTTAAATCCAACGATGGTTAAATTTTTTAAAGATAATGGTGGTTAAATTAATTAAATCCAATGGTGGGTAAAATTATAACTCAATATTGACTTGAACATAATGGTGAGTCAATTTATTAGCGGTGAATATTTTTATCAATGATGACTCGTACTCTATTTTACCATATTTTTATATTTTTATGAACTTCATAGTTATATTAATAAATTTAATTATTTTATTATTTTCCAAAATTAATATATATTATATATGATCCATCAAAAGTATTTTTAAAATATTTCAATGAGTTTTAATATGATATTAAATTTATTGGTTATTATTTCATGACTTTCGTATAATGTATTCTATAATATGTATCTCTTAATATTTTGAGATAATTTATTTGACTAACTATTTTCTTAATTATTTTTTAATGTTATTGAATATATTAAAACAAATTTTATGTCATTTAGAGTAGAATAATAATTATTATTTTTTTAATTACATGCTTCTTTAAATTAAATTATATTTAATTTTTTAAAAGAGTCTTACGATTTTTATGGGATTTATTTGAAATATTATTTTCATTTAATGGGCTATTCAAATAGGTTGTAATTAGGCATTATGATTTGAATTCAATAAATATCTATTTCTATTATTCTGGAGTATAATTTTATCTCTCTTAAATAATTCAATCATTTTAAAATTTTATTTTCTTTACCTAAATATTATTTTATTAGTTTTGTTTATAGATCTTATTTAAATGTGCCATGACACTCCAAGGATTACATTGGAAAACCACTTCTTCGATATGATGTATTTCCTTTAGAACAATTGTGTGACCATTTAACTTGTTCTACAAATTTGTAAAGTCCCATGATACTTTGTTCCATCACCTGGATAGTCTCGTAAGTGTCAGATTACTTCTGATTTGACTTATACTACCTTGAAAAGATATGTAAGTCCAATTCTCAAGAACTAGTACCAACACTTCTGATTATTTATCTTCTCATTCATCTAGTTTCTTGAGTGTGTAACACTATTTCTCATCTCTCACACGTACTCTGATTCTCTATTTATGATTTTACACAAAAAAAGGTTATTTCTTCTTATCTTCCTTGGGTTGTGACTCCCAAATTCTAATGTAGGGATACAAGGGTGTGAATCAATATATAAAGTTTCAAGACTACTGAGGTTGTGACTCCCACTGTCTATAATCAGTTAGTTATGGGGTGACTCTACATAAAAAAAGCCAGTCCCTCCACTATAAACAGATTCTGTAATTGGGTTATGATTCCCCCTAAAAATAATATTATTTCACACATATCTCTCACTGAGTGGAGTGGTATAAGAGTAAATTTGGCCCGCTTTGGACTAAACTATTATAAAACACATCCTTGTATTCTTTAATTTTTACACTTCTAATTAACTATAATAATTATCTATAATAATCATCTATAATAATTAATTTAATTAATCAATTTATTTGATTAAATTTTTTAACTTGGTCTACTCAACCCCCCCCCCCCTTCAGAACATCAAAAATTATTTTATCTAACCTAACAATTAGTATCAAATGGTAACTTTATTAAGAATAGTTTAGCTCTATAATTATATTTCTTGATACCAAACACTGGTATCATATTGTTCCTTTTGTAATAAGAATATCCCTCTATATATTATGTTTTTATTATGATAACATATTATTGGAAATCACAATATAAGGACAAAGTTCTTTATGATGGTAGGATTGAACCCAAATGTTGCTTGTATTCCTCAAAATTCACCACACTCTAATGGAAATGATTATGGGTACAATAGATCCCGCATGGAGTTATAACTCAAACAGTTGAGAATTAAGAACTAGTATATCATGGGAAAAGCATACACACTTCCTGATGCTAGCCTGGATACACTTAAAGGAAACAAATATACAAGATGTATTTTAAATTACAATGTTGTTACTATTTTATAATATTATATTAACAAAAGTATTTTTAATCACGTGTCTTCTTATAAGACATCTCATAAAATTTGGAAGATTCTATAATTTAGTCACATTTTCTCTAAATAATTAATCTTAACCAAGATTTGAATACTTTATGTTTATTACTATTACTTCATGATGGGTGAAGATGAATCAGTAAACCAAATGTTCCATAGATTCACAAGCATTATGAATGGAATAAATTCACTTAGAGAAGCTCTGGAAAACCCAGAACCTATTAAATGAGGCCTATGAGATTTACTGAAAAATGGCATTCTAAGAAGGTTGTAATTGATGAAATAAATAACTTCAAAGAGTATGACCTAGTTGAATTTATCCGATCACTTCTTCAGGATGAACTAGAATTGAAGATCATAGAAAACGAGGAGACAGCAGTAAGAAAAGGTGTATCTTTTAAATATATGAATTTTGTATTTATTTACTCTTATGATTTTGATCTACAGGATAGTGAAAAATAATATATGCCTTAGATTATGTCTAGGGCTAAAAAAATAATGAAAAATAAAGGATTCAAGAACAGGTTTAGTAAAAATCATTAAAAAGAAAAACACAGCAAAGAAAATAAAGAAATTTCAAATTAAAATTCTTCATAGGTAACTTGATATGATTGCATAAATAAAGGTAATATCAATCATGAATTTTATAAACTTAAGAATAAATAAAAATACAATATGAATATTGAAAAGGCATTGATAACCAGTTGGATTTGTTTATAAGAATGTGATTTCAGTGAACCATTTAGGAATGAAAAAGAAGTGTCATATTTTGTTACAAGGATTCAATGGATAAGGTCAGTGATTCTTGTTTTTATTATAAATGTTCTTATTCTAACTATGATTCTGATAATCTGAATGTTTTTTAATTAAATAATGAAATTGAATGATTAATAAAGGATATTTTTAGATTTTTTTATTTATATAATAATATTAGGGAAAATAATGAGAAACTTTTTCTGAAAATAAATTAATTTTACAAGATAGTGAAATATTAAGAAACACTAATTATGATTCTCCTTCCATAGTTTATGAAAATCTAAAATATTCTCAATATTCGAATGAAAAAAAAAATAAAAACTTAAGTAGTGACTCTTAAACAAAGTTTATCTTCTTTTATTCAAGGTCATGAAAATAATATAAAATGATATATTTGAATAAATTAAATAAAAATAAATATTATTTCTATCATTATAGAAAAGTACCTCAAATGTTTAAAACCCTTTTTGTTAAAAGTAAAAATAGTTTTACTTCTATTGTTTATTGATTTAAATGTGGCATGAAAGGTCGTTATGAAAATGATTGTTCACTTAGATTTAAAAAATCACAGGGATTTTAAAAAATTAATATTTCTAAATCCTTTTTATATATAGAACCATACAATACTTGTTTAAATTCTATATGGCCACTTAAAAATAATATTACTAATCCTATTGGACCTAAAGTATCTTGGGTACCAAAATTTTCAAGTAAATAATTTTTGTAAGAAAAATGACTTGGATGTCTCATTAACTAAATTTGGTACATGGATAGTCGATTATTAAGGAATATTAAAAGAGACCTAAAAATGTATACCACTTAAAAAAAATTATCAAGACACTATAACATTTGGAGAAAATTCTAAAGGAAAAGTAAAATGTTTTGGTAAAGTTGGTATTTCAAGTTATGCATTTATTTCTAATGTTTTATATGTTGAAGGTTTGAAAAATAATTTAATTAGTATATCATAATTATGTAATGATATAATGGAATTTAAATTTCAAAATGATAAATGTTTAGTTTTGAAAGATGATTGATTTTTATTTTTGCTAATAGAAAAAAAATATACATACTATTGATTTTTTTTAACTTACTATTCAACATGTTAAGTGTTTGAATGTATTACAAAGTTATTACATCCATTGGCATCAACGTTTAGGTCATCTTAATTTCATAATTTTACATAATCTCTTAAAAAAAATTCTATAGATTCCTTCCTTGAAGAATGAACATCTTCATGTTTATGACACTTTCATGAAATGTAAGAAACATAAAATTTATTTTAGACCTATCAATCAGATAAGTACTAATAAAATTTATAGTTATTACATATTAATTTATTTGGTCCTACTAAAATTTGTATCTATGGTGGAAATATATATACCTTAGTTATTGTTGAAGTCTATAGTATATTTTCATGGGTATATTTCCATTCTCATAAAAATGACACATTATCCATACTTATTGCCTTTTGTAATTTAGATAAAAATAAAAAAAAGTTGTATGAGTGTTTTTATTTATAGTGATGAATAAGATGAATTTCATAATTTTTATTATGAAAATTTTTGTGAAAAGAATTTTTATTTTTAAAAAATTCATTCTCCTAGAACACCACAAAAAAATAGTGTTTTAGAACATAAAAGTATAACTATTATTGAAATGGCTCAAACTATTTTAAGTGAATATATTTTTTCTAGATATTTCTAGGCTGAGTCCATTTTTGTTTTTTGTTATATTTAAAATTGAATTATTATAAGACCTATATTACAAAAAAAATATTTATGAATTGTTAAAAGATAAAAATCCTAAATTTGGTTACATTATAATTTTTGGTTGTAGAGTTTTTATTTTAAATTCAAAGGATAATTTTGGTAAATTTGATGCTAAAAGGGATGATGGTTTTATTGTGGGTATTATAATAATATTAAATCTTATATATTTTAAAATAAAATAAATATGGTTATTTAAGAATATTTTCATGTTATGTTTGATGAAAATAATGTTAAATAAAATTCTAGTTATAATTTTTATGATGTTGAGTTTAGAGATATTAATTTTGGTGAAGAAAAACCTCAGGACAAGAATGGATCAATTGAGGAAAAGTATACTCCATATCAAAATGATCCATTATAATGAAATATTAATAAATATTATCCTGGTGATAATTTTATTATCAATGTTTATTCTAGTGTTAAAAATAGAAATTCTATTTTAAATTTTTGTTCCAATTTTGCTTTTATTTCTGATTTTGTTTCCAAAAATATTAATGATGCTTTAAATAATTATAAATTTATAGTTTCTATGAAAGATAAGATTAATAAATTAGTTAGAAATAATTTTTGGTCATTAGTATAATTTCTTGAGGATATGAAGTTAATTGGAATAAAATTCATATTTATAAACAATCTTGATGATTATGGACATATTGTCAAAAAAAAATCAAGACTTGTTTCTCAATGATACTCTCAAGAAGAAGGTATATAATTTGAAGATTCATTTTCACCTATTTCTAGGTTAAAGGCTATTATAATTTTTTTGGAGTTTTCTTATTTTCAAGGTTTTTAATTTTATAAAATGGATGTAAAAAGTTATTTCTTAAATGGTTGTATAACTAAAGAATTTTTTGTTTCTCAACCTGTTAGTTTTGAAAATGAAAAATTTCATGATAATGTTTTTAAATTATATATAGCTTTGTATGGTCTTAAACAAGCACCTCATTCTTGGTATTAAATGATTTTTTTTATTAAGTAATGGTTTCAAGAAAGGTGATCTTGATCCTATACGTTTTACTAAAAGAACTTATGATGATATTTTAATTTTACATGTATATATTGATTGTATAGTTTTTGGTTCTTCTAGAAAAATTATTTGTAATTATTTTTCTATTTTTATGTATTCTGATTTTGACATGAGTTTAATGGGAGAATAAAATTTATTTATTAGACATAAAATTTCCCAATGAAAAAATGGAATTTTTCTTTATCCATCAAAGTTTCTTAATGATTTTGTTAAATGGTTTGGTCTTGATTTCTCTAAATATATGAAAACTATTATGGGTACTAATTGTAAATTTGTTATTGATACATCTAGAAAATATATTGATATTAATTTTTATAGATACATGATAGGTATCTTATTAAATTTATATTTATCTAGACCCGATATCATTTTTAGTGTTTATTTATGAGATGGATTTCGAGCAGATCCTAAAGAGATTCATATTAATTTCATAAAAATAATAATTAGATCTGATAAAAGAACTATTGATTTTGGTTTATTTTATCCAAAATATAACTATTTTGATTTAATATATTATTTTGACTCTGATTTTGGAGGCATTATAATTAACCTAAAATACGCATTAAGTATGTGTCATTTTCTGAGAAAAATGTTTAATTTCATAGTCTTATATAAAACAACTATTTTTTGTTTTATCTACTGAAGAAGCTGAGTATATCTCTATTACTAGTATTTTTACTCAATGATTATAAATTAAGAAAACCACTTGTGATTTTTTAATTTCTCTTCATAAATTTCTTATTTATTGTAATGACACATCTACAACTTCAATTTCAAAAAATTACTTAAAGTATTTTAGGACAAAGAATATTGATCTTAGATTTCATTTTATTATATATCATGTGAATAAAGGTGATATTATTTTATAATTAATCCTTACTTCAAATCAGCTAGAATATATATTTACTTATCCTTTAGACACTTCTCAATTTGAAAAAATTAAATTTTAACTTGGAATGTTAGAAATTTAATTATTTTATTATTGCATTTATTTAGGGTCAGTTTATGTTTTCTATTTTTATTTATTTACAAAAAGTGGTGAAATTTGTCTAAGTGTTTTGTTTTTATAATCAAATAAAAATGGGGATAGTTTTTTTTATGTTCGTGAATTTATTTCTATTTTGTTTTATTACATATCAGTTTATGTTTATAAATATCCAAAACCCTTTTATTATTTTATGTGAAAATTTTTTATTAAAAACTCTATGTATTTTAACTATAACACGATATGTGGAGATTATAATTAGTTATTACCATTTCATATTAATGATAACACATATATATTCATTTTATCAAAAATCAATAATGTCTAATTATTTCCATAGCACTTTCTCATTTAAGCCTGAACATGAATCATGTTTTTTGTTTCTAGAAAAAACATTTAGTTTAAAGTACTTTATAGTTTTCTTCTATATTTAATTTATAAATTATTATATAATAAACTCTTTCTTTCAAAAACTTCTATGTTTTAAATATGATCTATTTATCTTCATTTAATTAGTTTAAATGGAAGGAAAATTGTTTTGTTTAAGGGGTGTGCTGATTATCCGAATATCTTTAAAAAATTTGAAAATCTGGATTTTCTAGAATTAAAAAATTATTTTTTTTCTTTTATATCACATTCATATCTCATCAGAATCACTTGACATTTTTTGGGTTATAAAGATAAGAATATTTTATTCATTTTTATAAAATATATATAACTCTAAAAATGTCATTTTCATACCTCAAATTTTTTCTGATGCACTGCAATTTATTTAGTAGTGTTCAACACATGTTCTTAATGTATTTTGAACATATATATTTCAATTCTTATAGGAATTAATAGATTTATGATTCATTATAAAAATAATGAAGTTATATAAAAATAATTACTCTGGACCAACTACAAATTATGATGTTATATGGATTAAAAATTCTTTGATGTTTATGTGTTCAGTTTGAACATAAAATTATGAGTTGCTATTCATAATCATCAACCTCCAACCACTTTCATCCATGGATGTTCCCTCAATATTCTTATTTTTAATGATTTTAATCCTTTCTTCCATTTATAATCTCCTCTAAGATTCACCAATATTTCCCAATAATGTTTTAGTCTTATGGATGTGTGTTCATTCTATTTTGTTTCTTCAATGTTGGAAAACTTATCTTGTATTCCATTGGTGGGTTGGCTTCTCCATATTCTTTCCAATGGTGGGTAATATCAATTTTCTATATAGTGGTAAGTTACATTTTTTACATTTCTAATATTCTCAAATTCAATGGTGATTTAATTTTTTTCTTTTCCATTTTTCTCATATGTAATGATTGGTTAATTTTTTCCTTTGCGAAAAAAAATTCAAACCCAATAGTGAGTTATTTTTCCTTTGAAATTTTCTCATTCCAACAGTTTTTTAATTTTTTAAATTCAATGGTTGGTAAATTTTTTAAATCTGGTGGTGGATAATTTTTTTTAAAGCTAATAGTGAGTAAAATTATTAAATCCAATAGTGGGTAAATTATAACTCAATAGTGAATCATAATTCAAATGGTAACTTAAACTCAATGGTGACATAAATTCAATGATGGCTCGGTTTATTTGTGGTGACTCTTTTTATCAATGATGACTCATACACTTTTTTCATATTTTTATATTTTTATAAACAACATTATTATATAAATTGTTTTATGTATTTTATTGGTATCCAAAATTAATAAAAATATATATATGAACCATGAAAATTACTTTTATAATATTTTAATGAGTTTTAATATGTTATTAAATTTATTTATTATTGTTATGTGACTTTTTATCATGTATTCTGGAATATGTATGTTTTAATTTTTTGAGTTAATTTATTTGATTAACTCTTTTATTAGTTATTAATTTAATTGAATTGAATATATTCAAAAAAATATGGAATTTAAATCATGATAATAATAATTAGTTTTAAATTACATGCTGCTCTAAATTAAATTGTATTTAATAATTTTTAAACAATCTAACAATTTTTATGGTATTATATTTTATTTATTATTATAATTTATCAGGTAATTAAAATTTGGTTGAATTGTTCTTTGGTTTTATTTCAAACATTTATTTGTTGTGATTATTCTACACAATAATTCTCTCTCTCTTGTATAATTCAACCATTTTTGAATTATCATTTATTTACTTGAAGATTGGTTTTTTCTATTCTATTTTATAGATGATGTTTAAATGTGTCAGAACACTTTAAGGATTAAAATGTCTACCCACTTCATCAATACTCTCTTTTCTTTGATAATAATGTTTTGAACTTTGAACATATTGTACATGGTTGTAAATTCCTGTGATAGCCTATTTTATCAAATAACCATTCTCTCAAGTTTCATATTACTTTTTCTTCGACTTCTAATTCCTTTAGGAGAAATTCCAATCAAATTCTCATGAAACAGTGCCTACACTTTCAATTATTTATCTTCTCATTATTCTGGTTTTGTGAGTTTATAACACTATTCCCTATCTCTCACACATACTTCATTTTTCTTTTTATTCTTTCACACACACAAAATTATTTCTTCTTCTCTTACTTGGGTTATGACTCCCGGTTGTGACTCTCACTAACAAAATTAAAGTTATAAGGATTGTGACTCCCCATACAAAATTTTGTGTCATGGTTATCCCTCCACTAGAAAAGGATACTATAACTGGGTTATGATTCCCCCTCAAAACTCATATTAGTGAACACATGTCTCTCACTGGGTATATGGGTATAAGAGTAGGGTAGGCCCACATTGGACTATACTCTTATAAAAAAAAATCATTTTTTTATTTACTTTTTTTCACCTCTACGTAATTATAATAATTAATTTTAATAATTAATTTAATTATTAAATTTATTTGGTTAAATTTGTTAATCTAGTCTATTCACCCCCCTCCGGACCATCTACCATTACCATATCCGACCTAACAGATACAATTACCCACATGTCAAAAATATGGGAAGAAGCATTATGAGAATTTTCACAAAGGGATTGAGAAATTCATCAAGTATGGGAGATAAGGACAAAAAGATCATGAATGTTAAAGAGATGTGAATAAGTTGATCAATATGATGGAGGAATGGAGGGAACCTCCTAATACACCATTTGTGGTTCAATGCTTCAACTATGTGTAAAAAGGGTATTATGCAAGCTAGTTCACTAAACCATAGGTCCCTGAGGGTAATAAGCATCAGAAAACTCCAATGAAAAGTTAATAAATAAAATATTATGCCATCGCTACTGCTAAAGTGGAGTTTGAAAATTATGTCGTACAAGGTACACTTTCTATTCACTAAATAATGGAATATGTTTTATTTGATTCTGGTTCTATGGATTTTTTTATATCCTATATGTTTTCCAGAACTATTGAATTTAAACCTTGATACCTTGAAGTGGATATATCCATAAAAATACTTAGTGGTGAAATCGTAGTAACCCTGGTGTTGGAATCTTCTCCTATAAGTGTATGTGGGAAGATTCTTCCTGATAATCGTGTAATACATACCTTTGTGGAATTTGACATCATAATGGGAATTGATTGCCTCTCATTAAATTGACCATGCATCATCTATAGGGAAAAAGAAATATATATTAATATTATAAACCATACCATGATCCTTTAGAAATGCAAGGAATATCATGAATCTCTTTTGTAAAATACATCAATAGTGTGGGTGTGATACCCAATGAAGAGGCATACCTTTCCCAAATGGTTGATTCAAAGGAAGGTATCAACCTAGAGGAAATTCCCATTGTTAGAGAATATATTTATATATTTCCTAAAGAGTTTCTTGGAATTCCCCTAGATCATGAGGTGGAGTTCCCAATATATCTCATACCTGGAGCCAATCCTATCTCAAAATACCCCAATAGGATAGCCCTAAAAAATGGTTGAGTTAATGAAGCAGATGCAAGAGCATTTAGAAAATGGGTTCATATTTTATAGTGCATCACCTTGGGGTGTGATAATAGTATTTTTCAAGAGGAATGAAAGATCAATGTGAATTTTTATTGATTATCAGGATCTCAAAAATATCACCATAAATAACATGTATCCTCTTCCAAATATTGATGACTTGTTCGATCAACTATAGGGAGCTCAATACTTCTCAAAGTTTGGTCTTCATTCTAGATGCCATCAAGTGAAGGTGAAGAAGGATGAGATTCATAAGATTGTATTCTATATAGGGTATGGGCACTATCAGTTCATAGTGATTCCATTTTGACTTAGTAATGTCACTTTAATTTTCATGGAATTTAGGTATTAATTCTTTAGAGACTAACTCGATAAATTTTTTATAGTGATTATTGATGATATTCTCATTTAATATAAGATAAATGAGGAATTTTACTCACACTACCAAATAGTAGAGAATGTTTTGAAATATATGGTGAAGATTCGATGAAATTATTGGGTTATGTACTCATTAAAAAAGATAAATTGATAGCCTACACCTCATGCCAATTGAAGATCCATGATCATAACTACTCAACACATGATCTAGAGTTAGATGTAATGATCTTTTCTTCAAAAATTTGGAAGCACTATCTCTATTGTCAGAAGTGTGACATATATACCGATAATAAGAGTCTAAAGTAAATATTCACATAGAAGGAGATCATTATGTGTCAATAGATGTGGTTAGATCTATTCAAATACTATGATTTCTTTATTCAATACCATCTGGGGAAGTCAAACAAGGTAGTTGATTCCCTTAGTAGAAAATAACCTTCTAGTATATGAAATGTGTGGATTGAGAATGACCATATCTTTAAGGATATTCAAAGGATGGATTTGGATATTATAACCTCAGTGAATGCATCCTACCTTTTCCAAATTATTTCTCAACCATATATCCATGAGAATATCAACGAGGCATAAAAGGATGATCTAGATATTCAAAATAAAGATAAAGAATCTAATAAAGGTAAGCTTCATGAGTTTCACATTGATTAGGATGGTGTGATTTAGTTTGGAATGATGATTTATGTGCCTTCATCACCTGAGATAAAGAAGTGGTTGTTGTATAATGCACATAGGTCACCTTTCTCCATCCATCTAGGAAGTACTAAGTTATACCATGATGTTTGAGAACACTTCTGGAGGGACAACATGAAGAAGGATATTGTAGAGTATATGCCATGGTATTTGGTATATCGGTAAGTTAAAGTATAGTCATAGAAGTACAAAGGGATTATTTTAATGTCCCATAATTTCCATGTGATTTTTTAAAAAAATTATGGGATTATTTTGAGACCAGTCAGTGAGACGGAATGCGATTCTGAGGCCTAGGGTGACTAGGATAAATGTTTGAACTATTTTTAGGTTTATTAAAAATAGCATGTGTGTGCAGTTTTAGTAACTTCTAAACTGGTTCCTGGATCAAAATTCTGAGAGAACTATTGAGTCCAAAATAGTGAGTTTACCTTAGGCAGGGCCTAACTTCAACCATTGAGGGTCGACTACAGGAAATGTTTTTGGACGTTTTTAAAGAAGAATAAAAAAATAAAATTAGATGGTTTATTTTTTTTATTTTAATGTTTCTCAATGACATGAAATCCCATTTAATTTCTTAATGGAAGAGTTTTCTTATGATATAACACATCGATGGGGTGACGCATTTTCCATTCTTATAAATTAAATTGGAATTCGGGGTTAATGCTTAATCTAGTAATTCCATGTAACCACTAGAGAAAAGATGTTGGAGGAACCCTCCTATTGGCAGATGATGAATAATGACGAATGACAGATCACCAACAACAAAAATCCCTCCTCTTCAAAGGATCTTGCCAACGGCGATGAAACAAAAATCGATCTTCATCAGTGAGTGATCCAAACCCAGGTAGGGGTTGTCTTTTGAATTATGTCCCCATTCTTGTTTTCAACGAAGAACTCGTACAAGCCCATGAACAGGTTGATCTACAGTTTGATCATTCTTGAGGGATGGTTAGACTGTGGGATTTAAATATATTAAACCTTAGTGATTATCCTTGTTGTTTTTTCCCCCTTTTCTAACGGGATGAACGAAGTTTGAAATGAACAAGGAAAACATTCATTCTTCGGGTCTTCTTGGTGTTTTCTCCTACATTGTTCTTGAGTTCTTCATCGATGGACCAACATGGTCACATATGGATTTTTTGGTAGGTTATGAATGTGGTCAGACCCTTGGAGTGACTTCAAGATTATTTGAATCCCATTTTAGTAAAGATGGTGACCCAAGGATCACAAGGGTGTCCCCGTTTTGAAAAATAGGGCACTGGAGGAGACGAGGCAGTCCGCGGATCAGAGCCCGTCCGTACTCAGCGGCATGTGGAGGCGGTCTAGCAGGACCACACTAGTAGAAGGAGCTCGCGGTGGCTACGAACGAGACATGATGAGAGGTTGTGTCACATGGTTGGAATCTGCGGTCCAGTGGGACTTCCACAGGGTAAGTCACGTAGCAGTCGTCTGTGTTGACCAGGAGGGGACGCGGCTGCGGCCATGTTAAAATGGACCAAACCGACCTGCTCGAGCAGGCCAGGCTAGAGTAGGCGGGCCGAACTAGGCCAAGCTGGTAGAATGGGATAGGCCCAACCATGGCGGGTTGGGCCCAGCAGCCCAGGTCGACCAGACCCAAACCCAACCGACCCCTTTTCACTAAAAGGCTTGTAACTTTCAAACCTTATATTTGTTTGATGAGTCGTTTGTAGCATTGGGACCGTCAAAATTAGGTAGTCCTTTTGAGATACTCTATTATATTTTTCATGGAGGTTGGAGTATAACCTTTTTGGCTTGAGGAGTAGGTGCTCCCAGAATGATCGCGCTAAGAGAGGAATTTAGTGGTTGGTTGTGACCTACACGGAGTGTGTCTCCTACAGAGTGTGTCTCCTATGCCTACATAGAGTGTGTCTCATATAGAGTGTGTTTCTTACACCTACACAGAGTGTGTCTCATAAAGAGTGTGTCTCATGAGCCTACACAGTGTGTGTCTCATATACCTATGCAGAGTGTGTCTCCTACGAAGACCCAGAGTGTGTCTCCTTGGATTTGAATATTCCTGGACTTACTTTATATACGTATTTCATATACATATATGGGTGTGAGATAACTCTAATGAATCTTTTGATTGTACTTCTTAGAGGCTACACTTCTTGTACCTCTTTGGTAGTCTGCTTTGTTTATTGCTTTGTGTTATACCTTTATGGTTTGGGGTCCCTGATGGGTATTGTTTTACTCACCCCTACATGGGATTCACCCACACACATTTTTCCTTGTGCAGATGGTTGAGATCTTTGACAGAATATTTAGTGGGATGGATACATGTGGTACTTAGAGGGAGGCCTGAAAGACGAGGTTCACATTGGTGACTTCCTACAGCTTTTGTGCCTACCCTTTAGGTAAGGTTTTCGGTAGATGGATTCCAAGAGCTTTTACTTTTCTTTTATTGAGATTGTATACTAGACCCCTTTACTTTAAATTTGTACTATTTACTCTATGTGGGTTTTCTTAGTAGTA
Source organism: Viscum album (assembly GCA_963277665.1). Classification (NCBI taxonomy): domain Eukaryota; kingdom Viridiplantae; phylum Streptophyta; class Magnoliopsida; order Santalales; family Viscaceae; genus Viscum; species Viscum album. The sequence continues at coordinate 1,263,426,384 of OY728164.1, forward strand.
TACATGCATGTCTGCTCAGTGTTTTGGTTTCAACACTTTTTCTTGGGGAGGGTGCATGAGTACATGTACTTGTGAAAATGCCTCCTACTTGTGGTACATGCATAATCGATGCTAGTCACCAACCCCTGGCCTATGGGAGGTGGTCTTGGGGTAGTCACGACATGAGCCCCAGGGGACAGGTCATGACATAGTGGTATCAGAGGGGAGAGGTTGGATCTATATTAGGTACCAATATTCTATGATTTTGTTATGGGGAAACTGTGTTAAGTGTTTCGAGTTTGGATTTCAGGTTAGGGAGTCTAGTGTTGGTGTGGTGGACGATGTATCCATACACCAGGACCCTTATTTTTTCTTTTCAACTCGATGCATGAAAACACTAGTTGCATGCATCATATAGGAATTGATTGTGTTCTCATGTACTTCTTGAGTTAGAATCATCTCACAAGGTATACCCTATTGATCGTGGTACATCTTGTTCTATTTCAATATGCTTCCACATAGGTAGCCTGCTAGTATTTTGGGGAAGGACCACGAGGATGGTCCTCTGAGCAATGGGGCATCGGTACAAGGACCGTTGTCGGAGATAGAACCTCCTAGTGGTGTACCAGTGATACAACCAACCGGAGAGTAATAATTCTCAATGACATTACCTATAGAGGATACATGCAGGCTCAGTGTGTTGCATGAGTTTTCAAGGTGAGATGGATCCTCAGGTAGCTGAACATTGGCTGGAGGCAGTTATGCGATTTTTCATCCTAGTGAGGATGTCTCTCGACCAGATGGCGGTCCTAGCCATGATCCTTATTCAGGGCTCAGCAGGAAGATAGTGGAGCTTGACGATCCAGAAGTATGAAGAGGTAACCCTCACCTAGACAGACTTTGAGCACCTATTCAGAGATGAGTTCTTTCCAGTGATGTTACACTCTGTGCTTATACAAGATCTACTACACCTACAACATGGTATTCAGACACTAGCAGAGTACTTAGTGAGATTCACATATCTTTCTCACTACTCCACAGACATGGTGCGTGACTCTTCCTTTATGGAATGAACCTTCTAGTAGGGATATACTGATAGATCAGGGCATCAATGATATCCCTTAGCATTCCAACACATGTTGGGGTGCTGAAGCAAGATCTGCTTATAGAGAGCTTTCTAGAAGAGCAGGCACTGGTGGTGAGAGATACCACCAGGCATCAAGTAGCTGAGTCATCGGTAACAGGTAGTTGACAGCTGATGCAGGGGTCTAAGAGGACCAGATAGTTCAAGGGAAAACCCTAGGATTTAGGATCAACAGTGCAGGGATTACAGGGAAAAACATGTCAACTGAAGGAGATGTTATGCTACTCGTGTGGTGGTTGAGGAAACATGGTTAGAGATTGTCCAATAGGTCGTACGACTGATCAGAAGATGGTCGAGGGACCACCGAGGTAGTGGTGGAGGTAGTAATAGGGTGGTCCACTAGGCGGTGAATGTATAGGAGGAGGAGGACGAGCAACAAGATGTGGGTGGAGATTCGAGTTATTACCTCCACCACCCCCAGGTGGTCCACCACAGGCTCCAGGATTTGGTGGATAGGGGAAAGGCCAACTGAAGGTGATGGAGGCTTACGACCCCAGAGCTCCATAGATGATTAGAGGTATGATATGTATCTTATTTACCATATCTACAGTTCTTATAGACACATGTGTCAGTCACTCCTTCCTTTCCATAGACCTTTTTCAGATCTCAGAGATTCTGGTAGAGTCATTGGCTCAATCCTTATGTTTAGAGACTCTTATAAGATGGTATTAGATGATCACACACTAGTAATAGTGGTGTGATCTTACTCTTGGAGGAGAGAGCTTCGGCTGGAATCTCCTAGTAGAGGCATCAAGGCCTTATGACATCATTCTGGGTATGGACTGGTTATCCACAGTCCATGCTCAGATTGACTATTATAGGTGTAGAGTGTTGTGTATCTACAGAGATGGGACCAATTTTTCATTTTTCAGTGAAAAGGAAACTAGAGTATCATAGGATGGACTCACGCATATGAGGGTTCAATTGATCACACATCAGTAAGATAACATGGCCCTCGATGTAGTGGATGAGACGAGTCCTCAGTTTCCTACAGTGGTGGATGAGTATGAGGACGTCTTTCCGAAAGATGTTCCAAGATTACCCCCTTATAGGGAGGTAGATTTATACCTTAATATGTATATCGGGATAACACTGATATCTACTCCAGCATATCAAATGGGTCTCGTAGAGCTACGCGAGCTGGGGATATAGTTGGAGGACCTGTAGAGGAAAGGCTTCGTGAGGACCATCATTTCACCTTGGGTGGCCCCTATTTTGTTTGCCAAGAAGGGACATAAGATCTTGAGGCTGTGTGTGGACTACTGAACCCTGAACCAGGTGACTGTGAAGAACAAATATCCACTTCTAATAATTAATTACCTCTTTAATCAACTGAAGGAAGTGAGGTGGTTCTCGAAGATAGACATGAGATCTGGCTATCACTAGCTTCATGCATGGGATGAGGACATCCCAAAGATGTATTTTAGATGTAATTATGCCCACTACAAATACTTAGTGATGACATTTGGAATTACAAATACCACAGTAGTGTTTATGGGACTCATGAATAGGATCTTATAGTCGTACTTAGGCTGGTTCGTGGTGGTCTTCATTGATGACATCCTCATGTACTCGGAATCTGAAGAGGAGCATGTGATACACTTAAGGATGGTCCTGGACTTACTCTGAGAGAACCATCTTTACGGTAGGCTCTCAAAGTGTCAGTTCTGGATACTAGAGGCCCACTTTCTGAGACACCTCATTTCAGAGTCTAAAGTTCCAGCGGATTCAGCAAAGATAGAGGCGGTGCTTTCTTGGGAGCCACCCAAGAGCATTACAGAGGTACGAAGTTTCCTTGGGTTGGCTGGGTACTATTGAAGGTTTGTACCTAAATTTTATAGAGTAGTATCACCCATGATGGATTTGAGATTAAAGGGGAAACCTTTCATGTGGATAGATAATTTACAATAAAGTTTCCAGCAGCTAAAGCAGAGTTTGACGAGAGCTCCTATCCTAAGATTTCCATAGGAGGGTGTCGAGTACGTAGTGTACTGCGATGAATCATGAATCAGGATTGGTTGTGTCCTGATGCAAAGGTAGGTAGTGATTTCCAATGGTTCATGACAATTGAGTCTGCATGATTAGAATTATGTGACCCATGATCTGGAGTTGGCAGCGGTAGTCTTTGCATTGAAGATGTGGCGACACTACCTTATGGGAAAGTGGTTTATCATCTAATAATACCACAACAGTCTCAAGTATATATTCTCTCAGAAATATTTGAACTTTAGATAGAGGCGTTGGCTATATTTCTTCTGAGACTTTGACTTAGAGATAGTCTATACTCCTGGTAAGGGGAACACGGTGTTAGATGCTCTCAACCAGAGATCGAGTTTGCAGGTACTGAACGAGGCCTCAAAGCAGTTGGCCTCATTGCAGATATCCTCTGTAGATAGATATGGACAAGATCATATTAATTAGATGGTATTTACCCCTCCACTCTTACAATGAGTCAAGGAGGCATAGCTCGGAGATATCGATTGTGAGGTTTCACATGCTCAGATGTCCAATGGGTATGCCCCTAATCGTTTTTCAAAAGGTGAGGAGCATGTCGTCCTTTTCAGAGGTTGCACTATTATACCATTGGTTTTTTGGGATGAGGTGTTGAGGGAGTTCTATACATCCCCTTTGGCAGTACATCTCGGTGTGGTGAAGATGTACCTGGACCTCCAATTTCAGTTCTGGTATTCGGGGATGAAGAAGTTAATGTTAATGTTTGTTTCTAGATGTCTCACTTGTTAGTAAGTGAAGGTAGAGCACTAGGTTCTAATAGGATTGACCCAGCCATTTGAGGTTCCAAATAGAAGTGGGATGAGATATCGATGGACTTCATGATAGGGTTACCACACACGTCCAGGGGGCACGATACCATCTGGGTGATCATTGACCGACTCACTAAGTCGGCCCACTTCCTACCTATTTGGGAGCAAAGATCCATAGAGATATTAGAATGCCTATACCCGTAGGAGGTAGTTTGAATCCATGGAGTAACCTCGACGATCGTTTCATATTGTGATGCTTGGTTTACATCCTGATTGTGGAAGGGATTGCAGGAGGATTTTGGGAATTAGTTGCACTTGAGAATGGTGTTTCATCCCCTGAAGAATGGTCAGACAGAGAGAACCATCCAGGTATTAGATGTCATGCTATGTTCTTGTATCCTAGACTTTTTCTTCAGTTGGGAGGATCACTTACCTCTATTGTATTTTTCATACAACAACATATACCACTCCACCATTGGTATGGCACCGTTCAAGGCCCTGTATGGGTGACCATTCAGGTCACCGCTACACTGTACAAACCCAAGGGAGTCATCACTCATGGGTTCAGAGCTTGTATGGGCTACCACTGAGAAGGTTAAGATCATCCAAGAGCGGATGAGGACCGCACAGAGTCATCAGAAGTCCTATGTTGTCAGGAAATGGAGACCCTTGGAGCTTGAGGAGGGAGACCATGTGTTCTTTAGGGTCTCTCCTCGATGAGGGATATGAATATTTAGTTGGGGCGATAGGTTATATCCAAGGTTCATCATACCCTTTTAGATACTACATAGAGTCAGTGAGGTGGCATACCATTGGCTCTACCTGAGTAATTAGAGCGGGCACACGATTACTTCCACATATCACAACTGAGGAGATACATGCACGACCCATCACACGTCGTTGACTGGGGTGAGCTGGAGATTGAATATAGGGTAATTTCGTGGCGTACTCGATGGAGATCAAGGGTCTACAGGAGAGGATATTTCATGGATGGTTGATTCCTATGGTGCGTATTTAGTGGTAGCACATAAATCTCTAAGAGAGAACATGAGAGAGGGAGGCTTAGATTCATGCTCAGTATCCCCATTTATTTTTTCCCTTGTTTTGGCTTTCAAGGAAGTAAATCCCTAAGGTTTGGAGAATGTAATGTCCCTAAATTTTCATGTAAAATTTACAAAAATTTTATGGGATTATTTCGAGACCAAATGCTAATACAAAACGTGACTATGAGGCTCGGGTTCCCAGAATAAATGTTTGAAATATTTTTAAGTTTATTAAAAATTGTGTGTGTGCGCGGTTTTAGTAACTTCTAAACGAGTGTCCGGATCAAAAATCCGAGAGCACCATTGAGTTCAGAATAACGATTTTACCTTAGATGAGGCTTAAATTTTACTGGCGTAGGTCGACTATAGAAAATGTTTTTGGATGTTTTTAAAAAGTAATAAAAAATAAACTTAAAAGGTTTATTTTGTTTTCTTTTAATGTTTCGTAGAGACACAACATCCCATTTTGTTTCTTAATGGAACAGCGTGGTAACGCTACAACATAGTGACGGGGCGATGTGTTTCCCATTTTCCTAAATTAAATAAGAATTTAGGTTTAATGCTTAACCCCGTAATTCTCTGTAACCTCTAGAGAAAATATGTTGGCGAAACCCTCCCGTTGGAAGATGATGAATGACGGATCACCAAAGACAACAAGCCCTCCTCTTCGAAGGATCCCACCAACAATGAATACATAATGATCGATATTTATCAATGAGTGATAAAAACCCAAGTAGGGTTTGTCTTTTGTATTCTTTCCTTGTTCTTGTTTTCAACAATGAATGTGGACCAACCTAGGAACAGGTTGATTTGTGGTTCAATCATTCTTGTTTGATTGTTAGACTGCGAGATTTAAAGGGATTAAACCTTAGTGATTATCCATGTTGTTTTGTACCCGTTTTCTAAAGGGATGAACGAAGGTCAAAACGAACAAGTCTGATGTTTGTTCTTCAGGTATTATTGGTTTTTTCTCATACACTATTTTTGCGTTCTTCACTGACGGACCCATGTGGTCGCGTCAGGCTTTGCTGAGAGGTTCTAAACATGTTCGGACCCCCAGAATGACAAAAAGATGGTTTGGAGCTCCCGTTAGTGAAGACAAAAACCCGATGATCACAAGGGTGTCCTCGTTTCAAAAAACGGGGCACTGAAGAAGACAAGGCGGTCCACGGAACAGAGCCTACCGGCGGCCGACGCGACTTGCCGACAGGGCGGCGGTGATGGGCGTGGTCCCGCGGGACCGCGTCGGTGGAAGGATCCCGCGGAACACGGCCACAAGCGGTGACCATGGCCACCGGTGGCCATGACCGAGACGCAGAGGGAGGTCGCAGTCCAGCGAGACCGTGGAAGGACCCCGCAGCAACTACCGCAGGGCGGTTCACGTGGAAGCCGACCGCGTTAAATGCAGCGGCTGGCCACATTGACCAGTCAGGTACACGACAACGACGGCATCCGGTGGACCAAACTAGCCCGCTCGAGTGGGACGGGACGGAAGAACGGGATGGGACCAGCGGGCCGGGTTGACCTGGCGGGTCAGGTCAGCGGGCCCCGAGTCAGGTCGGGTCGGTTCGACCGGGTCGGACCGGACCCCAACCCAACCGGCCCCTTTTCACTAAAAGTCCCGTAACTTTCAAACCGTATGTCTGTTTGACAAGTCGTTTGTGGCGTTGGGACCCTCACGATGAGGAAATCCTTTTGAGAAACTCTACATGAGTTTTGATGGAGGTTGGAATACAAAATTTTTGGCTTGAGGAGTAGGTGCTCTCGAAACAAGTGCGCTAAGAGCGGAATCCAATGGTTGGTTGTGACCAAAACTGAACCCAACCACCTATGCGGAGTGTGTCTCCTACGAAGATACAAAGTGTGTCTCCTTGGATTTGAATTTTCCTGGAATTTCTTTGTATATGTATGTCATATACATATACTGGTGTGAGCTTACTCTAATGACTCTATTAACTATACTTCTTAGAGGCTACACTTCGTGTACCTCTTTGGTAGTCTTCTTTGTGTATTGTTTTGTGCTATACCTTTGTGGTTTGGGGTTCCTACTGAGTATTGTTTTACTCACCCCTACATGGGATTCGCTTTCACGTGTCGTATCTTTTGTAGATGACCAATATCTTTGATAGGAGCCATGGTGGGCCAGACACATGTGGTACTTAGAGGGAGGCATGATAGACGAGGTGCACTTCAGCAACTTCCGACAGCTTCTGTACCTACCCTTCATGTAGGGTTTTCAGAAAATAGATTCTAGGAGCTTCTACTTTTCTTTTGTTGGGCTTGTATACTGGAACCCGTTACTTTTAGTTTGTATTGTTTACTATGTGTGGGTTTTCTTAGTAGTATACATGCATGTCTGCTAAGTATTTTGGTTTCAGCACTTTTCTTGGGGGTGGGTGCGTGTGTACAGGTACATGGGAAAATGCCTCCCACTTATGGGACATGCTTACTCGACGCTAATTGTTATCCCCTAGATTATGGGAGGTGGGCATGGGGTATCCATGACATGGGCCCTGGGTGACAGGTTGTGACAAAGATGCAAATGTTGCCTATACTAATGTAGAAATAGGGGAATTTGATTGTGGACTTTGTCACTGGTCTCCCGATGATATCCAGAGGAAACAATGAGATATGGGTTGTGGTGGAACGACTTACCAATACTTCCTACTTTAACTCCATTTGGGAATATCTCTCTCTTGAACAACCTACCATCATATATGTGAAGGAATTAGTGAGGCTGTATAAGGTTCCAATTTCGATCATATCTAATCGTGATCCAATATTAACATCTAAATTCTATAGAATTCTTAAACATAATTTGAGTACTAAGTTGAGTTTCAACATGACCTATCACCCCCAAACAGATGACCATTATGAAAGGACTATTCAAACGTTTGATGAAATGTTAAGGGCCTGATCAATGAAATTTAACAAAGGATAGGATCAAAATCTCTCATTGGTTGAGTTTTCATATAATAACTGCTTCCACTCGACCATTGAAATGGCTCCATATGAAGCTTTGTGTGAGAAGAGATGTAGAAATACGACTTGTTGGGATAATGTTGGGGAATGAAGTCTACTTGGACCTGATTTTGTTCAAGAGATAACAAAGAAGGTTCAAACCATCCAGCAACATATAAAATTTTCTCAGTGTCGGAAAAAGAGTTATGCTGACAACAATCAAAGGGAATTATAGTTTGATTTTGGAGACAATGTGTTCCTTATAATAACACCATGGAAGGTATTCATGTGGTTTCAAAATAAAGGGAAGCTCAGCCCATGGTATATTGGCCCCTTTGAGATTCTTTATCGCATAGGAGCAGTGGCCAATCATCTTTCACTTCCACCAAGTATGGCTCAAGTTAATGATATGTTTCATGTATCACTGCTTAGTATGGACATATATGATCCCTCATATGTACTAAATCTAATGGTGGTACAATGGTATAATAATCTCTCATATGATGAGGAGTTAGTGAAGGTATGATTCCATATAGACAAAGTTCAATGAAAAAAAGAAAACACACCTTGTCAATGTATTGTGGAGGAACCATAAGTATGAAGAGAGGACTTGAGAATGAGAGGATAAAATTAAATAGAAGTACCCTCATATATTCTCCACCAATAATATGAGTTGAAATTTTGCGGATGAAATTTCTAAAGGGGGGAAGAATGTAATGACCTAGTGTTTGTTGGTAATATTTATTTCCTCAATAAATCTGTGTTATATTATATAATATGATACACATAAAAAATATAGAGAAACCAGCAAAAAAATATTTCATTGATAAGTATTATTACATTAATCAGCAAAAAAACTAATTAAAATTAAAAACATTACAACTAAACAAAAAATATAAAATTGAAATGCTAAAATTGGAAAATATGGATCGCCCCAAGATACTAGAATCATCACACCCACTACAAACACTTTAAAGAAGTAGAAAAATATTAGCAAACAATCAACATCTTAGAAAACAAAAATGTAGAACCTTGATAGGAATCGAGTTGAATATTGAATGAAATAATGGAGTGGTATATATATTTGATAATGTAACCATCAGAATAGTATAGTGATCATTGGAAATAGTCACCTGACTGTTGGGAATAGTAAGCTGACCATTGAAATAGTGATTTTACCCAAAAATAAAAAATTGTGATATAAATAATATTTATCATGATTAATTTATGTAAAACTAAATTTTATAATTCTAAAAAAATAAATATCATGATTAAAAAACTCTATGAAAATATAAGAACATTTTTAATAGACTATATTTTAAAGTATTTCATGAAAATCATATTTTTATATTAAAAATTAAAATTACCTATGATAGAAATTTATTTAGATAAAATGATCAACATTTTTGAAATCATCGTGTGCAAATTATCCAAGGGTGATTTACTGTTAATTTTATAAAATGCTTCAATTTTCAGGTGAATAGTAAAAATACAGTTTTTCAACAAACCGATGTATTTTAAATTACATCATTCATGATGTAATAATGAAATAATCATTTCTAGAACTTAAGGTTTTTCAATGATGTATTTTATTTCATAAATCATTCATTAAAATATAATAAACTTAATTTCCAAACCTATAAAGAAATTTCAAAAACCTGAAAGTCAAATGTGATTCCTTAAAATAACAATTTTACTTTCTTTCTTTTTCCTTTTTAATAAAATAATGAATTTGAATTATAAAGTGGATTTAAAGTCTTAAAGACATTATATTATATTTATATCTGATTTATATTATCAAAATTTAACTATTACATGTTCTACCATTGATATAATATTTCATTCAATATTTTATTCTCAAAATACCCCTCTTCTCATGTATAAATAACCTCTCTCCCTTCTCATGAAAAACCACTCCACTAAACCATTCCAAAGCCTAATATCTACCAAAATAATTCCACTCAACCCCTTTAAAATACCTAGGAACTTTCTGGAAAACTCAAACTTCAATCATCAAGGGAGTTATAGAGTCATACAGGAGAAACTACACCGAGGAGAGAGTAAGTATCTATTAACTCTTCTCTCATTTCTTCTTCTCTCATTTCCTTTTTCCCCATTCCTTTCAAAAAAAGATTCTATAAAATTATTTATGTTGTAATTTAACATTATATTAATGATTTTATCCTACTTTAATTATCATATTTAGGACAAATTTAAATTTCATACTTCCTTTTCTCATTCTTTCGCCACCTCGTTAAAGGTCGGTTAACCACCTACGATGGCATTGTCAAGACAATTCTTTTAACCGTCTTCATGGATGGATAGTACTAATAATATATGATATATAAATAATTAATTACACATATTATGATCTTCAGTAGATAGTCATAATTTTCTATAAATGATTTTGAATGAAAACAGAGAAATCAAATAGAAACCGAAATTTTTAATAAAAACATGCTATAAAAAAAGTTCAATTTAATAAATAGAAATTAAGAAATATAATCAAATTATTATAATTAATAAATAGTTGTACAAATGAATATAATTTCATTCAGTATCAATGCTTTGATAAATATAAGTTTATTATTCAACCGGCACAAAATGAGTGAAATAAAGCCCAAATTAAGGTAAAGGGATTCCAATTTAGAGAACATTCAAAGATTAATGACCATTGGTTTGGAGCCTCCCATCGCCTCTGACCTGGCGCCGCTGGGATCGTTGGAGCCTGGTGTTTCCTCTTATCTAGTGGATGCGGCCTCATCGCAGTTGAAAGGAGCCTTTTTCTTTTCTTCATCCTAGACAGAGAACACGGTCTCCTTTGAAGAAAATTCTTACTCAGTCTCTGTCCTCATAGGTTCCGGAGAGAATCGTCCTCCCGGAGGTTCCCCTGACACAATTTTCTTCCTTGGAAGATGGCTCCCCGGTGCTATTGGTCTCGGCGGCTTCTTCTGTGGAAACGTCAGCCCAACTCAAATGGACCCTAGTGGTAGATTCTGGTTGAATAAACCGATGCTTAACTTGTTCCAAAACTTCTTGAATTATTAGGATCTGACTTACCCGGTTTAGGTTTTATCATTGAATCGGAAGGCCATCGGCATTGTTCTGGCATCCAGTGAGGATTTCGTCCAGGCCTGGTGCTCGAGCCATAGATCTGTCGGACGATTGAGGTTTTGTATGTTTCACAGGTCAATGGAGAACCATTTTGGGAGAGAATCCTCAGGAGCAGTAGTTTGGATATTGCTTATAGGGTTACATCTCCCATTGCTTATATGGTTCTAGTTTACAGGAGCCTTTAGGAAATGATCGAAGTCAATTCTCAGTTGGTCGGACATGTTACCTTTCATTTACATAGCATAAACCTTGTCATTGTTCCTCGTGTTTCTCCAATAGGCCTTGTTTTTCTTGACCTTGGTGAGGACTTAAAGGACAATAAGTTTCCTAAGTCTCTGGTGCATCCCTTAGAGACTCCAATGGGCTCATTTAAGATGTCCTGTTGTGAAAAGGGGGTGTCTGTGTCCTCTTCCCACGAGTTGGAAGCTCCACGAGACATTTCTGGTCCTTATTGATCAGATCTCGCCCTATCCAATAGCTTCAATGTATTATTTCATGCTTCAGACGAATCGCATTTAGAAGCTCGTGTCATATCTCCTCTGTCCAGGATACTTCTTCTCTTCATCATAGCAGCTCGTCAATGCCCGAGGCCAAAACTAGGCATTCACATCATCAATAATATCCCTAATCATTTGGAATGCCCAAGGCTTAGGTGCTCGGGTTAAGATATATTTTCTATTGTATGAAGTTTGGCGATATAAAGCTTCTTTGGTGATGGTGCTGGAGCCTAAACAACACATTTCAAAGATCTCCAGTTTCTGCTTGATACTGGATCTGTGTGTTTTTTTGCACGGCGTTCTGGTCAATCACCATATATGGGATTTTTTGATGAACAATCTTTTGGTAGAATTTGTGTACGCCTCTAACCAGTATCTTTCAGTTCATACTTGTGCAGATAATTTGATTTGTTTCTTTTCCTTTGTGCAGCCAAATGCGAGGCCAGATAGAGGGATTCTCTTTGGTAGGATCTTGATCTGTTTGATTTGAGGAATTCAGCATGGATAGTTGGGGAGATTTCATTGTAACAATTGATTATTAGGAGGAAAAGGGAGGTTGATTTTACCCCAGAAGAGATTGTCAGGCATTCACATCGTTTGCTTCTAGGAGCAGTCTCATAGACCTGTGATTTTCTGAGCACAATTTTGCCTAGTTTAACCAAAAGGGTAATAATTATACCTGGTGAAGATTGGATCATTCTTTTTCTAACCTTCAAGCACCGGCCTCCTTTCTGAATTCAAGGATTGAGAACCTTGTGAGATATTTTTCAGATCATGCGCCCCTTCTCATTCATCTGGAAAAATGACCCACGGGCAACATTCATTTTTTCTATTCTGATCATTGGTTATCTGATCCCAACTTTAAATCTGTGGTTCATGAGTCATGGATGAAGCCCATGTAGAAGTTCATGTGGATGTGTTTACACAGCGGGCTTCGACGTCTCAAAAGTCCGGACCTAGCTCAATAATAAGCCTTGTCGTTTTAACAACCAGTAGGGGATCAAAGCGGAGACTGAGTGCGTTGAGAGGAATTTCAAATCCAGTTTAGATGATGATAGTTTTTGCACACTGCTTGATAAGGAAACTCAACTGGTGGAGATCATTCTTGAACAAGAAAGGATCACATGATAGAACTTGTGAGCACCATGGTTGAGGGAGGTGGATAAGAATACGACCTTCTTCCTTGCATGTATTAAGGAGAGAGGGAGAATCATTGTTCCTAGTGTTCGCCTGGATGATGGGTCCTTCACTCAGGACGTGGATGTCATTGGAGGTATGGATATTGATTACTTTTGATCGTTACTTGATAAATCTAATGCTGACTTGCAATGAGGATATCCTAGAGAGAATACTGATTTATTCGAGGATATTCCACAGATTGTTTCCAATAATATGTATATATTCATTGAATCCATTACGGAGGAACCAGAGATATGGGAGGCAGTTCGATATCTTAATTCAGAGAGTTCTCCAGGTCTTAATAGATTATTGGGATCATTTTACATTTCCTTCACACAAATGGTGAAAGGGGATATATGGGTGGCCATTCACGACTTTAGAGGATTGAGCTTCCTCGGTTGGCATATATGTCTACTTTGATCCTCATTCCAAAGGAGAAGGAACCATCTTCTCTTAACCATTATAGGCCCATCTTCATGTGAAACTTTCGATATATGGTTCTAAAAAATAATATCAATAGAAGACTTGCGTTACATATTCCTCAGTGGGTCGTGGAGAACTAACAAGGCTTATTCAAAGGAAGATCCACAAAAACATCCATCATCATGGTTCATGAAATGGTCGGGGGTGTTAACAAAAAATCTCTTAGTTCAAACATTATTGTTAAGATCGACATGCATAAGGCATGCGACAAGATGGAGTGGAGTATTATCATTAGTGTTGAAAAACATGAGTTTTTCTAGATGGGTAATTGATATCTTCTTTAAAACTTTTGGCTCACTCTGGATGGTTTTATCCTTTATGGGAAAAAATACGGGTTCATTAAAGCTGTTTGTGGCCTTAGGCAGAGAGACCCCCTATCCCCTAGCCTCTACAACATGGCCTAAGACACACTCAGCAAATATTTGGATAAATGAATCTTTAGGGACTTCATTCAACCCTATCATGGTAGGTCAAATACTAAAGACATCTCTCTCTTTTTTTTTTGCGGATGATATGATATTTTTCCTTAATATCAATCGTAGAAATATTCACAAATTCAATAAGATCCTGGAGATGTTTTATAGGTGGAGTGGAAAGTCCATTAATTGGGACAAATGCAATGTTTTCATTTCAAAGTGGTGCTTAGTAGGGCGGGGAAATAACATTGAAGAAATCCTGGGTATGCGTAAGAGATCCTTCCCATGGAATACATTGGGGCTCCAAGCTCTTTGGGAAGGATCTGCATCCATCATTTTGATGGGCTGATTTATAAAATTACTACACGCAATTCAAATTGGAATAATCGATTTCTCTCATTCGGTGTTCTGTCATCCATTAATTCTTTTGAATGTGACGTCTATGCTTAATGTGCGAAAGGAGGTTTTGAGAAGTATTGAAAAATCATGGATGGTTTCATATGTGCCTCTCACACTAAAGGGTGGTATCACTGAGATTCACGGGACACGATGGCCAAAGAGGTTAGTGCTGGCGGTATCAATCTGATCAGATTCCATGGAGGGTGAACCACTAGGGACTAGATTCATTATGAACAGGTGTGGAAATAATATAAACATTTATAGAGGGATCCCTTCTCGGTTATGGCTCACAATCTCTTTCCATATCCTTGCTATGAAGAACCACACTAAATGGATTGTTGGCTATGGACATATTAATTTCTGGAGCAATAATTGTCTGGGTTCGGTGCTCGGATTCCCAGGTTTCCCAACCTCAGACATCACCTTATCACAAGCTATCAAGTTCAAGCATTTCCTGTTGAAGTTGGTGACCTAGAACCAACTACTTTGTACTTTATTCGTTAATAAATACTTTATCACATCTTGATTGTTCTTCTGCGTGACAATGCATGTGATAATTTCCTAAGGATAGCTGTTGCATTAAAGGGTTATAGCGGATCCCTGCTATGATGAGAACCCAGAAGTGTCATAACATTGTTCTTGAATATATGTTCTATGGTCGGATGATGTTATTTGAGGGACACAAATAATACAGGCCATTAGGGTGATGACTCATAAAACTTTGAGACACATTCTCATAGTGTGCACCCTTGGTAATATTCAGGAGGATATTATGAAAACGAGACCCACCAATAGGAAATCCTCATTTCATAGTGTCATTGGATGTTCCTATCTGCAGACATGTGTATTGGTCTTTAGATTTTAAGATTATTATTAATGGGTATTACAAATCGCACACTTATATGTATTGACGAAAACTGTGACGACACATTGTTCGCAGTGAGCTAGAATATGTTGGGTGCGTCACGAGTAATACTTCATTAATAGATAATGCGAGAAAAGATTTTTCCCTTATGTTCCATAACAGAAGTAGATCTTTCAAGCCCTTTGATGGAATTAGTATAACCTAAATAAATCCATGGCCACGGTGAGGAATGGACAAGTTCAATTTCGAAAAGTTAAAGAAAAAATAATCAAACACATGAGTTGATGACACCAGCATGCAACCCGCTTGATTTGAGATATTGAGACAGATATTATATTACACGGTAAGCGTTTGTAGAAGGTGACACGTCATTGCAGCATTAATTTTTTTTCTATGGGTGTCTTGGCATGTTGCTAGACGCTAACCTTGGACTTTAGGCAGACTTCACCTAATGTCACTGAGAAAAAGGCCTAGAGGGTCACACACTTAGTGTGTTCAAATATCTCAGTTAAATATTAATTTAACAAGTTGAATAAAGATTAATCCCGATTGTGGTTTAATAATTATTCAAGGATGTCTGATCGCATTCATTTCGACACTAGTTACTCGAGAGAATATATTGTGGGAGAAATAATATATTTATTAGCAAGTAATGCAGTGATATTTATTTGAGAAATAAATAGTCATTATTCAAGAT
The DNA here is from genome assembly GCA_963277665.1 of Viscum album. Lineage (NCBI taxonomy): Eukaryota > Viridiplantae > Streptophyta > Magnoliopsida > Santalales > Viscaceae > Viscum > Viscum album. The sequence goes on from OY728164.1 coordinate 1,263,441,923, forward strand.
CTAATAAATGTGGTGGAGGAAATAAAGAGAATGGAAAAATAAAAGTACACGCCGTGTATATTAATATATACGCCGTGTATTTTTTCTGAGAATTTATGAGAAACAATATTATTTATTTAATTAAATAATATTAGGTATTATTCGTTGGACGCATGTCAAGTAATAATAATAGTCAACTATTATTATTAGACATGGTGTATTACTAAGAATTAAATGAAATGAATAAATGCTTTTGGGTAATTAATTCATTTTATTATCTTAAGTAATTAAAATCCCAATTATATAATTCTCATTAGCCTAGCCATTTTGAGTGGTTGTGCACAACAAATCTAGAAAAAACTCTCAAGCCAAGAGATAATTCTTTTCTTCCAAAAACGCTATCAAGCTACGTGAGAGAGATCATTCTCCGCCAGATCAAGGCGATCAAAGGCGGACAACGCAAGTGAAAGCTCTTTCGCGCTAGCACCTGGAGATCCCTTCGACGACGCCCAGAGATTCATGGAGCACGTGTGGATTACCGATAGAGGAATCCTACACTTGGATTCTACGACGCAACGACGGATCACATCAGATTGTGACCGGAAACATCAACGGAGAGAAAAATGCATCAAGGTACACTACGGGAAAAATAGTTTTTTGCGACGGGTTATTTGCGACGAGAATTAATCCTCTCACAAATAGTTCGTCCCAGAGGTTATTTGCGACGGGGGATTCTACCTGTCGCAAATACTTGGTTAGTTGCGACGAGATTTGGGGTCCCGTCGCAAAAGGTTTGACGCGGTTTGCACGACAAACCGCGGGAAGGTTATTTGCGACAGGGGGTATTCCCCCGTCGTAAATAATGCGTCGGTCCGTGGGTATTTGCGACGGGTCCCGTTGCAAATACCCGGTGGCGATAAATAGGTTTTTGCGACGGGATGTTCTCCTGTCGCAAATAGTGTGTCAACATGTACCTTTTGCGACCGGACCCGTCGCAAATACTCTTTTAACCGCCTACTGTAATTAATGCGGACGAAGGTTTTTGCGACGGGTTGCCCGTCGCAAATAGTCATGTTGCAACTAATCTAACCTATATATACCACCATCTGTTTTTTCAAATCCACCTCTCATTTCTTACTCTCTCTCTCTAAACTCAATTTTCAAAGAGAAAATTTGGGTGGGTCAGTTTTTTTCCACAAAAAAGTTGTCAAGGCATCTACATCAATAAGAGATCAAGTTTAAAGGTATTTATATTTTCTTTAATTTAGTATTTATTTCATTTTTTGATGTTAATTTTACTTATTTTTGATTAGTTGTAATTAAATTAGATTTAAATTGTTTTGTTATCAGAATTTATTTGTATTAATTTATTAAAAATTAGTACTAATTTTTAATAATTAGTAATAAATAGCAATAATTAGTAATAAATAGGAATAAATAGTAATAAATAGCAATAAATAGTAATAAATAGCAATAAATAGTAATAATTAGCAATAAATAGTAATAATTAGCAATAAATAGTAATAATTTGCAATAAATAGTAATAATTTGCAATAAATAGGAATAATTAGCAATAAATAGGAATAATTAGCAATAAATAGGAATAATTAACAATAATTAGGGATAATTAGGAATAATTAGGAATAATTAGTAATAAATAAGAATAATCAGGAATAAATAGGAATAATTAGCAATAAATAAGAATATTTAGGAATAAATAGGAATAATTAGGAACAAATAGGAGTAATTAGGTAATAAATAGGAATAATTAGCAATAAATTGGAATAAATAGGAATAAATAGGAATAAATAGCAATAATTAGGAATAAATAACAATAATTAGAAATAAATAGCAATAAATAGGAATTAATAGGAATAAATAGGAATAAATAACAATAAATTAGAATAAATAGCAATAAATTGGAATAAATAACAATAAATAGGAATAAATAGTAAAAAATATGAATAATTAGCAATAAATAGGAATAATTAGCAATAAATAGGAATAATTAGCAATAATTAGGAATAAATAGCAATAAATAGAAATAATTGGGAATAATTAGCAATAATTAGAAATAATTAGCAATAATTAGCAATAAATATGAATAATTAGCAATAAATAGGAATAATTAGAAATAATTAGCAATAATTAACAATAAATAGGAATAATCAGCAATAAATAGGAATAATCAGTAATAAATAGGAATAATCAGTAATAAATAGAAATAATCAGCAATAAATAGGAATAATTAGTAATAAATAGGAATAAATAGGAATAAATAGGAATAAATAGGAATAAATATAAATATGAATAAATAGGAATAAATCGCAATAAATAGGAATAAATAGTAATAAATAGGAATAAATAAGAATAAATAGCAATAAATAGAAATAAATAGGAATAAATAGCAACAATTAGGAATAATTAACAATAATTATGAATAATTAGGAATAATTTGGAATAATTTGGAATAATTTGGAATAATTAGTAATAAATAGCAATAATTAGTAATAAATAGCAATAATTAGTAATAAATAGCAATAATCAGTAATAAATAGCAATAATTAGTAATAAATAGTAATAAATAACAATAAATAGGAATAAATAGCAAGAAATAGTAATAAATAGAAATAAATAGTAATAATTAGCAATAAATAGTGATAATTAGCAATAAATAGTAATAATTAACAATAAATAGTAATAATTAGCAATAAATAGTAATAATTAGCAATAAATAGTAATAATTTGCAATAAATAGTAATAATTTGCAATAAATAGTAATAATTAGCAATAAATAGGAATAATTAGTAATAATTAGGTATAATTAGGAATAATTAGGAATAATTAGTAATAAATAGGAATAATTAGTACTAAATAAGAATAAATAGGAATAAATAAGAATAATTAGGAATAAATAGGAATAATTAGCAATAAATAGGAATAATTAGCAATAAATAGGAATAATTAGCAATAAATAGGAATAATTAGGAATAATTAGTAATAAATAGGATTAATTAGAAATAAATAAGAATAATTAGGAATAATTATGAATAATTAGGAATAATTAGCAATAATTAGGAATAATTAGCAATAATTAGTAATGATTAACAATAATTAGTAATAATTAGCAATAAATACGAATAAATACGAATAATTAGCAATAATTAGCAATAATTAGCAATAATTAGGAATAATTAGCAATAATTGGGAATAATTAGGAATAATTAGGAATAATTAGCAATAATTAGTAATAAATATCAATAATTGGGAATAAATATGAATAAATAGGAATAAATAAGAATAAATAGGAATAAATAGGAATAAATAGGAATAAATAGGAATAAATAAGAATAATTAGGAATAAATAGTAATAATTAGGAATAATTAGGAATAATTAGTAATAATTAGTAATAATTAGTAATAATTAGTAATAATTAGTAATAATTAGTAATAATTAGTAATAATTAGGAATAATTAGGAATAATTAGGAATAATTAGGAATAATATCAATTGTAATAACTTTTAATAACTTGGCACCATTTCTAGTGGATTGACGACACTCCTTTTGCTCGATGACTCCCTTTCTTTCAACTTTCACAGAATCAAAACATTATGAAAAATATGCTTCTATGTATGCATATCCAATATCGTATGCACGAGTTTGAATATGCATTCGTAGGGCCACATTTTTCATAATGTTTTCAGGCGGTGATAGTTGCAAGAAGATGATTCATCGATGAAAAGGGGGCTCTTTTGTCTGACAGCTCATTTACTTGTATCTTTCTCACACTGAAATCACAATGAAGAATATGCTCGGAGGTACGCTTATACATTCTCATATGCACGAGAATGAATATGCGTACCTCCGAGAAGATTCTTCATTGTGATTTCAATGTGAGAAAGATGCAAGTAAACGAGCTGTCTGACAAAAGAGTAGCCGCCAATCCACTGTAAATTGTGTCGCCCAAAATTAATGGTAATTATTAAGAAGTAGTTGTAATTATTTATCTTCTTTTTTCAGATATTGTTTTTATAATTTCAAATTATTCAAAAACAGTGATGATTTTATATTTTGTAGAAAAATATGGAACAATGAAATCGACATCAGTCATTATTAGATGATCACACTTGGATAAATCTGCACAAAAATCCAAACGGTTCTGGTTTAAATCCTATATATATTGAGGGTGTTGAAACTTTCTTATCAATTGCATCATCAAAACCAGAATATATTTCATAAGGCACAATTAAGTGTCCTTGTAAAAAATGTGTTATGAGAATGTTTGACACATTTGACAAGGTTGTGGGACATCTCTTGCAGTTTGGTTTTCAACCAGATTATGTTTTTTGGTATCAACACGATGAACGCAGTTCCAGAGAAGATACTAATAACTTGATTCTGGATCCATCACAGTTTCAAAATTTAGTACATGATGTTGCAGATCCACCTGTTCAACAAATTGAAACTCAAGATGATATCGATTTAACTCTTGAGTTGACACCATCTGAATTTTATGAGTTGTTGAGGACTACTGATGACGCATTATATCATGGTTGCAAGATAAGCAAATTAGAAGTAGTTGAAAAATTTATGGTTATTAAATCAGATAATGTAATGTCAAACAACTATTTTGATCAGATATTTTCTTTGGTTAAAACACTGTTACCTGAAGGAAATGTGTTGTCTGCAAATTACTATGAGAGCAAGAGGTTGGTTCGTAATTTGAGCCTTAGTTATCGGAAGATTCATATGTGTGCAAATGATTGCATCTTATATTCTGGTGAAAATGAGTCATTGGATAGTTGTCCCAAATGTGGACAATCGAGGTATAAAGAAGCTCAACTAGGGAAGTCTGGATCGATTCCTATAAAACAGTTGAGATATTTTCCCCTTACACTCAGGCTGCAATGTTTATTTATGTCTCAGAACATAGCATCAATGATGTCATGGCACAAAACCAATATTTCAACCGATAAAAGATTGAATCATCCATCTGATGGTGATTCATGGAAAAATTTTAACCGTCCACATCCGTCTTTTTCTTTAGAATCCCGAAACGTGTGATTGAGTCTTTCTATTAACGGTTTCTATCCGTTTGGTTCTTATGGTAGTCAGTATTCATGTTGGCCTGTCTTTATAACTCTGTACAATTTACCTCCATGGATGTTGATGAAGGAACCCTATATCTTTTTAACCTTATTAATCTCAGGACATCTGAAAAAGAATATTGATGTTTATTTGAAACCATTGATTGATGAGTTAAATGAATCGTGGAGTAACAGTGTTAGTACATATGATGTTGTTGCAAAACAAAATTTCATATTAAAAGTTGCATTGATGTGGACGATTATTGACTTTCCGGCATATGACATGTTATCTGGATGGAGTACACATGGTCCGAAATCACGTCCTTACTGTATGAATGACAACAAAGCCTTTATGCTCGTCAATGGAAAAAAACCTTGTTATTTTGACTGTCATTGTAGATTTCTTCCAAACGATCATCCGTTTCGAAGGAACAAATCTCATTTCAGAAAAGGCACAATTGAAAGGGATGAACTTCCAAAAATGATCTCAGGTACAAAGTTAAAATCAATTGTATTTTCATTACCTCCCATCACATTTGGGCCAACATTAAACCAACAGAAAAATCATGGCTTTGGAAAAGAACATAATTGAATAAAACGAAGCATTTTTTGGGATTTTCCATATTGGTCTGATTTGTTGATCCGCCACATGTTGGATGTCATGCATATTAAGAAAAACTGTTTTGATATTTTATTTCATACAGTTTTGGATACACCAGGTAAGACCAAAGATACTGTAAAAGCATGATTAGATCTTGCCCAAATTTGCAGGCGACTAGAACTTGAACTATTTGAAAATGTCAGATCACAAATGTTAATGAATCCAAAAGCTGCTTATACATTGTCCAAAGAGAGTCTCTTAATATTTTGTTAGTGTATTGCAGATTTGAGACTTCCTGATGACTATTCTTCCAATTTGGGAAGATGTGTTAAGAATGATCATATTACCGGATTAAAAAGTCATAATTTTCATGTTATAATGGAAAGACTTATAACGATTGGATTTAGAGGTTTGTTGAATTCTATGATTTGAGATTCGATAACATACATATCATATTTTTTTAAGACATTTGTGCATCGATAATAGACTATGATGCGCTAAGCAAACTGGAAGAAGATGTTGCTGTAATTATATGTAAACTAGAAAAAATCTTTCCGCCATCTTTATTTGACTCAATAGAAAATCTGATATTACATTTGCCACATGAAGCTAAATGTGGAGGTCCAGTCCAGTTTCGATGGATGTACCCATTCGAGAGATGCATGTAGAAATTGAAGAAAAAAGTACACAACAAAGCATCAGTTGAAGGCTCAATTGCTGAAGCTTATTTGCAAGAGGAAATTGCTTTTTTCTACTCTCACTATTTTGAATCTGAATATCCCTCAAAACAAAACTGCATGGGACGAAATGAGGGAAACGTTAATGATGAAATGGATAATCAATTATCAGTTTTAATCATCCAAATCTTGGCTTCGGTGGAGTTCAAGAATGATGACTTTCAGATGATGAACATCACAAATCTCATACATATGTTCTGCTCAACTGTGAATAAATGACATCATTTTTACTATGAGTGCTTCTATCACTTATTCTATAATTTATGTTATAGTATTTAAACTTATTTTATTTGTAGGTTATATGATAATCATATCAAGAAACAACTTCCACATATTATAGTAGCTGCTCTTGAAGAACGCAGAATTTTTTTTTCTTAATGTTTTTAAAAACTAGTAACATAAATTATTGATGGTTTAATATCAATTCACTTTACTATTTATTATATTGATAATTGTTTTATTAATTTTCAGGTGTCTCAATATGATGATAAAATTGATAAGCGGCTGTGTATATTGAGTAACCCACCATCCAAAGTGGTTAAATCTTATAATGCATATGTGGTGAATGGTTTTTGATTTCATACACATGCATATGGAGAATCAAAAAAAAAATGAACAATGGAGTTTTTTTGAGAGGATCACATCATAGAGAAACTGAAGTTGACTTTTACGGCATTCTGGATGAAATTATTGAGCTGTGTTATCTAGGACAGAATTACATAACGATGTTTAAATGTCGGTGGTTGGATACTGAGAGAGGATTTCATGTTCATCCGACTCATAAAATCGTTGATATTAATACAAAAGTCTTCTTGCAGTAAATGAACCATTTTTACTAGTTCAAGAGACACATCAAATTTATTGTGCAAAGTATTGTGCTACTTCAAGAGACCGGATTGATTGGTGGAGCATAATAAAAATGAAATCTTGGGAAAATCAGTTTAGTCAAACTGAATGCGGTTCTGCTGAAGTGGAAGGAATTGAAAATTTTCAAAAGACTACTCAAAATCCATATTTTTCAAAAAGAGACGTGAATATCGATGATGACACCCCACAATTAAGGATCGATGGTGACGAAGATGTTAATGATGTTACAAATGAATTTGAAACGACAAGAGTTGATGAAACTGAAATTCATATGGATATTGATGATGTCGAGGACGAATATGAAGACATTGACATCGTCAGGTATGAAGATGATGATGAAGGTGAACATTGACACAGTTAAATGCTGGTTATAATCATAACTAATATATATCTATATATAATAGTTATTTTCAACTATCTGCTAACAACAATCATTTTGCGTTTTAGATGGACCCTGATCTATTTCGTGAGTTACAAGAGGCTGAGCTAGCTTTGGATGAGGGGGATTTGGGATCATCTTACCCTCAGCCTACTGGCGGTTTAGGGGGTATGTGGAGGGGGTGCGGTCTTGCGCGACTGATGATTCTTGATCCTATCCCTGAGTGACGTCCACGTTTTGGCTTTGATCCACACACATGGAGGTATGATAACCTGTATATTTTAGTTAGCTTTCATTAATTTATTTATATATATACTAATTGTTTGATTATTTATTCCTTTTTCATAGTTTTGCGCATTTAGTTGTTGGACAAGGGAGCGCTATCTTGCACAATTATTTTTCTCAGCCATGTATCACATGAGAACAGATTTTCGTTGATGTGCAGCTCGGAATGTTCAATCATTGGCTGATACGTAAATAAATAATATTTATTTTGAAATTTATTTTATTAATAACTTGATATTATAAATTATTTTTAGGGTTTATGGTATCCCATCGATGATAGCATGTGTGACGCTATCCACGCGGTATGGGAGACGTCTATGCGTGACCGTTTCTGTCGGTTTTTGCACAATTTGAGAAGAACGACCATTAAGAAAGTAGGAGTGATAGATTTTGATGAGTAGTGTAGAGCCCACCGACCAGAGTACATTTCATCTCACGTTTGGGATGAATTATGTTTAAACTGGTTGGGTGGTAGATTTCAGAGGAGGCCTTCAGTGGGTTTGCAAAATCGGGGGAGACAGGAGGTGACACATTGAGGTGGTAGACGTACATTCAGTACGCATAGAGACCATCTGGTAAGTATGTTTTTTAAATATTTTATATAACTTTAAACATAAACAGAATATTTTATATTTTTATAGGCAGTCGAGCATCTCGATATTACGGAGTATGACGTCATCGGAGGATGTATAGTGATCCATCCACTGGAGAGATTAGAGGTGATCGCCAGCGTCAGATTGTGGTTAGTATTTTTTTTTCAGTTTGACAATTAACTGCATATAATATTTTTACAATTTTAATTTTAAATTGGAATTGAAGGAGTCATATGAGGCTGCGACTTCTTAGACATAGGCTGTGATTCAGGATGAGACGACTGATCAAACAAGTACCCACCATTTCGATGAGGCAACATGGATGCAGGCGACTCAGTATGGCTTTGAGAAGGGCCAAGTAGTTAGTATCATCTCACATGTCACTCCTGGTACTTATTATGGTACTACTGCGATGTCAGCGTCCATCTCGAGAGGAGCTCGTGGAGAGGCATCATCTTCTATCTCACAGTATCAGGAGCAGTTGCAAACTCAGGCTGATCTTATAGAGAGTTTACAGAAGCAGCATGAAGAGATGCGTCAGCAGCAGCAGTAGCAGCAGCTGCACGAGGAGGAGATGCGTCGATGGCAGCAGCAGCAGCAACAACATCACGAGCAGATGGAGTACATGCGCCGTCTGACTTGTAGTTTAGGGATGGAGTTTCCTCCACCATCTTTTGCAGCTCATCCACCTCCTCCAGAAGACGACCCCCCTCAGTTAATTTTTTATGTTAAAAACATTTGAATTCAAGATTTGTTGTAATATGTACTATTTTCAGTTTTTGTCTTTTATATTGGTGCGAATATTGCATAATTTTTTTTTAATATTTTATTATTTATTATTACTATTATATTTTTTAATGTTTGATTATTTTACTACTAATAATAATAATATGTTATGAGTTTTTATATATTTTTTATGAATATTGAGAATTTTAATATTTTTTATTATTTTAATAATATTAATATTATTTTTTCATTAATCATAATTTTATTAAATATATTTTTTTAGCAATATATTTTTTAATGTTTGTTTATTTTACAAATAATAATAATAATAATATTTTATGAATATTTTATATTTTTTTTCAGTATATTGAGAATTTTAATATTTTTTATTTTTTTATTCTAATAATATTAATATTATTTTTTCATTAATTATAATTTAAATAAATATAGATTTTTTTATTTTGGTTATTATTTGCGACATGATCTTTTGCGACGGGATCCTGTCGCAAATAGTTTAAAAATATATTTTTATATAATATTTGCGACGGACCCTTTGTACCATCGCAAATACCATTTGCAACGGGATCATCGAAATAAGTTTATTTACATATAATGTATATAATCAGAGAGTTATTTGCGACGGAGAAGTTTCTCGTCATAAAAAATGCTTTTTGCGACGCCGTTTTCTGCAATGGGCTATTTGCGACGGGACCCCGTCGTTAAAGCTTATTTGCGATGAGATCCCGTCGCAAATAACCCGTTGCAAATATCACAAATTCCAGTAGTGGTAATTGTTTTCTTTTAATTAAATTAATTATAACCAACATATGACGATCCTCTCTATGGTTATGAGACTCCCTTATTTTCTTTCATTCTTTGTTCTATTTCGAAGATCCGACGATTTATTATCTTGACGGATCTCGGATTAAACGTCGTTAACAGCAAAAATTAAAGTTGGATACACCCACCAACGCGCTTCCGCTGCGCCCAGAACCTACAAGTGGTTTTAGAGCGGTCATATCGTTGATTATAATTATTTAGTTTTTCATTGATGATTTACGCATTTAATAATTTAGTTGTTTCAATTCAAGTTAATTTTTCTTTAAATCTGAATCTCAAGATCTATTCCTCCTATTTTGTTTCTCATTCACCTTATAAAAATGATTTTTTCTTTTAGTTTTGATTAAAATAAAACAGAGGATCTCATCCAGAGGTCCCAAAGCTTCCTGGTTGTACAACACCAGAATACACGGCGTGTATTCGGCAGTACACGCTGTGTAGTATAGGATCCATGCACCGAGATGGTCCACCAAACCAGGTCGTGTCATTGGATCCTATCTAAGTCTTTAAGACTCCGTGTGTTCACCAGGAACAGGTGGCACACAGTTTCCGGATTACACGCTGTATGGCCCACTGAACACGGCGTGTAGTCCCTTCAGGTTAGGGTTGGATAGTGTACCCCGTACACGACTTTCCTGGCCGAAAACCATGTAACACGGATACTACACGGCGTGTGTCCCACTTAATATGCAGTGTACTCTGAAGATTTCCAAAGTACATCTACATGCCATGTCCTCAGGCATGCACTTCGGATGAACGGTGAACAAAAGTACACACCGTGTAGTCGAAACTACACGCTGTGTACTAATCCAAATTACGCAGATTTAATAAAATTTATTATTATATTATACAAACCCTTGAGATGTGTACCACAGTGCATGCTTAAAGCTAAGTCACAACACATGATAGGTGTTATATATATATGTGTGTTTAATTTAACATCTGCGTAATGTTCATTTCTACTCATTGGGTAATTATGAACGAGAATTCACCGGGTTGCCTCCATGGTACAAGTTACGTACAAAGATAATTTTAAATGAATTTATTTATTTAAAATTATGATGGATGAGAATCTCAAGGAAATTCAGAAAAGGGTTTAAGATAAAAGGTTTGATTAATTAAAGACAATTAATTGATTCAAGCGTGATTTATCTTAAACAAGAACAATTAAAGAATTGAATGCTAGTTTTATTTATGCGTAAATATTGTTGCATGTATGGATGATCATGAGCTAGACCAAGACCCTTGTATGTGAATGATTTCTTTTAATTTATTTATTTAAATTAAATTTGTTGGCCTGCGAGCCTTCTCCTCATTAATATGTAGGGCCTGCGTGCCTAAGGTTTCTTTTATGTAAAAACCCATTTTACTCCTCACCTTCATGTGAGATAAAAGCATATGTAATGGATGGAGCTCCCAAGCTAGTGGAGGTGGCTCAAGTTAGGAGCCAAGGTGAAACCAATCTAAGGAGATACAAAGGTGGACATGTGAAAAGCTGTAAACACGAACCCAAAAGGTTCAAGGTGTTTCTCCTCTAGGTATTGGGTTAGTTTATCAATCCCTAGATAAACTAACTAATAAAACAAGATCATTATCATACCATTTATTTTATTTCTGTCAGTTTCACGGTTTATTTATTGTGGGTGTGTTGTCACAATCACACAATTAATGAATTAAACTAGCATGTAAGATTGAACTAAAATAAGACTGGATTATGCGTAAATATTATCTTAAACATGGTTAATCACTTAAGTATATCCCACTTAATATTAATAATCATGTAATCAAAGATAATAAAATGTCAATTTACATATAAGGATAAAATCCCTCAAAGAAATATTAAGTCGGTATAGCCTTCCATAATCTTGGTTAGAATCGAAACATAGTTCAAAGTGCTTGACCAACCCTAGTTGGGGTGCTTTCAATTATCAGGGAATTCTAATTCAAGGTTTTGGGTTGACTTGACTTGGTTAATATCAAGGGTTGACTCCTACAATAGGACTTAGTGTGACCAAGAGACAAAGATTGAGGAAATCCAAAATAAAAGGGTTTCAAGATTGAGGAGTCCACTCAACAGATCAAGGAGCTGCAAGTTAATGCAGTTGGCATTTGGAATTCCTACCTAAAACCCTTCACGTTGCTTGACCAACCAAAGTTGGGGTAATGCGAAGGGTAATATGGATCCTTGCCACTAGAATATTCAGGCAACAGAATATCATGAAGTCAATGGTGAGGGCTATTGGATTTTAATAAAATAGTGGGAGACTAATAAGTATAACTTATTTATTTGTCTTAGTTTTTATCATAATAAAGTACTAAATCTTTTCTCATCTTAATTTTTAGAAATGAAAAGAAAAACAACTTCAAACATATCATTTCAAACCATACTCGAGAAGGAAAACCTTCTCACCATCACAAATTTCTAGGAATGGAAGAGACGTTTATGCATCATCCTTCTCCACGAGAGGAAATTGTATGTGCTGGAAGATCCTGTTCTAGTTACACTTCGAAAAGAGTCTAGTGATGAGAAACTCTCTCTATATATGAAATATATGAATGATGCCACATATGTCCAATGTTTCATGCTATCGTCCATGTCTAATGAGATCTTGAAGCAACATGAAAACATGGACGTGTATATCATGATGTCTCGCCTTAAGGATCTCTACCAAGAGAAGGTGAGATAGGAGAGATATGAGATCTCCAACTCTTTGTTTATAACTATCACACCTCGACCGACACTTAATTTTATTTTAATTATTTTGGGGCTCACTTTTGAGTTGTGGTTTCAACCGGTTCCATTTTAAAGAAAATTTGGGACCATATATGGGTGCACGACTATGCGCGCGACTGTGTGTAGTGCCCAAAATTAACAAGAAAATGTTTTATGATAAAATTTATCATTTCACTGGCGTGCGACTATGCCGCGACCACACATGAGCTTGTGCGTGGTGTCCAAACTCAATAATTAATGCTATTATTTTTTCAACTGGTTTTATTATTTAAGATTTATTATTAATATTATTATTATTTAAGTTAATGTTTCAAATAGGTTATTATTATTATTATCATTTCAGTTGATACTTTAATTTGGTCGTTTTTATTATTTTGGTTTTTATTATTTTTAGTTTCATTATTAATATTAAAAAAGAAATTGTTATGAAAGAATTTTATTTTATTATTTTTATTTTATTTTATTTTCTCTTCTTTCCCCCACTCCATTTTCTCTCTCTATTTTCTCTCTCTCTCATCTCTCCTCTCTTTCTCTCCCTCTCTACCTGCGTAGACCCCCTTCCCCCTTTTGTTTTTCGCAGCGCCCCCTCTTAACCCTAGGTCGTCGCCCTCTTCTCTCCGGTGAGCCGTGGCATAGCGTGCCGCCCAACCTTGCGCCGAATTCTCCCTCATGCTCTAACCAGTCGCGCCGATCGTACCACACCCTCCCAGCTCCACCTCAACTGAGTCTCGCACCGCTGGCCCTCCCCCACCCTCGTCCAGCCTTTCGCGTGGCTCCCTGGAGTTCAGCCGAAGCTTTAGTGGACCCTTCTCGTGGCTGCACATTTTTCCATCCCCCCTATTTTTCTTGTGCCGAAGCCCTACTGCCTCTCACCTCGCCGCGACCACCCCTCTTTGCAACCTCTCACAACCTCTTCTAGGTTTGGTCGAGACCCCTTGCACACCTCCCCTTCATTCAACCGAATTCTCAGCAGCCTTCTCCTCGTTTTTTCGGCATTGTGCAACCCCTGACACCCTCTGTTGACCTTCATCCAGCCTCTTAGACTCCTCGTCGTAGGTGCGTTTTAATTCGGTTGGTTGTTTCACCTTTTGGTAGTATATCGAGTTAGGGTTTAGTGTCAATTTTGGCTTGATTGTGATGTTTTCGGTTTAAATTCTGATTTTTCTAATTGTGTTGTTCGTGGTGCGTTTGGCGTGAAGTAGTAGTTTCACACCAAAATTTTGATGTTCTCCCCATCGAGGTAGGTGGTTCCACTCTTAATTATTATTTGATTAATTGATTTACAATTTTTGATTAATTTATAATATTATTTAATTATTTTGTGTAGTGAGAAGTTGATCTTTTTTGAAGTTTTATTTGGGTTTGAATGATTTGGTAGCATGTTTCTATTATCTGTGTGCTTTTCACTAAAAACTCATATCTGGTAGTTGGCGATTTTTTTTGAATCGTACAGCTAGCTTATTAATCTGTGCAGTTGGTGCAAATTATATTTTTGACATGATGTCATGTGAATTTGGTCATAAAAGATGGTTTTGTGTGGGTAAATGGGTGACGCCAAGTTACTTCTTTAAAAATTGTTTCATAAGCCTTTATTTTTGGCTTATTAAATTATGTAGTTTGTGCAAGGGCGTATTACATGTGGTGTCAGGTTTTTCATCAAACTGTTTGGGTGGTGCATGTCACACTTTAAAAAAATTGTTTTTGAGTGCATGCAATGTTGGAATGTGTTTTGGATTTATAAATAGTTACTTTTGTGTGTGTAAAACCATGTGCCACTCTTTTTCTATTGTTTTATAAACTTTTTAAATGGGTTATTAGATTATGTTAGTAGTGTGAAACGTGTTTGGAAAACATTTTAGTGGGCATATTATTTCAAATGGTTCCTATGTGTGAAAATGGTTGTTTTGGAGTGTGTAGTGTCTTATTGGGATTGAGTGTACGATTATGACATGTGACATGAACTCTGAACTACTTGATCAGAAACGAGAAGCCTGGGTACTAGGTGGGAAGACTAGGACTAGTGTGATAGGGACACAGAAGTGGCATCGTCCTGGTTTCACTTAGCTGGATTGACGACTACAACACTAACTAAACTTTTGGATGATGTCTGGAGACCACTGGGTTATGGATGTGTTTCCCTCCTAGTTTATCGTGCACGAGAATGTATATTGTTGTGTTTTTATACCATTGTTCACCGACACACAATGTTCTGGGGTCCCACTTCTCACTAGTATCTTTAGGGCCTCTCCCATGTTTTTTTCTCCTCTTTTGCTTTTCTCTCACTGTCGGCACACGGTGTGACGTTGGGGTTACCATGAAAGTGTGTGCGTGTGTGTGTTGTAAGTCAAATTTATTTTCTTTAAAGTAGTTTTCTTTACAACTATTTTCAATAAAATTGTTTAAGCACTTATTTATTTTTATTATGTTAAATTGAAAATGTTTTTTTCATTTAATAATTATGCATGGAACCTTTCCTCAATGGAATCCTACTAGGATTTTGGATCACACCCTACATACACCTTTGGGTGTATGTAGATCCTATTTCTTTTTCTTTCCATGTTGAGGCATCAATCATAGCATGGGTGGTTTGGGAAGTTAGTGGCACCCTTGTGTCGGTTTGGTGGACGTGGATTGAGGTTGTTGCACATCATATTGCTTAGAGGTTTGAGTTAGTATTTTTTAGTTCTTCTTTTTTTGTCGTTCCCTTTGGATTTTTGGTTCAAGTTGTAAACTTCAATATTGACTTAGTGTAAGGGTCCGTTTGGTTGTTTAATTTTTAGTTTCAATTTGATAAGCTTGTTGTTTGTTTTATATTTATTCATTCGAGTAAATCGTTCCCAAGTTTTGTTTTTGATACCCGGGCACTTGTGCTAGCCCGTGGGAATCAGGAACGCCCTTCGAGCCTTACCGCGGACCGGGTCGGGCATCAGTTTGATGGCTACCTGACTTGGTTCGTGACAAAATGGTATCAGAGGAGGTTTTGTTTTTGTTATTTTCGGGGTGTTAGGTAGATCAGAGATAGGATTATCGGTACTCGATTGGTAGGTCTGGGAAGAGTGTCGCAAACTCTTGCTCGTTCCGATCCTTGAGTAACCAGGGATAGTTCGGGATTTAAGTTTTTGGATTTGTTTTGTGTGGATAGGGGATGACAATAGGAGTAAACTGGTACTACACGCGGTCTTACATGGAGTAGCGACCCATGTGATGCCCGAGAGTACGGTTCGACACTCCTAGTGGTTGGTGCTTATCTAGGGCATTGTCTTCTAAACCATGTAGCTTGGTTAGACACAACCACTAGTCCTCCGTCTAGGTTCTTTAATGTTTGTGATGTCTTGATTTAGTTTTGGATTGGTGCGAAAGTGTTTTCTTTTAAAATGAAAGCAGACCTTGGGGTTGATCTTATTTTATTTTGGTGTGTGTTTGGCATGATTTTTGGGGTGCGTTTATCTTGGAATTTGGCGTTTGATTTTTTGAAATTGAATTACTAAAATAATGTCTTGGGTTATCTGAAATTTAAGTGGGTTCTTTTATAAATGGGAAGCATTTTGGAAAATTTCCTTGAAAATTTTAAATGGTTTTGGAAGAGGAAAAAAAGTATTTTCTGATATTGAGAATGTTTTATTTTTGAAATCAGAGGAGCCTTGTTTCGTCCATTGGTATTCCTATGGGTTCTCACATGTTCATGTGGAAGTGATTAATGGATATTTAGTGGATCATGTGGATGGGTTCCTGAGTGGCACGAAAATGCATATTTGCGAGGCATCATGGAATATCAGTGGTGAGTGATTGATTTCTAAGGCTGGTTCTTGTTTCCTAGAAGTTGGGTTCTTGTGCTTAATTGGTTTTTGAAATTGGAAAATGGTTTTGAGTTTAGAGTGAAAGCGATGAGTTCAAAAGAGTTGTTGGGTTTTATTATACTGTGCTTGGTTTTTCAAGCAGGTGTTTTTATTTAAGAATGAATTGATGTTTTAAATTGAAATTATTGGATTTGTGTATGAGTGGATGTTTGTTTTGTGATGTGTTTGGATTTGTGAAAGGATGTTCTGTGTATCTTGTTTGGGATATGCCCCCTAGAAATGTCCCATGGGTTTCCAACAAGTCTCTCGGTTCTTGGCTCAACCCAGACTCCCAGTGGAGTGGCGGAGTTGGGTTATGCTTGCTTAGGTTGACTGTTTGTAGACGTCGAGATCAGTTGGATATCGTTGAGTGCTTTGAGAATGTTGTAAGTGTCTCCAATTTTTAAGGAACTCTAAAAGTTGTGTGGGTGTATGTTGTCTCGAGTATGTCTGGTGGAGAAGGACTACTAGTGAATAGTGATTGTTCCGTTTTTGTTGCGAGTGGGGATGTCCTGAGTGATCCTCAAGATTAGCCTCATTCGGCAGTTGTACCTACGGAAGTGAAGGTGAGAGAAAGTAGCAGATTTCGTAGGCTCTCGACCAGTCAATAGGTGGCGAAGGAGGTGTGTTGACCTTTCTGATGAGCTAGTTCTATGCTCCCCAGAGGTAGTGTGGAACCGTCAGTTTAAAACTCGTACAAGTTGTTGGTCCTATTCATACTGTGGTAAGTGAATGATCCTCATCCGATGAGGAGTGTGAACCAATGCGACATGTTCTTGGAGTGACCCTTCCATCAGCTTGCGTCACGTATTTGATAGACCGCTCAATATCTTGTCTCCAGTATGGTCAGATGGGCACTCTAAGTCGTACGCTGTAGATCTCAGTTGGTATATTGACAGAGTGGCCTCTTGGGACACAAGGAGAATTATGTAGGTTACTCTTCCAGTGGAGGAAGTTCCAGTCAGAAGTGTTCATCTTATGACTGTGAGGCGGTAGATACTTCAGACATCAGGGCCCTAGTTATAGGTCTCGGGGTGAAGCTTGCGCGCAGTCAAAAACACGTCGGATGTGGTGCGAGTTTGGTCCGACTTAAGTCCGCAGTGACAGATGGGGACAACTTAAATTACTTTATTACAGTGTCATCTTTAGAGGATCCATTTTTGTTGTGAGGAGCATGAATCCCTTCATCTTCTTGTCATGGTCTTATTTTATGGGAGTTCCTCTTGGGCCTTAAATAGGTTCGGAAAATCCGTATTCTTGTAGAGCCAACGGGCATGCTTCATGAACCCTCTTATGGTCGGTTATGGATCAGAATTGTACTCATCTTGAAGATTCTCATGTCTTGTGGAGTTGACGTGCGCCTATCTGATTCGCCTCCTGGTCAGGGGTTTCTTCTATTAAAGCCATCTCATGTGGTGGAGTTTTGTCCAGTGTAGGAATCATCTGTGTAGGTCGGCCTGTGTTAGTGGGTTTGTGATGAAGATTTCAGTCCGTATCTCTCAAAGTAAACTGGAAATGCTCGCATGGGTTCCGTGGTGTTAGAAAATTTTAAAATGGTGGGGAGACCCAGTGCGGGTCTCACCGACGTCCCCTCTTGTGTTGGTTGGTTAAACTTAGGGAGCTTGTATGGTCAAGTCAGTGTTAGAAATCTGATTGGGTTGGTAAGTTTTTTTTTGGTTTGAAGAACCAATGTTTGACAAGAACCCTAATATGGTGGGGATACTAGTATAGGATGAGCTTGTGTAAGACTATGTTTTCAAAGTGTGCTTAGAGGAGCAACCCCTTACTTCTGCTCCACCTAGCCTCAACCATGGTAATTTGGTATCTCGGGTAATGGGTTGCTTGATGAGTGTTCTTTGAGATCTTGAGCGACCCCAGTGATCCCTAAGATAGGGGTCAGGGTGTTCCATGTTGTAGTTTTGTTTGGAGGTGAATTCCTTGTTGTTGTTTATTTTTCTTGGTGATTTTGGTTTTGAGATCTTTGGAGTTTCAGGTCATGGGTGTTTTGAATGCCTGATCTTTGGGTGATTGAGTTTTGTTTTAGGTATCTTTATAGTCTTGCTTGGAATCTTTGCTTGGTTAAGTCTTTTGGGACTTTCTAGGGGCAAAAAGTGTCATGGTGGGGAGAATTGTCACACCCCGACCGATGCTTAATTTTATTTTAATTATTTTGGGGCTCACTTTTGAGTTTTAGTTTGAACCAGTTCCATTTTAAAGAAAATTTGTGACCTTATATGAGTGTGCGGCCATGCATGTGACTGTGTGTAGTTCCCAACATTAATAAGAAACGTTTTATGATAAAATTTATTATTTCATTGGCGTGAGACTATTTCGCGACCACGCATGAGCTTATGCACGATGTCCAGACTCAATAATTAATGCAATTATTTTTGAATCTGGTTTTATTATTTAAGTTTTATTATTAATATTATTATTATTTAAGTTAATGTTTCAATTAGGTTATTATTACTATTATCATTTTAGTTGATACTTTAATTTGGTCGTTTTTATTATTTTGATTTTTATTATTTATAGTTTCATTATTAGTATTAAAAAAAATTTGTTATGATTAATTAGAATTTTGTTTGTTTTTATTTTATTTTCTCTTATTTTCCCCTCTATTTCTCTCTCTCTCTCTCCTTTTCTCTCTATTTTTTTTAATTTCTCTATTTTTTATCTCTTTTCTCTCCTCTCTTTCTCCCCCCTATCTCCCCATGCATACCCCCTTCCCCCTTCTGTTTTGCGTAGCATGCCCCCCTCTTAACCCTAGGTCATCACCCTCTTATCTCTGGCGAGCCACGACGTAGCGCGCCGCCCAGCCTTGCGCCGCCGTCTCCCTCCCGCTCTACCCAGCTGCGAAGACCGTGCCACACCCTCCCAGCTCTGCCTCGATCGAGTCCCACACCACTATTCCACCCCCACCCTCGTCCAACCATTCATGCGGTGCCCCGGAGTTTGGCCGAAGCTTTAGCGGCCCCTTCCTGTGGCCACACATTTTTCCAACACCCCCCTCTTTTTCTTGTGCTGAAGCCCTACTACCTCGCACCTCACTGCGACCACCCCTCTTTGCTGCCTCTCACAACCTCTTCTAGGTTCGATAAAGACCCCCTGCACACCTACCCTTTGTTCAACCGAATTCTTAGCAACCTTCTCCTCGTTTTTTCGGCATTGCGAAACAACCGACACCCTCCGTTGACCTCCAACCAGCCTCTCAGACTCCTCTTCGTATGTGTATTTTACTTCGGTTGGTTGTTTCATCTGTTGGTAGTATATCGAGTTAGGGTTTAGTGTCAATTTTGGCTTGGTTGTGATGTTTTCGGTTCAAATTCTGTTTTTTAGGATCTAATTGTGTTGTTCGTGGTGTGTTTGGCGTCCAGTAGCAGTTTCAAACCAAAATTTTGATGTTATTCACACCGAGGTAGGTGGTTCCACTCTTAATTATTATTTTATTAATTTATTTTCAAGTTTTGATTAATTTATAATATTATTTAATTATTTTGTGTAGTGAGAAGTTGATCTTTTCTGATGTTTTATTTGCGTTTGAATGATTTGGTGTCATGTTTATATTATCTATGTGTTTTTCACTGAAAACTCATATCTGGAAGTTGGCGATTTTTTTGAATTGTGCAGGTAGCTTATTAATATGTGCAGTTGGTGCGAATTATATTTTTGACATGACGTCGTGTGAATTTGGTCATAAAAGATGGTTTTTTGTGGGTTAATGGTTGATGCCAAGTTACTTATTTAAGATTTGTTTCATAAGCCTTTATTTTTGGATTATTAAATTGTGTATTTTTTGCAAGGATGTCTTACATGTGGTGTTAGGTTTTTGATCAAACTGTTTGGGTGGTTCAAGTCACACTTTAAAGAAAATTGTTTTTGAGTGCGTGCAATGTTGGAATGTGTTTTGGATTTATAAATAGTTACTTTTGTGTGTATAAAACCATGTGCCACTATTTTTCTATTATTTTATAAACTTTTTAAATGAGTTATTAGATTATGTTAGTAGTGTGAAACGTGTTTGGAAAACATTTTAGTGGGCATATTATTTCAAATGGTTCCTATGTGTGCAAATGGTTGTTTTGGTGTGTGTAGTGTCTTGTTGGGATTGAGTGTACGATTATGACATGTGACATGAACTCTGAACTACTTGAGCACAAATGGGAAGCCTGAGTACTAGGTGGGTGGACTATGACTAGTGTGCTAGTGACATAGAAGTGGCATCGACCCGGTTTCACTTAGCTGGATTGACGACTACAACACTAACTAAAATTTTGGATGATGTTTGGAGACCACTAGGTTATGGATGTGTTTCCCTACTAGTGCCTCATGCATGAGAACATATATTGTTGTGTTTTTATACCATTATTCACCAAGACACGATGTTATAGGGTCCCACTTCTCGCTAGAATCTTTAGGGCCTCTCCCATGTTTTATGCTCCTCTTTTGCTTTGCACTCACTGTCAGCACACGGTGTGACGTTGGGGTTACCATGAAAGTGTGTGCGTGTGTGTGTTGTATGTCAAATTGATTTTATTTAAAGTAGTTTTATTTAAAAAATTTTTCATTAAAATTGTTTAAGCACTTATTTATTTTTATTTTGTTAAATTGCAAATGTTTTTGTCATTTAATAATTATGCGTGGAGCCTTTCCTCGGTGTAATCCTACTAAGATTTTGGCTCACATCCTACATACACCTTTGGGTGTATGTATATCCTGTTTCTTTTTTTTCCAGGTTGATGCATCGAGAATAGCATGGGTGGTTTGGGTTTTCAGTGGCACCCTCATGTTAGTTTGGTGGACGTGGCTTGAGGTTGTTTCATCTCATGTTTCTTGAAGGTTTTAGTTAGTATTTTTAGTTCTTCCTTTTTTTCGTTCCCTTTGGATTTTTGGTTCAAGTTGTAAACATTAATATTGAATTACTGTAAGGGTCTTTTTGGTTGTCTGATTTTTAGTTTAAATTTAATCATCTTGTTGTTTGTTTTATATTTATTTATTCAGGTAAATCATTCCCAAGTTTTGTTTTTGATACCCAGGCACTTGTGCCAGCTCGTGGGGATCAGGAACACCCTTTGGGCCTTACCGTGAACTGGGTCGGGCATCGGTTTGATGGCGACCCAACTTGGTTCGTGACAACAACTAAGCTTGGAGAGTCTACGCCCATTGGGACTCATGTAGTCAAGCTTATTAGCTACATTGAATACCTAGACATATTAGGAATTAAGTTCCCGAATGAGTTGTGTACAAATATCATCCTATCATCACTGCCCAAGACCTTCTCTATATTTATTGGCAACTATAACATGTGAAACAATGAGAAGAGTCTATCAGAACTTCTGACCTTAATTTTCCAGGTAGATAAGGACATGGCGCATAAAAAACCCACAGTCCTTATGGTGAATAAGAAAAGGAAGGATGAGGCAAAGGGAGAAAGAACTTATAAACAGTCTGAATCCCCCGAGCACCATCCCTCTAAGAAGGGAAAGATCCAGAGGTAGGGCACGGAATGAGAGGCAATATGTTTTTCATGTGGCAAGCAAGGCCGCTGGAAGAGGAACTGGACCTAGAAGCATGGGGATGCTAAAGGTGTGTTCGTTATCGAGTGTAATCTTTCCATTTCTACACATTAGGTATTATATACAGCTTGTGGGGATCACATCTATATTCAAATATAGAAACCAAGTAAACTTAAAAATATTTCCAGAGGAGTGGTGGATCTTCGATATGCCAATGGTGCGAGGCTGGTTGCGTTAACCATTGGCGATTACCACCTCTCATTGCCAACTGGGATGATTTTGGTTTTACATAACTGTTATTATGTGCCTAGTGTTACCAAAAACATAATTTATGTATCATGTTTGGATATGGATGGATTTCTTTTCAAGTTTGTAAATAAGGGTTTCTTCTTTTATAAGAAAAACATATGTTATGGTATGTCACATTTAAATAATGGTATGTATGTATTAAATTATGAAAACCAAGTGTTGGCAACTGATAACGAAACAAAATCACATGACTCATACATTATCCAGTTGTGGAATCACTGTCTTAGTCATATAAACGAGACGCGCTTGACAAGGCTCTGACAAGATGACTATTTAGACTCTACTGATCTAAAACCACTTGATATATGTCATTCTTTTTTACAAGGTAAAATGACCAATCCGCCTTTCAGTGGACAAGGTTAAAGAGCCATAAAGCTTCTAGGATTGGTGCACACAGATGTGTGTGGACCATTCCCAGTAGAAGCTAGAGGTGGATATTCTTACTTCATTACTTTTACTGATGATTTGAGTAGATATGGATATATATACTTAATGAGGTATAATTCAGAATCCTTAGAGAAATTTAAGGAATTCAAGAATTAAGTAGAGAATAATCTCGGTAAGAAGATAAAGAAGCTTCAATCAAATCGAGGTGGAGAATATCCGAACCAAGAGTTCATCGATCTTCTACGGGATTCTGAGATTCTATCTCAGATCACCCCTACTTATAAACCACAGTGGAATGATGTTAGTGAAAGGAGGAACCACACCTTTTTGGACATGGTGAGGTTGATGATGAGTCATGCAGATCTTCCATTATCCTTTTGGGGATATTCATTACAAACTGCAGCATACACATTAAACAAAGTACCAAATAAGGAGGCAAATGGAATTCCCTTTGAGTTATGGAATGGAAAGAAACCCATTTTGTCGCACACATGTGTATGGAGATGAAAGGTGTTTGTTAAGGCCTTCTCAGGCAACAAACTAGCACCTCAGGTCATGAGGTGTATCTTTATAGGATATCCCAAGGAAACGAAAGGATATTACCTATATAACCCTTCAGACAAGAAAGTGATTGTCACCAGACAAGCCGTCTTTCTTGAGAATGAGCACACCCTAAAAAAGGATAGTGGGAGAAATATTGACTTTGACAAAGTTGATGCTCAAGATACACATGAGTTGGTATCGGAAAAAGTTTCACAGGTCCCCGTAGAAGAGGTTATAGAAACACAAGTACTGCGTAGGAGCTCAAGAGAGGTAAGGGAACCAGAGAGATTTAGTTTCCTAGTCACTGAGAATGGTGAATCATTTTTGTTGGACAATGGTGAACCTCTCTCCTATAAGGAAGCAGTATAAATCTCAGAATCTATAAGATGACTAGAAGCTATGAATTTTGAGATAGATTCCATGTATTAGAACCAAGTCTGGGTTCTGGTCGATAAGCCAGTTGATGTAAATCTTGTTGGATGCAAATGGGTATTCAAGAGAAAACTGTACATGGAAGGTCAAGTTAGCACCTATAAAGAAAGGTTAGTGGCTAAAGGATTCTGAAAGCTTCAAGGAATTGAATATGATAAAACCTTCTCTCCAATTTCCATGTTTAAATCCATAAGAATTATACTTACCATAACAACTTACCTTGACTACGAGATTTGGAAGATGGATGTCAAAACAGAATTCCTTAACGGGAACCTTCAGGAAGATGTCTATATGACACAACCAGAAGGGTTTGTGACATCAGGTGAAGCCAAACGGGTTTTCAAGTTGCATAAATCCATTTATGGATTAAAGCAAGCATCCAAGTCATGGAACATTCGATTTGATGAATCCATAAAAGAATTTGGTTTCATTAAGAATGAATGTGAGCTATGTTTTTATAAGTGGTTTAATGGGAATGCATTTGTTATCCTAATAGTATATGTTGACGACATATTGCTTATTGGAAATGATGTACCGGTCTTACAGTCAGTTAAGGACTGGTTGAACAAGTGTTTCTCCATGAAGGACTTGGGTGAAGCATCCTACATTCTAGGGATCAAGATAATTTGTGATAGATCCAAGAGGCTACTTGGACTATGTCAGGGTACATACATTGAAAAAATACTAAAGAGATTTAGTATGAAACAATCCAAGAGGGGATTGGTTCTAATGTCACATGGACTACATCTTTCTAAGAAAATGTGTCCTCAGACACAACAAGAGAAAGATATAATGAGTAAGATCCCATACGCTTTGACTATAGGATCCATCATGTATGCCATGTTATGTACCATGCTTGATGTTTCCTATGCACTGAGTATGGTAGGAAGATATCAAGTAGATCCAGGATAACAACATTGGACTGTTGTTAAGACTACCCTTAATTATCTGAGAAGAACTAAGGATATGTTCTTGGTGTATAGAGGAGACGAGGATCTTGTCATCAGAGGGTATGATGATGCTGGTTTTCAGATAGATCAGAATAATATGAAGTCACAATCTGGACATGTTTTCTGTATCAATGGAGGAGATGTGAGCTGGAAGAGTTCAAAGCAACCAGTTGTCATCGATTCTACCGTGGAGTCCGGATATATAGCGGCTTCTGAAGCAGCCAAGTAATCCATATGGATTAGGAACTTTTTCCAGTAGCTTGATGTGGTTCCTATCAGTAAAGATCATATCACATTATATTGTGATAATACTACAACAGTGACTCTTTCAAAAGAACCAAGGTCACATCAACGGACAAATCACATACTCCAGAAGTATCACCTCTTGAAGGATTTATATCAAATGGGTGAAGTTGCAATGAGCAGAGTGTCCATGGAATAGAATGTGGTAGACCCCATAACTAAAGGCCTATCTCAGCAGAAGCATGAATATCATGTGAGTGATAGCAGGTTAAAGGTTGTTAGTAGTTGGTTCTAGTCCAAGTGGGAGTCTATTGGTGTTGGTAGCCTAGAACCAACTACTTTTTACTTTATTCATCAATAAATACCTTATCACATCTTGATTATTCTTTTTCATGAAAATGCATGTGATAATGTCCCAAGGATAGCTGTTGAATTAAAGGGTCATAATGGATCCCTCCTATGATGAGAACCCGTAAGTGTCATAACACTGTTCTTGAATATATGTTCTATAGACAGATGATGTTATTTGGGGGAAAAAATAATACATGCCATTAGGGGTGATGATTGATAAAAATTTGAGGCAACTTCTCATGGTATGTGACCTTGGTAATATTCAGGAGGATATTATGAGAACAAGACCCGCCAGTAGGAAATCCACATTTCATAGTGTCATTGGATGTTCCTATCTGCGAATGTGTGTATTGGTCCTTAGGCTTTAATATTATTATTAATGGGTATTAAAACTCATGAAATTAGATGTATTGATGAAAACTATGACGACACACTGTTCACAGTGAGGTAGGATATGTTGGGTGCGTCACGAGTAATACTTCATTAATAGATAATGTGAGAAAGGATTTGTACCTTCTGTTCCATAAAAGAAGTAGATCTTTTAGGCCCTTTGATGGAATTGATATAGCCTAAATAAATCCATGGTCGTGGTGAGGAATGGGTAAGTTTAATTCCGAGAAGTCAAAGAAATAATAATCAAACACATGGGGTGATGGCACTAGAATGAAACCCGCTTGATTCGAGATATCGAGAAAAAGGGATTACATTACACGGTAAACATTCATAGGAGGTGACACATCATTGCGACATTAACTTCTTTCTCTATGGGTGCCTTGGTATGTTGCTAGACACTAACCTTGGACTTTAGGCAGGCTTCAACTAATGCCACTGAGAAAGAGGCCTAGATGGCTACACACTAAGTGTGTTCAAGTATCTCAGTTAAATATTAATTTAACAAGTTGAATAAAGATTAATCCCAATTTTTTTTAATAATTATTCAAGGATGTCTGATCGAATTTATTTCGACACTAGTTATTTGAGATAATATATTGTGGGAGAAATAATATATTTATTAGTGATTAATGTAGTGATATTTATTTGATAAATAAATATCCATTATTCAAGGTCTAATAAATGTGGTGGAGGAAATAAAAAGAATGGAAAAATAAAAGTACATGCCATGTATTTTTTCAGGGAATTTATGATAAATAATATTATTTATTTAATTAAATCATATTAGGTGTAATTTTCTGGGCATATGTCAAGTAATAATAATAGTCAACTATTATTATTAGACATTGGGTATTAGTAAGAATTAAATGAAATGAATAAATGATTTTGGGTAATTAATTCATTTTATTATTCTAAGTAATTAAAATACCAATTATATAATTCTCATTAGCCTAGCCATTTTGAGTGGTTTTGCATAACAGATCTAGAGAAAGATCTCAAGCCAAGAGATAATTCTTTTTTCCAAGAACACTCTCAATCTAAGAGAGAAAGATCCTTCTCCACTGGATCAAGGTGATCAAAGGAGGGCATCACAAGTTAGGGGTGTTCATGGGTCGGGTTGGGTTGGGTCGCATGCGGTTTTGGACCCGACCCGGAAGAAAAAATTCAGGTCGGGTCGGGTTGGGTCACACACTGCATGACCAGATGACTCGACCCAACCCGACCCATAGGGTCTGGGTTGGGTGATGCATGGGCAAAAAGACCCAACCCAACCCAACAATTTATGGGTTGGGTCAAACAGCTCGGGTTGAGTGGTCAGAACAGACCCAACCCGAGGGACGCAAATCCAGACCCGACCCAACCCGAGGATTACAGGCCTAACCCGACCCAGACCTTACCCACAGCCCAAACCAACCTGACCCATACCCCTACTGAGACCCTACCCTAACCAACCCCAACCCAATGCAGTTGGTTCCAAAAAAAATATAGCACAGAATGGATGAAAAAAATGCAGCACAGAATGGATGAAAAAAAAATGCAGCACATAATGGATGAAAAAAAATGCAGCAGAACTGAGACCCTACCCTAACCAACCCAACCCAATGAAGTTGGTTCCAAAAAAATGCAGGAAATAATGGATCCAAAAAAATGCAGCAGATCAGATTGGTTCTAATGCAGCAGTTTCAAGCAAGAAACTCCAAAAAAATGCAGGAAAGAAGCATCTATAATTTTTGTTCAGCAGGGGTATGCAATTCCAAAATTAAGGATGAAACAAATGCAATTGAACATGCATCAGTATGAAAATAAAAAAATATAACATCACACACAATTTCAATTCAACATAGAATTTTAACTGAAGAACTTGAATCCTATGAAAATCGTATACATCAATCAACATTACATTCATGATTTTTTACCCCTAGCACACAACCACACACATATAATGCAAAACATTAATGTCACAAAGGATTGAAAATCCAATTCACCAGGCATGTTGCAGACATACCTTGAATCAACCCAGGTTAGCCAGGCATTGCTCGACATCTCAAAAAATCGAAATCTGAATGTCCAACATGCACATAATTCCTTAAATAGTGCAAACCCTATCATAGCATTCCACAAGCCCATACAATTGCTCAATATGCCACCAAGAAATCATGGCTTTAAACATTAAACAAAAATTCCTTGGTGTTGATCAAATCACCGGATCCAACCACTTCAATTTAAAAGGCAGATTCAAAATCAATGTTACTCAATAGATAATTCTAGTGAATTGAATCACCAATTAGGCGATGTGTGACATCATGGGCCTTTTAAGTGTTAGAAAATTGAAAGTTCAAATAAACATAGGGGAATATGTGAACAAAATCAAATTCCAAGTTTTATTTTGAGGATCAAAACATTCGATAACACAATTATACTGAAATCCAGTCAATTTACCTTCATATAGTGTGAAAGAAGTCCAAGATATTTAGCATTGATTCCTACACTTAAATTAAATACTGAAATCAGAATGTATTTTTAGAAGACCAGATATATAATTTCACTGACATTTACAGCATATTAAAAACCATGTCCATCATAAAAATGTAGGTGAATAATAATGAACAAACCTTCATTAGATTCCCTAGAAGATAAAGGAAATTTTATGCATGGGAAGTAGTCGATCCTGTTATCGTTTTCTCTCATAAAATCAAAAACTATCAAGGTGACAAAAGAATGCAGTAACATGCAGAAGGAAGTCCAAGAGAACAACAAGAGCTGCAAAAATAAATAAGTAGGTTTCAGTTCAAGTTTTCAGTATTTTATTTGGAAAACAGAATTAGAAGTCGATTAAGGTCCATATATCTTAACACAATAAATAAATAATACCAATCAGATAAAAGTTTTCCATTTAAATTCATTAATTAAAATCTATCAAGACGCTTCATAAGAGAGACAGAGAAGGGTAATTTTTTTACAAGTTTGTAGTATAGCTACTACAAAGCCTGATGATGTAACTTATATCCAAGACCAAGAATGGAATAACTTCCACAATGATTAATGTATTTTTCACTCTAATAGCACTAAAATTCCTAGCAACAACTGATAGAGAAACCATATCATCACTTTAGTTAGACATGAATAAACCACTGTAAAAATATCAACATTTTTCAAACAATACAAGAGAAATTAATAACCATTTAGCACTATCAAGCATAAAAGATTCAAAAACCAAACAAAAGAAACATCTAATTTGAAACACAACAAAGTAGGGGAAACTAAAGTGAAATGTAGTGTGGAAGGGAAACCACCTTAGCAACACCAGTCATTATTTTTAGATAGTGACAATTTGATCATGAGTTGTGGTGGATGATGGATTATCTGAAAAGAATAACAGAATAAATAACAAGTTAGTATTTTTATTTTTCAAACATAGGTTTATAATTAATAAATGTGAACTAATAAAAAACATAATATTTTTAATGATACCTGATTCAATAAATTAAACTTCTTCCATTTGATTTCGAATGAAAATTGGTTTAGACTTTCTAAACCAATTTTGGGAGAAAATTAATGCCTCAACGGTATTGGGATTCAAACAACTGCGAAATAAATCAAGGAATCATCCTCATGTACTAAATGTGGACTCTGAAGATACTGTAGTTAAAGGAATTGATAGAATATCTATAGCAATGCATGAGAGAACATGATACTTTCTTTCCTTTCCTTTCCACCAGCTTAAAATATCAAATCCATCGAAATCATCCTCACAATCATCAATCTCTAGATATCTTTTTAATTCATTTCTTTGTTGTGTCAATTTTCTTTTCCTTTTCTTTGATCTATAAGCATCTTTCCATTTTTCATCATCCTCACTACCGCTAGTGGCATCATGAATATGTGCATCTTGATGAGAACTTGACTCGCATTGATCAACCATGATAGGATATTTGCATTTATAAGCCTCAAAGAGATTATTCATAACCTCTGTTAATTTACTGATCAACTCATTCTTTTCTCCATCATCAAATATCATTTCAAAACTGTCCCAAACATATTCTAATTTATATCGGGGATCAAGAACAACTGCGACAAGTAAGAGCGAATTAAAATTCAAACTAATACCACAATATTTTTCCAACTTCACCTTCATTGCAATAGCCATTGCACTCAAAGTCATATCAGTACTCTTCATCCATTTCTTGATTTTTCTATATATGTCAAAAAGAGTGTGAAAGAAAGTGTGACATGTCACATGCATAGAACTAGAAAATTCAATAGTGCTATCATAAAATATCCTTAAAAACTTGACAAATACATGAGCATGCTCTCAATCATATGTTATTGGAGCCCCACCTTAACAGACAAGAGCACTCCTAAAGATTGAATCCTCCTCAAGATGAATAAATACCTTCTCATATTTTTTAGCAACATCCAACATAAAATAACAAGAATTACACCTAGTAGGCACATCAAGAATTATAGCCTGTTTACTAGGAATTTTTAACTCCTCATCAATGCTCTTAAAAAGAGCCAACCTAGAAGGTGAACTTCTCACAAATTTACAAGAAACATTGATTCTACCAATTGATGTTGATATTTCCTTTATCCCATCACTAACAACAAGGTTTAAAATATGTGCACAAAATTTCATATGCATATACTCTCCTTTATGAATAGACCCATTCCAATCAATAACTTTCCTAACCAAATAACTAATCGCTGTATTATTAGAACTAACATTGTCTATGGTAACAGTATTAATCCTTTCAATCCCCCATTGTTTCAATGTTTGTTCTAATACCCGACCAATTGTTTCCCCTTTATGATCCACAATAGGACAAAACCTGATTATTTTTTTATTCAAGATCCAATTATCATCAATAAAATGTGTAGTCACACACATATAATTCAGATTATGAATTGAAGTCCATGTGTCGGTGGTAATACATACCATATGAGAAAACGTATCAAACATGGACTTCAATTTATCTTTCTCATTCAAATATAACTGCAAGAAATCTCTAGCAACTGTTTTTCTGGACTAAACTTGAAATTGAGGTTGAACAACTTCAATAAATTCCCTAAATCCTTGATTCTCAACATATTTAAATGATAACTCATCAATGATTATCATTTTAGCAAGATCAATTCTACACTCTTCTTGATTAAAATGAGCTACTGAAATTTTAATCGTTCCATCACCCTCATGTTCACACTTCCTTCTAAGACCAAGAGTGGTTTGAATTTTCTTGATTTTTTTGTGAGTATTTTTGTTGCACTTTGTCAAATGCCTATTCAAATTACTAGTTCCATGCTGACCAGATGTGCAAGCGTAATCTTTACCACAGTAATTAGAAACAGCTCTTCCATTTTTCTTTTGAAAATGATCCCAAGCTTGAGAAAATCTATAACCAGCAGAAGATTTAGGAATTATTACCTTTTTAGGAGACTTATTACCTTCAGTTTCTTAAACTGGTTTGATACAAATCCCCCCTCCTATTTCTGTAATTGAATGTGTTGTAGACCCCTTATGAATCCGAGTTCCTGCTGCGATAACTGGGGGATTATAACCACTTGTTGTTGTTGCACCACTTTCCATATAAATGAATTGCTACCTACATCTACTAACAATGTAAGAAATGGTAAATATAATTATAGTGAATTAAATTGATATGCGCTTTATGATGGACTGCTTTCATTCTATACATTCTGATTTCAGTATTTAAAAAATACATTCTGATTTCAGTATTTTATGATGGACATGGCGCTTTATAATGGACTGCTTCCCCCCTTTTTAAACATGAAAAAATTTGGAATCAAATCTTTCCCATGACAAAAATAGTCTTGCTCAAATAAATTTTACAGCATTATAACATTGAAGTTAAAAATAATAGCTAAGACATTCCTCATCTCCGTCACTTCTTAACCCAAGGTTAAATTCTCATGGAAGGAAGTCTTGTAGCATGAAATTTCAACTCTTAAAACAAAATCAAAATTGGTTCAAAATATATTGTGAATAAATATGGAAAAAAAATGAAAGCTATATATGTACCACCACAAACCGCACCACACACACACACCACACCACATCAGGAAGAGGAGGCGAATCGGTTTCATGAAACCAACAAGAGGCTAGTTCAGGTGGGTGATTTACCGAAGGTGCGAGCGAAAGGAGGCAGCAGGAGACGAGTATGGAGGAGTAGGGTTTTGCGAATGGAGAAGAGGTGAGTTAGGATTTTCTAGTAAGGGGAGGAGCTCGGGTGAGGAGGGTGTGAGGAAGAGGAGACCAGGATTCAGATGTCGCTCGTGAAGGAATGATGAGGAAGGAGGGTTTTGGAATACAGGGGAAGGTCGGGGTCAGGTCAGGGGGAGGAGGAGGAGGCCAGCGCGAGCATCTCTTCTCGTGTCGCGAGGGAGGGAGGGAGGAGAGGAGGGAATGAAATGAGGAGGAGAAGCCGGTCACTGAGCCGGTTGAGTTGCGGTTTTTTTTCTTATTCATGCCGTCGGGTGAAAGGGTCAGGTTGGGTCGATATGCAACCAACCCGAGACCTGACCCAACCCATTCTTGGGTCAACCCATGAGAAACCCAACCCAGATATTTTTAGTATAACCCAACCCGACCCGACCCGACCCGACCGGGTCGGGTCGGGTCGGGTTCTTCGGGTTGGATCGAGTCTGGACACCCCTATCGCAAGTGAAGGCTCTTCTACGCTATCACCTGGAGATCCCTTGAGCAATGTCCAGAGATATGCGAAGCACGTGTGTATCATTGATAGAAGAATCCTACACTTTGATTCTATGACGCAATGACAAATCACATCAGATCATGACCAGAAACATTAACGGAGATATAATTCCATCAAGGTAATTCTTGTCTTTTAATTAAATTAATTATAACCAACATATGATAATCCTATCTATGGTTCTAGGACTCCCTTATTTTATTTTGTTCTTTATTCTATTCTGAAGTCCGATGTTTTATTATCGCGACGAATCTCAGATTAAACATCATTAACGGAAAAAATTAAAGTTGGGTACACCCACCAACGTGCTTCCGCTACGCCCATAACCTACATTTCATCCATACAATCCTCAATCATTTCCAACTGGAGATCTTCAGTAGTATTTACATGAACTCAAATTTGGACAAGACCATTTTCATGAGATATGCTTCGGGTGAGTTCTCGGTGAAAGGGTGCCTCTCTATGACATAAGCACATAGTGAGTAGGATGAGTGGGATTCAATGAACTAGTGTAGTGATATACACATGATGTTCAATTTTCTAGTGTGCCATCTTCATAATCATGAACTTCCTATAGACTAGGAGGTCAAAAGTAAGGGGTTGCGTTGGATTCTAATTTTTTTTTGATGTATGGGCCCTAAGGTGGAGTCATCCGACCATCTATTCTTCAAGAGAAAGTGGGAAGAAGTCATATGGCATGGCCTAGGAGAGTTCA
The DNA here is from genome assembly GCA_963277665.1 of Viscum album. NCBI lineage: Eukaryota > Viridiplantae > Streptophyta > Magnoliopsida > Santalales > Viscaceae > Viscum > Viscum album. The sequence continues at coordinate 1,263,475,155 of OY728164.1, forward strand.
TCAGGATTGGGGAACAAGCCTTCAACCATAATAATTTCTTCTAGGCATGGTTTCAGAAGACCAGGAATAATTTACAGGAATAAAAGGTAAGAGATATTCTTTTAGTGTAATGCTTCTGGATCATTTAGAGTGTAAGGAATCATTACTGACATTAAGACGCTCAAAGTTTGTGGATGAGAATCATTTTTAAAATGAGGAATTTTGTGGTTTATCTGATTCCACTGGTTAAATGGTAGGAAAGCTGTCCCTCTATGAGAATAATTGTGATGGGAAAAAATATGACTCCCATATTTAGGGACCTTATAATATAGATAAGATATGTGAGATGAAAAACATCAAATAGAGAATATAAGGTGAATGTGGATGGATCTTTCAATGTAGATCTCATGCAGGATAGGGTTGTTGTTCATGATCATCAAGGATCAGTTTTACTTGCTTTTAGCAACAGATATGGCCATAGGAATTACCTGATGGTAGAGTCTTGTTAGATGAGGATATGGATTGAGTTATGTCACTATCACAACATAAATATGGAGGTGGTGGAAATAGAATCAAATATAATTCACGTATCATTGTAGGACAATCTTTAAAATCCATGGTCCATCACATACCAGATTCACAAACCCAAAAACCTCATAGATTCGCAGGTGGACATCTGCCATATGTGTCATGAGGTGAACAAGGTGGCATAATTCATTGCCTCTTGGGTAACTCATGAGGGTAAGTGTTTACTATTTCCTAATTTTGGTTTTCTTCCACATGCGTTTGGTTGTCTTGTTAGAGTGGATGTACTTGGTCTTCACTATTTTAGACCACCTTGACTATGTTTTGACTTTGTCTATACCCTTCTTTCCATAAAATTTTAACATTGATGATTAATGTAAGGGGAATCATGAACCCAACTCTTTTTTATTGGGTTATCTCTATTTCATGACCTCTTTGGTATGAATATTTCTCTAATGTTATGTAAATATAATTTTACTATTCTTCCACTTTTTTCAGGGATATACATATTTCTAACTCTATTTTATGAATAATACAATTATTTTTCAAAATAACGCTTCTTTACAAAAAACATATCTTTTACTCATATTTAGTTTTTTATTCTTCACTAAAAAATAATTATTATTAGGCCAAATATGTTTTCCCTTATTCATTTGGGAACCCAAATTTTATTCATGAAATTATGATTGATGAAATCCTTATGAAACCCATTTTTTCCATGGGTTATTTTAGGATGATGATTTTTATACCTTCTATGTGAAATGCATGAATATGTAAATATTTTGATGTGATGGGTGTTCCTGGAATTATATAGTTTTCCAATGCATTGGTTAATGTGATATATCTCATGAAATGATGCCTATTATGCATGAACATGACACTATCTTTGTTCACAATGATAATGTTCTGAATATGCACATATGTTATGCATAAACATGTTTATACCCTTTTCACAACTATATATTGTATTTAAAAACTAACAGACGATGTTTTATTTTTATACATTGCCATATTCCATGCATTTATCACATGTTTCTATCATGAGGTTGATGAGGATCCTATTCTTATGATATGATGATGATGTTTACAATCACCAATTTTATATTGATTCTTTTCACCTTTTATCCTCTTATTGGGATTTTATCACTCCCCATTATTTGATTTATACCCATAGAAGAGTACTTGTACTAAAGAGAATACAAGGTCTGCTAAGAAGATATGTTGGAGGGAATTAAATAATGTTTATTTTTTTATTATGGATAAGTTATGTATAAGCCTAATTTTTCCAAGACACTAAACCTTTGGATCCTTGTTTTGTAATACTATTATGTTGTTTATCATAAAATGATGTAATGTTTATGAATGAAAAAGTAGGGTCACTATAATAAACTCTTGAAAAACATAGATGAAATGTGTTGGTATCTTGGAACATCATCTTCATAGAACTCTTACAGAACCCTTACAAATGGAATAAAATTACGATCGCCTTCCAATATAATTTTCTTGAGAAAATTATCATTACCCAATGCATTGCTGCACTATTTGTGTACACCCATCATATAAGGTATATCATTCTCACCCGGTGCTATTTGGGTGCACCCATTGTATATGTGATGTCTAAGAACCATAACATGAATAATGTAATTAGAGATTGGATTTCATCATAAATCTCATAAAACAACCATTATCCCTTTGATAACATTATTAACCATTCAAAATGAAACAAGTTTTATAATCATATCCATTAAAATATTATTAAACCATGGAAAAGAAATGGGATTCATAATAATCTCTTTGAAATATGATTAATCCATAGAAAATAAATAGGTTCCACAATAATCTTGTTGAAAAATATTAATATATCAAGATAAATAATGGTGTGGTATCATAAGAAAATATCCTCATTGGATCATAAGTAACAACAATGGTTTTTTACATTGATGAATGAGAATTATATTACAATATAATTAAATGCATTTTGTAGAAAATAACGTTTTTTTTGAGAAATATTGCAAAAATAATTTTCATTGAGAAAAATCATGGAAGCATATGAAGGAATATTTAAAAAAATTTAAAAAAATTCTTTTGGAAAATATCCTTTCCATTTTTAAAAACACATATTCAAACATAAAACATTTTGAAAATACATTTATTTGAATATGACCTTGAAAACCTATAAAGGAATATTTAATAAAAAATATTGGAGAAAATTAAATTCATTTCATACACATTAAGAAAACATTCCTTTCTTGTTTTTGGTAAAATCCAAATATGTATTTTTTGGAAAACAAAAAGAATATTACAATCAAAATATTTGTAAAAAGTAAAAAATGGGTAAAAATGTATCTAATAAATCAATTGAAGAATACTAAAAACTTTTTTAAAACTTTTTTAAAAACTTGGTTTGGAAGAAAAAGGGGTTTTGGATAAGGATATAAATAAAGATGAATTTTTCTAAAAATCGTTTTCTCAATTAATTTATGTAAAAAGAGTGGAAATTGGAACTATTTGTGACACCCCAGACCTGGATTCCACTTAATAGGCACCCCGAGCCTGGTGAGCCACATAGAATCAAGTGTATCTCCTCAAACACCAGAGGCTGCCGACTAGCAGTGAGGGCCTAGGGTTTGTCCATTGGGAGACTATTCCCTTATTACTAGAGTGTGTAGTAGCAGAATAGGTAGGAACAATAGGTAAATAGAAGAAGAAATATAAGTAATATAAGACACATTGGAAAATAGATACAATAGTAAAAATTACTAAATCAATTGTGATAACATACTAAAATAGATGATGATATATTTCATGTCACTTGAAAGATAAAAAACATGGATATAAAGAAGAAGACATGTAAGCTAAACCAAAGTAGTATAAAAGTAAATACATAAACTATCCCAATAATCCTGAGATCCAGCTCGATCATCTTCCACTATATCTCTACTAATACATCAATTAATCAAGTTTTCAAAGACATACGCTTTCCTCTATCAATACCTACATTCATGTAGTTTGCACGGGTACAAATAGTGCCAAGATAGGGTGTGATATAAATCTCAGGGGGCCACCACCAACATTGTCTACAATATCATGCATGTGTAATGGAAATATAAAAGTGTGAAATAATGAATATATAAAGTAATTCAGTACAATTCAACTAAATAACCAAGTACCCATATCAGCCTTTGGATGGTATCTGAACATGTAACCAGTTCATTATTTGATTAGTACTAGTTTGTAAACAAGTCACATGATAGTCATAGTAAAGGTTCCATGATGTAATAAGGAAACCTGTAATGATATTTAATAATGAAGTTCCAAGGTAATAACCAAGGAAATGTAGACCTCAAGGGTCTTCAAATCAGTAATGAATTCTTCCTGGCTAAGGAATAAGAGGGTAATCAAAGGATCATAGTCCAAGGCATTCCATAATAAGAGGCCCACCAAGTCCAAGGAGTTCATCCAAGGTAAAATGGGGTCAAGAAATGACTAGGACTAATGGGTTTTAACCATGGAACCTACTTTTGAATGTTGGATCCAAGGAGTGTATCCAAGTAATCCTGTAATAATATTGAATGGATCCTATGGTTTCATACAGGGCATCCAAAGATAGAAAAGGACTGGGTTCCAGGTGGGTCTCAACCAAAGCAACCTGCATCATTGGATCAGAATGGGGTTCCTGAGTACTCAAGGAATTCCCTAATGAATCCAAGGTGACCTCAAGTCAGGACACTCCTATTTGATAATGAAATCATATAATATTTCAATTGGTTCAATCCTTTCCTTTCATTACTGTGATGAGGCCAAGTAGCATGCAACCCTTTAATCAAGTCATAATTAATCAATAAATCCATTTGGTTCAAGCCTTGTCTTTCAGTAGTTTGATAAGTCCATGTAGCAAGAAAACATTATTAAACCCATTTAAGGAATATTAAGTAATTATGGTTCACTTCCATACCTTCCATCAACATGGAAGGGGTTCTACGAACATGCAACCAAACATTCATTTAAATCTAATAAGGAAAAGTCATATACTTAGTATACTTACCAATTTCCATTAAACATTTATTTATCAAATTTAAGAACTTAAATTAGGTGGGTCAAGTGGTGGGAATTCATGGTACATTCCATTATAAAATTCATAAATTAAATCGAGCCATTTAATATAGGAAAGCTTACTATTAGAAGGGTCAAGCAAAGGCACACCCGAATGACAGCTCAAATGTGACAAAACACTAAAATGACAATTATGGATAAACATCCTACATTGGATGGATTGAGTTTTGGGAATAAACACTAAAAACTAATCACATATTTGGAAAGAGAATAACTATACAGTTCTAATTATTATAAGAATGACATATAAATTTAGTAAATGACAATTGATGAAATTGGCTGGCCCCAGATGACAATTCCAAAATCAATGAACTTGATGGATTTGTTATAGACAACCCACATTAGGATTTTACTACTCTCATCATCCAATTTTACCCCATAATTCAGCTTGGAATAGAGTATATCTGAGAAAAATGTAATAGATTTTATACCTCTATAACCAGGTTGAGAGTAAGAGAGACAAAGAATGGCTCAAAAGGACTTGAGTACTTACTGTTACGCATCCAACTTGATGAACAAAAGCTCGAACATATCCTAGATGAAGGATATCCCTAGATCCCTAGGTTAGGCCTTCAAAAATCTCCAGAATGAGATAAATGGAGGTTCATCTCACTCAAAATTATATTAAGGAATAAGGGTAGGTTTAATTAGATCATTAAGGGTAAAAATGCAAAATTATTGAAAATTTAGCCTGTGCATGATCTGGCCGCACAATTTTCCAAACTATGTGACAACCATGCATGGGTACCTAGAGAAGAGGGTAAACTCACATAGTTAGGCCATACGGTTAGGGAAACCTCTCACCAACCATGCAAGATGGCTCTGCCCAAAGATCCAAACCATCCACATGGTTATATTTAACAATGTGGCTTACCCACATAGTTTCCTATAACCATGAAACATGTCCAATTTCCCCCAAAATATGAGTTTATGGATTTGAAAAAGCCTCATACACCCTTAGGACCATATTTAAATCATTAATCATTCATATTAGGTCCAAAATAATGATTTATAATGAAATTTAAAGGATCTATACCTGAGTGAAATACCGAGTTCTTATAGTCTTCCCTTCATAAAAGAACTCATCCTCGAGTTCACCTTCCAAGGGTGGTGAAACACTATCTGGGAATAAATATGGACACTAGGCATATATGTAGGCCTCCCAATACCAATTCTTGTTCTGTACATGGTCATTCTACCACCACACCCATACCAGAGGGACAAAATGGCCTCGAAGAGCCTTTGTGCTCTGGTCAACAATGCGTACTGGATACTCCTCAAAGGTAGAATCGACATCTAATTCAACTTCCTCGGGATTAAAGGTATGAGATGGGTCGAAATGATATTTTCAAAGATATGAAACATATAATATGTCATATGCAACATAATACCTCTAAGGTAATATCAAAAAATAGGCTACCAGACTGACTCTCTCAGGAATCTCAAATGGCCCTACATGACGAGGTGATAAATTCCCTTGCCTTCATAACTGTATATACCCTAGCCTGGGTGATACCTATAAGAAAACATGATCTCTGACCTCTAACTACAGAGTTTGTATATGGTGGTCAACATAAGATTTCTGTCTAGACTAAGTGGTAGTCATATGCCTCCGGATTAGCTGAATCATCTCTAAAGTCTTCTATATGAGATGAGGATCTAGTAGGGATCCATCACCTACCTCTAGACATCACAGGGGTGAACAACACGACCTACCACATAAGGCCTCAAAATTATCCATCTGAATTTTCACCTAAAATCTATTATTATAGGTGAACTCAATGAGAGGAATATGCTTCTCCCAAGAACCATGGTAATCAAGGACACATTCCCAGAGCATATCCTCTAGAACCTATATTTTCCATTATGATTGTCCATTGGTCTGAGGGTTAAAATTTGTGCATAGAAGTACCTATGTTCCCATAGTATCTAGAAATATCTACCAGAACCGTGACGTAAAATGAGTGACCTCATCTAAAATTATAGTACAAGGGACCCAGTGTAGTAATTTTATCTCACAAACATAAAATCTTTCCAGATCATCAACTGAGAAAGTATCCTGAATAAGAATGAAGTGGGTTTCTTTCATTAGTCTGTCAATAACAACCCATACAGTGTCACTACCCCCTAGAGACCTAGGTAATCTGACTACAAAATCCATATAAATATCTTCCCATTTCCATTCCAGGATAGTAAGTAGATGTAACTAGCTTGCAGATCTATGGTGCTCCCTCTTCACCTACTGACAGGTGGAACACATAGTGATAAAGCCTACAATCTAATGTTTCATCCCAAGCCACCAATACTGGCATCACATATCTCGATACATCTTAGAGAAACCTGGATGAACTGATAACTCAGAAGTGTGGGACTCATGCATCAACTCCTATCTCACATCTATAGGACCCCAAACACATCCGTGTATGCACAATATGTTGTCTCTATCCACAAACCAATCCATAGGTTGGTATAATTAGGATATACTCTCATAGAGTACCAAACCCTTAGGATCTGAAAATTACATTCGCTTAACCTTCTCATGGAGGGAAGACGTAACTGTCAATGTTGAGAGGTATGACTTCTCATGACTTTCATGAAACTCCAGATACATCTCAGAAAAGAGGACCATTAATTTACATTTATCACTAGCTTCTTTTATGGCTTGTGTCTGTGTTTTTTGAATTAATTCATCTGCAACCACATTGCCCCTCCCAGGAATATATGCAAGCTCAAAATAAAAGTATTGAATATATTTGAACCATCTCAACTATCTAAGGTGAAAGTAACACCGTGTAAAGATATATTTGAGGCTATTGTGATATGTATACACCACAAAGTGCTCACCTTATTGATAGTGTATCAAGTAATGTAAGTCTGACTGACTGCAAATTAAATTTTTATTTAAAAATAACTTTTGAGGAGAAATTGGGAAACCATGATGGCATAAAAAACATAAACACAACCCTGCCTCCACGTTCAAGATCATCAATACCAAATACATTACAATTCAAAATAAAGGAAAAGTCTCACCCTAGTAACAAAAACAATATGATCAGCATCCACCATCCCATCACTGCTCGGCTAGCTGTCCCGTACAAGGATGCATGAACCCGGTACCGATGGCAAACTTCATACCCTCTCAAAACTTCCAATTGTGAATAGTGATGATAAGAAGAATGCTCTCTACTTTGAACATCTTTTGAAACAGTCCCTTGAAAATAAACTGGATGCGATGTCTCATTTACCAAGGCCGTAGTGCCATAAGTGAACACACAAAATACAAACAAAAAATCCTCATCAATGAAAAATAAACTTTCACCAAGTCAAAATAACTCAAAATCATGCGTCGATTAGTTTCACTCATGATGCCTCTACTACCGATATCCATAAGCAAAAACTTTATCCTCCTACATCAGCACAAATCCTAGTCTATTGTGTGATGAATCAAAGAATATGGTATAAACTCTAACTGGACATGGAAATTTTAGAATAGGTGTCGAGAGAAGCCTCCCTTTTAGCTTCTGAAATGACTTCTCACACTCTTCTGACAACAGGAACTTAACAACCTTTTTTGTAAGATCGGTAAGAGGTGAAACAAGGCAGGAAATGTCCTATATGAAATGTGTCACACCTCGACCGACTCTTTATCTTAATTTAATTATTTTGGGTCTTTCTTTGAGTTGTGGTTTGAATCGATTCTAATTTAAAAAGTGATTTGGGATCTTATACGGGTGTACGCCCGTATGCGCGAGCATGCATAGCACCAAATCATATTTTGGATGATGTTTTATTATTAAATGTGTTATTATTTGGGTGCGTAACCTTGCGGACGACCATGAACATTGCCAGACCTGACTTGAGTTTTTTCATTTTGATGGTACATGAGTGTTTTGGCTTGGTAGTGTCCGGCATGTGGCGAGGAACGGGTGAAGCCGCATGGCTTCATCAGTTGTTCGTGCGCCCTTCCCGGTATGTGGTTAATTAATTAATTAGTAGAGTAAACATTGAAGTGTTCATAAAATAAAATAACGAGCAAATAAAATAAGATTTTTAAAAGTTGTCTTAATAATAATAATAATAATAATAATAATAATAATAATAATAACAACAACAATAATAATATTTTTGGGATTGTTATTATTTCAATTGATACTTTAATTTGGTCATGGATGTTAAACTAATTTATATTTATAGAATTATTAACTTATTATTGTTATTATTGTTATTTTTTTTAAATGGCCTATGTTTCTTTTTTTTCTTTGGGTTTTATTTTGTTTTCAATTTATTTTTATTCTATTTATATTTTCTCCATTTTCTTTTTATTTTATATCATTTTTTTATTTTTTTTCACTTTCACTTTTTTTTCTTTCCTCCTTTGCGCTCCTCTCTCCCCGCACGGATTTCCCCTACCTCTTATTTCTCACAGAGGACCTCCTTCACCCTGAAACCCTAGCCGCCACACCTGCATTCCCCTCCTATGGCCGACAACCTCCCTTCCTCTCTATCGACCATGCAAGCCCCTCCTCTACTGGTCATACACCCGCGCTCGCACCCCCCTCCTGCTCAAAGAAGCATCACTCTCCTCTCCCTCTTCGACGAACTAGACCAACACCTCTCCCCTTTCGGTGGCACCACAACGCCATCCTCTCATCCGGAAACACAGACCTTCGGTGCCCTCCCTTCAAACCAGTGCTGCACAGCCCCGCCGCCGGCCTCCTCACCTCGCGCCGCCTTCCTCTTGGACGGACCACCCGAAAAACCAGCACACACCGCCCTCGAGATGCACCCTCCTACTTCCGTTTGGCACTGCTTCTCCAGCCTCCTCACCATGCACACATATCCCTTGAACCACCTCCCTTTTCCCCTTCTCCATCCATCCGGTGCTCTTCCCTCAAGTCCGCTCCCTAGTTGTGCCCTCCGCCTTCCAGCCGTATACCCATCTACAGCAACTCCGCCTTCCCTCACCCAGAAAGCCACACAACACTCTCTACACCCCTTCAGGGAACCTAGCACCCAAACCACACCGCTTTGCTACCTTGGACCACCTGGACCCGTGCTGCTCCTCCCTCCCGGTCGGATTTTTCTGGCATGACTCAACTCCGACACCCCCATCTTATTCAGTTAGCCTCCGCAACCCCTGCCGCAGGTTCGTCTTCCTTCGGATGATTGCTTCTTCCCTTTTGGTATAATTTTTGATTTCTTCTCATGTTGTTTAATTTCATTTTGTGATGATTTGGGTTTGATGTTGGGTTTTTAGCATTCAATTTGTGTTGTTGTGGTGCGAATGGAGACCATTTAGAGGTGCGCACCAAAATTTGCGAAGTTGGTCTACGTTGAGGTAAGTGGTATCACGTCCAATTATTATTTGATTAATTAATTCGCAAGGTTGATTTGTTTAGAGTGTTTTTTTAATTAATGCATGTGGTGCGAAGTTGATTTTCATTTAAGTTTTTGTGAGAAGTTTATTTTCATTTAAGTTTGACATTCCTTGAATTGTTTAGTAGAGTCGGTATGTTTTTGGTCTTAAATGAGTATATGAGTGGGGTTTTGGTGTTTTAGTCATGCGGCGTACTTTAAGAAAGGTTGGAAAGGTTTTCTGGTGGGTTTTTTAACTGTAGTGATGGTCTTTTCAACTGTGTAGGCGACTTCTTTAATTGCGTGCATAATGTAGTTTGTGTTCCTGAGGTGACGTTGTGTGCGTATTGTCATGTAAGGGGATTTGGGTCAGCTTAGTGTGTAATGTAGTGGTTTTTCACTTTAAAAATTTGTTTATGAAGATTTGGATTGTTTTATTAAATAATTATTAAAGATGGAAAAAAATTTGTTTTGACTGCATGGTGTAAAGGTTTTCGGTGGTTAAAGTTGCGCGACATATGTTGAAATTGTTTAATAAATTCTTTTAATGGTTTGTTTGACTTTGAAAGTGTTTTCTTTGACCACACAATATTTTTAATTTGTCATGTAAGTAGTGGATATTTAGTTTTGAAACATTTTTAGTGTACGTATTCTTCCAAAATGGTATTTCTGAGTGAGAGTAGTGGTTTTTGGCATTTGTGGTGTCTTTTTTTTATTTGGTGTATAAATATTTCATGTGACATAAATTTGAAACTTGTTTGAGCATAAACTGGGAAGCCCGAGTAGCCAGGAGGGTGGAATAGACTAGTGGGCAATGTTCTGGAGGTGACTCGACCCGGTTTCACTGGCAGGACTGAAGATTGCAACACTAACTAAACATATGCTTTTCTGAGGGTCATGGTCTTCTAAGCCACGTTTTCTGAGGGTCATGACATTCTAAGCCACGTTTTCTGAGGGTCGTGGCCTTCTAAACCACGTTTCACTGAGACACAAAGATCTAGGGGACTAAGCTAGCTAACACCCACGTGGACTCTCCCATGTTAGTGCTCATTGGTTACTTTACTCTCATCGGTGTGACACTTTGGTTATTTTAAAAGTAAGTGTGTGTGTGTTTTAATATAAGTTGTTCCTTTTTAAAACTGTTTTCTCTTAACCTGTTTTCTCTAAAGTTGTTCAAGATTTTTGTACTTTTCTTTAATTAAAGTTGAAAATGAATTTGTCATTTAATAAATGTGCATGGAACCTTTTCTCGGTGGCATCTTACTGGGATTTTAGCACACACCCTACATACACCTTTGGGTGTATGTAGATTTTGTTTCATTTTCTTTCCAGGTTGAGGCATCGTCCTTAGCATTGGTGGTTTGAGTTTTTAGTGGCATCATCGTGTTGGTTTGATGGTGGTGGCTTGGGGATATGACTCCTCATGTTGCACAGAGGTTTGTGTTGGAGTTTTGGTTTCTTTTGATGTAGTCTCTTTTGGGTTTTTAGTTCAAGTTGTAAACTTTAAATCTGAACTTGGTATAAGGGTCAGTTTGGTTGTCAGTTTTTAGTTTTAATTTAATCGGATTGTTTTCTGTTTTATATTTATTCATATGGGTAAATCATTCCCAAGTTTATTTTTGATACTCGGGCACTTGTGCCAGCCCTTGGGGATCGGGAATGCCCTTCGGGTTTTACCGCGGACCGGGTCGGGCACTCGGTCAGATGGTGACCCGGCCTGGTTCGTGACAAAATGGTATCAGAGGTGGTTTTATTCTTGTTATTTGGGATGTCAGGTAGATCGGAGATAGGATTGTCGGTACTCGAGTGGTAGGTGCGGGAAGAGCATCGTGAACTCTTTCTCACTCCGATCCTCGAGTAACCAGGGGTAGTCTGGGATTTATGTTTTGGATTTGGTATTTGTGGATGGGGGATGAAAATAGGAGTAAACCAATACTGCGCATGGTCTTACAAGGATTAGCGACCCATGTGATTCCCGAGAGTATGGTTCGACACTCCTATTGGTTGGTGCTTGCCTAGGGCATGGTCTGCTAAACCATGTAGCCGGGTTAGACACGACCACTAGTCCTCCGCCCAGGTGCTTTAATGTTTGTGATATATTTCTTCAATTTTGGTATTGGTGTGGGATTGTTTTCCTTTAAAAAAAAGGGGAAGCAGACTTTGGTGCTGCTCCTATTTTATTTTGGTGTGTGTTTGACATGATTTTTGGGGTGCTTTTCCCTTGGACCTTGTTTTTGGAATTTGGCGTTGATTTGTGGAAGTTGAATTTCTAAAAGGATGTATTGGGTTATCTGAAATTGAAATGGGTTGTTTTAGAAATGGAAAGAATTTTGAAAATTTGTCTTGAATCATTGAAATGATTTAAAAAAAGAGTATTTTTGGAATATTGAAAATGTTTTATTCTTGAAAGTGGAAGAACCTTTCTTTGTCTATTGGTATTCCTATGGATGCTCACATGGGAACATAGAAGAGATTAATGGATAATTGGTGGATCGTGCGAATGGGTGCCTGGATGGCACGAAAATGAAAATCTGCGAGGCATCCAGGAATATCAGTGGTGAGTGATTGATTTTAAAAGCTGCATCCTGTTTCTGAAAAAGTGGGATTTTCTCAAAAATGGGTTTTTGTGCTTAAATGGTTTGGGAATTGGAAAATGGTTTTGAGTCTGGAGTGAAAGAGATGGGTTCAAAAGGGTTGTTGGGTTTTATTGTACTGTGCTTGGTTTTTCAAGTGGGTGTTTTTATTTATGGATGAATTGATGTTTTAAAATGAAATTGTTTGATTTCTGTCCGATAGATGGATGTTTGATTGGGATGTGTTTGGATTTGTGGAAGGCTGTTTTGTGTTTCTTGTTTTGGATATGCCCCCTAGAAATGTCCCATGGGTTCCAGAAGGTCTCTCGCAGTTCTTGGCCTGGCCCAAACTCTCAGTGGAGTGGCAGAGTTGGGTTCTGCTCGGTGGTGTCGACTGTTCATAGACGTCGAGGTCAGTTGGATGTCCTTGAGTGCTTTGGGAAAGTTGGAAGTGTCTCTGGTTTTCGAGGAACTACCAAAGTTGTGTTGGTGTAAGTTGTCTCGAGCGTGTCTGGGGGAGCAAGACTACACCAGCAAATGGTAATCATTCCATTTTCGTTGAAAATGGGAATGTTGTGAGCGATCCTCAAGACTAACCACATTCCGCAGTTGTACCTATGGAAGTGAAGGCGAGAGAGATTGGTGGATCTCATAGTTGCTCAATCAATCAACAGGTGGAGATTGAGGTGTGTTAACCTTTCTAATGAGGTGGTTTCATGTTCCCCAGAAGTAGTGTGGAGTAATCAGTCTAAAACTCGTAATAGTTGTGGTCTTGCTCATGTTTTGGTAAGTCTAGGTCCTGAATTTGATGAGGGGCGTGAACAAAAGGGTCCTGTTCTTAGAGTGCTCCATCTATTAGTTTGTGCTGCGTGTTTGATGGACCACTCAATATTCTACCTCTATTGTGGTCAGTCGGACACCCTAAGTAGTTTGCTGCAATTATTAGTTGGTATTTTGACGGAGTGTCTGCTTGGGGGATGAGGAGTAGTATGCAGGTTTCTTTTCCAGCAGAGGAAGTTCCAGTCATAGGTGGTCAGCTTATGACTGCAAGGCGGTAGATGATTCAGACATCAGGTCCCCAGCCATAGGCCTCGGGGTGAAGCTTGCGCGCAGTCAAAAACTCATCGGACGTGGTTTGAGTTTGGTCCGACATAAGTCTGCAATGACAGATGGGGATGACTTACATTTCCTTATTACGGTATTGCCTCTGAATTGTTCATTTTTATTGTGATGGGTATGAAGGTTGTGTATCCTTGTTGCAGTCTTAGTTTATGAGAGTTCTTTATAGGCCTTAAAAAGGTTCGAAGAATCTGTATTCTTGTAAAGCTAGTGGGTGTGCTCCATGAACCTTCTTATGGTTGGAGATTCTCATGTCTTGTGTAATTGTCATGCGCCTATCTGGTTTGCCTCTTGGTTAGGTGTTTTTGCTATCAAAGCTAACTCATGTGGCGGAGTGTTGACCAGTATAGAAATCAACCGTGCAGGTTGGTCCGTGTTGGCGGGTTCATGATGAAGAGTTCAGTCTGTATCGCTCAAAGTAAATTGGGAATGTCTGTGTGGGTTTCGTGGTGTTAGGAAATTTTTAAATGGTGAGGAGACCCTGTGCGGGTCTCGCCGACATCCCCTCTTGTGTTGGTTAAACATAGGGGACTTTGAGGGTCAAGCTAGTCTTAGAGGTTGTATGAGTTGTGAGTTGTTTTGGTTTGAAGAACCGATGTTTGACAAGAACCCTGATATGGTGGGGAGACCACCATAGGATGAACTTATGGGAGAATCTGTTTTCAAAGTGTGCTTGGCAGAGCAACCCCTTGCTTTTGCTCCACCTGACCTAGACCATGCTAATTGGTTAACTCAGATAGTGGGTTGCTGGGAGTTTGTTCTTGGAGATCTCAACCTGCCCTGGTAATCCCTAAGTTAGGGTTCGAGGTGTTCCATGTTGTAGTTGTGTTTGGAGGTGAGTTCCTTGTTGTTGGTTATTTCTCGCAGTGATTCGGGCTTTGAGTTCTTTTAAGTTTTAGGTTATGAGTGTTTTGAACGTCCGATCTTCGGGTGATTGAGGTTTTTTTAGGTGTCTTCTTTGTCTCACTTGGAACCCCTGGTTGACCTAGCCTTTTGGGACTTTCTGGGGGTAGAAAGTGTCATGGTGGGGAGAATTGTCACACCCCGACCGATGCTTTATCTTAATTTAATTATTTTGGGTCTTTCTTTGAGTTGCGGTTTGAATCGATTCTAATTTAAAAAGCGATTTGGGATCTTATACAGGTGTACACCCGTACGAACAAGCGTTCATAGCGCCAAATCGTATTTTGGATGATGTTTTATTATTAAATGTGTTATTATTTGGGTGCATGACCTTGCGGACGACTGTGCACATTTCCAGACCTGACTTGAGTTTTTGCGTTTTGATGGTACATGAGTGTTTTGGCTTGGTAGTGTCCGGCATGCGGGCGAGGAATGGGAGAAGCTGCATGGCTTCATCAGTTGTTTGTGCGCCCTGCCCGGTATGTGGTTAATTAATTAATTAGCAGAGTAAACATTGAAGTGTTCATAAAATAAAATAACGATCAAATAAAATAAGATTTTTAAAAGTTGTCTTAATAATAATAATAATAATAATAATAATATTGTTGGGATTGTTATTATTTCAATTGATACTTTAATTTGGTCATGGATGTTAAACTAATTTATATTTATAGAATTATTAACTTATTATTGTTATTATTGTTATTTTTTTAAAATGGAATATGTTTCTTTTTTTCTTTGGGTTTTATTTTGTTTTCAATTTATTTTTATTCTATTTATATTTTCTCCATTTTCTTTTTATTTTCTTTCATTTATTTTTTTTATTTTATTTCAATTTAATTTTTTTTTCTTTCCTCCTTTGCGCTCCCCTCTCCCCGCATGGATTTCCCCTCCCTCCTGTTTCGAACAGCAGACCTCCTTCACCCTGCAACCCTAGCCACTACACCCGCATTCCCCTCCTCTGGCCGACAACCTCCCTTCCTCTCTATCGACCATGTGCACCCCTCCTCTGCTGGCCAGATACCCGGGCTCGTACCCCCCTCCTGCTCAAAGAAGCATCGCTCTCCTCTCCCTCTCTGACGAACCAGACCAGCAACTCTTCCCTTTCGGTGGCACCGCATCACCCTCCTATCGTTTGGAAACATAGACCTCCGGTGACCTCCCATCAAACCGGTGCCGCACAGCCCCGTCGCTGGCCTCCTCACCTCGCACCGCCTTCCTCTTGGCCGGACCACCCGGAAAACCAGCACACACCACCCTCGAGATGTACCCTCCTACTTTTTTTTGGCGCTACTTCTACGACCTCCTCACCATGCACACATATCCCTTGCACCGCCTCCCTTTTCCCCTTCTCCATCCAGCCGGTGCTCTTCCCTCAAGTCCTCTCCCTAGTTGTGACCTCCTCCTTCCAGCCAGATACCCATCTACAGCACCTCTACCTTCCCTCATCCAGCAAGCCACACACCACTCTTTTCACCCCTTCAGGCAACCTAGCACC
Source organism: Viscum album (assembly GCA_963277665.1). Classification (NCBI taxonomy): domain Eukaryota; kingdom Viridiplantae; phylum Streptophyta; class Magnoliopsida; order Santalales; family Viscaceae; genus Viscum; species Viscum album. The sequence goes on from OY728164.1 coordinate 1,263,491,220, forward strand.
CAAACCACACCACTCCTCTACCTTGGACCACCTGGACCTGCAATGCTCCTCCCTCCCGGTCAGATTTTTCTGGCACGACTCAACTCCGACAACCCCATCTTATTCAGTTAGCCTCCGTAACCCCTGCCACAGGTTCATCTTCCTTCGGATGGTTGCTTCTTCCCTTTTGGTATAATTTTAGATTTGTTATCATGTTGTTTAACTTCATTTTGTGATGATCTGGGTTTGATGTTGGGTTTTTAGCATTCAATTTGTGTTGTTGTGGTGTGAATGGAGAGCATTTGGAGGTGCGCACCAAAATTTGCGAAGTTGGTCTACGTTGAGGTAAGTGGTTTCACGTCCAATTATTATTTGATTAATTAATTCGCAAGGTTGATTTTTTTAGAGTGTTTTTTAATTAATGTGTGTGGTGTGAAGTTGATTTTCATTGAATTTTTGGTGTGAAGTTTATTTTCATTTAATTTTGACATGCCTTGAATTGTTTAGTAGCTTTGGTATGTTTTTGGTCTTAAATGAGTATCTAAGTGGGGTTTTGGTGGTTTAGTCGTGTGGTGTACTTTAAGAAAGGATGTCATGGTTTTCTGGTGGATTGTTTAACTGTAGTGATGGTCTTTTCAACTTTATAGGTGGCTTCTTTAATTGCGTGCGTAATGCAGTTTGTGTTCCTGAGGTGACGTTGTGTGCGTATTGTCATGTAAGGTGGTTTGGGTCAGCTTAGTATGTAAAGTAGTGGTTTTTCACTTTAAAAATTTGTTTATGAAGATTTGGATTATTTTATTAAATAATTATTAAAGATGGAAAAAAATTTGTTTTGACTGCATGGTGTAAAGGTTTTCGGTGGTTAAAGTCACGCGACATAGGTTGAAATTGTTTAATAAATTCTTTTATTGGTTTGTTTGACTTTGAAAGTGTTTTCTTTGACCACACAATATTTTTAATTTGTCGTGTAAGTAGTGCAGATTTAGTTTTGAAACATTTTTAGTGTACGTATTCTTCCAAAATGGTATTTCTGAGTGAGAGTAGTGGTTTTTGGAATGTGTGGTGTCTTGTTTTATTTGGTGCATAAATATTTCATGTGAGATAAATTTGAAACTTTTTTGAGTACAAAATGGGAAGCCTGGGTAGCCAGGAGGGTGGACTAGACTAGTGGGCAGTGTTCCGGAGGTGAATCAACCTGGTTTCACTAGCAGGACTGACGATTGCTTCACTAACTAAACATATGCTTTTCTGAGGGTCCTGGTCTTCTAAGACACGTTTTCTGAGGGTTATGGCCTTCTAAGACACGTTTTCTGAGGGTTGTGGCCTTCTAAGCCACATTTCACCGAGACACTAAGATCTAGGGGCCCGAGCTAGCTAACACCCACGCGGCCTCTCCCATGTTAGTGCTCATTGGTTACTTTACTCTCATCAGTGTGAAACTTTGGTTATTTTAAAATTAAGTGTGTGTGTGTGTGTTTTAATTTAAGTTTTTCCTTTTTAAAACTGTTTTCTCTTAACCTATTTTCTCTAAAGTTGTTCAATATTTTAGTACTTTTCTTTAATTAAAGTTGCAAATGAATTTTTCATTTAATAAATGTGCGTGGAACCTTTTCTCGGTGGCATCTTTCTGGGCTTTTAGCTCACACCCTACATACACCTTTGGGTGTATGTAGATTTTGTTTCTTTTTCTTTCCAGGTTTAGGCATCGGGCTTAACATTGGTGGTTCGAGTTGTCAGTGGCATCATCGTGTTGGTTTGATGGTGGTGGCTTGGGGATGTGACTCCTCATGTCGCACAAAGGTTTGTGTTGGAGTTTTGGTTTCCTTTGATGTAGTCTCTTTTGGGTTTTTAGTTCAAGTTGTAAACTTTAAATCTGAACTTGGTATAAGGGTCGATTTGGTTGTCAGTTTTTTAGTTTCAATTTAATCATATTATTGTCTGTTTTATATTTATTCATCTGGGTAAATCGTTCCCAAGTTTATTTTTGATACCCGAGAACTTGTGCCAGCCTGTGGGGATCAGGAACGCCCTTAGGGTCTTGCCGCGGACCGGGTCGGGCACCAGGTCAGATGGTGACCTGGCCTGGTTCGTGAAAAAATGACTATAATATCTAACCATCCTCAATAAACTCAGTATATCAAACATGTTCTTAGGATTATCCTATGAAACTGTAGTACTAAACTTTTCTATGTCAATAGATACTCATGATTATGATATTATAAGAGCCAAGAAGTGAACTTTTTTGATCTAGAAGTGGAAATTTTCAAGATTTTCATAAATCAGATGCTCTCTTAGTGTACTCAGAACGATCTCAAGGTGTTTATTATGGTCATTATGAGTATTATAATACACCAAGATACCATCAATAAAGACCAAGACAAAATAATTGATATAGGGATGGAAAATCCTACTCATTAGAGTCTTGAAAATGATGGGTGTGTTTTTAAGACATAACGATATAACAAAGTACTCATACAGACCATACCCACTATAGAAGGCTATACAAGGTATATATGATGGCCTTACTTGCACTTGATTATATCTCAACCTTATTTTCATCTTATAGAAGACCTTATATCCTTGGAGATGGTCGAAGAGATCATCTATTTGAGGAAGTGGATACCAGTTCTTGACTAAAAGCTGGTTCAACCTTCTGTAATCCATGCATAGATTTAAGGTTCCATCTGACTTATTGGAGAGAAGCATGAGCGAACACCAAGAGGATGTATTGGGCCGTATAAATAATTTTACCTCTAAATCCTCAAACTATTGCTTGAGCTTCTGAAGCTCTACAAGTGCCATCCTATACGGAGGAATGGAAACTAGAGCTGCTCCTGGAACATGTTTGATCATAAACTCTACCTCTCTCTGAGGAGGTAAGCTAGAAAAATCATTGGGAAAGAAATCCCTAAAATGATACACTACTGGAGGGAAATAAGATTGACTTAAACCTTGATCCACCATGAAAATATTTTCAATCTGGGTGGTCACAACACCTAGCCCATGATTCTCTAGTCCAGTGATACAATCCTGGACATCCCACTCACCATTATGTAGATAGCTGAAGCCCTTTGGTGATCTAAAAGATACCCTACAACAATAGCAGTCTACAAAATCATGATACTGAACCAATAAATCCATCCAAATAATGACATTTAAGCTCTTCATCTCAAGAATAAAGAGGTTCCATAAGGAAGGGTAACTACCAACCTAAAGGGGACAATCCCTAAATTGGCATATTCTCTCTTATCTCACTTGCAATGGTGTATCTAGGGTTATTACACCACAATAATATTGTATCTCCAGTCTGAGACTCTCCATAATAGATAAAAAGATAAAAGAGTTTGAAGAATCTATATCAAATAAAGAAGATACTATAGTAGAGGATACTAGAATATTACCTTGTACTATAGATGGTACCAAAACCTGATCCCCGAGTATCATCTGTAGTGCATGAAACTAACATGATCCATGGTCCTGTATAATAACTATACTACCACGATCAAAACTTCTCTTCTGGTGATGCTGGTGATCAGGTGTCTAACTAATGTGGACAAGAATTCTTCCTCAACTAGTCCTGCCAGTGATATTGAAACTCCATGCATGACGTGGCACAAAATAACCCACTCCTGAAGGTGGAGTTGGAAAATAACCTATTCTACTCAAAGCTGGTGGAAAGGTCCTAAATAATATCTGAAGATGCCCCATATAGCCACAATATCAGGACTCCATTGGGTCTCTATCACAATGAGGCTTCAGGTTACCCTATCGTCCACACCAATGAAACACCATAGAGCTATCAATATAGATACTCTGGCTGTCACTGCCCAGATGAGAAACCTCAAGGGAATGTTTCCTACCACCGGGAGAACTACTGTACTGTCGCAACACTGATCCTCTCTACTTAGTGATATTTCCATCCCTTAGGTTGTGCTTAGTGATGAGATTCTGATTGAATATTTTAGAAAAATTAGGCATGGTAAAGACATTAACCTCTTTATGGATGGCTTACTGAAGCCTATCCTCAAAACATCAAGCACACAAAAGTTTATCACCAACTATAAGTAGTGAAAAGCTTTGTAATTGATCTAAATGTAGTGAATACACCATTACTAACATAGAACATTTCTCCATATGCATGAACTATCTAGCCCTACCAGCTATCATCGTTTGAGGAAAGAACTGATCATAGAAGGTAGTCTAGAAATTAACACATATCATTTCCTAATGATGGACAGACTAGGTAATCACATCCCACCATCGCTTGGTAAAATCATTAAGTTTTACCCTCTTATCTGGAGGCATCTCTAGATCCTCAAATATAAACATGGTGGGATCATTCCAAAACTTAGTAGCCTGTAGACTGCCATTGCCCGAGAAGGTGGGAGGATGCTACAACTGTAACTCATGAGTCAGATCAACCATCATAGGTGCAACTTATGGAGCACCATGAGTGGAATGCATCAGACATAGGAAACTATCAGGAACCTAATCATTAATTCCAAAATCAGGTACAATAGGTAGTTCCTCAAGTGTAACTCATAGAGGAATGACTGGTGGCTAAGGTCCCACCACGTCTGGAGCATGGTTTTCACCACCTTCCTAGCAAACAATATGAGGAAATCACGGTGAAATTGGTCTAAAAATTCCAGAACATGCCTCAGAACAAGATTTATTCAGGTAGATATCATCACTAGTATAAAACGAACATAATAAAAATCACTACCCAAGGCATACTACACCAACTAGCCATATAGACAACCAGTTATTGGTAAGTGTACAAGTATAAGTTTCATTTCATTTTACATTTAATTACAAGGTTCACTCCATTAACTTTCATAAACATGATAAGGTAGGATAAGGACATGCAACCATTTCACTTTAGATGCCATTTTTCCTTTATAATGGATATCTATTCTCATTTAATCAATTCTCATACACTATATCACTAAAAAAGACACACATTTATTTATAGCATAATGGTTCAACCCGATAAATTACTCATCCCAAACCATGAGGGCCCATATACCTCATGAATTGAGACATTAAATCACTCAATAACAACCAAGAGTAATACAAGCATAAGAAAACTATCACAAAATTACTCAACAATCATGGGTATATAAAGCGATGTAATTTATGAAATTCACCTATATGGAATGAGAATATGCATGACATGAGAATTATAGGTGCCTATAATGATGAATGTGAGAATGATCCTTTACCTCATATCATTGGGCCATAGATGAATGAAATACTCAAACATAGTAATAATTATAACCTCAACACATCATGTGCATCACCCAATGGTGAAATGATATCATCTGTAATAGAAAAAAGTAGAATAATAATTATATTTCAAGAAACTTGGATTTTACCCCAAACATGGGTTTGTAATGCCCAAACATGGCTTATGAACAGGTTACAAGAATTCGTAATCTACAATCTATTGTATCAAAATATTAAACTAAGAAAACAACCTACCTATGATACCACTTTGTGACATCCCAGACTTATATTCCAATTAATAGGTTCCCCAAGCCTGGTGGGCCACATGGCCTTAAGCGCATCTCCCCAAATGCTAAATGCTGCCAATTATCAGCGAGGGCCTAAGGTGTGTTTATGGTTAGACTATTCCCTTATTACCAGAGTGTGTTGAAGTAGAATAAATAGGAACAATAGGTAAATATCAAAAGAAAAATAAGTAACATAATGAAAATTTGAAAATAGAGACAATAGTAATAATAACTAAATAAGTAGGAATAACATACTACAATAGATGATGATATATATAATGACACTAGAAGTATGAAAAACATGGATAAAAAGTATAAGACATACAATATAAACCAAAGTAGAATAAAAATACATACATAAACCATCCTAAGAATCCTGAGCTCCAGCTTGGTCATCTGCCACCAGCTCTATATTAATATAGCTAGAAATCAAGTGTTCAAAGAAATACGTTTCCCTTTATCAACACTAGTATTAATGTAGTCTACCTGAGTACCAATGACACCTAGATAGGGTGTGAGATAAATCTATATGGGCCACCACTAAGGGTTTCTATAAAATTCGACCCATGTAATGGAAATGTAACAGTGTGCCAACATGTATATATAAAGAAATGAAGTACATTTTAACTAAATGACCAAGTACCTACTTCATCCCTCAGCTGGTGTCTGAACATGTAACCAGTTCATTATTTGATTGTTACCAGTTTATAAATAAGTCACATGATAGCGATAGTGAAGGTTTCGATATTTAATAAGGAATCCTGTAATGATATTTAATACTAAAGTTCCAAGGAAATAACCAAGGAAACATAGACCTCAAGGGTCTCCAACTCAGTAATGACTATATCATGACTATGGGGTATGAGTTTAATCCAAAGATAATATTCCAAGGCATTCCAAAATAAGACACTTATTGAGTCTAAGGCGTTCATCTGAGGTAAAACGAGGATAAGTAATGACTGGGCCTGATGGAATTTAACTATGGAACCTACTTGTCAATCCCAGATCTAAGGAGTGTATCCAAGTTATCCTATAATAATATTGAAGGGATACTATGGTGTCATAACGAGCATCCAAATTTGGACAAGGATTGGGTTCCAAGTGGGTCTCAACCAAAGCAAGCCTCATCCTTGAATCAGAATGGTGTTCATGAGTGATTAAGGAATTCCCTGAGGAATCCAATGCATCCTCAAGTCAGGAAACTCCTATTTGATAATGAAGTCATATAATATTTTACTTTTTTAAATACTTTACTTTCATTAGTGTTATAAGCCCATGTAGCATGAAACCCTTTAATCAAGTCATAATTAATTGATAAATACATTTTTTTAAGACTTTACTTTCATTAGTGTGACAATAAAAAGTAACAAAAAACCATTATTAAATCCATTTAATACATATTAAATAATTAAGTTTCACTATGATACCTTCTATCAACATAGTATGGGTGATATAGAAAAGCAACCAAACATTCATTTACATCTAATAAGGAAAATTTATATACTTAGTATACTTTCCAATTTCCAATTAAAATTTATTTATCAAATTGAATCACTTACCTTAGGTAGGTCAATTGGTAAGTATACATCGTACTTACCATTATGAAATTCCAAAATTAAATAAATCCATTTAATATAGGAAATCTTAACATTAGAAGGTTTAATCCAAGGAACACTTGAAAGGTGGTTCAAACATGTCAAAAAAAAAATGAAAATTATGAAAAAACATACTATATGGGATGGATGGAGTTGTGGGCGTAAACACTGAGAAATAATCACATTTTTTGAAATATCATAACCATATAATTCTAATGATTATAAACATGGAATATAAATTCATTAAACGACATCCAATGAAATCAGTGGGCCCCACACAATAATTCCAAAATAAAAAAACTTGAGGTATGAGTTATAAACCACCCACTATAGGCTTGTACGACTCTCCTCATCCAGTATTATCCCATAAGTCCTATTGGAATGGAGCAGATATGAGAAAAAGGTAAAAATGCTTACACCTTGATAACTAGGTCGAGAGAAATAGAGACAAAGAAGGGCTCAAACGGACTCGAATACTTACTGTTGCACATCCAACGTGACAAATGAAAGCTTGAATGGATCCCGAATGAAGGTGATCTCTTGATACCTAGGTAAGGCCTTCAAAAATTTCAAAAATGAGAGAAATGGAGGTTCATCCCACTGAAAATTGGATTAGGGAAGAAGTGTAGGGTTAATTAGATCATTAAAGGTAAAAATGTAAAGTTACCCAAAATTTAGCATGTGCACAGTTTGGCCATATGGTTTTCCAAACTGTATGCTAACCCTGCATGAGTACCTAGAGAAGAGGGGGAACCCGCACAGTTAGTCCACATGGTTAGGTAAACCATGCGCCAACCATGCAAGATGGATCTGCTTGAAGATACAAACCATTCGCAAAGTTAGATCTAACCACACATCCTACCCAAATAGTTTCCTCTAACTGTACATAGACTCTCTTTACCCAAAAAATATGGTTTCCATGCTTAAAAAAAGCCTCATACATCCTGGGTACCTTCGCTAACTCATTAGGTATTTATATTAGGTCCAAAATAAAGATTTAGACCAAAATATAAAGGATCCATACCCGAGTGAAAAATCAGGTCTTACACTATTACTTGAAAATATCATGAATAACAAAAAGATAATAAATATAATTATAATACTTGAATGAATATCATAATATTTCAATGTTTTATACTTAATCATAGGCAATTCTAATAAATGATAATATGGTAACATAAATTTTTATCACATTGTTAACATTGAAATGTATTCCCTATGAAAGGATAACATGATATTAAACTTAAAATATAAATAAAATAAATAAATTCATGATATTATAGGTCAAAGGGTTTTTATATACTCAATATAAATGAAGATAGGTTCTTGACATGACATAAGTCTCAAAAAAGTAATACTAAGACACAAATCCCTTACAAAGATCATATCATTGAAGTGGGGATTAATAAATGGATTGATTATGTTTACCAAATGTAAATCCACATAAAAAATTGGAAATAAATCATAAAATAATCAAAGGTCAATAAACACATAATATTATCTTGACATAATCAGTGAAGTAGATTTGTAAATTAATGTATGAAAATTGAGTTAAGAAATCCCTTACCTCATGATTATTTTTGGTATAATGTGCTTAAACCTTTTATATAGTTGTATTAAAAATGTTATTAACTTATTATAGAACAATTATAATATTTATAATATCATATACAATCATTTTATAATATCTTATCACCCAATTTCTAATAATATTTTTTTTATCTTCAATGTTTCGGGTGTTAATTTCCATGTTTTAATGTTCATGATTTGTTATGAATGTTCCTATTCTTGTGAATATAATATAGTTATATCATATCCATAATAATATTCATGAAATAATTATCATATTTATACATCAATTATACTTTTATGACTAATTATAAAACATGGTTTTCAAAAATAAAGTATGTTACGATCATGGAGATTGTAGGTCGTACGTATAATTGAGTAACATTTCCATTTTTCAATGATCATTATGGAAAAGAGGTAAGTAAAATATTAATATTTCATAATTATCATAATATCATAAAAAAAATATTATTTATTTAAATATACTTATATATATCATCTATGTAGTTTGGTGATGAAAAGAGAGAGTCACATTGCTTCTTGAAGGTGGTATTCCGCACGTACACAAATGACGTTATCATATTTTAGTGAGTGAAAATGTAATAAATAAATTGATATATTTTATTTTTATAATATTAAGTATTTCATGAATATCATATTTATTTAATGTATATCATATATATATATTTTAAAAAATTTATCCTTATTATTTTCCATGTAAACTGTTAGTTAAAATGAATCACATTAGTTCATGAGGTGGTAGTATATTGTACACACAAAAGACATTATCATATCCCCTACGAAAAGTAAAGTAAAGAAGGTATATATGATATAATTAATAAAGATAAAAAAATAGGTTATAAATATCATATATATACTTTATATCAATCATCATACCCAACCATGAGAGGTGGTAATTGAAAAAATAAATGATATCGGTTCGTGAGGTGGTAGTCCACCATACAACATAAGAGCCTCAACCCAATTGGTGAGGACTCATAAATTGAATCCAAGAGACCTGAGTTTAAAACTGGGTGGAGACATATTTCTGGGTTATTGTAGTAGTACTGTAGCATCCATTGTAGCAGGTACTGTTCAGTACTGTAGCAGCTGAAACTATTCATCCTTTTGGGATTTCGTGCCACCAGTTTGGGCCTCAGGTCCTTTAAGGCCTTCGGGACGCCTAATTCCTTCATTCCAGTAAGGATTTCGAGACACCTCAAGGCCTTTGAGCCACCTCAAAGCCTTCGGGCCACCTCAAGGCCTTTGGGCCACTTGAAGGCCCTCAGGCCACCTGAAGACTCTAGATGGGGATTCCGAGCAGGAACATTCACCAAAGTAGAAGCTAAGTGGATTTTTCTAAAAGAGAGGGTATGAAATTGCCATCAGGACCAGATTGTTCTTGCATGGGAATCCTAGACAAACAACCATGTGAAGGTGAAGAGATGATATCATGATAAAGAAGCTGGGAGGAGGATTTCCAAGTATAGTTTGTATATTTCCTAAAACCTACGGGTCATGTAATCTCTAAGACTATAGGCCTTGTAAGGGTTCCCCCTCATCCCTTTAAATGGGGTTATCAAAAATCAATAAAAAAGAAGGCCTTCGGGCTATTTGGGGGTAGTCCGCTGTACACATAAATGATGATTTCAAAAAACATTTGATGAAATAGAAAAAGGATTTGGTTATTACATTAACATAATATCATATCATCATATGGAAGATATTTTGGTTATTATATAAGTATTTTTTATGAATAATTAAAGTAGGTGGTGGAAGAAATAATATAATAATTCACGTTGAAGAACGTTACCTCTTCTTCAGGTATCTTATTATGGTTTTCACCAAAGGACTTCCATGGTTGGATTTATGACAAAAATAAGGTTTATAGGATGTTAGGATGGATTTATAGATGTTATTTTTCTAGTTATTGGTAGAAAAAATTGATTTTCAAGGTGTGAAGAGAGAAGTAAATATGGTGTCCTTTCATAAGTGAGGTGATTGGCACACTTGTAATTTTTAAAAGGAATGAATTACACCCACATTTTTTTTTCATGTAACAAGGATAAAATAATGGAACCTTATCAATAATATAAGGTATAAGGTATAAATACGACCATCTAATATATATTATACAAGTTTTTATGTCATTTTAACCCTTATATTTTTAGTTTAACCCTTGGTAAATCTATTTTTATCTTAACCGAGGTAATTAATTTTTACCGTTTTCAGAATTCATTTTGGAAAAAAATTAAGATGAAATTATTATATAATATAAATTATTCTGATTCAAATTTGGAATCTATGCTTCAATATTCAATTCATATAATTGGATAAATTTAATTTACAATTAATCCCGCAGATGTGATGAGAAAGTCAGTTTTCAAAGAGAAAATGTTCAAATGTTTACAAAGATTGTAAATCAAATTTAAATGTGAAATTGATTAAAATGACCTAAATTTTATTAATAGATATATATTTGAACTAATTTTAATTAAAAACCAATTTAATATATAATTTAACATTATAAATAATTTAAATGAAAAGGATGTTTTCAATTAAAATTCCATACTTTTCACTATTCATTAAAAAATTAACCTTCTCATAAAATTATCAAAAATTTACACTAATATAATTATTAAAATATGATTTGAAAAATTAATTTTATTTTTTCAAATAAATTTTAAAAAAATTAGTAAATTAAATTTAAATAAAACCTTTCAAACGCACTGAAAAAGCGAGTTTTCAAGAAATATATTTTTTCATGAATAAACTAATTTTATATTAACTATACATCTAGTAATAATTTTTATATGAATATAAATTAATATTTACTTATATATAATATATAAATTTCCTTTACATCATTCATTTTTAGGGTTTAATTTAATTAATTAAAATATGGAAACATTATGTACTTAAAAATACTTTTCCGAAAAGTCTTGTTTTCAAACCTAAAAACAAACTTATAATAAAATAAAATTTAATGATGATTAAAATTTAATTAAGTGGATTAAATATAAAAATATAATAATTTTGTTAATTTAAATAATATTTAAAACATATTATGACTTTTAAATAACTTAATTTATTGGAAATCAATTTCATTTTTACAATAATCGATATTTTTTCCCTATTCATTAAAAAATCAATATTTTCCAAAAAATCACAAAATTTAACCCAAAGTAAATTTTATATTCCAATGTGAAAATTTAATTAAATTTTTTAAAATAAATTTTTTATAAGTTACCAAAAAACTAATATTTTTTCATGAAAATCTATAAAAAACATTATTGAAGAAAACATAATACTGAAGAATAATGTTTTTTACTAAAAATTGATTGATTATTTACTAAATATTTATCAAGAATTTATATTTAGTAGGATATATATATATATATATATATCATGAATTAGTTAACACTATTCATGCTCTCTAATTTAATGCTCATGTTATAACGGTTCTATAAATCACAGATCATTTAATCTTGGCGTTCCATGTTGAATAAGCAATCAAGCATAAAAACTCTAGGTTTTTTTTATGAAAACCTATCAAATATATTAAATTAATTTTAAAATAAGTACATATTAAAGTATAGTGTAGTTTAATTATCACTTAATTTCAGTTTTTTATTTCATTTTTGCTATCGAACATAATTTTCTTCTGTTAAAATCTCATGGTGTTACAACCCCTGGTAAAGAATGAGGGAAAACATTACTTAGGAACATGTTAAACCATTTTAAATAATCAAAAAAATTATAAAAACCCTGAATAGAATCCAATAAAACTTAAATGAGAACCCATTATAACTCTTATGTCCTATTAATTTTCTGATTAACCCTCTAGTGAACTCATGTTTTCAATGTAAGTCCCCACTTCCTCCACTGAAACTTGAATGGACCCCACTAGACATTTTGTGGTAATATGATACTAAGGTAAATTATCAATCACTAGTCCACACACATAATATTAGATCCCAAGGAATACTTGACCCTCCAAAATATTTTAAAGATATAAATATAATAGTTTGATGAAAATTTATATTGAATTCAATCCTCACACTAATACAATGTTTTATAACCTCCCAACCAAATAATAGCTCATTTGTGAGATGAATTGTAAAATTTTACTAATCCTCATTAGCAACAGGAATAATCCATCACACTTGAATATCAATATCCTAATCCCATGTCTCCACTTGGATATTCTTGCGTAGCCGTTGAGCCCATAACATAGGAACAATATTTCTATATCAAGTATTTTCATCTCAACCTTTATTAGATGTGGTTGTTTGATGAATAGTGAATATAGATCAAGTTTTACCACCTAAATGATGATCAAATGAAATGTTTAAGGATGTTGTATTTGAGGTTATTATAAATTAATGATATCATTCATAAAATATTATCTCTGAGATACCAAAAATAAATATTCCATGGTACCGATCCACTTAAAAATATGTAATAAAATCACCAACATTGTGGAAAATGTAACCTTCCTTCAAATAAGTTGGAAACCTAAATGATTTGAAACAGTCAGGAATACCTTTTCACTCATCTCAAATTGCAATTTTTGGTGTCTCTAGTTAACATAAAACCTCTAACTACCCTAATGTATCTCTAATCACTTTCTGATCAAATGGATATTCTTTAATATATCATGTATGAGGAAAGACAACCTTGGACTCCAATACCTCTACCCAACACAGAGAGTATCTAAATAGATATCCATACAAGGAACTAAATAATGTAATTTGAATTTATTTATAATAATTTTTATTATAGTAAAACACCATAAGTTAATTATTGTTTTATCATGATTCCAAAATATTCAAAATGCATGCTTGAGGAATTTCTTCAAATAACTAGATGGTATGCTCAAACTGTTCTTCAGCCTGAAGATGGTATCTAGTGTTGAACTACACCTATTTATTTAGAACCTTCTAAAACCCTTGCTATATTCATTATGTATAATCACCATCCTGATGAAAAATGGTTCTCCTCAATGCCTCATATAGATGAACTATTTCCGAGCGATATAAATGACCAAATTGGTCGATGAAATATGTATCTTAGAACTATAGGAAATGTGAAAAATTGATTAAAAAAGTTCCCAAAAACCCATATATTTTAAATTCCATCAAATGAACTTATGAATCCAATAATAACATCCATTTTTTGGTTATATAACTTCTAATTAGGAATTTTTAATGTCTAATGAATCCCAGTGGGTCACTATTATAGGGAATTTCTAGATAATAAGTGAACCACTATGAGACAAACACAAAAATGTATCTATTAATCATGATATACTAGAATTCATCAATATTTCATGATACATAAAGTTAATACTAATTTGAGAAACCCATCTCAAGGTGCGTGACTACCATAATAACTCCCCATGCATTCTTGATGGGACAATAACCTGACCATGGATGTAGAGAATATTAATTACATTCTAGAAATAATCTAGTATTGTCTTCCTGACATATATATTTTCCATCAATACTATACAATCCGAGTAAGATAGATGAACCTATTACCCTATCAAGGATTGAGAAGGAAATATGAATTTAATTTAGGGTTTAATTTTCATTTTACTATTGAACATCATAGTGAATCTCAATTGATAGGATAATTAGTTAACACTTATTACCAGCCATACACATCACTTGATCTTAATCCATCATAATCAATGCATCATCCCTGAAAATTTTCCTTCCTTGGCGAGGGTCCCATATTAAAATCAAAAGTCTATTGGTACTAAAACAACCACCTCTATAGATGGTCCAGGTCACACTAGGAGAATATATACTTAGGTTGTTATGGTAGTTATACACTACAATCCTCTAACACAAAAATTATTGATAGTAATATATTAGCACATGCACTGTTTTAGCAGTCTATAAGCCTTTCAAAAGGTAGTTTTTATCATTCTACCTCATCTTCTTGGATTAATAAGTGACTACACACTAAACCTATATAATAACACCCCCAATCTGAATTCATAGAGAATCATAATATCATATATATACTTCATACTCCACACACGTATTGTTAGGAATGGATGATACACCAATCTATCTTTATGTTTCTAAAATACATTATCATAAGAGTAAAATCATAAAAACATAACTCCCCTCATTAGTTAGGGTTCCCATAAATACTTATCAATGTGATATTTCCTAGATAATCCTATGGTAGAAACCTTTCAACCTCATTGCATAATGAATATTTAATAAGTTCTTGGGTTAATTCCATGAAACATATGCCTTGAACTACTAAGGAATTATTGATATATCTTCTATGATAACATGTTCCATAAGAATAAAAGATCTATAATATTAACTGAACCAGTGCATGATTTAAATAATGATTATTCTCTCATAGTTTGAATAAAACGAACTAAAGATAAAAAGAATGATCCTCCCTTGACTGGGAGTACTCTTGAATATCATCCAGAAATACAACCACTAACAAATCCAAATATATATTAAAGAATCTATTCATTAGGGATATAAACACTATTTTGAACATTGTCACTCAAAATTAAATAACTATATACTCATATAGTTCATATAAGATCTTACAAGTAGTTTGTAAAATATCAATGTCCTTACTCACAACTAGAGATAACCTTACCTAAAAATGATCCTATAGAACCACTTCACTATTCTCAACTGATTGATTGGGACATTGATATAAAGAATATGACATAGTTTCTCAACCATCACTTAGTTAAGAAACATATAATATATAAAAAACATCAAGGGTCTATCCACATTCATGGGAAAAAATACAAGAGCACCCTAAGAATATATGCATGGGTGAATAAACCTCTTCTCATCCAGGACCTCTAGTTGAGACTTAATATCTTACAACACTATAGAATCCATACTATAATTTATAATGGATATAAACTACATGTTTGTAAAAAAATTATTTTGAAAAAATTGATCTATCTCTTTGGTGGAATCCTTGATAAATACTCATGAATTAAATCCCAAAAATGAGTGACGATTGGAAGATTAAATGACAGATGTGTCTCCTCCTCTCCTAGAATGATATTATGCATCTGGATAGAGATTACCCCAACTACTAGAATCTATAACTAAAATTTAATACCTATAAATCCCACTTGAAAATATTTTTATAACATTAATCCTCTATAGACATGAATGATTTATATCAGTTATGGTATTCCATGTGAACTTAATACCATGTTAGAAAATCCATCATGTGGATCTCATCAAAACTGCACATATATATTATAAATATAAACATGATAATCACAGACATAGTAATCACAATATTACACTCAAGAAATATCTTGATACCCTATGATCATACCCCTAAGGGTGTATTGATAGAAAATACTATATATAAATACTTTATATATAATCTTTGATAACCATACACTTAAAAATAATTGATTGCAAATTACCTATAAAAATAAACCATAAACTTGGGTATATTATATAAAACCTATATATTTTATCCATCTCTAAAACATAATTGAAATTATTCAATGGAATGTCAATATCCGATTGAATTTGAACCTGTTGATGATAAAGGCTCACCCACTTAGAGGATGTAATAAACCCTAACCTCGGATGCACTTACTATATATACCCCATCAAGACACCTAAAAAAAATCACTACCTACTTCCTAAAGATCCACCCATGGCCCAAGAATATCAATCCTAATTCTAAGATGACATTCCATTAATTTGGTTTCACTTTGTAATTAGTGTCTATTTCATGATTTCTGAGAATGATTTCAATTTGATTACGTTAACCTATGATAAAATGTAAAATGTTTGGTTTTAATCAAAATAACTAACCGTTAAATTCACATAACCCACTAGGTTAGGGGAAAACACAATGTTTTAGAAAAGTAGACTACATAATTAGTCATTGACATGCCCCCCTAAAAAATATGTATGCTTAATCATCCCTCAATGTCTATTAGAAGAAATTCTTGATGAAGTGTGTTAATAAATCCTTCCAAGAAATCAATATATAAATTTATTCATTGAATATAAAATCACACCATCACATGATTGGTCATTGAGTAATATAGGTATTAAGCTTCACTGACCACTCAGGGGGTGTCTCAAGATGAAAAAAATGGTCTTTATATACTCTATATAGAACTCATAAACATACATCCCACCCTTTCTTGTATTGAGAGGTTAATGATGAAACTATAATGTTTGAGTCATGTATGACATTTTCATTTGAATTATTAGTTCTTTATGAAACAATAACTAAATCACCTAAAGAAAACTCTGATGAATTGTTTTATTAATTAGATAAATAAAAATAATAGGCGGGCCTAGCACCACCACCAATGATGGAATGCACATCCCTTCCATAATTTAACTCAATGGGAGGTCACCATGGTGGAATGCGAATATAATTATTGGAACAAGGTTTAGTTTAAAGTTTTATTATAAGTATAATGATGATATTTTAGTGTATGAAATAACTGGCACATTCCCCACTAACATAAAGGAATAAAAAAATATTTATGCGTTCCATATATCATCTTGAGTCTAGCCAAATCTACCCACCCTATAGTTAGGTGTAACCTCAAAAGGCTCACATAATAATCATAAAATGAAAAAAACATATCAAAAAACAATTGTTTAATTATTTAAGTTTCTAAAAAATTTTATATAGGATAACACAATATATGTTTTTGCTGACATGTTAAATAAATAGGCCCCATAACATGACCAAAACATCAATCAAAAGAATGTATATGAATGAGATATCATCCCTACAAGAAAAAAGTGATGCATGAACAAATTATATATTCCTTACCTGATTTAAGAGAACAAATATACATCATAAATCAATAATGTAATTCATTATACTTGGGAAAATTAACCCAACTATAAATGAAAAAACCTAAATTTTTAATCCCTTCCCTAGAAACTAGTATTTTTCATGTATATGTGTTATCTACTCATATGAATAAAGTATAAAATGTATTCTTAACACATCCCATCTCTTTTAAAACATATCCAAATAGTACTAAATATAAAAATATGTAATTTCTAACACTTTATAAAATTCCCGATCTGGTTCTGCACCACTGTGATTAAACCAGGTGACACACAACTTGAGCATACCTCCCCATACTCCTAAGGAAGAAGAAAAGTGGTGAAAATTTATATAAAAACGTGGGTAGACTATAACCTCTAACACAAATATAAAATATAGTGGAAGAAACAAAAAATAACAATCATTATAATATTAAAATAGTATAATATTTACATCAGATCTAAATACTAACTAAATGTATATTACTATGAATTTTTATAACAAAATTAATAGTTGTACATATAACACAATTAATACAATCATAAGATGAATCAATGGTGTGATGATAATATACAATGAAATCAAAAAATAAATAGTATAAGGTATATTTAAAAAATGGGGAAAATCACAACCCAGTCACATCTACCAACACTACCCATGATCCACCAGAACAACTATCAAATATAAAAATTACCATATCTCTACCTAGGTCATATAATATAATGTATTCTTAGGTATTGGGGAACCTGATTAAGGATTTATTACAACTATGTATGCCACTACCAACAATGTTAAAAAAAGTATAGTAAGTACAAGTGAATGCTTGATATTTAAAACTAATAAATATATATTCGCATATAACCCATCACATTATAAAATTCAGAATAGATAGACTATGTTTTAGAATACCTACTTTTTAAAGTGTTGGAGTGGTATGATATACCCATTGTTTGAACATTCCTTAAGGTGAACTGTATTTCACTCATCATGTTATAATAATGGTGAATAAGTAATCACTACCATGTAATCAATATGAATGATTAATTTTTTCATTATCTAACATGGTGAATTATCCATCACATTTCTAATATCAAGGATGAATGAGGAATTCCCTGATGAATTAAGAATCACTAATTCTTGGTGGATGATATACCATCAAATTAGTCTCCAGGTGGATGATTCATCAATTAGAAAAATCTTTCTGATCAATGATGAGCCAATGGTATCACTGCCTAAGTGGTTGGAATAGAACCAATATGAATTCTTATGTGGTATATTTACAACTAATATAAGTCTACATATTGATGAAGAACCACTAAGACTACACACATATGTGGACGATAAACCACCAAAACAAATTCTCATGTGAAAAATATAACACTGGAATGAAATCCCAAATTGGAAAAGATCCCCCAATTCATCAACCTCATGGTTAACAATAGATCATCGAATCACTTCAGTTGGATGAGATACTAAAACAATGATTGGAAAGACTTGATACCATAAAAAATAATGAGTGGATGAGATATCAAAACATAGTAATGGTGGTTGAAACACCCACACTAATCACCTCAAGGGTAGATAAGATACAAAAAATATAGAATGGGTGGATGAGATACCACAACATAGAAATAGAAGGAAATTATAACACCCCAATTTTTTCTAAAAATAAATAGAAATGCATGGAACTTTTTTTTAAGTATATATTTATAACTATCCTTTAAACATAAATTTTCAACTTCTTTGTTTTGAATTTCAAGAAACTTTCATCTACAATTGTGTTCAGTAAGTTATTTAGAGTTCGATGAAACCAACTTTTTTTTTTGTGAATAGTAACATACCCTTATGAATAGTAATATGAATAGTAATATGACCATAATGAATAGTAAATTTTATTTTTATTTTATTTTCTCATGTATTTAAGATAATAACATCTTGGTTAGTTTTTCATCGTGATATAGAAGTTGTTATAGAATTAAAATTATTAATTTTTGAATTAAGTATGCCTTTATTCAAAAATTAAATTAATAATATTTAGAAAATTATTTTAAAAAAATGGACTTCATTTTTGAATTCTACACATCAAAAAATGGTTAGGGTAAATTTTTGGGTTTTTTCTGAAATTCTTTAATTTTTGATGAATAGTGAAATACGATAAAATACCATATAATCAAATTATCAGTAAAATTCACTATTTATGACATCATAAGTAATTAAAGGACACTTATTTAGAAATCACATGTCATTATTACTATTTTAGGTCACATTACCTAATACTATTCATAATCTTGTGCAAAAATATTATAATAATGATTAACATAATAAAAAATACCCCCTCTCCACCATTATAAATACCACCCTCACTTCCATCTTCTTCCCACACCACTCAAGACTTGATACATTCCTAAGTTTTCCAAATACTCTTCCCAAGGCTCTTCTCCACGTCCTAGAGCTGCTGGTCTCACCAAAAGGCCAAAAATGAAGTCCTTAAGAATGATCTCAAGGAGAAGAGATCAAGAGGTAAACATCCTCTTTTATTTTCTTTCTTTTCTTTCATTTTATGTTATTATCTTCATTTCCTTTGGATTATGTTGGGATATTTCATTCCATATCCCCAATTACTGTTTATATTATGTAATAGTGATGATATATCCCTTTTCTCTCATCAAACTATTTTTATGAAATTTTAAGAGACGCCGTTAGGCTGCTGAATTTTCGTGAGAAATTTCTAAAGTTTTCTTTTATTTCAAGATTCCTTTATTTTCTTCTTCTTTCCTCACCTCCTCTTAACCAAGAAGAATTAAAGCTCCAGAACCTTGTATATTCTAGATGTTCTCATGTTCATGGTAAATTCATCATCAATCTTCTTCTTTTCCCCCACTTGTTCAAGGAATTAAAAACATTGTCTGTGATGTGTTGAATTACCGACATCGTGGATGATGTGATTTCAATTTGCTTTAATTATTTCAAGTCTGGTAATGAAAACATTTCTATGGTTTAACCAGGTTATAATATATGTATTATGTCTCATCCATGTTTCTATAATTCTTTTTTACACGTGGTTTTAATTTATAAAACAAAATGAGGTCATTATTATCAAAGAACCACTGAAATGATCTAAATGAACATCATTAATGTTTTAACTTATGAATTATACTCATATAAAACATCAAAATGATAAAAGGTATAAATTATGGTACTGGAAATATTTAAATACCTTTCCATTCCAATTATGTAATTTCATTTCCAATCGACAAGAATATCCATCATGAACCAATCATGGAAATCATGTAAGGAACTCACCCAAAACAGTGCAAGGAACAAAATACTTACAATTAAGGGGGGAAATAAGGTTACGAAATGATAATATAAGATATTATAAACATGAAAATGTTTTTTGAAAATACTAATAACAATCTTTTAACCATTATACATGAAGTTTAAATAAGTTTTAAGTAAGACAAGCCTGAGGTAAGAGAATTCTTAACCTAATTTCCATTCTTTTGGTTAACCTTCTACTTCGTTATTTATGTTGTAATAAAAATGTTTGATTTTGTGTTTTGTTTATATTATGTTTAATTATGTGTATTTATAGTGTGTAATAATATTCCATACACTCTATTAAGTCTCACTTCAATTATATTATTTATGTAAAGGGATTTTCTTTTAAAACCCTATTTTTAAATTCAGTTTTATGAAATTCCAAAGCAATGTTTTTATGGAATTATTCATGTTGTATGATTATGTTTTGGTTCTTGGGAATTGTTTATTATGAAGGGTGGGACCTATTTATTCCTCAATTAATTGGGTATGTGTATGTTGGTGGTCGGCCGTATGGTTACTCCATGTGTAACTGCGATGGTTACACAAATTGTAAGGTAGCCGTGAGGGTTACAAATTATAAGGTAGACGTGAGGGTTACAATGTTATGTAATTAATTACCTAAGATACCTTTATGATTATATTTATTTTCTCATGTTTTGTGTGGATCTTGTGTAAATCTCATGTTACACAAAGTAAGTATATTTGGGTGACAAGCATGTATTTTGAAAATTCTTTCATACGTTACGAGTATTCATGGACTAATGTGCTCTTTCCTTATTTTCCATACCTTAATGAGATTTTGTGCTCATAACAAGTTTTTAAATGATTTTCATAGGTTAATGGATGTGTAAGACAAAGAAATATTCCATGTTAAATGTTGAATAATTGTCAAGGAGTCATGTTTAAGTTTTAATGTTTTATATTTTTTAAAAAAGGAAACTGTTTTTATGGTATCCACTTTGTAAAAATGTGTAATGTTATGAATGTATTGTCCCAATTATCTAAAGCTATAAACCTGAAAAGATCCTCAATGTAAAAAGGAAGTGATTTCTTGACTAAATTCAAGATTATGTAATGTAATAAGGACGGACCCTTATAGTTGGTATCAAAGGATGGTTTAGATAAATTTAGGGGTTAAGATGATGTTAAAAGAATACCATAAATGATTTTTAATCTATATTTAATTTGAAATGTTATAGAATTTAAAGATTACCATGTTGCTTCATCTAAGATATGTTTGTTCAGAATGGTTGTCCGTAGAAGGAATAAGGATGCTGAAGAGGAGAGGCACCGAAAGAATGACATCCTTCCGGATCTACAACCCAAAATGGTAGGGATTAGAACTGAGTAGTTTGTGACAGTAATGGATCAGCTAAAGTAGGAAATAAATGGTGGTGGATTCTATGAAAGATAAAAAATAGAGTTACCACAATATAAAATGATAGTATTGGAAAATTTTATGAGACAACACCCTCCCACTTTCAATGGATCTTCTAACCCAGTAGCAGCTGATGGATGGATCAAAGCCCTTGAAAAGATATTTGATGTTATGGGATGTTCAGAAAATCAAAAGGTAAGTCTTTCCATTTATCATTTTTAAGGGGAAGCTGATCAGTGGTTGTCAATGGTAAGGAATACTGGGGTTAGAAATAATTTTGATACCTTAGAGTGGGATGAATTTAAAAGTCTTTTCCTTGAAAAATATTTTCCTAAGGTGGTGTGACTTAGGATGGAGAAGCAATTCCTTGAATTGAAACAGAAGGAGGAAGATTCAGTGGCTGTGTATGAAGCGAACTTCACTCGATTGGTGAGTTATTCTCTAAATCTTATTCTAGATCTTGATAGCAAAATCATCTGCTTTTAATCAGGATTGAAGCCAAGGTATCAAAGGGCATTGGCCTCCTGTGAATTCAAAAGTTATGAGAAACTTGTACGATGTGCTGAGAGGGTAGAGATGGAGTTTGTTGATGATCATATGCATTTTGGAAATAAAGATAAGAAGAGGTATAGATGGAAAGTGATGGGTAAGAATCAACCAAAGAAATATGATGGTAAGAAAATCCAATTTCAGTTTGTGAAAAGTGTGGCAAGAAACACCCTGGGGAATATCTTAGAAAAACTGGGAAGTGTTTTAAATGTGGTAATTTTGGAAATATGGACTGAGATTGAAATGAAAATGATCCTAAGATTAATCATGATAAGCAAATTGTAAAGTTTTTTTGTGGTTAAATGGGTCATTATGCAAATGCTTGCTCAAAGAGAGATCCGAATGATGCAAAGAAGCCAGACTACAAGCAGAAAGGTGTAGTGAGATCCTTTGAGACAACGTTAGCAGATGTCAGACCATCCAATGAATTTGTATCAGGTACTTTGTTTGTTCACTCGTATTTTGCTAAAGTTTTGTTTAATATGGGGTATACACATTCCTTCATCTCTGAGAAATTTTCTGGTAAATTAGAAATATCACATCAACAAAATAAACCAAAACTTGTTGTTAAAACACCAGGGGGAAATGTTATAGAAAATAGGAATTATAATAATATTTCTATTGTGGTTTGTGGAAAGACTTTACCTGCAAACCTTGTTGTTTTACCCTTAGTCGAGTTTGATGTTATTCTGGGAATGGATTGGATTTCTGATTTTCATGCTAAGATTGACTGTAGAGCTAAATAAGTTATTTTTAAGAAAGAGTTCCAGTTTGTATACAAGAATGAACCCATACAATTGATAAAATATCAGGAAGCTGAGAAACTATTGAAAGATGGAAATGAAAGTTATCTTGCTCACATTGTTGAAAACAAGGGAACTATACAGATTAATGATGCACCAGTAGTAAATGAACACCCTGATGTTTTTCCTAATGAGTTACCTAGTGTCATACCTGATCGGGAAGTCAAATTCACGATTGACTTAGTTCCTGATGCTAAGACAATTTCAAAACCCCCATATCATATGGCTCCAATAGAACTTCTTGAACTGAAAAATCATTTGCATGATTTTATTGACAAAGGCTTCATTCATCCTATTACTTCACCACGGGGAGCCCTTGTTTTGTTTGTTAAAAAGAAAGATGGTTCCATGAGACTTTTCATTGATTATATAGATTTGAATAGCATCACTGTTAAAAAAAAGTATCCTTTTCCTCATATCGATGACTTGTTTGATCAACTCCAGGGAGATCAGTACTTTTCCAAGACTGAATTGAGATCCGGATACCATCAGATGAAGGTGAAAGAGGATGACATCCCAAAAATAGCCTTTCATAATATATATGGGCATTATGAATTTGTTGTTATGCTGTTTGGATTAACTAATTCACCTACTATATTTATGAATCTTATGAATAGAGTATTTCATGAGTTCTTGGATAAGTTTATGGTTGTATTTATTTATGACATTATGGAATTTTCTAAAAATAAATAGGAGCATGAAAAACATCTAAGGGTTGTTTTACAAACCTTAAAAGAAAATAAACTGTATGGAAAATTCATAAAGTGTGATTTTTGGTTGCAATAGATTTCTTTTCTTGGGAACATTGTAAATAAGGATGGAATAACAGTTGATCCTACTAAAACAATGGTGGTTGATGAATGTACAAGACCCACAAATGTTACATAGATTTATAGTTTTCTTGGATTAGTAGGTTATTAACAATGTTTTGTTAAGAACTTTGCTCGGTTATCTAGCCCGATAATTTTGTTAATACGGAAAGGGGTTAATTTTTTTTTGGACAGAAGAATGTGATGTTTGTTTTCAGGAATTGAAGAAGAGATTGGTGAATGCTCTAGTTTTGGCCTTGCCTTCCCAAAATGGTGAGTTTTTCATCTACAGTGATGCTTCTTTGAAGGGACTTGGTTGTGTTTTGATGCATAAAGATCAGGTAATTGCCTATGCTTTGAGACAAATTAAAACTCATGAGATAAATTACCCCACACATGATTTGGAATTGGAAGCTGCGGTTTTTTCTTTGAAAATTTGGAGGCATTATTTATATGGAACCAAATGTCAAATATATAATGACCATAAAATTCTGAAGTATATATTCACTCAGAAGAAATTAAACATGAGGCAGAGAATATGGATTGAACTGCTAAAGGATTATGATTGAAAAATCAATTACTATCCTAGAAAAGAAAACAAAGTGGATGATGCCTTGAGTCAGAAACATCATGCATCATTAACCATGTTACATTTGGAACATGATCCCTTGATTAATGATTTGATGAATTTCGGATTAGAAGTTGTTGGTGCAGGGAATACATCTGTTTTGTTTCAGGTTTTAGTGCAGTATTTTTTGTCAGATAGAATTAAGCGAGCGCAGAAGGAAGACCGTGAGCTACAGAAAAATGCAGAATTAGTTAAAATGAGTAATTTTCCAGAATTTAACCGTGATAAAGATTGTATCTTAAGATTTGGAAACATTTTGTGTGTGCCTAGTGATTCTTCGTTGAAGAAATATTTGTTGTGTGAAGCTCATAGTTCTCTATTTTCAGTTTATCCTAGAAGTACTAAGATGTATAGGGACCTTCAAGAGTATTATTGGTGGGATGGAATGAAAAGAGATATTGTTTATTTTACCATGAGATGTTTGAAATGTCAATAGGTTAAATTAGAGTGACAATTACCGAAGGGGATGCTTCATCCTTTTTTAGTTTCAGAGTGGAAATGAGAGAATGTATCCATGGACTTTGTGGTGGGACTACCAAATACTTCTCGAGTTAAAAATGCAATTTGGGTTATTTTTGATCAACTGAAAAAATATGCACATTTTCTTTCTATTAGAGACACAATGTATTTGGATAAGCTTTCTCGATTGTACCTCAAGGAGATTGTCAGGTTACATGGAGTTAATCTTTCCATTGTATCTGACCTAGATCCCATGTTCACTTCTAACTTTTGGAAGGGACTTTAGAAGTCGTTGGGCACAGAGTTAAATTTCAGTACAACTTTTCATCCTCAATAAGATGGGCAGTCATAACAAACAATTCAGACTTTGGAAGATATTCTTTGATCTTGTTCAATGGACTACCAGGGAAGTTGGGATCAATATCTTTCTTTAGTTGAGTTTTCTTATAATAATAGTTTTCATTCTAGTATTCAAATGGCACCTTTTGAGGCCTTGTATGGGAAGCGGTGTTAGAATCCAGCATTTTGGGATGAATTCAGTGAAAGAATGTTGATGGGGCCAGAATTAGTAGAAGAAGTGGCTGAGAAAGTGAGGATAATCCAGCAGCACATGAGGACAACTTAGAGTAGACAAAAAAGTTATGCAGATAATAGAAGGAAAGACTTCTATTTCGAGGTTGGTGACCATGTTTTCCTTAAAATATCTCTTTGGAAAAGTGTGATGTGTTTCGGTAAGAAAGGTAAGCTAAGTCCACAGTTCATCAGTCCTTTCAAAATGTTGGAGAAAGTTGGAACAATTGCATACCACATAGATTTTCCTCTGAGTTTGTTTCAGGTACACAATGTTTTTAATGTTTCAATGTTGATAAAGTATGTGCCAGATTACTCACATGTCTTGAGCCCAGAAGCAGTTCAGATGGAAGAGAACCTTTCTTATGAAGAGAAACTAGATCAGATTATTGATCGAAGGGAGCAGGTATTGCGGAATAAGGTAATCCACCAGGTAAAGGTTTTGTGGAGAAACCACATGGTTGAAGAAGCAACATGGGAGTCTGAAAATGCTATGAGGGAAAAGTACCCTCAGTTGTTTAATAAGTAAATAAAATTGCGAAGATGCAATTTCTAGAAGGTGGGGATAATGTAACATCCCAAGTTTTTCTAAAAATAAATATAAATTCATGGAAATTTATTTTAAGTAGATATTTATAACTAGCCTTTAAACATAATTTTTCTACTTCTTTGTTTTGAATTTCAAGAAACTGCCATCTACAATTGTGTTCAATAAGTTATTTGGAGTCTGATGAAACCAACTTGTTTTTTTTGTGCATAGTAACATACGCTTATGAATAGTAATATGAACCTAATGAATAGTAAATTTTATTATTATTTTTTATATTCTTAAGGATTTAAGATAATAACATCTTGGTTAATTTTTTATCGTGATATAGAAGTAGTTATAGAATTAGAATTGTTAATTTTTGAATTAAGTATGATTTTATTTAAAAATTAAATTCATAATATTTATAAAATTATTTTCAAAAAATGGACTTCATTTTTGAATTCTACACATCAAAAAATGAATAGGGTAAAGTTTTGGGTTTTTTTCGAAATTCTTTAATTTTCGATGAATAGTGAAATACGATAAAAATACCGTATAATGAAATTATCAGTAAAATTCACTATTTAAGACATCATAAGTGATGCAAGGACACTTGGTTCAAACTAAAATGCAATTATTACTATTTTAGGTCACATGAACTAAGACTATTCATAATCTTGAGCCAAAATATTATAATAATGATTAAAATAATGAAAAATACCCTCTCTCCTCCACTATAAATACTACCCTCACTCCCCTTTTCTTCCCACACCTCTCAAGACTTGATTCATGACTAAGTTCTTCTCAATACTCCTCCCAAGGCTCTTCACCACATACTAGAGCTTCTGGTCTTACCAAAAGACCAAAATGGAAGCCCTTAAGAAGGATCTCATGGAGAAGAGATCAAGAGGTAAACACCCTCTTTTATTTTCTTTATTTTCTTTCATTTTATGTTATTATCTTCATTTCCTTTGGATCATGTTGGGATATTTCATTCCATATCCCCCATTAATATCTATATTATTTAAGAGTGATGATATATCCCTGTTCTCTCATCAAACTATTTTTATGAAATTTTAAGAGAAGTCGTTAGGCTCCTGAATTTTCGTGAGAAATTTCTAAAGTTTTCTTTTATTTCAAGATTACTTTATTTTCTTCTACTTTCCTCACATCATATTAACCAAGAGGAATGAAAGATACATAATCTTTTATATTCTGAATTTTCTCATGTTCATGGGAAATTCATCATCAATTTTCTTTTCCCCCCCACTTGTTAAGGAATTAAAAACATTGTCCGTGATATGTCGAATTACTGACATCGTGGATGATGTGATTTCAATTTGATTTAATTCTTTCAAGTCTGGTCATGAAACCATTTCTATAGTTGAACCAGGTTATAATATATGTATTATGTATCATAAATGGTTCTTTAATTCTTTTTTACACATGTTTTTAATTTATAAAACAAAATGAAGTCGTTATTATTAAAGAACCACTGAAATGATCTAAACGAACATCCTTAATGTTTTAACTTATGAATCATCCTCATATAAAAAATCAAAATGATAAATGGTATAAATTATGGTACTAGAAATATGTAAATATGTTTCCATTCCAATTTTGGAATTTCACTTCCAATCGACAAGAACATCCATCATGAACCAATCATGGACATCATGTAAGGAACTCACCCAAAACAGTGCAAGGAACAAAATACTAACAATTAAAGGGTGAAATAAGGTTATGAAATGATAATATAAGATATTATAAACATGAAAATGTTTCTGTAAAATACTAATAAAACTCTTTCAACCATTATACAATAAGTTTAAACAAGTTTTAAGTAAGACAAGCCTGAGGTAAGGGAATTCTTAACTCGATTTCCATTCTTTGGGTTAACCTTATAATTCATTATTTATGTTGTATTAAAATTGTTTGAGTGTTGTGTTTTGTTTATATTATATTTAATTATTATTATTTATAGTGTGTAATAATATTCCATCCACTATATTAATTCTCACTTCAATTATATGATTTATGTTAGGGGATTTTCCTTTAAAATCCTCTTTTTAAATTCGGTTTTATGAAATTCCAAAGCAATGGTTTTATGGAATTATTCATGTTGTATGATTATGTTTTGGTTATTGGGAATTATTTATGATGAAGGGTGTGACCTATTTCTCCCTCCAATTCATTGGTTATGTGTATGTTGGAGGTATGACGTATGGTTACTCCATGTGTAACTGTGATGGTTACACAAATTGTAAGGTAGTCGTGAGGGTTACAAATTATAAGGTAGCTGTGAGGGTTAAAATGTTATGTAAGTAATTCCCCAAGATATATTTATGATTATATTTATGTTCTCATGTTTTTTGTAGATCTTGTGTAAATATCATGTTACAAAAAGTAAGTATATATGGGTGAAAAGCATGTCTTTTGAAGATGTTTTCATATGTTATGAGTATTCATGAACTAATGTTCTCTTTCCTTATTTTCCATCCCTTACTATGATTTTGTGCTCATCCCAAGTTTTTAAATGATTTTCACAGGTTAATGGATGTGTAAAAAAAATAAGGAATCCATGTTAAATGTTGAATAATTTTTAAGGAGTCATGTTTAAGTTTTAATGTTTTATATTTTGAAAAAAATGAAACTATTTTTATGGTATCCACTCTGTAACAATGTGTAATGTTATGAGTGTATTGTCCCAATTCTCTAAATCTCTATACTTGAAAAGACCATCAATGTAAAAATGAAGTGATTTATTGACTAAATTAAAGATAATTTAATGTAATAAGGATGGGTTATTATATATATTTACCCCAAATAATCAACACTAGGTGAAAACTATACCACCAACATACCCAGAATCCATTATAATTAATGAATTATCATTTATGAAAAATATAATCCATTTTTAGTTATTTACCAGATAATGTGTCATTCTCTAAAAAAATTATCTGAGTAAAATCCTCATGCCCAAGAAAACTCACATATTATCTAACATATAATCAATCTATTCATATCAAAAGAATACAAATATATAATATACTAGGCTAATATAACCAAGTAACAAGTAGAATAACCCTTTATAGTTCTGAAGTCTTGGTTTGAAATTCCTACCCACATGGGAAATGGTCGTCGACAACCAATGATGTTAGACCACAAATATTGAAGAAAAATCACAACTATTCCTTGTTCTACACAAACCAAATGTGTTTAAAGGAATACAATTATTATTTTTAGTTTACAAAAAATACGTTTTCATTTCTCACTTTTCATACCAATGAAAAAATGTACCACTTATGTGGGAATAGTAGGGTACTACACATCGATGATATAACGATCCCAAATTTCACTATGTATTTTAGTTATATAATATTATTTTAATAGATTCTTATATACATATCCATGAACTAAATGGAATTATTAAATATTATATACTAAAATTATAACATGAATAAAACCACTCGAAGATAAAATAAAGGTAATAAATCATTAATTCATATAAAATCAGATTAAGAACAATTAAAGATTTTAAAGAATTATTTTTTCAACAAAAATAATTTTAATTTGTATATTATTTATTTATATAAGAGATAAAATTATAAATTTTATAATTTCAGTTTGATATAATTAATTTCATTTTGGGATTAACGACAAAAAATTTCACTATGTATTATCCTTAAATAAATATTATTTCAAAAGTTAGTTCTATATGAAACCCTGAAATAAATGGATATAAGACATATTATATTAGAAAATTACAACAAAAATAAAACCCAAGGTAGATAAAAATATATTAATCAATATTAAATGAAAACAAAAAATAATACTAAGAACACTTAAATATTTAAAATTTATAATTTTCATTGAAATTATTTTTCCTATGTGTATTAAATTTTTATTTAAAAGTTATATTTATATATTTTATACTCTTATTTTGATAAAACTAATTTAATTTTTTTTATTAAGGATTTCAATAATATACTTGAATGAATTTTTGAGATTTTTCTGAAATTATTGATTTTTAAATGAAAAATGAAGAATATACAAATTTTGGTAATTATATCATTTTGATGGAATATATTTTTTTGAAGAAAAGTTTTTATAAAAATTATATATTTATGAAGTAAAATAAATAAATTTAGAAAATAATTTATCAAATTTATAAAACACATGTTTAATGTTTTTGAAACGTAAGTATTTTATTACTCAAAAATCTGTTTTTATTCACTTATATTAAAAATTTAATTTTCAACAGTTTATGAAATATAAAAATATAAAAATTTATTTCATATTTTTGATCAAAATTATCATATTTTTTAAAAACTTTAATTTTATTTTTCAGAACAAAATTTTGATTAAAATATTAAATTTAATGATTATGATAATGATACACCAATTATTTTCAAAGAATTGTTTTATTAATATTTTTTTTAATTTTTATATAATAAAATAAATTTATATATTCTAAAAAATTATTTTAATATTAATTTTAACCATATACTTAAAAAATATTTTCACTCCTTAAATTATTAGTCAATAGAAAATATGATTGAAAACACTTAATGGTGAAATAGTGTTTTTTCTAAAAAACAATTTTTTTCTATATTTATAATGTTGTAATTTAAATTTTTATTTTTTATGATTTAGAAAATTAATCTGATTAAATGGGGTTTGGGTTTGGGTTTATAATAAAATAATTTTTAAATTGGGTCTATTTTACAAGTTTAATAAAACATAGTTTACTTTGTTATAAACAAGTTACCCCTATTAAGGAAAAAGAGGTAAAAGTAAGTATATTTTTATTAATATCATCTAAAATTTTTAAAACATTATTGGAAATACTTGTTTGAGGTTTTTTAAACCCAATATCCATTTGAAATCCATTATTTATAATTTTTGGAGATATTGAACTTAAATGGTGTAATGATATTATTGAAAATTAAAGAGTATTCATAAAAGTTCCATTTTATTCATTTATTTAAGGGGATCACTTACACCCATTCAATGATCCAAACCATTGAAATATCCTTTAAACCCTACCCTAATTAAAATATACTATAATTCCATTTCATTTCCCTAACACCTCGGGCAATACATGCTAGCCTATGTCCAATAATTCTGAGGAGATCATTTATAGGATGTTAAAGGTCTCTATATAAGTATTACTTACTCCAAAAATTTGATTCTTAATAATTAAATTCCAAACTTACACATAACATAATTATATAATTAACAAAATATCATCATTATTATATTGTTTTATTATATTATTGGAAACTCCTTAGTTATTCCATCCCATCCACTTAGTAAAACAAAATAGTGTCAATATTGCATTGTGTGGACTGCCTCCTCCATAAAGCGACATATTTCATTTTCACATCCAGCTCTCTTTGAAATTTATAATGATGGAATTTAGGAATAAATGTTACATATATAATATAAATATGAATATAAAGATAATAATTATAATCTACCTTCATTTCCTTTTATTTGCTGGGAAATGAAAATGTGTACCATGGGTCGTGTGCACTAAAACATCTACCAAATAATGATTTCATTTTCCGTATTGATTTTAATTCTTTTTACAAGAAAAATTAAATATAATGAAAAATATTTTAAAGATATAAATAATATAATTATTCTTCAGTTTTAATGATATCATGTAAAAAATAAATGATTTCTAAACCATAGTCATGCATCAAATTATGGTATGTTCATGTTTAGGTCGTTTTAACCTCCTATATGAATAATAATATAAAACTACATAATGAATAACTATGGGAACATGAATACGAATAATATTATTATTTAACAAGAAAATCTTGATATTATTATTTTTCTAGAGATGTTATATTAGGTATTCTACTTATTATAATAATATCATCTTCAATCACTAAAATTTCTGAAATAAGCCGACACCTATTCAATTTTAATACAATGTATATAAAAAATAATGGAATTAGATAAGGGCTTTATAAATCATAAAAATATAACAATTTGAGTATGTTATATTATCCTTGAATGATGAAATTTGGCATAAGAATAATGAACAACAAAACTATTATGAATGTAGTTCAAAACGATCAAGATAACTCCCACCCAATATGAAAAATAGATAATAACTAACTAATATACATATAGAGAATAATTATTAATGATTTATATATATATATATATATACATGTATACATTTATGAAAATGGGGAATAATATAGTTTTTTTTGTTATAACTTTTATTTTATTTCATTACTAGAAATAAGGATTTAAGTTAATGGTTTCTTATCTAAAATTTAATTTATTGAGACATATGACTTATTATAAACAATTTTTTCATTATAATGGTGTATCTACATACCCAATAATATGTTTTTATCATGATATTCTCATTAATCATGAGATATAATTTTTCATGTGATTTAATATCCTTCCATTGGTTCTTATTTGATTTTTTCTAGTGTAGTAAGGGTTTCATTGACTCAATTTTTATTACATTGGGTCATAGTCATCCATTATTGATTATAAATTTCAAAATTTATTTGATTCTATGATTTTGGTTATTTTATTTTTTAGTTCTTATTATTATCTTGGGAAATTAATTATCATCATCTGTAACCACTTCTTTGATATAATGTTTTTTGAAATAAACGTATAATGTTGGTAAGATTAAATTCTATTATTACCAATGAATCATTTCTTCCATGTTCATTTTTACCATCATAATAATCTTTTCCTCACTTTATTAGAACTAAAATATAGATTAATTCATGATATACTCTTACTTATCATCATTACATTTCAAATAGAAATATTATTTCCATAATAAAATTTTTTGTTTTCAATAAAGGTGTTTTAAAAATATTTAAAGGATTTTTGTATCATGGATATATTTGGAATTGTAAACACTACATTTTCCCAGTGAAACCTTTTTGTATTAATCAATACTCTATTATTAAAGATTTATTTTAAATCAGTGTTATAATATATCTCAAAAAAAATGCTAATAGTTTTTGAAAATTTCTTTTCAAATGAATATGATGATGTTGTCACATAGAGTTTCTTTCTAAAAATAGGAAAAATAAACTTCTTATCAATTTTTTTTACAAGAACAGATTTCCAATAATTTTTAATATTTCTTCCCATATTTCATGGTTTTATAATGTATGTTATTTTACCAATAATATATTAATATTATATTAATATTTTTTAGATGAATTTTTTCATACTCAGAATTTTTAATGAAAAATAATAATAATATTCTAAAATAATTCATTATCATGTTTTAATAAATGAGAATCGTTTAATATTTATAAAATAAATGACCCATAAATTCTTAAAACATAAATACAGTCTTAAATTTATAATCATGTTTTTTATTCCAATGGTTTCCTTAATGAATACTAAATTTTTTATATCAATTATTGATGGGTGTTAACATAAATGTCACACATTTTTTTATTGGTATAATTATTGAATAAAATGTTTACCCATTAAATATATGGTGCATATAACATATGAATTATTTTTTTGATTATATGGTATTTTTCTAGAATGTTTCTGATTATATTTTGATACCCATTTATTTTCCCAAGGTTTATCATGTTATTATTATTTATAGAATTATTAATGATTTTACTATTTTATTTCATTTTAAAAGGATATGAATTTCATTTTCAAACCATCGGTATTAATGACATGTTGAATGAAACCCATTTTATTTTAATGGTTTATTTGTGAAATGACAATTGATTGAATTCAATTGGAAGACATAAGTATCGATGAATGAAAGGTGAGGTAATATATCACCCTCAAATATAGTGTATAAATGTTTAAATCTCCTAAGATATATATACATAAGAACAATTTGTCATTCAAACTCATTGGTGGAAGTTTGTAACTTGTGAAGTTGACGTATATGTGGATACGATTACATTATCCCTCAAGCATGGGTGAAACTATATAACTAATAAACGTAATGTTTCTATATCTTAATGTTGTTGTGATAGTCATACCCTTATTATAATGACTATGTTATGATCTCATGGGTCATGTTATTAAATCATGTTTCCATGCTCTCCAGACTCATTAAATTTGATATTCCATAGTGTATTCCATGAATCTTGTTTTATGATCTATGATTCGATGGTATGATTTTATTATGCGTCTTTATTATATTCATACACTCATATTATTCTCACTTATGATCATTGAAATTTATGACTTAATTTCTCTCTTACCGAGCATCCTAGGTC
Source organism: Viscum album (assembly GCA_963277665.1). Lineage (NCBI taxonomy): Eukaryota > Viridiplantae > Streptophyta > Magnoliopsida > Santalales > Viscaceae > Viscum > Viscum album. The sequence goes on from OY728164.1 coordinate 1,263,526,018, forward strand.
ACCCATTTCTTATGTTTTTATTTCCATAGGTTATTAAAATAAGAAAAAAACCAATGCTCTAGTAAAGTATCTTATGTTGAGAATTAGTTGAAGATGTTAATGGTTTTTTGTGAACTAATAAGATTCATATACATTATAAAAATATCATTTTTTTATAAAATGCATTAGTTTTATTTGTTATTTGTTTTTCCTAATTTTTTAAAAATATAAACCAAAAAGGACATAGAAATGTATTTTAATAAAAATTTTTAGTACATGTAATTGATATGATCATATCCATGGTGTATTATAGTTGGTGTCATTATATATTTCAAATAACAATAGAGGGTAGGATTTTAGTTGAAATTAATTTATTATTTGATAATTTAATATTGATCATAATTTTATAGGAATTGATAACCCTTTTGGAATATTGAGGTAATATTGAATATTTTAGGGATTGGGATAAGGGAAATTTTATGAAATCATATATGATAAATCATATGGATATTTCTATGTATAATATAACATTAATTGTTTTTGAAAAATTAGATATTTTGTGGTTTTCCAAGAAAAAAAAAATCCTTATCTTGATACTAGAAGTTGATGAATAGTCTGAGATTGCTGTACTGAGAGGTAATAACACTAAAAAGGATCTATTGGTTAATAAATAAATCATAACCTATTTCATGACAATGAGGACCAACTACACACCTATTTTGATTCTCTTGGGGGATGTTCATTGGTTAATCACATTACATTTACAAGACATTATGAATGCTTTATTAGGTTAAGGAATTTGGATAAGGGGTATGAGTGAACATAGTATAAAGAAACTTAGAATGAACCAAGAGTTATTAGGTTGAACAAAAAGATAATGTAATAATTTAAAAAATTAAAACCTTTCATGGTGAAATATTTCATGTAATGATACATCTATAATTAAACTATGGTTTTAATTATTCAACATTCCTAATTAAATTCATTTATTATATGTAATGGATGAACCATGAAAGAACCAAGTTAATAATTTATACTATAAAAAATGACATGGTTTTCTAGACATGAAAAATAATTAGATAGAAGCTAGAGTTTGAAACCTTATGATAATGCCAAACCCTGTATCACATACTAATATTAATAATGTGAAAATAATTGTGTTTTAAAAAACAAAAAATAAGGGAAGTATAAAGTCTCATTAAAGTTCAGGTGATGAATATGATGATGGAAGAAAGATTCAATTTCCTTCATGTCAAAAAATGTGGATAAAATAAAAAAGTAAAATATATCACAAGAACTAAAATATATTTTATCTATGGAGAATAAGGTCATAAATAAAATAATTTCCAATGAAAATTGATGATATCAATGGACAAGATGAATGGAAAAAAAAAATTCATCCAAAAGTACCACAAACAATTCATTGTCTCAAATGTGGGTAAAGTAGACATTATACATGTTAATGCCCTAATGAAATGTCTAATAAGGATGATAGGCACTATAAAAATTCAATAAAATGGAATATTGATTCAATGAAAACAATGAAAGTGATTTCTGATAATAATGTGTAGTCAAGAACATCGATCAACCAATCCATGTCACTAATTCTTGTTTTCATATCTTGCCGAACCTATTACTCTATACCTTTTATGTTTTATATGAATATAAAATCTATAAGGACCTGACCTTAAACATTACATAATCTTTAGTTAAGTCAATAATTCACATTGAGGATCTTTTCAGGTTTAGAGTTTTAGAGAATTAGTCCATAACTTTTACATTATATCTCAAAAATTACAAAGTAGACACTTATACTCTATCCAATGTTTCACAAAAAGAAAACTCCAAAAATAAAACAAGAGTTTTTTTCTTGATATAAATCTTCTTGAATACTTCCTTTCTCTTACCCTTCCTTGTACTCTGTGAAAAAAATTTCAAAAACTTGGGATGAGCATAAAAATCTCAGTAAGGGTTATAAAATAAGGAAAGAAAACATTAGCCCATTAATAAATACAAATCAAAGAAACCATACTTTTCAATCATAATATACCTCACGAAATCATAAGATTTATGAATAACACACATAAATCATAAATCATAAAGGTAACTTATGAAATCCATACCAAACATACATTATAGCTATCACAGCTACATAGAGAGTTATACTTGGAATACCCATCACAGTATATTCCCTAAATCTCTTAAGAGAAACATCACATTTACCTCTGTCATGTTACCCAATGCATTGGAGAGCTATCTCGGGCTCACCCGACTTAGGTTTATCATGGAACCACCCATATATGTAAACAATACCCAATAAACATAACATATTCATATCACATAAAATAAGCATAAAAGAAATATAAAATTTACACATTGCAATCACAATATATCTTTTCAAGATATTGACATAATAAATTCTTTATCAAACCATTTTCAAAACCATTTAAAACATTTAATAAAGAGATTTTTGAATCAAAGAGTCCCATACCACTTTGAAACTTTAAAATAAATTATAATTTGAAAACATTAATGTCCATATAAATAAATCCTTAAAAACATTTTATTAAAATGTGGACATTAATTATAAATATTTAGAAGAATAAATCTTTAAAACATTTAAAACGATATTTTAGTTAGAGTTTTTAACACAATAAGAGACTCTTGAATACAAATAATTGATGAATAACATTGAATAAGAACTTTATAATATCATTAGAATAAAGGGATTCATGATATAATATGCCAAAGTATAGTATATACACCATATAAGAGTGAATTGGTGCATAACAACAATGAAGTCTCAATAGAATGTAAATTGAGACAAAATCCCTTATAAAGATGGTATCCTTAGATTTAGAATAAATCAATGACATAATTATGTGTGAAAAATAATAATACACCCAATATAAGTTGATATTAAGTGTAAAAGAATCATAGGTTATTCACACATATTCATAGCATGCCATAATGAATAAGTAGAAGTTTAACCCAAAGAATTGAAATTGGGTAAAGAAGTTCCCTTAAAGAAATTCGACAGCCTAATGACGTCACATTAAAATTCAGAAAATGAGTTGATGAGAGAGAAAAAGGGTATCTCATCACTTGTATATAAAATTTATAGCAATAAGGATATATAATAACACATCTCAACATAGGAAGATGTAAATTAAAGAACAAAAAAAGAAGACTTTTAAAAAGAATAGGGTGAAAGGTTCCCTTACCGATTTGGTAACTTATGAAACATACACCCCATGAAAGAAGGATCATAAAATGAAGATGTAAATACCCATAAATTAAAGTATATTCTAGAAGGAATACAATAATTTTCAGTACATATTCCACACAAAAGGAAATAGTTGAAAATATAGCATGAATCTCACGGGAATAAAAAGTGAGATGAAAACCCCTTACCACGTTGTAATTCAATTGAGTCATATGACCAAAAGTTAATAACCACAAAATTAATCACAGAATACCATGAATATAAAGATAATCATGATAATATATATCAAATTTCAGTAAAAAATACACCACATTCAATAAATAAGTGGCGAACAATGGAAATCTCACAGAATTAAAAGTGAGATAAGAAATCCCTTACCTCATGTCCGACTTAACTTGTTTATTCACTGTTCTTCATAAATAATAAACTTAAGTTAATTTATACTTTATTAAGAACCATTTTTAAAGTTTATTATTCCTTTTATATCAGTTATTACCATGTTATAAACATTATTCAATCATTTAAGTTAATAACGGTCGTTTTGTTGATATTTGGTACTTGAGTAAAAAATGAACACCTTATATTTACAAGTTTTCCATGAGGTCAATAGTCCATTATATACAGAATGATATTCATGATTTAGATATCATATATATAATATATATCCAGTATATATATGTATTTATAACAATACATAACATTTGGAGATAAGAAATTAAATGCACCATTCATGGAGACGGTAAGCCATACGTACGCATGACTGCTACTTTCATTTCTATTTCGTATTTTAATTGAATTAAAACTTAATTATACATAGTTATATTATAATTACAGTATAATATCATATATAATTTCAATAACTCCATCCTTTATATGTCCCTTGTATGGTAAGAATGAGTCATATCACTTTGAGGGGGCGGTAGTCCGCACTTCCTCAAATGAAATTATCGTGTTTACTCATAATGGAAACCATAAAGGTATGATATAGATTAAAAATATAGAAGAATAAAGAAAAAATAAATATAATAAATATAATATATAAATATTGTGTCATCATAATGGCCACCATGAGAGGTGGTAGGAGATAATCGAACAATCATCATTTCGTGAGGCGTTAGTTTTCCATCCATAGAAACAATATGTTATCCACCCATTTGATGGAGGTGTGTGTAAGTGTAGTTTGAATAAATCTCATAAAAACATCTTAGTATATTGATAATACTGATGTTGTTATAAAATAAAGGAATACAAATAGTTTAGGGGTTGGAGAAGTAAAATAAAAGAAAAAAAGTTAAGAGAAACTGTTACCTTTAATTCGGGTAACTCCCTTTTGTTTGAACCAAAAGGACTTCTTGAAGTGCCTTTTGCCTAAGGTAATGCTTCTAGGAGGAAGAGAGGGATCTTTAGAGAATATTTGGGTAGGTTTTTGAAGATCCAAAGGGCTTGAGAGGTGTGAGGAACGTGTTAGAAGTGAGAGATTTTTATAAGGGGGAAGAGGGGTTCTTTAGGAAAGTGTGAAAATATTATTTTATTATATAATGATTTTAGGTTTCTAAAGGTCCAAAACTCATTAAAGTTAAAGATAAGATGACTCATGGTAGAAATAAATTTATAAAATAATAATTGGATAGGTTTTGGATGTTATTTTAATATTTGTAATCTTATTTATTTAAATCATTTATGAATGAGGTAAATACTTCATCATTATTGTGTCATAAATAATTTAATTTATTTTTTGTCTAAAAATTATAAAAAAATACCATGATATAGGAAATTTTTTTAGATATCCAAATAATATTTATAGTAAAAAATATAACTTATATAACCCTATATAAAAATTAATTTACTAAAAGATATTTGTTTGTGTCATTTTTGTCTTTACTTTAAGTTAATTAAAATAAAGTGTCATTATCACTCTTAAGTGGCTCTATGGGGTCCCAGAATCGACCCAAAGATTCCCATGGTCAGACATGGATCATCCAATAAGGTTAGGACAAGTGTTAAGGTAATTTTTATTATTATGATATTCTTTTTACCTTGAATTACCCTATTTTCCTTTAACCGCGGCAAATAAAAGTCAAAAGTTACTATTCACCAAAAATTATTTTAATCTTATTCAACCACATTTTACTTACTAATAAGAACCATGTATGTCAGATTTTTAAAATTCAATTCACAGAAGCGGTAAAATTTCATTTAAATGAAAAAGTCAGTTTTTAACTACTACTTAGTGGTTTCACTATTCATCAGAAATTGATCTTTTTCAGAAATATACAAAAAATTCAGCATAATCTATATTTGATATTCTGAATTCAAAATTTATGTATATTTTACAAAATTCAAAACATATAAGTTGCATTAATTAATTTAAAATTAATTCCCGTTGTCAAAACAAATAGCGTGTTTTTAAGAAACACTACTGGAAAACTAACCTTTACCAACGATTTGGAACCGTTGGTATAGGCCTCCAAACCGTTGGTATAGCCTATACCAACAGTTTGGAGAACCGTATCCAAGTAAGACGTTGGGATAGGTCTATACCAACGGTTTTGTAAACCGTTGGTATAGGTAATATGAAATCTATACCAACGGTAATGGAACCGTTGGTATATAAATTCCAAAAATAAAACATCCGCTGGGATTTGATCCCAGGACCCCTCGTTTATAATCGAACGACTTAACCACTAAGCTAACATAACTTTTGTAAACATAATTTCATAAATATATATATGTATTATCATAATTATTTAAAATTTTTATTTATATAATGTTCTCGGTTAGTGGATCTGAAAAAAATTAAAGAACCTATCCCAACGGTTTTCAAAACCGTTGGGATAGGTTCTGGTTGGGTGTATTTTAGTTGGGAGAATGGTGGAGTTTTTTGATTCTTTTTCCCAACGGTTCTTGAGAACCGTTGGGAAAGAGTGACCTTTCCCAACGGTTCACCAAAACCGTTGGGAAAGGGGCTCAAAACACACCCTTTCCCAACGGTTTTGGTGAACCGTTGGGAAATGGTAGCTATACCAACGGTTTTTACAAACCGTTGGTATAGAAGTGTTGGGAAAGATCATGTTTCCAGTAGTGAAACAATATCTATCAAAAGATTGACACTTGTTTATATCTAATTTCAAAGTGAAATTAAATATAATGACCACCATTGGATTAAATGGTAAAAATATAATCTAAATACACTTTAAAACCAATTAAAAAGATAATCTAACCATATAAATAAATTATATTAAAAAGAAGATTTGAATTAAAATACAGTATTTTTCACTATTTATTAAAAAATGAATTTTATCAGAAAAATACCAAAAAATTACCCAAAGTAAATTTTGGTGTCCTGATTCTAAAGAAGAATTTTATTTGGTAAAATATAATTTATAAAATTGAACAAAAATATATTTAAGGAGGGTTCGCCATCAAAAAGTGGTAAATCGACCTTTTAGTGAATATTAGAGTATTTATGCTTAAAATCGAATTCTTTTTTTTTATTTTAAGCTACTAAATTTTATTGGATAAATGTAAAAATATTTAACAAACATGTATATTCATATTGTATTTAGTTCTATTCATTTCCTCCAATACAATGGCTAGGCATTAACTGCCATTTAAAATAATAATATTATATTATTAGTATGCAACGTAAGATTTCAAAGAAACCCGTTGTTGCGTATCAGGTAAGACATCGAACATAGAATCACCTTTAAAGTAAAATTAATATTTAATTCAAAAATGTTAATAAATATAAAAATATTATATTCTTTATGTACCTGGGATGTTACATCCTTCTCCCCTTTTGGGAATTGCGTCCTCGCAATTTTAAAATTGGGATGAGAAACTTCATTTAAAGTCCCACATTGAAAAAAGAGTCAATAAAACTATCACTTTAAAATAAAGGAAGAGAAGTAAAAATGTTACATGAGACAAAAAATACTATTATATCCATGAAAACATGGATATGGAAGAGAAACTAACTCTCAAAGATTAATAGATAGTGATAGAGAACATGATCACAGAAAGTTAACCACCACCATACCATAAATTTGTGGTTGGGTAAAATTCTGATGATAAAAGAGAGATTATAACATTTTTTTACTTCAAGATACTTTTCATAGATTTGAATAATTTTATTAATAACTAGACTAAGATCATAAGGAAATATACTTACTTGTCATGTAGAGTGTCATCCTTTAATAAAATTCTACCACAAACTCATCTTTTCTCCGAACGGTAAGAATTCAAGATGACTTGTTCACATTGAAAGTGCTATAATCAACTTATAGATAATCAAATAATCCACAAAGGATGAACTATATTTTTTATTATGTCTTTATACATTAACCAAAACCAAAATTGGTTAGTATGAGATCAGATAATCCTCAAAAGGATAATCCTTTATAAAAAGAAGTACTACTCTTAATCTCCAAAATCCAACAAAAATAACCCAAAGTTCAAGAAGGACCATTAATTATACATTTTTCCTTAAAATTATTCAAAGTAATCCAAACTAATATTAAAACCCAAAACATAGAAGGATTTAATCACATAGTCTTCCACAATAAATCTTAACATTTATCTCCAAAAACATCAACTAATTTTAAGGTCTCATACTGATGTATAATTAACCTAAACACATATTCTCTATGATATATTTAATAATTTACATAAATAACCCAAATCACCTTATGTCCAAAATAAAAACATAGATTCTTCCAAAATAATATTTCAACCATTACTTCACAAATTAAATCCCATAGTATTTTATTTTTCTTAAGCATATAGTGTTCCCAAAAGAGAGAACGTCTTCCAAAATAACCTTTATTACTTAATAACCAAATCATTTTTTTATAATAAGTATGTCCATTTGATAAAATACAATATCCCAAATAAATATATTATTAATACATAAAATCATTTAACTAAAAATAATTAGTCATACTAACTAGGGACTTCATGTAGTCTGGTGGTAAGCGATAAATCCCAATCGCACTTTAGTTGTGGTTTCGATTCCTACAGCTTTGTCCGATGCGATGGGTTGTCACACGGTCTGCGTGTTGTCCCTTTTAAAAAACTATACAATTTCATAACACTCCAAAAAAAGAGACAAATTTCTCAAAAATAAACATAACATATTTTACCCTCAAATGTTATCTAATACCTTTCATTTTGCACCCCAAAATGTAATAACCATTTATAATCTCTAAAATAACTATGACTCTTTCTAATATGCTAACAATTATGGTTATTTCACTTATGCTTAAATTACACCCTAACCTCTAAAGTTATCTAAACTGACCTCTGATACCAACTATAAGGACCCAGCCTTAAACATTACATAATCTTTAGTTAAGTCAATAATTCACATTGAGGATCTTTTTAGGTTTAGAGTTTTAGAGAATTAGGCCATAAATTTTACATTACATCTCAAAAATTACAAAGTAGACACTTCTACTCTATCCAATGTTTAACAAAAATAAAACTCCTTAAATAAAAAAAGAGTTCTTTTCTTGATATAAATATTCTTGAATACTTCCTTTCTCTTACCCTTCCCTGTACCCTGTGAAAAAGATTTCAAAAACTTGGGATAAGCATAAAAAGATCAATAATGGTTATAAAATAAGGAAGGAAAACATTATCCCATTAATAAATAAAAATCAAATAAACCTTACTTTTCAATCATAACATACCTCATGAAATCATAAGATTTATGAATAACACACAGAAATCATAAATAATAAAGGTAACTTATGGCATCCATATCAATATTACATTTTAGCTATCACAACTACGTAGGGAGTTAAACTTGGAATACCAATCACTATATATTACCTAAATCTCTTAGGAGAAACATCACGTTTACCTCCATCGCATTACCCAATAAATTGGAGATCTATCTTGGGCTCACCCAACATAGGTTTATCACAGAAACACCCATATACGTAAACAATGCCCAATAACCATAACATATTCATAACACATCAAACAAGTATAAAGGAAAGATAAAATTTTCACATTGAAATCACAATATATCTTTTCAATATATCGACATAATCAATTCTTTATCAAACCATTTTCAAAACCATTTAAAACATTTAATAAATATATTTTTGAATAAAAGTGTCCCATACCACTTTGAATCTTTTAAATAAATTATCATTTGAAAAAATTAATGTCCATATAAATAAATCCTTAAATTTGTTTTATTAAAAAATGGAAATTAATGATAAATACTTATAATAATAAATCTTTAAAACATTTAAAACGATATTTTAGTTAAGGCATTTTTAACAAAATGAGAGACTCTTGAATACAAATAATTGAGGAATAACATTGAATCAAAAATTTATAATATCATAAGAATAAAAGGGATTCATGATATAATATTCCAAAGGACAGTATATACACCATATAAGAGTGAATTGGTGCATAAAAACAATGAATCCTCAATGGAATGTAAATTGAGATGAAATCCCTTATAAAGACGGTATCCTTAGATTAAGGATAAATAAATGACATAATTATGTGTGAAAAATAAAAATACACCCAATATAAGTGGATATTAAGTGTAAAAAAATTAGTGGTTATTCACACATATTCATAGTATGACATAATGAATAAGTAGAAGTTTAACCCAAAGAATTGAAATTGGGTAAAGAAGTTCCCTTACAGAAATTCGACAGCCTAACGGTGTCACGTTAAAATTAAGAAAATGAGTTGATGAGAGAGAAAAAGGGTATGTCATCAAATGGACATAAAATTTATAGCAATAATGATATATAATAACATATATCATCATTGGAATATGTAAATTAAAATACAAAAAAATAAGTCTTTTAAAAAGAATAGGGTGAAAGGTTCCCTTACCGATTTGATAACTTATGAAACATACACCCCATGAAAGAAGGATCATACAATGGATATGTAAAAACCAATAGATTAAAGTATATTCTAGAATGAATAAAACCATGGGAAGTACATACTCCACACAAAAGGAAATAGTGGCAAATATAGCATGAATCTCACGGGAATAAAAAGTGAGATGAAAACCCCTTACCACGTTGTAATTCAATTGAGTCATATGAAAAAAAGTTAATAACCACAAAATTAATCACATAATACCATAAATATAAATATAATCATGATATTATATATCAAATGGTAGTATACAATACACAACATGCAATAAATAAGTGGCGAACAATAGAAATCTCATAGAATTAAAAGTGAGATAAAAAATCCTTTACCTTGTGTCCAACTTGACTTGTTTGTTCCTTGTTCTTCCTAAATAATAAACTTAAGTTAATTTATAATTTATTAAGAACCCTTTTTAAAGTTTATTATTCCTTTTACATCACTTATTACCATGTTATACAAATTATGCAATCATTTAAGTTAATAACATTCATTTTTTCGATATTTTGTACTTGAGTAAAAAATGAACACCTTATATTTACGAGTTATCCATGTGGTTAATAGTAAATTATCTCCAGAATAATATTCATGATTTATGTATCATATATATCATATATATCCAGTATATATATGTATTTATAATAGTATATAACATTTGGAGATAAGAAATTAAATGCACCGTTCATGGAGACAGTAAGCCGTATGTACACATGAATGCTAATTTCATTTATATTTTGTATTTTAATTGAATTAAAACTTAATGATGCAGAGTTATATTATAATTCCAGTATAATATCATATATAATTTCAATAAATATATCCTTTATATGTCCCATTTATGGTAAGAATGAGTCATATCACTTTGAGGGGGCGGTAGTCCGCACTCCCTCAAATGAAATTATCGTGTTTACTCATAATGGAAACCATAAAGTTATGATATAAATTAAAAATAAAAAAGACTAATGAAAAAATAAACACAATATATATCATATATAAATATAGTTTCATCATAATGGATACCATGAGAGGCGGTAGGAAATAATCATACAATCATCGTTTCGTGAGGCGTTAGTTTTCCATCCACAGAAACAATATGTTCTTCACCCATTAAATGGAGGTGTGTGTAAGTGTAGTTAGAATAATTCTCATAAAAACATCCTAGTATATTTAGGATACTGGTTTTTTTATAAAAAAATTAATAAAAAGAGTTTAGGGGTTGGATAAGTAAAATAAAATAAAAGAAGTTAAGAGAAACCGTTACCTTTAATTCGGGTAACTCTACTTGGTTTGAACCAAAAGGACTTCTTGAAGTGACTTCTGCCTAAGGTAAGGCTTCTAAGAGGAAGAGATGGATCTTGAGAGCGTATTTGAGCAGAGTTTTTATGAGACAAGGGGATTTATAGGTGTGAGTAATGAGTTATAAGTGAGATCTTTTTATAAGGGGGAGGAGGGTTTCTTTATGAATGTGTGAAAATATTATTTTATTATATAACGATTTTCGGTTTCTAAAGGTCAAAAACTCATTAAAGTCAAAGATAAGATGACTAATGGTTTAAATAAATTCATATAATAATAATTGGATAGGTTTTGGATGTTATTTTAATATTTATAATCTTATTTATTTAAATCATTTATGGATGAGGTAAATACCGCATCATTATTGTGTCATAAATAATTTAATTTATTTTATGTCTAAAAATTATAAAAAAATACCATGATGTAGGATATATTTTTTATATTTACAAATAATATTTATAGTTGAAAAGATAACTTATATAACCCTATGTAAAAATTAATTTATTAAAAGATATTTGTTTGTGTCATTTTTGTCTTTACTTTAAGTTAATTAAAATAAAGTGTCATTATCACCCTTAAGTGGCTCTATGGGGTCCCAGAATCGACCCAAATATTTCCATAGGTATACATGAATTATAAAATAAGGTTAGGACAAGTGTTAAGGTAATTTTGTATTATTATGATATTCTTTTTACCTTGAATTACCCTATTTACCTTTAACCGTGGTAAATAAAAGTCAAAAGTTACTATGCACCAAAAATTATTTTTATCTTATTGAACCAAATTTTATTTACTAATAGAAACCATGTATATCAGATTTTCAAAATTCAATTCAAAGAAGTGATAAAATTTCATTTAAATGAAAAAGTCAGTTTTTTAACTACTTCTTAGTGGTTTCACTATTCATAAAAAATTGATGTTTTTTAGAAAAATACCAAAAATGTAGAGTAAGATATATTTGATATTAATAATTTAAAAATGATGTGTATTTTAAAAAATTTAAAACATAGAAGTTGAATTAATTAATTTAAAATTAATTCTCTTTGTCAAAACAAATAGCATGTTTTTAAGAAACAATATCTATCAAAAGATTGACATTTGTTTATGTCCAATTTCAAGGTGAAATTAATTCTAGTGACCACCATTGTATTGAATGGTACAAATATAATATAATTAAACTTTAAAACCAATTAAAAATATAATCTAACCATATAAATAAATTATATTAAAAAGCAGATTTGAATTAAAATACAGTATTTTTCACTATTCATTAAAAAAATGAATTTTATCAGAAAAATACAAAAAAATTACCAAAAGTAAATTTTGGTGTCTCAATTCTAAATAAGAATTTTATTTGGTTAAATAAAACATATAAAAGTGACCAAAACTATATTTAAGGAGGGTTGTCCATCAAAAGGCTATAAATCGACCTTTTAGTGAATATTAGAGTATTTATGCTTAAAATCAAATTCTTTTCGTATTTTAAGCCACTAAATTTTATTGGATAAATGTAAAAACATTTAAAAAACATGTATAATCATATTGTAGTTAGTTATATTCATTCCTTCCAATACAACGGCTAGGCATTCACTACCATTTAAAATAATAATATTATACTATTAGTATGCAATATAAGATTTCAAAGAAACCCATTGTTGCGTATCAGGTAAGACATCGAACATAGAATCCCCTTTAAAGTAAAATTAATATTTAATTCACAAATATTAATAAATATGAAAATATTATATTCTTTATTTACCTGTGATGATACAAAATCTCCACCCTTTTGGATTGATGTTTAATTATTAATAAAAAACTTTCAAGGGTATGATTATTGTACCCCATGTTTATAAATATCCTCTAACAGATTTTTATAAAAATTTACACTATAGAAATTCCTAAAATACTTCAATTAGTAAAAATTTATGTTAAATTAGGCATGGAGGAGATCTCGAAATTCAGGTCGTGATAGTGGAATATATTGGGGAATCACATATAAAAATGAACCGATGATGACCTATTAATACAAGTCTCACCAGAAACACCCTATAAATAGTTAGTCCCATTATATTGGGGGATTTAACACAAATGGTTAAAAAAAACCCAACATTAGTTGTATTCCTATTATGATGGAAAAGATAAGTTCAGTAGTAATAAAAATGATAGTATGGATGAAACCTAATTATAAATTAAAATCAGAATAATGTAAATATTATGGAAATACATAAGTATTTTATTATTAAAAATAATATAAATCATGTGCGCATTATTTATTTGGGGGGATGTAACGACCCAAAATTTCACATTGTTTTTTCTCTAAATATATATTATTTTGATAGCTTATATTAAAAGGAAACATGATCTAAAAGGATCCTCAAAATATTCTATAATAAAATTATAATAATAATGAAAATTATGTTAGTTATAATATTAATAATAAATTTGAAATGTATTCAAAATTCAATAAAAAACACCTAATATTTCAAAAAGGTTTTTTTTCAATAAGTGATGTTTTCCTCTATGTATTATATTTTTATTTAAAATAAAAAATTATTAAATTTATAATTTTCATTTGAGAAAAATATTTTTTTATTTATAATTTCAATATTATCATAGGATAAATTTTTGATATTTTTATTAAATAATTATTTTTAGGTGAATATTCAAAATATACTATTTTTTATAAAACCTTCATTTTTATGAATTAAAAGATATTGAAATATTTTATTTTAAAATATTTTTAAGTAAAAGAAATCATTTAAAAAATATTATATTGACATTATAAAACCCAGTTTTAATGATTTGGAAATATAATTATTTTTTACTCTAGAAACTATATTTATTTGATTATATTAAATAATATTTTTCATAACATAACAAATTAAATCTATAAAAATAGAATGAATATTATATATCAGACTCATCATATTATGTAAAAATTTATATTTCATCTTTGTTTATAAAATTATAATGACTAATATTAAAGTAAAATAATCATGATAGTGGTAAAACACTTATTTGAAATGAATTTTTTTTATAAATATTATATTGTTTGTATAAAATATGTTATATTATTCTACACAAATATATGAATTCAATATAAATTTTAAATAAATATTTAAATATATTGTCGCTAATTATATTAGAAAACAATTATAAATAACATTTTTCTATAAAATAGTTTTTCTTATTTATAAAATGTTTTAATTGAAAATTAAATTTTCAATTATTTTAAATTGATATAGATTAAATATTTATTAAATTCTAGCTTACTAATCCCAAATTTGATAATGGAATTATTTTATATTTTTAATAAAACATAATTTACTTAGGTAAAACGTATTTACCCCTGTAAAAAATAGTAAAAGTAAAAAATAGAAGAGAAAATGACTTGTAACATATTTTAATCACAAATGGAAATACCTGGTTGAGTATTTATCAACCAAATATAGCTTAAACTCTAATATTTGAAACTTTTATAGTCTTTTTCCCTTAAATACTAAAATTATATTTTTTAAAAGTAGGGGGTATTCAATTTTTTTTTCTTTTCATCACTTATAAAAGGGGAACACTGACACCCTTTTAATTATATACAATGCCTAATAAAAACCAGTTAAATATATCTAAAATGTTCTCTTCTAGTATCCATTTTAATTTTGTGAATCCCATGGTTAATATAGTTGATCCTATTTCCTTCAATTATTTGGCGTTCAACAAGAGGATATTCATGTTCTCAATGTATGTACTACTTACTCCTTACATTTTATTCATAATCGTTCCCTTAAAAATATACCCTAATCATATTAATATAGAAAACTCAGTATTATTATTATACTGATGTTTTATTATATTAATGAAAAAAACTTTATTTTTTCCTTCTCATACACATTGGTAAACAAAAGTGCATCGATCATTTATTGTGAGGACTACCCCATCCAAGAATCAGAATATTAAATTTTTAATTCCACATATCCTCATTGGTTATAAGGATGGAATTACAGAATACATGATTTATATATAATATAATTATTAATATTAATAGAAACATTATGATCCATCCTTATTTTTTCTCATTTATCTGGAAATTGGAACCTTTAATATGTGTTGTGTGGTATACCACCTCCATGAAGTAACATTTTTCATTTTCCATCTTGATTTTAATTATTTATTCAAAAAATATGAAATATGATTTAAAATAATAAAAACAAATAAATAATATTGTAATTTTTATTTTTTAGTGATATTATGTCGAAATAAATAATTTCATAGCAATATTGAGCCATCAAATTATGGTATGATAATGTTTGGGTCGGTTTAAACACCAATTTGATAAATTTTATAAAAATCTATCATGGATAGATACAGGAACATAAATACTAATATTATTATAAGTTAATAAAAAATCATGATTTTTTATGGTTTTAGAAATGCTAGATAAGGTATTTAGATAATAATTAAAATATCATCTCTGATTGCTAAAATTAATTAAATAATATAATTCTGATTATATTCTCATGATACATACCTAAAAAACTAATGAAATAACACAATAGGTTTATAAATTAATTTATGTTTTCAATTTATGTACCTTAAATTATCAAGTAATTTTTATCATTGGTAGAAAATAAAAAACAATGCTTCTATTAAAAACCTAGTTCAAAATGGACAACATAAATCACAAGCCATGCTTTATTTTTAATGATGTATATAACACTCCTTTAATATTTTTTGTCATGATACTCTCATTATTCATGTAATTTAATATTTCATTTTAAATCATATCCATCAATGAGTTTTCATTTGAACGTTTTTTATGTCATATGGGATTCATTAACTCACTTTTATATACGATTTTCCATAGTCTTCCTTTCTTGAATATAAATTTCAAGGCTTCATTGATCAAGTCATTTTTCTTATATTATATTATATTTAATTTTTTTATCTATGGAAATTACATATTTTCATCAATAAACAATCCTTTGATGGGATTTTTTCCAAAATAAATTAAAACATTAGTTATAGTAACTCTCATTCCTACTAATGAATACTTTCATCCTTGCCCATATTTTTATTCCCTTTATTTTTTTCCTCAATCTTTTTGAACTCAAATATGAATTAATTCATGTGATTCAATAAAATCTCATCAAAAATTTTCAAATGTAAACTTTATTTCTATATTTATTATTTTTGTTTTCAATAAAAGTGTTTTCAAAATATTAATAGGTTTTACATATCATGTATATATCTCTTGTCTTCTACTCCATTATTTATCTATAAAAACATTATGACTTTTTTAAGAATCTATTTGGTGATTTATTAAAATTAAATGTTTTAATATATCTAAATACCATTCTTATAACATTTTTTAGAAATTAATTTTTACTAGAAACCATCATTTTTGTTCCTTATACTACCATTATAAAAATATGAAAATAATATTTTTTACAAGATTTTTACAATTATGTACTTACCATAATTTTGAATATTCTTTCCCATGTATCATTGTTTTAAAAGTTAAATTATTTTACCATTATCCTTTCAATTTTTTTAAAACTATTTTAAAATAAAACAGTGATTTTAATAGTCTTTTTAATGTATAATTATAATATTATTCTTAAAGTATTCTTCATCTAACTTTTTATTCAACTCCTATTTTTTAGAAAATGATGAATATTAAGTCTCTATATGGTAAATGACCCATTACTACCTTTGTTTTACCTAATCACCTTTAATTCATAATAATAATTTTTATTCCAATGTATTTCATTTTTTTAATACCACTTATATGATTTATTTTATTGAATTATGTTCACCTAAATATTATACATCAATTCATTGGATGAATTATTAACTTAACTATACACCCATTATCTATATGATGTAAATACCATATGATATTATATATATATATATTAAAGGGTATTTAAATTTAATATTTTATAATATCTTTAGATACCCATTTATTTTCCATAAATTTATCTTTTTATGATTATGAATGGAATTATGAATGATTTTTTTATCTTATTCCATTTTAAAATTATATGAAAACCATATTTTCCTTGGGAATTTATGTTTTTATGAATAAAACCCATTTTATTTCCATGGGTTCTTTGTGAAATATTGAATTATTATTTTTATGTGGAACATGTAATTAAGGATTAATGATGGGTGGAGTTATATATCACCCTCCAATACATTAGTTAAATGTTAAAATCTCATGATATATTTATATATGATAACAATTTTCTTATTTCCAAGAATATGTGAATGTGTGTGACTCACATGGGCGATGTATGCACTGGTATAATTAGGTTTTATCATAAGCAAGGGTTATATTGTGTAACTCATGAAGGTGATGTTTCTCTATTCTAAAGTATATGACATAATCTTATTCTTATTATAATTCCTATATTATTCTATCATGGATCATGTTTATTGGATCATGCTTCCATACTTTATTTATTTATTTATTATTGTATTTCATTTTCTATGTCTTGACACATATTTTATGATCTATTATTTTTTTGGTATAATTTTATTATATGTATTCATTATACCCATATTGTTATCTTACATACACATATGATCATTGATTGTTATCTATTATGGTTAACCTCACTGAGCATCTAAGGTCACCCCTTTCATGTGATTCCATTTCCCTAGGTTATTAATACAAGAAAAGTATTTTTGTTATAAAGATGATATTTTTGTTGGTTTCCCAACTAACACCACTTAGAAAATACAAGACAATTATTAAATATCTAGAAGAGAATATTATTTAGGGAAACAATTAGATATTTTGAATACTTTTCGCAGTTTATTCACTTGATTATATAGTGGAATAAATTTTCATTAGTTAAAAAAGACACGAGTATTGTTAGTTAATGTTTTTCCATAATTCTTCAAAACTATAAATCAAAATGGTCTTGAGAATTTACTATAATTGAATATTTTCTTTATGTTATATAACTGAGATAGTCATGTCTATATGGTGTTATATAGTATCATCAATTGATTCGACCTAATGGGAAGAAATATAGAAACTTAAAAAAACACCATAATTAGGCATTGACTGGATATAAAAAATAAAAACATAAAGGAAGGATATATTATAGTGAATTGGGGAGTTTGACTTACCCATGGTTCTATCAAACAATATATGAAAACTTGATCAAACAAAAAATAAATATGATTCAAGTCTAAGGAAAAATAATAATATAGAAAGTGAAATTGGGGTATATGAACCACCCCTAGGTTTGAATGATAAAATAACCTCATTTAAGTACATTTTAAATCCATCTAAAAAATTAAATTAAAAATTATGAAAATATGATTGTGCCCCACTAGAAAACCTGTAGGAAACCACAAGAATATGAGTGTACTATCGGTGTTCCGGTGGACCCCCAAGAGATCTCATATTGGATATGGATGTCACCAATACTTTTCCAAGTATAATTTTGGTGGGAATATATTAAGTTGTATTTTATTTGTCACATAGGAAATCCCTATGTTTTCTATTCAAAGGCTTCAAAAACCACTTCAATATCAATAAAAAGATCAATAGACAATGATTATATAATTTATACCAAATTCATACTTTATACATAGTCATGGTGTGACAGAGCCTATAGAATTTATAGGATAGTGTTTTTGTTATAAAATGAGATTTTAAATGTTCATATATTAGTTTAGAGTTGATTTTGAAAATATATTTGGAATATGAAATAATTTTTTATATTATGAGAGAGGGTTTGAAATGGTCTGTTTATATAGGGAAAAGGGAGGGTTATCTTAGAATAAAATATATATTGTTTTATTATTTTTTATCATGGATATGAATATAATTTATTATTATGAAATTCATTAGTTCTTGACTAAAAATTATTTATTTTTTTGAAAATTTAACATATCCAAAATTTAATGGAATATTATAAATATTTTATACAAAGTAAAGAATCAATATAGTTTTTTATTTAGGATACCTTCAAATAAGTTTTCACCTCCTGATAGTGTTGAGTCAAATATTTAATTTTATTTTCATGATACATAATTACTACAAAAACAAATGTGAAATATAGAGATGGAAAGTACCAAAGTCAATCCACTATGAATGGTTGAAACCTAACCTCAAAAAATGATATATATAATTTACCCTTGAATTTAAGTGAATAATAAATTTAATAATAAATATTAATACAAAATAATAATTGAAGAAAATACAAAACTATAGTACTTTTAATATTGATGGAATAATTTTATTTTTTTGTATATAGAGGATAAATTTCAATAAATGCGTTTTCCTATTAACTCTAATATCATTTTATTTAAAATTTACAAGGATGAATAGTTGAGTGATTCCTTGGAAGTAATTAATCCAAGATGATGAGTGTTGTTTAAAACAACAAATGTGTATTTATTTCTTATAGTATAAGTTAATTAA
Organism: Viscum album; assembly: GCA_963277665.1. NCBI lineage: Eukaryota > Viridiplantae > Streptophyta > Magnoliopsida > Santalales > Viscaceae > Viscum > Viscum album. The sequence continues at coordinate 1,263,545,874 of OY728164.1, forward strand.
TATGATTTTTATGCATCAAGATCTATCTTGAATGAAAATAAAGAATAAGTTTAGATCCTGTGATCCCATTCATGCTTTCTATATTAAATATTGTCCCTTAAATTATATCAAATTAACTAGACTATAATGAATGAGATTTAAATGAATCTAAATTTGTTACTATAAAATCATGGGCTTTAAAAGATAAATTAACTCAATACGTGATGTTATCATCTTCATACTTTAGATAAATTTTCCCATATGAAACTCTTCACTATTGATAGAATTTTTATCTATCATAAATGAATCAGTGTTTTTAATGATAAAAAAGCATGATCCTAGGAGAATAAATTGAAATAATCATGGAAGAAAAATAAGATAACTTGAATACTATTCAAAACTCTTCACTCCACCAATAAGTGAAAAATGGTTCATAAATGTTTCTATAGAATAGTATAAATCACCCTAAAAAGTATTTATAGAATTTTTCTTATTTCTTAACTTTTTTATTCCTTTAATAAATTATATCATATCCAATTTTTTGTTTTTAGTAGTATTTGTAGGAAATAATATTTTTATAGAATAACCAGGATGATAGTGGTGTGGATCTTTAAAAATCCTGATTTCTCTCCCCATAGTTATCATATTCATAGTGAAAATTGTAAGTGTATGGTGCGATAGAAAAATATATTCATTAAACATTTAAAATTTCATGAATATCACTAAATGGCCTCATGGATTCATATCCATGATTTTTATATCATAAATTATTCTATAAAAAAGTTTACAATACAATATGAAAGATTTAAAAATGATTGATAATTGATTAAAAACATATTCTTTTACGTATTTTTTACCTTTTATAGAGTGGTATTTTCACTATATGGAAATCTCCCCTCAACTCACCCTTTTTATTATGACATATCTATAAGAGTTATTCTTCCATATCCCCATTTTGATGTGATGATTTTTTTCAAACACATTCATTCTCATTAACTCCTCATCAATTTGTTTAATCTATATATTCATTTGCTCAACCCAGTGTACACCTTACACAACCAACTCCAAATCCATTTTAATATTCTTTATCATTTTTAAAAAATATCATATTCTTATGTATTTCCCCCATATGGTGGAGTACTTCATATTGCAGTGAAATAACATATATTTCATATATTCATAAAATATAATTTCATGTAACCACATTTTAATATCAGGAATACTTCAGTTATTCATCTATGTTATTCATATAAAATATCACATCAATGAGATGTTTCATATCATGTTGTTTCTTCATCTTCAACTACATAGATTAATATTATGAATCCATTGGTTTTGCTATGGGTCAGGGTGTTTCACCATTTCTGATTACAATATATTCTCAAAAATTCCTTCTTATCATCAACTAGGCCACAACATGCATGGTTGTATTGTGAAATCATTTAAAATTATCCAATTATTCATGTAAACTCTAAAAATGATTAAAAATATGAATTGTGTTAAAACCCATGAATGATAAAAATATTAGGAAATATTTTATCAAATAATGTACTCAGATTATAGAAAAAATATAATCATGGTTTTATAATATCATATCCCTCCCCCATAAACCTTTTTCTTACCCCCAAAGAAAAAACGCAACCCCACAACAAAGATGAACTAAACTTTAATTATGGAAAAATTAAATTAACGATACTCATAAATATATGGTCCTAAATAATGATCTTCAAAATCATAATGCATATAAAATTATTAATTTCCTGGTACTACCTTATTTATAACTACAATATAAGGCTTATATCCTATTTCATTATTCTTTTCAACCATTCATTACTACAAATTCCACTTATGATCATCCTCACCAAAAGTTAAATTTATTCTCCACTCAATATTGTTTAATATTCCATATGATCAATCTAAATTAAATTCTATCTATACATTGTCTTTTAAATAATTAGTATCCTTATATATAAATCAATTCACAAAAATAATGAACAATTTCCATTATGGTTTAAATTTATCTGAGGCTTATGGTATGTGGGTCAGGATGTGAAATTAAAAATGTTGGGCTTCAAAAACGAGTCTAAACACTAAATTATAATTTATGTTCTAGATTTTTTATCAATAAATAAAAAATATAGTTCTTTTCCTTTTTAGGGAGTCATTTATCACTTTATTTTTTTCATACTCCTCCTAATTAGATTAAAATTGGATTAAAAAATATGATGAATTTTCATATTTTTTAAAATTCATATTCTTAATTTTTTAAAATAAAATTTATATGAGAATAGATCCAATAAAATTGTATGTAAAACTATACCATCACCTCTATCCCCATAATCAACCTTATAATGATTTTTTTATTTATAGTTATTACAAGATAAGAGAAAGAGTTAAGCCATGGGTAAATTCATGTTACTATATTTCCTTACAATCCCTCTCTATTTTTTTATTTTTTATTTTTTAAATATTTAGGAATAAATTTTCATATAATAAAAATAATTTTATAAGAAATTATTCTTATAAATAAAAATATCAATCCCATATACTCCACTTTATTAGAAATTTTCCAATAGATTCATGATATCACCAACATCCTCTTTTAACTCGATGAAAAATCATCCAGTCATACATTGTAGTTTTAGTATAAACTGAAATTAGTAAACTAATGTGTATTCATTTAAGTAAATAATAAAATCTATGTCTCATAAAAGGATTGAATGTAATGGTAGCTATTAAGATGATACAATATAAAAATTTCTTATTAATGAACTCAATTATATAAATTTAATCTAACTTCATCATGTTTCATTGAGTTAAAAAATGATGTTATGGTAGTCATGAAATTACTTAGAATCTCTCATGAAAGAGGGTATGAGAGAAAAAAATTTAAAATGGGTTTAGAGTACCTATAAATAATTCTAATTTATTTTTTTTTTGAAATAAAGTTGTGAAATTGAAAAAAATTATCTAAATTAATGAAAATATCAAAGAATAAATTTGAACAATCAGAGTTATATCGTCAATATATCTATAACATTTTATCATTTGATTGGGAATATAATTTTTTGTAAAAGATAAATTATTTAATCATTATTATGAATATTATCAATTATAGTTTTCAAATATTTCAATATTATTATGCAAAATAATGATGTCTTCTAACTTAGTCAAGGATAAAAGTCAAATTGGGTCCAAGGATCCTTCCCCCATGCATAAATCAAAAATTTTCCCCATGATGAAACAATATTAGAGAGTTTCATTGAAAATAATAATTAATGGAACTAGATGAATTGTTCAAATTGATTAAAAAGTAAAAAATTATTCTAGGATTTATGTTGTATCTTTTACATGGTCCATGGAATGAACTAATGTTATTGAAAGAGTTCATTGGGAGTGTTATAAAAAATTATTAACAAGGATAATAATATAGTTGAAGAAAGGATTTATCAAATTATTAATAAAAATAAATTGAAGGAAAATATTACTATTCAAAACATGTTCCATATAATTTCAGCCAGTGAGTATAGAAATGATACGAAATAACCACATAAAGAATATGGATAAAAGAAAACATGAGATAAAAGTAAAGACCATGATATCAAAAATGTGTTAGGGGATGTATTGATAGTCCATATTGTAACACCCCGACCCAATACAATAGGTCTTAGTTTGAGAACCACATGAATTCATGAATGCCTCCTTATATGCAAGAGGTTTTTATTTAGTGGTGAGGTCCCAAGGAATAATGTGGATATACTATGACTTCTCTTACTTGTAAATATTACACTATATAATGGAAGCATTAAAAATGATAAAAAAATAATGAATAAAAAACAACAATCTAACTAGAAACATATACAAATAAAACCATCCCATTCAGTATCAATATAGAATGTCAGATAAATAAACCAAAACTAAACCAAAGGGGTCCCAAGTATGAGCTAAATCTAGTAAATAAATGAAACTGTAAACAACTAGACCAAAATACATCCAAAAATTTCCAACATCCTTCCAATAACCTGTTCAAACATCTATTACATGGCCATTTCACTTCAACGGATCCCAAGTCATGATATCTAAAATCATACTAAAATTCTAGATTATAGTGTGAGTAGAAGACCTAGTAGGGAACCACTAACAAACCTTTACATATTTTAATAATGTATAAAGTTTAATTCCATGAAACTAAATACTGTACATGATACAAAATTATATCACATAACACTATATATATGTTGGGCCCTTTGAGATCAACTATAACACTCCTAGAAAAGTGATACATACTAGAATATTTTTTGTAATCATGTCAATAAGGTGCACCTTTATTTTCGTGTTCCAAATTGATTTGAACTCCATAGTTAAGTGTACATGACCAAGAGTGGTGGCCAGGATGGGTAACCTTCAGGGAAGTTTCCCATCATGTGTGTGAGTGTGGAAAAAGACCATTAAAATAACATGTGTTGGCCTATGGGTATAGTCATTGGTTTGATTAGTGAACTCAACAATTAATAGTTTGTGGTGTGTTGAGAAGGATACCATGGTATTAATGGAGATTCATGGAGTTACTTGAACATGTTCATGTCCTGGAGAATGCTTGATCATGAAAAATGGCATCCATTCAAATACATAGCCTAATGTGCTATGACATAACTAGGGTTTTAGGTTTGGATTACATAACGAGGGTGGTGTTGTTTAAAGGGGTGGAGAGTATAACACCCTAAGAAAATTGAGACATAATGGACTAAATATTATTAACCTTTTCAATAAGGTTAACCTTTATTTTTGATATCCTACCTGATTAGAAATCCAAAGTTAGGCATTCACGACATAGAGTAGTGATAAGGATGTGTCACCACTAGAGAATTTTTCCATGGTGTTTGTGAGTGAGGAAAAATCACAATTAAAATAACTTGTGTTGGAATGTGGGGTAATTCATTATTATGGTGATCAATTTAGGATTATGGGTTGACCCCCAGTAGGGTACCACATATTTTTGGGGGAAAATGGTAGTACAATGTGGTCCAACACTCATTGACAATGTCAAAGTGGGGTACATGTGTTCTTAGTGGATCTCAATTATTAAACCAGCTTTGCTACCTTTGGCACCATGCTGGAAGGAATTATGACCAAAAACCTGATACATCCCTATCAATGGGATAGTCCAAATACATTTATTACACATCCCCCTATGATGGGATAGTCTAATTAATTGTGAAAAATTCTATGACACATATGTATTAATTGAAATCCCACTAGGCTCAACCTACACACAATTGTAGAGGATAGAAGAAAAACACAAACATACGATACATTATTCAAATTGTACATTAAGAACCACATAAAACCCATAATTTATCTTAAACTTCCTAATACACATGCAAGAAACACAAGAAAAATAAAATAATCAAGTGATCAAGATTAATCATTGGTCTCACAGGACTATACACACACACACCCAAAATCATGATATGAACTCATAAAAAAATGTTATAATGTCATGGGATTCCTACCCTAAAAGTAATAATGATCAATGGGAACATTCATCTTCCATGTCTAAATGAACTACCAGATCATCAAACTTATCCCAAAATAAAAAAATTTAGAATCCCTTTATCAATGTTAAGAAGAATGAACACCCTAAAGGTAGTTCAAGTTCAACCAAATATAATATGATATGAAACTGATAATGATATTTCTATGATTTATGGGAAGATTCCAATTCCTTGAATCTAGGTGTTGATTCTTTTAATGATTAAAAAAACCTCATTAGAAAATGTGAAAACCATTAGATATGATCATAAAATTTATTATCTAATTGGTATTGATCAAGGTGGAGAGAAGAGGATAATTTTAGAGTAATAAAGGACTCACCAAATTGGAAGGGAAGGATCTATTTGTCATTCTAGAATTAAATAAATTCATTTTAATGGAGAGAGATAACTAAAAAATATCTAGAGAAGATCCTTAGGGGTCTTGGAGATGAAGAGGGACTTATTGGATAAGTAAATTTGAGTAGTGGTCATGTTATAAGAAAAATTACTATAAACACAATTATAATGACCCAACCCGATGGGACATGGGGCATAACTCACCAAGATCACCTCCAATAGGAAAAAGATTAGAAACTAGCACCTATAAGGTGTATCACACATACAGGAGGCCTTTTCATATTGTACCTGTATGCACACACCCATAAACACATCAATACAATAGTGCATAGATATAAAAATCCAGAAACTAAAATGCATGCATATATATATCCCAAACCATTGTACACCGAAAGTACAGAAATCATTAAAGGAGAAAAATAATGCCCAACAAAGTAAAACTGTAAAAGCATCCGTCCTGATCAAAATAAAGGGATCGTTGTCAAATTCAACTATCGGTAAGCCCCTTAGACCAAATATGGTAATTAACTCGGTCAATATATCCCACTAAGCTCCACCTTCTCTGTTTCCTCTAGGGACTATTTCAAAAGGCATGTGGTTTGCACAAGACACAACACGTGTGGAAAGATCCTATTCTAGGTAAAGTATAAAAATACTTAGAAGGATCCCTAAAAACCCAAAAGAAAATGGAGAAACTAAAAGGAAAAATTCTTCTTGACATACCAAGAGGAAACCCAATTAAGAGAGAAAATCCATCCCAATCCATCCCTTGATATACATGAAAATTCAGCTCAGTACACAAGGGGTGCCAACCTCAACACATGAAAATGTCACAAGGTCTCCATAAAACACCCAGATATACTCATCTCTGACTCCAATTCTCATGAGGTTACGACCTCATAGCCAACAACATGATTCTACTCAACTAGCTTAATAACTGTGGGGGACCTGCATCCTAACATATTGGGGGGGGGGGGTATGAAACCTAGGATAATGAACCCGCTCCCTAGCACGAAATGGGAGTACCAACTCTTCTAGAAAAACATGTATGGAGGAACAGATCTCTAGAACGACATGGGAATCCCAACTCCATTGATAGAGTACCCACACCCTAACATGATAGGGGAGTACCAACTCCTTCATTATGTCACCTTTGGAGGACCCGCTCCCTGACATGGTAGGGGAGTACCAACTCAATGAATAGAGTACCCACTCCTTGGTACAATAGGGGAGTATATACTCTATCTGAACAATGGATATTAAGGTCCCATGCCCTAGAATGGCAGGGGATAATTTTCCAGAACAACACGTAGAACCCACACCCTTAACCATCAGGAGAGTACCCATCCCAGAATCACTCAAAACTGACCACACTGTACTACCGTATTAGTTAAGAACTACTTCGCAAGAATCATACTCGATTCACACAACCTCATATCTCATAGACTGAAAATGAGGCAACCATAATGTTATACTAGGAAAACTACCTAGGATAGGCTACCCACAAGATTGAATATGAAATCCAAATAAGGTGATAAAGAAGGAGGAATCACCACTATAAAAACGGGCTTTATCAGTGCTCAAAATGGGTTTTAACAGCGCTGTAAATCTAAATACTAATAGGGGGGGGGGGTACTCTTTATTAGTTCTAAAAAATAATTGATAAATATATTTCCTAATATAACATTAAATTCTGTAGTATCACACCTAAACAAGACCTACAAAAAAATAAGCATATCAAACAAGCAGTTCACACAGATAAAATATGCAGTGGTAGTCAATTTGGGATCAAATGATAGGAAAAAATCCATACCTAATGTGAAGTACTAATTAATCATTATGATTATCAAAAAGTACCATTAAATACTATCTACTCCAAATGATATCTTAAATTTACTTAGATAAAATATATAGAGAGAGTTCAATGTTAGAACCTTAAGAAAAATTTTATTACGTTATGCATGCGAGTTATTCTTCCTGTTTTTTGTGGTGAAGATTCATTTCAATCTTGGATATGAAATTTGTTTATAGATTTTGAGTTTCTTTTGGGATATGTTTCCTTAGGACTTAGAGAGTTTCCCCTGTATATTACTCATGGTAGATGGATTTTGTGGAATCTTGGGACACTTAAGGAAATGTGTTCTTATGGTTGATACCTTTATCTTATTGCGTGTTGTCGTATTTTCAGACCAATTATAGAATTCATATTTGGTGGGGAGATATATGCTTATTATTTGTCCATTTTGGACTCTTGATTAGTAGTCATGCAGTGATTTTATTTGGGGAAACAATTTAGAAGAACCCACGTGGGTATACTTTCATGGGGATGTTTCCTATTCATTTTGAACTTTTACTATTTTACATACATAGGAAAAGGATGGTTTGTATGAATCCAAGTAAAAACCATGAAACTTACCTTTTTAAGGGATCTGTTAGGAACAAGATCTGTTAACAGTTAGAACAAACCATGTGGTATGGATCTATATTTTAACTAAGTCATTTTGAATTATCGAAACACGATTAGTTAACTGTTTGTCCAAACAGTGCAGAAGAGGGTTTCTTATCCGATGGATCCCAAAAAGATAGTGAACAATTTGGAAAATAGCCCAACCATACCATGAAAGTTGCTGATGATATGGCATAATTTAAGGGATTTCAACCTATTTCCTCCCATACCCTTCCCAAAACTTAGTCTAATATCCCTTTATCTTGAAAATTTATCCAATTTAAATCCTCTATTCTTTTTTATTTCTCTTTCATTCTTCTCCCTCTCCCTTTATTCTTTGTTTTTATCCCTCACCATGAACTCTAGGGATAAAGGTTTATATTTTGGGTGTGTGATGAATTATTAATGGGGTTTTATTGTATAAGGTCTACTTAAGACTCTATGAGGCTTTTCTAAGTGTCTTATGTCATAGGTAATGACTTTTGGATTGTTTTCCATACATCAGTTATTGTTTTCACTTAATAATTATGTCCCTTTTAAACAAAAGAGAGACAATTTGAGTGATACCAGTCACAAAATACCTCATATTAAAGAGGATTTTACTTGTAAACATCAAAAATGACCCATGGATCGTTCTTCTAAAGTATCAACACAATACAAATGTGTTTGGTTGGTTTTCCGTATGCCAGTTGTTGTTTTCACTTAAAATTCTATCCATTTTAAACAAAAGAGAGACACTTTGAGTGATACTGGCCACACCGTGCCTCATATTTAGGTGAAGTTGACTCACACATGTCACCATGACCCATGTATCATTGGAATAAAGTATCAAAATAATCCGAATTAATTTGGTCGGTTTTCTGTAAGTCAGTTGTTGTTTTCACTTAAAATTTTGTCCATTTTAAATAAAAGAGAGACACTTTGAGTAATACTGGTCACACCATGCCTCATATTGAGGTGGGTTTGACTCGTACACATCAAAAATGACCCATGTATTGTTATACTAAAGTATCAACATAATCTTAATGCTTTTGGTCAGTTTTTCATATGTTAGTTGTTGTTTTCACTTAAAATTCTGTCCATTTTAAACAAAAGAGAGACACTTTGAGTGATACTGGCCACAATGTGCCTTAGATTGAGTCGGGGTTGACTTGTACACATCGCACATGAACCATTTATCTTTTTATTAAATTATAAACAAAATAAAAATGCGTTTGGTCAGTTTTCCATATGTCAGTTGTTGTTTTCACTTAAAATTCTGTACATTTTAAACAAAAGAGAGAACTTTGAGTGATACTGGAAACACCATGCCTCAGATTGAGGAGGGGTTTAATTTTACATGTCCAAAATAACCCATGGATTGTTCTTCTAAAGTATCAACCCAATACGAATGTGTTTGGTCAGCTTTCTATACGTCAGTTGTTGTTTACACATAAAATTCTGTCCATTTTAAACAAAATAGGGACACTTTGAGTGATATCGGCCACATCGTGCCTCTGATTGAGTCGGAGTTTACTCATACACGTCAAATATGACCCATATATAATTTTAATAAAGTATCAAGACAATCCGAATGCGTTTGGTCGGTTTTCCGTACGTCAGTTGTTGTTTTCACTTAGAATTCTGTCCATTTTAATCAAAAGAGAGACACTTTGAGTGATACCGGTCACACAATGCCTTGTATTGAAGCAGATTTGAATTTTACATTTCAAAAATAACCCATGGATAATTTTATTAAATTATAAACACAATCTAAATGCACTTGGTTAGTTTTCCGTACGTCAGTTGTTGTTTTCACTTAAAATTCTGTCCATTTTAAACAAAAGAGAGACACTTTGAGTGATACCGGCCACACTATGCCTCAGATTATGGTAGGGTTGACTCATACACATCATATATGACCCATGGATATTTTTACTAAAGTATAAAAACATTACAAATGCATTTGTTTAGTTTTCTATATGTCAGTTGTTGTCTTCACTTAAAATTCTATCCATTTTAAACAAAAGAGAGTCAATTTGAGTGATACCGGTCACACTGTACCTCGGATTGGGGTATTATTGACTCTTACACATCAAAAAATGACCCATTTATTGTTCAAATAATGTATCAACACAATCCTAATACGTTTGGTTGGTTTTTTATATGTTAGTTGTTGATTTCATTTAAAATTCTGTCCATTTTAAACAAAAGAGAGACACTTTGAGTGATACCGACCACACCGTGCCTCATATTGAGTCTAGGTTTACATATACATATAAAAAATTACCCATGTATAATTTTAATAAAGTATAAACATAATATGAATATCTTTTTTTTCCCGTATGTCAGTTTTTGTTTTCACTTAAAATTCTGTCCATTTTAAACAAAAGAGAGACACTTTGAGTGATACCGGACACACCATACCTCATATTGAGGAATATTTGACTCTTAAATGTCAGATATGACCCATGTATCATTTTACTAAAGTAACAACACAATCCAAATGGGTTTGGTTGGTTTTCTTCACGTCAGTTGTTGTTTTCACTTAAAATTCTGTCCATTTTAAACAAAAGAGAGACACTTTGAGTGATACCGGTCACATAGTGGATCATATTAATGTGGGGTCAACTTTTACATGTCATAAATGACCCATGTATTGTTCTCCTAATGTTTCAACACAATCCATATGCGTTTGGTTGGTTTTCCATACGCCAGTTGTTGTTTTCACTTAAAATTTTGTCCATTTTAAACTAAAGAGAGACACTTTGAGTGATATCGGTCACATCGTGCCTCAAATTGGGGTAGGGTTGACTAATACACATAAAAAATAACCCATGCATCGTTCTCCTAATGTATCGACACAATAAAAATGTTTTTGGTCAATTTTCCATTTGTTAGTTGTTGTTTTCACTTACAATTCTGTTTATTTTAAACAAAAGAGAGACACTTTGAGTGATACCGGTCACAACGTGCCTCAGATTGAGGAGGGGTTGAATCATACACATCACAAATGACCCATGGATCATTGTGATAAATTGAAAACATGGATGTGTGGGAGGATACCCTATGGAGGAAGGAGGTTCCAACAATGTTTATTTTCTTATTATGGATTATCAGAAAACATACAATTTCTACCAATGAAAATGTACAATGCATGGGAATCAATTTGGAATCTCGATTCTCATACTGTAAAAAATTTAGGGTGGAGAAGTTTACTCATCTTTTCATTGAATGTGAGTGGGAATGCATGATATAAAGGTATTTTTGAGATTTTACTGTTTTTTTTTATCCAAAGCCCAAATAAAAGTGGTTCATCATTCTTGCATGTTGCTGGTGCATTTCATATGTTAAAATGAAAAAATGACTCATTGGAGAAATGATGTTTTATTTAATAAAAATTTTACTTTTCCTATGAACATTTACATACAACAATTTTTCATCTTTTGATCTCTGCGAACCCCTCTAAAAAATGTCTGCCAATTGTACACGTCCCCAAGTTAGATCTTCATGCTATTTGTGTACAATCTTCCACCAGGTATGCGACCCACTCATTTCTAAAAAAATCTATATCATCTTGTGAATATGAGGCTTTTCAATAGTCAGAGAAGTAATACAAAATATATAAATAAAAAATTAATAAATAATTTAAATGAAATAGTAGTTGTTTTTGAAAATACCTCTTTTGGGATGCTAGTTTGTTGATGGAAAATGATCTCTCTCATAAATTTACAAACATAATAACCGTAATCTTTTCCGTTTGTTTGTTTTGGTCACTGCAAAAACTTTGATCATTATGAGAATAAGTAACTTGTTTTTATATGTATTTGTATAGTTATTTTTTTATATACCCTAATACTTGTCCAGATATAGTACTTTCTCACCTCCTTATTCTTATCCCCTATCCCATTCCTTTTTTAGACGATATTGATATACCACCATATCACAACAGAATCCTCAGTAAAAGATAATATAAATTATATAACTTGATGTTTATACCTAAAACATAGAATGTAGTGTCTTACAGATTCAATAACTCTATCATGTGTGGTCGGTTTGTTGGATATCCTTGTAATGAATCCAGAAAATAAATATTTGGAGTATCCAAGTTCACCGCAATTAGCAGCCAATGTTTCCTAAAAACACAAAAATGAATAAGTAATGAAAGAAGTGAAAATATGATAGATATGCTTTAATTGTAGAGTTTTAACCCTACATTGTTGGTATTAGGAAGAGTCTGTCATCCGTAATCTTACTTTCAAATGTTTTCAGAAATAATTTCACTATTTCATCCCTTATTGATGGCTCTAATTTCGTTAGTTGTGTAGATGTGGTATAAGGACTAACAAGTCTGAATTTTGGCTCATGGAAAAATACCTTCAATTGTTTTTCATATATATGCCTGCCAATAATATAAAATGCATTTAGTCATAATTATCACATTATATCATCTTTTATAAAATAAATTCATGAAAACATACCTCATATATAAATTTACAACTGTGATGCCTAGCCAATCATATTCAAGGATGTCATTTACATTTTCTACAGCAATTAAATCTTCAATTTCCTCTCCGTATATATTATTTTCAAAAAAAAACTATATTAATACTACCACTTTTTAGCTTCATATCCACACGAGTCTTCAATGATAGTAAATGTGGATAGAGAACAGGTGGTGTAATTGTGCTTTCATTAGATCTTTTGGATCGGTTGGTCGATCCTTTATATGCTTCTGAGCCCATGTTTCTTGTCACCCCCTTCCCTTTCTCCATATATAATAACATTTATTGGTTCAAACCTTTTTTTCATTAATTATTAAAGGTTTAGATTGAAGAAAAACATAAATAAATACCTCTTTGTCCACATGTACTCTTACAAGTTGTGATGGCCATGCAATGAATGTCCCAATAGCCTTTTTGACTGTATAAATATCATCGTCATCAAGTGGAATAAGTAGCTCTACATTTGGATCATGAGCTATAGTAATCATCACTTTTAGATGATCTGTTGGAAGTTTTCTATTATGCAGCTTGTCCTCTGGGATGTTGAACACTGTATCCCTCACTACAAGGTGATAGGTGGGTGTTAACAGATATAAATCATAGTTATTTTCACCCAGTAGAAAATCAGTACAGAAAAATTATCAGTGTTTTTTTGATTCAAATTTCATGGGAAAAATTATTAGAATATTTATTACCACGACTAGGGAAACTCTTTGAGGGGAATGACTTATCTCAAATATGGTCGGGGGTGGGGTGGGATTTGCATGCATTGGTTGTTCCTGAGTTGTGTCTTCTCCTTGATTATCACCTATAAAAGTTTCTAGAAACTCTCCCTACCATTGAAATTGTTCATAAAGAGTTGATAGTATTTCTATCATTTATTTCATTTCTTAATTTCTATCATCCGTTTGCTTTTTTCCCTCAAAATATACTCGGGGTGTCAGCCCAAACCCCACACCTCTGACACGACCGTATTGTTCTGGCCACTTCAAAGCTGTTGATAATAGGTATGCATCTGGTACAGAAGTAGCTAATTCCTATGAGTGTTGGATATAGGAAAATAAGTAATTATTATTATATAATATCAATTTAAAACAAAACTTTTTATCATGTCATACTGACACATATTCCCCACACTTTTTGGGTGTTTTCATCTACTAGCTTCCCTTCATTATTCACACGTGCCTCCTTCCATAACACATGACGTGGGATGGAAGTGTCTTTTGCTTTAGAATCATCAATCTACATATAAATATAGATAGATAATTATAATGTTGTTTCTTGGAACATAACAATATTACTATAAATTTAAAATACGTACAATTTTTTTTCTAGTGAAGCGTACCCCATCCTTACTTTATGATAGGGGTATGTTGGTTTTGATGCAAATTCCTTATTTTCAGTAATGATTTTTTGTTTCATAAATTAAATATTGACAATAAAAGTGATGAATACACGTATCCTCAAACAATATATTATCAACCACAATGTAACTGAAACTTCTCATCCCCACGATGACCAATAAATGCATCCCATGCTTCTTGGAATATCAGGTGAGCGTAGAAAAGGGGTGGGTGCGGGATTATTTTACCTTTGGAATCTTTCAGGTGACATTTTTTTATAATAGTGTGAAAACCTCGATGAATCCTTCCTGCAAGACTTATTACATAATTCTTGTGTAAATCATCTACTATAAATGTACTCTACAAGGGATTGAGAAGAGTAATACACTATTTTATTCTTTTATTTTCTAGTAAATTAACGAAATAATATCATAATGTTACCATAATTTCTTCTCAGATCACAACCTTCAGCCTGAACACAAAATGGTTCCATGAATCTATGTCAATCATCACGTGTTTCTAAGTGAAAATTCCAATGTAACTACTAAACATATCCTTTTTGGGATTCACATGTTAGCCTCGTGCATTCCATCTGACATCATATTTGATGCCTTGCTTTTTTCCTTAAGAACGTTGGATAACACCATCAAACTACGATGCACCTATGTTTTCTGCGACATCGGTCCTTCATCCCCGACCATTTCATCGATATCAACATCATAAATATGTTCATATGAAATGGTAGAAACGACATGTGTTGATGGTTGTTGGAACTCAACACTAGGAGAAACAATGGGTTCAGAAACTTGTTATTGCTCTGCACCGTGAGCAGCAGCAGCAACAACATCTTAAGAGACTTTTTTAGACTTGAGGTTAGGAGCACTATAACGTGCAGAAGTCATTATATTCAAAAGTGGTTGAACAATTAATTTAGATTAAATAAATTCAGTAATGATAAGATAATAATAAGAGATAACAAGATCTATATTACAAACAAAATATAACATGTTTATTGAACTATATTTCTTTTTTTCAAAGGTTTAAGGGATTTGAAACCTCTATCGATTATCCAAATCCCTTCATTGTGGTCTCCTATAACATACAAAATGTCATCTACATTGGGACCACTGTAAAATGATTACGACGTACCAATGAAAGGATCATCCTCAATTGAATTTTCATCGGACCCTTCAGTAGTTTTGGACAATAATAGAACAATCGACCACTTTTGGTTTGTGGGATCTGTAATATAAAATACTTGTATCACTTGTGATGCCAATATAAACTGTTCTTCTTTGTACCCTTCTTTACTAAAATCAACTTTCACAAATCCCAATTCATTTATTTTAACACCACTATTGTTATCAACCCATTTTCCTTAAAAAATTGGCATTTGGAATATCATATAATCCAACTCCCATATTTGTTTGATAATGCCAATGTATGACATATTCACATAAATTTGATTTCTGTCCTTACTACCAGAAACATGCATCACTTAAAGAACAAGTGTGACTCCCCTATTTTTCATGGTACTATCTTCATCATGTTCATATTTATAGAATGTATAACCATTAATTAACTCTGGGAACATGTCATTCAAGAGATCAAGTAGTTCTGTAAAACTGACATCACTCCATCTATTTCCTGCTTTCAATTTATACAACTTCTATACAACTGAAAATGCTGTATATTTAGTGAAACTAGAATACAATGGTGTCTTTTCATAACTCTTTAACTTCTCAAACAATTTTGGGAAATCACGGAGTTCATTTTCAACCGTCCTTGTCATTTCCTCAATACGATCTTTATCATCATTGACATATTTAATCACATCCTCCATATGTTCTTCTTCATTATCCATATTTTTAATCATATATGATGATCCATAAAACATAGTTTTATCCCATCCAGTATCTACATTCTCTTTTTATCTGTGTTTATTTAAACATTTATAACTCCGATCTATTCTGTGACATATCAAATGTTCTTCCAACTCCTCTGGAGTAATTAGTCTAGAATAAAAACAATGTAAACATGGACAAAGGATTTGAGAAGGATCCTTTGCAAAGTTGATGAACTCTTTCACTCCATTCTCATACTCTATTGTCAAATGATTAGCATCCATCCAATCTTTATTAATCTCCATCCTATTTGAATCTCAAATATTATTATTTATGATTCAAATACACAAAAAATACTACCAAATACATTAGAAGAGAATGAATTCCTTATAAAAATAGAGATTAATAGAGCCTAAACATTTCCAATAAAGATTTGGAAATAAACAGAACTAGGATAGACCCCCATCAAAATGAACACACTTTCTAGCCCCCTTACCAATAGTTCTAGCACCCACCACCATTGCAGCAAAACATTAAACATCCTTTTAACCACCCATACTAGCCACCTCATTCATAATAAAATAATCACATTAAACATCCAAAAAATAGTGACCAATCTCAAATAAAATGAAAACAAGGATACAATTTTGATGAGAAAACTAATATAGTAAATACATTTCCAAACGCAAAGGGGTTCACGGGGGAGACAAATAACTTAGATTTATCCAAAATTACTATGGAACATCATAGGTTTTGTTACCCAAATAAACATAAGAAATAGAAAATTGAGGTTAGTGAACATAAATTCTATCATGAACATCTAAAGGATATTCCATAACTCTCCCTCACCTTCCCCAAACTCACAACTAATACCCATAGACACTTCTTACATCCATGATATAAAAAAGCACATTCCCATAAAAAGGGATAAACATCAATCCCTTAGTGTTACAAAACTCACACATGAGGGGATAAAAGTATCAAATAGTGATAAAAAATCCTTCACAAAGGGGTGAATTTTTCAAGGGTAAATCAAGAGGGCCAAACAAGATTTAAAAGATACACTATATAAAGTATAATCTAGAAATTTACCATAAAAAATAGAATAGAATTTCAATCCAGTTCACACTTAATAAATCCTCACTTAATATAAATAAAAAATTTATTAGAATCACAATCACACCCTAAAAACATTTCCAAGACATCATTTAAATAATTTTCCTTTCTCATTAAAATATGAATCAATCCAAAGAAGGATCCATAAACCCTACTTCTCCACAACTCAATGCCTAAAATTTCAAGGAAATCTCCATTTTTCATAAAACAAACCATTTTATATTTTCACTCACACCAAAACCCCTTTTAAATACATTTTCCATTACCCACACATTTAAAAATTTTCATTTTTATGAAACACAAGAAGAGAACACAGTTAATAAACCAACTTCATGGGTCGAGCCCCCTTGAAAAATCAAACATAAACCAAGAATAATTTCAAAACATACCCTTCATAATTTGAGCAACTTAAAACTCATATTTAAATATTCACAAAAATCCAAACATGCTAAATTATTATGTTTCCTTTTTAAAACCTACACCAAATCCCATTCACACCTCTAGTGACTTTGAAAAACTATTTCACACCTTTAAAACAACCCATAATACCCTTTATAAGAAGTATTAAATTACAAAACACACAGAACATAACCATTTAGTTTATTAAAATTCATTTCAAACACATAGGCATGCAAAATGATTCTAAAACACAATTCGCACCACAAAATTAATTTATAGAACAAGAATAAATGCACAAAAAATCATATTAAAAACATCTAGAAATTTTGGGGCATGGAACCACTAACATTGTGTGAAGAAATTTTTGAAATCCAATGTGGAACCCCAATCGCACCTCAACCACACCACAAAGAAAACCTAGCAAGGAAATATTTACCCAAAAACAATAAGATTAAACCCTAACTCACAAGATTAAATCCTATCAATGGAACCCTAACATCTAGAAAAGATAAAACTAATAGGAGAAGTGAGATACTTACCTAGAGTAGATCACAACCACAATGGAGGGAGAGAAGAAGCATTTAGTGGTTAGAGATCCTTTTTCTCTATGTCAGGAGGGGAAGGTGCGATTGCCAGAGGGGTAGGTGCATAGAAGGAGCTTCCAACCTTTGAGAAATAGAGGAGTAGGGTTCACAGGGAGTAGGGTCCAACAGGGAGGAGGATAAGTAGGGTTTGTGGGGAGGAGGATCTGTGGAAGGGGTTTGAGGGGGAGGATAAGGAGTAGGGTTCGTGGTGGAGTAGGGATAGCGGTGGAGGTGCGACAAAGATAAGATGGGTGGGAGTTGTCGCAGGGGTACAGTACCACGAGAGCTTGAGGGAACAATAAAAAGAGGGCATTGTGCACCCCATTTTATAAAATGAGACCATATTTTTATCAGTACTAGAAAACCAATGATAAAGGGACCATTTATCATCACTAATAAAGATCACCCTTTATCAGATCTAAAATTTTAGTGCCGATAAAGGATCCCTTTATCATCACTTTTCTAGCACTGATAAAGAAGACCTTTATCAGTGCTAAAAAATCACTGATAAAGAGATCCTTTATCAGCTCTTTTAATTAGCACTGATAAATAATTAGCTTTATTAGTGTTTTTATTAGCATTGATAAAAGGTGGGGCTTCCCTTGACTATTTTTGTAGTAGTGAATATTTGAATAAGATCTTAAAGTAGTATATTGTGTATCCTATCTACATGGTTTACCCACCCATGTATTGGTACATGATGTGTAGATATGATACACCCTGTGTCATGCTTCACAATATCCCTGGATGTGTTACTCTTCTACACAGACCATCCAATCCATGCCCCTTACACATCATACATCCCATACCAACGATGTGTTTGGAATAAATAGTAACATACCCATGTAGTTTTCCTGTGTCTGTGTACTTTTTCCATGTGGTTGTACATGGCCATGTGGTTTTACATGGCTATCCCAAGCCATCACCCATGGTCAAACAGTTTGTGGCACTATACACTTTGTAACACTAGTACATGACATGTAGTCCCCAAAGTTAATCTTTACTGAACAATAAGGGCTACATGACACATTTATCTAGACTATATACTAGGTATATGGTAATTCTCATTGAGAATAAACATAAAAAATGCTCGATTCAACCCGGTTCAACCCAAAACCCATAGATCTACCTATAATGGATCAATATCAATTAAAAAAGGGATCTAGAACCTTATAAATATGCATAAAAATGGATATTTGGACCAAAAATAAAATTTCATAACTCAAGGGAAAAATGCTGAAGATTCAGGTGAAGAACGACCCCTAGATCATGCTACTCCTTGATCTAATGAAGATCTATTTCAGAAATAGAGACCAAAAACACCTTTCTTCATTAATTTGGTGTCAGTTAATCATTTAAAAATGTAGGAGAGGAGAAGAGGATATGTGTGGATCTACTTTGGGTTGTTTTCACCAAACGTGTGTGTGTGTGTGGGGATTAGGTTTAGGAAATTAATTAAATTAAATTTAATTAACTAATTCCACCTCATCACACCCCCACAAACTCGCTTTTGACCAAAACTCCTTGTGCGGAAAAAATTATGTTGTGCCTAGGGAAAACATGGAATTTTTAAGTCAACCTTGGTCTTCAAAATCCTACACGAGACTATGCTTGAGAGTTATTCACATTTCCATGTGAAAATTTGTGTGAATGAAAAAATATATTTAATATCTATAATATCACCACACTGAGGTTCCCTGGGACTTGGATTCTCGTGCTGACTCAGAACCCGACTTTGAAAATATTTTCATTAATATTCCAAAGTCTTATGGATCAATCCCTAAGTCATTTAATTTTCTCCACCTTAGAGTTATTCATCACCATAAAGAGAAATACTAAGTATAAGTGAAGAGGTTGATCTCTCCAATGGACTCCAACATCAATGAGCTCACCAAGGGTCCCCATTCTACTTACAAGCACACACTTAGGGGAAACACTAAGGAAAAAACACTATTACATCTATATTATACTAGGACATCTTCATGAAAAAATGGAAACATGTAACCTTAGATTTTATAGGTGAAAAACACCAAGTACTATGGTCCATCTACATTCATAGGGTCTCACGGTACTCTAGCTCGATAACCTGACATAGATACTGTTGGAATTCCATAGTTTACATCCCCCCCTAGATGGACTGTATACCAGCTTCCCCAAGCGTTTTTATTTCAATGTTGATACCAAACATGTGAGGGTAATCATGAATGAAATAGGTCTTGACAATAGTAAACATTGGGTCTTACTAGGACCTTTATCTAGAAACCTCTAGTTGTAATACATATCAGCAAAACCAAAACAATTCCACACCCAATAGTTGAATCCAAATTAAGTATGGATGGTAGAAAACAAAAACAAATTGTAGAAACATCATAGGGTTTAACTCTACCACTATGGAATGGTTCTAGGTAAGGATATATCTTCACTAGGGCTACCAAGCAGAAGGGTCAATCAGGAAAGATTCACTAGCAGGGCTAGGAACTACTTTGACACTCTGTCATACAACCTCAAACTGAACTCATAACTCAAAGGCACTCATCCAACACACCTCAATACTGTCCTCTTTGGATGGAACTAACTCATCTACATGGTTTTGGTCACATCACAAAAATTTTTATAGTGGGGAAAGAATCCCTCTTTTGTCTGAGTCTAATGCCACGTCAAACTGAACCAAATCCTCCTCGAGCATGTCACATACAATGTTGACACCAAACAAAATAGGGTACCAATGAAGAACAATGGGCTTACCAAATGCACACCGGGTCTTACCAGGAACTTTGCCTGCAAACACTAACACGAGGTTCTACCGATGCCCCTAATCACCCTTGTTAATCCTAGAGCAACAATCAGAAAGAAAAGAGTACCCAAAATAGTTTCTAAAAATTTATACTTCAGATTATATAAAGGACACAAGGAGTAACTCTATTTATCCTCATAGCTTCATGTTTAAAGACCTCTATGGACTGTAGCTATCCTCATCTCCATCCCCCAGCTCCATGAGCATGGCATGGACCACCTAGGGGTGGTGGTGGAAACACCTCAAACTGCCTACCACCTCCTACTACTCTACCAACTCTTCTGCACCATCCTTCATCTTGTGGAAATCCAAACTCAAAAATTTTCCTGTGTTCTAATATGGATTTTCATCCAGACCCCTCTCAGTAGCACAATGGGTTGGACAATATCGAGAAAGATGTCCCCGACCATCATAAGTGTAACACCATATCTTATGTGGTTAACCTGATCCTCAACATTGCTTCTGTGTTACAAGACCAAGTTATTAAGTTTGGGGATGGTTGTTCCTCATGCACTATGGTTATATCATATATTGTCTTCTATATCCTATATATGCCTCACCTCATGAACACAACTATAGACCACATCTGCCTGTCCCTCCGCCTGGAAGCTCTCTACTACCAGAGATCGCTCCAGTACCCCCACATAAGAGGGAAGGCCCAAGGAGACCACACCTACTCTGAAATATCTATAAAGTCCTTTTTTAAAGGTTTGATCTTTGAATAATGGGTCTCAAACCATATTTAGGGAGTTATGTGACAATTCCTTGAACCTTATTGACTACTCCTCCATAGTCATGCTTTCCTACCAAAGACACATAAGATCCTAGTACACATTGATCTCAACATTTATTGGTTCAAATCTTTCCTGAAGAGTCACTCTAACTCTACCAAGGTGAGTGTCTCCTTTTCTTGGGATTGTGTCACTAAACTTTACCATCACTCAGATGAACCCTGCAAAAGGCTCACCACTAGGACCACCATCTTATCAGTAGGTGTCCTCACAAGGAAGAAAACACATGTGACTACTACGATCTAGTCATCCACTTCCTAGGAATCTAGATCACACTGGTACCTCAGAGTTCTCTACCTCGAGAACTCATGTAATGCACCCAGCCTATGCACATCCTCATCCTGAACTAACAGTACAACTTGATGCTCCACATGTGGAAGGTCAACCATTAGACCACCCAGAGGTAACAAAACATAACCAGTTACCTATACTGAAGCCTCATCTAGAGGTGAATTTTCATGACAATCACACCATATAACACTTTCTGGATGTCATAGTAGATGAATCCTGAAATAAAATCAAGTCGTCCCGCGTTCCAAGAGTATATATTGGGGGATAACTCAATAAGGACAAGAAAAACCAAAACCTAGTCCAATATGATTCATGTTATATTATTTCTCTACAACTAGTTCTCTAATGTACAAAGTTTAAAATCATGTTATCAGAGTCCTATTGAATGGATAATTCAGTCGTTGAACCAAAACTGGAGCCCATGTACTAAAATCTTAACTCAAAACACCTTAACTCTATTGCTATGTAACCCAAAAAATCTCACGACAATGTAGTCCCAAAGTGAAATCGTGCTCTGATACCACTCTGTCACAACCTAACCCAATAGGGCCTAAGATAGAACTCCCCAATCCCACCCTAATAGTCCAGGGGCTGGTGACTAGAATTGATAAGGAATATCAAACATATGGGAGTCCTTTTTCTAATGTACATGCATGCACACACCTATAAATACCTCAATGCAACAATGTAGAGATATGAAAAAAATCTAGAAACTAATATTCATGCATACATCTATCCCAAACCTGAGTATATTAGAAGTACTAAAGGCATGAAATGGGTAAGACAATGCCCAAAAGATGAAATCTATAAAAGCTTCCAACCTCTTTAGAATGAGGGGATCACTATTAAATGCAACTTCTGGTAAGATACTCAGTATAGCTCCGATAAAATCATCGGTCGGTATAACTTACTAAGATACACCAGCCTCAGGACCTATGGGGACTCTATAGAAAGGACTATGATCTATAAAAGACACAACTTGTGAAGGAAAATCCCATACAGGGGTGAGTATACAAATATTTAATAGGTTATTAAGGATTAATTTTATGAAATTAATTAAATTTAATTCATTTAATTAATTCCACCTCATCACACCCCTCAAACTCACCTCTGACTAAAAATCCTAGCACAAAAAACTTTATTTCATGCCTAGGGAAAAAATAAGTTATTAATTCAACCATGGAATTAGAAATCCAATCCAAGACTTTGGAATATTCTAATGTCTTATCAATCAAAACCTGAGTCATTACAACAGTATCCTCACCGAGCTATATAAAAGGCCACCGGCTATCTGGTGGATGCTAGGAAGATCAAGTTTTGCTGAGGAGAACCACAGGTAAGCTGGTGGCTTGGTAATGGCTAATTGTGGGGAATAATATTACATTTTATATAACAAAATATCATATTGACCTACCTCATTCAGCTTATATCCTCCCAACCACCTCTTTCCCTCCTCTAAACACTTAAAAAAGTGCTAAAACCTATGTAAAAATTAGAATGTGGAATTACTAAAATAGATTTGTCATAGTTATTCCCATATTATAACTTATCATCATTAAAAAGTGTCAATAGGGGTATTATTTAATTTATCGGGCCACTACACCTAAATTTTCTCTTCCTACCCCCACTTATCTTACTAAAACAACCCTTGCTAACATTAACCCCAAACAAGATGAATAGAAATTCCTTGAAACATGGTATCACTTTGGTCCACTGTATAAACATGAAATTTCTAAAAATATACATCAATACCTATCTCAACATCCTCAAAGTCAAGTACATGTCCATGATCAGCCTTGTATTTTGAATGATGAGACACATAGAACATACTATAAATACCTTGATATAATGGAGGAATTTCTAGATGATAGGACACCATCCTAATGTGTTTGATGGTATTGAATGGACCAATATACCATGGGTCCAACATTACTTACCACCTAAAATGTATATTCCCTAATCTATGCGACACTAGCTAGAAGACCATTTCTCCCATAGTGAACTCCTAGGGTATTGTACTTTGGCCAGTATAAGGATTTAACCTATTAAAAGTAACACATTTTTATATCTAAATAAACTATACACACTATAAGGCCTCATGTAAAATTTTTGGCAAAAAAATGGATGAATCACCAATATCATACATGTATAGTGGTGAACGACATGGGGGACCATATAGATCCTCAAACTAGGCCATTAGAATCAAGGGTTGGAAGAAGTGATAGTAGAAGAAAACTTCTAGAGCCATGTGGTTATTCCAAGATTCTAAAAAATCCAAAATACAATCCCAAATAATATCCTATAATGTTTGAACCATTGTTTTTTACTTACCATATGCCTATTTATGAAAGGATATATTGATATTCCAATGAGTTCCAATTAGATTCTATAATACTTTCCAAAACTGAGAGGTAAACTAAATGTCCCTGTCAGATACCATTCTCAAAGGTACTCCATAGTGAAGAAACATATCTCAAGCATAAAGATTTATTATATCATCCAATGAGTTTATATATCATACTATTATAACGTGACACACCCTGGTAAACTTATCTAACACCACAAAAATAGTTTCCTTTCCAATCTTGGTCCTAGAAACCCCTTTCATAAAGTCCACCATCACCTATACCCACAACCACATAGGAACTAGAAGTATCTAGAGAAACCCTCTTGGCCTCTAACATGTGGATTTGATCCTCTAACATTTCATACCATGAGTTACCAATATTATAATGTATATTTTCATTCTAAACCAATAGAAATTCGTATTTTCACCATGATACATCTTGGTCAACCAGAGGTTCACTTCCCGCTACGATGAATGGGAGTTTCTCATCAACTCTTCTCTCATGGAAGATAAATCCATAAAAATACAATGAAATTAGAGTAATCAATGTTTTTACAAGGAAAAACCTGAAACATGACCATTTACTAGGAAAAAATCACATGTAATGTCATACTATATATTAAATATTTCATGTAATACCTCAAAATTATAAAGTAAAACTTTGTATTAGATTGTGTGTATGAAACACATCACTAAGCACGTAAGGGGATATAATATACTGAGAACTAAAAACATATTAACAATTTAAAATAGATTCTGTATATTTTAATACATCAAACACTAAGATATCATGTGTTACACACAATAACATCTTTCTTTAAATGACTTGCGTTACACACAAGACTGAGTTTTACCGAATAATATATATTATTAAAATATAATTTAATATAATAAGAGATAACCTTATCGTTAAATTATTATAAATGAAAAGGAAAAACTAACTTATGAAACTATATTTTTTACAAAAATAAAAAATTAATTCATTGGTTACAAATTAATTAGAAATGAATATGAAGTCATATTGAATATAAAGAAAAAATATTATTATTTTTAGGCTTACAAAGCTGTTTTACTCTAATAAATTAAATTAATTACAATTAGAGAGTGATATTAATGTGATATATATATTATTCAATAAAATATTATTCTTACTCATTCAATAGATTTTACAGGCCTAAGACAAAAATAAACCCAATTTTATGCATAAAATACTATATTTTTAATAAGGCATTTTTACATCCTTTTAATGGAAAACCTATTTAAAATCCAAAATTTGGGAATTATATGAATTATATATGACAAAATAAAAATCATATTTTAAATATAATCATTAAAATTATCTTATAGAATTTTTTTGGGTATTTTTCTCTGAAGTTTCATTTTTAATGAATAGTGAAGAATATTGAATTTTAGTTCAAAACTGATTTTTCATCTAATTTATTTATAAGGGTAAATTTTGTTTTATAGTTGTTTTAAATTTTAATTAGACAATATAATTGTCAATTAATACAATGTACGTAATTAGAATCAATTTCACTTTTAAATTCACTATAAAAAGACATCAAACTCTTGGATGTTTTTACCTTAAAAACCTGCATTATTATCCAGTCTACAAGATTAAATTTAAATTAATTTATGACACTTATGTTATTGGAATTTTAAAAAATGGATTATATATTTTCAATAATAATAATTTATAATGTATTGTAATTTCAAAAAAGTTTTTTTACCAAAAATATTAGTGAAAGTAATTAAAATCAATTACAATTATTAAGATAAAATTAAGAATAATAAGGGACAAAACATCATTCTTAAGGGGATAAATGACTTAGGAAACAGACCAAATGAAATTTTATGGACATATATAGACCCTACAATCCCTTTTACTTAATTGGGTCCATTATTGGATCCAATTTCAATGTGAAAAAGTGTATGAAATTTCTTTGTCAAAATATTTCAAGAGTGCCACTCCTCCCCCATTATAAAAAAGCCTCCTCTCATCCCACTTACTCACACCTCTCGAGACACATTTTATAGACCAATATTTTTCAAAATAGCTCAAAAAAAATCCTTAAATGCATCCTATAATAATAACATTTGTATTAAAGTAATCAAAGTAGTTATTTTGGTACAAACGAAAAAGAGTTAATTGAAAAATAGGTAACAAACTTCCTTAATCTTATTAGTTTTATTTACATTATCCACTCCCTAAAACCTCTTTATTATATTATTATATAAAAAAATATCATAAATATAATAGGATTTCTAATGATATTATTTCTACCAAAAATTACATAGACCCTCATCTAATGGGTAACTAACATACTGTTTTTGTGAACGGAGAACCATCACCTCACCAAACGATGATTGTTCCATCTTCCTTTAACACTTCCCATCATGTTCATTATGATATAAAATCTATTTATATATGACATATATAATATTTATAATGTATTTATACTTAATTAATTCTTTTATAACATATAATTCTATGAATTCCAATTTTTTAAACACAATTACATCAATTGTGGAAGTGTGGACTACCGCCAAAGGGGATGTATGGAACTCCTTCAAGACCTCCTCCCACAACATCACTGGTACTGAGACACATACTATGAAAAGGATGAAATGCTCCTCACCTATCGAAAATCAATTTGGTGCTTTTCCTGAGGATAACTAAGCATGTTAGAGCTCGTAGTAAACATCCACAAGATGTGCCTCCATAACTCGCTATAAGAGAGGGGGAGTGATAGTCATTGACTGTAGGTAAGATGATCTATCATTATCCACAAAGTATATCTGAATTATGACTAACTGCTTCATCAATTCACTCAGAAACTGTAAGCCAGACCTCCTAGTGAGCGCGTATATCACCACGTTCTCCTTCTTAAGAGTATAGAATATCTCAATGTCATAGTCCTAGAGGAACTCCAGCCATCGCCGCTGTGTAAAATGCTAAAAAGCCTACAGAAAAATTTCCATCCATGTGAAAAGATACCCATTTTAACCGATTGATGTGCCCATCGACCCTTTCATAGTGGGTACTCATTTTCCATGAACACTTGGTTAAAGTGCCAGTAATACACACATGACCTCAAACATTGGGTCTTACTAAGCCATTCCTATAAAATTCACCCACCTAATCCCCCTATTGTGAAGCTCTAAGAAAGCCCTATGATATACTGATGCTAATAATAGTGCCATCTTGGGGTATAGAATGATACAGAATTACCTCCCCCTTTTGGGAGGTAATACTGGAAACATCTTTTGAAAGGATGTTCCCTTAATCTGTCTATACTGTTGGGAACTAGAAACTCAAAACATCTACTACCATGAGGTTAATGTTGGCCGACTCAAGAGTGATCGGTTGCACCCTCCTATGCATGAGTTTATCCCATGCTTCCTGGGTTTCCTTTTTCACCGACCAAGTAAAACCCATTCCAATGTTGCAGGTAAACCACATTTTTTTTTGCCTCAAACAGTCAATCAGAACATGAACTATGGATCTCCAATCCATAAACAAACTAACTTTGTAAGGCCTCGACGCTGCCACCAAGAGGTTCCAACCAAAACTCTCACCTTAAGGGTATGATCAAACCATTGGTATAAGTGTGATTATCGAGTCTCCTACCATAGGTATCTATAGACATAAGTTTCAAGTAAACGGTTTAACCAGAAACTCTAGGTATTGAAAAAGATTTTTGACAAGAAGGAATGATTAGCACCCATGTCTATTAATACAAAATCTAGTAGTAGACACAGACCATACCTAGAATCATTCTTGGAGCCCTCAGGTCATACTCCTTAACTGCATGAAACTACTCCCTTACCCTATCCTCTAACTCCCTGAGCATGGTGTGGACAACCTTGGGGTGGTGGTTGTAACATGTCGAAATGTATACCAGCTCCTGCTGTTCTCCTAGATCCTCTTCCACATCTGTCGCCCTGCAGATTCATCTGTTCCTATCACTTCCTCTACCCCAGTGGACCATCCGCCATTTCACTGTCAGTACAACGGGATGGAAAATCTCAAGAGATATGTCCCTTACTATCTTTTTAAAATAATTACCTCTTCCTAGGCCAAATGGACTCACCCTATGAGACCTGAGCTATAAACACCCTACCTTGGGACCTATTCTCGGAATGTCTCACACATCCAAGTATCTAAGACTAACGTTAGCTTCTTGCTTTCCCACTGCTGACATCAACTAGCTATATCTGCTCTTCCAAAGGACTTCCAACCACAAAGGTTCTCTCTAGAACCCTAACATAAGTAGGAATGCACATAATAATAGTGCTGGCTCAGATGTCCCTAAGCACACCTTGCTCGGAGGTCCGATCCCTGAAGCACTAGTCGTATTATATTCATTGAGTACTAGGAAAAGTCGGCATGACTCAATGAATACTCAACTACCGACATGTCATCCTGCAGAATATTGTAGGCACACATACCCCTTATATTTTATGGAAATATACCTTTCTCATAGAAATTTTCTCAAGATCTATCCATAAAAAATTCACTTCCTCATAAGATCAGGTAATATAAACCTTGCCATCGCCCTGCTGAGCCATGTAGAAGGCTCACTTCCATAACTACCATCTAATCTATTGGTACCCTGGCTAGATGGTAACTCTGTCACCACCCCAAGATAGTCTTAAGCCTCCTGTGCATCAGGCTCTCCTCATAACCTGAGGGGTATTTATCACTAAAAATCTTGTAAAGCACTAAGCCTAAATGTTTCTTCTACCAGTAGTGCCAGTAGTAACTACTGACCAATGGGTAGTGGTATCTCTAGGACACCTCTCGAAGGTACCATATGGGGCAACGATACTTGTACCAAAGCCTCATCACTTTGTGGACCATCCTCATGATCATGCATTGGAATCCTAGATGGCTGTCTACGTGGAGGCATCTTAGAAGATAATCAAGATGAGCTATGATCAATTTATTATACTTGGTGAGATAACTCTAAATAAAAAAGATCATGAAAAAACACTCAAAGATGCATGAAACTTGTGTTTTCATGTACCAGGTTGGAAAACAAAATTTAGGGTCCTGGTGTATGGATACGTCGGTTACCGCACCAACACTAGACTCCCTATTCTGAAAGCCAAAATGAAAACACTTAACACTATTTCCCCATCCAAATTTATAGACTCTTAGTTCTTCTGGTAGAACCGACCACATTTGATACCACCTTTTCATGACCCGTACCCTAGGGACCGTGCCGTGAAATACCCTAAGCCCTCCTCCAAAAGGGTAGGGGTTGGCGACTAGCACCGATGGTGTAAACATGCAAATGGGATGAATTTTATTGAGTACCTGTATGTACACAGACACAACCAAACCCCAAATATGGAAAATTAAATATTAATGCCACTAAAAAACCACTGAGTAAAAGTCCAAACTGTAGGTCAAACGAGATTGAATACAAACCCAACAAAGGACGAACTGAAAATAAGAAAATAATAGGAAAATTTGATAGATATCCCTAGAAAACCTCAGATTATGGATAATTATATAGTAGCTACTGAAAGCTATAGAAGAACGTCCCACCTCCCTGACCTCACTAAGCACTGCCTGGTTCTGGGTCACCAAGTCGTTGGTCGTCTGCACCAGACACAACATGTGCGGGTGAAGCCCGTGTAGGGGTGAGTAAAGAAATAATCAGCAGGGACTTGAAACCAAATTATGTCTCAGAGAAATCCACAAAGGAAATCCAAAAATAATTCACAAATATTAGAGTCACTAGAGTCAGTTCGACACACATATAAATTAGTGTTTTGATAGTGTCACACCCGGTTTTTCATGTCTTTGTTCTGATCCGGTTCATTGACAATCTTGATTCTTTTCCTGGATCTTGTGTGAGATTAATATTGAGTTTTTAAGTGTCATATATATCTAATCATCCATATTTTGGTGCCTTAATTCTTTTTTTGGGTGTTTTTATAGAAAGGGTGGTTACTTCATGATTTGGGCCAAACCGTGAGTCCATTTCCATATTTAAAAACATATTTTTTTTCTTTTATAACTCCTTCATTTTTTAACATTTTGACTCATTACACTTGTTATTTTTCCTCCACTAACATATTAAATCTTAAATATCTTTTTTGACCCACTAATAATTAATAAGCATGGTGAATTTGGGATATCTATTCAGGTATTGGGAAATCATGTGGGCCCATTTCCAGTTTTTAAATATTTTTTTTATTTTTTTACATTTTTTAGTGATTCAATCTCCCACTAGAGAACAAGATACCTAGAATCACCCCCATTTTCGATTTTCACTCTTTGGAGCTCAACTTATATGAGTATTAGGGAGAAAATTCTCAAGATTTCTGAAATTGTTTAAATTTTCTAATGTAAATAGTCTCTTTCATAAATCCTTCATCTTTCTCTATTTTTACCCCAAATCGAATTTCCCTGGTTCTTACCAACCTAAGGATCATCTCCAAGAGGTTACATTCCATTAAATTTACTCTAAGGGTGCAAATATAAGGGAATATGAAGAGTACTTTAGTTTCTAAGGTGAGATTCCCTATCCTTTCTTCTCCCTTTTCCTTTTCCTTCTCCTTCCATTTTATTTTAGTTTCCTATTCTACCTTGGTCATGAAAAACCTAGGGAACTATTTTTGAATGATTTTTGATGGGGGTTTGATTTGTTTAGGGTGGGTATTCATAGATCTTGAGTGTTGGGAACCACAACGGGTGATTTTTGGTGTGCATTTCCTTTCCTCCATGGATTTGAGGTAGGATATACCTTACACAAGACTTTATCATTTATGTTTCATCATTATCATGCTGTTATAACCTTATTTATATTATACATGTTTCTTTTAAACCTTGTTTTTATTTTTTTGTGCAAATGATGTTTTATGCCTTATTTTGTTAAAAATATAGTTGTTTTGATATAAATGTGCACTCCTCATGTTTGATAAATTATTCCTTGAGCTTTCACACCTAGTTTATGGTTTTTTAAATGGATTGAGGTGAAAATGCCTCTATATTAAAAGAAAACAGAAAAACAGGAGAGAAGTACCAAAGAACCACAAAAAAATACAGAAAACCAGAAAAAGAAGCATTCCCTCCTGAGGAAATAACCAGGCAATGCTGTCCGGCTGGAAAATATGAGAGCAATACTCCTTCTCAAGCATGGATGAGGATAAAAATGATGACTCTTCTTTCCTTGTGCTGAACTATTCATCCATCTCCAGCGCCAGAAACAGACTGGCCAACTCTTTAAAAGATGAAATTGAAACTTCAGGACAAAACCAACAAGAAGCACCTTTGCTGCTCCTGGGAGTAAGCTCATCAGGGTCAAATCCAACCTTACAAGCCTCACCCGAAACCTCAAAAGAACCATATAAAGAGGCAAATGAATTAGAAAGAAACAGAATAAAAAATATAAACAGAACAAAACAGGCCAGAAAAAGAAGGAACAAAAAAGAGTTCAAAAAGACTATAAAATCCCAAGTCTGAAAAACAGTAAAGGAACACAAGCTAAAGACCAAACCGAACTGAGCAGTGCATGAGTAAGCTACTACAATGCAAACAGAAAAGAACCTGATCAAGAGATGATCCTAAAAAGGGGAGCTCTGTCAATATCCCTTTTCAAGAGGGGTGAAAAAACATCAGGATGTTTGTCAAACCAAATGAAGACATCCCCTTCAGCTCCTTTGTTAGCCAAACCATCTGCGATAGAGTTAGCTTCCCTATAAACATGAGTAATAATATGATTCATAAAAAAAAGGGAATCTAAACAATTAATCCATCGATTTTGAAGCTTCCAGGAAAGGTGACATGAACCATCCCTAATAGCAGAGACAATCCTAGTCGAATCACTCTATAGCCAAATATTATTCCAGCCATATTTTTTGACCTGCTCCACAACAATGATGATTCCCATCATCTCAGCTTAAATTGAGGAAACAATACCACAAGAACCGTAAAAGCAACCCACCACCATTCGTTTATGATCTCTGAATACGGCACCATATCCAGAAGGACCAGGATTTCATTTCGAAGCACCATCCGAGTTAACTTTCAACCAACCAACAAAAGGCTATTTCCATAGAACTCCAAAAGTTCCAACTGAGGGTTTAAAATTTACTTTGATACCAATTCAGTTAAGAACAATGAAATCATGAATGGAATTAGCACAATAATGCTTCTTAGGCAGGCCATCCACACGTATCTCAGCAAGTACGTGTGAGAGAGCAGAGGAAACCGAGAAGGTTTTATTCTCATGAAGAATTTGATTCCTATAGAACCAGAAAAAATGCAACAATTCAGAAGCAGCAACTTGAAATAAATCTATCAGTTTAGAGGAGAGACCAATATGGTTCCATCTTTGAATAAAGTCCACAATAGAGGTCGTCCTAGGAATAGAAATCTCAAAAATATCCGCTAAATCCTTCTATATTGAAGCCGCAGTTTTGCAAAAGAGGAATAAATGATCAGCATCCTCTCTGTGTTGGTGACAGAAAACACAAGAAGAACATAAAGAAATTCCACAATGTTGAAGATAATAATCAGTAAGAATCTTGCAATGAGAAATTCTCCAAACCAAATTGGAGCGAGATGGTTTAATAATATTTTTATGCAAGTTCATCATCCATTTATTGTCCAAGTTCGGGTTCAAGGAGAACTCACAAAAATCCTTTGAAGTGAGAATTCCATTAGCTGCAGGCTTCCAAGCCCAGAAATCTTTCTTGTTTGAGAAACAATAATTGTTGACAATGTTCAAAATGTTGATTGGAAGTCCATCCATATCTTGAAGTTGGTCCTTAATGGTAATATCTAGATCAATGTTCATATAATCCCTCACCAAATCTATAAGGGGGTCATCATTCCATTTGGATTTCTAAAAATTAAGATATGAGTCCTTCAAGACTAGCCATCTAGAATGATCATCAGTTGAGGAAAATATGTATTTAAAAGCAGGTCAGACAGAGGAATCAATATAATTAAGAGACCCTATCTTTAGTCTGTTAACGAATTTCCCCTGAAGAAAGTGTGAACTCTTAGAACTGCTGTTAAAAAGCCTCCACAGGAATGAAGCCTGCAAAGAATCATTAAAGAGAACCAGATTCTTTATACCTAAACTCCCAGCATCATAAGGCTTGCAGCACTCAGACCAAGGAACTGTGGCCAGATTTTTTTCGAAGATACTACCACTCCAAATAAAGTTCCTAAGGGATGTATTGGCACTTTTTATAAGCGAAATAGTCCATTTTTAAACCATAAAAGAATAAAACATCTTGGAGATAATGACTGATTTCACTAAGGAAACTCTGCCAGCCATGGAAAGGGACTTTCCTTTCCAGGTAGAGAGACTCCTTCTAATCTTACTAACAATCTCTGTGAAATAACAAGTTTTCGGCTTCCCCAAAAACAAGGGAACACACCTAGTTTATGGTATTTTGAATATGTTTCAATAGATTGAATAAATTTTTGGAATGAAAATGGTATTTTATCACTTTTCAAGTGCTTAAAATAAGTTTTTTTGTTAAATAGTGCATGCCATGTGTTCGGTTAATTTCCCAGTTGGCTTTTATATGTCTAGTAAAATTTAAAATGATTTTTTTGGATTTATAAATACATATAAAGAATGAAAAATGTTATTTTGGGATCCTTTTATGGACTTACAATGTGTATATGATTTTATAAATAAATGGGTTTCGATTTATAACAGGTTTTGGCCCAAGTTTCTAGAAAATGGGTTGTTTGGCATCGTTATGAAAATGGCCATGTTTTAAAAATGTAACCTTAGTGTTTTATGGAATTTATGAAAGGGGGTTTTATAATGTAAATGGTGTATATGCACCTCTTTATTAAAAGTGTAATGTGTACCTTTGTACAACATTTATTTTGAGAAACACTTAATGGCCCGTTTGGAAACTTTGTAAAAAATGGTGAAATTGTTTATTATGAAAACCTCCTGTGGATGTTTCTCATTCCATGCTTGTACGTAGATAATGGATGGTACATTATTACTAGGGAATAATTTTTATCTATTATGAGAGTGAATCAGGTTTGACTATTTATGTTCTTTTTTATTAATAGCATGAGATCGGTCCTTGGAGTGGCTCGGGGTGATGTCTGTTGTGAATTATAATTATATAT
Source organism: Viscum album (assembly GCA_963277665.1). Taxonomy (NCBI): domain Eukaryota; kingdom Viridiplantae; phylum Streptophyta; class Magnoliopsida; order Santalales; family Viscaceae; genus Viscum; species Viscum album. Next base: position 1,263,580,309 of record OY728164.1, read on the forward strand.
ATGCTGTGATTTGATGCTCGGATGGAATCGATTCACACACCCCTTTTTATATACGTTAGATATGGGAACTTGGTATATTAAGAGAAAATTCTAAGAACTATTACTACACTGGTAGTGGATGGACTGACCAGTGTCCCATAGTAGGTAGATATATTTTGGGTTTATTACTATGGGATTGGGCCCCTCGGTCTATCCTGAGTTAGGGTGGATGGGCATTTGGGTGTTTTGATTTTCATTGTGTGTGACATGCCAACGGGGATAGAGTCTCTTGTATTAGTATGTTCTGGTTTGTTCTTGATCTCCTAGGTTCACCCATATCTATTGTCTTTCAGTTGCTTGTAATGATGAATATGATGCTTGTATATATATTTACATTGCCCTTGTTGTGTGATTACTATTATGCCTTATTGTTTATTGTTTTTCATAAAAATCGGTGGGCTGGTTTTGATTAGTTTTATGAAAATTGTTTTCAAATTAAATTATTTTATCCTCTTGTGAAAATCTGAAAATGTAAACATCACTTTCCACTTGAAAATACTGTTGGCATGCTAGTTGAATGAATCTAATTTTGGAAAGGAATAAGGGAAATGGATCATACTTTGTTTTTGAGTAACCTTATATAAAACCATACTTTTATATATTTTATTTTAAACTTGAAAATGATGTTTCTCTTATTTTAAAGGATGTGCATTGGTAATAGATTATCGAGATAACCTACTGAGTTTTAATACTCACACCTATAGTTCTTTTCTTTTTTTATCCCTTGTGTATGTTTCAACTTATGTTTGATCGTATTGAGAGGCATGTGATTGTTTTGTTGGAGAGTGACCAGCAGGGTCACATGGAGTTAGTTGGTTATCATTTATGGTCGGTTTAGTTGTATCGTTCAGTTGTTCTCCCAATTTTGTTGTATACATGATGTCTAATTTAGTTTTTTTATAAATGTGTTTGGGCTGTCCATTTATCTTCACTGTTTGTTTTATTGTTTATGTTTGGACAAAATCATTCTTTTGTCTACTCTATTGATTCCCTCAGTGTTTTTCACCATCCCGGGAGGATCGGGAACACCTCTCGGGACTTGTCGTGTGCTGGACTGGGTGACCAGTTTAGGGTCGACTCGGGCTGGTTCATGAAAAAATGGTATCAGAGGAGGTTATCTCTTAGAGGACCTTTCTTTATAGAGCGACCTTTGTTAATTGGGTATGTCAATATAGATGGAGTATTATTTTTGGGACTCTAGGGGTATGTTTGATAAGAGTGTTGTGAACTCTTGCTCATTCCAATCCTTGGGTGGCCATGGGAAGTCCGGTTTTATTAGTGTATTTGGTTTTGTTGATTGTTTGGTGTTGGGATACAATAGGGGGAGTTTGAATAATGGTCTCCATGAGATTACATGGCCTAGAAAGCCATGTGGATCCTGAGGCATGGTCTTAAGAAGGCTTTTTGTGTTGTTGGTGTGTTTTAAATATTTCCGCCAACCATATGATCAAGTCACCCACCGGTATTATTTTCATTTTGTGGGTCTCTTGGGTATTTCTTGAATTATGAATTTTTTTTAAAAATCCTTGTGTGAGAATTGTAAAAATGGGTTTTAAAATAATGTTTGGTTGTTGAAAAGTGTAAAATGGGTTTTAAAAATTTAATATTAGATAGGTTTTGGAATGTTGATTTTTTTTTAAACAAATATTGGGGATAAAGAGGAAATGATTTAGTGGGATTTAATTTTCCTTAATATAAACATAAGGTTTATTGAAATGAAAGTTTTGGAAATCATGGAATATTTGAAAGTAATTCTGAAACATTTTTTTAAATGGGGTGGTTTAGGCTTTTGAAAATTCTTTGAATTAGATGAATTGGGTTTGATTGGCTAGTGTTTTTCTGGAAAGGGGTTTTGGACTTTGTGGTTGTCGGATTATGAAAAGAGACCTTGTTGATTTTTTTTAAAACAGGAAGGGGCTATTTGGAATAGAATGGTTGTTTTGGAGGTTATATTAAATTAAATGGATTGTTTTTTAATCAAAATATTCTTTATGAAGCGTGGTTTGTCTCGTGAAATATAAAAATGGTTTTTGATTTGGTGGTTGATGTGCCTTTGGAAGGTACATGATTATTTTTGTAATGACGATGTTTTTTTTGCCTTAGGTGTTTTCATGGGTTCTCACATTCAAGGTTTTGTGGATATATGGTTGAATGGCTAGTATGGAATGATATTTGAGTGCCTAGGGTGGTATATAAATTTTTATGTGAGTGAGACTTGATGAAACACCATTGGCTTATGTGATAAATCCACAAAGTTAGTTTTTTTTCAAAAGTGTTTTGAGTTGAAAAAAATTGTGGTGTTTGTTATGAACCGACGATTATATGGATGGTTTATCCTATGTCTTAGAAGTGTTTTATATTAGGTATTCTTTCTTATGATCTATAATTCATACTCTTGTTGTATCTTGAGATGGAATCTTATTGGTGGCTCAGTTTTGGGGTAATGTTTTGTGGGTTTCTAAAGATGTGTTGGATATTTTGATGTGGCCACAGATTGTTCTCCATTGGAAATCTTTCTAGTTGATCAACCTAAGGATTTGTTTCAAATGATAAATCCACCTCTTAGAATGATACCTCGACCCATTTTTTTAAATAGAGAGCTGTTTGGACTCAATTTAAAGAGCCTTCCCTTTATGGTGATTCACTCAGTTGTAGTATTTGTGATCAGTGACATTTAGTGGGTGTTTTGGTGTGCCTCATTCATTATACGCCTTGTTTGGAGTGAGAGAAAATAGCATTGTGTATCTTCATGTTATTATTTGAGTAAAAGTGTGTTGTTGAGGAATAGAGTTTCATGGGGTCTCTTGATCAGTTGTTTCTTCCTGGGAGTGTTATGTGGTACTATGTGGAACTAAGGGTTAGAGTAAAAGTTGGGGATTATCAAAACCTAACTAAAATCCAAGAGATTCTTCATCCATCAGAGCTCTAGCCATTGGTTTCACAGTGAAGCTGGCACGTATTCAGGAGTCCTAGGATTGTGGGTAGTATTATTATGATCATACCTATACAATTTCAGAGAGGTAGTTCCTTTGTTTCTTTTGTGGTTTCAATGGCCCAATGATTGGGTCACCTTTCCTCCCTACCCTAATTGGTGGGGGTTTGGATCTGTGTAGAGAGTGTTGGACCAGTTATTTCTGCCTACATTTGAGAGTGGGTGGATTAAATGTTAATGTTTTGTTCCTCTCAACTTGGGTTGGTAGGTTTTTCTAGTAGAGTTTTGGTGATCTTGTGTGACTGAGGCCTAATTCAATATCATGTTAAATTATTGTTTGTTCGTTTCTAGTTGATTTCTAATGGTGGGGATACCCACCATGGGTCTCATGGATTTTCATCCTAAGAACTTGTCTAGTGCTAGCTGTTTCTTAATAGTGGGGAGTCCATTCTATAATCCCCTAGAATATTTGGTTTTTGTGAGTTATCTTAGGTTTCGGTGATCATTGTTTTCATTTGGAGAAGGCCCAAAAATCTGGATCTTAATTTGGTTGGGAGGTTATGACTCGATCCATCAGTTGATTCTCAAGAAGTGGTTGTGATTTGGTTTTTTGTTTGAGGAAAGAGGCTTAAGTTACTTTAATTGTGAATGATATTTCCTTAGCTTGAGAGGTTGGATCATATTGATAAGTAATCCTTAGGTGTTGATCTTTCTGCTGGAAAGTGCTATGTCTTTTTGGGGGCGGAAAGCGTTAATGATGGGGAGAATTGTCATACCCAGGTTTTCATGTCTTTTTTTTGATCTGGTTCCTTTTCTTGGGTCTTGGTTGAGATTAATGTTGAGTTTTTAAGTGTCATATATATCTAATTATCCATCTTTGGGTGCCTCAATTCTCTTTTTTGGGAGTTTTTGTAGAAAGGGTGGTTACTTCAAGATTTAGGGAAAACTGTGAGCCCATTTCCAGATTTAAAAACATATTTTATTTCTTTTATAAATCCTTAAATTTTTAACATTTCTGACTCATTCCACTTTTTATTTTTCTTTCCCTGACATATTCAAGCCTACATATACCTTTTTACTCATTCAGAATTAATAATCATGGTGAATTTGGGTTATCTATTCAGGTATTGGGCCAGCCCGTGGGCCCATTTCCAGTTAGAAAAAAATAATTTTCTTCTTCTATATTTATTTTTGACATTTTTCAGTGATTAAACCTTCAAATGGAGCAAAATATACCTAGGCTCACCCCCACTACCAATTTTCACTCTTTGGAGCTCATCTTAGCCAAGTATTAGGGTGAATCTTCTCAAGATTCCTAAAATCGTCTAGATTTTCTAAGGTAAATTGTCTCTTTAATAAATCCTTCATCTTTCACTCTTTTTACCCCAAATAAAATTTCCCTAGTTCTTCCTGACCTAAGGAGAATCTGAAAGAGGTTCGATTCCATTAAATTTACTCTAATGGTGCATATCTAAGGGAAGATGAAGAGTCCTTTAGTTTTCAAGGTGAGATTCCCTCTCCTTTCTTATCCCTCTTCCTTATCCTTCCATTTTATTTTGGTTTCCTCTTATCCCCTAGTCATTAATGACCTAGGGTACTATTTTGGAATTCTTTTTGATGGGATTTTTATTAGTTTAGGGTGGGTATTCATAGATATAGAGTGTTCGGAACCACAACAGGTGATTTCAAGTGTGCGTTTCCTTTCCACCATGGATTTGAGGCAGGATATCCCTTGTACAAGACTTTATCATTTAAGTTTCGTCATTATCAGTATGTTATAACCTTATTTATATGATATGTGCTACTTTGAAACCTTGGTTTTAATTTTTTTGTGTGAAAATGATGTTTTGTGCCTTATTTTTTTAAAAATATAGTTGTTTTGGTATATATGTGCCCTCCTCTTGTTTGATAAATTATTCCATGAGATTTTTCACATGTTTTATGGTATTTTGAATATTTTTCAGTATCTTGAATAAATTTATGGCATGAAAATGGTATCTTATCCCTTTTCAAGTGCTTAAAATAAGTTTTTTTGTTAAAGAGTGCATGCCATGTGTTCGATAAATTGCCCGGTTGGATTTTATGTGTCTAGTTCAATTTAAAATAATTTCTTTGGATTTATAAATACACTGGAATCATGAAAATTTTAATTTTGGGGCCCTTTTATAGATTTCCAATTCAGATTAGGTTTTACAAATAAATGGGTTTTGCTTTATTACATGTTTTGGCCCGAGTTGCCGGAAAATGGACCATTTGGCATCCTTATGAAAATGGTCATGTTTTACATATGTAACCTTAGTGTTTTAAGGGATTTATGAAAGTGGTTTGATACTATAAATGGTGTGTATAAACCTAAAGTGAAATGTGTACCTTTGGAAAATTTTTGTTTTCAGAAACGCTCAAGGGACCATTTGGAAACGTTGTGAAAAATGGTGAAATTGTTTATTATGAAAACCTCTTATGGTTGTTTGTCATGACATGCTTGTATGTATATAATGAATGGTAAATCCTTACTTAGGAATAATTTTTATCTATTATAAGAGTGCCTTAGGTTTGACTCTTTATGTTCATTTTGATTAATGGCATGAGATCGGTCCTTGGAGTGACTTGGGGTGATGTTTGTTGTGAATTATAATTATATATATTTTGTGATTAGATGCTTGGATGGCATCGATTAGCACGCCCATTTTTATATAAATGAGACATGAGAACCTGAAATATTGAAAGAACATTATAATCATGATTTCTACACTAGTAGTGTATGGACTTACCAGTGTCCCATAGTAGATGGATATATTTTTGATTTATTACTATAGGATTGGGCCCCTCGGTCTGTCTTGAGTTAGGGTGACCAGGAATTTGGGCGTTTTGATTTTCATTATGTGTGGCATGACAATGGGGATAAATTCTCATTTATTAGTATGTTCTGGTTTGTTTTTGATCTCCTAGGTTCACCCATGTCTATTAGATTTCAGTTTCTTGTAGTGATGAATATTATGATTGTATATATATTTACATTTCCCTTGTTGTGTGATTTTTATTATGCCTTATTTTGTATTGTTCTTCTTGTAAATTAGTGGGCTGGTTTTGATTAGGTTTATGAATATTGTTATCATATTAATGTGTTTTATCCTCTTGTAAAAATCTGAAAATGTAAACATCACTTTCCACTTGAAAATGCTATGGGCACGCTAGTTGAATGAATCTAGTTTTGGAAAGGAATAAGGGAAATGGATCGTACTTTGTTTTTGATTAACCTTGTAGAAAACCATACTTTTATATATTGTAGTACAAACTTGAAATTTATATTTCTCTTATTTTAAAGGACGTGCATTGAGAATAGATTATCGTTCTAGCCTACTGAGTTTTAATACTCACCCCTATAGTTCTATTCTATTTTTAGCCCTTGTGTAGGTTTCAACTTATGTTCGATCGCATTGAGCGACATGTGATTGTTTTATTGGATAGTGACCAGCAGGGTCACATGGAGTTAGTTGGCCATTAGTTTTGGTCAGTTTAGTTGTATCGTTAAGTTGTTCTCCCAATTTTGCTATATACATGATGGCTAATTCAGTTTTTTTATAAATGTGTTTGGGCTCTCCATTCCTCTTCACTTTTTTCTTTATTATTTATGTTTGGGGGAAATAGTTCCCTTTAATACTATATTTATTTATTCGATGCGTGTCACCATCCCAAGAGGATTGAGAAAGCCTCTCATGACTTATCGTGGGATGGCTTGGTGACCGTTTCAGGGTCGACTCGGGCTTGTTCATGAAAGATAAAAAAACAAACAGTTGAAAACACTGAACATCAATCACTATAAAGGCACTCATCCCTGATGAGTCCTTTAGGATTTCTACATCTCCTAGACCTATTTAGTAGCTAAGTCATGAATCCTTGCTGGGTAGTTGAGCCATGAAGCCTCATTGATAACTAAGCCACGAAGTATCACTGGGTAGCTGAGTCACAAAGTCTCGCTAATAGATGAGTCACAAAGTCTCGCTGGGTAGATGAGTCACATAGTCTCGCTGATTAGCTGAGTCATGAAGTCTCACTGATAAATGAGTAACGAAGTCTCACTGGGTAGTTGAGTCATGAAGTCTTGCTAATAGCTGAGTTACAGAGTCTCACTGGGTAGCTGAGTCACGTAGTCTCGCTTTTAGTTGAGTCACGGAGTCTTGCTACGTAGCTGAGTCACAAAGTATCACTGATAGATGAGTCACAGATTCTTCCTGGGTAGTTGAGTCATGAACTCTCACTGATAGATGATTCAAGGAGTCTCGCTTGGTAGCTGAGTCATGAAATCTCACTGATAGCTGAGTCACTGAGTCTCGGTGGGTAGCTGAGTCACAAATACCAATTGGGTTAACTTCTATGAAATATTAATTATAGAATTTCATAAGGACCACCCAGTAACATGGGTCCTAATTCCATAGACAGCGCATCAATAGGACACACAGTCTAGGAGATACGTCTCTTTTTTTTAAATAGGGGATGGTTGCGTCCGGGCCTGGTTTGACTGGTTCGGACCGACCCAATCAACTCAACCCCAGGTCCCACGTGACCCGATCCTATCCATCTTTCCCATTAGACCTCACCAGACCCGTCCGAGGTTAGTTGTGGGTCAAGTCTTCTTAGTCACCTAGTGACTTGAATTTATCGTGGGCCAGTCTTTTTTCCTATCTCAGGCCACCGTGTGGCCCAGATTTATCCCATTTTCTCAGTCCGCTAAAGTGGACTGGCTTGGCCAGTCTAGTAGGGGTGCGTACGGCCAGTCATCCAACCACCCCCTGTGGTCAGAATGCAACCCACATGGATTGGAATGCTCCTCCTATGCATCGCCACACTGGCACCACGTCTATACAGATACTGCGGCCGACAGGTCGTGACACTCCTCCACCGTAGTACACGCTAGGCGCGCTGCCTATTTTAGCACAATTAGTGAGGGATGGATGCTTCATCTCGTACATGGCACCGGTTGGTGCCGCCTCCCACCTATAGCCACTGTGCCGGTGGTGTCGTGCTGAAGACACCTTCTGCAGTCCATTGGGTCTACTCTGGTGGTGCGATCTCAAATAAGCCTATGTCCTCAAGCCTCTCGGTTCACCGTTATCACTACCACATCCTCATATCCACCTTGCTGCCATTTCAAAGATGTGACCATGAATAACACACAAGCGAAGAGGCTCAGGCCTTGTTCTTGTCATCCCACGACATTCTCTTTAGAATTTTAAAAATTGGGAAGACTTGGGATCATAGTTTTATCAGATAATAATCAACCACGGTGCAAAAACCCCAAGGTAAACACCCTCCGTCAAGAAAACACGATCTTTTGATCAACCTATTGGTGGGTTGATCCACATTCATTGTTTTAGAATAAGAAAGAGGAAAAATTAAAACAATTAAACCCTTACCTAGGACGGATCATTCGTTTTCAATGAACAGTGTTGATGCGTTAATCGTTCTACGATCCTTTGTTTATGGTTGTTGGTCGTTCTTCATTGGTTACAATACGTTCAAAGGTTGGAAGAAGAACACATACAAATTTATTTACTCCACAATCTGATGTTTGGTGGTCATTGGACCTCGTCTTTGTCACCCCCCAGAGCTCCAGAGTAGAACCAAGATTGTTCCAACAATCCTGCATTGTCTGCTTGGTCATTAAAGAAAAAAACGCGAATCAGCATTTTGGTTACATTTCTGTTATGAAGTCGTTATGCTATTTCATTTAATGAAACAATGTATTCAATTTCTCTTGGTTGGAAAATTTTTGATCTACAATGATTTGAAAATTCAGAAAAATAAAATAAAACAAGTTTATTTTATTTTTAACTATTTCTTTAAAAAGTTTGAAAAATAACTTTTTCCCTCGACCCGTGCTGATTGAGGTTATGTCCATTCTAGGTGAATCCTGCCATTTTGAGTTCAACGGTGCCCTCATATTTTTTATCTGAGCACCGGTTTAAAATCTAGAAAAACCCACTCACACGTTTGTTTTAATGAACCTTAAAAATAGTTTAAAAATTAACTTTCACCCTCGACCTATGTCGGTTGAGGTTAGGCTCTGCCTAAGGGAAACACGCCCTCATGAGCTCAACGCTACTCTCATATTTTCAATCCGAGTTACTGTTTAGGAGTTACAAGGATTTGAAAATAAAATAATTTTTAATTATTTTATTTATGTCCAAAAACTAATTTCCATTGTTGGCCCACGTCAACCAATATTAGGATCTGCCTAAGGAAAGAATACCCTCATGAGCTCAGTGGTGGTATCATATTTTTAATCTGAGTCTCCATTTTTGAGTTATAAGAATTTGAAAAATAAAATAATTTTGTTTAATTATTTTATTTATGGTTTTTATATTTTGTGTTTTCTTACTGGAGGTCTATGCCGATTAAAATTAAGTTGCACCTAGGGTAAACCCATAATCATGAATGAAATGGTGCCCTCGGATTTCTGATCTGGGCACCTGTTTAAGAGTTATTCCACCTTTTCAAGAAAACTACTCACATGATATTTAATGGTTAACATTTTTGATGGATTATTTTGAGCACAACAGGCCTCAGAATCACACACCGTCTTAGCACCTAGTCTTGAAATACTTCCATATAATAAAAAATAATTACATGGGATTTCTGAGACATTAAATATAAAATAGTATTAAGTGTATGAGAATGTAATCATGAAATTTAAAAACCATCACTTGAATATCAAATATTATAACCTTGAGTCATGGAACAAATATTGGTAGTGCGTAAGACACAAATCATAAAGGAATAAAATTACATGATCCATAAGAGAATAACATAAGCATAAGACATAGATTTGGGGTAGAAAAATAATCACAGAATATCATTTTATATCATCCAAGGATAATTTCCAAGGATATCATAATTGAATGTGTTTACTCCCCAAACCATAATAGTATTCAAGGTTAACTCCCAAGAATATCATAGTGGAAAAGGTCCCATATTGAACTGGGTTCACTATTAATTCTAGTATGGTTAATTTAACGAGATATAAATCATTACCCAACTCATTGGAGGGAGATATTTGTTTCACCATTCATATAATGAAATGAAAACATATGTGTTCTACCAGATCATAAACCATATATCATAACAGAACCCATATAAATAAATGGGTTTCATAAACATTTCATTATGGAATAACATGTGAAAAAATATGTTTCATAAACATTTCATATTTTCATTATACCATAACCCATGGAAAAGAAACATGTATCATAATTTTTTTATCTTTTCTATATATAATAACCTGTGGAAAAAGAATCCGTTTCAAAAACATCATATCATAATAAGAATAAACAATAAAATGAATGAATAATAATGGTTTCATTGTATCATTTCATTGATAGAGATTATGTAACATTAATGGAGTCATCATATATATAAAATAATTTTAAAATATGAGTTGGTTTAATTCTTTATAAATATATCCTTTCCACTTTGGATTCAATTATTTAAAATATAATACTTTCATAAATAATACTGTTTTTTGAAAATAACCATGTAAATATGAATGGTAATATTTAATTCATTGAGTGTTCATGATGGTGAAAAATCTAGTTCATTTTGTGTGGTAAACTAATATTACTTTCACATTTTCAGAAAAAAGAAAAAAGTACCTTGTTTGTACAAAATCAGGACGACTCCTTTAAGACCATTTTTTAAATAGTAAACCATGGGTAATAATGGATCTAAAAAATAACTTTTAATTAGAAAAAACATAATTGATTTTTTTTAAAACACATACACATGGAAGAAATAGTATTCTAAAACCAAGAGTGGGATAAAGTTTATTTTTTATTAATAACACTCTTTTGAGATATTGATCACATCTAGGGAGGAAAATAAAAGAGAAAAATATTTTTTCATGAAATATATAGATTATTATAAAATTCATGAGTTTTTTGTGAGATAGATCTTATGATTTCATTGTTAGAATCATTTTGATAAACAAGCCTGATAAATAATGGGATTGTGACATAACACCTTTACTACATTTGTAACATTTGAATCATAAAATGAATGAAATAATGACATTAAAAAAATATTAAATATAATTAAAATAAATAAATTTATGATATAATATGTCAAAGTGATTTTATATACACCTCATAAATTAAGATAGGTGAAAAACCTAACATATGTCCAAAATAAGTTATTTTGAGACAAAATCTCTTACCTAAAGTCTTAACATCATTCATACACATTAAAAAATAATTTTTATTAAATATAGGTTTATTATAAATGTATTGTAGGGAAATGATAATATATATCATAAAATGTATTATTTACTTATACCCTTTTATCATGTATTCATTAATTATACTTTATTGAAATCACTATTTTTGGTAATAATTTCTTTTATATTTTCTTGGTAGTTTTGGTCCATGTACATTTATTATGGTTCTATAATCTGAATAATTTTAATAATGATATAAATATAATTAATTTTAATTATATACATTATTTGATTCATCCTTTAGTGTTAGATATATGAAAATGAATTACACTGTTCATGGAAACGATAGGTCATACATAAAAATGAATGTTGGTTCAATTTTTTCAACAGATGGAACAAAATAATAGTAATTAATAATTAACCATTAAATATTTATTTATATTTAATATATGTAATATATACCCAGTAAATATATCCTTATTTATATTCTTTTTAAAATAAAATGAAAAACCTTTCATATTGCATCATGGACGTGGTAGTCCAACATACTCACTAACAATGTCATCATTTTACAAATGAATAGAAGGTGGGAAGGTAGATGTGATATTATAATTATATATGTAAAATTATTTCATAAATATATTATAAATATGTTAAATCCATCATTATATCTAGTAATGATAGGTAGGGATGGAAAACGAATTTCATTGGTTCACGAGGCAGTAGTCTGCCGTACACATGGTCGACAGTTTTCTTTATCATTTGATAGTGGAGGAGATATACAAAGTATATTGAATTAAAATAATAAAATATTAATATATGGGAGATTAATATGTCATTATATAATAATAGTTTAAAAATACTTTAATGTTGTATAAGAAGAAATAAAATAAAAATTATTGGTTAAAAACAATACCTATTCTTCTGAAAACCTAGTTTGGTTATCAAGAAAATCCTTTTTAGGGGGGTTTACTAAAACAATTACTCTAAGAAATGAATATGGAATTATTTATGGTATTAAGTTAGGTTTTTTTCCTAAGAAATAGTTTATGGAAATTTGAATATGAGAGGATAGGGGGTTCACTTTAATAAGCGGGGGAGAGGAGAGAGTTGTAAGATTTCAAAAGATAATGTATTACCTATGTCTTAAACAATAAAAAAGGATGAAAAATGGATCATAGGAGGACCTTATATGAGTTAAAGTTGAAATATATCCATAAACTTTGAATTTCATAGGATTATAGGACATTTTATTACTTATCTTATTAGTTTAAATCCCTAGTAAACCAATTTTAAACTTTAATATAGTAATTAATATCTCTTGTTTTTAATATTCAATATGAAAAAAATTAAGATGAAATTATTATATAATATTAATTATATTTATTCCAAAATTTAAATCCAATTTTAAAATTTCAATTCACTTACGTTTAATAATTTAATTTAAAATTAAACCCAAGTACTTTAGGAAAAATAAGTTATGTAAAAATAGAGAATTTTCATAATTATAAAATGTTTTAATATCAAAAACCAGTATTATATTGATTATAATGGCCTAAGTAGGATTAATTATAATATAATTGAACTAATTTTACATTTAATTTTTTTATAAAAAATATAACTTTGTACATGATTTAATCAAAAAGTCACTTTTTAATAAAAAATAGTATTTTCACATTTACTTAAATTAAAATTTTTAGAATAGCCTGAAAACTCACCCTATGATAATTTTGACATGATTTTAAAAAATAAATGTTATTTTTTTTATTAAATAGGAAAAAATATATTATTATTTGTTCATATAAAGAAATAATAATCATTTGTTGAGAAAAATGTATTTCTAAAGTATAAAAACACTTCACTAAAAAACTTATGTAATTAATTATCAATATGTGCTTATTTATCTAAAATGTTTATATTTAATTTTATAAATTTGTTTATTCCTATTCATATATTCATACCAAATTACTAGTTTATAATAGAAATTTTCAAATAATGATATTAAGAGTATATTTGGGTTTGCTAAAACTCGGTGTTTCATATAAATCAAGAAATTAAAGAAATTAAAATTATTCAAAAGAAAACATAAAATCTCAAGGAAAAAAAATTAATTATTACCCAAACAATACACTATTTTAAATTAGATCATGATTATTCTTGGATATAATCATTCTTATTTTATTTGATATAAAACGGAGTACACTAACTAATTGACTATCTAAAATTGGAAGAGAATCCCAACATCAAGTGGTTTTAGAACTACCCTCTTCACTACATCCTTTATGGGAGGAATAAATATTATTTTAGGATACCTAATCAATTTCTTCCCTTTTTCCAACCTCTAATTTTGTGTAAAAATAGATAGGCTGATGCCATTTTTATCATAGAAACTCCATGTGATAGCTTTCCATCATTTCTTTAACTCTCTAAGAAATCATTTCACTTGATTATTTGAAAGTGGTTCATTTCCAACGAATATAAGTTCTTATCCTTATACAAAAAAATATTAAAGTATTATCAATAGTTATTTAAGCTCAATATTTTGTGATTTTATTATTAAGTGAATCAATTCTAGTAAAGTATCCCTTGATCATTGTTATACATCCATTATAATTTCAATTTTCTCTAGATCTCATTCAATGTTATCATATTCTATGTTTTATATATAATTTTAAATCCACTCCACCATACCTTCCTTTATATTATATTGGTTGTCAATATTATGGAATATTTATAATTTTTTTGATAATATATAAGTCTATTGTTTCTTATCCATGTTTAGAGAACATCATGTGCCTAATGTAATCCTAAATTTCTTTGAATGAGAAAATAAAATATATTTGGTTGATATAAATTATCTCTTTCACAATGAAATAAAATGTATATCCAATAATGGCTAAAATCTATCCTTATTCATTCATTTAAAATATGTAAGAATTAGTAAGGAAAATGAGTATTTCAACCTTTATAAAAACATCATCAACAAAGCTAGTTAGGAATTTCCCTGATTTCAATAATAATTATAAGGAAAATATTGTGGGTATCATATTTACATTCTGATATTTTTGAATACATTAAATGGAATTAAGTTGAAATTTACCAAAATATTACAAAGGTAATTTGAAAAATTATATGATTCAATAGTTCATGAAATTAAAAAAATTCTTGAATCTTGTATCTTATGTGGTATTTTTCATTGTACAATATTGTAGAATTTATCACATATGTAAATATTTCAAAATTACTCTAATTTAATCTTGTTAAAAAGGATTTCCTGAATGAAAATGGAATATACTCTAAAGTTTTAAATTTTTTATAGAAAAATGTATATTTATGTGATGTTATTTTAACTTCTCCAGACACTTATTATAATTCTAAAACATCATTCCATATTCAATCCTCTATGTAAAAGGTAAACATGGATGTTATAGTTAAACTTTATTCTTTTAAATTATTTCATCTTTAGTGATTTCATTCCCAAATTTCTTGTTATTCGAGGCTTCTCTAATGGATTATACAACATTTCTTTTATTTTTTTTCTCATTTTATAGTTCGTCTTATGTTATCTTCTAAATCTCAAATTCTATAGGCTTGTATTTGAACACATTTTTCATATCTTTACTACTTATTAATGGCACATCATTTTTATCCTATTTTGTAAACTCCTTGTTTCCTACTAGAACATCAGGTGGTCTCTTAGTGATTATTTAGGAAATCTATCATAATTAATGATTTATGTTCAAGCCAAATACTTGTTAAATTTATGCATAATTCTCATGCTTTTGAGGTGTATTTTATAGTTGAAATTAACATTTCTCATTATACTGAATTTACATCAACAATATCTTCTTGAAATATTAATGTGATGTTTGGGAGTACGATTAGAGTTATGAGTGTTTTTTCTTACAAATTATTGTCTCGAGATTTATGTGGTTTCCTAATATTCTTGAAAATAAGATTTCCTCAGGGAGAACATGGAAAAACATGAAAATAGTTTTTATTCTTCACTAATCCATATCTCCAAACATAAATATGAGTAATATGGATTTCTTGTTTCCTATATAAATTATAATAATATTAATGAGTCTGGATGTATCCCATATAAGTTTCATTATATATCGAGTTGTCATTAGTTTTTTATTATATATCTTAATAAAATTACCTTTAAAGATAAGGTAAAAAAACATTATCATTAGGTTTTTAACATTTAAACATTGAATAAAAATAAATATAGATGTACGTGTTATATATTTTTTCTCACATCAGTTTTTATTAAATAGACATTGAAGGTTCATCTACAAATGAAATATAAGAAGTATTTCAATGGAGTTTTTTAAGGGAAAAAATTAATATACCTTATAATTTATTTTCCATATCACTTTACAATAAAACCAATGTGGAAATTTGTTTTTAACATCAATTTAAAAAAATACTAAAAGATATACTCAATAGTGATAAGCATAAGTCTCTATTAAAATTGATTTTGAAATATAATATTTTTTTGTAAAAAATATAAAATACATGATTGAATAAATTTTAAATTTTACAATAGCACCATCCTACTCAAAAAATCGAAATAAAACTCATTGAAAACTTTAATAACATCATTTTTGAATAAAATAAACAAATGAAAATAGATATGAAAATTAGTCAATCACTGAAAATATTCTCTAAGTAAAGATCAATTTTTTTCAAGTCATTCTCAAGAATATGTTGAAGGATCAATAATACCCTGAAAAAAAAATTATTATGAATTTAAAAATACTACATATTTATTTAAATTATTAGTGTTACAATGAAACTATCCTTTTATAAAAAATATTGTCTTAGTCAGTATTTTCTCATAAATAAGTCATAAATATAATACCTTTATTGTACACCCCCTCTATGATGATGAAACTGCATTTATAAAAAATATTTTTAAAATAGAAACACTATATATTTTTGGAAAAAATTAGTATTCACTAATATAAAAGTTATCTATCAGAGCATTTACATATTATATTTTTCCGATTCTATTTTTGAAAAGTGAGCCTTATTGAAACAAAAAAATGACTAATCGTAATTTGAAATATTATCTATAAAAAAGAATATATAAAATGGAAAAAATTAAAAATATATAAATAATATAATAAAATTATAATCATTTTTAATAACATTTAAAATTTACATCAAACACCACTAAATAAAGAGAGTAATCAATATGCCTTGCATTAATTTTTCAAAAATATAATAAACATCCATTTCCCTCTAAAATATAAAAATTCCACCACTAATAAAAGAATAAGTAATATTTGTTCATAATTATACATATCTTCTTACCTATCATGGAATTGAAAAAATGAACCTATAATATTTTCATTTCTTAATAAACTAGATATATATTCAATTCTAGAACATTTTTCTTGGTATTAAATAACTATTGGAATATATTCCAGATTCATAAAATGAAAAAGCAATTGAAATTGTATTTTATGAAAAAAGTGTTGAGATACCAAATCAAAAAAGTAATAAATTAAGAAAACATATAATATTTTTACATTGAGATAATAAATATATAATTGAAACATACTAACATGGAAAAAACTATAATATGGGTAAATGAGCTCTTCATCCTTTACAACATCAATGATGTCATTTTAAAAAATATTCAATTTACAATATCTTTCAAAAATATCATCACTCATAATAAAATAATAATAATTATAACATTGAAGTATCATGTGTAAGATTTGTTATCCCATTAATATACTAAGGATTATATGAATGTGCTAGTTCTTTAAATTTTCCAGTACTTTATTTTAATTCCATTTATTTTAGATACACATACACAAGGTATGTATAAGAAAATATTATATATAATTTGAATTTAATGATAAATAAGAAATTAAAAACTCTGTATTCCTAAAAAACTGATGACAAAGACTTGTGGGATAAAGAAAAAAATGACAAATACTATGTGAAATTATGGTAACCTTCTCAATATATAGTCTCACTAAGAAAATTGGATCAATAATATCATTTTTATTTACCCATACCTAACCCAAATTCATAATATGATGATGCATATAATCCAACATTTAATGTTAAAATTTTTATGGTATAATATGTTCATGGGGATCCCCAACATAAAAATTATAGTATATAGATCAGTCTGGATAAAGAGGTAGAGGACCTGGGCTAGTATGTTGTTTAGGTGTTGTTAGTTTGATAATTTCTATAAACGTATCCTATATAGATAATTTAATTCTTTAATTTATAAACTTATTCAATTGGCACAGATTAACCTTTAATAAATCCATGCTTCTTTTGTATTCTACCTCTTTCTTTGTTGTACTAGGGTGGATTAAAACATACCTGAAACTTATACCCACCTTAAATACTAATACACGACTTAGGTGTTTTAAATTCCATATTTATTTTGTTAGAATATCCATAATACCCTCAGGTATAAAGTTCCCATGTGAGTTTTTTCTCTTGAAGACCATCCAAAAATAGTATTTTCAAACCTTATATTAGTGGGATGAATTTTGAGAATAATGTTATTAATGAAAAAAATTATCAATTTCTTATAATATTATTAATTGAATATTATATTCTATATGTATTAAACTTCATACCTTTTTTATCCTCACCCTTATCTATTTTTTCATGATGCAAGAGATGATATGGATTGTTATATTAAACCTCTTTAGAGATACTACTTGACTTGGATATTAATTTATTAATTTTTTAGAAATCATTTTATCCTCTATTAAATGACTCCCTATACATAAAAAGGTATGAGCTAATAAATTCTGGGGTTATATATATTGTTTAGATTTCATGGAGGATAATTATATTAAACAAATTATTATATTATCAGATAAATAAAATTAACATGAAAAATAAATTTTAAAGAAAATAATTAATTACTATAACGACTTCCTCTCTACAACTGGAGATAAAATTCTTCAATGTCACTTCATCAATCAATTCTTACATAAGTCATAGATCTTGATTCTATTTACTACCAAAAATATAATAAGAATTCAAATATGTTTTAAAATCAATCCATGTTTATATTAATATAATGACTCCTTTTTTTTAATTTCTTTCTTCTCTTGAAATTTAAATGTAATATATAGATGAATAGATCAATTGTTAGTTTCATGAAAATTAAAATATTTTAAAAGATTAGAAAATTAAAAAATTATTTCAAACAAAATACCATTATAAACCTCTCCTAACTGATATTTCACTAACTAGTTGATAATACTCCAATGAGGGAATAAAATAATTATCTTATAATGAATCTATATATCCATGTAACTCTAATATTTCTTGGTATGTGGGTTAAAAATGTGTTCATTATCATGAAACAAAATTATTGGCATTTTATTTACATGTTCAAGTAAATGTTTTGGTAAACATGTAATCTCACACCTATCATCTTTATCTATCACTATATCAGGAGAAGAAGAAGAGTTTCATAGAATTTCAAGAAATACGTGATTAATTTTATTAAAAAATATAATTACAATAGATATATTTATAAGAATAAACATACATACCATAATTCTCATGACCCCATGTGTGTGATTTAGATGGATGTATGCTACATCAATGAAATATTTTGTACCAATATTGGTTTAAAATTCAATTATTGTTTTAAATAACAATGTTACTCATCATAATACAGAGAAAAAAATAGAATGAAAGATTTGTAATCCAAAAATAATATGAAAAAAATATATAAAAATTTAGAAAAATGACAAAAATTGTATCCATCTATAAATATGTATATTTTTACCTATATTTGCTTTTATAAAATAAATATTAAATTTAAATTTAAATTCTATATAATACAAAGAAAACTATATTTAATTTTTAGAATAAATGTATATACGTGAAATCAAATAATATAAAAAAAATATTTACCATAAATGGATGAAGGTATGGTTTTTCAACCTAATAATTGATATCTAAATCTACTAAAAATAAATATTATTAAAAAATGGTAGAAGTGCTCAATATATATATATATATATATTTAAATATCAATGTTAAAAAATATTTTTTTTGAACTATTCCATTGCACAAAAACTAATGGCATTTACCTAATTATTTTGGAGAGTACATGAGTGATTTCCTATATCCCATCAACATGAACATTTTATGTTTCATATACTATGTGATTAGCCACTAAATGAGGCTAATATTCATTGTTAATATACCTAATTTTCATGTTCTTTGTTATTCATAAATACCATTTTAGTGCATTTTACACTTTGAACATCATTTCACATTATGATTGTAATACCTTCTTAAAATGCACTATTATGTGGTACATTTTTGAACATCATTTAAAGTACCCAATGATTCATCTGATTTTAAGGAATTGAATTATACATATTTTAATTTGATATTTTTGTAAATTGATCTACACTTAAATATGAACATGTTTGATTCAGGGATCAATGGAGAATTCATGGAGGATGATGGAGATATTTGACAATGAAAGGAAGCAATTCTGGAGAAGGCAGATTGGACACCAGCCCAATGATGAGACTGTGGGGCCCAACATACAGGCCCAATTAATCCCAAATTTCGTGGGATGATATAAGACATGTACAGGAACAAATCACTCTTCAGGAGTTAATGCTAATTCGGCCTCCATGTTGGTCATTTAGGCGGCCCAAGTTAGAGATAAAATTCTGGGCCAGATTCTGTGGCCCAGAAAAACAGTCCACCATTTTGATCATATCTCGGAATACACAACTCCAAATGGGCCCAAATTTTACAGGCGGTTAGCAGACATCCGGAGCTCCATTTTCTTCTTCTATGGCCCACCCTGATTCGGCCATCTAGAAGGTCATCCAAACGCGTCTGTTCGGTGGATGAAATCTGGCTGCCACCTCGGGTCAAATGTGGAAAATTCCAAATTCCACAAACTTTCCACCACCCTAGGCCTACCATACTCAAGTGGGATGACTTGTACTGTTGAAGGCTCGACCCAAGGCTCCCAAAATGCCTATTTAAGGCAGTGGTGGTGAAGGAGTTGAAGATCTTGGATGCTTTGTTTACTTGTAATGTTATGCTGCATTTTTGTTGCCTCAATTTTGTCTTTCACATGTAAGTTGTTCAATTCACTTTAGTTTCTTAATAAAAGTTCTTCTTCTACTCTTATTCTGTTGTTCTTAATATCACTTTGATACCGTTGGATTAAGGTGTGAATTTATTCACACCAACCCTTGTGAAATTATTCACACAACGGTGGAGTGATCATTTTATTTTTGTTGTTTTCTTTACTTCTCCATTCCTCCCTTATGAGTCTACTTTCCGCTTCCATTGAAACCATGAGATCAATGGAGGGCTAACCCACTTATGGGTTGATCCAAGGGAGTAGCAAGGGGCTGGATTGGATGTTATTTATCACCTAATTAATGTATAATCACTTCTTTAATTGGGATTTTTATTTGATGATTTTTAAACTCCATCGTCCTTGTTGAATTTAAGGCCACACACTTCAAGTACTAATACGATCCTTTACCTTGAAGTGCTCAAAACTTTGATCCTTCAAGTGTATAGGTGATTAGTATTAGAGGATGTAGGCATTAAACCAGTAAGTGATGATGTTGTTTTATCTCCTTAAATGAACCCATCTCAAATTTAAGAAATTGAAATCATTAAAAAGAAAATACATCCAATCCACCCCGAGTGATAACCTAGGATCAACTCATTCTTTTAAATTGAATCCACTTAAATCTTTTAGATATCATTAAAACCCATCCAAAATCAATCCAAGTTGGCCACTTCATAGCCAAAAATCCATCCCTTAGGTTTTGCATCTTAGGTATCTTCTTAGGTCTCTGTGGAATCGACAACCCAAGCTACACTACAAGGACCGTTCTACCCTTCTTCTCTTGGGTAAATTTGGGCGTGAACCAAATTTTGGCGCCGTTGCCGGGGACCAAGTAAGTACCTTAGATCCAAAAAAAAAACCTTCCTTCCTCACCTCCATTCTTCTACTCTCACCCAAGATCTCTTATCTTTTCCCTTTCTCGCTTTTTTTTTTTTTGGCGCATGTCCGCCTACACCCGCGATTTCTCAAACAGACTAGTTAGGGTGGAAAGTCCTAGGATAGGGGAGTCAAGTGCACCTAAGGGATTGTTTAAATCAGATTCAAATATTCTTGAAACCCCAAAGTCAGAACTTGAAACAAGTCCAATGGAGGGTCATCCACAAAATCAAATTGTAAACCCTGGGGGTAATCAAATGGGAAACCAAAACCAAGAAGCTCCAAACTTAGGGAATGTAGTTGATCAAACCATGAACGACTACCTCACTCCAGCTTGGACCAATGCCCCCTCATGCATTAGACACAATTCCATAGGAGACACCAACTACATATTCAAACCCCATGTCCTAAACCACCTTCCAACCTTTCATGGGATGGAGTCAGAAATGCCATACCTTCATGTCAAAGAGTTCAACGACATTGTTGAAACCATGTGTCCCCCACATCAACTAGAATCCGCTAAGATGAGGCTATTTCCTTTTTCATTAAAGGATCGAGCTAAAAATTGGCTAAACAACTTGAGACCTGCATCAATCCACTCTTGGGACCAACTGCAAAGAGAATTCTACAAAAAATACTTCCCTCATCACAAAACAATCGCACTTAAAAAGAGCATCCAAAACTTTTTTGAAAAAGAGGGAGAGTCATTTTATGAAACATGGGAGAGGTTCAAAGACACCCTAAACATGGTTCCACACCATGGGTTTTCCATACCTGAACAAGTGAGAATTTTCTATGAAGGGTTGGGTCCGGGTAATAAACAATTCATTGACATGATGTGTAATGGAACTTTTAAAAACAAGGCCCCAAATGATGCTTACGAGTATCTCGAAAGTCTGGCTGAACAAAACCAAACTTGGGGAACTTCACCTTATTCTGAAAAGACACAAAGAACCACTGGAATTCATACACTTAGAGAAGAGGAAAGCCTTAGGGCTAAACTCGCAGCACTCTCTAGGAAGGTTGAAGAGATAGACCTTAGGAAAGTCCATGAAATCCAAAATGTAGACCTTGTTTGCACAATTTGTGACAAACATGACCATAAAACAGACAACTGCCCAACCATTCCATCCATCAAGGATGTTCTTCTAGGAGGACCCCCAGCGGAAGTCAATGCCCTAAACTTTCAAAAGCCCCAATACCAAAACACCTTCAACCCAAGGTATAACGACCACCCAGGATTTCGATGGAAGGATAACCAACAACATAGCCAACCACAAGGGCAAAATCCTTACCCTCAACAGAACTACCAAACCCATAACCAGTTCCAAACCCAACCTATCCAATACCAACAGCCACCGGTCCATTTTCAACAAACCATCCCACCTCCAAAATATCCCCCTGGGATAAACCAACCTACTCAAGCACCAACCCAAACTATTCCACAAAGCCTACTAGAACAACTATGCAAACAAATGGAGAGGATGAACTCAGAAGTCTCTTCCCTAAAACAAGAACTTCAAACCATCAAAACAGGAAAGGCACCCATGCCTACTCAGGCGGTGCCATCCTCAACTTCAAGGGGAGAGTCAAGTTGTGCTCAAACAACTCATGAACAACTAAAGGCTGTGACTGTTTTAAGAAGTGGGAAATCAATTGAGAAACCTGAACAACTAATTCAGAACCCACCTGAAGATTCAAACTTGGATGAAAATTTAAATGAACCACAAGATCAAACTGATGAAACTGATAACAATGTGAAAGAAACAACTCTTCAACAAACAACCCCACAACCTGCACCATTTCCTCAACGCATGAGGGGGAAAACCAAGCCTGAACTGAGTGAAACATTGAGGGAAATCTTCTCACAAGTCAAGTTGAACATACCCCTTCTCGATGCAATCCAAACCATACCTTCCTACTCAAAGTACCTTAAGGACTTGTGCACTTTTAAAAGAAAATTTTCACATAAAAACCAAGTCCTTTTGGCTGCTAATGTGAGTACCACCATTCAAGGGACCATTCCTCCTAAGTTGAAAGACCCAGGTTGCCCTTACATTAATGTTGAACTAGGAGAAAGCAAAGTTGTCAAGGCCTTGTGTGACCTAGGTGCTAGTGTCAATCTCATCCCATATGCTGTGTACTGCCAGTTAGGCCTAGAAGAGCTCCAACCCACATCTGTCACACTTCAGCTTGCTGATCGTAGCATTAGGGTTCCCAAGGGGATTTTAAAGGACGTTCTGGTAAAGGTTGAAAACTTCATCTACCCTGCTGATTTCATTGTACTTGACAACCATCCAAATTTAGGAAATAAGGAACAAACCCCAATCATCCTTGGTCGTCCTTTCCTTGCAACAATCAACTCTGTTATCCGAGTCCGAAATGGGAACATGACCATCACCTTTGGGAACATGAGTCTAGACTTGAACATCTATAATGCAAGCTCACAAATAGGGGATGACGAGGATATTCATGAAGTAAACATGATAGGAAGCATTGATAATGAATCCATGGAACATCAAGGAATATTTGATGAATGTTTAAGTCAGAATGAGATTGATTTCCTTTGTTCACATGAAGGAAGTTTATCTCCTTGGCTCGAATCATTTTCAAATTGCTCCTATAATGATGTCTTAAGACCAACAATCAGTGAAACCTTTCAGGAAAACACATTCATGGAGACAACTCAAACTCCCTTCCCTAACCCAGGTCAATACAATCTTGTGGCTGAAACTTCTACACATGGGGAATCAATTCAATCTGAAAATCTAGGAAACAAATTTGATCTTGATCCAATGCCCCAATATTCTGCTGAAATTCTGAACCAACCAGATCTTGAATTGAAGGAACTTCCTACTTCCCTCAAGTATGCCTTCCTAGGGGAAAATCAAACACATCCTATAGTCATATCTTCTTCTCTTGAAGACAATCAGGAGGGGATGCTTCTAGATGTCCTTAGGAAACACAAGAAAGCCATTGGTTGGACCCTGTCTGATATTCCTGGGATTAGCCCACTTATTGGAACTCATAGGATTACTCTTGAATCTGAATCCAAACCATGTCGTCAACCTCAGAGGAGACTCAATCCAAATCTTATGGATGTGGTAAGGAAAGAACTTCTTAAGTTGTTGAAAGCTGGTATCATCTACCCCATAGCTGAGAGTGAGTGGGTAAGCCCAATTCAAGTTGTCCCAAAGAAAGCTGGAATCACTGTGATCACTAATAAGGATGGGGAAATTCTTCCAACTAGGGTGAGTAGTGGCTGGAGAGTCTGTATTGACTATAGGAAGCTCAACTCTTATACCAAGAAGGACCATTTTCCCTTGCCCTTTATTGATCAAGTCCTCGAGCGAGTGGCGGGTCATCAATTCTATTGCTTCTTAGATGGGTACTCAGGTTACAATCAAATTGAGGTCTCCCTAGAGGATCAAGGGAAGACTACATTCACATGTCCTTTCGGTACCTTTGCCTTTAAACGCATGCCGTTCGGGTTATGCAATGCCCCTGGAACCTTCCAGCGGTGCATGATGGGAATCTTCTCAGACATGGTAGGGGATTTTCTTGAGGTCTTCATGGATGACTTCTCTGTGTTTGGGGATACCTTTGAGGGATGTCTGCAGAATGTGGAGAGAGTCTTGTCAAGATGTGAAGAAAAAAATCTGGTCCTAAACTGGGAAAAATGCCATTTCATGGTTAAAGAGGGACTTGTTCTAGGCCATCTGGTCTCGAGTAGGGGGATTGAAGTTGATAAAGCAAAGGTTGACATCATTCGTCACCTTCCATCACCCAGAACTGTTAAGGAAGTGAGGTCCTTCTTAGGACATGCTGGTTTCTATAGAAGATTCATTAAGGACTTTAGTTCAATCTCTCGCCCCCTTTGTGCTCTCCTAGTAAAGGATGCTCCATTTGTTTGGACAGAAAGCTGTGAGGGTTCATTTTCAACCCTTAAATCCGCTCTCACCTCTCCTCCCATTATGAAATCTCCAAACTGGGACCTTCCTTTCGAACTCATGTGTGATGCCAGTGACTTTGCTGTAGGAGCTGTGTTAGGACAACGGTGTGATAAAACTCCATATGTCATTTCTTATGCAAGCAAATCCTTAAATGATGCCCAAATCAATTACACCACCACTGAAAAGGAGTTACTTGCTGTTGTGTTTGCCTTAGAGAAATTCAGGTCCTACCTCTTAGTATCACCCATCATTGTATTCACCGACCATTCAGCTCTAAAATATCTCTTCCAAAAACAAGATGCAAAGGCTAGATTGATTAGGTGGGTCCTTCTTCTTCAAGAGTTCGATTTAACCATTAAGGATAAAAAAGGTGTCGAGAATGTTGTAGCTGATCACCTCTCTAGGTTGGAATTCAAGGACAAATCACATCACCTTTCTGTGTCTGATTCATTTCCTGATGAGAACCTCTATTCTGTGAGTGATTGCCCTTGGTATGCTGACATAGCCAACTTCTTAGTTTCAGGGGTCATTCCAAAATTCTTAGGGACCCAAGCTAGAAGAAAATTTCTTTCTGATGTCAAGCATTATGTGTTTGATGATCCATACCTATATAAGTTCTGTCCTGACCAAGTTATTAGGAGGTGTGTGCCAGAATCCGAACAAGAGTCCATCCTAATGTTCTGTCATAGTGAGGCTTGTGGAGGTCACTTTTCCTCTAAGAAAACTTCTGCCAAGGTTCTTCAATGTGGTCTCTTTTGGCCCACCCTCTCAAGGGACTCCTACACATTTTGTCAAAGATGCCCTAGGTGTCAACAAGTAGGATCCATCACAAAAAGGAATCAAATGCCTCTCACTCCAATATTAGTGGTTGAAATCTTTGACTGTTGGGGAATTGATTTCATGGGTCCCTTCCCAAACTCTAGGGGATATCTTTACATTCTCTTGGCTGTCGATTATGTCTCAAAATGGGTTGAGGCCATTCCTACAAAATCCAATGACCATCAAACTGTGATTAGATTCCTTAAAGAAAACATCTTCTCTAGATTTGGGATTCCTAGGGCTATCATTAGTGATCGTGGAACTCATTTCTGCAATCGCCCATTCTCATCGCTCATGGAGAAGTATGGAATTTCTCACAAAGTGTCCACCGCTTACCACCCACAAACCAATGGTCAAGCTGAGTTAGCCAATCGAGAAATCAAACAAATTCTTGAGAAAACTGTTAATCCATCTAGGAAAGATTGGTCGAGCAAACTCTTAGATGCTCTTTGGGCATATCGAACAGCATTTAAAACTATCCTAGGAATGTCCCCATATAGGTTGGTTTATGGTAAAGCATGCCATTTGCCAGTGGAGATTGAGCATAAGGCCTTTTGGGCAATCAAAAAAATGAACTTTGACATTTCTTTGGCCGGAATAAAGAGGAAATTGGATCTAAACGAGCTTGAGGAACTTAGGATGGAGGCTTATGAAAATTCAAGGATCAATAAAGCTAGAGTTCAAGCCTACCAGTCTAGGAATCTTAAAACTAAACACATTGAACCAGGGAAAACTGTGCTTTTGTATAGTTCTAAACTTCATTTGCACCCAGGAAAGTTGAGGTCTAGATGGTCTGGTCCATACATAGTGCATAAGGTGTACCCCCATGGGGCTGTTGAAATTCAAGATCCCACCAATGGTCAAATATTTAAAGTTAATGGTCATAGAGTCAAACCATTCATAGAACCATTCCAAAAACATGAAGTTGATGAAGACCTGAGTGAACCTACCTTTGATGAAAAAAAAAACAACAATTAATCAATAAGGGGTTTAAGTCGAGCTAACGACGTTAAACAAAGCGCTGCACGGGAGGCAACCCGTGGTTTTTATGTTTCTAATATTTCTGAATCATCTTTATTTTTCAAATAAGATTACTTAATCATTTTTATATTTAAAAATAAAAAAAATAGACTCTTGACCTGTTCTTCTATTATGAGTATGGATGGGTACGAAAGAGGAGCACCATATTCATCCGTGTCACGTGGTGTGATCCTTGAGTAATACCTTACCCAGAAATTTAAAAAGAAGACAATGTATCATCAGTTTATTTTGTTTTTATTATTCAATGGGTTAAAAAAAATATATAATAATACAAAAAAAAAAAGTCCACGCCATAGGCCGTGGGGCAAACCCCGTCACAACCGGCGAAGCCGCGGGGACTTGAACCCGGGACCGAAGGGAGACAGGGGCGCGCGCTTACCACTGACCTGCGGCTTCTTGTGCTACCTTATTCTATAATTTTTATATATATTCTTATATTTTACTTCCTTTATTATATAAATATATATATATATATATATTGTTTGTTTTGTTTGTTTTGTTTTTTTTTTCCTTTTTCCACTAGGGAACTTTGCAAGAGACATGGATATCAAAGGAACAAATTCAAGCTGCAAGAACTTCCAACTTCAACCACCAGGTGACTTCATTCCATAACCCTCATTTTCAATTTCATTTTTGAACTTTAATTCTCTACCTCTACCCCCTTATAAATTTTCTTTTCTTTAAACACTGGGGACAGTGTTGTTTTAAGTTGGGGGGGAGATAAAATAAAAAAAATGCTTTTGTGTCAAAAACAAAAATTGAATGATTTGAAAAAAAAAAGTAAATGGAAGGAAAAATTCCTTTAACTTCGAACATGGTAATACACATTGCACACTTTGAAACTGAATATCAAATAATTTAGCATGCCCTGATTCTGATTTTAATCCTTGTATAATCTCATGAGCATAGATTTTGGAAAGTGTGGCTGTCCAATGTGATATTTCATCGTTTATATTTTCATCCAAATAAAAAAAAATGCCACAATGCACGTCCTCTAGACTGTGGGGTAATAATTTGAATTTTTGAGGTCCCATAATAAATAGCATAGGCTGGTTTTATTTTTATGAATAATATGAGTATTCAAAAAAAAAATTAAAAAATTAAAAAAAAAAAATTATTAAAAAAATAAAAATAAAAATTTGCGTGTAGAGCAATGGATTGATAAAATGTGAGGCTTTCGGCACTTGGGGATCGTGACTCCAGAGTTGTCTAGCCCTGAGTTTTTCAATCTATCTCTATTTATGGTAATATGAATTTGTTTTTGATTAAGTTAACTCGAGACGATGCCCGAGTATGTGGGCTTCACTTGGTGCCCTAAGGCCTTTGAGTCTGGGAGTCATCGGCAAAGTCTTGCTACATGGGTTAATTTGATTAATTTCAATCTCAATTACTATAGCAATATTGCAAAAAAAAAAAATCAAAAAAAAAAAGAGGGATGAAGAATACTCATATTAGGATTAAATGTGATTCCACCTAGCGCTTCCATGATTTCCCCCTTGAATGAAAATGAACCCCCATATCTATTGTGATTCACAACACATCATTACACCTAATTGAGTTGGATGAAGTATGATGATGGATTTGATCAAAGGAATGGGCTTGGGATTGGGATCTGCTTATGAAAATATCTCGTATTAAAATATTTTTATGGGTTTCATGATTGTTTGGTATAAGGTTTTTTGGTGATCATTGTGTATTAAAATGTTTTTAGAAAAGGGAATTTGAATTTCATTTTTTGATGAGATATATTTTGCTCGGGACTAGCAAAACTCAAGTTGGGGGGTGTGATTAGCCACTAAATGAGGCTAATATTCATTGTTAATATACCTAATTTTCATGTTCTTTGTTATTCATAAATACCATTTTAGTGCATTTTACACTTTGAACATCATTTCACATTATGATTGTAATACCTTCTTAAAATGCACTATTATGTGGTACATTTTTGAACATCATTTAAAGTACCCAATGATTCATCTGATTTTAAGGAATTGAATTATACATATTTTAATTTGATATTTTTGTAAATTGATCTACACTTAAATATGAACATGTTTGATTCAGGGATCAATGGAGAATTCATGGAGGATGATGGAGATATTTGACAATGAAAGGAAGCAATTCTGGAGAAGGCAGATTGGACACCAGCCCAATGATGAGACTGTGGGGCCCAACATACAGGCCCAATTAATCCCAAATTTCGTGGGATGATATAAGACATGTACAGGAACAAATCACTCTTCAGGAGTTAATGCTAATTCGGCCTCCATGTTGGTCATTTAGGCGGCCCAAGTTAGAGATAAAATTCTGGGCCAGATTCTGTGGCCCAGAAAAACAGTCCACCATTTTGATCATATCTCGGAATACACAACTCCAAATGGGCCCAAATTTTACAGGCGGTTAGCAGACATCCGGAGCTCCATTTTCTTCTTCTATGGCCCACCCTGATTCGGCCATCTAGAAGGTCATCCAAACGCGTCTGTTCGGTGGATGAAATCTGGCTGCCACCTCGGGTCAAATGTGGAAAATTCCAAATTCCACAAACTTTCCACCACCCTAGGCCTACCATACTCAAGTGGGATGACTTGTACTGTTGAAGGCTCGACCCAAGGCTCCCAAAATGCCTATTTAAGGCAGTGGTGGTGAAGGAGTTGAAGATCTTGGATGCTTTGTTTACTTGTAATGTTATGCTGCATTTTTGTTGCCTCAATTTTGTCTTTCACATGTAAGTTGTTCAATTCACTTTAGTTTCTTAATAAAAGTTCTTCTTCTACTCTTATTCTGTTGTTCTTAATATCACTTTGATACCGTTGGATTAAGGTGTGAATTTATTCACACCAACCCTTGTGAAATTATTCACACAACGGTGGAGTGATCATTTTATTTTTGTTGTTTTCTTTACTTCTCCATTCCTCCCTTATGAGTCTACTTTCCGCTTCCATTGAAACCATGAGATCAATGGAGGGCTAACCCACTTATGGGTTGATCCAAGGGAGTAGCAAGGGGCTGGATTGGATGTTATTTATCACCTAATTAATGTATAATCACTTCTTTAATTGGGATTTTTATTTGATGATTTTTAAACTCCATCGTCCTTGTTGAATTTAAGGCCACACACTTCAAGTACTAATACGATCCTTTACCTTGAAGTGCTCAAAACTTTGATCCTTCAAGTGTATAGGTGATTAGTATTAGAGGATGTAGGCATTAAACCAGTAAGTGATGATGTTGTTTTATCTCCTTAAATGAACCCATCTCAAATTTAAGAAATTGAAATCATTAAAAAGAAAATACATCCAATCCACCCCGAGTGATAACCTAGGATCAACTCATTCTTTTAAATTGAATCCACTTAAATCTTTTAGATATCATTAAAACCCATCCAAAATCAATCCAAGTTGGCCACTTCATAGCCAAAAATCCATCCCTTAGGTTTTGCATCTTAGGTATCTTCTTAGGTCTCTGTGGAATCGACAACCCAAGCTACACTACAAGGACCGTTCTACCCTTCTTCTCTTGGGTAAATTTGGGCGTGAACCACTATGTATTCATTATGTTAACTTTAATCCTTCTGTAATCATGTAACATATGATGAAACTTCATAGATGTCTTCAACATCATCAATATTCTCATCACCCAAATGAATTTATTTTTCTTTTAAAACAACGAACCGCTAATCAATTGATGGTTCAGAAACATTAATATAATTCTATGAGTATGTGACATCCAAATTACATGAAATTAATAAAAAATTTATTTTCAATACATACCCATGATATTTTATGATTACAGTTTTATATAATTAATAAAAAACCATTAAATGAAAAAACCCATGTCCTTTTCAACTAACTGATGTTTTACAAACTATATAATAAATTGATCAATATATAACAAGTCTTCAACATATCTCAAAAATTTATTTTATAATATAATATTATATTATTACCACATGTATTGAATTTTTTATTTATTTGTGAAAAATGAAACATAATAAGTGGTGATATAAAACAAACATTAATTTTAAGAATAAGTTATAAAAATCAAATATCTTAAGTGAGAATAATGGAAACAAACAAGTATGAGAATGTTTGAAAGAAATAAGTGTATAAAATAAAAAAATAAATACAAATTAAAACAAAATGTTTAATTATAATCATGAAAACATTATAAGGAAATGATATCAAATGATATTTGAATCGCTAAATATTTGGAATCAACTTATGGGTCACTAATTTGACTCTCATTGTGGATAGAGTCCCATGGAAGATTTAGATCACTCCCCATTAATATAAAGATAGTTGAAAACGTCCAATGGTAGAGTATAATCACTCCTTAATCTCATACATAATATATAATGAGATATAATTATTCACCTAATTCATTTTTGGGATATATAATTCTCCCCCATTCACATCTTGTTATGTACATGAATAGGGGTTTCACATTGAAAATATTGAAAATTTTATCAAAGAAATATTAACCTGGGAAAGAAATGTTTTTCATGTTTATTTCCTCAAAACACAATAGTAAACCATCCATAGAAATAATGTATATGGTTTCAATAGATACCCCACGTAATAAAATAATATTTGTAGGATGACGACATAGATATAAAAAAACCATTGAAAAAATAATGAATCAAATGGTACCATATAAGAGATTTATATTTTTTTTCATAGAAAGAGTTTAATTACTCAAAAAACTAGTATCATTTAAATCAGAGAATAAATAATGATAAATAAATACAATTAGAGTTATTCCATTAGAAAATAAAATGGTAATTTTTCAAAAAATTGTAAGCCTATTTTTAGGAAAAACATTTCTAATTTTTTTATAAAATAATATATGGAGAGATAAATGGTAAATTTAAATCATTTAAAAATAATTATTTTTTTAAAAATATAAATAATGAAGAATTTTTATGTGATATAATTATTTATCTTGATGGCTTGGAGAGTGGAAAACTATATTTTGATAATTAAGTAGAATAAAACCCTTGTTTATACATTTTTATAATCCAAACATCATGAAAAAAAACACAAATACTTCATTGAAATGGGGTATAGAGAATTATTAAGGGAATACGAAATAAAACATAATTACTATTCCAAATAATAATAGAGGGATAGAAAAACATGAACATTGATGAAAAACCATCATTTAAGATGATGTGAATTACTCTTAGCATAGTTTAATTTTTAAGAAGCAAGATAATTCATAAATAAGGTAGATAAGTATCCAAAAGTAATTTATGAAGTTATAAATATGTAATACCATATGACGTTAATGATTAATCTCAAGGATAAAAGTTATAACTCAAAAAAGAGGGCCAACTTATAAAAAATACATAAAATTTAAGGGAAGATACCAATCATAGTCTGACGCATGGAAATATGTGAATGGAATTTAATTTTTAATAATAAAAAAATAATTTTTGATATTATATTTCATGGGGTATTAGTTAAACT
The DNA here is from genome assembly GCA_963277665.1 of Viscum album. NCBI lineage: Eukaryota > Viridiplantae > Streptophyta > Magnoliopsida > Santalales > Viscaceae > Viscum > Viscum album. The sequence goes on from OY728164.1 coordinate 1,263,612,770, forward strand.
TTATAGATTAATATTGTTCTATAACATCAAAACATTTCTCAAAGAAGGTTTGTAGTCGAAGAAACCTTGAATGTTTTGGATTTTTTTGTTTTAAAAAACCATGCGAGAAATAATATTAATTGGAACATTGAATATCATGAAATATAAGTAAATAATGATTCAATAATATTAAACATTACTATATACACCATTCTAAAGATACTATGGTGTATAATAATAAATATGACTCATAGGGTGAAATTTTAGACCTAAACCCCATACAAGTAACATAATCATTGATATAAGAATATGTTAATAAATAGGTTTTATGCAAGATTTATAAATACTATGAAATGAATGGGGGTATAAAATAAAATTCATTAATTATTTATAATATAAAAAACTTTGAACAATAGTGTTCAATAATAAATCTTGTAACTTAATGAAGTAAAAATGAGTTAGCATAAATCCTTACCTTATTCCTCATTCATTTTGCACATTCACCTAATATTCCTAATAATAAAATTAATATTATAATATAACTTATTGATAATAATATTATTTTATATTTAATTTATTATCGACCATTTATTATGATAGTAAATTTATTTATTATATAGTTTTGGAAAATTCTCATGTTAAAATTGAATAGGTGTCGGTTTATTGTGGTATTTTTAGCGTTTTGAGATGATATTTTAATAATATGATAAATATATAATATAACCATTAAATAATAAAAACCCAATAATTAATATCATATAAATATATAATAATATAAGTATTTATGGTCTTGTAGTAATCTATGATACAATTTTATAGTAATATTCAAGTAGGTGGTTTAACCAACCCAAATATGAACATGTTATATATTGATGGATGAGTATGTTTAAAGAATTGTATAATATTATTATAATAGATGAATAATGAAATTATTTAGATGTTTTATGTGGTGTAATCATATTTTACATGGTTTTTATATTGAATTCAAATCAATATGAAAAATGAAAAATGTTACTTTATGGAGGTGGTATTTCGCACCACAACCTGTTAAGATTCTTTCATTTTTATATGTTAATGGAAAGCAATAAATATTCCATGTTTCATAAATATACTAAAATATATGTATAATTATGACACTAATTCCACTATATTGGTATGTATATAATAGGTTAGGTGGAGGAAGAATATGAAGTAGGTAATACATATGTTGAGAACTTGAGTTTTTACTTAGAAATCTCCTTGAAAATGGAGGCCTTAAGATAAAAAATAGAGAACATGGGATTAAAGATGTGGGATAAGGATATATTCAAAGAAAAACTTAATTTTATTAGAAATAAATTTTATGGAAAATATATAACAATAACTAGTATATGGAACCCCTTTTATAAGTAAATAGGAGGGTAATTTCTGAAAACCCCCTTACATTTTCAATAATGTTAAATTACTATTCTAGGGTAAAAGGATCCAACAGTTACAAAATAGGAACGGGAGTTCCAGTTTGGATGAGACAAAACTCAAAAATATATTTGGAAACAACCTTTTAACATTTTTTGGGAGATCTTATTATATTAAATCATTAGTTACAGTGTATACTTTTACATGGATAATTAATTTTTAACTTTAGTTATTAGTTTTTAATGAAAAAAATTAAAAATTGAAATTTTTTATAATTTTAAAGTTAGTTTTTAAAAATTTAAACCATTATATCTAATCAAATTTCTAGTTATGTGAAAAATTAATTTTAAAATTCACATAAAACATAAAAATAATTTTATGAAAAACTATGTTTTTGTTATTAATATTAACATATAGTATAAAAATATCAATGGTTTTTTTTCAAATAATAAATTTTCTTATTATAAAAAAAATATTTTTAGCTTTATAATCCTGAAGAAATTCATGATTACCAAAATAAATTTTAATTAAATGAAAAGAACCAAAATAGTTTTTTATTAAAATTCAAATATTACTTTTTTTATAAGGTTAAACACAGGTTTTATAAATTTAAATTTATATCATTAATGTGTATAAATTTATTCACTAAATAATTTATTGATCAATTATAAGAGTCAACTTTTTTTTAAAAACAATATGTTTCATTATTCACATAAAAATCAATTTTCATTAAAAAATGTAAAAAATCATTATATGTTTATTTTCATATTATAAATCCAAAAAATAAATTAGTTTAATATAATTATGTTTCTAAAATTTATAAATTTACCTTTTTAATATGAAATAAAAAAAATTTATTGAAAATAAACATCCTTTTTCTTTAAAAGTCAAAATGTGAAAAATAAACAGAAGTGATAAATAAGTTATTATGTTAATAATTATATATTTATATAAAAAATAATTTTTTGGTAATTATCTCCCCAATATCTTAATGTAGGATCTAATAATATGGTATTCTCTATCTACAGTCAAGGGTGGTGAATTGGATAGAATAATTATTGTGGAAATTTCCATGAAATTTATTTTCTATCACATATGATTTCAGTCATTCCATAATTGTTCATGTTTAGATTGGTATTGGTTGATATAAAACCATAATTATTCTAACTTCTTTCCAATATCAAAAAATGAGCATCATATAGAAGACTTATACTACCTCATGTCATTTTTTTCCTTTGTAGATTTAATCATATGGATACTTCCTTTTATACCAAATAATTTAACACTATATCGAAACAATGAAATTTTATTTTAAACTATAAAAATATAATTTCAGATTATTTTTTAAAAAATAAACAAGGTATTAACATATTATTAATTTATGGAAAATACATAGTTAAATCTTATTCCATTACATTCTCCCCCTTAAAAAAAGTTTTTCCTCAAAACTTTAAAACATATAAAATGGGAGTAATATCCATGAGAAGTTCCTAATTAACAATAGTTGACCTAATTATGATTTAGGATACCAAGTGAGTCTCAACAATATGAAATGTGATATGATCCCTCTTAAAATGAGATAATCTATTCCTAATATAATCCTAATAACAATTAACTTCCACAAACTAGGAAGAAGATCATTTTAATATTAATATGATAATAATAATACTATTTTTTATTAATAATTAAACACCTAATATCTTAAGACATATATCACATAGGAAATACTAAAATCTAGAATGAAGAATCACTTTTTTAAATAAAAATCATAGATTTGGATTTTTTCCCATGGTATATGAGGTTTGCGGTACCTATTTTCCTCATTAACCATTATATTAGAGAATTCATTTTCATATCATCAAATTTCTGTAAAACTGAATAAATAGTTTATCATCGATTCTCTTTTTCCCTTTCATTTTTTTTGTGTTTTAGGGAATTTATCTCCATAATTATAGCATCTACCCAACCCATTAAGGAAATTTTCACATGATTAATTCCACATTTATGACATGTAGATAATTGAATCATTATTTATTCTCTATCCTTGAAACATGAACATCTATGAGAACCTTTGATTCTCATATTTGATATGTTTTAGTCTTTAACTTTGTTCACATTATTAATAATATTTCATGATATCTAGTGTTTCCTAATCACAATGTTTATCACTCCAAATACCATTAAAATATTCATTGAGACAATATTTTCAATGTCCCTTACACTCGTGTTTAATTCTAGTACCATCAATTACTATAACCAAAAGGCATTAAACTGAGTGATATTCAATTAAAATTATTTTATTTTTATCATAAATATTTGTGAAAAAATTTAACCATAAGATATCCTATTTTCTGTTACAATCATGTTAATATGAAACATGTTTAGTTAATTATATGTCACTCTTACTTCCACCTATATCATTATTGAATCAAACTAGTTAACATTAAATTTAGTTTTATCATAATTATTATCCTAATACCTTAATTTAATATGCGAATCAATCCTTCACGAGGGTTTATAAAGAGCATATTGTTAACAAAATAATATCCCTAGGTGTGTCAAACTAGTTGTACAATTAGGACTCTCTTTCATGCACCAAGTGACATTCATTTTAATACCCAATCATCCCTTATAAAGGTTATTACACTTATGAACATATATGATAGAGCCTTTATCCCCTCGTAGTCTCTAAACATGTATTTTATTATTAATAAAACAAGATATTCAACACATTCCCAAATTTTAATATTTTATCCTCTTCTTGGACTTTTCCATAAGGGTTTTAGTAATGTAATCTTATTATATTTCCAAAATTTTAAATATTACCTCACTAACCTAAAGTGTTATCCATAAAATTGAAATAATGGTAAATCAAACCTTATCAATCCTTATATTATCCTCAACTAATATAAACAAAAAAATGTAATCTAAACATCAATCTGATACCAACTATGATACATTGAGATTAAGACAGTCTAATTACATGACTTAAATAAAATATTTCATTACAATAAAAAAATTTATTATAGTATTAGTGTTTTATATAATCAAGAAAAAAAATTAACTAATAAAATCCATGTCTTTTTCAACTGATAGACAATTTATCTACCATATAAGAAACTAATTAATTTGTGACATGTTTTAGTCATCTCTAGAATCTTTTCTTTACAATATAATCTTATATACATATCACATGTATTATTTTTCATTTTTACCTATCAAAATGGAAACATAATAATAGTTAATCTCAATGTCTTAGTATGTGTAATCATATATAATAAAAATCTTCAAATCTAAGTTCCCATAATATAAACTTAAGTGAATGATAAAGTAAGAAAGAAACATTAACAAAAAATATAGAATTCAAACCCAATAAAAATAAGAGAATGATCATATTAATGGAGACATGAAAAAATGAAATGAAATCCTATGATCATGGAATTATAGAATATATTTAATTAACTAATTCATGACATTATAAGCATATATTGAGGCTCATCTCTAGGACTATCATAGTAGATAGATTCCCATGGTGGGTTGGGTTCACTCTCTATTCCCATAAACATATTGAAAAATTTCCATGGTGGATTAGGTTCCTTACCTAATCCTATACAAAATACATCATGATATATAAATATTTAACAATGTAGTGGATGGTTGTATAATTTTGAGACAACCTGTCACTTCATACTATATACATGCATAAGTTTTCCACATAGAAAACATTTATAATTTCATCAAAGAAACCTTGACATGAGAAAGAAATGGGTGTAAGGATTATTTCAATAAAACATGACCATAATCTATCCAATTTAAAATTTTGGATGGTTGAAAAATAATATATCCCAATTTAACAAAAATAACATAGATGAATTATTTCATAGATATAAACAGACCCCTGTAAAAATATTTATTCAAAAATTACCACAAAAGATATTAATTATTGGGGTTATTTGATACCTAGATTTTAGTTCCTAAAAAAAATAAAATTCTATCATATAAATCAGAGGGTAAATTTGAAAAAATAAATCCTATAAGATTAATTAATTTTTAAAATTAAAATCAAAATTGGGTGTTAAAATATAAAAAAATTAAAAATAAATTTTAACATTTTTAGAAAATATGATGTTATGGGTTAAAAATTCATTTTTATAAAGGTGATATCAATTTTTTTTTCAAATTTATTTTAAAAGAAACATAAATATTTTAGACATTTATATTACATAATATATTATGTTTAGGATCTGTAGAGTTAAAGAAAAACCTCTAATTACAAATAGGATTCAAATACATCTTCATACCTTTATTTTAAACTTACATCATGAAAAAAATACAAAAAATTTATTTGATATGGATTAAGGAGATTTATTATTGTCATATGAAATAAAACATACTTCACTATATAATTATTAAGGGAAAATATCATTGGGAGGAGGAAAACATATAAAAGGATATTAAAATGTAATTCTAAGTAGATGAGAATTATTATTCACATAGATACATTTTCAAGAAGGAAGTGAATTACTCAATAAATATTATTTTAAACAAAAATTTATTTTGTAAGATAGAAGTTAGGAATACTATATGAAATTAAAGATAAATCACATGATGAAAAATTATAACCAAAGTAATTAGGATAAGCTATGAAAAGCCGTATATATTTTTGGGAACATACAAATCATATTCTAAAGAAAGAAAGAGAATGAATGGATGTAAATCTCCCATGATCAAAAATAATTTAATATATTATAATTCATGGGTTATTAGTTACACTAAATAAAATAATATTCATGTATAATATTGAAACATTTATCAATGAAAGTTGATTGAGAGAAAACCCCTTACGAATTTTGAAAATTTTGAGCTAAATCCCCATGAGTTAAAGAAATTATTAGAACTTAGGAAATAATTAAATATAAGATAATCATGATTCAAAAATATTAATGGGATGTAGATACACCATTAAAATTAAAACACAATGTATGGTAATAAATATGTCTCAAGGTGGATAAAATATATAAAAAAACTTTTAAAATAAAAATTATCTTTAATTTAAGAATCATTTGATAATGAGGCTACAAAAAATGATTATAAAACCTCAAAAAAAAAATACTCATTATTTAAAATAAATATAACGAGGAAAAATATTGTTCAATAACAATATTTCTAACTCAATGGAAGAAACTAGAGTTTTCACAAACTGTTACCATATTATGGATACATTATGCACATGCGCCTATAATCCAAAATTATAAAATTATATTTATTAGATAAATTTTTTGGAAACTTAAAAATATATATTTAGTTTAGTATGATCTATTTTTTATTAAATTATATTTATTTATTATATATTATTTTCTTATATTTTCATGAAATTTTAATGAGTGTTGGTTTAATTCAATAGTCTTATGGATTTATGCTTATATTTCAAAAATAAGATAAATATTTAATACAACCACTATATAACCAAAAATAAATCAATAATATTTAATTAAATTAAATATATTATTATTTAATATCCCAAATATATCCATGATATTTTTTTATAAAATTATTCAATTTGGTGTTTAAACTGACCCAATCAAGAATACACAATATCATTATGGGTTAACATGGTTAAAGAAATGTATAACATCATTAGAAAATGAATAAAATTTTTATTTATATTTTTTTATATTGGTTAAACATATTTAATGTGGTTTAGATAAATATTGAAAATCTTGATGAAAAATGATAAAAGTCTCTTCATGTAGGAATTAGTATACCAAAATCACTATTAACATTATTTTTTTATCTAATTAGTTGTAAAGGAAAAAATAATGGTTCTTTCATGAAAATAAATAATATTATTATAATATTGATACTGATGTAATTATTTTGGTATGGGTGTGTTATGAACCCATACCCCCAAAGGTACCCCTTAATGGTAAAAAATATGGTAAGAGAGGTAGTGTGACCATAAGTCCGCCTCTAATAGGCCACAAGTTTGTGATAGGTACCAAACATGTATCATACACATAGTTGAGTGGTATTACCCTCTGTGAAGAAGATAAGAAAAAGAAGATAATATAGAAACATAAAAAAACACTTTCTTAAGATAAAATAAAATATCCCAAGTACATGCTTGTATTTTTATATAGAATGAATCATCTATAAATGAAACTACATGTTTCAAAAATAAGACATGATGCAGAAATAATAGAGTCCAAAAAGATCTTAAATAACACCATGAGATTGTAATGTTTATCCCAATACATAAACATATCATACAGACCAAAACATAGTGTGTATACATTGGTTTTTTATACCATGTATACTCAGTAGGATCCCTCACAAAGCCTCTCATGAAAAATATAAAGAAAGTATACCAAATCCTGATGAATAGTAAGTGAATCCAACTAGTCACTTAATTAGGTATACTATGTTCCCAACCTCACCATGTATATCACACCATGTATCACATAAATGTAATCTTATAATATCCAAAAACATAAATAAGGTTCCTTTCTATCACTTAATCTCTACTTTGAATCTCTTTCCCAACACCGATCATCATGAGCAATCAGTCCCCAATATTAAGCTATATTAAAGACACATGGGAAACTATGTCATTCCATGAATCATTTGCATCACATCATCTTAATATCGCATACCTTGAACCTCATTCATTACATAATCACATCATCCTATACCACATATATTGATAGTAACTGAGTAGAAATTGGGATCCACTAAAACATGTATCTAGAGTATTATTCCTCAAGACATCACAACCCAAACATAACATACCTATAATAATCCACAAGATACTATATTTTTAGATTAATGTATAAAAAATAACCAAAATCCATTGTATCTCACTGAAACATATATGGTAATTTTTACCATTAGGAAACCATCACATAATGATACCAGGAGAAGAGAGTGAGGAAATTTTGGGTAGTCCTCTATCCATTCCTCAGCAACCTAGATATCCCAGAAAACACCCTACTGGAGACCACTAGGTGTTATTCAACCTATCGACTTGGTTAAGGTATCATATAAATTCACAAAACATAAAATATATTAAATATATCACAACCACACTATGGGAATCAAAGTAGTCTTAAAATCAACTAAAATTGTCATTGTTCAGACACCTACCATTAACAATTAATAACTATATATCATATAAAAAAATAAAATCAAGAAGAAATTCATTTATTTAAATAAATTGAAAATTTAATATTTTGTTGCTTTATATAATTAAACATTAATATTTATTTACCATTAATTTATAATGACCATAAACGAATTTCTATACCCTCTAGGCATAAAACAATCAATCTTATAGGGGGTGATGTTTGTGGTATTTTGTGATTCTTCCCATTAGGTATTGGGATGTGTCTTGATGCAACAGAAATCAGCTATCTCTTTTTAGTTCTAAGAAGTTACATCACCATGATTTTAACTATACCCCCATGATCTAAATCTATTAGTGGTTGGGTCTTCACTAAATATGTGGAAACATTGCCTCATTAGGGAGCACATTGTAGTGTTCATAGATCCAAAAAGATTAAGGTATATATTTTCTCGGTGATATCTGAATATATTACAATGAAGGTGGATGGATTTTTCTAGGACTATGATTTTGAGATATCCCACACCTCAATAATGAGAAATTTTGTGGCTAACACTTCTGGTAGGAAGTCATGAAAGGATGTAGTTCAAGAGTCTTAGGATACATGAAAAGTGATAGAGGAGTTAGAAAACCTACACTTGGATATGAGGGTGGATAATGATTGTGAATTATTATTTGAGATGAAATTTTAGTTTTAATTGATGTGTAAGGTGGATGATTATCATTATGGAGACTTGGAGGTAGAGGTGACGCGTAGTTGTGTTATCCATAGTGATACTCTAGAGATATGTTCTCAGAATAATAATGTTTTAGGGGAGGATATTTATTCTAGTGTTTATCCATGATAGATTCATTCATGAGTTTAATTTATCACCTTCAGTGATCTACCAGGGAGTATCCAAGATATACTATTAATTGAGGATCTATTTTTTGTGGACTATGATGAAATGGTAGGTGGAATATTCTATGGTTTGGTGTTTGGTTTTCCCAATGGTAAAAGGATAACACCATGTTCATGTCAGTTCATTGTAGTTTATATATATTCACAAGTAGAAATGGGATGAAATATTTATATACCTTTCCATAAGGTTACACCAAGATTAGGGAGCTTGTGATTCTATCTGGGTAATCATGGATCATTTTATGAAATTGGATCTCTTCCTAGAAATTACAGAATCAGGTGTTGTTAATGTTTTGGAATAGTGGTATATGGATGTTGTGGTGCATTTTCACTGTGTCCCATTTTCCATTGTCTTAGATAGAATTTCTAATTTTACCTCATGAGTCTAGAGGGTATTTCACCATGATTTTGCACTCAGTTTCAACTTATCACTACTTTCAAACCTTATATATAAAGGAAAATAGAGAGGACTATCCCAACGCTGGAATACATGTTGTATAAATGCATCCTTGAATTCAGGGGATCATAGGACAACCACATTCATTTGGTATATATTTATTATAAAAATTGTTATCAGTCATCAATTGACATGTCCACATTTGAGGATTTTTATTAAAAGCTATGTTGTTCTCTATTTTACTGGGCTAAGGTTGGAGAGTCCTTAGTTATTCATACCAATGTGGTGGAAATCTTGGTAGAGTGATTCTGATTTTTCATGTGAGGATGAGGGTTTCACTGGATAGGAAGATAATTTATGTAAATATTTGGAGGATTCCATTATAGTTTATTGTTTGAGACCATGTGTTCTTCAGTGTCACCCCTAAAAATGGGAAATGAAAGTTGAGTAGGGGGTGTAAGGGTGTAATATTTTCCCTAGTTTTTTGGTTCTTTTGTGGTGTTTGAATGAATTCGGGTGGTATATTATCTATTGATGCTCCCACAATGACTGATCCAGATTCATGACGTCTTTCATATCTTCTATATCCATTGGTATCTTCACAGTGAATCCCATTTCAATAGTTGGGGAGAGTTGGATATCATGGATGAAGTAAAATTCATGGAGATTCCAATATATATTCATGATCATCATGTAAAGGTTCTATGAATATAGGCCATTCCTTTGGTTACTCAGGCATGATGTCCTAGAGTAATGAACTTTGGAGTGAGATATGTATATGTGTTCCTAATACATGGGTTTTTTTACATTTGAAATGATTTTAATTTTATTTTTTAATATTTTCTTGGATATTTCGGTTTTATGAGTTATGTAATTTCCTTAATGATATGACGTGTGATCAAATATTAATGAATATGAAGAGGGGGGAACCCGATCCCTAATACAAAAAATTTTATACATAAAAAAGATTAAAACCATGGTGGTGAGTCACTTATTTCCAAAGAGGATTATATCTTGACCTGGGACATGATATTACTTTATTTTTAAGGGTTTTTCCGTGTAATAGTTGTAGGGTTTTTTGAATTGGACATCGTAGATGTTGATATATAAGTGTAGATGATTATGTGAAAATGGGTGGTGGATTTATATTGATGTATAATGGTTTGGTAATGTGGTATAATGTGATGTTTAATGAATTCTTTCATTTGGGTTTCTTGTGTTTGGTAAGTGAGGGTGTTTCATTTTTAAGGATATCCTTGAAAGGTATCTCATAATATGCTAGATCATACCACTTTTTCCCTTTTTCTTTTTGGGTTGTTTTTTATTTTCTATGAAATGAATAAATTAAGATATATCAGATGTAATTTACATAACCTTCCATCCCATTAAATAGTAGGAATTTTATTGGTGGATGTGTCTTCGATATATAACAAGGAATTGGAGAGTATATGAGAGTTTTCAATTACAAAATCCAATAAAAAGCAGTTATGTAATTTAAAGGGGTGTGTTATGCTATAGTGTTCAATAGTTATGGATTGGAGTTGTCTGTTGTGGTGTAGGAATATTGGAGGAAGTTTTCTAGTAGTTAATCCATTTGGAGGTAGATTCAATGTAGAGCCCTATTTGTAGGATACCCATTTTTGATAGTTGTGGGCTGCAACATAGAGTACCTGGTTGAGTGTATCCTCTTTCTAATTACAAGGGGTCTTGGGTGTAGTGGTATGGAATAAACTGTGGAATCCACCTTGTCTTATAAGATATATCATGTGTAAATAGTTTTATATAATAGAGTTCAGTTTTACTAGCCTGGCTATAGTGTGGTTCTCCCTACTACACCATAGTCCTCTCCCTTTGTAGTGTGGTGGAGGATGGTTGAGTTATAGTATTCAATTTTCCATACCACCTAAAAATTCTAAAATTCCATCAAATAAAATAACATTTTTAATAATTATCATGTTTCATGGGAAATACAAGTGTGTCCTAAGGTGGTGTTCTATCCACCCATTAGTTTATTTTTATCCTAACCTTGGATGAACGATCCATGGTCGTTTAGGTGATTCTATCCCATCCCATTTCTAGTTTCCCCCTAATTTTATTGCATGGGGTGGTTACTTCAAATGGAAAACCATTGGTTTTATGTTGTTTTGATAAATTAATTGTGTGGTCATTGGGTTCTATGCTATTAAGAGTGTTCTCTTTCATTGTGGTTCTCAGTGGTGGGCTTAGTCTTGTTCCAATCATGCATAGTGAATAGGAGATTATCATTTGAGTTTGGTGATCCTTCATTTTACACTTATTTCTATCACATGGGAAGGTTAATGACCATTTTTATCTTTGGGAAGATATTTAAATTATATTAATGAAGATAATAAATTGGTATTATGAAAATTGAATGGAGAAGGAGAGTAAAATCAAATGTTTTATAGCTTTCATAATATTAATATTTTGATTGTACGAGCTTGATACCTTATTTAAAATCATGGTTATTGAGAATTTTTTTAAGTAATATTTATATGATTATGAAATATTGGTTGTGTGTTGTTTTTTATCACCTTTAATATGAATTAGACAACCTCTTATATCAAATTAATAAAATGTTTTCCCTTAGAATCTATAACTTCTATGAGAATTAACTTGAAATAAAGAAGTTGAATATAATAGAAGCCCTATTATGAATCTAAAATTTTTTATATGAATGTGGGATGTGTGGTTGTATTATGGGCATGGTATGTGGGGTAGATGTGATGGTATGTGTTTTTTATGCTGATATGTGATGATATGTGGTTGGAATCTTCCAGGATGTGATGATATATGGTTGGTATGTGATATATGTGATGAGATATGGTTGGTACATCACCTTTATGATGATAATTTTTTCTAATATGAAATTTTGGTGATATGGTTCTTCTTATCATGAGAAAATGAGATTTATTTTTGTACCTTGATGTGTCATTATTGTTTACAATTTACTAATGGAATTAAATTTAAAAGTTTAGTTGATATATAATGGGTTGAAATAGATAATGAAAATTGAATTAAAATGGGACATGTGGCTAAATGTGGGTGTTGTTAAACATAAATTGATAAATATTAATGAAAGAGATTGTTTGATAATAGGAAATTTAGAAATTATATTTTTTTTAATGAGTGATGGAATATAGACTAAGGATTGTGGATTACAGTGCCATGTTGTGAATTTAGTGTCGAAAATAAAAGTTGAAGACATTGTGATATTTAGTGGTGATTTTGTGAGATGGTTGGAACTCATGTTGTGATCCCATAATTCAGGATTATGTGTGAATTTATATATTTATATGTTATTATCATTGTGGTTTCTATATACACACCACCCATGTCATGTAGTCTATTATGAAATCCAATTATTTTGTGTGGTATTTTTCCCAACATCCTAGTGGTGAGGATGTACAAATTGTTACCCAAACTTCCCTATTTTCTCTTTTAGGCGAGTAAGATATATATGAGATTTCATGGATACAAGTCAAAATTTCAATATTGGTGGGTTTTTATGATATTATGAGATGATGCTAAGTCTTATGGTGGGAGTAGTTAATGGTAGGATGATTGAACAAGGTTGGCGTCCTTTGTTTTCAAGATACCCTACTTTTTTATGTTATGGTTGTTATTTTATGTGGTGTACCTAGTGTCTATGGATGTGATGTGATGAAGAAATTTTCAAAGGATGAGATGTGATGTGATGTGATTGGAAAATTATATTCAGGTTAGATTTGATGTGATGTGATGGCCCATGTTACTTTTGGAAAATGTGATGTAATGTAATGTACATAAGATATTCGAGCACCCGGATGTACGATGTTGGGGTGAGAGAGAGGAAACCTAGTTGTAAATTATTACGGGGAACACTTCGTAAATATTCTTCATAATATCATACTATACCTGAATGTGTTATATGGTTAGTATACCATGGTGAGGATGTGATTTGTTAGTTTACTTTCTCAGGTGTTGTTGATTTTCTATTTTCTCAATGGTTCATTTGTATGATCTTCTCCACATGTCCATTATTGAATTATGTATGACCCTATTAAGTATACATGTATTCTCAACCTATGAATATAAAAACAATTTTTATGTTTTACATAATACTACCTTGAATGTGCTAGAAATTACTATCTTAGACCCTTAAGTTGTTGATATATTGATGAATTGACTTATATTTTTAGTATTTATTTGTAGAAATTTATCAGTGGGATGTTTTTTATTTTATTTTTATATCATAAGATATAAAAATGGATTAAGTGGATTTATGACTTAATGGGGGTTTCTCCTTGGGATGATGTTTTAAATTGATAAATGGTTTAATATGGGAGTTTGACCATGGATTGAGTTTCTTTGGCAATGCATATTCATGATTCTTATTGTTTATACCCATGTGAAAAGAAAAATTCCATTTGTTATGCTTGTTGGAATAGGTTCTTTCTATTATCCCAATGCATATAACTATTCCATAGGCCTTATTTATGATTTCCTATGATGGTTGCATCATATTAAAAATATTTATTCCTTATGTTAATTTCTTATGCATGTTGACTAAATGCTTATGCTTTATGCCATGTGAAATTTCTCACCCTATATCATTCCTAGTTTCTTTACTTGTTTGGTTATCTTTACTTTAGCCTTTTAAATGGTTCGAATGGAAGGTGATACATAGTCAATATTGATAGATTAAGATATTGGAATGTCATGGATGGCCTGTAAATGGAGGAATGAAAATTCCATATTCCTTTCTTATATTTCATTGATAATGAAAATTGATTTCTAATTATGCCCTTGTCAGTGGCTTGATCTGTATAAAATTTCATGGTAGGATTTTTAGATTATTCTATTGAATTTTATGTGATAAAATGGAATTTTTTAATTATTATTCCTTGTAGCTTATACCTCATACCGCCATTTCTCTTATTTAATACTTATTTCCTTGAAATATTTGATGTTACATTATTATTTGGATTTAATTTAATAACATTGTTAAATGGAAATCATGTAGTATTGATATGATAATTTTTGGAATGTCGTTATGTATACACATTTATTTGAGATATATATTAATGAATTCCTTGTGATGTGTCTTGGATACTTTGTTCACTTGATGCAGGCTGAGAGAGAACACGAGTTCCGTATTAAGGACTCATGGACATACTCGCTGTGCTCGGTGGATTATGAATCAATGTGATGGGGGTCATGCTTTGGCTCTATAGGCCTATTATACCCATGAAATTTTTTATACTCATGAGTGATACTAGTTCCCTAGGGGAGAAACCATGGAAAAACGTTTTGGTAAGATGGATACACTATGCCTTTGGTGATTGTTGGTCCCCTACGTGAGATACCTAGGACAAAATTTGAAGTCACCATGCCTTGAGTGATACTAGGGATGCCATATGGGTTGAATAAGATGGACTAATTGGTATTGTATTACATCTTATGGTCCCATAGAGATACTTGGGATCCATTTGAGATCTCATTGGGAGGGATCAAGATTACACATATGGATTTGACGGGTTGATTGATTGGATTGATTATTCTTATGAGAGTCATCCTTTATTATTACAATAATATTTTTGTTATATCTCATGGTGTTTTTTGTGAATAATTATACATTCTTATGAAATTACAAGGATACGAGACCCCAAGATAGAGAAAATATTTGGGTTATGCTTTTTTTAGTTTCCATGTTTACATTTTCACATTTTATATGTTTTGTGAACCTAATAGGTACCTTATTTAGACTACTGGAATAAGAAGAAGAAGGTGGTATGGGATGGGTGTCCATTTAGGAACCTGGACCAAGGATTACATGTTTTAATTATACAAACACTATGTTTTAATTACATTTGTCACACTATCATTTATTACAACACGAAATATAATAGTCTAGACATAGTGGGTGATAAAATACTAAGATTTATATCTCACACAATGATTGAGTGGATCTTAGTACCCAAGTAGATTTTATGATCTTAGGTACAGAGAAAGGGAATCATGCTATTTTCGATGCATGATTTCTCAATTTATTAGGATTGATATTTTTTGGTAGAGGACCGAGCCTATGCTCGAGATGCTGTAGTGGCATTTTTTTTGATATTTTTTAGTTTTTTATAGAATGTAGTATATTCTTGTACCCCTATCCCACCCAAAACTCTATTTTTTTTATAGACAAATTAAATTCCATCATTATATTTTTTATACACTATTTTTATTCAATTTCCATTTGTTTATTTATTCTTATTGGCTTGACACTTACATTCTGATTCCTATTGATTATTCATATGCTCCCGCTATTTAATATTATTGTTACCATTGTTCATAGTCAATATTTGTGGAAATAGTATCCCTAAGGAACCACCCTAGTCCCTCAATTATGGTAATCAGTCTCTATCATTCAAGGAGATGTGATTGAGGTCATGTGGCCCACCATCTTGGGGCATGATTCAGTGGCAGCTGAGGAGGGATGCTATAATGTGGTATCAAGGATTTTTCCCCTTTTACCTTACTATTTAGGATTAAAAATGATCTTAGGATATAAGTATCTATAATTTAACATATTAATAGATGTATAAAACCAAGTTATAGGGGAACACAAATTTCTTGGGTTGGGAATTATAGTTATTGAATATGCCTTTTATGGTTGATGCGACTTCACCGTTGGATGACAAACTTGTTTTATTCTACAATTGATATAGGTATTATTGAGTTGATGTTTTCTATAACATAAGGCCCGATGAAAGGAGATAATTTCATCACATGCATCATGTTAGGAATAATAGGAGTTTAAATTTCATGAATCATGCCATGCCACATTTACTTTTTAGCATGCATTTCCTGTTTTCATGTGATTATTGTTGTGACTATTTTTAAATAATTATGGAAGTGTTCCACAACAACATGTAGGGTTACATTATGGTTTGGGTTAAGTGGACACCAATTTCAACTCATGTGGTGTATGGGCCCTTCTAAATTGGAATGGTGATCCACCAAATTTATCCACAAAAATAGAATAAAAAAATTTAAATACTTAAAATGAATTAAAATGAGAACCACTAATTAAAAATATATGGATACCTTAAAGGGAAAATTGGAGACCTTGAACTTTCCCTAGCTAGGGAAAGTAGGCTGTATTTCTAGTGATACTTATAAGGTATCTTACTTATAATATAGACTTGGCTCTTGGAGTAGACTGTCAGTTGTGTTATGTTCAAAGGTAGGCTATATACCTGCCATATTCTATCACTTTAATATCTATTGTGCCATGTAATAGGGAGGATTTTTACCTACACTTTCATACATGTTATTACCTTCATTCCATATCTTTTATAAATATTATATGTAACGACCCAAATTTTCATTAATGGAAATCCCTCTTGATCCAATTAAATGTCTCTTTATGTTTATATAAAATGTCAACTTCTTTGATTTTATGTTAAGAATTTTGACCGTTTCTAATATAGTTGTTGAACAGTGATAACATGATTAGTATAAATATAGGGCTTTAACAAATCAAAATTTACTCAGACAAAGGAAGCAATGGCCTCATCCAGTAGAATTGCCCCATACGAAGCCCATTTGTCGGAGCTCAGAAAAGAGGTGGCATCCTTGGGATTCACTCTTGACCAAGCCCAAGATGAGCATCATCATGTTAAGCTCGAATGGGACCATCTACGGGAGAAGTGGAAGTTGATAGAAATTACCACTCAAGCGATGTTATCCGAGCCACCCCAAGAGTCTGTCACCATCGCACACCTTACCCTTAGGTATTATTCGGCTGTTTTAAGGGGTTATGTAACAAATCGATAGTACTATATTTATGTAAATTATTTTTTTATATAATAATGAATATACCTTCTTATCATTATTGATACATTGTAAATAGTTTTTAAAGTACAAATAGTGTTTTTAGTTATTATTTAATTAAGAAATATATTTTATTAAATTAATGTATATTCGAACTAAATAATATTTTAATAAAATATTATTATCATTATATTAATTTTTATTAAATATAAATGATCTTATAATTTTATGAATGTAATTATAATTTTTATTAAGGTTTGAAATCCATTTCTATCAAAACCCGTGAATTTTCGATAAATGTCAGTTTTTATTTTAAAAGTAAAAATTAACATATTTAGAAAATTATTTAGATAAAATAAATTTTATTTCTGGAATCAGGACATAAAAATTATCCAATGGTGAATTTTTCAAAATTTTCTAAAACAGTCAAATTTTTGGGTAAAAATTAAATATCGTTTAAATATATAATGTGTTTTATGACATCATAATGACAAAATAGTGATGTAATACAATAATATAAGATTTATGTTGGGCCAATATATGTTTTACCATTAAAATAATGTGATTTAGGATTTGTTTGAATTACTTTTCAAAGCATTAATGGACCCCTCAAGACTTATTAAACACCTTATCTTTTTAAATTAATTTCCATGGGAGTGTGACTCACCTCCACATAAGCAACCTCATTATTTTAAGAATTTCAGACTTTGTGTTTATAAAATATTTTTTTCCTATTACCTTTTCCAAAAACCATGGTGAAAAACCATGAGGTGGTTTGTGGTTTGGATTAATTTAATATAAGGGGTCCCAAACCTAAATAATAAAGAATTTCCTCACCTTTCCTATATAAACCCACCCAAGTTCCCACTTCATCCTCACTCAAAACCTTTGGAGTTCGTCCAAACTCTTTCCTACTCTCTCTAGAATCCTCCCAAGGTGCCTCAAGATCCCAATAAGCCTCTCACAAGCCTCTCTCTAGCCTTTGGAAGCACACTTCCAAGTAAGGGTTTTTTCATCCTTTCTCATTTTTGTCCAATTTTCTTCATATTATTATGCCCTTTTAATTTCAATTATAAATGCTGGGGTATGGTATTTATCCTCCCCCATACTTCCCTCTTATTGTTTTAATGATGATATACCCCTTTCTCTCTCATTAAATGCCTCCCATGTACACCCGTTATTATGCCGAAATTCCGAAAGGAACTTCTCTCTCCTCTTTTACATTCAAGCAATACTTTTGTATCATGAATCTAAATTCCATTACAATTGTTTGGAAATGTATCTATATGAAAAAATTACTGTCAATTTCATGTAAATATGATAAGACACACCTTTCTCTCTCATCAACCATTTTTATTAATTCTTATGTCACGCCATTACGCTGCTGAAATTACACCGATTTTCTAAGCCAATGCCATTTTGTAGTGAATACCATGCCCATTTCTCCATCAAGGGTATTCACATTTATGAACATTTACTTATTGATTATAAAATTTAATGTATTAATTCCATATTACTTTATCATGTAATAAATTATTATGTTTTATGAATCAATGTTTTATGATCCATGTGGCACATTTATGCATGAAATGAAATCTTTAAGAAGGGTGCGCCCTTATAGCGCTCCAATGCATTGGGTAAAGTATAGTATCATGATAAGTCATGTGAAATGAGTGTTGAATCATTATAATTCAAGTGAAATGAGGGTTTTCTTGTGCTTTATGTGCAATGAGTATTTACTCATGCTCTATGTGCAATGAGCATTGGCTCATGCTAATTCCATGTTAATTGTTGTTTCCACATTTCCATGTTATGATTATCATGCTTTATCATGCCTTTATGTTCATGTTTCTCTTATTCTCTATTGATATGCCTATTTCCTAGCATTTATTGTACTCCTCATGTTATTCCATGTGTACTCCCTTACTAGGCTTTATAGCTCACCCTTTTCTTATGCATGTTCTCAGGTTATCCCATGCAATGCTAAGTACGAGGGAATGTAGTGGTTATGTAAAGGAAGTTTTCAATAAAGATGTTGTATTTCATGTTTGAAGTGTTTATGTAATTATACTAAGCCCCAAAGACACTAAACCTATTGACCTTCTTTGTTGTATCAAGTTAAGTTTTATGTAATAAATCATGTTTAAGTTTGTAATAAAAGAAGGGTTGTCATAGTTGGTATCAGAGGATAGGTTTAGTTATTTTTGGGATTAGGATTAGAAAACCCTATTAAAGCCTTAGATACAAGACTATGTATAATAAAAACATCCCTAAGTTTTGGTATGTACTGATAAAGTGGTTTATTAAGAAAATACATCCCTATCTGGATACGAGTAAGTACAGGCGGCTCTGGCACAGATGTATCCTAGGGGTAAAACCCGAAAACACTGCTTTGAGCTAGACTCGAACGGGAAATGGTGCACGACAATGGGCCTTGCTGCACTCTTGGTTATGACACTCCTGGGGGATATGTTTTTATAAATTCACAATCTTAGTATGAACCCTTATTAATGGAATTAAAAAAATTCCCCTAAGAATACATGTTAGAAAGTAGATCATGAAAATCCTAGATTGAAGCCTATAGACTCATGAGTTAAAGAAATAAAAGTTTATTTATATGTCATCAACTTTTGTCTTTGGATTACCCTTTATGTGTTACCCCTAACTTTCCTTTTATTCCATCCAATGGCCAGTAATAGGAGGAATCGGGCTAACAACCGTTGTGAAGATCAGTGTGATGACTGTACTAATGAGATGCCCAATCCAATGGGAGTGAGAATCGTGAACTTTGTCACGCTTCTCTCTCAGCTAAATCAAGTTTTGAATAGAAACACGGGTTCAGAGGAACATTAAACCCCCCTAATAAAGAACAAGTCTCTATCAAGAGATTCATTAGACAAAGGCCTCCTACTTTTAGTGGAGCTTCCGATCCCACGATCACTGAACAATGGATCAACTCCATTGAAAAGATCTTCTCCATCCTTCAATGTTCTGAACAAGAGAAGGTTCTCCTGGAGGATTATCGTATGGAGGGTGAAGATGATCAATGGTGGACGTTGATAAAAAATATGAAGCCTGTGGAGGAGATCGAGGCGTTGGAATGAAAGGATTTCCGGAAGATGTTTTTTGATAAATATTTTCCGCGCACCCTCCGGCTTAAGATGGAAATGGACTTCCTTTCCCTCAAACAAAAAGATGAATTATCTATTGGAGCGTACGAGGAAAACTTAACAAGGCTTTCACAATACGCTTCTGGCTTTTTCATTACCCCAGAATGAAAATTTGACCGCTTCTTTGGTGGGTTGAAGCCTAGCCTACGGAAAGCATTAGAAATCCGTGACTTTGACAGCTATGATGAAATTTTCTGATGTTCCCTCAATGTTGAAATAGAGATCGGAGAATCACAGGGGTATCATGGGGATAAGGAGCATAAGGTGGACTTCAATGCTGGTGGTCCGATGGATAAATCCAACGGTGTTAAGAAGATCCAGAATCTCACTTGCCAAAAGTGCGGAAAGAAGCACCCTGGAAATTGCCTTAAGGGGACGAGGAAATGCTTCAGGTGTGGAAGAGAAGGGCACCTAGCTGTTAACTTTCGGTAAGAAAGACCCACTGCTGTGTAAGAGGAGAGGAACGCTCCGTTCGAACATCAACGCGTTGTTCAATGCTACAAATGCAAAGAACCGAGTCATTTTGCAAATCAGTGCCCTAATCCAAGGGTTTTCGGAGGCAACCAACAACATCCAAGGAAACAAGGAAGATCTTTTTCCATCACTTCTACCGAAGTGAACCCCGATAATGAAGTGGTGACAGGTACGCTAGTTATTCATTCAAGAATAGTGAAAGTAATTTTTGATTCAGGTTCTACGCATTATTTTATATCTCGAAAGTTTAGTAGAACAATCCTAGCACCACCACAAATCATGGAAGTGAAGATTTCAGTGAGTACGACAAATGGGGAAATCATTGCATCCCATGAATATAAGTCCTCCCCTGTTATAATCCGTGGATTGAATTTCTCGACAAACCTCATCATACTCCCTCTAGTGGAATTTGATGCAATTCTTGGCATGGATTGGGTTTCCTTATATAGAGCCAACATAAATTGTCGGGAGAGGGAAATCACAATCCATATGGAGAATCGACCCACAATTCATTACAAGTGTTAGGAGGAAGATGAATCTCCTTTAGCTCCATCATCTCAAGAATAGATATTACTACCATATGAGCACAAGTATCTGGCTCAGATGATTGAGTCCAAGGAAGAAACCATCCTTGAAGAAATGCCTATTGTGAAGGAATTTACAGAAGTGTTTCCTGAGGAACTTCCTGGTCTTCCTCCAAGAAGAGATGTTGAATTCTCAATTGAACTTATACCCGGGGATTTACCAATATCCAAGACTCCAAATAGAATGGCTGTTGTAGAGCTTGAAGAGATGAAGAAACAACTACAAGAGAATCAGGAGAAAGGGTTTATACGCCCAAGTGATTCACCATGGGGTGCACCAGTCCTCTTCGTCAAGAAGAAGGATGGGTCAATGCGGCTTTGCATCAATTGTCGTGAACTGATCAAAATCAAGATAAAGAATAAGTATCCTCTCCCAAGAATTGATGACTTGTTCGATTAGCTGCGTGTAGCACAATACTACTCCAAGGTGGACTTGCGGTCGGGATATTATAAAGTAAGGGTGAAGAAGGAAGATATCCCCAAGACTGCTTTTCGTACAAGATACAAGAACTATGAATTTATAGTAATGCCTTTCAGACTCACTAATGTTCCATAAATCTTCATGGACTTAATGAATAGAGTCTTTAGAGATTACCTAGACAAATTTGTGGTAGTCTTTATAGATGATATTCTAATATACTCTAAAACCAAGGAGGATTATGAGGAGCATTTAAGAACTGTACTAGAGACTTTGCGCACAGAGAAGCTCTATGAAAAGTATAAAAAGTGTGAGTTATGGTTGAAGGAGGTCTCATTCTTGGGAAATATCATCACAAGAAATGGGATATCTGTGGATCCCTCCAAAACAAATGCAATTGAGGGATGGCCAAGTCCAACATCAGTAATGGATATCCGTAGCTTCTTGGGGTTAGCTGGATATTATCGACGATTTGTGAGAAGTTTCTCATGATTTTCCAACCCTCTTACCAAGCTAACTCGAAAGGGAGTAAAGTTTTCTTAGAGTGATGAATGTGAATAAATCTTCAAGGAGTTGAAAGGGAGGCTTATCACTGCGCCCGTGCTCACTTTACCCACAAGTGGGGAGCTTTTTGTTGTTTTTAGTGATGCTTCAAAGAAGGGATTAGGATGTTCAATGATGAAGAATGATAAAGTTATATCCTATGCTTGAAGGCAGTTGAAAATCCATGAGCGAAACTATCCAACGCATGATCTGGAGTTAGCGATGGTGATCTTTGCCTTGAAAATTTGGCAGCATTATCTCTACGGGGAGAAATGTGAGATATATACTGATCAAAAGAGTCTTAAATATATATTCACACAAAAAGAGCTTAATATGCGCCAGAGAAGATAGATAGAGCTCATCAAGGATTGCGACTATTCCATCCATTACCACCCTGGGAAAGCGAACAAGGTGGAAGATTCCCTATGTAGAAAGGATACAACGATTCTATCAATGATGAGAATTGAGAAGGATACAATCTTCTTAGACTTGATGAAGATAGACATGGGAATCATAGAGAAGGGAACATCATAAATCCTTTCACAAATGATTGCTCAACCATATCTTTTGGACAGGTTAAAGAATGATCAAAAGGATGATGTGGGAATTCAAGAAAAAGTGGAAGCTATCGAAAAAGGGAAATCCTCAGAGTTTAATGTTAATGAAGAAGGAATTGTGCAGTTTGGGAAAATACTATGTGTTCCTTCCAGTCCAGAACTAAAGAAGGAACTTTTGGATGATGCACATAGTTAAAATTTATCTATTCACCCAAGGAGCACAAAGATGTATCGAGATCTTAGAGAAAACTTTTGGTGCGATAATATGAATAAGGAGATCGCTGAATATACATAAAAGTGCCTGGTGTGTCAGCAAGTGAAGGCAGAGAGGCAGAAGTATAAGGGGATGATGCAACCGTTGCCCATACCAGAATGGAAATGGGATAACATCACCATGGACTTTGTCACTGGACTTCTAAGGACATCCAAAGGAAAAAAATGCAATTTGGGTTGTTGTGGATCATCTTACAAAGACTGCACACTTCATTACTATTCAGGAGGATTTCTCTTTGGATCAACTGGCACAGATATATATCAGGGAAGTGGTAAGGTTTCGTGGAGTACCACTATCTATTGTGTCTGACCGAGATCCAAGATTCACCTCTATGTTTTGGAAGAGTCTTCAACATGCTATGAATAGTGAACTGAACTTCAGTATGGCCTATCATCCTCAAACTGATGGCCAATCTGAGCAGACTATCCAAACACTTAAGGACATGTTGAGAGCATGCTCAATGAACTTTAAAGGAGTATGGGATCAACATCTTCCTCTGGTTGAGTTCTCTTATAATAACAGTTTCCACTCGATCATCCAAATGGCACCATATGAAGCCATATATGGGAAAAGATGCAGAACACTAGCATGTTGGGATGAGGTCGGTGAACGTAAGCTGCTTGGACCATAAATGGTCGAGGAAATGGTGGAGAAGGTGAAAACCATTCTGCATCATATCAAGGCAGCCCAGAGTCGAAAAAATAGTTATGCAGATAATCGTCAATGATACCTTGAGCTTAAAGTTGGAGACATGGTTTTTCTACACATATCTCCATGGAATAAGGTCATGAGGTTTGGAAAGAAAGGGAAGTTAAGTCCAAGGTACATCGACCCCTTCGAGATTCTTGATCGTGTCGGGGCTATGGCCTATCGACTAGCACTTCCACCTAATATGGCCAAAGTAGATGATGTCTTTCATGTATCCTTCTTAAAGAAGTACATACTAGACCCTTCACATGTACTCTTTTCTGAGGTGGTACAATTGGAAGATGATCTTTCTTATGAGGAGAAACCAGTGAAGATCTTAGATTGTAGAGAAAAAGTTCTACGAAATAAGACAATGCCCCTCGTCAAGGTGTTGTGGAGAAACCACAAGTTTGAAGAAGTGACTTGGGAATCAGAGGAAATGATGAATCTGAGTTACCCACATTTGTTTTAGTGTGGGAAAATGAAAATTTTGTGGGTGAAATTTCTTAAGGGGGGAATATTGTAACGACCCAAAGTTTTATTAATGGAAATCCCTCTTCATCTAATTAAATGTCTCTTTATGTTTATATAAAATGTCAACTTCTATGATTTTATATAAAGAATTTTGACAGTTTCTAATATAGCCGTTGAACAGTGATCACATGATTAGTATAAATATAAGGCTTTAACAAATCCAAATTTAATCAAACAAAGGAAGCTATGACTTCATCTAGTAGAATTTCACCATACAAATCCCATTTTTCGGAGCTCAGAAAAGAGGTGGAATCCTTGGGCTTCACTCTTGACCAAGCCCAAGCTGAGCTTCATCATGTCAAGCTCGAACGGGACCGTCTACGGGAGAAGTGGAAGTGGATAGAAATTACCACTCGAACGATGTTATCCGAGCCACCCCAAGAGTCTGTCACTATCGCACACCTTACCCTTAGGTATTATGCGATTGTTTTAAGGGGCTATGTAACAAATCGATAGTACCATGTTCATGTACATTATTTTTTTATATAATAATTAATATAACTTCTTGTCATTATTGATACATTGCAAATAGTTTTTAAAGTACAAATAGTGTTTTTAGTTGTTATTTAATTAAGAAATCTATTTTATTAAATTAATGTATTTTTGAATTAAATAATATTTTAATAAAATATTATTATTATTAAATTAATTTTTATTAAATATAAATGATCTTATAATTTTATGAATGTAATTATAATTTTTATTAAGGTTTGAAAGCCATTTCTGTCAAAACCCGTGAATTTTCGATAAATATCGGTTTTTATTTTAAAAGTGAAAATTAACATATCTAGAAAATTCTTTAGATAAAATAAATGTTATTTCTGGAATCAGGACGTCGAAATTATCCAATGTTGAATTTTTCATAATTTTCCGAGACAGTCAAATTTTTTGGTAAAAACTAAATACCGTTTAAATATATAATGTGTTTTATGACATCATAATGACCCAATAGTGATGTAATAAAATACTATAAGCTTTATGTTCGGCCAATATATGTTTTACCATTAAAATAATGTGATTTTGGGTTTGTTTGAATTACTTTTCAAAGCAATAATGCACCCCTCAAGACTTATTAAACACCTTGTCTTTTTAAATTAATTTCCATGGGAGTGTGACTCACCTCCACATAAGAAACCTCATTATTTTAAGAATTTTGGAATTTGGACTTATAAAATATTGTTTTCCTCTTCCCTTTTCCAAAAAACATGGGCAAAAACCGTGGTATGGTTTGTGGTTTGGATTAATTTAATATAAGGGGTCCCAAACCTAAATAATAAAGAATTCCCTCACCTTTCCTATATAAACCCACCCAAGCTCCCACTTCCTCCTCACTCAAAACCTTTGGAGTTTGTCCAACCTCTAACCTATTCTCTATATAATCCTCCCAAGGTGGCCCAAGCTTTTAAGAAGCCTCTCACAAGCCTCTCTCTAGCCTTTGGAAGCACACTTCCAAGTAAGGGTTTTTTCTTCCTTTCTCATTTTTGTCCAATTTTCTTCATAGTGTTATGCCCTTTTAATTTCAATTATAAATGCTGGGGTATGGTTTCTCACCTCCCTATATAGAACTCTTATTGTTTTAATGATGGTATACCCATTTCTCTCTCATTAAATGCCTCCCATGTATACCCGTTACTATGCCGAAATTCCGAAAGGAACTTCTCTCTCCTCTTTTACATTCAAGCAATAATTTTGTATCATGAATCTAAATTCCATTAAAATTGTTTGGACATGTATCTATATGAACCCCTTACTGTCCATTTCATGTAAAAATGACGAGATACCCCTTTCTCTCTCATTAACCATTTTTATTAATTCTTATGTCACGCCGTTACGCTGCCGAAATTGCACCGATTTTCTAAGCCAATGCCATTGTGTAGTGAGTACCATGCCCATTTATCCATCAAGGGTATTCACCTTTATGTACATTTACTTATTGATTATAAAGTTTCATGTATGAATTCCACATTCCTTTATCGCGGAATAAATGATTATGTTTTATGAATCAATGTTTTATGATCCATGTGGCACACTTATGCATGAAATGAGATGGTTAAGAAGGGTGTGCCCTTATAGAGCTCCAATGCATTGGGTAAAGTATAGTATCATGATATGTAATTTTCAATGTGTATTGACTCATTCTAATTCAAGTTCAATGAGGGTTTACTCGTGATTTATGTGCAATGAGGATTTACTCATGCTCCATGTGCAATGAGCCTTGTCTCATGCTAATTCCATGTTAAGTGTTGTTTCCACATTTCCATGTTATGATTATCATGATTTATCATGCCTTTTTGTTCATGTTTCTCTTATGCTCTATTGATATGCCTATTTCCTAGCATGTATTTTACTCCTCATGTTATTCCATGTGTACTCCCTTACTTGGCCTTATAGATCACCCTTTTCTTATGCATGTCCTCAGGTTATCCCATGCGATGCTAAGTACGAGGGAATGTAGTGGTCATGTAAAGGATGTTTTCAATGAAGATGTTGTATTTCATGTTTCAAGTGACTATGTAATGATCCTAATCCCCAAATACACTAAACCTCTTGATCTTATTTGTTGTATCTAGTGAAGTTTTATGTAATAAATCATGTTTATGTTTGTAATAAAATCAGGGTTGTCATATTATATATCAGGTGTGCATGCTTGGAAATTTTACAGCCATGCTACCATGAAATTTTCATGCAGTACGCTAAGAGAGTGGCAATGAGAATACTCTAAAGGTGGTGGGCCCTGATCCCTTGTTATACCTTCGGTAGTGCCTCATAAGGTACATCCTATTGATGATCCACTAGGAACTGATTCTCAATTTAGGTATGGTTTTCTTAGGTTTATTAAGTTAGTCCAAGGTGCACCCAGGCCTGCCCAAATATTGAAGATCATACACATAAATTTCAGAACCATCATCCACCCCCCATTTCAGGGGTTATAGGTCCTCATGCTTTAGATTCATGGATATAAGATTTTATATCCATCTTCGACCATCTTGGGATGCCCCCAGAGCAGAGTTTAATTCTTTCTACATACATGTTTCATGACTCCACCAAGAGTTAGTGGGATTTTGTTTCTTAGTTAGAGAATTACTGAGACATGTTTTGGGTATAATTTCTTATGATATTATTTGATCATTTATTTTCACTGAATCTGAGAGTGGATAATGCCATGGTGTTCTTGAATCTTCATCAGGTCTCTATGATAGTTATTGAGTATTCAAATAGTTTCATCAAGATTCATTTTTTTTCTACATATTTTATTAGTGATGAATGGACTACTATGGGGATTTTTGAGGACAGACTTGGGTATGTTGTCTGCTCAAAGGTGAACATAGTTCGATTTATGACTGTTACAGAGATAGTTTTCCATGTCCTAATTATAGAGTGTAATATCATCAAAAATGTTTACTTGATGAAAGGTAGTTCAATTCCATGACATGGTGATGGCTATTTTGGTAATATGAAGCACAAAATCAAGGGTACATGTGGGGATGGATCTATCTATGTGACATGTACATATATTTCAATCATGTGCCACCAATGTGGTAGGATAGGGTGTAAGAAGCCTCAATGCATGAGGAACCTGATGGAATTCCTATCTTGCAGCATGATTGTTCATATACAAAACTTATGTATTCTTTTCCTATGAAAACAAATGGAAGGGGTTCCATACCATCACCTATATCAGGTATAAGATATAGAACACCACGTTAGGCTAGGAGTTGGTATTCTACTGGCCGATCAGTCCGAGGAAGTACTGGTTGTGGCCAACACTATTAGTCTTCAGATCATCAGCATCAGCAGAGCAGATATGCTCAAGCTATTCAGGGAGCATCTAAAGTCTAGGGTTCAAACCATACATGTGCAGCGTATCCAATACTTGAGGAGCAAACTCCCATGCCATCTATGTTTAGAGGTAATATTCTAGTGACATATACTTTAGTTTTTTTCCATTTTGATATAGGTTCTTCACACTCTTTTTTATCTATTATGACTATTGAATGTATTGGTCTTTAAATTTTGTATTTTTCTTGTATTAATTATGTCTCTTGAAACTCTAGTAGGGGTTATAATAGAGGGAATATATCAATTTTAGGAGTTCCCCTTGATATAGGTGGGTATCGTTTCTTCTATAATTTCTTCTTCCTCATGATTACTGGCTTTAAAATCATTCTAGGTATGGACTGGAATGTGTTTAATATTACCCAAGTGGATTTCTATAACCCTCTAGTGTATTTTACAACACCCGATCATAGTGTGTATATACACAATGTGGAATGGAATATTGAGCCAGATTGAGTTGGACCCAAGAGGGATGATCTTGGAAGAGTGAAAGCTTAGTTAGTGAGCCTCTTTATGAGTGACCATGGGATACAACTTAAGTATTTACCTCGTGATGTGGATCATTTTAGGGATATATTCCTTGATGATTTCTATGGCTTACCTCTTATGAGAGATGTGGAGTACACTATAGAGATATTGTCAAGTGTGTAATGAGTGTCCATTCCTCCATATAGTATGGAACCGATAGAGCTCCAAGAAATCAAAAAGTGGCTTGAATACCTTGAGGATAAGGGTTTTATCAGCCCCATTATATCACCATGGTGTTCACCTATCATTTTCTCTAAGAATTAGGACGATACCCTCATATCATGCATGGATTATAAATGGTTGAACCGACTTATGTTAATGAACCACTATCCCATGCATTTTATATACAAACTATTAGACTAGCTCTATAGAGAAACTATTTTTTATAAGATCAATTTGTGGTTGGTTTATCACCAGGTTCATGTGAGTCCATCAAATATACTCCATACAGTGTTATGAAGTAGGTAAAACTTGTACGAGTACATGGTTATGATGTTTAGTATGACGAGTGTGTAGGTAGTCCATATGGACTTGATCAATTGGGTTTTCCACCAGTATCTGGATTTCATAGTGGTAGTCTTCATAGAATACATCTTGGTGTACTCGTGTACCACACATGACCATGAAATCCATCTTGATATCGTGATAAGTACATTGAGATAGCAATAACTATATGTCAAACTTAGTAAATTCCACTTTTTAATTAGTAAGGTTCACTTTTTTGGGTAAAAGTATATTATAGGTAGGAATATCTGTTGACCTAGAGAAGGTGAGAATAACGGTTTCCTAGGATCATCCCAAGAATGAATTTGATATAAAAAGATTTTTAAGGCTTGTTATATATTATAGTCATTACATACAAGGCCTTTCCCACTTTGTAGTACCTCTTACAACCTTGACTAAAAAGGGTGTACAGTTATTATGGTATGAATCTTATGATAAGTCATTTCAAGATTTAAAATGAAGGCTCACTTCAACTCCAATTATAATTCTACCTAAGCTGAGTATAATTCATATGGTCTATTGGGATGCATCATGGTTTAGGATGGGTAAAGTACAGATGCAAGGTGATTAAGTCACAAAATATGGATCTCACTAGTTGAGGCCACACTAGAGGTATCATCCTACTCATGATCTTGATCTAGAATTCATGGTTCATACTCATCGTTGTTGGAGGAATTATATATTTTGAGAGGGATTCATTGTCCAAACAGATAAAAAAATCTTGAAATATATCTCAACCCAGTGGGACATAAATTTTAAGTAGTGAAGGTGGGTGGAATATCTTCAATCCTTTGACATTGATCCTGATTATACCCTTAGTAAGGGTAATGTCGTGGCTAATGCATTGAGATGAAATAATTAGACACTTTCCATCCAAGTTGCTATAAACGAGTAGCATATGATGGCTATATATTCTGAGTTGCATATAGAGGTTAAAAAATAGCACAATCAAAAAGTTTTAGCTGTGTTGGAAGTGAATTATTCTCTTCTAAAACGAGTCTGGGTGCGTTAGTTATCAGATTCTGAGGGCCTCATGCTGAGGGAGAGTATCATAGGAGGGAATCCACTTACCTGTTGGTTTGTTGATAGTAGTGAGAGCCTACTCTAATGTGGTCTTATTTGGGTGAATTTAGATATATGGGAAGAGATGATGAGGGAATCTCATTCCTCATTTTTGGAATTTCATCTTGGGATTACAAAAAAGTATTGGTATATGCATTGTCATATTTGTGGCCAGGTATGAAGAAGTATATATAAAGTTTCATTACTTGATGCTCTACCTACCAGTAGGTGAAAGTAGAGCACTAATAACCTACTAGTATTCTAAATCCTCTATCCATTTGTGAGTGTAAATAAAATAATATCACCATAGATTTCATTATAGTACTTTCAATATATCTTCAAGGCAGTGATGAGGTATTATTGATCATTGATAGGGTGACCAAATTCACTCACTTCATGTCGATCTGTGATACCTACTTTGTTGATGAGTTAGGTATACTTTATATCTGGGAGATAGTGAGACTTCATGGGGTTCCCCATTTTATTGTTTTATACTAATATTTATAGTTCACATCACAATTCTGGTAAGGGTTATAGAAGGAACTAGGTTTACAAGTGCTCACGAGTGGTTCATATCACACCCAGACCGATGGGAAGTCCGAGCAGATGATTCAGGTGTTAGAGGATATGATACATGACTGTATTTCTGATTTTAGAGGTTTATGAGAGAATTATATTCCTTTGGTTTTTTTTGACTATAATAATAGCTTTCATTAAACAATTAAGATGGATTTGTATGAGTATATCTATGGCATACCATGTCTTTCACCTCTGTGATTTCCAGAGGATGGAGAGGTAGCCCTATTGGATCATTGTCTTCTTCAAGAGTCTTTATAGAAAGTCTAGTTGATTCATAAGTGTATGACTATAGCTTAGTCGAGGAAGAATTATTATACCAATTGTCTCTGTAGACCTCTGGATTTCTAGGTGGGACATCATGTCTTTTTGTGTGTATCACCTCATTTTGGTCAGAGATGAATCAGGAGATAGGGAATGTTATCAATAAGATAGGTCATGAATTTCGAGACAGTAGAACGAGTCATTCAGGTAGCATATCAGTTTTTATTTCATCATTGGTACCATTGAATGCGTGATTTCTTCCACATATTTCATCTTTGATAGTATCACCCATACCCATCTCATTCATTTCATCCAGAGGATATTGAGATGGAGGCGGGTGAATCCTTTTAGGGGAATCCAATTCATATAATTGATCATAATAAAAACATCCTCTATGGAAGGTTTGTTCCTACAGTCTGGGTGCTATGGGAACATGGGACTGTGCATGATGAAAATAGGGAGCAAGAGTCTGATGTACATGATCCTATGCTGGAGATTTTCTCAAAATACATTTTACCACCCTGAGTAGAGAAATTCAAGGATGATTGATTTAAATAAGGTAAAGTTGTAACATCTTATATTTATTAAATGGTATGGAGAATTTAATTCTTTTTGTTTTAATTCCTTAAAATGGCACTTAGTTTGAAGCCAAAGAGGATGAAGGAAGTATCATGGGCGTCTAAGGATCATTTGAATCCCAAAGAAACGTAAATGGGGAAATCGGGCTAGGACACATGGTTTTTCAAACCATGAACCCTAGGGAACATGGAAAAAAAATAGTTATAGGTATTAAATAGTAAGAAAATGCACAGTTTGTGAATGGTTAGTCAAACCGTGAACCTAACCATGCGAGGTTCCCTAATGAAGCAGAACCAGATACATGGTTGGCATATGGTTTGACCAACCATGCGGTCAAACCATGCGACCACTATTGTGTGGGTAAAATTATATTTTTTCCTTTAATGAAATGTTTTTATACCATTTTTTTTCTTACTTAATCTCTCCACTCATGATTTTCCCATCCTCCTGGCGCAAAAACTCACCCCTCCTCTCCCATTGGTGTTTTATGATTTCTCCTTCATTCCTACTTTGATTCCTTCCCCATTAGAAGCTATAGATGCCTCTCGGTAATATCTATCAACCAAACCCCTCTATATATAAATATGAAAATAAAAATCACAACGAAAAATAATAAAAAAACGAAGAAGTTAATCAAAGAAAATAGTTTCTATCGAGGGTCTGTAGCGGTGTTACCATTGTTATTCAAAATATTTCGCCTTTATTTTATTAAATTTAGAGATCCCATTAATTCACTATACACCCTATTATTTAATCAGGATACCATAAAATTATACCTATGAATTTCGGAGTAACCTATTCTATATTAATACCCAAGATAAACTCCACCATTTGAATGATTTAGATATCAACAAGAGGAAAAAATATTAAATGTGGGGGAAGAAAACAATAGTAGAAAAAGTGGGGATATCAATCACAAAAATAATTTTAATGACTACTGAATCCTTATAATAATACATGATAAATCTCTAAAGTGAAATAAACCCAAATAACAACACTTTCCCCCTAAAACAATAGTGAGGGTCAGCTCTCTACAATCATGGAGATAAAATAAGTACAGCGGGAGAAACACTTAAAATAAAAGAAATAGAAGAACAATATAAATACATGGAAGAAGAAGAGATATAAGAGAATATAAATTAAAAAAATAAATAAAAAAAATAAAAAAAATCTACCTTTACTTTTTAAATTGAATATCCTTTGTAAGGGGATAGAAAGTGACAATTTACAGAGAAAAGGTGAGACATGTTCCCTCTTAAATTATTCCTCCGAATTTTTTCCCATTTAAAACTCATCAAATGTATGAATATTGGAATGTGGTTAATTAATTTCATTACTTAATTTATCATTCTTACACATTCAAAATTTCATCTTGATTGGAAATTGGATGGTGTTTTTATGAATGTTTTATTCTGAAACATTTATTCTGGCCAAGTGACTCTTCATATTCAAAAGCATCAACTTTACGTGCCATTATGGGCATGAATCCTCTGGATTTATACATGTAATCCTTCATTAATTTTTTTCATTAATACATTTTAAAACTCCATGTATATTTCTAGATTCATTTAAACTTACCACATCGAGATATAAACTCATCATTAAATGTGTCCATATTTGTGCACAATTTTCAAGACCCAGATTTTGAGCTGATTTTGGGGCTCTAATTATTAGATTGTGCTTTTGATCTTGGAGGATTAAATGAGGCCCAAAATGTATTGAATCATAAAAAAAATTAATTCCACAATTAAAATTAGTCTATAAAATTTTATATCCAAAATAAAGAATAAAAATAAAATAATTAAATACCAAAATTAGGAAATTTATACAATTAAGCTCCAAAAATCATAAAAACATAAAAATATAACCATTTCCCATTAAATAATTTTTTTTTCTGGATTATAAACATTTAATCACATAATATATTACATAAAATTTTAGCTTTATAACCTATGATTATTTCCCGTCATTTCTTTTAATTATATACATCACATAATTGTGCCACCCATCAGAACCTTCTATCAGAGCTTGTTATCACATATTAAATTGATTGGCCTGTTTTTTCATGTCCGTTGAGACCATAAATTATGGTGAAACCAATTTTTAGGGTTTTCACCATGACTTTGGACACCCCTTTGGGTGTTCCAATCAAAATTTCTTAAGTTTCTTTATTCCTTGAGTGGGGTTTCACCTTGGGTTGGTGTTTTAAATTTATAAATGGTTTAATATGGGAGTTGAAGCATTGATTGGGTTCCTATGACAACGAATATGCACGATTATTATTTTTTATCCCCATTTTTAAAGCCAAGGTCAATTTTTTATTCTTGTTTACATATTTTCTTTTTATTATCCCAATGCATATTGCTATTCCATAAGCCTTATTTAGGATTTTTCAAGATGGTTGCTTCATATTAGAAATATTTTTATCTAATGATAAATGATTATGAAAGTTGAATAAATGCTTATGATTTATTACATGTGAAATTTCTCACCTTATATCATGCCAATTTTCCTTCCCTGTTTGTATATCTTTTCTTTATCCATTTAATTGGTTTGAATGAATGGTGATACTTCGTCAAGCTTGATAGCTTGAGATATTGCAATTTCATGAATGACATTTGAATAAAGGCATGTTGATTCCATATTCCTTACTTATATTTAATTCTATCTAAAACTTTCTTTATTCTTATAACCTTGTTAGTGTCTCGAACTATATGAAATGCCTTGGTAATATTTTTATCTTATTTTATTGATTTTCACATGATGACATGAAATTGTTTAAAGTTTATTCCTTGTAGCTTATTCCTCATACCATGCTTTCTCTTATTAAATTATATTTTATTTTGTATGTTAGATGTTCCATTTTTTGGACTAAATTCCAAAACTTAGTTAAAGTAAAACCATGTGGTATTGAGATGAAAATTGTTGGCATGTAGTTATGTATATAAATTTCCTTGAGATATATATTGAAATTTTCCTTGCGATGTGCCTTCGTTACTTAGTTCACTTGATGCGGGTTGGGAGAGAATATGGGTTCTGTATTAAGGACTCATCGATTGAATCACTATGCTTGATGGGTTATGACCCCACACACTGGGGGAGATGCTATGGATTTCTAGGAAAGGGATACCTATGTGGCTTATTTTACACCTATGTGATTCTAGTTACTTAGGGGAGTAACTATGGATATACCTTTTAGAAAGATGGTTATCCCTTGCTTGGTTGATACTCGGTCCCCTATGTTAGATACCAGGGACAGAATCAAAAGTCACCATTCCATCAGGATACTAGGGATGCTGTATGAGTTTCCTAAGAAGACCTTGTGGTATTGGATTATATTGTATACTCCCATAGTAATACTTGGGATCCATTTGAGATCTCTTTGGATGAGCTCCAGACTCATCCTCTGGATTTGATGGGTTGATTGATTGGGTTGATTATTATTATGAGATGTATATTTTACTATTACTATGAGTATGTAGTTATATCTCCTAGTTTTTCTTATGCATACTCATACATTATTATGAAATGATATGGATATGAGACCCCCCAACTAGGGAACAAGCTTCAGGGTATGATTTTTTAGTTCCTCTGTTTACATTGTAACATGTTAGATGTTTTGTGACCCGCACAGGTACCATATTCGGAATTACATCATAGTCTAAAGTAGGTGTTATGGGACAAGTTTCCATTAATAATATCCGACTAAGGTTTACATGTTTTAATTATACAAACTCTATTTTTTAATTACATATGGAACACTATCATTTATTACAGAACAAACTGGAAAGGTATAGACACTGTGGGTGACAACCTACTGAGATTTATATCTCACACCCTTCTCAGGTTCCGTTTGGTACTTAAGTAGACTTTATGATTTAAGGTATGGTCAAAGAGAAGCATTCTACTTACAATTATTGATTTCTTGCTACATTAGGAATAAGCTTTAGGGGCATAAGATCGAGCCTATGCTTGAGATATTATAATGAATGTTTTTAAAGTTTTATTGTTTTTCATAGCATGTAGTATATGATTGTACTGATGTTTCCCCCACATGTCCATTTTTGTAATAATTCATTAAATTCCATCTCTATAATTTTTGTATACAATATTGTTTTTTACTTTTCTCTTATTTATTTATTTTTCTTGGATTTACTCTTACATTCTAAATCCATTTGATTATTTATATTATTTTTTTATTTACTATTATTTTTACTACTATTCATATGTGATATATGATGGAATAGTATCCAAAAGGACACACCATAGGCCCTCACTTCTAGTCAGAAGCCTCTAGAATTCAGGGAGATGCACTTGAGGTCATGCGACCCACCATCTTGGGGCTCGGTTTAGTGGGACTCATGGTGGGACTCTACGCAATAGAAGGATTATCATATGTAGATCCTACATTCCCAACATGATGCATGAAATACCTCTTTCCCTTATAGTCTAAGAGTCAAAACCCACCTACAAACTTATTGATAATGATAAGGATCTATAAATCCCTTATAAGTCATCAAACATGAACAAAATTTGTGTCACTCAAAGATAAAATTGTATATATTAATGACATCAAAAATATATAAAATAAATCAAAGCCCTTGGTAACTAGGAATTCCTACTAGAAAAGGTGTTAATGAAGCTCCAAACCAATATCCATGTTATAATCTAACACATTTATATATATCCAATCTACGAAACCCCAAATAGTATAATAATAATAATGTAAACCACTATGATACCACTTTGTAACATACCGACCAAGTGACACTAAAACTAGTACCCCATACCGGACCAACACATGACCTCAAGAATGAATCCTTGTATATTAGAGGCTAAAAATTAGTAGTAGTGTTCTAGTGTGGAAATGTGAGGAGAATATACCCACACATCATAGTGAATTACAAGAGGTAAATAAATAGTTATTGTACACATTAGAGTACACCGAAATAGTAAATAAATTTAAATTGAAACATTATATAATAAAATGTGATACAATAATGGATCAAATGGTCATGTCATATATAAAACCAATTTACCAGTATAATGTTACATTACATACCAAGATAAATGAACTATAAAAAGTCTCCACAATATCACTATAAAAAACCCATCTAGTCACTTGATACACTCAATCAATCCTACATGACCATGATATAATCATCATAGGACTCATCCCAAACACATGATTGTAATGAACACATGATCACTGATATTGTACCCAAGTACAATGGTATCCTAAAAAAGGCGTGACTAAAACACTATATCCAACTAACAATGGAATTTAATGGAAATTCTAGTTACTAAAAAAATGTGCAATGATAAACAATGGAATAATTAAATAATACATAAAAGAGACAAAATCCAAGGAACATGACTTCTCATCTACTACCCATTTAACCAAGGGTTATATGGTGAAACCCAATCCAACCAAACATGAAATTACCTAAAAAATCCAATAAAGTATAACATAGTAGTTACAAAATTTAAATTACAAGTAAGGTGTTCACCTTTCATTCAACTTAGGAAAGCATAAGACCTACATCCATGATACCTTTCTAATATACCTGACCCGTTAGTGCCTAGACTGCTATTATGGAATATAAATAAAATATTAACACCAAAATCAATCATGGTTGGAACCTATATACATAACATAACCATATATTAAACTATCAATGCTGATAATGATCATCAAGTCTATCAAACCCATCAGAGAACATAACAGCAGTGCCAATAACCTCATTCCATCATCAATCTATACATAATATCAGTGTTTAGAGCATAAGTATGTCCTAGCCCAAGATTGATGATCATTATCCAATCATCATATTGTACATGGTATACCATCATCACCCAGAGTATCATTCTATCACTATAACCACCAGGTATAATATCAGTGTCGAGAGCCTCAGTCTGAAACCTTTTTTGCATAGTATACTACCAGTGACTGAAGCATCAGTCCAACACCTAACCATTACATCATTTAATAAATACTAATGTTAAAAATAATGATCATATAAAACATTAAATAGAAACAAACCATACCTTTTTAAATAATTAACACATACTAAGGTCCCTATAGGCCTTTAAAACAAAAAAGGCATTAATAAAGCACATCTATTTTTCACAAGCCAAAAGAATATAAAGTAAAGAACCCTATTGAATATTTCAAAATAACCCATTTAAAACATGGTTATTTCTCCTTGAAAAAAAAATCCCAATGAATTCATCTACATTAAAACCATCACAAGAACCATTAAGTAAAGTTCACCACACATGCACCATCACACCCATTTTAAATACATATTTGAATATATTTATAAACTCCCTCTATTATTAACCACTTGAAAGACATTATCTCATTTTAAAAAAAGAACTATTTCATAATATATATTCCCCCTTTGACACCTAAAACTTCGTCAAAACCAAATTCACACATTTAAAATCATTTGAAGAGCCTCAGAGGCATTTCACAAGACTCCACAAATAAAAAATACCATTTTCAAAGGATGAAAAACACCATGGGTGGTTGTAGGTTTAGTATCAAAATAACTGATGAGTCCAACAAGGTATGTAAAAGGTCTAGTAAGACCAAAAAATAAAAATTTAAACCATAAGATAAAACCTATCATACACTAGATTTAATGCACATATTACATACACATGTAAATAAATAAAAAAACCATGTGTAAAGCTCTTAGACATCCAACCTCATTAATGATGCCTTCTGAAACATTTCCAAAGCAAAAAAACCTTGTCCATTCCCACCCAGTTCTCCTCCCAATTCCTTTACACCTAAAAAATCCCATATCAATCATCCAAGCCTCAACCTATTACCAAACTTAAAAAATTTATTAACTATAATAATTATAATCATTTAATTAACCAAAAACCAACTTGGAATAATGCTGAAAAAAACATTGGTTCATCATGTCACACTAATACCGAAGACAACCACTCATAGAAGATCAACAAAATAACCACAACAAAATTTAATGCCAAATACCTAAGGATAAATATCATTTCAACATTGAATTAAAAAAATTGAATTTTTAAACAGTAAGAAAATTTATCAAGAACACATACCAAAATGAAATTCCATGAAAAAAATGTGAGGAATCCATCTTCGTATCTATTCTACCCTAGATAACCAAAATACCCATGAGAAAAGGATGATTACACAATGCTCCAATTGAATCGTAAAAAAAACTAGATAACCCAAACATTATAAGTGAAGTAGGCGAAGAAGAATGGAATCCATTAAAGGTTTAATGTCACCCTAAGACGCCAATGAATTACAAACATACACCTCCTAAACGAGGCTTGAAGAAGGGATTAATGGAGAAGGAACCCTTAACTAGTTTGTGTGTGTGAGCAAAAAATGAAGGGGGGGGGGATAGATAAAAAATTAAGAGGGAAAAAATGTTAACAAACTATTTTAATGGAATTATGGTAACCGACATAGTTTGGTTGCATGAGTTTTCAAATAGTGAACCAACCATGTGGTTGGTTCTGCCCAAGGCCACCATCATGCAAATTTTGGATTCATGGTTGGAAAAACTATGCACATAAAATATACACCCTATAATCCAACACCCATTCCCTACATGGTTAGGCTACACAGTTTGAAAAAACATGCATCAACCTTATGGTCAAAACAACCCCACTACAAAAAAAAGGATCATGTTTTCACCAATACTATGTGTAGCTCATTTTCCATGCCTTAGGAACTACTCAACCTTATATAGTTTCCCCTTGGACAATGAATGGTTTTTCCTAAACCATGCGGTAACCAAGAAACTCAACCATTCTCTGTTCAAAATGGACTAAAAACCTCTGAGAAACTAAGGTTTCCTTAGTTTCCCCTAAACCAAAAACACAAAACCATTCACCTGTTCTAGAAACTTCAAAACTCTAAATACTTAACCCAATGTATCTGAATATCAACCAAATGATCAAACTACTTATTGATACCCATTACCCATACAAAAACAACAATTTTATTCATTTCAACTCTTGTAATTCTATTTCCAACCACACTAAAAAATTTGACCAATCTAGTAATTAAAATACAATATACTTCTGAAAAAATTCCAACTCATCCAAAATTGGGACTTTATAAACACTAAAGGTTTTTTTATGAATAGAAATTCCATAAAAATACAAATAGAAAATTATCAATAGAAAAATAATTTCCATTTGAAATCACTTCTTAAAAAACTAAACATTTATTTAATATGAAAGAAAATAATTTTATTTTAGAATAACCTTAGAAAATTTTAAGTATATATTTAAATAATTTAGTGGTAATGATATTAGAAACTTCAGTCTATTCTATACCCATTAAAAAATGATTCAATTTACATTTTTAGTAAATATCCAAAAGATCATTGTTCAGAAAAAGACAAGAATATTACATTTTAATTTTTTTTTTTAAAAATTACAACATGGGTAAAAATTTATGTAAAACATCATTGAATAATAGTGAAAAAGTTTCATTAATTTTTTTATTTATAAAATGGATGTGAAAGAAAAATTATTTCTGATCGAGGAGAGAAATAAATTCAGGTTTTCCTAAACAAAATCTTCTAGAATAATGAGTAAATAATGGGGGGAAAATGAATGGAAAAATTTATTTTCTAAAAATCACCATAGGTGAATAAAATACAAGAATTTATTGAGAAGTAAATAAAAATATTTAATCATTGTAAAAGTAATAATAAAAAATCTAGATAAATATTGATATTTTAACTTAAAATATTTACCACTTTCATAACTTATTAATTTTATTATCCTTGAAATAAAGGACATTATATTTATATTAATATCCCATAATATTCATAATAAAAATCATAAAATGAATAATTTTTAATTATATATACACCTTCCAAAATAAACAGGTGGTTTATATGGCATGTGTCCCACAAATATAAAAGTGGAATAAAAATCCCTTACAACTTTTTTAAATTTTAAATTGTAAGCCCCATTAAATAATAACATAAAATAAAAAATTAAATATGATTAATGATTGATATTTATGATATAAAATTTCCAATGGTAATTATATTCCCCACACAAAACAAACAAGTGGTGATAATGGGATATCTCTCCTAGAAATAAAATGGAGTATGTAAATCCATTATATTAAGTCTTGACTTCATTCGTAAATTTTCAAATATATGGTAAAATAAATATATGTATATTATTAATATATTACAAAAACATACTCAAACTTATGATTCAATATGTGATATACTTCTGAACTTCTTTTACATGTTTATTAACAATTCCTTGTTAAAATCATGTTTTGGGTAATAACTACTTTGTTTTTCATGTATGTTTTGAATTGGTATTTTTTTCCTTTTACATTGATAATGGTTGCATAATATCCTAAATGTTTACATGATATAAATATAAATTATAGTAATTATATATATTTAATTATTGTATTCTATACAATTTGGAGATACAAAATGAATTGCATCATTCATGGAGATGGTAGGTTGTACGTATACATGAACACTGTTTTCATTTTCTTGATGGATGAAAAAATTAAAAGGTAAATTATATATTACCATTAAAAAATAATTGTTACATATTATTTATAAAATATTTTTATTAAAACTATCCTCATTAAATTTCTTGTAAACCATAAGTGAATAAAAAATTACATCAATTAGTGAGGCGGTAGTCTTTCATACACACAAGTGATGTTATTGTATTCCCATGGAATGGACAATAAGAATTTATATCTTATATGTAATTATATAGGTATAATTATGTCATAAATATTATATTATTATGTTAAATCTATCATCATATCCTTTTATGATATTTGGTGATGGAAAACGTATTACATCGATTCGATAGACAATAGCCTACCGTACACATGATCGACTGTTCTATTTCACATTTGATGGAAGTGAAGGTGAATATAGGTTATTAAAGTAACATAATAAAATATATGTATATTTTATATTATTATATTATTACATTTTAATTATTATTACATGAATTATGGTGGTAAGATAAGAATAAAATAGAAATAGTTTAGTAAATACTAATAGATTCTCTTAGAAAAACCTTATTTGGATCTCTTATTAATGACCCTATGATTCATATTTTTTGAAGAAAAAAAGAAATATAATGTTTAAAATTATGATGGGGATATACTTTGGCATGTTATTCTTGAGAAAAATGGTTTATAATTTTTGAATAATTGAGGGGAGGAGGTCCCCTTTTATAATTAAGGAGGAGTGAAATTTTTGAAAATACCCAAATCTATTAAATAATAGGTATTCACTCTCATTCCATGTAAATAAAAAATTTATAAATAAATTGGTGTATGAATTATATAGAATATCCACTTATACACCAAAAAGGAAATTTTTTTCAAGCACTTTGTTCATTAATCTCCATGTTTACTCACTTTTACCATTTTATTTTTCACTATGGTAACGAGTATATTTTTATATACCTAGGTAATTTATTCATTGATAATAAAATTAAAATGATAAATATTATATAATTTAGACCCCAAATAATGTAAATATGAAATCAAATTTATTATATATATATATATATACATTTTTTGTTGAAACTTAATTTTAACACATGCATATTTAACGTTGTGTGTTTTCTAAAAAATAACACATTACCATTAAATCAATTTTATAGGTAATTAGCACAGTTAAATATATACATGAAAACCCTCAATGAAAAATTTAAATAGAATAATATTTATATATTTCATGATTAATATAATATAATTATAATTTTTCAAAACATATACACTTTAATCATCACACTGTAATCTTAATCCATTAACAAGGCTGCATCATCTTATTACTTAATACAAATTCCTTTCCATAAATAATTTTAAGTATCTTCATCAAAAATAACAAAACCATTACATTTAAAACCTTATTATGACTCATATTGATCATTAAATCTAGGAAATATATTTATATAATTCCCATACAGTTTTCATTTATAACATTAAACCATTGATTATTCCTTAGGGAAACCATTATTCTCATCCATTTTATTAACTAAAAATTTAATTTTTTTCCAGAAATAGATTCCTTTTCACCCTTATTAAAACACATAAATAATATTCTAATTATTTTGATACATTCTCTGTAGTTATTATTTCCATATTATAAATATATAAGAAAATTAATCTTCTTCACTTTATGGTCTCCACCACATGATATCTAAAAAAATATACCATTATCTTATTTGCTGAATATAGAGTTGGATATGGTAAATTTTGTTAATTGTATGTCATGATAAATGATTAGGGGTAATCAAAATATAATTCACCCTACTCATCATACCATTTGGTTTCTCATTAACACATTTTCTATCACATTCAATGTTAATACATTTATATCTAGTTCCCTCAATGGAATAAAACAAAAAAAGTATAGCGTGAGAAAGAATTTTCATAGTGGGAAACCACATATTTATGAACAATAATTTATAGTATTTCTAAATCATTAAACCAAATTTTAAAAGCATGAAAATTAAAGTTCACCCTAGATCATTCAGGATCATTATTGATTCAAATTCTTCATGATTTTTCATAAACAATTTGTGAATTTCCAAAAC
Organism: Viscum album; assembly: GCA_963277665.1. Classification (NCBI taxonomy): domain Eukaryota; kingdom Viridiplantae; phylum Streptophyta; class Magnoliopsida; order Santalales; family Viscaceae; genus Viscum; species Viscum album. The sequence continues at coordinate 1,263,656,596 of OY728164.1, forward strand.
AAATCCACCGGTAGTTTAAAAACATGTTTGTAGAACGACATGATTTCATTCACCATATGATTATTGTTTCTATATAATTTTTTCCTTTTAAATGTATTTACCCCTAGGTACATATATACTAGAACCACATCCACTATTAGTATTGAGAGAGAGACATAATTTATTAGAAACTACTCATTTTAACCTTCACTTAAATTCCAATATATTTTCCTACACTTAGACCTATCCATTGTCTTATCTTTAGACATATCCCTATAAATATCCTAATAAATATCCCTATTGATATATATAAATTTATTTTATCCTAGTTTATAAAGGTTGAATAATAATTTCCTCTAATACTAATTGTAATGACCTAAGTTTTTCATACACATATGTTATATATTAATAGATGAATACTCAATATATTTCCCAAATACATTCTTGAGGACTATAAATGATTAGTGTATTTAGAGACTAGTTACATAATATTATTATTTAATGAATTTTCTTCAAAATATCACATAAATATATTTCTGTTAAGTACTCTTCATTTACATACCCGACACAAAACATTCTTTATAACATTAGGAAATGAAACATATGAAATAGCGAGCTCATATTTTTAGTATGGGTATAAATGGAAGATATCAATCAATTATAATATAAAATCATAAGATAATCATAAGAGTTCAATAATATAAATATATCATACAAAGTTTATACCAAAACAATAATTGATCATAAGCATGATCCATGGAATAAAACATTATCATTTCAAAATACATGAACCATAAGTGTGAAAATCCATCATAAATAAATGATGTACCATAAGTTAATGTCATCTATGTGCGGCACCATCACATGTACAGAAACCATTTTATATTTCATGATTAACATCTGAGGCCATAAAATTATAATGGATCCGATATAAAAACAAGTTTCCCATTTCATAACGGATTAAACATCATCAACTATTTCCCATGTTAGATCAAGCACAACGACATGTTTCCCATAGAAGATCAAGTAAAACATATTGTTTACCATCATTATATAATGGGATATAAAACATTATCTAATGAATTAGAGAGATTTATAGGTATCACCCAATAAATAATCCATAAATTTGTGTAAAAACATATCATAAAACATTCATCACACCACATCCCATTTAAAAAAGTGGTTATCATAATAATTTCATCATGGCATAATCCATTGAAAGAGATAGGTTTCAAAAATGTTTCATCAATTCATCATATCATAACCCATCGAAAAGAAACATCCATTATAAATTTTTTTATCATAATAAAAAACATAATCCATAAATATAATTAAAAAAGGATGGTACCAATAGATTACATCCCTATTAAAATATAAGCAACACCAACTTTTTTTATCATTGATGAATATAAATTCCCAAAAAATATCATAAAAATATTCTTGAGGTAAAAATAATTTCTATTTTAAATAAAATGATTAAAATATATAATTTAAAAAATATTAAGGAATAAATTTTCATTGAAAATAACCTTAAAATTATTTAAAGGAACCATTAAATAATTGAGTTGTTTTATGGAACAAAATTATGTTCATACTATAACCATTAAAAAAATTATTAATTTTAAATTTTGAGTGAATATCTTAAAGGGAATAATTCATAAAATGTAAAAAATATTCTATTTTAAATTGTTTTTAAAAAGTCAAAATATGTAAAAATATATTCTAAAAATCATTAGAGAATAGTAAAACCATTATTTAAAACATTTTTGGAAAAAATGGCCATGGATAAAATTGGGTTTTCAACCAAAGATAGAAATAAATTCGTTTTTTTAAAACATTATTCTGGAATAGTGAGTAAATAAAGAGAATAAAATTCAAGTAATCTAAGTATTTGTTTGAAATAAATATAGTAGAAGAAAATAAAATATTTTAATGATAGTTTTAGGATGGGTAAAAATCCCATAAGGTAATATTATGGTGTTTTTGGGTTGATTGTGTTTGATGATTTTTTTCCATAGTCAGTTATGGAGTTATAAAGAGACTATTGACAAGATATTTTGAAAAAGATCTATGAAAAAGAAATGGACACTCTGGAGGTGGTAAAAAAAGTGCGTATAGAAGGTGGAACTATTTCACAGCGGTTTACAAATTTTTGTGTCTAAGATTCGGATAAGGGAGAAATGTGTTTTTGGAAAAGGAAATTATGTGCAAGATTGAAGTTAGTTTGGAATGTTGTGCACAAGGATTGTTGGATAAGTGAATAAAAATATGTAAAAGTCAAGAAGTGTGTGAAACATTTTTTTGCGAAAATGACAATTTACGTGCACCCATGAAATAAATATGAAGTGATATGCATGAAAGAGGCTTATACACGCAATGCGACGTCAAATATCATTTTCCACACTCGAAGAAAATGTATCTCACAAGTCAGTTAGTAGGGGAGAAACTTTAATGTAGGGTTAGAAATTACTTTAAATAATAGAATACCCCTAATTTTTTAGATCAACCCTTATAGAAATATGATTATTTGAATCATGTAAGAGTTTAATGCAAAAAGAGTTTCACATAAAGAGAGTTGCGTACAAAGCATAAAAGTTGGGAAAAAGATGTTTTTTCATGATTGAAAGTAGAAGTTGGGATTTATTCCCATAAAATATAATGTTGTTTGTAGGGGGTAAATTATGTGTTTAAGACACCCAAAATTTTCATGAAACATTGAATTTTCTTAGTAAATCAGTGGTAAAGTGGTATTCATAAATTGGATGAAAGTAGAACATCAAAAAAGAATCTATCTATAATTTATGATGCGTTCATTAATGAAAATTAAGGTAAATATAAGTCTATAAAATATAGGTGAAGCCCTTACAAGAGTAGTGAGAAAAGGAAGAGGAAGAAGGTAATAATTCCACAAGTAGTGATCCAGAGAAAGAGAGTACGAGATTGACCCTTGGGAAAGCAGTGAGCTAACCCTAAACATTGTAAAGGCAATGTGTCTGGGAATATAAGTGATCTTGGAAAAACATTGTAATTTTTAAGTGAGAATTAGTGGATATTTTACATCAAAAAATATCCTTTTTATGATCCTTGGATGTAAACCAGTGAGGGTGAACCTAGTAAAATTATAATGTCTTGTGCATAATTTAATTTCCGCTCATACATTGCTATGGGAAAGGGAGAGATGTGAGTTTTGTTTAATAAAGAAACAATATCTAAAGGGGTAGTTATTTTAAAATGGCATACCCTTATTCACCACCATATTAGGGTATTTTACCTAGTTGTGATAATATTATATAATAATATTTCATTATCGTAAACTTAATCATAAACAATCCCGATAAACAATGACATTGTAATATAAAACATTTAAAACTTTGGTTACTATTGAAGCGTAAGAATATTTAAATATAGAACCATATATTGATATTAATATCTCATATTTTTCATTTTAATAATCATAAAATAAATTCATGGGATTTATATAGACACCACACAGAAGATATAAATTGCATATAAGGCATGTGTCCCACAAATATAAAAGTGAGACAAAAATCCATTACCTCTTTGATAAATTGAGAATCATAAGTCTTATTAAAGAATAAAATAAAATGAAATATTAAATATCATTAAATTATATATATTTATAATATAAAATGTCAAATGGGAATTATATACACCATATAAAATAAAATAGAGGTGATTATGGCATTTATCTCTCAGAAATAAAAGAGAAACTTCAAAACCCTTACCAAAAGTATCGACTTCCATCATACACATTAGAGAGTCATGTATAATTAATATATTTTTATTATAAATATATTAAACAAAAAATTGCAAATTTATCATTCTGTATATGATTAACTTATGACATTTCAGTACCCATTTATTAACAATTCTTCGTTAAAATCATGTTTTAGGTAATAACTGCATTGTTTTTCATGTATGTTTTGGATTAATATTTTTGGTTCTTTTACATTGATAATGGTTAAAAAATATCCATAATTTTAACCATGATATAAATAAAACATATATTCATTATATATTTATTTATATTATTCAATTTAATTTAGTGTTACAAACTGAATTGCACCATTCATGGAGACAGTATGCCATACATACAAATAGATAATATTTCCATTTTATTAAAAAATAATAAAAAAGAGATTAAAATAATATATTAACTTTAAAAAATTATTATTACTTCATATGTATCACATATTTTCATAAAAAATACCTTTATTAACTTCCATGTAAAGCTAAGTGAAAAACGAATCACATCACATCGCATGGTTGTAGTCCGCTATGCACACGAGAGGAGTTATCATCTTCCCATAGACTGGAATGTAAGAATTTATATATTATATAGTAATTATAGATTTAAAATTATTATATAAATATCATATAAATATGCTAAATCAATCATTTTATCTATCTGTTAGAGGAGGTTATGGAAAAAAAATTATATTGTTTCGTGAGGAGGTTCTCCACCGTATACACAATCAATAGTTTTGTCCACCATTTGATGGGAGGGGAGGTGAATATAGGTTATAAATTAAAATAATAACATCTAAGTATATAGAATATATTGGGGTTATTATATTTTAATATTTAGTACATAAATTTTGGTGTTATGTGAATAATGAATAAGAATGTGTTTAGTGAAGATAATTACCTTTGCTTTGAAAACCCTCCTTTGGATATCTTATTAAAGAGTCTATGATTTGTATTTTAGGAAGAAAAGAAGATATATAATGTGGATAAGTATGTTGAGGAGATATTTTAAATGTTTTTGGTTGAATCAAATGGCTTATGTGATGTGAATAATTTATGGGGACGAGGCCCCCTTTTATAATGGTGAAGGAATTAAATTTTTATAAATATAAAAAACTATTCAATAATGGGAAGTGATTATCATTCCATGTGCCACAAAATTTTATAATTGAATTATTTGAGAAATGATATGGTCTAGAGGTACCTAAACTACAAAAAATATACATGTTTTAAACATGTTGTTTCTTAATCCCTATGTTTACTCACTCTTACAATTTTATTTTTCACCAGGGTATCTGGTCTCCTTTTGTTTACCTTGGTAATATATCCTTTAAGAATAAAATTAAAATGATCCTTAATATCTAAATTTTACCCAATGATTTTAAATATGAGATAATTTTTTTAAATAAATACCCTATATTTGTTGGAATTTTTTTTAACATATGGGTATGTGACGTGCAAAACCCCATTTTCACATTGATGGTACTAATTATTTTTTATTAACTTTAATTGAAATTTATGTCCAAAAATTAATTTAATCATTTTATATAATATGAATTATATCTATTCTAAATATGGTATCCATTTTATCAAATTTAGTTTTCATAAATGGGAGTATTTAATTTAAAATTTTACCCACATAAGAGATGCAAAAGTGATTTTCCAAAGAAGAATTTTTCAAAAGTCTAACAACTTTTAATATCAAAATTTTATATTAAATAGATTATAATGACCAAAATTTAATTAATTTTAATATAATTGAACTAATTTTACTTTTAAATCATTTTAAAATATAATTTATCTTTGTAAATACATTACACGAAAATGTAGTTTTGAATAAAAATTATTATTTCTCACTATTCATCAAAAAATTATTATTTTAAACAAATTAAAAAACATTATCTCTAAGATAATTTTGAAATGCCGATTTAAAAATTTAAATTCAATTTTTTAAAATAACTTTTCTATAATTTTAATAAATTAGTTTTAATATATGTGCACAAAATGCGATAAAACTAATTTTTAGAAAAACACAATTTTTAAGAATAAAACTAGATTTATTGTTATATCATTACTATGAATTAAATTATATGAATGATTAAATTTTTAATTAAATATATAGTATTTAAATTTCATTAAAATGATCCACTAATACATACGAATTTAATTTATTTATATGAAAACACTTCATTCCCATAAAAAATATTTTTTAAGAAAAACATTCCTCTTTTTACTTTAAGATATATTTTTTACATTAATTTATAATTAATCGAAAAGATATTAATTTATTTTATTAATATATAGAATATTTAATTTTGTTTTTGTTTTTTAATTCATATATATACCCATCAATTTAATGTGTAGGTTATAATGGTCATGTTTAAATAATAATTTTAATAGTATATTATGGTTCACTAAAACCTTATGTTATGTGTAACACATGCTATAAAGAAATTATATTTATTTAAATAAAACCATTTCATAAAATATTAGGGTGTTACCAAAATTTATATATTTTTTAAATATAAAATATAAAATAAATTATTTTTATTGAAAATAAACATCATTTTTCTACAACATTTAAAATGTGAAATATAAAAAATACATGTGATAAAATAACTTATTAAATTATTAATTAAATATTTACATCATCCTAATTTATAGTTATATATCCCCTCAAGTAGTCCATTTATGATATAATTATAAGGTATAATCTACTAGAAGCCTGGGGTAGTGATTACATTTGCATGAATCTTGTGGAAACTTCCATAATCTTGAATTTCCCTTGTATACAGTTTCACTCATACAATAATTCCTTGAGTTTGGATTGAGTCTAGTCTAGTGAAAAACCTAATAGATATACTTTCTTTCAAAGTAAGGATATATAATATTTTTAAAGACTATATATGTTACTCTATTCCATTTATTTCCATTGTAAATTTCTTAATATGGTTAATTCCTTTTATGCCCACTAACATATCAACTGTATTTAAATAATGAAATTTTATTTTAACATATAATAGTTTAATTTTAGATCAGTTTCTTATTTATAAAAACCTATTATCAAAATATTTTTTTAATTAAATTACACAGTTATTACTCAATTCATCACATTTGAATATTTTTTCCTACATCTCTATGAAAAATAATTCCACTTTACAACTAAATGTTTCCAAATTAATAAGTGTAAATCCAAAATCATCATGTTTCAAATCATTTTTATTTTTAAGTTAGTAGATTTAAATAATGGTAATGATAATTTAGTATAACAATCACCCATATATTATCACAAAATTAAAAATATTCCACTGATACAAATTTTTTTTACCGTAAAAAAATGCAGTGATTCAACGATAAACATTACTCCACTATTTTAAATAGTGATCGCGTTGTGTTGGTTTTTTTGTAACTTTTATAACCATTAATACCAACACTAGACCATGTAATAACATTAGAAAAATTTTCACCCTACTAACTATTAATTTTTTTTTTCATTTAGATAAATCAATTTTCATTTTCTACATAAATAATTAAAATTGTGTTTTTATATATGCTCATCCTCCACTATTAATTTCTTCTCAGATATCATACCTTAAAACTTGTAATATGTTATTATATATATAGTTAAACCTCATCAATGTTGATCAAAATTTATAAATACACATGCATCAATTTTTCTAATATATATTTTTGAATAATATAGGTCTCTCGTTAATGTTTATTCATAATTAATCCCTTCAGTATTCCCATATATCTTTTGAAAGTATACATTCATTATTGATAAAAAGCCTCACATTTTATTATCTCTCACACCAAATGAATCAATAAATGAAAAATTATATCCAAATATAGTGATGGAAAATACATTTCCATTTGAAAAAGTGTGAGGACAAATTCATTCTCAAAAAAATATAAAAAATTGATATATGAATTTTACTCAAATGGAGTTGAAAAAGTTACACAACATGATGATAGACTTTTTGATTGGTATCAGTAATGTACCATGCAATGAAACTGGTTGTGTTTTTTACATAAATACATGACATTCATTAAATTTCATACCTATTAAATGTAATGATTTAAATGATTTTTTTCATTTTTTAAGAATATACACTAGGTACATTAATACCATGTGAACATTGATAATAAATATCTTGTCCAAATTTCTTAATTTATGACATGCTAGAGGATTTTTTTGTTTCGTTCCATACTAGGAGCTTCAACTAAACAAATTTAAATGGTTATTATTTCTATTATTTTATGTAATTCAATTTGTTTATTCATTTTAGGTCTTATCATGACTTATTTGTAACCACAAGAGTTTTATTGTGAATTTTTTTGGACCAAAAAACTGGTGGCACAAGGTTTGTGCATGGTTAGGTGAAAATGTGTGCTACTCTAGAGGAAACCATGCATTGTGGATAATGGCACTGTCCATGCTACACAACCACTCACACAGCTAGCCACACAGGAGTGAGCCCTCCCCTAAGAAACTATGTGGAATCATTCCTCATGGATAGATAGGGATTCATGGTTGTGGAATGGTCTTGAAAATCGTGTGGTCTAACCATGTAGCCTATCCAGGTCATTAAAAATGGGAAATTTACTATAACGACCCAAATTTTTATTAGTGAAAATTCCCTTCATAGAATTTTTTCATATATTATAATCAAATGAAATCAAATCAGGAAACACAATTCCATATCATGCATAAATGTACTACTAAATACTATGTGAATTTTATAGCATCTTTGTTAAACATAATTTTCTCACTTTTATGATTTTAATTTTGAAAATATGACATACATGGTTGCGATTAGTAAGATGTTTAGATTCTGATAGGGTCAACATACATTTTTGGAGAATAGTAACTTACCCTTATGAATTGTAACATACCCTTATAAATAGTAATGTACCCTTATGAATAGTAATCTCACCCATGTAAGTATAAATAAAATTTAGGCACAGTGTAAATGAGAGTGAATATTTAAACAAAATTAATAATTAAGTGTTAGTATTTTTGTGAGTAATAAATATTTAATTAAAATTTTATATCAATAAATTAATAAAATTAATTTTCATAAAATGTATTTCTAAATAAATATTTTTTTGTTCTGTGATTTTAGGATAATTTTATGCGGCCTTAGTTAATTTTTGAATGTATTATAAAATCAGTTTTAAATTGAAAATCTGTATTTTTCAAGTAAATAATGATTTTAATAAAAATTAAATTTGTAATATTTATAAATTATTTTCATAAAATTGATTTCATTTTTTTATTCTACACATTAAAAAATGGTTGGGGTGATTTTTTCATATTTGCATGAAATACTTGAAATTTTGGTCAATAGTATAATATGACAATTTACAGTATATATCAATTATAAGTTAAATACACTATTAATTGAGTCATGGATGATGTAATAACCTTTGGTTCAAACTCACATGATATAATTAATATTTTTAGTCTCAATAATCATCACTATTTATTTTCTTGAGAAAAATACTAAACTAATTAATTTAATATTGAGAAAACTCCCCTCTCCTCCACTATAAAAACAACCCCTCACCACCTCTTCTCCTAAAAACTCTCAAGACTTGGGATTTTTCCAAATTATACTCAAATATTTTACCAAGCCCCTCCCCCATGTCCATGATCTCTTCATATCATAATAAGACAAAAATGTCTTCCCAAAAGAGGCTGTCAAGGAAGATCAATTCAAGAGGTAAATTTCTCTTTCCATTTCTTTTATTTTTCCTTTCAAGATATTTCTTTTATTTTTTATCTCCCCACCTCACCTAATATAAATGGTATGATAAATAAATTAACTTAAATATTTTTAAAATTTTTTATGCTAATGTAATAATTCTTCATCATCTCTCTTTCCCCCTCCTTTTATACTAAAAATGAAAACACTGTCCGAGATGTGTTAATTTATCACATTCAAGGATCATGGATTTTTAATTTTATTTACCATCTTCATGGCTGGTCATGAAACCAGTTTTATGGTTGAAACAGATAATAATACATGTATTTAATAATATTTAATGTTATGTAATCATAATACACACATGATGTAAAATATTAAATCAAAATAAGATCATTGTGTGTAAAACTGCTCAAAATAATCCAAGTGATTGTCATTAAAATTTTAACTAATGATTCATCATCATACCATTTAATAAAATGAATTATATAATGATTTTATCTTATTTAAGTTTATTAAAATAACATAATTACACTTCTGGATTTCAAATTCAATTTTACATGAACTTCTATACACTTATATAGGTGAGCTGATTATGAAAATTATGAAAAAAAGTACTCAAAAATAATAGAATAAAACACTGTAACTCATAAAAAGGTAATAAAATTACTTAATAAAAATATAATAAATAAAATTAATGTATAATAGGTTCTATAATTAATAATTAATTAATATAATTTGATTATCCAAAACATTACGATCAAGGGAAGAGAACCTTTAGACTTAAGGTAAGGGATTCTACCCAAACCTCCATTATTACTTCGGGTTGCTCTATCTTTATTTTTACCTGAATGAAGTTATCTTTTATTTTGAATTAAATCTTATAAATTATGTTTATATGTTCTAAAAACATGTATCAAGATCAATTCATCATTATATTTTAGGTATATAAATATTTTTATGTGGTTCCCTTCATAATTCTTCCCGATAAGCAAGCCTGTTTTAAGGGAACTTCCCAAATTCTTACCCAATTTCAAGTGCACTCTATCATCTATTTTAATCCACCATTGTTTTTTATAAAATATTTTTTTATTATTATTAAATATTTCTTGGTTAAATTCTATTTTTATATAAAATATTATTCCCTTTTCTATTTTAAATTATCTTTAGTATTTTCCTTAAAACTGCACTAAAATGTGTCAAAATAAGATTTCTTAAATACTCTTCTTAAAGGGTGTAACTTATATTGGAAATCACTTATCATGATATATAATTATATTACCTTATGAATGTCCATGTATGTTTTAATTCCTCTATTTCATGGACACTTTTATGATACAATGATTAATTATTCTTTATTACATGATTATCATTCCCATTTCCTTACAAAGGTACCCCTATATTTATGTATGATTGATTATGTATGACTAATTATGTGGAAAACAGAATCATGAAAATTTTAAGATGGGTTCAACTAGATATATATCTAATTAATTGGGTAAAGTTTAGTCTCATTAGATATTACGTTCAACGGTCTTGGCGTTTATCCTTGACTCGTGATCCATGTGAAACAGTCTTGGTGGTTAGCCTTAACTCATGCATTCTATGTGCAAGGAACCTTGAATCTTTCTAAAGTCCGGTTATAAGATGATTCCACATTACCAGAATTCAATGATTATATGATCCCATGTTCTAAATGTTTAAATTATTTATGTTTAACCATTTTCCATGCCTCTTTATATCATTATGTTATGCATTCTAGCCCATGTGCTAAGCTTTATTCTTATATTTATTCCCCTAGTGGGCTTCTAGATCATCCCTTTGTGCATGTTATCCCCTAGTTATCCTATTTAGATGTATGAGCATAATGTAAAATAGGTTCTTAATATAAATATTAAATAAATGTTTCTTTTATGATGTTTAATTATGTACCCAGTCTTCCAAGACACTAGAATTTAGGATACTTGGCTTGTATTTTGATGATTAATTATCCTTAAAACCATGTAATGATATGTGTAAAAGGATAGGGTTTATATATTTGGAATCATAAAATTGTTTAGTTGTATTTGGATTTTATAAATTGATAACTTTAGTAAGAACCTTATGTATAATACTAAGTATAAGAAAACATCCCTAAATTTTGGTAGAGTAAGTTGTTTATCAAGAAAATACATCCCTGTCTGGATACTACAAGTAGACGTGGTTCTAGAAAAAATGTATTTGGGAGTAAAAAATCCAACAAGGTGTTCCGGGCCAAACTCAGGGTGACTTAGTACATGACAATGAGCCTTACTGCAAGCCTGGTTTTACACTCCCTGGGGATATGCTTTGGTAAACTTATAAGATCATTATGATCCATTATTAAGGGAACAATGAAAATGCCCATAAAAATATATGTTAGGAAAAAATCATGGTTAACTTAGATTGAAACCTAGGTAATCACAAGTTAGAATACACTTTTACTTTAAGCGTTTATCCTTTTATGTTTTAATTTTCCTTTTTATGCTTATTAGATAAGTATTGAAACCCTCACATGTTTTTAGCTTAGAATGTAAAATGATATTCCGAGGGAAAAATCTCTTAAGGGGGGAAGAATGTAAGGACCCAAAGTTTTATCAATGGAAATTACCTTCTTATAATTATTTCATGTAGTATAATCACATAAAATCACATTAGGAAACACAATTCCACATCATGCTTAAATGAACTACTAAATATTTGTGAGCATTATAACATATCTGTTAAACAAAATTTTTATACTTCTATGATTTGAATTTCAAAAATCTGAGATACACAGTTGTGATTGGTAATATGTTTAGAGTCTGATAGGATCAACTTACATTTTTTGTTAATAGTAACTTACCCTTATGGATAGTAACATACCCTTATTAATAGTAATATACACTTATGAATAGTAACATACCCTTATGAATAGTAACATCTCACATGTAAGTATAAATAAAATTTAGGCACCGTAAAATGAGAGTGAATATTTTAAAATATTAATAATTAAGTGTTGGTATTCTTGTGAGTAATAAATATTTAATTAAAATTTTAAATTATTAAATTAATAATATTAATTTTCCTAAAATGTATTCCTAAACAAATATTTTTTTGTCCTATGATTTTAGGATAATTTTATGAGACCTCAGTTAGTGTTTGAAAGTATTATAAAATCAGTTTTAAATTTAAAATCTTTATTTTTAAGTAAATAATGATTTTAATTAAAAATTAAATTTATCATATTTATAAAATTATTTTCCTGAAATTGAGTTATTTTTTTTATTCTACACATCAAAAAATGGTTATGGTGAATTTTTGGGATTTTCTAAAATAATTTATTTTTCTGTGAATAGTAAAATACAGTAATTTACAGTATATATAAATTATAAGTGAAATACACTATTCATTGAGTAATTGATGATGTAAGAACATTTGGTTAGAAATAACATGACTTAATTATAGTTTTTATTCTCAATAAATATAACTATTTCTTGTCTTCAGAAAAATAATAAACTAATGAATTAAATAATGTGAAAACTTCCCTCTCCTCCACTATAAAAACCACATCTCACCACCTCTTCTCCTCACACCTCTCAAGCCTTGTACATTGTCCAAATTTTACTAATATATTTTCTTAATCCCCTAACCCATGTCTAATAGCTCTTTTTCTCATCAAAAGACCAAAAAATCTTCCCTAAAGAGGCTCTCAAGGAAGATCAATTCAAGAGGTAAATTCCTCTTTCCGTTTCTTTTATTTTTGTTTCAAGAACATTATTTTATTTTTTATCTCCTCATATCCCATAATAAAAATGATATGATAACTCCAGTACCTTACTTATACTATAATTTTGTTATTATAATGGAATAATTCTTAATCAAATCTCGTTCCTCTTCTTTTATACTAAAAATGAAAACACCATCTGAGATGTGTTAATTTATCACATTTAAGGACGAAGGGTTTTCAATTTCATTTACCATATTCATGGATAGTCATTAAATCATTTTTATGGTTTAAAAAAATTATAATATATGTGTTTTATCTTATTTAATTTTTTGTAATCATCATACACACATGGTGTAAATTATTAAATCAAAACAAGATCATCGTGAGTGAAACCGCTCACAATAATCGAAGTGACTGTCATTAAAATACTATCTAATGATTCATCATCATCCCATTTAATAGAATGAATTATATTACCATTTTATATTATTTAATTTTATTAATATAATATAATTACACTTATGTACTTAAAATTCCATTTTACATGAAATCCCATACTCTTATATAAGCGAGCCGATCATGAAAATTAAGAAAACAGGTACTCACGAATGATAAAATTGAACACTATAACTCATCAAAAAGGGCATAAAAGAACTTAATAAAATGATAATAAATCAAATTAATGTAGAATAGGTTTTGGAATTATTAATTAATGAATCTAATTTTATTTTATAGGACATTAATATCAATGGAAGAACACCTTCAGACTTATGGTAATGGATTCTACCCGAACCTCCATTATCCCTTCAGGCTGCCCTATATTTATATTTACCCAAATGAAGTTATATTTTATTTTTATTTAAATATTCTAAATATCTTTTATATGTTTCAAAATCATGTATCAATATCCATTAATCATTATATTTTATGGATATACATATTTTTAAGGGGTTCCCTTCTCAATTCTTCCAGATAAGCAAGCCTGTTTTAAGGGAACTTCCCAAATTCTTACCCAATTCCAAGTCCACTCTATCATCTATTTTAAGCCACCATTATTTTTTAAAAAATACGTATTTTTATTATGAAAACCTTATTTTTTACCTTCTGGTTTTATATAAAATATCATTCCCTTTTCTATTTTAAATTCTATTTAGTATTTTACTTAAAACCATACTAAAATGTTTTAATGCTAAAATTTCTTAAATACTCTTCTTACATGTTGTGGTTTTTGTTTGAAATCACTTACCATAATATATAATTATTTTCCCTTATTAATGTTTATGTATTTATTAATTCCTTTCTTTCATGGACACTTGTTTGATACAATCATTCATTATTCTTTATGACATGATTATGACACCCATTTCATTCCATGGGTACCCATATGTTTATGTATGCTTTATTATGTGGAAAAAATATTCATGAACATGTTAATATGGTTGAGCTTAGATAGAACTCCAATGAATTGGGTAATGTTTAGTCACATGAGATTTTATGTTCCGCGGTCTTGGTGGTTAGCCTTGACTCATGATCCATGTGCAACAATCTTGGTAGTTAGCTTTAACTCATGATACTCTATGTCATTGAGCCTTGAACCATGCTAAAGTTATGTTTTATGTTTTTGAAACATTACCATGATTCCATGATTATATGATTCCATGTTCTAAATGTTATTATTCCTTATGTTTAATATTGTACCATGCCTCTTCATATCATTATGTTATGCCTTCTAACAAATGTGCTAGGCTTTATTCTTATGTTTATTCCCTTACTAGGATTCTAGATCATCCCTTTGTTCTTGTTATCCCTAGGTTATCCTATGTAGATGTATGAGAATAATGGAACTTAGTATCTCAATATGGATAATAAATAATATTTTCTTTTATGATTATTAATTAAGTACCTAGTCTTCTAGAACACCATACTTTTTGATTGTTGTCTTGTATTTTGATGTCTAATTATCCTTAAAATCATGTAATGATATGTGTAAAAGTTTTTTTTCACTATATTTACTATTTTACCCTATTTGATTTTATATCTAAAACACCCCTAATATAAACCATATGAGATTTTCAGCCCTAGGATCTTCCCCCACTCTTTCTTGTACCACTTGAACCCCAATCTTTGGATAGTTTTGGCCTTGTTTCTTCAATAAATCAATAAGTAAGTCCAAATTATCTTGATTTTTTCATTCGTCCAGGGTTTCTCACCCTCCCTATTTGGGTTCTTATTTTACAGTGTCTTTTTATCGAATAAGGGTTCTATATTGAGTTATTGGGTGAAATATTGATGTGTGTGGTTCAATATTTCATTTATAGGGTCCCCTTATTGTGAGGTTGTTGTAAAGACCTGAAAATTCCATGTAATGTTTTGATTATATGATATTTTTATGAGTCTGAAAAAATTTATGGCACGTGATTCTGAGGCCCGGTGTGTCCGGAATGAATTGCTGAACTTTTTTCGGGTACGTTCAGTAAACGTGCAAGCGAGTTTTTGTAACTTTTGAACCGGTGCTCGGAATTGAAATCCGAGGACACTGTTAAAATAGAAGTGCCTATATTTACTTAAGGATAATTTTACCTTGACCATAGTAGGTCGAGGGTGAAATATAGTTTTTCACTTTTAGGTGGGAAAATAAAAATAAAATTATTTAACATTTTATTTTTATTTTTGTTGAAACCTCCCATGTGATTGTTATGGGAGGTGGGGACTATCGATCTTAAAACCTCCCAATCTGAATTCTAGTGGCGGGGACAACCCAAACCCCCTTTAATGGGAGAAAACCTCTCAACTACCCTACATTAATTATCCCAAAACATTTTATTTAATTTATCCAATTAATTTTGCCAACTCTATTTGTGCCAACAGAATTATATTTTTTATTGGTACCTCTTTTCTTGGAGAGGATTGGTTGGTAAAGGAGAAGGGAAGAACTTTTAGAAGATCTTATCCGACAAAGAATGCACCCTTCATCCCTAATGAATAACATCTCCTCTAAACAAAGAACACCATCTCTATTAAAGAACATTCTTCATAGCCAAGAAAGAGGACAACGCACGAGCCTGACTTCAGAAGCATGTTGCAGAGTCGATGATCGTTGGCACCCTCTTCTCCTTCACTATTTTCATCTTGCAACACATCAACAAACCTTCGAGGTAGGGTTTGATGTTTTGAGTACCCCCTTACCATTCTTCATGTTCTTCATACAAGATTTATTAAGCCGCTTGCTATCACCCTAACACGGAGGGTGCGTGCCAAACGAACATGGCCTGAACTCTCCGAAATTTCTTGAGGTTTTTGATGTGTTCCTCGCAATGAAAGAGGGAGGTGAATAGTGTTGGAGAATGGAACCAGTGGGACTTGGATAAGGTGGCTGGAACACTGCCGGCCGTGATGAAGGCGACAATGCAATCACGCCACCTGAAAGAAGAGAACGGCGGCTTGTGCCACAACGACGAAGGGAAGACAGCCGACCGAGCTAGCCACTGGTGAAGGAAAGATGTGTGACCATGCCACACGGAGAGGAATACTGGGCATCTGGCCAGTGGCAATGGACCGCCGCACCACACCCACCCCACTGCGTCGTGGCGCCCCGCTGCACCACCACACCATGGCGCCCCACCAAACAGCGGCCGCCCCACCGCAATGCGACCGCCGAACCGCACCGCGACTTCCCCGCCGCACCGCGGCCGCCCCACCGCACCGGGGACCACCTAGTCTGGGCTTCCCAGCGTGGGCCGGGCCACCCATTGTGGGTCGGTCCACCTAGTGGAGGATGGGATGTGTCGGTCCGACCGGGTCGAACCGGACTCAGACCAATTTCGACCCTATACGTTCTTCTGGCCATAACGTTGGCACCGGGTGTCCATTTGACTAACCGTCTATGGAGATAGAAACCTTGAAGTGAGATTGTACCTTTGATATACCCCACTATTGATTTGGATAAAGTTGGAGTATGGTCAGGTTGGATCGAGCACAAATCCAACCGGGCCCTCAGGACTAAAAGGATAATAACTTACAGACTAGGTATCTGATTGACACACCATCAGTTGCGTTGAGACCCCTATGATGTGGGGGTACTTTGGGATATTTATTTGTGGGACTTAGTGACAATTGGAGTATCGAACAGTGTCTTGAGGAGCGGACCTTCCCAAAGAAAAGCACGCTTAGTGAGGGAACCCTGTAGCTGGCTGTGACGACGTATTGACAATGTACTAGGATCCTGTGTAGGTCTGACAATGTACTAACAATGTACTAGAGTCCTGTGTGGGTATAACTATGTACTAATGATGTACTAGGGTCATTTGTGGGTTTGACGATGTACTACCGATGTACTAGGATCCTGTGTGGGTCTGAAGATGTATTGACGATGTACTAGGATCCTATGTGGGTCTGACGACGTACTAACAATGTACTAGGATCTTGTGTGGGTCTGAAGATGTACTGACAATGTACTAGGATCTTGTGTGGTTCTGACGAGGAAATGATGATGTACTACAATCTTGTGTGGGTCTGACGACGTACTGATGATGTACTAGGATCCTGTGTGGGTCTGAAGACGTACTGACGATGTACTAGGATCCTGTCTGGGTCTAACAACGTACTAGGATCCTGTGTGGGTCTGACGAGGTACTAGGATCCTATATGGGTCTGACGATGTACTATGATCCTCTGTGGGTTTGATGATGATTTAGGATCCTTCGTGGGTCTACTTCTTAATAGAGTAAGATGAATTATTAGTTACACTTAATCATCTCTACTATTGTCCCTAAGTTATACCTGGTGTGAGCTGATTCCATACCTGTGTGGTTCTTTCTTTTGTGGCAATAACATGGTGGTATTCTTCTGTCTGGAGTACCTGTGTGTTACTTACCTTCGTGGTACTCCTTCCTTTATAGAATATTTGAGCTTGAGATTTTGAGTTGGACTCTGTATTTCCTCATGATTGAGATGGGCATACTTGATAACTTTGGTATATGTATGGGCATATACCTAAGTAGGGTTGTCAGTTGATTTCATGCATTGTGGTTTATCTTTTGTGGATTTTGTGAGACCTTGAGGGTCTCGGGGCCCCTAATGAGGATTGTTATACTCACCCCTGTATGGGCTATGCCCACACATTGTTGTGTTTGGTGTTGACGACAAGCAACGCTGACTGAGGACGAGAGTACTAAGACTGAAGGTAGCTTGGAGGTGGAAATTAGATGAGTCATACCACAGATACGGCTGTTCGAGAGCTGTACCTACCCTTCAGGTAGGATCCTTGGCGGGTAATCACAGGAGCTGTTTCAGTTTACTTATACCTTTCAATTTTCTTATACTTTCTAGTTGGGCTTGTATTCTAGACCATTTTACTTACTGTACTCACTCTTTTTAATATTCAGTTTCCTCATGTTCGTATCTTGTTGTGTGCTTTGTTTCATGTTTTTACAGGTTATAAATGCAATGCCTTCTCAGTTTTAGGGAAATACGCCTTCAGTGCTAGTCGCCAGCGCCTGCCATATGGAAGGTGGGCTTGGGGTAGTCACGACACGGGCCCTGGGGGATGGGTCGTGACAAATTGGTATCAGAGGAGTCAGTTCTACCATAGAACATAGGACTCTGATCTTTTTAACGGTAATATTGCTAATTTTTATGAGTGTGGTTATCAGTTTAGGGAATCTAGTGTTGGTGCGGCAGCCGACGTATCCATACACCAAGACCCTGACTTTTGATTTCTGACTCAGTGGACAAAAACACTAATTGCGTGTGTGTTATCAAGAGTTTTCTTTGTGATATATTTGAGTTTGCTCATCAAGTATAACTTTTTGACCATGACACACCTGTTTCTTTTCAGGATGCCTCCACGCACATAGCCAGCTAGAGTTTCGGGTATAATATGCACTGTTAGCCCACCGAGCAACGATGCCTCGGTGTAGTGCCCTCTTCAAATAGAGGCACCAGTGGAGGCACCAACGATACCATTTCCCATTGGGCCACCAATTCCACCAGCCCCAGTAGGAGATGGTGCATGCCACTTGAGCGTGTTTCACGAGTTCTAGTGCCAGAGGCCAACCAGGTTCAGATGAGAGACGGACCCATAGGTGTCTAAGGATTGTTTGAAGGCCGTGGTGAGAGTCTTTCTACTGGTAGGGACACCAGTTGATCTTATGGTGATCCTTGCTTCCAGTATTCTACAGGAAATAACAGGAAGATGGTAGAGCTTGATGCTCCTGGTTCACGATGAGGTGACGCTTTTCTGGAAGACTTCGAGAGCCTGTTTCGGGCAGAGTTTTTCCCAATGAATCTTTGTGCAGTGCTCATTCAAGATCTTCTTCATCTGCAGCAGGGAATTATGACTATGGATTAGTACTCAGAAAGGTTCACCGACCTCTCACACTACTCCACTGATATGGTGTAGGACCCATTATTCCGGTCCCAGACCTTTGAACAGGGACTCAATCAGGAGATCAGGGCTTAGATGATTTCTCTCAGCATCCCGACACAGGCGGGGGTGTTAGAGCGAGTCCTATTAGTGGAGAGTTTTTTTGATGTGCAGTCACCAGTAGCAAAACCCACCACCAGACGTCACGTAGCAGAGTCTTCTACAACTGGCAGCAGACGAATGTCCTAGAGGTCCAAGAGGACCATAACTATAAGTGGACAACCGCATGAATCAGGATCGGTTGTGCAGGGTACCATAGACAGAGCTAGTCATGTGAGGAACATGCAATGTTTCACATGCCGAGGGTAGGGTCACATGACTCGTGACTGTTTGACCCACCATATGGATGATCAATAGATGGTCAAGGGGCTGCCCAGGCAGAGACAGAGGTTCGACCGAGGAGTTCTGTAGGGAGAAGGTAGATGTGGAAGAGGATCTGGTCGTGCGGATGGTGGTGGGAGACGATTCAATATGTTACCGCCACCACCACCAGGTGGTCCACCCCAACCCTATGGAGCAGGTGGATAGGGGAGAGATCAACTCCAGGCAGTTGAGGCCTATGACCATGGCCATCCGGAGATGATACGAGGTACAATATGTGTCTACTCCACCTTAGATATAGTACTTATAGACACAGGTTCTAGTCAATCTTTTATATCCACTACCCTCATTCAGAGCTCATAGATTCTGACGGAGCCGTTGGATCGATCCTTATGGCTAGAGACTCCTATGTGAGCAGATTCGATGATTACGCATGGGTGTCGAAAGTGTGAGCTTACTCTAAGAGGCGAGAGCTTCAGATGGGATCTCCTAGTAGCGGTGTCGAGGCCTTACGACATCATATTGGATATGGAATTGTTATCAATAGTCCATTCTCATATTGACTATATTAGGAGAAAAGTGCGGTGTGTCTGCACGGATGAGACCGAGTTTACCTTCACTGGCGCGAAGGTAGCCTTTGCAGTGTTGGATGAACTTACCTGGAGGAGGGTGTAGCCGATTACACATCAATTGGATAGCCTTACCCTCTGAGTTATTAATGTGGAGAGTCTGATTTATCCTGTAATGGTGGACCAGTACATAGATGTCTTCCCTGATGATGTTCCGGGTGTAACTCCTCGTATAGAGGTGGAATTTTACTTTGAATTATACCCTAAGACGACACCGATATCTACACCAGCATATCAGATGGATCCCATGGAGATTCTTGAGCTGCAGGTATAGCTGGAGGACTTACAGGGGAAAGGATTCATCAAGCCCAGTGTTTCTCCTTGGGAAGCCCTGATTTTGTTCGCCAAGAATTTGGATGGGAGCTTGAGACTTTGTGTTGACTATCAGTGCTTGAACTAGGTGAATGTGAAGAAAAAGTACCCACTACCGAGGATTGACGACCTCTTTGATCAGCTGAAGGGAGCATAGTGGTTCTCGAAGATATACCTCAGATCAGGCTATCACCATCTTAGAGTGCGAGACAAGGATGTGCAGAAGATGAATTTCAGATGTCGGTATGACCACTACGAGTTCTTGGTTATTCCATTCGGCATGGAAAACACTCCAAAAGTGTTCATGGGACTCATGAACAAGATCTTTCAGCCATACATTGATCGCTCTGTCGTAGTCTTCATCAACAACATTATGATCTACTCAGCTACCTAGGATGAGCATGCATATCATTTGCAGATAGTTTTGGACACACTCTGAGAGCACCAGCTTAATGGTAAGCTCTCAAAGTTCCAGGTATTGATCCAAGAGGTTAACTTTCTAGTACATGTCATATCAGAGGATATATTTTTAGTGTATCCAGTGAATATTGAGGCGGTACTTGCTTGGGAGCCACCTAGGAGTGTGAAGGAGGTAAGAAGTTTCCTGTGTTTGGCTGGATACTACTGTAGGTTTGTGCCATATTTCTCTAGAGTTGCATCACCTTTATCAGCATTGATGAAGAAGGGGAAACCCTTCGTGTGGTTGGAGAGATACCAACAGAGTTTTCCAGAGATGAGGCAGAGGCTGACTAGTGCCCCCATCTTGAGGCTTCTGGAGGAGGGCGTAGGGTACGTAGTCTACTACGACGCATTAAGGACCGAGATCAGATGTGTTATGATGCAGGAGTGAGCAGTGATCGCATATGGTTCTTGATATCTGAGAAAACATGAGCAGAACTACGCTTCCCATGAACTGGAGTTAGCAGTAGTGGTCTTCTCCTTGAAGATGTGGTGACATTACTTGATGGGAAAGCATTTTACAGTCTACTCGGATCACAAGAGTCTTAGTTATATCTTATCTCAGAAGGACCTGAACCCGAGACATCAAAATTGGCTTGAGTTCCTCTAGGACTATAACTTAGAGATATTCTATAATCATAGGAAGGGGAACATTGTAGTAGATGCACTCAACATTAGATCTGGTATACATCTTCTAGGTGAGGCGACATAGCAGTTGACCGCTTTGTAGATATCCTTTGTGAATTGGGATGGAGCAGCTTTTCTTCAGTCTCTTATAGTCACTCCCCTACTTCTTCATCATTTCAGGGAGGCACAATGCGGGGACACTGACTGAAAGGCTCGACGTGCTTATATATCCACAGGACAGGCACCTGATGGATTTATTGAAGGTGGGGAGCACATCGTCCTCTTCAGAGGACATACCATAGTACCAGTGTCACTTTGGGAGGAAGTGTTGAGGGGGTTCCACACATCCCCTCTAGAGGTATATCTAGGAGTGGAGAAGATGTAACATGACCTTTGACGACAACATTAGTGGCTGATAATGAAGAAAGTAGTAGCAGATTTTGTCTCTCGGTGCCTCACTTGTCAGCAAGTGAAGGCAGAGCATTAGGTTTCAGAAGGCTTGGTTCAACCTTTAGAGGTACCAAAGTGGAAGTGGTATAGGATATCCATGGAATTCATGACACGAATTCCAAGTACATCCATAGGTCATGATTCTATCTGAGTGATCGTCAACCGACTCACCAAGTCGGCCCACTTCCTACCGATCAGAGAGCAGGGTTCAGTAGAGATCTTGGGACACCTCTATGTGCTGGAGATTGTGCGGATACATGGAGTACCCTCAACGATTGTCTCTGATCGTGATAAAAATTTAACTTACCGGCTATGAAAGGGGTTGCAAGAGGATTTTAGGATGGAGCTTCATTTGAGCACCGCCTTCCATCCTCAGACGGATGACTAGACTGAGTGGACCATTCAGACCCTCGAGGACATGCTATGTGCTTTCATCCTCGACTTTGGTCACAACTGGGAGGATCACCTGCCTTCTGTGGAGTTTTCATACAACAAAATCTATCTCTCCACCATTGGGATTCCACCTTTTGAGGCGTTGTACGACCGACCTTGAATATCGTCTTTGTGCTGGACTGACCTAGGGGAGTCAACACTCGTGGGACCAGAGATGGTACGAGCTACCACAGAGAAAGTACAAATCATCCAGGAGTGGATAAATACTGCACAGAGCAGACATAAGTCTTATGCTGACAAGAGACAGAGACCTCTAGAGTTCTAGGATGGAGACCATGTCTTTTTACGGGTCTCACCTCAATGAGGTTTGCGGAGATTTGGACGGGGCGACAAGTTATCTATGAGGTTCATCGGGCCTTTTCAGGTCCTAAGAAGAGTTGGTGAGGTGGATCACCACCTAGAACTTCCCCCTCAGTTTCACCGGGTGCACGGCGTCTTCCATGTATCCCAGTTGAGGAGATACGTGCACAAGCCTTCTCACATCATCGACCACGGCGAGATGAATGTCGATGATGGGGTGAATTTACGGAGGTTATAGGGGAGATTGAGGATAGACATGTGTGGGTTCTTTGTGGGCAGTTGATACCTCTCGTGCGCGTTCTCTGGCAGCACGAGAACCTCCAAGAGAGAACATGGGAGTGGGAGGATCAGATACGTTCTTAGTACACCTAGTTGTTTTACTAGTTTTGTGTTGTTGCTTTCAGGGATGTAAAGACCTGAGGTGGGGAGAATGTAAAAACCCAAAAATTCCATGTAATTTTTTTAATTATATGGAAATTTTACGAGTCCAAAAAAATTGACGGAGCATGATTTTGAGGCCTGATGTGCCCGAAATGAATTTCTGAACTTCTTTTCAGGTACGTTCAGTAAACATGTGAGCGGGTTTTTGTAACTTTTAAACCAGTGCTCAAAATTGAAATCTGAGGACACCATTAAACTCACAGTACCAGAATTCGCTTAAGGAGACCTTTACCTCGACCATAGTAGGTCGAGGGTGAAAGATAGTTTTTTCACTCTTTTTTGGGAAAATAAAAATAAAATTATTTAACATTTTTTTTATTTTTGTTGAAACCTCCCATGTGATTGTTATGGAGGTGGAGACCACCGAGCTTAAAACCTCCCAATTTTAATTCTAGTGGTAGGGACCACCCAAACCCCTTTTAATGGGAAAAAACCTCTCAACTCCCCTAAATTAATTATGCCAACACAATTCATTTAATTGAGCCAATTAATTGAGCCAATTAACTCTTCCAACTCCATTTGTGCCAACAAAATTATATTTTTTTATTGGAACCTCTTTTCTTGGAAAGGATTGGTTGGAAAAGGAGAAGGGGAGAACTTCTGGAAGATCTTATCCATTGAAGAACACACCCTTCATCTCCAATGAAGAACTTCTCATCCAAACAAAGAACACCATCTCCATTAAAGAACGTTATTTGGAGCCAAGAAAGAGGAAAACGCCTGAGCCCGACTTCGGAAGCGTGTTGCGAAGGTGACGATCATTGGAACCCTCTCTACCTTCACCGTTTTCATCTCGAAACACATAAATGAACAATTGAGGTAGGGTTTGATGTTTTGAGTAACCCCTACCATTCTTGACATTCTTAATACAAGATTTATTAAGCCACTTTCTACCGCCCTAACGCGGAGGGTTCGGGCCAAACGAACATGGACCGACCTATCTGTAATTTTTTGAGATTTTGGATGTGTTCCTCACAATGGAAGAGGGCAGTGAACGGTGCCAGAGAATATCACTGGTGGGACTTGGATATGACGGTCGGAACACCGCAGCCATGATGAAGACGACGACACAACCACGCTGCCCAACGAAAGAGAACCGCGGCTTGTGCCATAGAGGCGAAGGGAGGACGACTGGTCGAGTCAAACACTGGTGAAGGCACATTGTGCGAACACCTCCCCACTGCACTATGGAACCCCGCTGCACCGCCGCACCGCGGGCCACCCAGCACAGGCTCGTCAGTTTGACCGGGTTGGACTGGATCTGGACCAATTTAAAACCATATACATTCTTTTGGCCATAATTTTGGCACCAGGCATCCGTTTGACAAACCATCTATGGAACTTGAAAACCTGATGAGAGACATTACCTTTGGTATACCCCACTATTTATTTGGATAAATTTGGGGTACGGTCGGGTTGGATTGAGCATGAATCCAACCAGGCCCTAGGGACTAGAAGGCTAATAACTTACAGATCAGGTGTCCGATTGACACATAATATATTGCATTGAGACCCCTATGACGTGGCAGTCCTTTGTGATACTTCTTTGTGGGACTTCATGATAGTTGGAGTATCGACCAGTGGATTGAGGAGCTGACCCTCCGAGAGACAAGTGAACTTAGTGTGGGAACCCTGTAGCTGGCTATCACAACGCACTGATGATGTACTCGGATCCTATGTAGGTTTGAAAACATACTGACAATGTACTAGGATCCTGTGTGGGTTTGAAGATTTACTGACACTATACTAGGATCTTGTGTGGGTCTAACGATGTACAGAAAATATAATAGGATCCTGTGTGGGTCTGACGATGTACTGACAATGTACTAGGATCCTGTGTGGATCTGACGACGTACTGACGATGTACTAGGATCCTGTGTGGGTCTGACGATGTACTAACGATGTACTAGGATCCTGTGTGGGTATGACGATGTAATGATGATGTACTATGATCCTGGGTGGGTTTGATGACATACTGATGATGTACTAGGATCCTGTGTGGGTTTTATGACGTATTGACAATGTACTAGGATCCTGTGTGGGTCTGAAAACATACTAACAATGTACTAGGATCTTGTGTGGGTATGATGACGTACATACGATGTACTAGGATCCTATGTGGGTCTTAGGATGTACTGAAGATGTACTATGATCATGTTTTGGTCTGATGATGTACTGACGATGTACTAGGATCCTGTGTGGGTATGACGACGTACTGACTATGTACTAGGATCCTGTGTGGGTCTGACGATGTACTAGGATCCTATGTTGGTGTGATGAGGTACTAGGATTTTGTTTGGGTCTGACAATGTACTATGATCTTATGTGGGTCTAATGATGATTTAGGATCCTTCGTGGGTTTTCCTCTTAATAGAGTAAGATGAATTTGTAGTTACATTTAATCATCTCTACTACTGTACCTAAGTTATACCTATTGTGATCTGTGTCCATACCTGTGTGGTACTTTCCTTTGTGGTAATACCTTGGTGGTATTCTTCTATGTGTCATACCTGTGTGGTACTTACCTTCGTGGTGATCCTTCCTTTGTGAAACAGTTGAGCTTGGGCTTTTGAGTTGGACTCTGTGTTTCCTCATGATGGAGATGGGAATACTTGATAACTTAGGTATATGTATGGGAATATACCTAATTAGTGTTGTGTATTGATTTCATGATTTTTGGTTTATTCTTTGTGGATTTTGTGAGAACTTGAGGGTCTCAGGGTCCCTACTGAGTATCATTATACTCACCCCTACACGGGCTATGCCCACACCTTGTTGTGTTTGGTGCAGACGACGGACAACGCTGAATGAGGACGAGAGTACCAGGAATGGAGGTAGCTTGGAGGTTGAAATTAGATGAATCATACTATAGAGATGACCGTTTGAGAGTTATACCTACCCTTCAGGTAGGATCCATGGTGGGTGATCACATGAGCTGTTTTAGTTTACTTGTACCTTTCAGTTTTCTTGTACTTTCCAGTTGGGATTGTATTCTGGCCCCTTTTACTTACTGTACTCACTCTTTTTACTATTCATTTTCTTTATGTTTGTATCTTGCTGTGTGCTTTTTTGCGTGTTTTTATAGGTTATAAAGGCAATTCCTTCTCGGTTTTAGGGAAATAAACCTTCGGTGCTAGTCGCCATCCCCTGGCCTATTGAAGGCGGGCTTGGGGTAGTCCCAACACGGGCCGTGGGGGATGTGTTGTAACAGTTGTGGTTTCCCACTAGATTCTATAAGTTTACAAGCTTGAGGTAGGTGGTCCCATGCTTATAAATTATTAGAATAATTTTTCATTCTTTCTTGGTTTCATAAATCTATTCTATGGATTATGTGTTTTGTGAAAAATGTGTTTTCAATGTTATTGGAAGTGTGTGTGTGTTGTACGATTGTTTTCTAAAATACGTTGAATGTGTTTCATGCATTTGTCTTTATTGTGCTTTATATATGTCTTCAATAGATTATGCCAAAAGTTATAAATATGGTTTAAAAATGTTTTCAAGTGCGTATGTGATGAATGTTGGGTTTCTAAATGAAAGGAGTTTTTATTACATATGATATTTTTTGTTATATTTTTTTAAATGTGTGCCTTTAATTATGCAAGTAATGAAAATAACGTTTTTAAAATGTGTTTCATGTACATATTGATTTGAAAGGGGATTTTTCTATGGAAATGGTTTGATTTCATGTGTGATCTTCCTATTGTGTTTCCAAACTAGTTTTTATGAATTATGAAAGTGGTGTGAAATGTGTTTCTAAATTTATTAAGCGTTCGTGTGAATTTGAAATAGGTTATGATTATAAGAAATAGTGGTTTCAATGAAAGATTTGATTTTTGGATGAATGTGATTATGAAAGAAGTTGTTTTTCATGTGTGTTAATGATATTGGAATGTGTTCATGTAAGTGATGATTTATTTGAAATTTTAAATGATGTTTGACAATAAGTGGAATCCTGGGTTTCTTGGTGGGAAAACTAGAACCTATATGGCAGTTGATTTGGTGGGGCTATGGCTGGGTTTATTCCAGCAGGATTGAAGCTATGAAAATAACTAAACATGTGATATGATCGAATTTAACTAGACCCAGGGATGTGTTCCCCTATAGTGGATTGTTAATGAGGATGTTATTGATTTTGGATTATGTTTGGAGACCACTAGTCCTTGGTATGCATTCCCCTCTAGTGGCTCATTCATGAGGATGTTATAGGTTATGGTTGGAGAATATTATCACTGAGGTATGAGGTTACTAGGGTCCCACTATAGCTAGATCCTATAGAAATTTCCTATGACATGGTTATCTCTTGTGATGGGAGAATTTTTTTTAGTGTAAACCGTCGGTATATGGTGTACCTTGTGTACATTTTAATTTCAATGAATGGTTCTTTGGGGAAATTTATTCTTATAAATTTTTTACTTAAAATTTTGTATTTCAAAACAATTCCAGGTTATTTGTTAAAACATAAACAATGATTTTTCTTATAATGTTATAGCAGGGAATACTTTCTCTAGGTATAATCCTATTGGGATTTCTATCACACCCGATATACAAGATTTAGTGAATTTATACTTTTTTATATAGGACCAAGGTAAAGGAATGATGTTCAATGGTGATGGTGGATCTGGTTTCTAGTGTTCCACTTCTTTCAGGTGTTGGAAGTGGTGTCTTGATGGTGATGAAGATATATTTCCATGGAGAGTTTTGATTTTTTGGTTTATATTTTTCTCTTTGATTTGTGGTATATTTTTTTCAGGTTAATGTTATTAATTATTTAATCTAAAAATATCTGTATCCCCTTTTTGGTTTTTGGATATCAGTTATGTGATGATGTCTCATTCCTTATAGTTGTTTATTGTTTAAGACAAGGGTGAAATTATTCCCAAAATAATATTGTTGACACCCAGGAACAAGATTCTAGAATGTGGGGATTGAGAATGCCCTTATATCCATATCTTGGGCTGGGTCATTTGTTAGGTTAGATGGTACCCCATCTTGGTTAGTGAAAAAATGGTATCAGAGAATTTTTCACTCTTTTTGGGTCAGGTTATTTGAGAAGAGTCTGAATAGAATAGAGCTAGAATTTTCAGGGCTTGAGGCTTGATTGTGAGTGGGTTTTCTGGAAAACATACCTCATGATAGATATTTAGTTTCCATGGGACATTTGTAATTGTTTTGAATTCTCCTCTAGGTGATACATACAGGATGCAGACAATATATGGACACCATGTAGGGGTGGAGTTGTTTGGTTTGAATTATTATGTGATATGGATTTTTTTATTTATGGATGTGTTTGGGCATTGTTGTTGTTGGTGTAAAATTTCATAATGTTTAATTGATGGTTGTATTGATGGTTTTTCATTGGGATTTTTTTTATAGCAATATTCCTCCGTAGAGACCTCCTGTGCAACCACACGAATATGTCAGAGAGAGTTATCCATCACCAATTTATCAGAGAATAGTGGAATTAGTGGATTGGTTCGTCCAAGATTTGGTATTGGTAGAGGGATATATTCCATCTCATGTTTGGTAAGCTAAACCAGGTCTAGTAAAGGAAAACTCTCAAGAGTTTCTAAAGAACAAAACTTGTTATTTATGGGGTAGAATAGATCCCCAGGAAGATAAGAATTGGATTGAGAATATTCAGAGGATTTTTATTTTATTGAAACTTCTGATGTGTTTAGGGTAAATTGTTCTTTATTCATGTTGTAAGGACCCCATAGGATGTGGTGGAACTCAATAATGAATGTTGGAAATAATGATTAGATTATTTGGAAATATTTCAAGTCTGTATTCAATGATAATTATTTCCTTCATACCTTAGTGTTCTCCAAGTCCTGTAAATTTTTTGGATCTTCACCAGGGGACCAGACCATTATGGAGTATGCTAACCAATTTCTAGAGTTTGTTCGGTTCACACCCAATATAATTTAGAATGAGTATTTGAATTCTAAAAAGTTTGATATGGGGCTGTGAATGGAGATTCGATCCTAAGTATTATTTTTCAAGTTGAAGACTTATTCTAGGGTGATTGATCATGCTTTACGGTATAAATTGATCATCTAGGAAAGTTTGGATTCTCTAGATCAGTGTTAGTAGTGGGCTAGTGTAGTTGAAACTTATCTTTGAAGAATATGAAGCAGTATGAGAAAGAGTACATGGGGGGGTGGTAGTTTAAGAAATACTTCCTGGTTGACTTTATATGAGGCTTCCAATGATGGGTATATTGTGTACAATCAACGTGGGAAAATTAATAATATTTGGTTAGCTTTTTTAGCTTCGCCCAGAAAATTCCATTAGTATAGGGCTATGGAGAACTTGTAGGGATTTTTTAAGTTGGAACACCCATATCAGAGTGCTACAAGATGTATTGATTTCAAAGGGATGTTAGCCCAGTTGGAACTATCTGGGACTATAAGATCCTATTTAGGAGGTCATGGAAGAAAGGATAGATCTTGTTTTAGGAAGAGTTAGTTTAGGGAATAGTCATTGGTCATTGGTCATTCTCATTGTCAGGCTGAGACATTACAAATTCATGTTATGGATTGATCACCAACATAATAAGATGTATGGCCTATAACAGTTCGAGGTACCATTATTTTTTCATCATTGTTATTTTATATTCTATTTTTTATTTTTTCTTTAGTTTAATTAATTTATTACTATCTCATGGATGTGTTGAAATTTTCAACTAAGATTATTCTATATTAGATAAAGTTATTAACACCGATTGGTAATAAGAGAGAGCATAGTTTTAGTTTTTTTCCTCTTCGATCACTGTGTCAGGGGTTGATCTATAACAGGGTTTATTGGTTTCTATAAATAATCCCCATTGATGTGATCCTAAATATGGATTGGATGGTGCGATTTAAGTGCACATTGATATTTATTATTTTGGGTGAGTATTGTAGAACCAGAGAGAAGTACCTAGGTTTTTTAAGGTGAATGGGATCCTCGGTCGGGGTGCGCTATACCACCACTTCTAGAATTAGGAAATATCACATTTTAGTTATTATTTATCATGTTGAAGGATGATCTTAGTGTTTTTAGGGTGCATTAACTCTTGTAGTAGATGAGTTTCTAGAGGTATTTACAAAATACATTTCAAGATTTCTTCTAGAGCAAGACATAGAGTTCCCAATATATTTGGCACCTAGAACACAATCGTTATATCTTCCCTCATACTATATAAACCTACCAATTTAATTTAATTAAAGATACATATGGAAAATTTATAATCTAAAGATTCATTCTCCCTATCATCTCACCTTTCATCTCCCTAGTTCTATTTTCAAAAAATGCTGGTGGATCTCCCTAGTTTTATATTAATTACTGAAAATTAAATAAAGTGAATGTTAGGAATAAATACACTTTCCCCATATTGATTCTCTTTTCAATCATCTTAAGGGAGTGATATGGTTCTCTATGACCGATTTACATTTTGGGTATCATCAAGTTAGAGTTAGAGATGTTAATGTTCCAAAAATGGCTTTTCGAAGTAGGTACGCCCATTATGAGTATTTGGTCATGCCTTTCGAGTAGATGAATTCTCTAGTGGTATTTATTGCACTTATGAACAAGGCATTCCATCAGTATCTTGACTCATTTTTCATGGTATTTTTTGATGGAATCATGGTTTATTCTGAGACTGAGGAGAACCAAGAGTGGAATTTGAGGATTGTGCTAAGTACACTTCATGATCATCTTCTCTATGAGAAGTTTTCTAAGTGAACCTTCATGATTAGGGAGGTGAAGTTTCTAGGGAATGTGATTTTAGATTATGGGATCTTTGTGGGCCCAATAAGATCAGTGCAATGATTTCATGGGAGAATCTGAAGAACATTTTTGAAATCAGAAGTTTTTTATTCCTGGTAGGGTATTATAAGTGGTTTGTTATAGATTTCACACAACATTATTTTCTAATGAAGGTGATCACCCTGAAGGTAGTGAAGTTGGAATGGATCCCAGAGTATCAAGTTTCCCATGAAGAGCTTAAGTGGTGGTTGAACACACCCCTATTTTAATATTTCTAGAGTCTAGAAGGGGATATGTGGTTTAGTATGATTCTTCGGGTATGGGCCTTGGGTATGTGCTAATGGAGGATGAACATGTGGTGACTTATGATTCCCGAAAACTCTGACCACATGAAAAAATTACCCCTACCATGACATAGAGTTAGTGGTTGTGATACATGCCTTAAAGACATGTTGTCATTTTCTTTTCATAGGGAAGTTTGTAGTTTATTCTTATCATAAGAGCTTGGACTACATTTTCTCCCACAAGGACTTGAAATTGAGGTAGAGTTGTTTGGTTGAGTACCTTCAGGGTTTTGATTTTGATGTCATCTATACCCTAGGAAAAGGAAATGCGATTGAAAATACTTTGAGCAAGAAATATTCAGTGAAAGTATTGAAGGAGTCTAGTGATGAGTGGAAGTTGATGTGCCTTGTTTCCCAATTTCATCTCGATGTCAAGGAACATAGTGGAGGTGCATTCCTGGATAGCATTCAGCTGAAACCTTCCCTTTTGGAGCTAATTTGGAAAGAGAAGCCATGTGATGATATATGAAACCATTCTATGTAGTTATTAAATGGTTTGGAGGTTCCTTATGAATATTCATTATGTTTTTATGGATATTTCTATTTTAGAGGTTGCTTCGTGGTTCCATTGTCATTGAAAAAGTTAGTGATGTAGGATATCCACCAGTATTGGTGGGAATTCATCTTAGTCCCAAAAAGTTTTTATTATGTTATTTTGTAGTTATGGTGGCTAGGTATGAGGCGGGATATTGATGAAATCGTATCTCAATTCTATATGTGTCAGTAGGTTAAATAAGAGCAGCATAGGTCCTCTAGTTTTATTCAACCTCAACCCATTTTTATTTGGAAATGGGATGAGATCTCTATGGATTATATTGTCATCATACCTCGTACAAATAGGAAAATAATTCTATTTGGGTAGTGATTGACCTTTTAACCAAAGCAAACCATTTCATTTTGATCAGGGATTTAACTAAAGTGGATAAGATAAGCCAGTTTTATGTTTATGAGATAGTGAGTCTTCATGGTGTTCCATCAAAAATTGTATTAGATAAGGACCATATATTTAACTTGTAGTTTTGGGAAGGTTTTTAGAAACTTATGGGGTTACAGGACAAGTTGTGTATTGTAAAACACCCTCAAATGGATTGTTTGATGGAGAGGGTGAATCAGATTTTGGAAGATATGCTCCCAGAATTTGTATTGGATTTTGGATGCTCATGGGATAACCATTTGGGGTTGGAAGAGTTTTCAAATAACAATAGTTACCAACCATCAATTTGGATTCTCCATTTTAGGTTTATATGTTTGGTCACGTTGGTCCCCTTTGTTGTAACATCCCGGATTCGGGTGCCACTCAACAGGTGCCTAGAACTCGGTTGGTCACATGACATCAAGCACATTTCCCCAAACGCCAGAGGCTGCTGACTAGCAGTGAGGGCCTAGGTCTGATAGTGGGGAAACTATGCCCTCATTTTTCAAAGTGTAACGTAGTGGAAGAAAATACAAGCATACAAAAGCGGAAGTAGTAAACAATACCAAATATGAAATGGAAAATAGTACAAAAATAACGGAAAAGACCAACAGTCATATATAATGATAAAATATGCCTCTAATTCTAATAAAGCAGCCAAAACAGGATACACTATAATATGATACAATACAAGGGACAAATACAGCAAAGAAAAAACAAAATAGCACAACACGAACTCAACAACATCGCAAGACTAAGCTTGGTCCCATGCTCTCCTACTCCTCTGCAACATCATGTACCTATATAGGGACTCTTTCCTTTATCTACACCTGCAACAATATAATTTGTTTGGGTCCAAGACATGACCCAAATAGGGTGTGAGAAATAAATCCCAGTAGGCAACAACCAAAGGCCCATGCCCAACTATTAGTGAATTTTTGCAATAGCAGTGTGAAGTAATGGAAAAGTAGTAAACTAGGAAGTACTCAAAAGTAGATAATCCTACCAATTCCAATTCCATTTAATTATTATTTTACAATTAAATATAATTTAATTATATGTTCCTGAGACTCAGCCTCAACCAACAATCTCCTAAACAGCGCCGCAACAAAAACTACAAAAACTATCTAACCAATACAAGGTAAAACAATACCAAGCCCGTGCTTTATCTTGGTTGGTAAAACATGTAAAATCACCACAATGAATATACGAAGTAAATAGTGTCCTTAGATATAATAATCCTTTCCCTCGGGATAAATAGAATCTTTCCCTCAGGCCAAATAGAACCTTGCCCTCAGGAGAAAAGAACCTTTTCCCTCAGGCTTAATAGAACCTTTCCCTTAGGCCTTGCCCTCAGGCTGAATAAAACCTTTCCCTCAGGCCTTTCCCTCAGGAAAATAGTACCTTGCCCTCATGCCTTTCCCTCAGGAGAATAGAACCTTTCCTTTAGGCCTTGCCCTCAGGTGAATAGAACCTTTCCCTCAGGCTGAATAGTACCTTTCCCTCAGGCCTTTCCCTCATGCGAATAGAACCTTACCCTCAGGCTAAATATTACCTTTCCCTCAGGCTAAACAAAACACTGCCCTCAATATAAGAAGATAACTAGGCGGATACCAACACATAAGTAAGAAATTATATACATTTTTTCTCAAGAAAACTCAAAGCTTTCTATAATCACGGCATACCCTCGGGTATCCTAGCCAAACAGCTAAACAAGGGAATGCACCCACGGGGTGGCCCTAGATCAAAGAAATGATACCAAATAGAAGTTTATAAATATTCATTAAATTACCTATGCAATTCTAAGAATTTAATTATTCAAGGCCTCATCCATACGACACCCCAAGCATGGGCGCGTAGCACAACGGTACACAAAAACAACATGACAGTTGGAATTAAACATCATACCACCTACCTCGATCACTTCTAATCGATATATGTGAACGAAGACTTATGAAAAAACCAAGAATGGCATATATCTGGGATAAACATTTATCCATTAAAACTTAAATAACTTCCCCTCGGGAAATAATTGGTAATAATTTCTCAAGGAGAAGGAAGGTCTTACCCACATGATTCAAACAAGATCAACGACAGAAGAAATAGATTCCCAGTGTGTGATCGAGAGCTCCTCCAAGCTCCGACCTCTCCTCCTGAACTCCAAACGCGTCCACTACATCCTTTGATGAAAGAGGAGGCTACTACCTGTTTTAGGCAAAAAAAAAACTACATGACATGTACTCTCAAGTACACGTCGTGTAATTTTCATTTTTTAACTGTTCCTCTGGTGGCTACTTTTCACCACCAAACTATTCATCTGTCAACATGAGTAAACGGCCTGTATTCTTGAGTACACAGGGTGTACTATCGCTCTGTTGGCGGCTTCTTCCACCACCTTACTATTCACCTGCTGACTGATTACACGGTGTGTAAATTCTATGTACACAGCGTGTAGTTAGTTTTTACACCAATCATCGCAGACAGGCCTACACGCCCTGTGTACTCATCCCACATGGCCAAAGTACACGGCGTGTGGAAATGTACACAGTGTGTACCCACAAAATTTGGTATTTTCCCCATTTTCCTCATTTTCACAAAAATAATTAAGGAAAAAGGAAAGGAAGAAACCCGTATCTCAAGAATAAGAACTGGGTTCTTAAAAACTTCCCCTCTTAAAGAAATTCATCCCCAAATTTCCCTTCCAAGGTGGTAAAGATAAATCTTAGAACAAATCTATCCACTGAGCACGTACGTCAGTCTCCCTCTCCCAGGTTTTGTCCTACACTCGGCCATGCTGCCATAGCACTCGTACGAGAGGAACTGACCGGCCTCGGAGAACCTGCGTACTCCTATCAACAATACAAATCAGATGCTTCTCAAAGGATTCATTGACCTAAAGTTCAACCTCCTTAGGATGAAAAACATGAGATGGGTCTGAGTGATAACGACGTAGCTGAGATACATGGAAGATGTCATGCATGGCCTAGTACCCCTGTGGTAGCTGCAACTGATAAGCAACCAACCTGACCTTCTCCAGAATCTCAAACGGCCCCACATACCTTGGTTAAAGTTTACCCTGTCTCCTGATTTTCTTGTGTCCCAACCTCGGAAAATCACGTAAGAAAACCTAATCCCTGACCACGAACTTCAAGGGCCATCTGCGGCGATCATAAAAAGATTTCTGACAAGACTGTGCAGTAGCCATCCGCTTCTGAATCAACTGGACCTGCTCTGAAGTCTCCTGCATGAGACATGGTGCTAGTAAAGATGCCTCACCTGCCTTCAACAATCAAAAAGATGATTGGAATGGACTACCATATAAATCCTTGTAAGGTTCCATCTCAATAGTTTCCTGAAAACTATTATTGTAGGAAAACTCGACCAGGGGTATGTGCTTCTCCCAAGAGCCCCCAAAGTACAGGACGCATGAACACAACATGTCCTCTAGCACCTGTATCATACGCTCTGACTGGCCATTGGTCTGAGGGTGGTAAGATGTGCTCATAAGCACCAGTGTACCCAGTTCCCTCTGAAAACTCTTCTAGAAACGAGACGTAAAAAGGGAATCCCTATCCGAAATGATAGAACTAGCAACCCCATGAAGACGTACCACCTCTCAGATATATAACTTCCTGATCTCATTAACACCAAAGGTATCCTTGATCAACAAAAAGTGAACTACCTTCATAAGTCGTTCCACAACAACCCACATGACATCATTGCCTTGAGGTGACCTCGACAACCCGGTTACAAAATCCATCACGACATCATCCCATTTCCACTATGGAATAGGTAATTTCTATAATAGTCTGACTAGCCTTTGATGTTCCGCCTTCACCTAGTGACAGGTGGAACATATCATAACAAAACCAGCTACCTCTCTTTTCATACCCATCCACTAATACTAACGTCTCAAGTCATGATACATTTTGGTAACTCTGGGATGTACTGCCCAAGCTGAATCATGAAATTCCCGCATAAAATCCTTGCATATATCTCTTGGAACCCACACCCATTCATGGATACATAGTACCTCATCATCACCAATCGTCCAAACAGGAGGAGGGTCCTCACTTGCCATTGACTTCTGTAGAACTAGGCCTTCAGAATCCGATATCTTTCTCATCCTCACTCTATCCAGAAGGGTAGAAATCACACCTAAGGATGAAAGATAGGCTTGCCCATGACTATTGTGCACCTAAAAATGCATATTAGAGAACAAATCCATAAGCTTCCACTCACCACTGGCCTCCTGCACTACCTGTATCTGAGTCCTTTTACTCGGTGCATTAGTAACTGCGTTACCCTTACCAGGTGTATAGGCAAGCTCAAAGTCAAAGGACTGAAGGTATTCGACCCACCTTCACTGTCTCAAGTTCAAGTCATGATGGGTAAAGATATATATCATAATTTTGTGGTCCGTAAACACCAAAAAATGTTCTCCCAAGAGATAATGTCTCTAACTACGTAATGCATGAACAATTGCAGCCAACTCGAGATCATGCGTCGGGTAATTCCTCTCATGTGGACTCAACTGCCGAGACCCATACACAACTACTCGATCGCCCTACATCAACACTGATCCCAGCCCAATACCTGATGCATCATAGTAAACTGTATAGCTCTTCCCTTTCTCTGTAAGTATCAGGACTAGTGCTGATGTCAACCTGCCCTTCAGTTTTTAAAAGGCTGTCTCACAAGCTTCTGACCAAACAAACTTCACACCCTTCTTAGTCAAACCCATCAATGGTGCTTCTAAGCATGAGAAGTCCTGTATAAAGTGCCTTTATTTATCAACCATCCCCAATAAACTTCGTATCTCAAGAACATTTTTAGGTTGCTCCTAGTAAACTACTGCTCTCACCTTCTTTGGGTCTACCGCAACTCCTACCTCTGAGATGATATGACCCAGGAAGTGTATCTGGTCCATCCAAAAGTGGCACTTTGAGAGCTTAGCATATAAATAATGCTCTTTCAGTGTACACTGAATGATCACAAGATGGGTAGCATGGTCGTGTCGAGTGTGAGAGTACACCAAGATATCATCCACGAAGACTACCACAAAAGAATCCAGATATGGATGGAACACATGGTTCATCAGAGCCATGAAATATGATGGTGTGTTTGTGAGTCCGAACGACATAAAAAAGTACTTGTATAGACCATATCTTCTACAAAAAGCTGTAAATGGTATGTTCGATAGTCTAATGCGCAACTGATGATATCCAGATCTCAAGGCAATCTTCGAGAACACTCGTGATCCTAGAAGTTTATCAAAATAGACCATCAATCCCTGGCAAGGGATATCGGTTCATGACCATCAACTGGTTCAGCTTCTGATAATCCACACAGAGTCTGAGGGTACCATCCGTCTTCTTCGCAAATAGGA
This sequence comes from Viscum album, assembly GCA_963277665.1. Taxonomy (NCBI): domain Eukaryota; kingdom Viridiplantae; phylum Streptophyta; class Magnoliopsida; order Santalales; family Viscaceae; genus Viscum; species Viscum album. Next base: position 1,263,694,589 of record OY728164.1, read on the forward strand.
TAGGCGAACCCAAAGGAGAAGTAATGGGTTGAATGAATCCCTTTTCTTGCAACTCCTCCAACTACCTCTTGAGCTCCGGTAATTCTGGTGTAGCCATCCTATAAGGAGGAATGGACATCGGTGTTTCTCTTGGAACAAGATCAATAGAAAAATTCACCTCCCACTCCAGAGGAAGACCTAAAAAGTCGTCTGGGAAGACATCCCTGAAACGATCAACTACTAGAGGGAAATACTTCTGGAAAGTTCCCTGGTCATCCATATATAAACTCACAATTTGGGCTATTAGTCCACCTCACCCACGATGCTTGGGTCTAGCTTGGCTCAACTGAACATCCCATTCACCCTTGTATATAAATTATCTGCCCTATGATGACGTGAAACTCACCTTACAAAGATCAAAATCCACAAAGGCTCAAAAGGGTACCAACCAGTCCGTCCTGAGAATGACATCATAGCTCTCCATCTCTAAGACATAAAGGTCTCATAGAAAGTGACATCCCACCAACCTCAAGGGGCACTCCTTGAACTGACGCACACCCACCTTTCTAGTTTTGGATGGAGTGTCTAGCATCATAATATCAGAAGAAGAAGAAACACAGAGCCCAAGGATCTCCACAAAGGGCACATATATAAAGCTATGTGTAGCACCCATATCGAAAAGTACAGAAGACAAAATAGAAGAAACTAGAATAGTACCTTGGACAGTAGAAGGTTCGGGATCCTGCTCCTGCTGGGTCTGTTGAACTACATATGCAACCCAGTGTCACGGCCCTACGACACAGCCTGGATACCCTGAGCTGACCTGCCCTGCTATCTCTGAGATCCTAGTGTCTGGATACCATGGCCACGACCACCACCTCTGCCTGAACGTACCGATGTATTCTAATTCCCTGACTGGTAAGAAGCTACTGGTCCTGCTCCCGCATGCAGAGTCTTCATAGAACCCCTCCCACTAGCCACTGGTGGAAACACCCAACAATAACGCTGCAAATGACCCATCTTTCCACAAGCTCGACACTCCACTAGGTCACGTGGACACTGAGGTCCCTTGTACCCTTCCTTACCACAATGGTAGCACATAACCGGGCCACCTGTATAATTATTCTGGCTAGTAATACCACCATGAGATAAATCCATTTGTCTCTTCCTCTTACCAGTAGAAATAGTACCAGAAACTGGTGTTGAACCACCCTGGCCTGCACTAAAGCTTCCCGAAGGTTCCACTCAGTAATCAGTGCCTGGTTCACAATAACATGCTCTATAGGAAACCTGGGAACATTCACCAGTGCTCAGATGTCATGTAGAAGATCATCCTCAAAGATTCTAGCCTTCAATGTCTCATCACCCACCAGAATAGTTGAAAAATGCTGTAGCTCAGTGAAGAGGGCAGAATAGTCCATCACTGACATGGCACCCTACTACAAATTCATGAACTCTTGAGCTCTATCTTCCCTCAGCATATCTGGAAAGAAAATGTCATAGAAGACTGCTTGAAAATCTTCCCATTCCATGTATCAGTGATGCTCGGTCTGAGTGGTAACATCCCACCATAACTTGGTGGAATCACACATCATGTATGTACCAAGCTTGACCCTCTGCCCTGAAGGCGTCTCTAGATGCTCGAAGATAGTCTGTATATAACCCATCCAAGACTCTACAACCTATGATTCACTATCCCCTAAAAATGTAAGAGGATGCTACTGCTGGAATATATGCGTCAGCTCTGCCATAGATGTGACAGCCGACGGTGCTCCCTAGAAGGTCTTCATAAACCGCATAAAGCCTTCATGGAACTGTGCTACCATGCCTGTGTCTGGTATAATGGCTGGTGCCGCATCTGGCTCTACTGAAGGATCCATCAGTATCCCGTGGCCTACTGTCTTTAGAGTAAACTCATTGCCGCTCTCCTGGTGAACAACTCGTGGTCATCTCGGTGACATGAATCTACAAGGTCAAACACACGCCTGAGATTAAGATCATCAAGGACTGAATACTAGGAGTGCAATAAGGAAATAGGAGAAAGATAACATTCAAGTCTTATTAAACAAGACTACACGATGTGTATAATAAATACACAATGTGTTCAATTTAGTCTTTCACATGGGTGTGTATTTCTGCAAAAAATTGTCATGTAACACCCCAAACACATGACTTGTTGTCCATACACATGGTGTGTACTTGAATTTTCTTCCCCTACCTGAGTCCTTCTACACAGCTTAGCCACACGACTCCCTTTTTAACGATACCACACGTATAAGGTCTACGCAATGTGTACTAGATGAGCTTCACTAACCCATGATGTCCGTTACATGGATTGGTACACATCTCAGACTACACAACGTGTTCCAGATAGAAATGGCATGTATTTCTTAGATTCAAACTACCAGTGTTGTTAGTGACATGGTTGGCTACTCGACTGACACTACAAGACGTGTTACACCCGCACACAACGTGTACACCACCCCGTTTCCCCAACCACTCAGCCAAGTCCACACGATCTTTAAATTGTCAATAATACATGGCGTGTCCCTCAGGTACACGATGTGTTTAGGAAGAGTTAACACCGACCCATGTTTGTTAGCTACACGCACAGATCCCCAGGTCAAACTACACTGCGTGTTCGTTATTGACACAGTGTGTATAAGATCAGATTTCTCCGCCTATGTTGTTAGTTACACGGAGGACATAGGGTAAACACAATATGGAAAGTATAATAACAACACGACATGTTTCTTCAAGTATCCCTATCCCATGTTTTTTCCAATATGGCCTATGAAACTGGTAGAAACTACACGACATGTACATAGAGTACATGGAGTGTACTTAATTTTTTTTCATTTCATCCCAAACATAAGATTAAACGACATGTAATAAAAACTACATGGCATGTATTCTAGATTTTTCTAGAAAGTAAGCCTCAGAAACTACTCCAGAGCCCAGAAAAACATTGAAACCAACACCTAAGTGCCAAATTCCGATCCCTAAGGACCCATACTCCCCGCGAATCAAATCTTGGCATCTTATGCGTGTTATAAAAAGGTAAAAAAGTTGATGAGACACCAAATTCCGGTTGATGAGGGCCCATACTCCTCAAAAACAAAATTTTGGCATTCATTCCTAGAACCTTACATAAAAATAAACTATCAAATTGCATGTATTTTATCAATGCATCTATCAAAACAACATGATTTTTCTAGCACATCATCTATCACAACAACATGCAATTTCTAATGCACCTATGTGGGATGGAAACTATGCATGGAATGTGATTCTAACATGTGCCTAAATAATGCATGAGATAGCATACCCTCATCTCATTAGGTTGCAACTAAACAGAACCCAATTATAAAAATATAAACAACACACAAGAAGTACGTCACCCAATGGTGAAAATGAGATCAATTGTAATAATCATAAATAGAAAATCACAATTTAATTCGAGGAAATCCTGTCTTTACCTGCACACGGGGTAGCTACTACCAGGCATAGTTAGTACCGAATCTTTTAGCAATCTATCTCTTTCCGTTGTCTCCAAATAATAAAATAATGTAGAGAAAAGAAAAACCTCTGATACCACTTTGTAATTCCCCAAAGCCACTCAACGTGTGCCCCGAACCTGGTTGGTCACATGACATCAAGAACATTTCCACAAATACCAAAGGCTGCAAACTATTAGTGAGGGACTAGGTCTGATAGTGTGGAAATTATTCCCTCATTTTTCCAAGTGTAACGCAGCGGAAGAAAATACAAGAATACAAAAGTGGAAGCAGTAAACAATACTAAGGCAGAAATGGACAATGGTACAGAAATAAAGGAAAAGACCAATAGTCATATATAATGATGAAATATGTCTCTAAGTCTAAGAAAGCATCCAAAACAGGATATACTACAATCTGATACAATACAAGGGACAAACACAACAAAGAAAAAACAAAACAACATAACAGGAACTCAGCAGCATCGCAAGCCTAAGCTTGGTCCCATGCTCTTTTACTCCTTTGTAACGTCAAGTACCTATATATGGAATCTTTCCCTTATCTACACCTGCAACAATATAATCTGTTTTGGCCCAATACATGACCCAAAAAGGGTGTGAGAAATAAATCCCAATAAGAAACCACCAAAGGCCCGTGCCCAACGGTCAGTGAATTTGTGAAATAATAGTGTGCAGTAATGGAAAATTAGTAAATTAAAAAGTACTCAAAAGAAGATAATCCTACCAATTCCATTTCCATTTAATTATTATTTAACAATTCAATATAATTGAATTATATGTTTTCAATACTCAGCCTCATCCGACAATCTCCTAAATAGCGCCGCAACAAAAACCACAACAACTATCTAACCAGTACAAGGTAAAACAATACCAAGCCTGTGCTTTATCTTGGTTGGTATAACATGTAAAATCACAACAGTGAATATACGAAGTAAAAAGTATCCCCAGACATAGGAATCCTTGCCCTCGGGCTAAATAGAATCTTTCCCTTAGGCTAAACAGAACCTTTCCCTCAGAAGAATAGAACCTTGTCGTCAGGCTGAATAGAGCCTTTCCCTCATGCCTTGCCCTCAGGCTGAAAAGAACCTGGCCCTTATGCCTTGACCTCATGATAACAGTACCTTTCCCTCGGGCCTTTCCTTTAGGAGAATATAACCTTACCCTCAGGCCATGCCCTCAGGTGAATAGAACCTTTCCCACAGGATGAATAGTACCTTTCCCTCAGGCCTTGCCCTTAGGAAAATAGAACCTTGCCCTTAGGTTAAATAGTACCTTTTCTTCAGGCTAAACAAAACACTTCCCTAAGGCTAAGAAAGTAACTGGGAAGATCCCAACACATAAGTAAGAAATTATATACGTTTTATCTTAAGAAAACTCAAAGCATTCTATAATCATAGCACACCCTCAGGTATCCTGGACAAATGGCTAAACAAGGGAACACACCCATGGGGTGGCCCTAGATCCAAGAAATGATCTTAAACAACAGTTTATAAATATTCATTAAATTACCTATGAAATTCTAGGAATTTAATTAGTCAAGGCCTCATCCATACAACACCCTAAGCATGGGCGCGTAGCACAACGACACACAAAAACAACATGAGAGTTGGAATTAAACATCAGACCACCTACCTCGATCACCTCTGATCAATATACGTGAATGAAGCCTTTCGAAACAACTGAGAATGGAATAGATCTAGGATAAACATTTATCTATTAAAACATAAATAACTTCCCCTCTGGAAAGAATTATTAAGAATAGATCAAGGAGAGGGAAGGTCTTACCCGCACAGTTCAAACAAGATCAATGACGGAAGAAACAGATTCCCAGTGTGTGATCGGGAGCTCCTCCAAGCTCCGAACTCTCCTCCTAAGCTCCAAATGCGTTCAGTACCTCCTCTACTGAAAGAGGATACTACTACCCATTTTAAGTGAAAAAAAAACAAACTACACGACGTGTACTTTTAATTTTTTAACTGTTCCTCTAGTAGCTACTTTTCACCGATGAACTATTCATCTGTCGAAATGAGTACACAACGTGTATTCCTGAGTACACGACATGTAATATCGCTCCACTGGAGGCTACTTCCACCACCTTACTATTCACATACTGACTGATTACACGATGTGTAAATACTAAGTACATGGCGTGTAGTTAGTTTTTACACCATTTATCGCCTACAGGCCTACACACCCTGTGTACTCATCCCACACAACCAAAGTACAAGACGTGTGGAAATGTACATGGAGTGTACCCACAAAATTTGGGATTTTTCCATTTTCCTTATTGTCACAAAAATAGTTAAGGAAAAGGGAAATGAAGAAACCCGTACCTCAAGAATCAGAACTGTGTTCTTACATTTGTATTGGGTTGAGATGGGTGAGACCTTTATATTGAGACCAAGATCAGTGCAAGAAACGTCTAATAAAATAAAATTGATTAGTTAATTTTTTTTATAGCATAGATCCACCATAATTCTTATCCTAATCAGAGGTGTCAAGCATTGGAGTTTTATTTGGGTGATAATGTGTTTCTAAAAGTGTTCATCACTTGGTTCATCATCATCTGGGTAAAGAGGGGAATCTAATTCCAAGGTATATTAGATATTTTTAGATCCTTGATAGAGTCAATAAGGTGGAATACCAATTGAATTTTCCCTCCCTATTGATTTAAATTCATGAGGTGTTCCATATATCAAAGCTTAAAAAGTATAATTATAATTCATATCATGTGAATAATTGGAAGGAATTGGTGTTATAACTAGATTTACCTATTTTTGAGAAGCTGATACAGATTTTGGAATCCTAACAGAATATTATTAAAGGGAATTCCATACTGTTGGTCTGAGTTCTTTGACAGTATGGTGGTGGTGAAAATGAGGTCTGGGAGTTGAAGTCTTTGTTTGAGGCGGAGTATCTCTTTTTCTCTCTGATAAAACATCAAGTTGACTTTCTCATGAAGGAATGTTTTCACGATGGGGATAATTTTCACATATATAATTTTTTATTGAGTTATTACTTTTTCTATTTTTAGCCACATTTTGGTTTCATAGTTTACCTTAAAGTTTTTGGTGAAAAGTGGGACTTTTAGACTAGAAAAAATGTGTTGCATGGTTGGAACACATTTAGGGGAAACCACGTATGACCCTAGATGAAACTGAGCACAATCCCCTAGGAAACCATTCGGCCTTATTCATCTCCGATGGATAGGGACTCACACTTTCCAGAAGGTTTGGAAAAACATGTGAGATAACTGTGCGGGCTTTCCATGTCATTAAAATGGAAAATTTACACCTTTTTTATCTATGATTTTAACTATAAATCACCCATAATATGATCCATATGGGATTTGAATCCCTAAGATCTTCCCTTACTCATTCTTAAACCCAAATACTTGAGTGTTTTTGGCCTTGATTATTCAATAAATCATCATGCAAGTCTCTCTTCTCTCGATTTCTTCCTTCTTCTAGGGTTTCTCTCTCCACCCCTTTGAATTCTTCTTTTTCATTGGGGTTTTTATCTAATAATGGGTCTCTCTTGAGTTTTAGGGTGAATTCTTGATGTTTGTGGTTCAATATTAGATTTACAATACCTCCTTGTGTTGTGATTGTGGTTTGAAACTGGATTTTGGATGTTCCCAAGCTTGATAAAGGTTGTTCCATGCTTTTAGATTATTATATAAGTTCGGTATACTTTCCTGGTTTCATAAACGTGTTCTATGGATTATGTGTTTGGTGAAAAATGTGTTGTAAAATTTATTGGAAATGCATATTTTTTAGAACATTGTTTTCAAAAATAATTTAAATGTGTTTCATGTATACCTCTTTGTTTTTCTTTATATATGTGTTTAATAGATTGTGAGAAAGGTGAAAAATATATTTTTTAAAGGTTTTGAGGTATGTATGTCTTGAATTTTTTTTCTAAAGGAAATGGGTTTTTGTTTTAGGTGATATTTATTGTTATATTTTTATTAAATGTATTCCTTGAATTGTGAAAGTGATTCGATGCACATTTTAAAAATGGTTTTACTATGGAAATAGATTTTATTTGTGTTTTCCTATGAAAATGGTAGAATTTATTGTATTCTCTTCTTAATGTCTTTCCAACTGGGTTTTATGAATTGTGAAATCTGTGTTAAATGTGTTTCCAAATGGAATTAGTGTGCATGTGAATTTTAAAGTGGTTTTGATTATTGAAAATGGTGGTTTCCATGCGATCTTTATTTTTAGATAAACATGATTTTGAAAGAAGTTTTTTTAATGTGTGTTCATGATGTCGGCATGTGTATGTGGAAGTGATGATTTATGTGACATTTTTAATGGAGATTGAGCACAAAGGGAATCCTAGGTATCTAATTGGGTGAACTAGAATTAGTATGCTAGTTGATTCAGTAGGGTCGAGGCACGATTTCTTTTAGGAGGGATGATTCTACAACACTAACTAAACATGTGATATGATTAGATACCACTAGAACATGGGATGATTTACCCTATAATAGATTGTACACAAGGACTTTGTGGGTTTTGGACTAAGGTTGGAGACCACTAGACCTTGAGATGTGTTCCCATTTAGTGTCTTGTTCATGAGTATGCTATGGGTGTTGGTTGGAGGAGAATATAATTGAGGTATATGGTTCCTAGGGTCCCACTAGAAATAGATCTTATACCTATTTCCCATGACGTGGTGATATATTATGATGTTATGTTGTGTGTTGTGGTGCTAACCATCAGTATATGGTGGACCTTGTGTACATTTTAATTTGAAATAATGTTTTTTTGAGAAATTTCTTCGTAGAAATATATTCTGAGAAAAAATATTTTTTTTTTCTATGTTCTTTCTTAAAACATGCATTGTGATTTTTCTTCTAATGTTACAATATGGGTCTTTTCTTTGGATGAAATCTTACTGGGCTTTGGCTCACACCCTACATACACCCTTGGGTTCATGTAGTCTTTGTTATTTATGACCTGGGTAAAGGATAAATGTTCCATAGTGATGGTGGATCAAGTTTCTCATGTTCTAATTTTTGTCGATGTTGGTGGTGGTGGTTTTGAGGGTGATGACCCTCTCGTTTCATGGATATTTCTGTGTTTTTTAGTTATTTCCCATTCCATTGTGGTATTTTTGTTCTGGTTAAAGTTGTTAAGTATTGAATCTGAAAATTATTATATCCCCTTTTTGGTGATGGATATAATTTATGTGACGATGTCTAATTATTGATGGCTATTTATTGTTAAAGACATGGGTGAAATAATTCCCAAAAGTGTATGGTCGATACTCAGGTAGTAGATTCCAGCACGTGGGGATCACAAATTCTATTCAGGACATGTCTCGATTTGGGTTGGGTTTCAAGTCAGTTAAAAACCCAACTTGGTTCATGGAAATTTCCCATTCCATGGAATCAATACGATCATTCTATCTTTTATTCATAACTAATGACCACCATCAATCAGTTTCATCATCAAAATGATAAATGAAAAGTGTTATGTTGTGATTTTATAAAAATCCCATGAATTTAATTATCCTTTCTATGGAATTGATCCATCCATCCACTACCACTTGATCATACGATCCTTTGAATGATGGGGGGTGGGGGGGGGGGTTAGATCATGAAATATATTCTATAGACATGTTCTTTTATGGTAGATTGTGTTTATCTATATCATGGATATCACAAAAATTTATATCATGTATCAACCAAGCCATGAATGTAAAAAACTATCTTATTCTATTTCTAACCATCTCGTGATGTTGATTTTGAGTGATAGTTTCTTATCAATACCTTCCCACTATATCTTCCCTATTTCCTCTATAGAATTTTTTTTAATAGATATAGTTTAGATAAAGAAACATGGTAATATTTAAATTCTATATCATTTCAAAATAATCATAAAGTAAAACCAATCAAAATTATACTATTATCATTATCCTGAAATCTAAAGTGATCTATTACAACATCTGATACCAACTAAAACAACCCATCTATAGAAATATTATAATATTTATTTTTATGAGAAGAATTCATTATTCTATATTTGAGGATATTTTCAGGTATGGAGTTTTAGATAATGATTTCACAACTCTTACATTGAAAACCATATATATATAAAGGGGAAAATTTTTATGAGTATCATTTTTTCTAATAATATTAAACTTTTAAAATCAAACAAGATTTCTTTTCATGAGAAATAATCACAAATATTAACATGGAATATTTATTTACCTTACCATCCGTAAAACCTAGTGATTTTTTTAATAAATTTGGATGACCAAAAAAAGCTAAGTATGTGAAATAAAACAAGAATTTATTTAGTTTAATGAATAACATGAAAAACCATGAAATATTTACATTTATCTCAAATTCCATTAATTGAAATGAAATAAATCATTTTTCCCAATAAATCACATGCACATTTTTCTCTGAGAAGTCATTTAAAACCTATAAAAATAACATATAATTCACTTAGGTAACATGGGAAATCATAATTCATATAACACTTACAAATGGAATAACTGATATGGTAAATATACTTCTCCAGAGTACCCAATTCATTGTAGAACTATCATATACCCACATATATATAGTTTATTATGGAACTACTATTCCTTGGTAAATAAAGTATCCATCCATACTTGGTTTATAATGGGATCACCTGCCATTTATTTATAATATAACCATCCATCCATTATTTATAATGGAACAAAATATCATCATAAACAATTATAAAGAACTATAAAACAATCATATTTATGAAGGCTTTAATTTACATAATAAAACCCTTTAAACAACTTTTAATCCCATAGGAAAAACTGATTTAGATACTGGAATACACATTTATTTTACACACCATTTTCAATACCAAAATACTCAGAAAATGGAAAAAATATTATTTTTATTAAAGAAAACATGAATGATTGTAATGGAACCCATTCATAATATAATGGATTTGGTGGTTGTAAAATTCATTGTTTTTTATAGGTTAAAATTAATCATTCCTTTTGTCATTTGTAAATAAAGTCAAACATTCACTGCAAAGATTCATTTTTTTTAAACATTGAAAGAAAGGAAAAAAATTCCTTCATAATAATCTCTTTTACATAATATTACATTCCTAAAATAATTTTTTAAAAATTTTTAAAGAGGAGAAGTAGAGAGTCAAATAAATAATTAAAATGTGATTTTTAAAGAAGTATCTCATAACATATTAGAAATATATGAATCATAAGCCCCATAAAAAAATAAAATTAAAAAATAATATTCATTATAATAATGAAACTAATGATATAACATGTTAATGTGGTTTTAAATACACCTCCTAAATGAATATAGGTTCATAACATTGAAATATGCCTTTATAAAAGATATTTGAGATGAAGACCCTTACCTCGATTTCAGTTCATCACGTAATATCCTTACCTTCTAGAATAATAGAAAAATATGTTATTTATATTATTTCATAAGATAAATTTTCATGTTATTATTTATTTTATTTTACTTATTAATATTTCATATATAATAACTTACATAATTATGTTTATGTTGGATGTTTCAATAATATTTGGCTTATGTGATAAAAATTAATATGGTAGGATGACTATGGTCAAATAGTTCATTTTAAAAAATTTGAAAATTAATAATTATGATGTAATTATCATATTTATATGTATATATTTTAAAACTAATTATGAATGATTTTTATGAAAAATGAACCATGTTACGATCATGGAGCTTATACGCTGTATGTACGTAAGAGTTACATTTCTAGTTTTCAATGATCATTATAGAATAAAGGTGTGTCTAATTTTATCTTTATGAAATGATAGTAAAATGTTAAATAACTTATTATTTATTTAAATATACTTATATATATGATAAATGTGATTTATTAATGAAAAAATTGTCTCATTGATTATTGGAGGCAGTAATACAAAAGTATGCATGAAAAATGTTATCATCTTTTTGTAATAAAAAATGATATATTATATATTAAAAATGATAAATACATAATTAATAGAACAATTATATAATTCATACCTCATATAATAATTAAATTTTATCTTTATTACCTTATATGTAAAGAGTGAGTGATAAACGAGTCTCATCACTTCTTGATGTAGTTGTCCTCTGTACATACAAGTGACACTATCATGTCACCCAGGCAATGGAATGTAAGAAGGTATGTGAGATATAATTAATATATAATTATTAATATGTTAAAAATATCACACACACACACAAATATATATATATATATATATATATATATACTTTAAATTGTTCATTATAACAATCCATGAGAGGCGATGATGGAAAATGAATAAAATTGGTTCACAGGGTAGTAGTCTATCGTACACATAAATAATGATTTCGTAGCCCCTTTGATTGAATATGAGATAGATTTAGGTTATTACATTTACATAATTACATATAAGTAAATTTATATACTGGTGTTATTATATAATAACAATTGAATAATATTTGAAGGGTTTAAAAGAAGAAATAAAATAAAAACACTTGGTTAAACACGATACCTCTTCTTCAGACAACCTCCTTAAGTATTAACCAAAACCTATAGTATGATTTCTTTGTGATAAAAATTTGGGCTCTATGTAGTGGTTATGAAATTAAGGAAGATAAATATTTTTTAGTTATTTCCAATGATAAATGGGATGGAATGTGTGAAGAGGAGAGGTAGGTGGGTTATAAATGAGGTGAGTGGCACACTTGTAAATTGTGAAAAGAAAAAGGTATAGCCACATTTATCAAATTACACAAGGATCCAGAATTGAACATTCTAGATACAAGGACCTGAATAGGTTTAAATATTTCCATAAAATCTATTTTATGTAATTTTATGGTCATTTTAACCCTTATCTATTTTGTTTAACCCTTAGTAAACCCATTTTCACCTTAATCGTGGTAATTAATTTTTATTATTTTAACTATTTATTATGGTAAAAATTATGTTACAATTATTAGAAAAAATAAATTATTATAATTAAAAATATTTAATCCATTTTATAAATCATAATACAGATAATTTGGAAATTTTTATTTAAAATTAATCTTCCAGATCTCTAATGAATGTGATGTTTTCAAGAAGAGTATTTTTCATGAAAAAGATGATTTTACATTTACTATAAGAATAATAATAATTTGGTTATGAATCAAAATTAATATTTATGATACATTATATACATTTAATTTAAATATTTCTTCATTTGTTATTATTCTAATTTGTTAAAATGGAGAAACATTATGTACTTTAAAACATTTTTCAGTAAAACCTATTTTCCAAAAAAATAAATTTATACTAAAATCCCATATATTATTGATTGAAAATTAATTATGTGTATTAAATGAAAATAAATAATACTTATATTACTTTAATTTGTATTAAAAAATAGTTTTTATAATTTTTTTAATTTATTGAAATGAAATGATTTTTTACAAAAATCAGTATTTTCAATATTCATCGAAATATAAATTTTTTTAGAAAATTCCTGAAATTTCTACCTAATTTAAATTTGATGTACTGATTTTAGAAATGAAATTAGTTTTTTCTAATTAAAATTTTAAATTTTTTAAATTAATATTTTAATTAATAACATTATAAGAAAAGGGTCTAGTTAAAACTATTTTTGTTTTGATGTAAACATTACTTGATATCATTATAATGAATATTGCAATCTAATTCATGAAAATGATTTAGTATATAATTATATAGGTTGTTATAGTGATTTTATATATATTTATAGGATTATATTTATTTATGGTATTCCATTTTACATGAATTAATATTTTTATAAAAACATAGGAATTTAATTTTAGGAACGAATTAATATGTATAAATTTTCCATTCATAACATCATAAATAAAATAAAATAAAATAATTTAAGATTTATATATACAATTTAAGGTAAAAAATTAAGAAAATATATATTGACATTTTTGTAAATTCCGTTCCCCTTTATATAAATCATCTTCTCATAACTTAAATTTACTCTCACAAATGAAAAATAAGTGAAAATATCATTAAAATATGAATGAAACCATTTATAATTTATATTGAGAACAAATAATTTTTCAATATTCCTTCATTATTTATTATTATATCATATGTATCCTTCCTCATAGATTCTTGCAAAAATTTGATAATAATTGAAATGGGTTGGAATATATTTTAATTATGGGATTTAATACAATATAAATTTGAATGGAAAAAACCTGACATACAATATTTGAATGAAATAAATATATAAAAAAACTTTATATAATGAAATACAAAACAAATGTTATCCATAATAATAAAAATAGATAATAACATAGATAATAATAATTTATTTTATAATTTTGGAATGCATAATTCTGGAAATCATTCCATACAATCAAGATCATCTCCAATGCATCACACATAAAAGGGTAGAAATATTTCCAATAGATGAGATAATTTTTTTATGAGACCAAATGATGAAATGAAGGGATATAAAATTTTAGAACACCTCAGTCACTAACTAATTAAAATAAATTCTTGATATAAATTATTTATTAGATAAAAAATACATAATCTTAATTAAAGAAATTCTGACATTAATATTTTTATATAAAAAATAATTTTCAACTTTTAACTAATTGGAATATATAATTTAAAAATATAGTAATCAATTATAAATTTTCCCTGATTGGGACATTCCCTTTCTCTCCCAAATTCTTGTTTTTTTAATTTCAATTGTGTTACTCAAATATTTCCGTTTGAAAAATATGATTCATATTTTTTAATTGGTCTTATAATTTATCTCCCCACTTTAACGATTTTATTCTCTTACTTTTTGGTGTTATAATTTTTGAAGACCATAATTAGGTTTTAAGCATAAATTCATTCCTTAGTGCTTCAGTTGATCCATGTTTTCATCAACTTCTTGAGTTATCCTACTTATTAGTCTCTTTATATGTTTATCTATGAAAAAAATATCATTATGTTTTTGGTACATTTATCAATGGGATCTTAGAGTTCCCTCTATGGAATTTGTTCTCTGTATTTTATGTTATGTAAGTCTATATGAAACTTTTTTTTTATAATTTCATACAGATCACTTGTATATTGAAGGTTGGTTTCCAAGGGTGTTATTTATTTATAGCCAAGGTGGTAGCTTAGTGTCTCTACTTTGTAATTTAATTAGTGAATTCCCTTGATGAAATCCCAAATTCCTTAAAAAGAGTTGGTTCAAATTCAAATTTATTTAGTTCTTGTTTGAATTTTTCTTTTAAAAATATTATTTAAACAGACATATGAAATCATTGTTGATTTATTCATTATTAATATGGTTTCTTATTTTCCATTTCAATTTGTTTATACTGAATATTACTTCATTTATATGGTGGTTGATACTAGGGTTAGATTAGTATTTATTCTTATAGAGATTGCGGAAAATTCATCACTCTCAGTGGTGAAGAATTTGAGTCTGAGGGTAACTTGGAATTTTTGATGGGATTAGAATTATTTGGGTATTTAATGTTATAACATATGGATTATTTTGTGTGTTTTATCATGTATTAATTTGTTACATTTATCAATGAATCTATTTTATATTCTCCATTTTCTTAAAAGTTTATTTTAAGGAAAATAAAAAAGTGGTTGCTAAAATAATGGGATTATGTATTATCAATATTTTTATAGTAAAAAAAATATAAATTTCTATGTAAACTCCCATAATTTAATATTATGAGTTATAAGGTATTGAAACTTGATATAGTAATGGGTTTATAGTCATGAAAATATTAGAAAGACATAGAAATGGTGGAAAATATATATTACACATCATGAGATAACGAAAATAGAAAAGAAAATATAGATAAATCCACGATATAGATAGGGATCAATAGAGAAAATAATCACAAGAAAGAAAACGAGTGGGGTTACCCCATATGAAGCACGTGATGTATGAAATAAATAACGGAGGTTAGGAGATAAGTAATAACATAAAAAATAAAAAATAAAAAATAAAAAATAAAAAATAAATTACTAATTATTTTTTATTTTAAATCAAAAAGATAATATATTTAATAAAGAATCATTGTCACATAAATGAATTATTTTAAAGGAAATTTTCATTTAATTTCTATTCTTACTTTTTTTGGGGTTTTCCTTGCATTTTGGTAGAAATAGTGGGTGTTCAAAATTTGGTCCAAACTATGAACCCATTTCCAAATTCAAAAATAAATTTTATTTCTTTTATAACTCCTTCATTTTTCAACATTTTACACTCATTCAACTTTTCAATTAGCATCACCTGGTATATTTAAACCACCATATCAATTTGGACCACATAAGAATCCATAATAATGATGGATTTGGGTTTTTTATTAAGGTGTTGGGCCAGCCTGAAATCCAACTTCCTTCTTTAAATTGTATTTTTTAATTATATAATATGTATTTCAATTTAGAAGATATTTTGTTGATTCCAACTCTCAATCTATCCAACTTACCCAATCCACGCCCCCATGCTCTATTACCCCTATTTGGAGCTCATATTCATCGCGAAGTAGGTCCACAATTATCTGGATTTCTCAAATCGTCCAAATTTAAAGAGGTAAATTGTTTCTTTCATAACTCCTTCAATTTTTACTATTTTCCCTTCATTTTAGTTATCAAATGACCTAATCATACTTATTCAAACCTTAGTTTCATTTTTAGCTGTTTATAAATTCATATACTAGTTTATTTGGGTTGTTTTATTCCAAATCTCTTAATTAAGTGAGTTTCCTCTCATGTTCCTCCCATATTCTAAGAGTTTCTTCCACTTTTATTGTGGTTTTAAAATGTACAGAAACTAGGGGTAATACCTATGGTTTTATTTTGTGTCATGTTTCTTAAATATTTTGTATTAGTTCTTGATTTAACTTCTTTTTGGTGTGGGTGTGGTGCGATTGAAGATTTATACAACAGTTCGGAGTTTTTGGCATAAATGGTAGGCAGTTTCATGTACAAGCATCCTAAGATGAGTTTGATTCGAATCATTTATATTTTTGGCATGTTCCTATTACATTATGTTTTGTGCGAGAACCATTTTTGGTAATATTTATTAAGCATTTAGTTTCAAAGTTGCATATTTTTATGAAAATGTGTGTTTTTTATGTGTATCTTTCGTGGTATTATTTGAAGTAATTTTATAACATTTGTGAGTGGTTTAATATATGTTTCTAGGGAAAAAAATATATTTTAGATTGGTATTGGTGTTATTTTGGACTTTAAATAGGATTTTTAAATGGTTTTTGTGTGAAAAACTTGGTTATACCGCTTAGGATTGTTTTATGAAAATCGTAAATGATTTATTGAGTTAAACATAGTGGGAAAAGGATGTACATAAACTATTTTGGTGAGTGTGTTCAATTAATGTGGGGGTTTTAAATGTAAAGAGGTTAATTTAATATTTAAAACATTTTTAGAATGTTTTATAAATTTCTAATTTTTTTATCAAACTACAAGTCACGAAACATGTTTTTGGGCTGTTTTATGTGAGTGTGATGTGAAAAATTAATTTTGTTTGTGAAAGGAGTATTATGTAACTTCTTTGTGGGATATTTTCATGTGTGTGGGACTTGGAAGTGGTATTTTAATGTGAAGATTTTATTTTATGTCTTTTGAAACTTGTTTGAGAAGAAGATAGAAAACTCATGTATCTTGGTGGGTGGACGTGTACTAGTATGCTAGGGATCCCTTGGGGTTTAGCTCCTATTTTACGTAGAAATTTTGATGATGAAAACACTAAGTATACTATGATTATGATGATGATGTTGGGGAACCACTATGTTATGGGTATTCTCCCTAATAGTGGCTCGTGTGGATGATAAAAAATATTTGTATGGTTACTTTCATCGAGATATGAGGTACCTGGGACACACAGTGAGCTAGTGCCCCGGGATAATTTTCCCATTTCTTTTCTCATTAGATACTTTATTCTTACCATTATAATATAGTCTGTTTGGATTGAAAATTCAGTATCTTTGGCATTCTATTTAAATTTTTTTCATTTTTTAAAGTATCCCACTTAAAAACTGTTTTTATTTAACGTTTCATCTCTTTAAAATTCTTATTAGCATTTCATGTGTATGAAAACTTGAAAGATTTTCATCTTAAAATTTTTATCACATGGAATATTGTAGTGGTGGAATCCTACTGGGATTTGGATCACACCCTACTTACACCTTTGGGTGTAAGTAGACTTGGTTATTTTCTCGCAGGTTTGCGTAAAGTTTTAGTGCAAGTGGTTCGTGTTTCTATCAGTCCTTCTTGGTGCACTATCATGGAGATGGCTTGAGGGCGGTGCCTCTTTCCATGAGAAGGTTCTTGGGACGTCCATTTTGAGTTTCTTTATTTTTTATAGTATTTGAGAATTATTTTAAATTATGTAATACAATTCTGATTTTTTGTAAAATATGGTTTGTTTTGAAAAATACAGATTTGTTATGTTGGATTTTTTGTTGTTTTATGTATATAAAATCATGTAAATATTTCCCAAATTATGTTTTGTGATACCTAGGAACTTGTTCCATCCTGTGGGGATTAGGAACGCCCTTCATGAAAATCTACGATTCAGGTCGGGTGCCACTTTTGATGGAGACCGGATTTGGTTCGTGACAAAACGATATCAAAGGAAGTTCGCTCTCTTGAGTCATGTTATTTGGGGAAAAGTCGGGATAGTTTGGAGTTAGGATTTTTAGTGCTTAACATTCCTATTATGAGAAGTGTGCCTAGCTAGTACACCTTATGACGTGATTAAATTCGCTAGGGGAAGTAGAGATTTATCTGAGTTCTTTGGTTTTCTTGGTTTGATGATGATTTGGGGAAATGAAAAGAGAGTTGGGATAATGGTCTTAGTGAGCTCACATGTCCTGGAAAGCCATGTTGAGCTGGGAATATTTCCCTAGAATACTCTTCATGACAGTGAAGTTATTGGAGTATGACCTCCAACTATATGTCCAAGTCACCCACTGAAACTAGTTTTCTCTCGTATTGTCTTGTGTCTCTTCGTGTTGGAATCTTAGGACCTAGTTTTAAATAAAAAAGGACTTGATTTAAGAAATGTGAACTTTGATGAAATGATTTTTCAGTAAAGTGGAAGTGTATTGATTTTTTAAATAGTAGAACTAAATTTTCAAAATTGTTTTGAAATGGAAAATGGTGTGTTAACACCTCTTTTGAAAGTAGGAACTATGTTAAAGTTGATTTTAAAAAAGTGTTTCCAATAGATTTTTTTAAACTATTGAAAGGTGTTTTAATGGGATAGAATTTTTTTGGAGGTATTTTTCAGAGTTTGTAAATGTATTTTGATTTGGTAACTACAAATAATTTGAAAAGTTTTATGAAATTTTGGAATCTTATTTTAAAATGAGAAGAGCTGAGTTCCAGATTTAATAGGAATTTATGAAATAGAGTTTTTCAGGAAATTAGAAGTGTTTTGAAACGGGCTGAAATGATTTGAAATTAATGTGCATTAATTAAAAGTGAGTTTTTATTGAATGATTTGTAATCTTTTTAAAAGTTCTGTAAGACATAAATTGGGTTTTGATTTCATGGATAGTGGTCTTGAGAAAAAGGAAGTATCAGTTGAATGTCTTGGTTTTAAAAAGTAGAAGGAAGTTTTGTTTTAACCTTGGGTATTTACATGAGTGACCACATGCATGGGGTTATATTGTATGGCAGATGGTTAATGGCACGAATGAATGATTAATGGGATGAATATGATGAGGGTGCCCAGTGTGGCATGGAAACATGGATGTGTGAGGCCTGGGGGTACCATTGGTGGATGCACTAACCACTGATTTTTTTAAATATATGATTTTAAAAGAAAAACATGAAGTCTTGATGACTTGTTTGGGATGTTGTGTGTTATGTGTTTTTGGAAATGTTGTTGTTGTGGGATGTCACACCCGATTTTTCATGTCTTTGTTTTGATCGGGTTCATTTGAAATCTTGATACTTTTCTTGGGTCTTGTGTGAGATTAGTGTTGTGTTTCTAAGTTTCATTTATGTATAATCACCCTAACTTGGGTTCCCCATTTCTTATTTAGGATTTTTTGGAGAAAGAGTGGTTACTTCATGATTTGGGCCAACCGTGAGCCCATTTCTAGTTTTAAAAACAAAATTTTTTTCTTTTATAACTCCTTTGTTTTTCAACCTTTTCACCCATTCTGCTTCCAATATGGCCTCAAATGATATATTTAAACTACCATATTATTTTTTAACCCTTAATAATTCATAATCATGGTGAATTGAGGTTACTTATTTAGCCATTGGGCCAACCCATGGGCCCATTTCCAGTTTCTAAAAAATAATTTGTTTATTTTATATCTAATTCAATATTTTATATTTGTCGGTGATTATTCCTCCCAACCGAAGAAAATATCCTTAAACTCACCCCTAATATAGATTTTCTCTCCTTGGAGCTTATAATTGTCACAGAGTGGGGAAACATTCTCAATGTCTCTCCAATCATCCAGAATTGACAAGGTAAATTGTATTATTCATAAATCAATCAATTATTACTCTTTTGGCCACCAATATTCGTTCGATGGTTCTTCAAGACCTTAGTAGTTTCTGAAAGAAGTTTCAAGGAATTAAATTTTATCTAAGGGTGCAGATATAGTAGAATTCGAAGAGTTTTCTAGTTGAAAAGGTGATATTCCTTCTCCTTTATCTTCCATCTTCTTCTTCCTTTAATTATTTCTTGGTTTTATAATATCCTCTATTCCTGTTCGATTTAGGGTTATGTTATTCAATTATTTTTTATGGGGTTTTTATTAATTTGTGTCTGGTCATCATAGGTTTAGGGTTTGTAAACTCTCGGATGCGGATTTCGTCTGTGCGTTTCCATTACACCAAGGATTTGAGGCAGGATATCCATTGTACTTGCCTTTATTATTTAAGTTTCATCATTTTATTAATGTTAACACCTGATATATATATGTTTATTAATATTTTTCATACTTTGGATAGTTTTATTGGTGTGAAAAATCGTTGTTTATACCTTGTTTTGTGAAAGGTAGTGCTGCTTTGTCATAAAAGTGCACACCAAGTGTTTGTTTAAATGTTATGCTATCTTTCAAAACTTTTTTGTGAGTTTTATAAGCTGTTTTATGGTATTTTGAACAAGTTACAGTATCTTGAATAAAATATGGACTTAAATTGGTGTTTTATTCCTCTTCAAGTTCTTAAAATAAATTGTTTTGTTTTAAAAGGGAATGTCATGTGTTTGGTAAATTGCCCGGTTGGATTTTATGTGTGATGTGTGATTTAAAAATTATTTGTTTGGATTTATAAATGAATTGGAAGAATTATAAATGGTATTTTTAGTTCCTTATATGTATTTCCAATTTTGATTTGTTTTTACAAACAAATGGGTTTTGGTTTACAATATGTTTTGGCCTGAGTTGTCGGAAAATGGTCCGTTTCACATCCTTATAAAAATGGTTGTGTTTTGAATATGTAACCTAAGTATTTTAAGGGATTTATGAATTTGGGTTGCTACTATAAATGGTGTGTATACACCAACTTAATATAATTTAATGCATACCTGGGTCAAATGTTAGTTTTGAGAATGTCGTAAAGGCCCGTTTGGTTTTTGTTTTCTTTTGTAAAAATGGTTTCCATGTGTATTTCATGTTCTATCTTTTTGGGAAATTTTATGGTCCATGAAAATTGATTTATTAATTGTTTTGGGGCTTCAAAATATGGTTTGTTATGTTATTGATGGGTTTTTCCTTAAAATATATTCTTTGAATGAATTTTATGTACAAGGCCTCATGATACTCCTTGAAATTGTTTTACGAAATTTTTCGTGGTTTATTGATTCATGAAAGAAATGTGAAGAAAGTTTTTAAGATGTTTGTGGGTTTATGGTTTGGGAATTTAAGTTTTATGTATAAAGTTTATTTGATAATATGGGTAACTTGATTGATCACTAAATGGAATCCCAGGTATCTAGGTGGGCGGACGTGTATTAGTATGCTAGTGATTCCGTGGGGTTTGGACCCTATTTCACGTAGCAAGTTTGATGATGAAAAAACTAACTAAACTGTGACAATGATTATGTTGGGAGACCACTAGGTTATGTGTATGATCTCTACTAGTGGCTCATGTGAACGAGAACAAATATTTTTTATGGTTACTTTCACCGAGATACGAGGTACCTGGGGCTCACAACTAACTAGTGCCTAAGGGAGTTCCCATGAGTTGTGCTCATTGGATATTTTGTACTCACCATCGGCATACAGTGTGTTTGGTTGGTAAATTCATTAGTGTGTTTTATTTATTTAAAATTGAACAATCTTTAAATCATTCCTCATTTAAACAATTTTCATTTTGAAGTTTCACCTCATTGAAAAATTGTTACGTGCATTTTTATTTATAAAACATGCATGTTTTTGTCTAATAACTATTATAGCATGGAACGTCATTTAAAAAAAATACTTTTATATCCTGTATTTAAAACATGAAATCAATGTTTCTTTTATTTTAAAGGAAGTTTATTGGGAATAGAATATTGGGCTAACCAACTGAGTTTTAATACTCACGCCTATAATATTCTTCTATTTTTAGACCTTGTGTAGGTTTCGGCATGAGTTAGATCACCTTGGGAGACATTTGATCATTATGCTGGAGAGTGACCAGTGGTGTCACATGGAGTTAGTTGGTTATCGGTTTTGTTCTGTTGATTTGTTTGTTTTGTTATACTTTTAGTTTCTTGTACAAATAATATTTAGTTTAATTTTTATATAAATGCATTTTGGGATGTCCATTTATTTTCGATGTTTGTTTGATAGTTTATATATGGGTTAAATTGTTCCCTTGTGTACTCTATTGATTCCCTTGGTGCTTGTCACCATCCCGGGAGGATCGAGAATGCCTCTCGGGACTTGTCGCGGGATGGCCTATGTGACCGGTTCAGGGTCGACTCGGGTTGGTTCGTGACAAAATGGTATCAGAGGAGTTCGGCTCTTAGCAGACCATTCTTTTTAGAGCACCCTTATTATTTGAGGATATTAAGGTAGATAGAGTAGGATTTTTGGGACTTGAGGGGTAAGTTCGGGAAGAGCGTCGTGAACTCTTGCTCGTTCTGATCCTTGAGTCTCCACGGGAAGTCTGGTTTTATTAGTGTCTTTTGTTCTTGTTGATTGTTTAGTGTTGGGATATGACAAGGGGAGTCTGACTAATGGCATCTGTGAGCTCACAGGGCCTGGCAAGCCATGTGGAGCTGGGGCATGGTCCTAATACGTCTCTCTATGTTGGTGTTGTGTTTGACATATGGCCGCCAACCATATGGTTAGGTAACCCACCGACACTAGTTCCCTTTTGTGAGTTTCTTGGACCTTTCATGAATTTTTAATTTTTGTTTTGAAAATCCTTGTGTAAGAATTTTGGAAATGGGTTTTAAAGGAATGATTGGATTTGGAAAAGTATAAAATGGATTTTCAAAAACTAAATATCAGAATGGTTTTCATAAGGTTATGTTTTTTTAAACAAATTTTGGGGAGGAAGTGGAAATGATTTAACGAGATTGGATTTTCCCTAATCTAAACTTGTGGTTTATTTAAATAAAATGGTTTGAAAGTGTGAATAATTTTAAAGTAATTCTGAAACTTTGTTTTAAATGGGGTGTTATGGGCTGTTGAAAAGTGTTTGAATCTGATGAATAGGTTTTGGAAAATTTTGTTCTGTGCAGCTGGTGTTTTTCTGGAAAGGGGTTTTGGCTTTTGTGGTTGTTAGATTATGAAAATGGACCTTGATGATTTTTTTAAAAATGGGAAAGGTCTATTTGGAATAGAATAGTTGTTTTTATAAGTTCTATTAAATGAAATCGATTTTTTTAATCAAATGGTTTTTGATGAAGCATGGTTTGTTTTGTGGAATATGAAAAGTGTTTTTGACTTAGTGGTTGGTGTTCCATTTGATGGTACATGATTTTTGGAATGATGTTGTTTTATTTTAGCCTTTGGTGTTTTCATGGGTTCTCACATGCATCGTTTTATTGATATCTGTAAGGATTGCATATATGGAATGGTTGTTGAGTTACTGGTGTGGCACGTAAATGTTCATGTGAGTGATACTTGATGAAAAACCATTGGTGAATGCGAAAATCCACCAAGTTAGTTTTTTTTCAAAAGTGTTTTTAGCTAAAAATTTGTGGTTTTTGTTTTGAACCAACTGTTATGTGGATCGTTTATCCTATGTCTTAGTAGTTTTGTCTATTCAGTATGCTCCCTTATGATCTAGAATTCATATTCTTGTTTCATCTTGAGATGGGATCTTGTTGTTGGCTCGGGTTTGGAGTAATGTTCAGTGGGTTTCTAAAGATGCGTTGAATATTGTGATGTGGCCACAAATAGTTCTATGTTTGCAAGATTTCCAATTGATAAACCTAAGGATTATTTCTCATGTTTCACAAGCTAGATCCACCTCCTAAAATAATTCCACATCCCATCAGTTTAAATAGAGAGATTTTTGGGATCGATTTAAAGTGCTTCCATTTCGTGATAATTATTTTGGACATAAAAATTGTGTTTGTTGATGTTGACGCTTTTCTATGTATTCATTTTCCATTCTACTCCTCATTCCAAGTGAGATAGAATTTTGATATGTATCTGTGAGTTCCTATTTATATGAAAGTGTTTTGTTGAGCAGGTGAGTTTTTTTGAGTGTTGTGATACGTAGCACCTGACTGTGGGGCATCAGATGCTTCATGATTTAGGGCTCCATCCATAGGCCTCATAGTGAATCTTTTCACGCAGTCAGGAAATATACAGAGGTGTGGGGTGCTTGAACAGGCTCCTTCCTCCACCATTGTGGTAAGGTAGTTTCTATGTCTATATTGTGGTTCCTCATTACTATGAATTTCCATTTTTCACAACAAGTGTGGTGGAATTACCCCTCACACAGTGTCTATGGTTATGCCTTCATGGATGCGGGTTTCCGATCAATGCCCCTTTTTGGACCACATCTGTAAATAGGGTGCGGTCTTGGTGTTACCTATTCATAGTTGGAAAGTTTTGGGTAGTTCCTTGGTTTCTTTTTTGGATCTAGTGGCCAAATTATTGGGTCCCCTTCCCTCCCCTCCTCGAGTGGTGGGGGTCCAGATCCGTGTTGAAAGTGTTGGCCAAGTTCTCATACCCTCTGTTCGGGAGTGGGTGGTTTATATGTTCATGTTGTGACCATATTAACTTGGGTTGGTGGGTTTTTGTGGGAGAGTTTTTTTGGAATTTTGAAAGTGTTGTAATGTTGAGTTCTTGTTTTTTTTCGTTTCTAGTAGGGTTCTAATGGTGGGGAGACCCACCACAGGTCTCGTTGATTTTTCTTCCTACGAACTTGTCTAGTGCTAGTTGTTTATTAATGTTGGGGAGTCCATTTTTTACTCCCAATATTCCTTGGTTTTCTTGAGTTCTATTTAGTTTGGGTGATTGTTTTATTGGGAGAAGGCCCAACAATTGGGTTCTTGGCTTAGTTGTGGAGGTGGTGGCTTGACCGTTCCGTTGATTTTCACAAAGTGGTTGTGAGTTGGTGTTTTTTTGGGAAAGAAGATTAATTTATGTTGATGAAAATGATATTTCACTAGATTGATAGTTGTTATCATGTTTATAAGGAATCCTTAGGTGTTTATCTTTTAGCTGGAAAGTGTTATGGATTTCCCGGGGTGTAAATCTTTAATGGTGGGGAGAATTGTCACACCCAATTTTTCATGTCTTTGTTTTGATCTGGTTCATTTGAAATATCGATACTTTTATTGGGTATTCTATGAGATTAATGTTGTATTTTTAAGTTTCATCTATGTCTAATCACCCTAATTTTTGTTCCCCATTTCTTGTTTAGGAGGTTTTGGAGAAAGGGTGGTTACTTCATGATTTGGGCCAACCGTGAGCCCATTTCTAGTTTTAAAAACCAAATTTGTTTCTTTTATAACGCCTTTGTTTTTGAACCTTTTTCACCCATGTAACTTCCCACATGGACTCAACTGATATATGTAAACTACCATATCCTTTTTTACACCTTAATAATTAATAATCATTGTAAATTTGGGTTACTTACTTAGGCATTGGTCCATCCCATGGGCCCATTTCCAGTTTTAAAAAAATAATTTGTTTATTTTATATATAATTAAATATTTTATATTTTTCAGTTATTCCACCTCCCACCCAAATAAAATATCCCTAAACTCACCCCTAATATATATTTACCCTCTTTGGAACTTATAATAGTCTCGGAGTGGGGAAACATTCTCAATGTCTCTCAAATCATCCAGAATTTACAAGGTAAATTGTATCATTCATAAATCAATCAATTCATAATCTTTTGGCCACCAATAATCTTTCCATGGTTCTTATTGACCTTCAGAGTCTCTGAAAAAAGTTTCAAGCCATTAACTTTTATCTAAGGGTTCAGATCTAGTAGGATATGAAGAGTTTTCTAGTTGAAAAGGTGAGATTCCTTCTACTTTATCCTCCATCTTCTTCCTCCTTTCGTAATTTATTGGTTTTATAATCTACCCTAGTAATATTAGACTTAGGGTTCTGTTATTACTTGATTTTTTATGGGGTTTATATTAATTTGGGTCTGGTCATCATAGGTTTAGTGTTTGTATACCCTTGGATGGTGATTTCGAGTGTGCGTTTCCATTACGCCAAGGATTTGAGGTAGGATATCCTTTGCACTAGCCTTTATTATATTAGTTTAATAATTTTATTATTGTTAAAACCATATATATATATATATATATATGTTTATTATTATTTTTCAGACTTTGGATATTTTTCTTGGTGTTCAAAATGGTTTTTATACCTTGTTTTGTGAAAGGTAGTGTTGTTTTGTCATAAAAGTGCACACCAAGTGTTTGTTTAAATATTCCACTAACTTTAAAAACTTTTTTGTGAGTTTTGTAAGATATTTAATGGTATTTTGAACATTTTACAGTATATTGAATAAAATATGGAATTAAATTGGTGTTTTATTCCTTTTCATGTTCTTAAAATAATTTTTTTTGTTTAAAAAGGGCATGTCATGTGTTTGGTAAATTGCCCGGTTGGATTTTATGTGTGATGTGTGATTTAGAAATTATTTTTCGGATTTATAAATGAATTGTAAGAATTATAAATGTTATTTTTTGGTTCCTTATATGTATTTATAATTTGGATTTGTTTTTACAAACAAATGGGTTTTGATTTACAACTTGTTTTGGCCCGATTTGTTAGAAAATGGCCCATTTCACATCCTTATAAAAATGGTTTTGTTTTTAATATTTAACCTGAGTGTTTTAATGGATTTATGAATTTGGGTTTCTACTGTAAACAGTGTTATACACCTCCTTAATAAAATTTAATGCATACCTTGGCCAGATTTTAGTTTTGAGAAAGGCTTAAAGGCCCTTTTGGCACTTGTTTTGTTTTGTAAAAATGGTTTCCATGTGTATTTCATGTTCTTTATTTTTGGGAAATTTTATGGTCCATGAAAATAATTTATTAATTTTTTTTGGGGCTTCCAAATATGATTTTTATGTTATTTATGTGTTTTTTTCCTTAAAATAGCATATTTGAATGGATTTAATGTGCAAAGCCTCGTGATACATCTTGAAATTGTTTTATGAAAATTTTTAGTGGTTTATTGATTCATGAAAGAAATGTGTAGAAATTTTGTGGTATTTTTGTGTGTTTATGGTTTGGGAATGTAACTTTTATGTGGAAAGTGTATTTGATAATATGTGTAACTTTATTGAGCACCAAAGGAAATCTCGGATATCTAAGTGGGTGGACATGTACTAGTATGCTAGTGATTCTGTGGGGTTTGGCCCCTGTTTCACGTAGACAGTTTGACGATGACAACACTTACTAAAATATGATGATGATGATGTTGGGGGACCACTAGGTTATGGGTATGATCCCTAATAGTGTCTCGTGTTCACGAGAACGAATATTTATTATGGTTACTTTCACCGAGATACGAGGTACCTGGGGCTCACATCTGACTAGTGCCTAGGTGTGTTCCCATGAGTTGTGCTCATTGGATATTTTGTACTCACCATCAGCATACGGTGTGTTTGGTTGGTAAATTCAGCAGTGTGTGTTATTTATTTAAAAGTTTACAATCTTTAAAGCATCCCTCATTAAAATAATTTTCATTTTGAAGTTGCACCTCTTTGAAAAATTGTTAGTTGCATTTTTGTTTATAAAACATGAAAGTTTTTGTCTAATAACTATTATCTCATATAACCTCATTTGAAAAAAATACTTTTATATCTTGTATTTAAAACATGAAATTGATGTTTCTTTTATTTTAAAGGAATTTCATTGGGATAGAATATCGGGCTAACCTACTAAGTTTTAACACTCACGCCTATAGTCTTTTTATGTTTTTAGCCCTTGTGCAGGTTTCAGCTTGAGTTCGATCACCTTGCGCGACATTTGATCATTGTGTTGGAGAGTGACCAGCGGTGTCACATGGAGTTATTTGGTTATCGGTTTTGGTCTGTTGATTTGTTGGTTTTGTTCTACTTTTAGTTTCTTGTACAAATAATGTTTAGTTTATTTTTTTATATAAATGTATTTTGGGCTGTCCATTTAATTCTGCTGTTTGTTTGATTGTTTATATATGGGAGAAATATTTCCCTTGTGTACTCTATTGATTACCTTGGTGCTTGTCGCTATCCTGGGAGGATCGGGAACACCTCTCGGGACTTGTCGCAGGCAGGCCTGGGTGACCGGTTCAGGGTCAAATCGGGCTGGTTCGTGACATGAGATGTTTTGAGTCCAAGAATCCCTCTTGTTTTAACGATGTTTTGCGTTTGTGTTTGGTCGGTAAGCTGGGTTGAAGGGATGGTTAGTGGTCTTCTTATGAGAAATATTTTGGGATTATTTTACGGTGGATCCCCTCATGTGTTCAGTTCTAGTTTGTGGTATGTCTTGACCAATGTACCTGCTTGATTGGGTCCATGCGTTCTCTTGTTGGATAAGGCACACCCCCATTAAGGGTTAGTACAAAACTGAAGTGCAACCCAGATTGTTTCTCCATTGGATTATCCTTTAATTTATCAATATAAGGAATCTTTTTCTCAAGATTTGGAGACTGAGTCTACACCATTTCCTCTCTTGGTTTTGTGGATCCTATTGTAGAGGGAGAGTTTCACGGGAGGTTTAAATAGAACTTAGTTTATTAAGTTACCTAATTCGTCAAAGGTGATAGTTGTCTGGGGTTGTTAGTATGGATGGTGTCTAAGAGGGAATTTGGTTCCTTCATAGTCTCTACAAATAATGTGTTCATGATAAACCAATAGTGTGGTAAATATGGTCATGAGAGGTTGTTATGTCCACTTTCTGGAATCATGTGTTGTTTGGGACTCAACATAAGGTCCCTATCCTTATTCTTTATTAGTCGAAATGGTCATGTTCGGTGACGCCTTGTGATGTCGTGTGTTCGTTTGACTATAAGGGCGAAGGATGTGCAATTTTATATGAGTATCTATTTTTTGGTATGTGTGTATCCCTTTAGGGAATTCCAAAATCATGTGTTTAGAGGAATGTGTTTCCACATATCCTCTCTTCTTTCTATTTCTCATCCGAAGAAACAAGGGTGATGTTTGTGTTTATTCTAAGAAATTTTTTTTAGTGAAATGTTGGTTTTGGTTAATATGAGTTTGGAATATGTCATGTCTTGGAAAACCCATCTGGGATCAGGGTATAGTTTTTGTGGAACAAAAAGAAGAAGTTCTATTCGGGGGGTTTCTAAAGCCTAACTGTGAGGCTGAAGATGCTTCAATCATTTGAGCTCCAGCCATAGGTCCTAGAGTGAATCTGGAACATAGTCAGGGGAAACTTGGGGTCGTTTAAACCTTTGGTCAATGTTATATCCTTAGTATGAAGGATAAGAATAGTTTAAACCTCTGACGTCATCGTATTGTTCTAGTTGTTCCTATTTTATTGTAGAGTTGGGATGACCTCGTTTCCATGTTATATCATAAGTTCATGTTATTACCTTGGGTTTTTTTTTGATTTTTTGGGAAGATGATGAAATTTGGGCTAGGTATATTAAAGAGCATGGTTTGCGCATGATTAGTAGTAACCATGCGCCTACCTATGAAACCGTGCGATAAGAGATATTAGATACTACATGGTCTCCGTACGACCCTGTGCCTTGTCCCATGTAACATTTTAAGCTTCACATTTGGATAGAATGATCCACATGGTTAGCGTACGGTTTCCCAAACCATGCAGACTTACAGTGCGGTCGTTCTAACTCTTTAAATATTGGGGTCTTTTCATGTCGGCCAGTGCTGGTCAGTTAATATGGTTGGTTCTTATGGTGGGGAGAAATATGAGTCCTATGTAATTTATTTTGGAAAAGTCTAATGAAATTCTACCCCTTATACTGGGAGTTTTTTTGGGCCTACCCATAATAGTGTTCCGATTCTATCTCAAAAACAAATTGAGTTTCCCCTTATGGTAGGGAGTCTGTTTGTGTCTCCCTATATGAGTAACATGGGTTTCCCCTAGTATTGGTCTAGAAATAGGTAGTATCATTCAAAGTTATTTAACCCTTAACTTCCTCCTTGAGTAAAATTTTGGATTGGAGTGTGACCAATAGTTTTGTTGAAGTAAGACTATGGTGACCACATTCGTTTTTTTGTTCGTTCCAGGTCAGTATCTTGAGTCTTGTTTGGATAGTGTTTGAGGTGTTTTGTTTCAGGATGTAGTTTGAATATGCTTGATCATTTTAGGAAGTGGTGCATGTTTTGGTTGGTGATATTATTTCTTACTTTATTGATCAATTGGAGGTGTTTTGGCCTTTTGGGGGTGGGAAAAACTTGGTAAAGGATCCCATTTCGGCCTTTTAGTTGTGTTCAGTTTTTGGTTTTGGGCTTGCTATGGCTTTCCGAGGTCGAAAAGTTTTATGGTGGGAGAATTTTCACATACATGAATTATTTAAAATTTATTTTTCATTTAATTTCCATTATTTATTTGTTTTGGGGGTTTCCCAAGCATTTTTGTGGAAATGGTGGGGTTTCAAAATTTGGGCCTAACTGTGAGCCTATTTCCATATTTGAAAATAATTTTTTTTTCTTTTATAACTCCTTAATTTTTCAACATTTTACAATTATTATAATTTCTAATTGAAAAAAACTAGTATATTAAAACCACCATATCAATTTGTACCCCATATGAATCGATAATAAGTATAGATTTTAGTTTTTTATTAAGGTGTTGGGCCGACCTGAAAGCCCATTTCCTACTTTATTTGTTTTTTTAATTATTTAATATATCATTCAATTTTTATGTTTTTTTAGTGATTCTAACTCTAACCCGAGACCAATTACCCAAGGACCTCCCCATGCTCTCCTCCCCCTATTTGGAGCTCATATTCAATGTGAATTAGGGCCATAATTTTCTGGATTTCTAAAATCCTCCATATTTGAAGAGGTAAATTGTTTCTTCTATAACTCCTTCACTTTTTACTCTTTTCCATACATTTTAGTTCTCAAATGACCTAATTAGCCTTATTCGAACATAAATTTCATTTTTGGCTATTTGTAATTTTAGATAATGATGTATTTGGGGTGTTTTACTCAAAATCTCTCCAATTAAGTGAGTTTCATTTTATGTTCCTCCCATTTTCTTAGGGTTTCTTCCTCTTTTCTTGAGTTTTTAAAATTCCCAGAATCTAGGATTAATACCTAGGGTTTTATTTTGTGTCATTGTTCTTAAATCTGGTAGATTAGGGCTTGAATTCACTTCCTTGTGGTGCAGAAGTGGTGCGATTGATGTTTCTCACAACAGTTTGGTGTTTTTCGCACAAATGGTTGGTGGTTCCATATGTAAGCATACTAAGATTAGTTTTATTTTATAAATTTATTATTTTATCATGTTACTCTTACATTATGTTAGGTATGGGAATAATTTTTGGTAATATTGATTAAATGTTTAGTTTTAATGTTTCATATTTGTTTGAAAATGTGTGTTTTTCATGTGTATCTTTTGAGGTATTATTTAAGGTAATTTTATAACATTTGAGAGTGGTTTAATAAATGTTTCTAGGGATTCCAAATCTATTTTGGATTGGTATTATTGTGATTTTGGACTTGAAAGAGGGTTTTAAATTTTTTTGTGTGCAAAACATGGTTATACCCCTTGGGATTGTTTTATGAACATTTTAAATGATTTATTGAGTTATAAAAATGGAAAAAGGATATACATATACTGTTTTGGTGAGTGTGTTCACATAATATGGGTTTTTAAAAGCTAAATAGGTGATTTATAATGTAAAACATTTTTAGAATGTTTTATAAATTCTGAATTTTTTTATCAAACTATGAGAAAGGCGAGAAACACGTTTGTGGGTTCTTTTGTGTTAGTATGATGTGAAAAATTAATTTTGTATGTGAATGGAGTATTACGTGACACGGAGGAGGAGTGGTCCGCAACCCGGATGTAGGCGTTCACCTTGCATTCATGACAGACTTTGGTAAGGGTTGTTCCCTTCAAGCGGAGGCCCAGGCTCTCCTTACGGGGTTCACCCTGTGCGTTCAGAAGGATATGGACATCTCCCACGTGGAAACGGACTCGATGATCATTCATGAATCTTTGCTGGAAAAAAGATCCACTCCATGTTCAGTAATCTATACCATTAGGCGATGCAAGGAACTGCTCAAGTGTAACATGCAGGTTACACACACATGGAGAGAGGGGAATAAAGTTGCAGATTATTTGGCCTCCCTTGACATCCAAAGACCTGATGTCACATGTCTACACAATGCTAACTCTTTGAAGCCGGAGGGGGAGAACTTAATTCGAAGCGATGCCCTAGGACTACATTATTTTAGCCCCCCCTAGGCTGATGAGGCTAGGCTGGAATTTCTGATGTTTGTATTTCCGCTTGAATAATTTTATAACAATGATGATGATGATGATGTTTGAGCACAAGAGGGAAAAACTAGATATCTAGGTGGGTGGATGCCTACTAGTATGCTAGTGATCCTGTGGGGTTTGAACCCTGTTTCACATAACAAGTTTGACGATGAAATCACTAAATAAACTATGATGATGATTATTATGATTGGTAACCACTATGTTATAGGTATTCTCCCTACCAGTGGCCTGTGTGCATGAGAATAGATATTTATATGGTTATGTTTACTGAGATACGAGGTACCTGGGACCCACAACAAGCTAGTGCATAGGAGTTATTTTACTATTTCTTGTGCTCATTATATAATTTATGCTTACCATTGGCATAAAATATGTTTATCTAGAAAATTCATTAGCTTTTTCATTCTATTTAAAAGTTTTGATTCTTTAAAGTAGCCCACTTGAAAACTATTTTTATTTAAAGTTGCATCTCTTTAAAATTATTATTAGCATTTAATGTTAATGAATACTTAAAAGATTTTCATCATTTAATGCTTATCACATGGAATATTTTAGTGGTGAAATCCTACCAGGATTTGGATCACACCCGACTTACACCTTTGGGTGTAAGTATACTTGGTTATTTTGTTATACGTTTGGGTAAAGCTTTTAGTTCCAATGGTTCGGGTTTCTATCGGTCATTCTTGGTGAAATATTACAGAGATGGCTTGAGGGCAGTGCCTCTTTCCTTGAGGAGGTTATTGGGATGTCCATTTTGGGTTTCTTTATTTTTTATATTCTTTGAGATTTGTTTTAAATTATGTAATTTAATTTTAATTTTTTTGTAAAATATAGTTTGTTTTGAAAAATCCAGATTTGTTATGTTGGATTTGTTTGTTGTTTTATGTATATAAACTCAAGTAAATCATTTCCAAATTACATTTTTGTGATACCCAAGAACTGGTGCTAGAACATGAGGATCGGGAACTCCCTTCGGGCCTTGCCATGGGCCTGGTCGAGTGCCGGTTTTGATGACGACTAGATTCTATTCATGACATTCATTAGATGTATAGAATGAGAAATTGGAAGATAATCATTACCTTGATTAATGAACCATTTTGTATATCATCCATATTCATTAATATAAAATTATGTTCATTGTTTCATTTCATTATAAATTTTAATTTTTTATTTAATTATTATTAGTTTTTAAATATTTAATTTTCATTTATTAGAGTAAATTTTCATTCATCAGTTAGTTTGAGGTTGTTCGACTCAAAAATCGAAAACCACTTTAATGTAATTGTAACGGTTTATGTTCACTATCCAATGGTTCCAAAATATTAATAAATATCATGGTATATGGTTTATTTCATTTCATGTGTGAGGGGTTTCAATAGTAAAAAATTGGTTATAATTCAATGAATTTTCCTCGATAATATTATTCTATATAACTAAAATTACTATGTTTTTTTATTTATATTTCAGTAATATCATGGTTATTTTATAATTTTAGAATAAAAAATGTCATTAATTTTTTATTAATATTGTATTAGTTCATTAAATCCAATTTTCATGTTATCCATTAAAAGAATATTTGAAAAATAAAACAACGTCGATCAATTTTGTAGCATAAAACCATCCCAAATTAATGAATTTTTATAAGAGTTTAAATGATGGGGATACTAATAAATATTATATTTCTATAAATAAATTTTATTATAAGACTAATACAATTTTATGGTAACTTTTAAGGATCACTTATATTATTCAAGGTGTAAGAGGAGAATTTAAATTAAAAGACATAGATTTTAAAACCTATATTTTGATATAGTAATGGATTATGGAAAAGAGATTAATGAGATAGAATGAGTAATATATCAAAGATAAAGGGTTAAAGGGAAGTAAATAATATAGAAATATAATCACTATATCTAAATAATATTATGATAAAATTTTATTTAAAACAAAATAATTTGAAATAAAAAATGAAAGATATATTTTTAACCCTTCCCTTTATCTTTGGGTCGCATCCTTTGGATTGAGATTAAGGCCTTTTGAAGATGGTCTTACAGTTTTAAAATTGGAATAGGAATATTTCTAGGTGAATATAGAGAGGTATTTTGGCATATATTTAACAATGTAAATATTTATGGAAGTGTAGAGAATGCTTTGGGGAAGGAGCCTTTATATTGGTAAGGTGAAGTGTTATCTTTGAAAAAAATATTGATTGTTTAATTATTTGGGATTAGTACTTTTAATAGTGTTTATTATTATAATTTTTATTAGTGTTTAAATAAAAAATATAGGGTTATTTTTCATTTTAATATTTTCAAAACACAATATTATATTTTGAAATATTTTATACAAATTATTTTATCAAATACAGTTTTTGTAAAAAAAATATATCTTTGGTTTTAAAAACTGAAATTTTTTCCAGAAACCCAGACTATTATTTTTATACTCATTATTTTAATAATCAAATAATTTTTTTTTCATGAGAAATATTTTATAAATTTTTTAGTGATATCTATATCATGATGGTTTCATAAAATTATAGTACATGAAAAATTATATTTTTCACAATTTAATAAAAAAAGATTTTTTTCTAAATATAAAAAATAAAACTTTAATAATTTTGATATATATATTCAAAAAATGAATTAAATATTTTAAATTAAAATTATAAATATCATAAATTTAACTTTTAAATAATGT
Source organism: Viscum album (assembly GCA_963277665.1). Taxonomy (NCBI): domain Eukaryota; kingdom Viridiplantae; phylum Streptophyta; class Magnoliopsida; order Santalales; family Viscaceae; genus Viscum; species Viscum album. The sequence goes on from OY728164.1 coordinate 1,263,729,682, forward strand.
TATATCAAACATTGAAAGACAATTTTTTGAAAGATTCATATTGTTTTTTTGTTATGATTGATTACATTTCTATTTGGTATTATTTATTAATTATTATATGACTCAAAATAATTTTTAATGTATATTCTATTCCAATTTATGCTTCAAAATTTTGTAATTATAATATGAAATTGTTTTCCAAAAATTCAAAATTTTACCAAATATTTTAAACAACAACATACCAAAATGTATACTTATTTTTTAAAATTACATAATATCATAAATAATTTTATATGGGTTTAAAATTTATAATTAACCATTTCAACCATTTTAAAGGATTTTTTCTCAATATACCACATTTAATAACCAAGTTAATATCTCTACACTAATTTATTATTTCCAATGAATACTAAATATTGCAATGATGATATAATTATAGAACATCATAAATATACAACTCAATCACTATATTATTCATTCAAACAATTTTATATCAATTCTACATATATTTCATTCAAAAAATACCATTCATTTTTCTAATATTTTTTTTTCTATTTTTAGTGTATTCAAAACATTGATAATTTTAGAAGATCATGATGTGCCTAAATTTGAAATTCCGGTTTTTTATTTATAATTGTTTATTATTCCATTATAATATTTTCAATTTTATTGAGTGTATTTATACTTTCCATATAATATTCTTGATGAATAAATAAAAAAACAATTTTCAATTTTTTATTTAAAATATTAATTAGATTCTATTTTATATGAATGAATAATTTTATTAAGAAAAAGTTATATAATAATAGAAGAAAATTAATGTTTAAAAAGTTTACCTTCATATAAACATAAAAAAAGAAAATAAAACAATTTAAGATATATAAATATAATTTTATAAAAAATTAATAAAATAAATATTTAAATATTTGGATGTAACATTCTCACTTTTAAATAAATTTCACAGTCACAATTTTAATTAATTCCATGTAATGAGAAACAATTGAGGTGTATGATTAAAATTATAAAATATTAAATATCCAAGTTCTATTGAAAAAACCCTTTTCTTTTATGATAACAACATAGAAATCATTAATTCCTTAAAAAATATATGTCATGAGTTTTTCATTAGTCTCAACAATTTTTTATTCTTCATATCAATGTTTTCTTGAGTTTGTAATGGAATAACGTTTTATATATCATTTTCCTGATCATGATTCTAATAATTTCCAAGATATTAAATGGTTAGTACGTGTAATGATAATGTTAAATTAAATCTAATTAATTAGTATAATAAAAATGAAAAAATAGTTCTTATTTGATTCCATAACTAATAACACTATCAGTTTTAGTTATTAATATTTTGATAAAACCTAAGTTGGTTTTTGTTTTATGCAATAAAGAATATTTTTTATGTCATTGAAAAAAATTATCCCATTATATATTGAGCACCAATTTGTTATCCATTGATGTAATAATAAGGGTTTAAAAATGATTAAATCCATTATATCTAATAGAAAAAAACCAATATATTTTTATTGTAATATGATTTCCAATATTTTGTAATTGAAAAAACATTTCTTTATGTATCAATGAGTTATTTAATGTTCTTAGAAAGAATAAAACTATAAATGATTGTTCATATTGAGAATTATATAACATATTAGAATAAATTTATTTTAAAACAAAATCACCTATTATAATGTGAATTTCAACATCGAATTTGGTCATAGTAATTGTATAGGACTATACATTATTTATTTAATAATAATATATATAATATACAATAAATTATTATGTAATTCATTATAACAGTACCCCTACCATTTTAATTGAAGAATTAAACATTAACAACATATCTAAATATTTTTCAATTTGGTGCTTGATAGGATTTATATCGGTAATTGAAACACATTCCCTATCCCTTCATGAAAGAATCACTGTGTTTCTTCCCTCAATTGTAAATTTTTTGAAATCATATTTTTACTTTATTATTCTTCTATATAGTTATTTATATATATTGATCAATTTATAACTTTTTTTTACTTTTATTTATAGAAACATAAAACATCTTGAACTTCTATTCCTTTTTAATGGAACTTGTCACTATAACAACATATAATGAAACATTTTTAGAGACCCTTTCTCTTTAAAGATGTGGATTTATTCCACCAAATATGTGACCAAGCTTACCTCCTAGATTTGGTACATGATATGCATTGTGTCTCATTAATCAAGTAATATTACCCTCATTCCTAATAAAATTTTCCTCTCCCATTGATAAAATATTATGAAATTTCCTTTTTAGTTTTAACACATTAATCTCAAGGAAAAATTTCTCAAAGAATAATCCCATCTAACAATTACATTCCATGATTTATATCACTTATTTATTCTTTGTGTTTTGAATTAATTACCAATATTAATCATCCTACATATTAGATGATATAAAACTATAATAAGCATATCCTATTCATTGTATAATAATTAAATTCATATATTATTATGTGAATTAATAAATTGATAAACTATTAATGAATTATTGGTTCCATTAGAATATAAAGATTGTTTCCTCACGAAACAATTTAGTGTTGGGACACCTTGATAAGGGGATAAATATGAATAAAAAATTTTATGTTTCTTTTTTATAACATGAGAAAACCATAGCAATATAGAGACAATTTTCATAGTCACAATAATAGTTTCATGGGTTTTTGGTTGGAAAATTCTACATTGACTATGGGTTTTTACACATATTTTATTCCTTTTATTATTTTAAATCTCTAAACAATTACTTATACAAATTATTTTACGATAAACAATCTAAATTGTGTTTCATATTATATAATCCATATGAAATAATAGAAAATTAACATTAAATACACTATCTAGGATAAAAATATTTATATAATATCCCAAGTATTTATCATTAAAGTTGTTTTCTAAGAAAAATATTCTAAATTTTATTGTCGATGATTCTATTATACTTGAAATTATAAAAAATGTAACATAATTGACTCTATATATTCTGATAATGTGACCATTTATTACATTATCAACATCCAGAATCAAATATCCTATAGTTTTAGGATAATATACATATACAAGACTAATAAATTAAATTTAAAATTAATATACATCTGAAAAGCATATTATGATTTATTATTACTTCATTAATTATCATTAGATAACATTTATATTTCCTCATGGTATCCTAGAGAAATGAGGAAATAATATAAAGGGGTTATCTTAAATGATGCTTAAGGGGTTGTGTGCAAAAAATATAATATAGACATGACATGACATACTTTATCTGTAAGGAATAAATAAACAAGTAAATACAATCTAATTGAATAAAAAACATACCATAAAAATAAAAATAGGCATAAATAACCCCATAGATAATAATAATAAATTTTTTAATGATAGAATTTATAAGGAAATACATCATACCATATAACTAATTCCTCATGCAAAGACATCATATATTAATGGGTAGGAATACACCCAATAACCAAGATAATTTTACCCATTAAATAGATAAATTATATGACTGAATATATAATTTTTTCCATAATGGATTTTTACTTAATCGAATTCATATGAGAATAATAACTAGAAAAATTATTGATACATGATATTAATAGTGAAAATTCTAAAAAACATGGATTAAAATAAAAATATCCATATTTAAATAATTAAAATATACATTGACAATATTTCCATAGTAATATAAATTATATAACATTCTAGGTAAAAAAATCATAACCTTAAATTATAAAAAATTAGGTATTCACATTATATAGAGTAAAAGGTCTATAGTTAAATCAAAATTTGAGAAATACATTGAAATAGTGGATAAGATATATGAAAAATACATGAGATAAATTACACAGGCATGGAAGATAAAGATAATGTCTTGATAGAGATAGATATTGAAAGAGAACATAGACACAAAAGAAGAATGATTTATATAGTCCTCTTAAGAATAACTCAAGGAATTAAATTAAAAAAGGTGATATTGGGACACTTAATACCATTAAGTTAAATAATAAATAGTGAGAAATTCATTTATGAATTTTAGAGTTATGTATTGTAAGTTAATATTGTTAATAAAGAAACATTACACTAATAGAATAATAACATGGTAGAAAACTCTTATCATGAGTCTGTTCTCACCTTAGATATCCCATGGATTCTTAAATAATAATTTTTTCAATTATTTACGTTATTTAGAACCATTTTCATGTTTATATTATTAAAATTATTCCATTTAATTAATTTTATCTCATCAATTAATATTTTATAATTATTTTTTTGTTTTATTTTATATCTTATGGTTCTTTTTTTATTATTACTAAAACAACATCATTGTGATAATTACAGTCAAAGGTAACTTTGCAGTGGTTCTATATATCCAAAATATTTAATCATATAGGGTTCATGTTTCTAATGTTCTATAAAAACAAACCCATATATACATGTTTTAAAACTATATTTTGTCATATAAATCATCAATACCTTTAGGTTTGTAGTTTTATATGATTAAGAAATAATTCTTAGTAATAAATAGACACTAACACTTAGTATAATTTTTTTAGAGAAATATATGTTTATAAAATGATACACTTGGATTAGTTAAGATTAATATATATAAATATAACTTTAACTTCATTATTTTTACTTATTATCCTAAACTACTTTAAAAAAATTTAAAAATATAGAATGATAATATAATGCTCATTAAGGGTTAGAAAAATTAATGAAACACTTTATTTTAATAACATATATTAAAACCCATGAAAATGTTTCTTATTTAAATAATTATACTTGAGACTTGAAAAACCCATATTCACTCAATATATCAACTTTATCACAAAATTAATTCAATAAAACAATATTGTAATAAATAATAATGGAAATTGAATAATCATGAAGGTTTCTTGGGGAAATAAAAAAACATAAGAGGTTTTTTTAACCATCAAATGATTAAAACATAACTTAAATAAAGATCTCAACTTCATATGTCCTGAAAATAAATAATTTTTATTAAAACTAATAGTAATGTGTACATGATTAATTATTTTTACATGAGACATACTATTAATTACCACCCTAATAAACCACCCATATAATCACTCATATAGAAAAATAACATCAACACTTAATTCCAACATAATTTATCTAGAGAATTAATCATTTTACAATTATTTTTTGGAATGTAAACCAAGAAAACCCATAATATTATTTAATTTACAAGAATTAAAATTAAATAAAACACATAGGTTATTTAATTTCACCATTTATTTACTAAAAGAATAATAAAATATTTCAACCCATAAGAATTGGAATTTATGTCAACTTATTATAGAAAAATGATTTTAAAATAATGAGATAACAAATTTCCAATTTATAGTAAAATAAATGAAAAGATATAAATTAATTTATAGATCAATAAAAAATTCGAATGAAAATTATTATAAAAATTTATAAATGGAATGTTGATAGAAAATTTTAAAAAATAATGAAATGTTTTAAAAGAGAATACCTTACCTCAAGTCCCAACCAACTTTTTACACCATATAAAATCTTAAATAATAAAATTATATTAGTAATTTAATTTTTTCTGAATAATTTCAATATAATTATACCCTTTTATTATTTTATTATTAGGTTTTGTCTAACTATTTTATTAATATTTCTTACATTAGTTGTTTTGAGGTTTTCCATTCCATAGTTATAAAATGACTTCAATATAATCGTAATGGTTAAATATCATAATCCAGTGGTTCTAAAAGAAGCAAATGGTTCAAGGTATATTCTTTTTGTAATTTCATTATAAGTGGAATTCTATAGATATTTATATAGTGATATTTTTTTGAAAATAATCCTTGGTTAGATTGTTTAAATAATAGACAAATAACTTTAATTCTTTACATTTAGTGTGATTATTACCATGATAATTTTGACATTGAGGAATCATAAATCTATTAATTAATTATTAGTGCAATGTTAAAACATTAAATAATCTATTATAAATATCCTTGAAATTATTAATTTAAATATAAACCATAATCATTCACATAGGTTGTGTAAAACCACCACTGATGGATGATTTATTTTAAGAGTTAAAAAGAATTGAAATAATGAAAAATATCAGATTTTAATAAAAAATGTTGAGGATAATGATAAATATTTTTGAATAATATTTAAATTCTACCCATATAGTGACCCTGACTCCAGTAACCTGGTGTAACTCCCCATGTTATTAAAATATATATTTTTTGGAATAAATTTAATTCTATTGATAGCTTGCATTGCACACAAAACCGGGTTAAAACAGAACATAGTTTAGTCATGATTTGAACCATTAATTTAAAATTAAATTTTAAAACTGTAAGAAAATTTATTTGACCAAATAAAATTCCTTTTTTAAATTGAAATATCAGATTTATATTAGGGTTAATTTTTGGAATCTTTTTAGAAGTTTTATTTTTTGATGAATAATGAAAAATACTAAATTTTAATTGAATACTCCCTTTTATTTTATATAATTCATAATGTTAAATTATATTTTTAATTAGTTTGATAGTATAAAGAGTTCAATTATAAATAAATTAATCTAATATAGTTAATTGGAATAATTTTCATATGTTATTTAGATATAAAAACATTGTAAATATTTAACATTTCTACTTTAAAAACCCACTCTATCTTCAGTTAAATAAGATTAATTTTAAATTTATTTTTTCCACCTATGTGTATTATATAGGAAAAAATTGATTAAATATTTGTAATAATTTTATTTTATAATTTCTAATAATTCCAACTTTGATTACAAAATCTATTAGTGAAAATTGTTAAAATTAATTACAACGGCTAAGGAGAAGGCAAGTTTACTTAGTGGTTAAACATAGAATATAAGGTGTAAAAATGAACAAAAACTTATCTAAAAATAACTGGATAGTCATATTTTGACTTTATATATTGTATTATTGGTAACAGATTATTATTAGGGAATGGTGACATTAAAAAAAACTTGTGTGGAATCACTCTTTTAAAAATTAAAAGTGTGCAATTCACCCCACTAATAAAAAGTTACCCCTATCATCTCCACTTCACACCATCAAACCAATTTTTTTCCAATACCAACCCAAGTAGCTTCCAAAATTAACTCCACTAATCATAGAACCATAATATTATGTATAAGGAAAACTTATTAAGGAATTAGTTCAAACCTAAGAGGATACATGAAGAAGAGGTAATATTATTCTAAAATCATTTTTATTTTCCTTCCTTTTCTACCTCCTTCAGTTATTATTATAACATGATTATATAATATCATCAATATAATCCATATAATTAGATGTTGCTAAGTTGTGGTTATGACCTACAAACTGACACATTTTTATCAAATAGGTTATGAAATCATCATTCGTGTGTATGTCGGACTATCACCTCACAAATTGATGTCATTTTTTTACATTACTACCTTTCAAGGTTGGAAATATTACTGGATTTATAGTATATATAAGATATATATATGATATTTATGTGGTTATTATGCTTCTTTAACAATTATATTATTCATAACATTGTGATTTCCATTTTTTGGGAATACAATATTTTCACTGGTGTGTAAAATGAACTACAACCTCTTGAAGCAATTTGATTCATTAAAAATTTACATAAAATGTATTAAGGATGAGTTTAATAAAAATATGTGATATAAATGAATGATAATATATATATATAGTATTTACTTTTCATTCTTTTAATATGATAAGATGATAGAAACAACATTCATGCGTACGTATGGCCTACCATCTTCATGAATGGTGTATTTCATTTCATATCACCAAATTTTATAGATTACTCAAAATACATATATACATAACATATATAATATTTAAATCATGTTTAAAATGTTATAAATTATAAAATCATGATCAGATTAATAGAAACAAAAAATAACAAGTCAAAGAATATTTGGAAAATAAGGCAATCAACTCCAAAAACAATGAAAATTTAAAAAACATTATTAAAAAATGGGTGATATGATGTTATAAAATGATCATATATGATATTATAAATATTAATATTATTTTGGAAGAATTTAATTGAATACTTGAAACCATTATAAATGATTTTAAAAAGTGTTCAACAGAAAGGAAGCGCGAGGTAAGTCATTTTATCTCAATTTACATTCTATTGGGATATGTTTATTATTATACACCAATACAATTTTATGTGGTGTATATAATTACCATTTTACATATAATACCATAATTCATACTTAAAGTTATTTTAAGTTCCAATTTGACATATTCCATCCAAGGGGATTTGACTTGAAAATTACCACATGGTAAAAGTAATTATGTAATATCATATTATTTTGTGATTATTAAATTTATTTTAAAACATTAACTTTATCATAATTATTTTTCATTTGAAATTATATTTGTCATAAATTTCCATATTCTTCTATAATGGAGATGAAAATTTCTTAAACTTCATTACTTTTTTATATATGGTTTTTACTTTGAACTATATTTATTTTTTGTGGAAATATTGAAAAATATGTATCTAATGATCAATACAGATGTTTTATAAGAAACATTGATTATGAATTAAGTATATTATTAAATATATGAGAAATTATTTGGACATGTATGACACGTTTTGGGGACCATTTAATGTAATATCCAAGAGGCATCAGAAGTCTCATGAGACAAATCAGTTGACCAAATAAGATTGGTTTTAACCTAGTATGTTTTAAATTGTCTTGTGAATGGTTATGATAGTAAAGGATCCATGTTCGTAGGAAACATGGAATCAGATATTTATGATTTTCGTTTCTTGAGAATTTAGTTATTATTATTATCCCTGATATTTTTTTTTCTTTTACATTATATATGGATTCATTTTATTCTCAGTTTATTGATTTAATGAAATATATTTCAGTTATTTATCATTTATATATTGATTAATCATTATCCAGATATTTATGTATTATGTATGTTTAGTTATATACCATTATATGATTATTATGATTATTAATTTATGATAGATTATGTTGTACTTAACCCTTATTGATAATTTGATCTCACCCTTATTTTTATTACTTTCCCCTTGATATGAAGCTGAATTCTGGTAATGATTTTCAAGGATGCTGATATTTTAGATTTATTATGATTTATTTTCTTTCCCAAATTTATTATGGGTACCATGTATGTAATCTGGTTTTCCAAAACTTCTAAACTTTTTATTCCTTCAGTATTTTAATCTTGTATTTATTATAATGAGATAAAGTAAGGCACTGAGACCAGACTACTAGGGTCTGGGTCATTACATTTTGTATCATAAGGATTTTAGTAGAAACCATGATAAATAGATTTTATAGAACAAAAAATATGTAACATAACCCTAAGATATAATTTAAGAATATCTATAGAAGAACATTCTAATGTTTTGGTAAGGTAGATATTGTGTGGGTCTTCTTTTAAATACATCAATGTTTAGAAACTGCAATTAGAATTGGTTCTGGAACAAATGTACCTTAGGGTAATAACTCTAAAAAGGGTGTGTTGGGCTTGACTTGATTTTAACATGGTACAAGACAAAAACCATTACTGCGCACTTTTTTTGACACTCCAAGGGGATATGCATAGGATAATTTACATTCTCTTTAAAAACCATTATGATTGATTTGAATGTAAAAATATCACTGAAGAAACCAAAGTTTACGATTTGATATAAAAAGTTCATAATTTTTTAATTTAAGTTGAGTGTTACTCCATATTTTGAATTATAAATTAGAATTTAAAATTCATAATTTTATGATCTAATACACTATATTATATTGTTGGTAAATGGATCCTAGAAGGAGGAATAATATTAATAATCATAGAAAATGTAGATATTTCTATACCAAGGAAACAAAAATAGCTGGTATTAGCATGGAGAATATTATGGCTATATTAGGGTAGCAGAATCAAGTTATAAAAAATAACCTCCCTATATGGATAAACTTGTTCCACAAAGAGAATCACCAATACTATACCTCTTTATGCCATATAACCCCATTCATTTAGTGGGACTACAAATAAAATTATAGTTAAGAAATATATGAAGTCTCTCAAGAATATATTTTATGGACTTAGAAGTAAAGGGTTATAATTGTGGTGTATTATCTTAAATACTGATCAATGGTGGTCATCAATCCATAATACTATAGAGGAAGAGGAAATAGAGATCATGGAATAAAAAATTTTTGTGTAGAAATTATTCAATAAATATTTTCCCCATGAGAAAAAATTGATATGAAAATAAATTTACTTAACATAAATAAAAATAAAGAATAAATTTTTAGATATTATGAAGATTCCATTAAAATATTTTCTTGGTATACTACGTATTACATACAAAACATAGAGTAAAAAATAGATCATTTCATTGAAGGGATTAATACATGTATCTGAAAATCATAGGTTACTCAAACATTTTCATTATATGATGATTTTTTATGTTTTATCAAAATAAAGAATGAATTATCTAGATCTTACATATTGAAGGGAAACCAAGAGAATAAGAGGTCATCAAAACACCATGAAAAAGGAAATTAATCAAACAAAAAATAAATGATGAACAAATTCCCACTCTGTGAGAACTGTAGAAGGAATCACCCTAGGAAATTTCTAAGGTGTGTGGGAGTTTTTTATAAGTGTGGGGAAAATGGTCACTATGTTAAATAATGAAATGAGAAGAAGGAATTAACTACTATTCAATGTTAAAACTTCAAAAATATGGGGTACTTTGAAAATTAATTCACCTGGGTTAATGGAATCTACCATAGAAGAGGCTATGGGGAGATGGCCAAGACCATGAGATCACTACAACCAATGTATAAGTACCCAATGTAGTGGTTTGAGGTACATTAATCCTTTCTTCAAATTTATCTAATGGTTTATTTCATTTTAGATCATCACAAAAATTTTATATCTACCTAGATTTCCAAGAAAATTTGATATTTACATTTTGATTTAATAAAGGAGGTTTCAGTCAAAACTCCTTAGGGAAGTCTCTTGAAAAAAAAGATGTGTTGGGTAGTCCCCATTGTGGAACATAAATGTGATTTATTTTCTGAACTTATTATCAAAAATATCATTTACATTGATATACTACTCTATATGGTCTGTCTTTAAAATTATGATGCAAAAATTTATTGCAACAAGATTGAAATAACGATTCATGAGAAAGATGTATAATTCCTTATATTTAGAGAAGAAACATCATAATCTAATTCTTATCTAGATCCACCCCTATTAAATCTAATGAATAAAATTCTTAAGGAAGAAGGCAAAAAAATTCCTACAGATGAAAAAGTAATCTTGAAATTGATGATATACCTATTGTAGAAGAATATATTAATGTATTTCTTGAGGAATTACCTTGACATACCCTTGAGCATGAAGTTTAATTTTACCGTGATTTAATATATGATGCATGACCAATATCAAAGACACCCTAAAGAATAGGAACTATGGAATTAAAAGAGTTGAAGAGACAACTAGAGGATTTGGGTAATAAGGGTTTTATTCACCATATTTTTTTTCAAGAAGAACCCCTATTCTCTATTCTATGAAAATTATTGGATCCATGATATTGTGCATTTATTATAAGAAAATAAATGTTATTAAGATAAAAAAATGTATCCTATATCTCGAATTGATGATCTATTTGATCAACTTCACAGATCCCAATATTTTTCCAAGATCTATCTTTATTCAAGGTATCATAAATTGAGAGTAATGACGGAATACATTCCAAATTCATCATTTTAAATGAGGTGTGGACATTACGAGTTTATAATAATTCCATTTGGAATAACTAATGCGCCCTCAATTTTTATGGATGAAATGAACAGAGTATTCATAGAATATATTAATGATTTTTTGTGGTATTCAATGATATTATATTATATTTGGATATCTATGAGGACCATGAGAGTCAATTTCACACCATTATTAATAATCATACAAGGAAAAAATTATATGGGATATTTATAAAGGGCGATTTTTAGCTTCAGGATGTTTTTTTCTTTTCTATATTGTCTCCCAAAATGGAATCTTAGTTTACCCTACATAAAAAGGGTAGTTTGATAAGGGACTAAAACAATGAACATAAATAAGGTACATATTTTTATTGGGTTGTAAGGTTATCATCGACGAATCATTTAGATGTTTTAAATATTGGATAACCCGTTAAGAATGATTTCATAAAAGGTGTTATGTTTGTTTGGACAAAATAATATGAAGAATTTTATGATGAGCTAAAGTGGTTATTGAGAAATTCTATGATTTTGAATATACTATATGGAACTAATGATTTTGTGATATATTGTGATGCATAAATGAAGGGACTTGGTTATTTTATCTTGCAAAATGATAATGTGATTTCATATGAATTTTGGAAATTGAATATTCATGAACAGAACTACCCAAAAAATGATCTTGAGTTAAAAGCTATATATTTTCATTGAAGATATATATAAATTAACTCTATGGTGAAAAATGTGTGATATATTTTGATCATAAAATCCTGAAATAAACACTTTCATAGAAATAGATCAACATGATATGAAGAAAGTGGATCGACCTTGTCATGTAATATGATTATTGAATATACTACCACATAGGGATGTTAAATATGGTAGAAGATGCATTGAGTAGAAAGGATCATGAATTTTTTACCCAAATAAGTATTTAGAGGGATATTATGTTAATAGATATAATAAATATGGATATTATAGTTACTATGAAAGGGGATGCGTCAATAAATTTGCAAATGATTAAAAAACCATCTTTATTAGAGATGATAAAGAATTCTCATTCTGATGATTATGAATTTCAGAAGAATATTGAAGTTGTAAAAAATGATAAATTAGTAGACATAATTTGTAACTATGGTGTTATGAAATTTGGAAATATATTTTTCATTCCATATATACCTAAGCTGAAAATGGATTTTCTGGATTACTCTCATAGCTGAAATTTCTCTATACACTTTACTATTACAAAGATGTACATGAATTTGAAGGAAAATTTTTAGTTGGATAAAATGAAGAGGGGAATTTTTGATTATGTACGAAATGTTTAGGTTTTCAACAAGTTAATGTTATGAGTCAATTTACTAAATGTTTCATTTAACCCCTTCCTATTAATTTGTTGAAACATGATGATATTACTATAGACATTGTCAAAGGACTAGTAAAAACTCCTAGAAATAATGATGCAATATGGGTTGTCATTGATCTCATAACTAAATATGATAATTTACTCTATATAAGAAAAGATTTAATTCTTGATAAAATTGAAAGTATATATATAAATTAATTCAATAGACTTCATGGTACACCTCTATCAATGGTTTTTGATTGAGATCCCATCTTTACATCATGATTCTGGAAGATTATTTAGAAGTCTATTGACAATGAGATTAATTTAATCACTATCTACCATCCTTAAACTGATGGAAAATCCAAAATAATGATTCATACAATGTAATTTTTTTTGATGTTGTTATCACATGAATTTCATGGTATATGGGATCATTATTTTCCTTTTTAGAGTTTACCTATAACAATAGTTTCTATTCAACTATACAAATAGTGTTGTATAATAATTTATATGGAAGGATATATCTCACTCAAAAGTGTTTGTATGAAGTTGGTCAAAGGAAACTCATAGGCCCATAAATTATTGAATAGACAATAATAAAGGTAAATTCTATTTAGGCTCACATTAAACAATCTCAATGTAGGAACAAGAGATATGTTGACAATTATAGGAAAGATTTAGATTTCTAAGTGGGAGATCATGTTTTCTTGGAATTATCTCTTTGGAAGGGTGTTGTTAGGTTTAGTAAAAATTTTAAACTAAGACCCTGGTACATCAGACCCTTTGAAATTATGTAATGAATTGGTTTTATTTCTTACCATTAGGAAATTCCACCAAAACTCTCAAAAGTACACGATATGTTCTTATATTTTCTCTAAGGAAGTACACTCCATATAAAAGAAATGTTCTCACTGATGATGAAATAGAGTTCGAACCTAATCAATCGTACTATAAAGAAACCATACAAATTATTTATACTATAGATCAATCATTGAAGAATCAGATAACTCATCTGGTAAAGGTACCCTAGGTGATTAAGAAAATGGATGAAGAAACATGAGAACTAAAGAATATTATAAATAAGAACTACCCTAATCTATTTGGATGATAATATCCATTAAATTTTTAAGAAGTAATTTTATCCAGAGGGAAGAATTTTGAACCACATGACACCACAATATACTCTTTTTAGAATAAATTTAATTTTTTTAATAGCTTAAAATGCACACAACCTCGAGTTTAAACAAAAAATTGTTCACTCATTATTTTCACACATAATTTAAAAATAAATTTTAGAAATTTTAGGAAACATATTTGGATAAGTAAACAAAGTTATTGAAATTGGAATATAAAAATTATCTTATGGTGTATTTTTCGGATTTTTCTGATAAGTTTCATTTTTGATGAAAATTAAAAAATAATTAATTATAATTAAAAAATAACATTTCATTTAAAAAATTTATAATGAAAAATTATATTTTAAATATGTTTTAAATTAAAAATAGTTAAACTATTCATCAATTAGATAATTTTAATATTTTTTTATTGAATTTATATAAAAAAGCATTGTAAACTTTTGAACATTTCCACTTTAAAAACTGGATCTCTGATCACCTTTACGGGATTCATTTAAATTTTTTATTCCAAATTCTATGAATTAAACTCAGAATAAATGATTTTAAATTTAGAATAATAATATTTTATAATATCCAATAATAAAACATAATTTTTTACCCATGTGATTAGTGAGAAAAGTTATAAATTTTTACAGTCATTAGGGAGAAAAAAAGTTTACTTAGTGGTTATGCTTAGAAAATAAAGTATAAAAATTAGCCAAAACATGTATAAAAATAATTTTATGGAAATTTATTAACTTTATAACCAATATTATACAGGATGGATCATTATCAGGGCCTGATTACATGAACAAAACATGGGTGGAAATCAAACTTTCAAAAATTACATGTGTTCTTCTCACTCCACTTATAAATGGCCATCTCATCTCCTCTCCACTTCACACCATCAAAACACATTAATTCAGAAAATAACTAACCAAATAAAAATAAAACATACATAAAATTATAATTAATGCCTTATCATGGGTATAAATCTATCTTAGTAATGAATTAGTGTAAACATAAGAAGAACACCCAAAGAAGAGGTAATATTCTTCTAAAAGAATTAATATTTTATTTTCTTCTCCACATACATGAATTACTATTAAAAAATGATTATATAATAAAAAAATTATATTAAATATAATTAGATAATTTTATATTTATTTTATTGTTTAAAACATCACACAATTCAATAAAATTGGTTTCTAAATTTTCGTTCATGTGTACAGTAGACTACTTCCTCACATATCGATGTCATTCGTTTTTTCAAATACTGCATTTCATGGTTGGGAATAATGATGGATTTATAGTTTAGATATGACACATATTATATTTATGATTTTATTTTTAATTTTTTTAAATATTTTTATCAAAAATATTTTCATAATTTATATTTTTTATGAATACGATATCATCACTCGTGTGTACGGAGGACTACTGCCTCACTAAGCGATGTGATTCGCTCATGTTTTACATGGAATTTTATAAGGATGGGTTTAGTAAAAATATGTGATATATAAAACATAAAAATTATACTTAAATGTTAGTATATATATATATATATATAATTTACTTTTCCTTTTTTCGTTAAGACATGAAAATGTAAATAATGTTCATGCATATGTATGACCTACCCTCTATATAAATAACCTAATACATTTCCTATAAAAAAATTATAGACTACTGTAAATTAATATATAATGAATATATATTATTTTTATATTATTAAATTATGATCTATTTAAGATGAAAAAATACCAAGTCAAAAACATACTAAAAAACATAGCAATTAACACCAGAAACAATAAAAATAATGAAAGATTATTAAAAAAATGATAAGATGTTATAAAAGAATAATATATGATATTATAAATATTTATATGGTTATTTTATAATTTAATTACATAATTATATACTTCATAATAGAGGTTAAAGGGTCTTCGACCAAAAAGAAGAGTGAGGTAATGGATTTCATCTCAATTTATATTCTATTGAGACTTATTTTTTATTAAGAACCAAATCACTTTTAGGTGACATATATAATTCCAATTTGACATGTAATATCATTATTCACAATTCATGATATTTAAATATTCAATTTTAAATATTTCATCCATGGGGATTTAGCTTGAAAGTTACCATATTGTAAAAGTTATCATGTAATCTCACTTTTGTGATTATTAAATTTCTCTTATAACAACCACTTTATTATAATTTTTTTTCATTGGAAATTAAATTTACATTGAATATACATGTTTTTGTGTGATAGATATTATTATTTATAAAAAATTATAAAACTTTTCTATATGGGTTTTACTTTCAATGATATCATTTAATTTTTGAAATATTGATAGATCTGTATCTTATAATCAATATGTATATTTGATAAGGTATATTTTTTATGAATTAAATAAAATATTTGATATATAAGTATTTATTTGGAGTGGTATAAAATGGGTTGGGATCTATTTAAATTAACCTCCTTGATGCATTTGTAGTCTCATGGGACAAATCATTTGGCCAAATCAGATGGGTTTTCTGCCAACATATTTTAACCCGTCTTGTGAAACGTCTTGATAGTAAAGGTTCCTTATTCTTAAGAAACACAGAATACAATATTTAAGCATTTAATTAATTGGTAATTTATTTATTATAATTATCCCTGATATTTTTTTGTTAAATTATTTATGGATACCTTTCATTCCCAATTTATTGATTAAATGTAATGTGTTTCCATTATTTACCTTTCCATATTGAGTATAACATATCTAGATATTTATGTGGAATGCAGGTTTAATTATCTACCATACCATGTTAATGATGACTATTTATTCATGATATATTCCACAATACTAATCCCTTACTAAGCTTTTTATTTCACCCTTATTTTTTTTCTTTCTCGAAAAAATGAAGACGAATTCTTAGAATGAGTTTAAATAATTCTATGATTTTACTCTTTTTATAGTTTATTTTCTTTTCCCAATGAAATATGCGTACCATGTATGTAATATGGGTTTCTAAAAATACTAAACTATTCAGTCCTTGAGGATTTTAATGTTGTATTTATGCCAATGTTATAAAGTAAGAAAATGGATCCAGGCTACTGGGGTCAAGGTCATTAAACCTAGATCCAATGTCCACTTCTTTATATTTTCATAATATATATGGAATAGAAGCCTGAAGGAAAAAAATAGTTTTATAGTATTGGTAAACCAGATGCATTAATTCTTTTTATATTAGATTTTAATATTCAAATTAAAATATAATTTTTTTCGATAATATCATTATTACCACTTGTATACCCTTTCATATAATTCACAGTACACCTCATGGATTTTTGAGAATAGAAACAAAATAATTGTGACCTAAAATGAATAATAAGAGTTGTATAAAGTGGAATATATCGAAAGTAAATAAATAATAATAATTAAGGAATAATAAATATAACATGGTATATATGTAAGCAGAAATTCCATTTAATAAACAACATTAATATAATTATTAAATAATGAATAATCAATATGGTAAAGTAAATAAATAAAACCACATTTCATTTAATCAATAACATGACTACCATAATCAGATAAGGTGTAATCAATATGGAAGATCAAATAACTAAAAAATTGAAATGTACTCAATATATTGAGAATCAAATGAATCCCAAGATAATATCATTTAAAAAAATCATGGATTATAATATCTAAATTCATAATTATGAAAATTATTAATTCTCAGTCATAATGATCCTAGTAATCCTGATACCAATACCATCATTACATATCATAATATGGGTTACAAGTGATGGGTAGGAATAAATTAGAAACCCATTTTACTAATGCTAGCCAAATGATTCATCTCATGAGACTACTGATGCATCGTGGTGTTTTGTATAACATAGAACCACCTGTAACTAAATGATTCCGTCATTCCTCATATATCAAATAATTGATTTAATTCATGAACTATATTCATTAACATTAAATATTTATAATTAATAATGAATACACATTTTAAATATTTCTCTAGTTAATCAAATAACATTCAAAATAAAATATTGTATATAGAAATGATATAAAGTTTAAGAAATAATTATATCCATGATAAATAATTTGAATATTTTGGGAAAATATTATATCTCAAAAGAAAGGTAATAATTAAAGATAATATTAATGAATACAAAAATTAATCATGGAAGTGAATTTCAACACTATCCTTGGTCAAAATAAAAATAAACCATCATAAGGAATAATATGTATGGTATCACTAAAACATATCCCTAGTGGAGTATATTAAAAACAATTTATCAATAATTTCAAGTACTAAAGAGTAGAAAAATGGTACTATTACTTTAAAAAATCATGAATAAACTAAGGATAATAGAATTATTGATGTTTATTATCTAATTATCAAATAATTATCTTAAATGAGAATTAAAGAATAATTAATATCGATTAAAATGTGATTGTGAAAGAAACACTTGTAAAGATCTTAGTGTTGAAGTTGGACTAATTCAATGAATATATTTTCTTTAAAAACTTTATATCATCAAAAAAAATTTAAATTCAGTATAATATAATAAAAATTCATTATACACATAATCTTATAATATTATAGACAACAAAGATGTAATACAACCCAGGGAAACCTAATTTAGTTATAAAATTTATTATCACATGGTAAATTTCAAGTCAAATACCCTTAAATGAAATAATTAAATATGAAAATTAAAATAAAATTATTTATTAAGGATTCATGATATTACTTGAAATAGGTCATGTTTATAAACCATATAGAGAAAATTTAGTGCATAATATTACAAAATTCCTCAATGAAATGAAATTGAGACGATGTCCCTTACATCATGATTCCTTTTGGTTAATCATTCTTTAATAACCCATATAATGTTTTGAATAATTTCATTTATTTATTATAGAATCATATTAATATTTATAATATCATATATGATCATCTTATAAAATTTTATAACCCTTTTATTAATAATAATTCATTATTTTCATTATTTTAGGTGTAAATTGCATTGTTTTGTCAGGTTTATTTTATCAAGAATGTTCTAGTTATTTTTTATATGATATATTGAAATAATCTAAAGAATTATATAAATGTATAAATATTTAATTTCTTTATTATATACATTATTAAAATTATTCTAGAAGGGTTGGCATTGAAAATGAATCACATCACTTTTTGGAGATGATAGACAATATGTATGCACTAGTGTCGATATCGTTATATTAAAGACTGAAAGGGAAAGGAAGTGAGTGATATATTAATTTACCAGAATCAATATCATTTGATAAATATATAATATATTAAATATATACATCTTTATTACATTTCATGTAAAGTGTAAATAAAATAAAAATCACATCACATCACACGCGAGTAGTTCACTATACACATGTGTGGCATTATCACATTTTAAATGGAATGGAACAAAAGAAGGTATATGCGATATTAAAATTTCAAAAAAACATTATAATATAATAAATATAATATACATGTTTTTAATCTATAATCATATCCATCTGTGAATAGTATTTATAGAAAACATATTATATCGATTCACTAGGTGATAGTCCTCTGTACACATGATCGATCATTTCATTTACCATTTTATAGAAGAGGAAAAAGATATTGTTGGACTCCTCATGTGTTAATCATGTTTTAATGATCACAAATCCTATATATTCTGTAAATCTTGTTAATCATGTTTAATCTATCTAAAATCATGCGTACAGTTGATTAGTTTCTTTATTCCTTAAATAATTATTATAATCTAGTTTGTTTATAATGAAAATATATTAAGAATGAGTAAGTTTAATTCATTCTATGAATATCCCTATTTATGTATGTGTACAGATATTTGGTTAAGTCTGAGAAACCATGAGTCTGCCACTGGTTATATTTTTCTGTAAAGGAACCAGACACCGTGACTATCTAGACACCGTGACCATACAGACACTATGACCATATAGACACCGTGACCATCTAGACACCATGACCATCCAGACACTGTGACCATCCAGACACCATGACCATCTAGAAATTGTTTTAAGAAGACACCGTTTCATGGAGACAGAATTTACAGATAGACTGTGACACCATTTCTTAATCTGTTTTTTTTTTCATTTTTCAATTTAATTTCAAACAGTCATATATGAAGCTTTTAAATACACTGAAATAATTAATGTTTCTTTGTAGACATGTCACATGAATGTATGAGGTATGAGGTTCAAAATACATGCAACCTGTCGGTTCCAACACATTCACTCCTTGAGTAAAAGAGAAGTGTGGACCATAAGAAAAATATAACTATAGAGACAATAAAGGAAATAGAAAAAACAAGTATGTGCGCGATAATGATGAATCACGAACATTCATGAAAGAAGAACCAACACATGCAACCTAAAACTTCTTAAGAAAACAAGAATCATACTGGAATCCTAGAGTTGAGAACATTTCCGCACTATCAACTTCACGAAGAACACGAACCAGATCTAGTTGACTTACGATACTCTGTTTTCTGCGAGAGGAATTGATTTATGCATCTACATCATCCTAGAAGTCCATAGATGGATAGACAAACACTCAGAGCACTTGCAACCTTATATCATCATTTTTTCTCTGTTGTGTATTATTTTTTATCTGTCAAGGAGTGTGTGTGTCTGTATAAAAACATGCACTATCTCTTATATCAAACTAAAGGATAAAAGATATCCTTTCTCTTACATCTTTTTACACTTGTGTATTCCCACAGATAAGGGTGTAAGAGGTCCTTGTGTTACCTATTAGTTCATACCTAAGAAGAACTATGGAAGAGGTCATGTGACTTGGACAATCTTGTGTTAACCCCGATCCAGGGTGTGGATCATGTTTATTTATATAAATTGATTGGTGGCAGGTGATCACCAAGTGGAGTGGATTAGATCTTGGCTTGAGACTAAACCACTTATATTATATCTGTTGTGCTGTTTATTTTAGTTTTTTCTATTTTACTATTTAATTCATAAATCACTAAATTTACTTTGATAGTTAATATTGTAAAGAATTTATAATTGTTTTTCCTTATTAGAATAGCTTCAAAAGAAATTTTAATAACTAATATTAATATTACCAAGAACTAATCAATCTTTTGATAAGTTATTCAAATAGAAAAACATTGATGACTGTATTACTTTGATTAATTGGGCTGTATTTAAATTTATTGGGAACCTTTTTAAGAATACTTTTTAAACAGAAATTTTTATAGATACTAAATTCACCCCCTTGTGTGATCTTCTCTGACCATCATTTGGTATTAGAGTATTGTTTTTTAAGACTCTTTTTTGACCCTATTCAACTGTGACTATAGTTATACTTTAAAGATCTGCAATTTTATGTTAATTCTAAATTTCTGGCTCTTTTAAATCACTTCATTATTTTGGATAATAGATTGGAAGGTGCTGTAACAAACATACCACCATTATTTAATAGAACCAATTAGGATCAATGGAGAATAAAATTGAAAATACATTTAGAATGTATGAGCTTTGAAATATAGATTTCAATTATAGATGAATATAAGATTCCTGATACTGATAGAATCACTTGGGATAAACCTACCAAAACTGCCTAAAATAAAATTGCAAAGCTACGAATTATTTATACTACTTTATAGGATATGGGAAATTTAATAGAATCTCTGCATATAAAACTACCCATGAAATTTGGGATACCCTGTTTGTTTCTCATGAAAGAACTTCTAGTGTGAATGCAATGAGACATAAAAGTTATACTATTTAATATGATAACTTTAAAATGAAACCTTATGATCCTATTTTTTGACCTGTATCTTAGGTTCAATTAAATTTTCAACACAATGATTTCTCAAGGAAGAGAAGTCACTGCCAAATAAAAAATCATGAGGATTCTCAGATGCCTACCTGATAGATGGAGAGGAACCTCTATCTCTATTAGAGAGTCTTGTGACATCAGAAACCTACCTATAAAATAAATCATTGAAAAATTGATGATGTATGAAGAGGTTATGAAAGTCAACAAGGAAGAGGAGGATGAACCCAAAAGAAAATCTATTGCATTAAGAACACCACTTCTAAACACAAAGAAAAAGGGAAATTGGAAGTTTTTGTAGAATGTTCCAGTAGTGAATAATCATTACCTGAAAGTGATGAGGAGATGGCTAAATTATCTAGAAGGTTTAAGAGATTTTACATGAAGAAATTTTTTCAGAAAGCCCGACATAATGAGAAGATATGATCTAAAAGGAATTTGGAATAAATATTGGAAAATAAGTGAAAATTATGATGAGATAGTCAGGTATGAATGTAAGAAAAAAGGACATATTAAGGCCTACTGTCCTAAACTCAAGTAAAAAAATAAATATGAGGACAAAGATAGAAAGTATAAAAATGCAATGAATGAAACATAGAGTGCTTCTCAAGAGAGTTCAAGTGACTCAAAATCTTCACATGATGAATAGGCTAACAAATCCAATATGTGTTTTATGATAAACACATCTGAGGTAACACTGGAATCTCATGTACACAATTCCTATTATTCTAGAGATGAGAGTGAATATGAAAATAAGTCTAATGAAGAAATGTTTGAGTACTCTAATATGTTTTAAGAGACATTCAATAAACTAAAAGATAAATGAAAGTCTTTAAATAAACAACATGATCTTACCTCAACTGTTAAAACTGAACTCAATGTAGAGAGGGAGAAAAATTATCAATTACTCAAAGAGAAAAATGAATGAAAACTATTTAATGAGAAATTGAAAAAGTATCTTTAAAGGTTTATTAATGGTAAATATACCTTGGTAAAAATTCTAGGTAAACAAGTTTCTTCAAAATATACTACTAGCATTGGCTATCAACCTAATAAAAGAAATTTTGGAAGAACTAATTTTGTTTCTATGCCGAGGACATATAGATTTTCTCCTAGTTGTAGAAAACATTCATCTAGTTCAAGTTATGACACACTCTCTACTATTTCAAGCTTTTCTGGACCAAATAGAGTTTATTTTTCAAATACTTTACATAATGATTATAGGAAACCTATGAGGAAGATATGGGTTCCTATGGAACTAGTCACTAATATTACTGGACCCAAATAGGTATAGGTACCAAAATCTGTTTTTATTTGACTATTTTATAGGAAAATTGGTTAAAGAGTTCTTGTAAAAGCTTATGGTACTTGGACAATGGGTGTTTGAGACACATGACATGAGGCTATTCTTGCTTCAAGAACTTAATAAAAATTGATGGAGGACATGTCACCATTGGTGAAAATGCTAAAGGAAAGATTATTGGCCTTGGCCAGATCAGTAAATCTAACTCAGTTTTGATTTCCAAAGTCCTTTTTTTGATGGATTGAAATATAATGTTCTTATTATGTCACAACTATGTGGTGATGTATTTTATGTAAAATTTGAAAATAATTCTTGAAATGTTTTTAATTCTAAAAATAAATTAGTGTTTTATATATTAGGAAATGAAAATGTATACTCAGTTAACTCATATTATTTAGCTTCTCAAAATGCTTCATGTTTAAGTGTACTTCAAAAATAATCTTAGCTTTGGAATAAGAGACTTGGACACTGTAACACTCACTCCCTTAGAAATTTAACAAGAAAAAGCTTAGTCAAAGACCTACCCAAACATGAGTTTCCAAATGATAATGTGTGTAATCCTTGTCAAAAGGGAAAGAAACACAAAATTTCCTTCAAACTAAAGAAAGAAGTGTCTACTTATCAACCTCTTAAATTGGTTTACATGGATTTGTTTGGACTATCTAGAGTTTCTAGATTAAATGGGAAGCACTCTGTTTATGTTCTTATAGATGAATGTTCTAGGTATACTTGGACTTTCTTTTTGAATCACAAAAGTGAAGCCTGCTCTCATTTTACCAAATATTCCAAAAATGTTGAAAATATTTGTGGACTTAGAATCAAATACTTAAGAAGTGATCATGACTGTGAGTTTTAAAATCAAGAGTTTGAATCCTTTTTCTCACAAAATGGCTATAATCATAATTTATTTGCCCCTATAAGACCTAAACCAAATGTAGTTGTAGAAATAATAAATATAACCCTGCAAGAGATTGCTAGAACCATTCTTAGTGAATATGACTTAACTATTTATTTTTGGGATGAAGCTATAAATAAAACATGTTATATTATCAATAGAGTATTGATTAGACCTATTCTTAAAATAACTCTTGATGAGTTGTGGAACAATAGAAAATCAAATGTTATCTACTTACAAGTATTTGGTTGCAAATTCTATATCCTTAATAACAAGTAAAATATTGAAAAATTTTCTTCCAAGAATGATGAAGTAATCTTCTTAGGATATTCTATTTCTAGTAAATACTATAGAGTGTTTAATAAAATAACTAAATGTGTGAAAGAAACTATCCATGTCATATTTAATGAAACAGATCCACATGATCCTAAGACCACTCTAGACAATATGGAGGATGATGTATCAAATCTGGACATTAATTCAAAATCCTTTAACCATCCTATAAAAGAATCTGTGAAAACATCCAATTCTGGAAATTTTTAGATTCAGATCACAATGACCTTTACCTGGTTGAGGAACCTAAAATTACCAATAATTTTTTTATAGAGCTGTTAGGACTCTTAAGAACCATCATTTAGGTGTTGTTTTAGGAGACTTAGACAAAGGAACTCAAACTAGAGCTTCTCTTAGGAATCAGGTTGAACATCAATTCTTCTTGTCACAACTTGAATCTAAAAAAATTAATGATGCCATAAATGATGAATTTTGGGTGATGGCTATGCAAGAAAAACATAATCAGTTTCAAAGGAACAATGTTTGGAAATTTTTTGACCTACCCAAAGACACATTCACCATAGGCACTAAATGGGTGTTTAGAAACAAGGTAGATGAAGATGGTAATATAGTTAGAAACACTGCTAGATTGGTTGCACAAGACTATAGTCAATAAGAAATATTTTACTATGATGAGACCTTTTCACCAGTATCTAGACTTGAAGCCATCATGATTCTACTTGCTTATAATGCACATCTGAATTTCAAACTATATCAAAGGGATGTCAAAAGAGCATTTCTAAATGGGTATATAGCTGAGGATGTATTTTTTGAGAAACCATCTGGTTTTAGAAACCCTCATTTTCCAAACCATATTTTTAAATTATAAAAATATTTATACGGTTTAAAATAAGATCCAAGAGCTTGGTGTGATAGATTAAGTATTTTTTTATTTACAAAGGTTTTACAAAATGAATAGTTGATCCTACCCTTTTTATAAAAAACATTCCAATGATGTTTTAGAAATTAAAATCTATATAGATGACATTATATTTGGATCTTCAAAAAATTATTTATGTATTGAATTTTCTAAAATGATGCAAAATGAATTTGAAATGAGTTTAGTGGGTGAACTCAAAATATTTCTTGGATTTAAAATATTTTATAATAATGATGGTATTATTTTAAATCAGTGAAAATATACTATAGAACTTCTAAAACATTTTGTATTAGATATCAATAAAATTAGTGGCACTCCAATGAGTACTACTTGTATGTTGGAACTTGATGAAGATGAAAAATATATTGATCGAACCACTTGAAATGGAATGATTGGAAGATTACTCTACTTAACTGCTAGCCGACCTGACATTATGCTTAGTATGTGTATCTGTGATCGTTTTCAAGAAAATCATAAGGAATCTCATTTAAATTCTGTTAAGAGAATTTTCAAATATCTCAAGCATACACCCAATCTAAGACTATTATATCCCATAAGACAATCATTTGAGTTAGCAAGTTATTAGGATGCTGACTTTGGTGGTTGTAAGTTAGATAGAAAAGAACCTCTAGAACATGTTACTTTTTAGGAAATTCACTAGTATCATGGTGTAGTAAGAAATAGAAATCTGATGCATTATCTACTGTAGAATTTGAATACAGAACTGCTGGTAGGTGTTGTGCACAAATTTTGTGGATGAAACACACATTAATATATTATAGATATAAATTTAGGTATGTACCTATAAATTGTGACAAGAGAAGTTCTATTAATATCTCAAAAAATCATGTTTCACACTCTAGGACAAAACATATTGATGTAAGACATCACTTTTTGAGAGATCATTATAAAAAAGGTGAAATCACCTTGGAACTCATTGGAACTGAATATCAACTTTCTGATATATTCACCAAACCATTAAATTCTAAAATAATAGATTACATCATACATGAATTGGGAATGATAAATCTTTTGTAGTAAGTATACTGTTTCACAGTTTACAGTTTCACAAGTCATTGTCTTAATATTTCTATTTAACTCTAATAGTTGTATAGTTTTACTATATTAAGAGTTGATGTTTCATGTTTATGGTCTCAATGTTACTATTTTTTGGTTACTGTTTGGCACTTACTGTCTCAAACAATATGGACTCATAGTTTAGAAATTACATTGTTATGGTCTCACTGTGAACGCCTGTTATGGTCTCACCGTGAATGTATGTTATGGTCTCACCGTGAAAGTTGATTATAGTCTCATCATAAAGACAATTTATTGTTTTATTTATAAATTATAACCTGTATTAGGGTAATTCATTTTTTTTATTTTTTTCTTTCCTACACTTTTGATCCCGTGATGCTTGATATTCCTAAATGATAAAGTAAATTAAGTTTCACTCCTTCTTCACTCGATCTCTCTTCTCTCAAACTGTAAACCCTATTTCAACCCTTATCTCTCTCAAAACATTTGTGAATTCCCAGGATGACATTCCCATCATCATCAAATCCTGAGAATATTAGTTCAAAGAAAAATGTGAAAATCACACTGAAGGTGGCTTCTAAAGGCCCTCTGAATTCGAATCTGGTGAACATAATAGTGGTGCCTGAAAAGTAGATATTCCTTATGTGTCTTATATCATGTAAGTATTTGGTATTGAATGTTCCAAGAGAGAAAGGATGGATGTATTGGTTCTCAAAAAAGTATATGCCTATTTACCCAAAACTAGTTGCACAATTTTACCAGTATGTTCAATTCTCTTTTGATTCAAAAGGTGGATATGTTGTGCGAAGTTGGATCAACAGCCAGATTTTTACCCTTTCTTTGAGGTTATGGGATTCATGCCTTAGGATAACTCATGAGGGTATTTGTGAAGACTACTAGAGTGTTCCTCTACCTCCTTGTGATTTATTTGTCTTGGAATAACCATTGAGAAGTTTAACTGGAAATGAAACTTATAGGAGAGCCATAGATGTCGAAGTAGATGGTGAAAACAGACTCTTGTTTAAGTTTGTTCAGAATTTGATGAGCCCCATAAAAGGTTATTTTTCTATAATCAAGTATCAAGATGTATTTTTGTTACATATCATGAATAATGGACATAATATTAACCTATTCAAGTATGTTATACTCCATATGTGTGAGTTGATAAAAACAAACTCCAAGTCAACCTCCCTGTTCTATTCAAGTCTTATATTAGCTATGCTTCATGAAAAAGTATTGGTTGGACTAGATGAGGAATCCATTAAAGACTATGAGTTCTGTATTTCTAAAGTTATAGTAAAGAGAATGAAAATCAGTTGGAATCCATAGACAAAAGCATGGCTGGAAGATAATGGCAGGGTTTATGAAAAGTTTAATCTAGTGGAACACCCTTCAAGACCTAAGGATATTGATGACCCTGGTTTGGGGATAGATGAACTAGTTGAGTATTCTGATGGGGAAGAAGAATAAGAGGATATTATACCTCTGATAGAAACTATTATGGTTGAGGAAGACAATGAATCTTCTCCTCAAGTCTTATTTGAGAAGATAATGCATGTTCCTTAAGAAGTTGTAGATTTGGAAGAACAACTTGCTTCTAAAGAAGAATCTGTTGTTAAGGTAAGTGAAAAGGATGTTGTAGAAGAGCATATAGAATAAGATATTTTTGTTGAGAAAGAAACTTATCTTAAGGAACACCTAGATGAATAATATGTTCCTGAAGTTATTCCATCTACTGAAGAGATAATAGAGAAATCATTTTAGTTGGATAGAAAATAAATGTGTGAAGATATCAGGGATAAAATCTTGGAAGTATATCAAGGATATAAATCTATCTGTCCTGAGAAAGATACACCTGTTGAGGGGGAGAAGTGCCCTAATATGGAATCTGTTGAAATACCTACTCTGATTGATCCAAGATCAGTGGACAACTGGTATAAATTCCCTAGTTATTTTGATGTGACTGATTCCCAGTAAGTCTCAATTAGAGGAATTGATCTATCTACAATGTTTAATTTAAAATTGGTATCTGCTCTTGAAGATATCTCTATCACAGAACCTAAGCCTGTCTCATATTCTATTCCATAACCTTCACAAGAACCTACAATCTTAGTGAATAAGGATTATCAAAAAGAATTAGGAGCTACCCTATTGGCTGGAGTTGAAAAACACATGAATACCCGACCAGATCCTATAACCAATTTAAGTGAAAGAGATTCTACCCTGTTGTTGAAAAATGTCATATGGAAGATTCAGACCAAGATTTTTCATGAGATTCATAAATCCAAAGTCGAGAACAAATAGCTCATTGATAAAGTAAAAACTCTCAGAGGTATGATTGATGATATGCAGAGTGATATCCTCAAGACCCGAACCTATTTTTTATCCTATTGAGGAGATTGTTAGTCAGACTTTACAAGAAGTAGCCTCACTAGTTCAACCTAATCTAACCTCCTTGGATGAGAAGGTATCTGAAATAGAAAATGAGATTGTTTCAAGAGATATGTGAGTTTATTATTGGTCTTACCAAGTTAACTGATGAGTATAATGGTTGTCTCTAGAAAGTCCTAAATTAACTTAAATTTCTTACCTTGACTGTTACTTGTTCGGTTTTCTCCCCCAATCTAGGGTTTTTTCAGAGGTGTTCTGGCGAGGGAGGCCTACGCGCCTCTTCTCCGGCATTGTCTCCCCTCCCCTCTTTCCTTCCTTCCTCCCCTACCCTCTTTCCCTCTCTTCTTCTTCCTCTAGTTCATTTTCCCCCATCTCTCACTCTTCTGTATTCGTTCTTGACTCCCCGTTAAAGCCATCAGTTTTTCCTCTACTCTTCCATTTCGGTTACCGCGTTTCCGACCCCACTATGGTCTGGTGTGCTAGTTTTCTCGGGGAGGTTTGGGATGTGTAGGTTGAATCATTTCAGTGTCCCAAGAGCTCGACAGCATTCACGATGTATTTGAGAGTCAAGGTTGGTGTTTCTGGGTGAGGATGAGCTTCTTTGTAGAGACCCCGCTACTTCAAACTCTACTCTGGATTCTTTCTCCCTTGTCGTTCTCTCTGTTGGTCTGTTGTCGTGGCTTCAAGAGGCTTTGAGATGTGCTGTTTGTTTGGTCGATAGTTTTCCAGAAGGCGTGCCCCTTCGTCATCTTCGATTTGTGCTGTAGCTATTTCAAAAGTTTGTTACAGTCTATTTCATTGGATTGGTTTCGTTCTATGCTGGTATGCTTGCGATTCGATTTGTTTAGAGATGTTGGTTCGCCGAAGGTCATGGCGTTTCCAGGTTCTCATCGATGGCTGGGGTTTGTTTCATTTTTGTGCATGATGTTTGTATCGTATAGTTTGATCCTGATGGAGGTTCGGGTTTTTGTATTTCAGTTCAATTCAAAGGTGAATTCGTGATCTGATGATGGCAAGGTTGTTCAGTTTCTCTGTGGTTTACTGTTCGGATTTGGTCCTCTATGACGATGACTCCGACGATTCTTGTGTTGGATATGATGAATCTATTCTATGGTTTTGTGAACGACATTTCTGTGATCTCTAAATTTTTGGTGTGGTGTTGGCGAGGTTCAAAGACGATGGTTCAGTGACCAAGGAGGCGATGGATGAAGGTTTGGTGTGGACGATGACAGAGTGATGATGACAGTGGTGCTGTAATGATGTGACGACACCCGTTTCCAGGGCGACAGTGTGATTTACGAGATTTTCTTGTTTTTGAATTTCAAATATGGGGTCTAGATTTAATTTTGAATCTGTAAGGTGTGATCGGTTTTGTATGGTTCCCACTTTTACCTGAGAGTGGATTTTTCATGAAAATAAGAAAAAAAATGATTTCGAGGCTGTTATTGCTTCTCGTAATTCTGGACAATCATCTCAACCTTCTTTAGTTAGTGATCTACTCAGAACAGTTTTCAAAGAAGAACTTCAATCTATGTTTAGTGGCTTTGAAAATGAATCTATTTATGAAGTTATCAAGAACAATGATAGAGTTCCTGATTTGGTGAGATTTAATTCTAGGATTTCTAATGATGCTCAGCAAGAAATTTCTATGAATGAGGACTTCCAATTCAATCAGATCTTCTATAAGAATGACCTGACCAACAACTTCAAGTACCTTGTGAAAAATCTAAAGATTCCACCTGTCACTCAAGATTTCAAAACTCAAGTCCAAAAGCTCAAATATTTCACCCCATTGTTGGATACGTTTATGGAGAAGATGGATGACTTTGAGAAAGCCATGTAGTATGGTGGTGAGATCATTGCTAGCTTGAACAAGATTTTGAGGCCTTATCTTTATGTCCAAAGTACTGCAATTGTTTCTCCTACAGTTGCACCATTGAGATCTGGTTTGGATACCTTATCATCCTCTACCCTTTCCTCTACATAAATTTCTGTATCTCAAGATCTAAGTCAGATCATGCCTGTTATCCTTGATCAAAAGTTTCCTTGGTCTTCCACTGCACCTACCTTGTACCCTACTATTTTCAAAATAATCCCTTTACCTTCTCTATCCACTCGTTCACTCCCTTCATCCACTTCTACCACTACTATTATGGCTTCTTCTTTTGATGATGATGCCAAGGGAAAAGAGAAGATAATCCAGTGCTGAAGAACATTGACTACTATCTTTTGATAGGGATGTTTTTTTCTATACTCTTGTTACTTAATGATTGTAATGACACTTTTTAACCATCTAATGAATTGTTCACTTTTATTTTCTATTTCTTATTTAATCTTTTTAATAAATCCAAAAGGGGGAGAAATATGTATTCTACGAACAGATATCTCACTCACATGATTTTTGATCATCAAAAGGGGGAGATTATTGGACTCCTCATGTGTTAATCACGTTTTAATGATCACAAATCCTATACATTCTGTAAAGCTTGTTAATCCTATTTAATCTATCTAAAATCATGTGTATAGATGATTAGTTTTTTATGACTTAAATAATTATTGTAAACTATTTTGTTTATAATGAAATTATCTTATGAATGAGTAAGTTTAATTCATTTTATGAATATCACAGTTTAAGTCTATGTACATATATTTGGATAAGTCTGAGAAACCATGATTCTGCCACCAGTTATGTTTTTCTGACAAAGGAACCAGAAACCATGACTATCTAGACATCGTGACCATCCAGACACCGTGACCATCCATACACCTTGACCATCTAGACAGCATGACCATCCAGACACTGTGACCATCCAAACACCATGACCATCCAAACACCGTTTCAAGGAGACACCATTTCATAGAGACACTGTTTATAGACAGACTGTAACACCATTTCTTAATCTGTTTTTTTCATTTTTTAATTTAATTTCTAACAGTCATATTTTATGTTTTTAAATACACTGACATAATTAATGTTTCTTTGTAGACATGTCACCTGATAGTATAAGGTGCAGAATAAATGAATCCTTTAGGCTCTAACACATGCACTCCTAGAATAAAATAGAAGTGCGAACCGGAAGAAAAATATGAAAATAGTGACAATATTGGAAACATAAAAAACAAGTGTGTCCATGATAACGATGAAGCATGAGAAATCCTGAAAGAAGAACTGAAAGATGAAACCCAACACTACTGAAGAACATACGAAGCATACTCAAATCCTAGATTCGAGAAAATTTCTTCACTATCAAATTCCTGATGAACACGAGCCAAATCTAGCTGACTTACGATACTCTGTTTTCAGTGAGAGGACTCGATTTCTATATCTGTTTCATCCTAGAAATACAAAGACTCATATACTAACACTCACAACACTTATGACCTTATCTCATCATTTCTACTCTATTTTGTAATATTTTTTATCTTTCGAGTAGCGTGTGTGTCTATATAAAAACATACACTATCTCCTACATCAAATTGAAGGATAAAAGATATCCTTTCTCTTAAATCTTTTTACACTTGTGTATTCCCACAGAAAAGTGTGGAAGAGGTCCCTGTGTGACCTATTAGTTCATACCCACGAAGAACTATGGAAGAGGTCGTGTGACCTGGATAGTCTTGTGTACTATTGTTAACCCTGATCCAGGGTGTGGATCAAATTTATTTATATAAACTTCTTGGTGGCAGGTAATCACCAAGTGGTGTGGATTAAGTCACAGATTGAGACTGAACCACTTGTTTTATATCTTCTATGTTTTTTATTTTATTTTTCTCTGTTTTTCTATTTAATTCATATATCACTAAATTTACATTGATAGTTAATCTTGGAAAGATGTTATAATTGTTTTTCCTTATTAGAATAGCTTCAAAATTAATGATAATAACTGATATTAATATTACTGAGAATCAATCAATATTTTGAGAAGTTATTCAAACAGTCAAACTTTCATTACCATATTACTTTGATTAACTGGGATGTATTTAAATTTATTAGGGAATCTTTTTAAGAATACTTTTTATACAGAAATTTTTATAGATTATCAATTCATCCCATATTGAGTACTCTTCTCCAACCAATAAATATATATTATTACATCAAAATAATAGAGTCCCAATATATATTATATTATGGGTATATTATATTTTATGATTTAATACATAATTGAAGGTGGGAAAATATGAAATAAAATGGTAGTGCTTAGTTAATACAATTACCTTATCTTAGATAAACCTCATTTGGAACTCCCATTCTAGACCCTTCAGTTGGTATTTTGGGAATACAATTATATCTACAATTTTTATGATTATTTTGGTATTATATTTATTTAGGGTTTGTCCAATAAAAAGTTCATGATAGGTGTGACGAAGTGAATGGATGGAGTGTCCTTTTATAAATGTGGGAGAAGACACAAATGGAATGTTTAAAAAGAATCATTTACAATAATGTTTTTTTTCATGAAAAAATACTCTAAAATGAGTAATTATTGATCATTAGATGGTATAAGTTCAAAATATTTCTAGGAAATATGTTTTTTACAAGTTGTGAGGTCATTTTAATACATATCATTTTAGTTTAACCCCCGATAAATCTATTTTCACCTTGATCACAATAATTATTTTTTAATGATTTTTATATTCATAATGGTGAAACATTTAATTTGAAATTATTCAATAATATAAATTTTTATTATTAATAAAAATCAATCAATTTTTCTTAATTCAATTCACATAAGTGGCATAATAAAATTTAAAATTATACTTGAAGACATGATAAAAAAGTGGGTTTCTAAAGAGAAATTCTCATAAGTTTAGATGGATTTAATATCAAAATTCAATATAAAAAAAATTAAAATGACCTAAATTAGTATAATTTTATTATATTTTAAATTATTATTTTTTAAATCCAACTTAATATATAATTTATCTTGTAAATTATTTTAAAAAATTATAGTTTTTAATAAAAACCAATATTTTTCACTATTCATCAAAAAATATAACATTTCATAAAAATAACAAACCATTCACCATATTACAATGAAGATATTATGATTTTAAAAAGTAAATTTAATTTTAAAAAATAAATTTAATTTTAAAAAATAAATTTAATTTTAAAGAATAAATTTTATAAAATTGGTTAAAATTAATATTAAATTATGTGCACAAAGCATGACTAATCCATATTTTATAAAAATATATATTTTTTCACAAAAAACATTATTTTTATTTTACTTGATTCATATTTTATTTTTCATAAATAGATAATCATAATGTTAATAATTAATTAATTATTATTCATACACACCAATTTAGTTTCTAGTTTATAATGGTATACTATATTACAGTTCATTTAGACTTGGGGTTGCATGTTCTATAAGATATCAAAGAGTTCAAATTTATTTTATAAGAAATATATCATAGTTTCTAAGGGTGTAACATTCTCATATAATCTTGGTGTTTTTTGTAATATACTCTATGGTACCCAACATTCATTTTTTTAAATCACGGGGCATTATATTCTCCCCACCTTCAATAAATGGTTTTCTCACAATTTGAACTTGCACTTATCAATCAGGGGTTAAAAATTTGAAAATTCATTTTTTATAACCCTCATCATAAAAGGGTTAATAATACCTCATATTAAAACAGGGAAATAATAATATGATAGGTCGTCTAGAATAAAACATAACTAGGTATCCATGTAGGAGAAAATATGTGGGAATTATTATATGTACATGGAATAATTACATAAATAATTATAGAGTGTGATAAAGATCATTGATCACAAGGAAGTTAATGGTAAATCAAATGTTAAGGTCTTAAAAACCATAAATCTATGATTATTTAGAAGACCATTTGACTAATAAAATATTAATTTAATATAATAATATTTTTATTTCAATGTACTTTTCCTAATTTTTAGGAAATCTTTAACTATCTAAAAACATAAGTAAATATATTTACATGATATTTTTTTATTTCATATTCATAATTTTATCCTTTGGTTATGATTTGATAAATTTTCAATTCATCTCTTACTCCAGGTAATGACTATCCAAATAGAATATTAATTCATAAAAAAATAAAATTAACATTTAATGGAACATAAGATCTATAAAGAGTGAAATGTTATTATATATTTTACAAAAAATATTGTCAAAACAAGTTATCCGATATATTAAATTAATATATAAAACTCAAAAACAAAACCACTAGATGAATATTAAATTTTATCAATAATATATTTCAAGTAATATTAATATAATATTAACCATAACGTCATATTTTCTAGTGGTAGGCATAGAACCATTTTTTACCTTTGGTTGGGGGTTCAAGCCCTTCGACCTAGCTGGATTCGACATGCTTTCACCTGGTATATGTGTTTTCCATTTTCAAAAACCATATTCATATAATTCTAGTAATGTTCCCAAATTAAAATGACCTATAATTACTATAATTTGAACAATAATATAATCCTTAATGGTTACAAATACCATTAATCATAATTATAAAAGTAATGGAATTATTCCTCAAATAAATTTTTTTCATACTAAAATAATATGTTATATTAAAAAACATGTTTTCCAAAAATATCCTTAATCATGTTATATTCCAACAACATAAATTTCCAAAAGTGAAATTATAGTCATTGATATTATTATCATCCATAATTCATAATACTATGATGGTATCCATAATTCTTATATTAATAGTTAAATATTTTATTACTAAATTTAACAAAATCCTTATATGTTTCATGATTCTTATAACCAATATAACATTAATAAAAACACTTCTACAATTTATTTCTTGTATACCAACACATATAAACCTCAAACATTTTATTTCAACATATGAAATTCCTTATTCTAGGGGATAAACTTTAGAAGAAGGAATTGACTTATTTAATTCCTATGTTCCCCAAATTTAAAATAATGAATGATAAATGGATCCCAAGTATGAAATTTGTTTTATTCGATCACACACTTCATTTTTCCTTAGTAATTCATTCCTTTATGCTCTAATTTTCCACAAGTAAAATATATTAATATTTATTTGATACACTTTTATTGGTGTTTATTTCCACATTTCTAACATGAATAAAATTGACCTATAGTTCATCCATACTCTCCACTACTCGATATCTAATAAAAATACATCTACATCGACTTTGGTGAGTCTGATAGTTGGTTAATGTGTAGTTTGTTAATAATATTTTTGGATAACCAATTTGTAATAATCACGATATCATTCACTCCATTCATCATCCAATATTTTTCTAATATTTTCAAAATTTTACTTTATATTAAATGTTATCAAAATTCATTTAGGTTCCGAACATTAACTAGACCAAAAATCATAGTGTGAGTTACAAGAATCATAGTGGAAAACCAAATAATCATGAATAATTGCATATATGATTTCTAAATCATGACACCTACTTATCAATATTTGAGACCATTAGATTAACCAAGGTCATTCATTTTCATCCTATGTTCAAATAGTCAAAATGGTTTATAAATAAAATGTGAATTATCCAAAGAATATAACTTGGGAGTGTCAAAATAGGTGTGCAATAAGGCCCATTGTCAAGTTCTAGGTAATGCTTGAGTCAAGAACAAAACAACTTTTTTAGATTTATTACCCATTAGTTCATCTATTCTAGAACAACATCAACATTTATTACCAAGATAGGGATGTTTTTCTAGGAAAACAACATATTATATTCCTTATTACAACATTAGAATATTCTTATATACTTATCATAAAGTCCTATCATAGGATTATGTTCCCAATATATTTTCTCCCTAATTCAGTTCCTGAAGATTCTACTAAACTTTCTCTGATACCAACTGTAGTATCCTTTACTTTTTTAACTTGGAGAATTTCTATACATCATTACAATAACATAAGATACATGTTATTAAATCTCATTGGAGAGAATAGTTTAGTAGTATTGAAAAAACATATATATATTTGATTCCCATATTGTATTCAATATAAAAATTAAAATATTTATTTCTAGGAATATCATTATCCCCCAGAGCATATAATTGCATATCATTCACAATACACCTCCTGGATTCCTTGTATAGGAAAAAAATTAAGGGTGAGACCAAATTATTAGTAAGGTTTATGTAAATCAGAAGCTATAATGAGTAAATGAAGAATAATAAAAAAGGAATAATCAATATAGAAATGTAAATATCTTAACACACATTCTATTATATAAACAACCTGAAAATCATGATAATATAAGGCATAAAATATATTGAAAAGTAAATAACTAAAAACACATTCCATTTAATCAATAACTTGAGTGTCATGGTTGGATAAGGCATATTCAATGTGGAATGGTAAATAGACAAAAAACATGCTATTTATTCAAAAATAATATAATGAAATGAATCTAGATATAATTTAATTTTAAAAATATATTGGATAATAATTACTGAATTCATAATAAAAAATTCTTAATTATTGTATTTAATGATCTCAGGCATCAAGATACCTATAACACCAAATCCTTTAACATTATGGTTTAAAAATGATGGGTATGTATACAATAGATGCTGAATTAACTTAGGCTATCCAACTAATTCATCTCATGGGACTACCAATGCTTAGAGGGGCTATCTATACCCAGGACCCACCCATAAGAACATGTCCAAATCATTCCTCATATATTGAATAATCATTTTAAATCATGAGTAATATGCCTTAACATTAAATATCTGTATTGAATAAAGAACACATATTATCAATATTTCACAAGTTAGTCGAATAATATTCAATGTAAAAAAACATATATACAAATTATAGGTAGTTTAAAAAATAAGCATATACAGGATAAAAAATAGGGATATTTTGTTGATATTTAATGTCCAATAATCATAGGAATGTGAATAATTCAAGTGAATGTTAATGACTACCAAAATGAATTAAAGAAATGAATTTCAATAATATAATTGGTATAAATAATCATAAAACATCTTGAGGTAAAATAAAGATGGTATCAATTCATCATTCCCCATTTGAGTATATGTAAAATACAGTTTTTTATAAATATAAACACCATAAAATTTATTTTTAAAAACATTATTGTAGAAATTATACATTTAAATTTGAAAATCAATTTTTAAAATAAAAAAATTTCTAGAATATTTAAGTTTTTCAAAAAATATTATTTTAAAATTAAAAATTAATAATAAATTAAATGAGAGGTCATTAATGTAAAAAATTAAATACATGTCTTATATGAAAAAAAACTATTCAGAGTGTTGTAAAAAAGGTAAATTGAACCTTATTCATAATGAGACATGAAAATTACATTCAATCCATTTTTTAAAAACTAATTTCCCATATAGATTTATTTAATAAATAATTTTTTTAATATTAAAACATTTTTGGAAACAATTTTCTTAAAACATGTATTTTTAATAAACAATATTTTTGACTAAATAGAGACATAAATATGGATTTTATTGAAAAATTATTCTTAATAATTTTAAGTAATAAAGAGGGAAAATGGTATTATTATATAATAACTTAATGAATAGAAATATGTGAATAAAATTAAATAGTTTTATTATCCAATGATCAAATAATTTCCTTCAAATGAAATTCAAGTATAAACAATCTTGATTTAAATGAGATTATGAAATAAACCTGCACAATAGATGTAACATTAAAGTGAGAATTAATAAATTAATCGATTATGTGTATAAAATGTAAATATTTAAAGGATAATTTGAAAAAACCATATGATAATACAAATATATTTCACTCATAATATTATAATATCAATGATAATGAATGTGTTATATATCCCAATGAAAAAAACTAAGTTGTAAATTTTTTTACCACATGGTAATTTTCAAGTAAATTCCCTATAGATGAAATAATTCAAATTGAATCTTAAAATAATTATAATTATTAATTATTCATGATAATACTTTTAAAATGGTTAGTTTATAAACTATATAACAAATTAGGTTTATAATATTACAATATTCCCCAATGATGGGAAATTGAGACGAAGTCCCTTACCTCACAATTCATTTTGTATAAATGTGATGTAATCTATAGTATAATGGTTATATAATTTTTATTAATGTATAAAAGAAAAATATTAATATTTATAACATCATATATGATCCTATTATAACATTTTCCCGCCCATTTGTTTAAAAATATTTTATTATTTTCAATGTTTTGGGTGTTAATTTCCTTGTTTTCTCATGTGTGTTTTGTCATTCAAGTTATGGTTCTTGGGTATAGGATATAAATCCATTATAAATAGAAATATTTTAATTATATAAATATTAAATTGAAAAATAATATACATTATTAGAATCATTTTTAATGTTGTACAAGTTAAATTAATTGCATCACTTCGTGGAGACGATAGGTCCTACGTATGCACGATACACGATATTATTCCATTAAAGTTTGAAATTTTACGTAATTGGGTGATATATTAATTTTAAAAACAAAATATCATGTCATATATATCTCATATATTAATTAAATTCATCATTATTAATTTATATGTAAATCTTAAATGAAAAATGAATTAGATCTCTTCGTGAGGTGGTAACTCACTATACAGGAAATTGACATTATCATATTCTAAACAACATTGAATGTTATAATTTATATGTGATATAAAGTTTTCAAAAGTTTAATAATATCATAAATATCATATAAATGTGTTAAATCCATAATTTTATATATCCATACAAGGTGGTGATGGAAAAGGAATAAAATCACTTCATGTAGTAGTAGTCTAATGTACACATGATCGAGAATTTTGTTTCCCATTTTATGGAATATAAAATGGATATATATTATTAAATTAACATAATAACATATAATTATATGATATATTTATTTATTTTTTATTATAAGTTTTTATTCATATTTTTAGAGGAAAAAGATGAAATAAATTGAAATATCTTCATTTGGACAATTACCTACTATTCGATAAAATTCATTTTGATATCCTCTTAAGGACTAAAGGGTTATTATTTTATGAAGAATAAAATATATATAATGTGTAAAAGGATGGTTGAGAGATATTTTGGATGTTTTTTTGAGATAAATATCATTATAGGTTAAAATAATTGAATGGAGTGAGTGGAATTTTATAAGTAGGGGAGAGGACACATCTGAGTGTTTTGAAAATAATCAATTAAACCCATGTATTTAAATTCCCCATGCCCCAAAAATAGGCCATTATTGATTCTTATAAGTGATAATATTTAAATATGGATATAAAATAGGTTTTGGATAAGTTAGTAGGTCATTTTAACCATTTTCTTTTGTAGTTTACCCTTGATAAATTAATTTTTACCTTAATCGTGGTAACTAATGTATACTCATTTAATATTCATAAGTGTGTAAAATTAAGTTGATCATATTAGATAATATAAATTATTCTGATTTAAAATATCTAATCCTTTTTTTTTCAAATTCAATTCATGGAAGGGGTTGAATATAATTAAATATTATACCCACAAACACAATAAAAAAGTGGGGTTTAAACAAAAAAATTCTCATAAGTATATATGGTTTTAATAGAAAAATTTAACATAAAATTTATTATAATGACCTAAATTATTTAAAAAATAATTTTATTGAACTAATTTTACTTGAAATTTTTTTTAATTTATTTTCCTTTTGTAAATTTTTGAAACTTAATATGGTTTTTAGTAAAAATTAATATTTTTCAATATTCATTAAAAAATAAAACTTTGATAAAATATTTTAAAGATTCACCCTAAGATAAATTTTATATATATATTTAAGAAATTATGTTAATTTAAATTATTTTTTAAAACTTGTAAAAATCATTTTATACTATGTGTGGAAAGCACAACTAAACTGGTTTTTATAAAAAAATAGTCTTTCAGAAATTTTTTTTTTAAATTTTAATGGTTCCCATTTTATTTATAATCAATAAGAAAACATAATTTTTATAATTTAGTCATTAATATTAATAAAATTAATTTAAAATATTTTCTATAATGGTATAATATATTACATTTCATTTATACATTGGGTTTCATTCTCAAAAAGTTATCGATGAGTTGAAATTTATTTAAACATAACTATATCGTACGGTCTTGGATTATTACGATCTTGTCTCTACCTGGTTTTTCATTTCATACATGCTATCAAAACAAATAAAATATATTTTAAAATTTATGTGGTGTTTCAATCCATATAATGGAATGTGTTATAGAATAATAGAAATAAAAATGCATGAATTTTGATATGTATATTTCAATATAATTACAACTTATGAAAAAGTGTTCCAAGATATGAAATGAGTGACATCACATAATTAATAGATAAAAAATGTGTTTATAAATTGGTAATATAATAGTTTATAAAAATTAATCTGAGTCCAAAAGGTATTTGGATGTAAAATATTATAAAACTAGAAAGGAAAATGTGTGCTTATAACCAATACATTTCTATTTGAACCACCTTCTTTGGATCGAATATGAAACATTTGGAGAATGAAATTTTGGTTAGTCCAAATATGTATTAATGTGGAAAGGGAATTTTAAAGATTTATTTTGATAAAATATTTATATATAAAAGAAATTTATTTTTATTTTGGAATGGGAGGAATAAATTCCCTTTTATCGATATGTTTCGATGACATTTCAAAAATATTCAATTTTTAGTTTTCAAAAGTGTAATTTTCAAGTGTAATTTAGATAATAAATAGAAAATTTATGTTATAAAAAATAATTTATCATCCTTAATTGATTGAAAATATGCATTTATAGTTTTCTTATCAATCTGTTGACTATTTTTAATAAAAAATCACATACACACACACACACACACATATATATATATATATTATAGTTTCTTTTTTTTAAAATAGTTTAATAATAAGTAAATAAATGTTAAATTCAAGTAGTTATATTTATATTACCCCTTAAATTTAATAATTATCCATATACTTTGTTTTTATATTAATTCACGTAAAATCTATCCTTATAGTTTTTTTAAGAGAATCATTTTATTATATTTATATAACATTCACAAACACCGTGTTGACACCACATAATCATTTTTAGAAGTTATCCTGTTATTTAATTTAAAAAATAAATTTATACTATTTTAAAATGTATTAATCATAATTATTATCATAAAAACCCATTTATAATATATTTTTAATCTTATACTTTTCATAATAACAATTTTAAGATAAAAATTTGGGATTTTTTTATCTTAGGTAATGATCATGTAAGAATTTGAATTATTCACATGTAATATAATTTTAAATTCCAGGAATATACATCAACAAGATTGATTTATCATAATATTTATCTCTTTTTTCAAAATAAATTTAGTCATACCTAAATATTATCTCAAAGACAAATTTTTTTACATTTCTAACGTTTTTCAACCACCACATCAACATCAACAATTATTTTCATATTTATATTGACATAAAAATTAATTTATATTAATTAAATAACAATTATATTATATTTTTATAATATTATAATAAAAAAAGTTATATATGTTTGTATAGTGTTCTATATCATTTTATATATGAATTTAGTAAAATTTAGAATTCTACATAAACTTAAATATGAATTTTAAAAGAAATATTGATTTTAAAAACACCACTCAAATAATAATGAAAACAAATTTCATTTGAAAATGATTTATTTAAAAATTATAAAAACAATTTTTTGAATAGAAATATCTTTTATAATATTTTATTATAATGTTTAATCAATAACCATGATAATACATTATAATTACTACCTATGGTCACATCATGTTTTTTAATATAATTTAACAAAATAATTTTTGAATATTTTTTACATGATTATTAAAAATATATAAATAATTTTATTAAAAAATATGCAACTCTTAAATATTATATTTTAAATTAATATTATTAAAATTATATATATATATATATATATTAGAATAATAAATATTTCAATTTAAATATAATATTCATATCTTTATTTAATATCATTCCATAATAGATTTATATGATATTAAAAATTTTAGAAATATTTATAATATGATAAAATCAATAAAAAATTATAATAAAGTAGACAACATATGATGTATTAGTTAACCTTTTATTAATTAAATTTGTTATTTTTTGAAAAAATATATTTTATAGATAATTATAAAAAATATAACTCCCCAATATATATTAAAATAGCCATAACATTTTATTCTAAAATATACATGTATTCTAAATTCTCCCCCTTAAATAAACTTCATCTTTGTAATTTTTACTTTTTGGTAAACAAATGAAAATTATTTTCTAACACTGATTATTATACTTCAAATGATTCCTCTTAAACCATTTGAATTCTACATGAAATCTTAACTATATATGTCACCTATACTCTCTTAGATCAAGAATTTATCATTTTTCCTCTTAATGTAGGTTTTTCTCAAATTTGACCTCTTCATAGAAAAAGATATGAGATGAATGAGGTATAAATATACTTGATGAATAAACATGAAACATGTTTGGGATAAAAAATATACTTATTGGTAAGGCTAATTGATAATCCACTAATCAAACATTACTGTATATTTCATACGAACCAATAAATCATGGTATTGACTTTCCTTTATTATCAAAATGAAACACGCATTTCTATAGCTATATTAAAATAAAATCATGATATTTTACCATGAATGATGGATCTTTCCTTAGATTTCATGTATAGATATTTTTCCAACTTTGATAAGCATTCATATTATATATAACCTATTTTAATTTTTCTACCTTATCATTCCCCTATTTATGACCAAACAATTTTATTTCCTTAACATTATCCTAACAAGTTGTAATCTAGATCCACATTGAAGACAATGTGATTCTTCTACTAGATCTTATATAGACACCATAGTGGGTGGGTTAATCAGTTAGCCCCATATTTTAGAATTCAATTTTGCGAAATAAACTATTATTACATGTAGAGATATGATATTCTTAATACAAACACTCATCCATTCACAATGAAATAATAAAATAGAATAACACAAGGAACATAAGAATTTTTATAAGGTTTGTATTCAGTTTGAGAGACTTCATGAATAGTCTAATTATTATAATGGATAATATATTTTCCATTATAATCATAAAACCAAAAACAATTTTTTTTTTAGGTATGGTACTTTTTATATTGTAGGTAATCACCCCAATAGTTATATTTTTAGATAAACTCCCATAAATTTCAATGAAAAATAGAAAAAACTATGGAAAAATACTTCCAGTAGATTTGAAATTATCTAGAAATTGAAATGAATATTTCTCTTTAAGAATTCATAAATATTCAAAAATATTATTTCACAAAAAATGTGGAATAATGACCAAAATAAATACCACTTGTGTATAATGTTAAAATTGATATCATTTCAATATCAAATTATTGAATACTCAACCTAATTAATTTTATAATTATTTAGTGAAATATAACTTCTATCTTAACTTTTTATTCACCAAGAGAGTTGACATTCTAATTCCACTTTTATTATTAAAGATCTATACACTTTCTTACATCTATAATCCTTCCCACAAACTTAATATTTTCTCATATATATGAATCTTTTATTCATGTACTCTATTTTTTATATCAGGGATATTTATGAAAAAAACCAAAAAATGGAAATATTTCAGGGATTATCAATCTTCACAAATAAAAATTATGAAATGGTTTTCTTCCATGTTATATTTTATTATTTTTACCATGAAGTAATTACATGGTTACAACTTCCGTTAACTTTAATATAAGACTTCATTAAATAAAAATTTCATGTTAGAAAACATTCAGGTTTAAAAACATAGAAAAAAAGGTTAAAATACAAAATAATTTTTTTATATAATTTCATCACATTTTGGAATCATATTTTATAAATAAATTAATATCAAATCACACATGGATAATGCATGAAAAAAA
The DNA here is from genome assembly GCA_963277665.1 of Viscum album. Taxonomy (NCBI): domain Eukaryota; kingdom Viridiplantae; phylum Streptophyta; class Magnoliopsida; order Santalales; family Viscaceae; genus Viscum; species Viscum album. Next base: position 1,263,774,610 of record OY728164.1, read on the forward strand.
TTAAGCATTCACACAATTATAGTAAAAAAAATTATTTTTGAAGCATGAAACTTGTTATTTTTCATAATTAACATGATTCATAGAATATATTCACCATAAAATCATAGTGATATTATGTTTTCTAATATCTAAATCTTGAAATAAAATATCCATCATAATCTGGTTTATTTAAATTTAGAGTATATACTCATCATATTTTCATTTTTTAGAAAAGTTTCTCAAGTGATCAACTAATAGAGAAATGATTATTATGTGGAGTGATCATACTATAGTCACTGGTAGATGTAGTCAGTCATGTACAACTAGATCTTATATTGTTCAATTTTAGCTTGATTACGTCAATAATATGTGGTTCACTCTTACATCAATTCCAATCATAAATTTATTACTATTATGTAGATAACTTCTTTATTACCATTTAAAGAATGGATCTCTTGTGGTTCCATTGAAATGTGAGTAACTATGGAATAGATCAATGAATAAAACAACATAATCTTTTAAGGATGGGAAACCATTAAAAAATTCATGCATACTTTTTCAAATTTATATATTATTTTTAGAATTAGATATTTCTAAACTAAATCCAAGAACACCTTCAAATTCACTTTGGAGATGTTTAGATCATATCATAAATAGTCAAACCATCACCAAGAACATCTTGATAACTTATGAAATTTTTCAAACATGTATAAAAAAATACAACCCTTCAAGGACTCAATTGGGATATTTGATCTTTATCTTTATATTTTTTTTGTCAATGTCCAATACAATATTTCCATATTTTATAAACTATAGCCATATCAACTCACATTATTATATTCTCACCATAAAATTATAGACTTAAACATATGAGAAGTGTCTTGGAACCATGAAATAAAATAAATTAGGATTTTTTAGTTAATTTCATCTAAAACATATATGAAATTATGTATAAGTGTCAAAGATGTTCTCCACCAAAATTGAAACCCTCATTGGTATCTTTTATAGTTCTCACTGATATAAAAATATATACATCTTCAAATTAAAACCAAACATGAATGATTAAACACCCCTTTAACAAAATAGAATTCCAAATTTTTTTGATTTGACTACTTTATCTCCCCCTTTTAAAAAATAATATAAATTCTTTTGGTGTTTTTATATTGACACATCACAAACTGTGATGGGGAGTATGAAAATTATATTTCATCATTAATTCCAAACGCTACTCTCTTAGAGTTTTCATGGTAAAAATATCTAAAATAATATCTTTTATGTAAAAATATTATATTATAACATCACTATTTTCCACTTTTTATTTAATAAAAATAATTTTTTATTCAATATGATTAAATATTGATATCTTATTCTATAATTCTGTTTATAATTGTGATAAATCATTCACCCATGGGTTCTTTTTATAATAGTAACATTTTTTAAATAATTATCATTATGGGGATACCAAATCACCTTGGTTTAATATTATTGTGATAAACCATTCATCCATTATGTTTAGTATGTTTATAAATTCTTCACCCGTGTTATTTATTATAGTGATAATATATTCATACTTATTATTGGTATGGTGATAAATAATTCATCATTGATTATTATTGTGTTGATATATCATTTATCATTATTCTCAACATGGATTATGATAACTTTTTGAACAATCTTGTTTTGATCAGACCATGGATGTAAACATCTAATTCTTGTACACAACAATGCAAGTATATATCAAAATTTGGTTTGGTATATTGATTACCAGTGGTTTTAATGGTTTATACATGTGTATTTTGACCTCTAATTCATTCAGTACATGCATGTTTATAAATACTATTTATTATTATGTGAATAATTTATGGAGGTTTACTAATTTTTATTCTAAATATCTTTATGTTCACCACAATTGATGTGATGATCATATTATTGATATAAAGTTCATGGAAAGAGAATTATTAGAAGTGATATGTCATGACCCAAAAAAATGGGGCTCGAGCCCCAACTACCACAAGCTTGGCTCCCTAGGCCAAGGGGTGGTGACAAGCATTGAAAGAAATATCTAAAAATGGGAGGCCTTTTCCCAATGTACCAATACGTACACACCAAACCATATTAACGAATAAGTGTAGAGGAATAATTAATGAAAATATTCAATATCTAGAATATTAACCATGCATGAAAAACCTTTAAAGAGGACAAGAGTATGATAGTGAAAACTAAAAATTAAGGAGGAAAAATAAAATCTCAACTCGATAGATATCCCATCTTGAAAAAACTAGAAAAGTAAAATACTGAGGGATCCTAGTTCCTAGTCTACAAGATCAAACCACCATAAATTATCCAATGCCCCATGTATCCCTATGATCTTCTATAGTTGTCGTTTACCTATCTGTCATCTGTATAATACATGAAACATGTGAGAAAAGCCCATGCAAGGGTGAGTATATACATACCCAATAGGATTCCCAAAATATGAAGAAGGGGGGATCAGTAGGAGATATGATAAGAATAAATAGATATAATAAATCTAAACCCAAATAAATAGAGTAAAAAAATACAATAACACACACACACACACAGACACACAGATTCTAAAAAAAAGAAACCCAAACGAATGATAAGGGGATCTCCATCTCATAGCCCAATCTAAGAAATAGTTCCCTCAATTACAATAGTCTATCAATGATGACCAACATCACAAATTTTTTTAAAGAGACATCCAATTCAAGAAACACCTCTCCAGTGTTCCCCATAGTAGAGGGGAAAATATTTCTAGGTAGATGACCCATTCTATAGAGAAACATGAGGGTTACACTTAGTACAGAGCTATAAGACCCATTACCTATCCTAATAGGAGAGTTCCACTCAATTAAATGGTATAGAACTCATGAAAAACCAAGAAGGTGGTTTTCAATCTAGTAGTTGATAGAGGAACCATGCTCATCCTAGCTAGAGGGTGCCATACTAGTATTCATAGATGACCCATTACTAGGAAAAATAGAGGCTGAAACCATAGAAGTCTAGGAAACATGCCCTGATAAAATAGGAGGGTTCCACTTAGATATCAGATAGAGGACCCATTCTCAACCCAGCAAGGGGTACCACTTTCGTAGTCGAGGATCCATTCCCTGAATCCAAAGGATGGTATCAATTAGTGGATAGGTAGATAATCTATGACTCATCCCAATTAAAGGTTTCCACTCTAAACAATGATAGCGGACCCATTCCTTGCACTGTAGTAGGGATCCACTCTAAATATAGGTAGAGGAAACATGCCTAGCCTAGCTAAAGGGTGGCAATTTAATGACCCTAGAGATTATACCTAATCCCAAAAATCATCGAGCATCCCATAAATAATTTTTTATACATGAAAACATCATATCATATATCAAAATACACTTTAGAGGGAACCATCACATTCTATATGGAAAACACTAGGGATAGGCTACTCATGGGAAAAAATCCATGTCTCAACTAAGGGGATATGAGAGGTTATAATTTCTTTAAATGGAATGAAGGGGTACATGACATGTAAGGGGACCCACACAACATGTGTTCCCACTCCATCACCTAGACATGTCCCTTCTGGTACACAGCTTGTTGCCTATGTAGTCCTACATGGTGTGTAAGTGTACTATATGGTGTGTTCAAGCTACTCAGGTTCCTGCCTGTGCTCCCAGGATGTATCACTGTTAGTATGCAAGTGTCTATATAATTAGGAATATAGTATGTGCCTGACCATGCTTGTGCCCATGTACTCTAAAAGTACATTTTTCTCTACATCATAAGGTTCAAATGGCATACAGAGGTCCCATAAGGTGTGTGATACTTTTCTCTCTAGAAACCCTATCCACCGTAGCCAAGGGGTCACACTGCATGTGTTCTTCTAAACTACATAAAATGTAGTTAGTATTTTTATAAAAAATTTAGACTCAAAACCATGCATCAAGATCTGAATTCGACACATCAGATCTCATCTAGAAGACACCTGAAATCGGATTAGAAGCCCTTGATTCAACAATTTTGTTCGTCTGATGACTTTAAATTTGATTCCAAATCCACCCGTACGATGCCTTACATATGTTTCCACTCATGTTTACCCGCTAACTCAGTAGATCATAAAATACATGGTGGATTCAACCATATCTTGAAAATCATCTAAATCCATCTCTGATTTATTGTTTCATTTTTCACATGTGATTCTATCATGATTCTGGTCTTCCAATCAGTATCAGTCCAGCCTGAAAATGTTGAACCAACACCCTGTAGGACAATCCATAAACAACATGAAAAATACATGGGATAAAGGACCTAAAATAAAGGTGAATGATTTTTAATGATATCTTGAACAATGAACATTATGAAGGACATACATGGTGAGAAAAAATGCATAAAAAATTAAAAATTGGTTCATAGGTGCATGAAAAGGATTGATTTAACACTGATCAAGAAATAAAATGATTATGATAAAATAGTTTAATTAATTAGGGAAGAATACAAAATTTTCTATGTCCTATCTAGTTTTGGATACTTTTTCTATGAAGAATGTGAATTATAATTAAATAGAGGAGTTGTTGAATTCTGTACACAACGATCTACTTATATATGGTAGTTCATCATCGTCTCATTCAGATTATCCAATGAGAGGAGGAAGAAGAAGCTTCAAAAATATCCTAGGGTTTTGATGATAACCCTATAAATCCTTCCATAAAAGGTTTTAAATAGGAAATTAGAATTATGTTAATTTAAATTAAGTAAATAAATTTAATTATTTATTTTACTAAACACACCCACCCATAAAAGATTGTATCTAAATGCCCCGCACCACCTATTTTATGCCACAACTAGGGTAAAAATCATGTTCTGGAATCAACCATGATATTATATTTCTAATACAAGATTAAATTTAAGGGTTATTACTTTTTCTTTAAGAAAATGTTCCCATGTAACATAAAATATATTTAATATTTGTATAAAATTAATTTTGGGAACACAGGGCCTAGAAATCACATGTTGTATCATCTCTTAGATACATATATATGTATATATAAATATTTAAAAGTTATACAAGAGAAAAAAAGTGCATCTAATTCATTTCCTCCTTCAATATTTTCATCCTCGAAAAGAAACACTAACCCAAAATCTCATAATACTGAGACTACATATGACTATCCCAATCCCAAGAGCTCTCCAACATGCTCCTATGTTACCAAAACACTATATCCAAGGGGATGTTCCATCCTTATAGGTTTTTGTCCTATCTATCCGTGATTTCTATTAGGTGATATGTTAAAGTGGATTCATCCTCGATGTCCATCTCTCCCCAGTCAATAACGTGTGTTGGGTCACGTACGTATCTCCTCAACTGCAACCCATGGAAGATGGTTTGAACCTAGTACAACATGGTTAGGGAGAGGCATTACACTACATCACCAACCCTATACAAGTTCTAAAATAGATGTATGAACCTCGAGGATAGGTTTCCTCCCCAGTTGAATCTCTACAATCCTTGTCATGAAGATATTGTCAAGAAAACATGTTCTCCCTACTCTACCTACATGGGCATAAGAATTTGATCTACATAATATTTATGCATGCACAAGGATATCAACATCATCTCACCGGTGACTTAGAGAATATACATCATTGCCAACCCAATCTATTAACCCACAAGAGAATCCTAACTGATCTATATCTAGCATAAGGGTAAACTTCTGGGACTCTCGTACATGGAATCGATAGGTTACATGCTGATAGTAGAGTGGTTTCCATTATTGTATGCAAACTCTTCCAATTTAAAGTGATCATCCCAACTTTATACCATATCTAATAAGAAATCCATACACATATCCTCCAACACTTGGATATTGTGCTAGTTTTCCCACTTATCTAGGGGTGGAAGGTTGTACTGATCCTTTTATGGGTCCTATATTACTACTGAAGGCATCTCCACAACTGTGATATAAATTTCACATCACGATGAAAGGAAATATTTTATGGAACCCCATAATGTAGAACAATCTCGCATAAGTATGACTACCCCAAACTCTCCACCAAACTCAGCTCCCTGGTAGAAGGGAAGTTTGTCGACTTCATGTGTTGGTTAACTATAACCTAGATTAAATCATGGATGTTCACATTTAGTGGAATATCTATCACATAGTTCATGGATATTCAATCCCACTTCCACTCTGATTTATCATGGATATACAACAAACCTACAGGAACTTAGTGCTCAGACTTATCCTACTAATAGGTGAGGGACCTAGAGAAAATCTCGACAATGTTATCCCTCCTAATGTCCCACTAAAACTACTAAAAATGGTCTCTATACATATTCCTAAAACTGTTCATACAAGAGATCATAGTTGTTTTCCTACAACGAGGACTCTCTAAAAAACTAAAATTGAAGATTAGGCAATACCACTAACTGAAGAAAATATACACCCACCTACTCAACCAAGGTCAAAAGTAAAGAAGCCAACTACTCAGATGCCTTATGCAATAAAGGATCCTAGGAAATCCTTCTGAGGTAATATGATACTAAATTTCATTTCCATATATTATAGACTATCTCAGAGTCATGGTCCTACATAAACTCCAATTAGCCTCTCTTACTCAGGTATAAGTCTCTCCGTGTGAAGACATACAAGAGAATCTCATTGTTTAAGTAAACAACAATGATCTCTACTAAAAGATACAATCTCAACATCCTTATAGAAAATACTAATTTTTTCAGCTCTATGTCATGAGTCATGTAGTTTCTCTCATAGGTTCTCAACTTCCTTGACCCATATGCGATAACTACCTACCTCTACATCAACAGTCATTTGAGAGCATCAATTGAGGCATTTCAATACACTACGTACTATTAACCCTCCTTCAGTAGCCTGAAAATGGGAGAACTCATCAGCCTCAGCCTCAAATCCATGTAGGCCCTCTAAAACTACTCATTCTTGATAAATGGTATTCCTTTCCAAATAAGATTTTTCAAGGTGGATTCAATCCTGGAGAAGTTTTCAACAAACCTTGGGTAATACCCCACAAATCCCAAAAAAATATTCACCTCTACCATGATCTTGGGTGGCTCAAAAGAAAAAAGTATATTAATCTTTGTTAGGTTAATGAAAAAACCCCACTAAGAAATAACATGCCCCCAGAAGTGAACCTCATGAATCCACAATTAACACTTTGAGAGTTTACCATAAAGATGGAGATCCCAAAGAAAATCTAGGAACATAGTCAAATGATCTATATACTCCTCCATTAACATAGAGTATATGAGTAGGTTTTCAATGAAGAAAACCAAAAATAGGTTCAAGTATGGCTGTATGACTTGGTTTATCAAATACATAAATATGATAGTGGAATTCATCACACCAAAGGGCATCAACAAGAATTCATAGTGTATGTAGTGACATAAATATTCATACATCGGAATGTCATCCTCATTAACTCTCAACTGGTGGTAGTTGGGCTATAGATCAATCTTTGAGAAACATGAAATGCCTCACAACTGCTCAAAGAGGTAATAAATCATTATAATGGGGTACTAGTTCATTATCATGACCTTGTTTTCATGAGGATTATTAAGAGAAATCCACATTCTCCCATTATTTTTTTCACAAACAACATCGGAGCATCCCAATGGGACACATTTGGCCTAATAAAACCATTATATCAAAGGTTCTTCAACTAAAACCACATATATCTTGATAGGGGTTCTCTGATATGTTTTAGAGTTTATCATATTTGTCACAAACTAGACCAGGTACCCTAGTAACATGATAACTGATATGACCTAGACACTGCCTGAAGGGAGTTCTCGATCCCTACAGGTTTGCAACTAGCACCATGAATCATACGAAATGAATGAGGGAACATTATTACTAAAAAAATTACATGAATGAAATAAATATGAAATTATTAATATCAAAAGAAACTCTCCTAGGATTAATGAACCAGAAGTTAAATAGGGATAAACAATCCCATTTACTACAACCATGCACCAGTAAACAAGAAAAATTCCCCATGTCCCAACTCAGATGAAACTCAAAATGTCCAAGGGTAAATAGCATGAACCCCCACCACGAGACTAGTGGTATTTTACCCAAATATTACACAACAAGTTTCCAATATCAAATTAACTACTGAAGTCCTTCAAATTTTCAAATAAATAGTTTTTTCATTTTAAAATAATATTTATAAAAATAATGCATTACATTTGAAAGAATGTAAATACATTATAAATTCATTATCACATTTAAAATGATGGAAATTCATTTCAAAAAAATGTAATTACCTTTAAAAAATGGGATTATTTACACAAATGGAACTTCTCAAAAATGTATTAAGCTACAAATTTTATATAAAATAGTTTATATACATCATAAGGCAAGTAAAATATTTTACAACAATGGAATATATTCATTTGAAATAAAAACATTGAGCAACATGATCATATGCCTATTAAGGTATGATAGTTCAAGGCTATAGGGACTTGAAAGTGTGAAAAAAATATGGATATGCCCATTTGAACCAAGGAAAAAAAGGACTCATCACCATTGCCTAAAAGATGTGATGTGTTGATTTGATGTTTTAGAACGTTTTAAAATGTTAATTGAAATCCATATAACTCACTAACTACCTATGAATTTCACATTCTATAATATTAATAAAACAATGGGTGGTTTATTTTATGACTTCTTAAAATAAAATTAAATCCCATTCTCTATTGAAAATATTCCAATTTTTCTTTTAAACCCTATAATGGGGTTTTAATAAAAAAACTTTCCTTTTCACCAAGATAAACACCTACATTTTCTAGAAAAACTATTTTAATCCATTCTTAAAAATAAGTATTTGAAACTAATTCACCATTAAATTTCACAATACAATTTAATAATTAAATTCTACAATTTAATTTTCAAACATTTTATTCAATTTCATCACAAACACCAAATTAAATGTAATTTGGGGTTTTCAAATTTTTCCATCAAATCCTTTTTACACAACTAAATCCAAAAATTTAATTGAAATAATTTCCATAAAATACAAAATTTAAATTAAACATCTTAAATTTCAAAAATTACTATAATGAAACCCAAATTCAATGGAATTGGGGGTTTTCTAATTTCTTTAAAAAAACCTTTTTTTCTTCTAAAAACCCCAATTAAATGGAATTGGGTCTTTAATAAATCAAATTGAAAGAAATTTAATTTCATATCTGGAAATTCAATTCCAATTAAAAAAATTTAATTAAAATAAATAAATATATTGTTATGGTAAATTGGGCATCATAACAGAACCACCTACCTCAGAGTTGCTAGATCTCAAAGTATAAAACCTCAATCGAGATTTTATGAGGAAGAATGAAACCTAGAGAATATGGGTAATTGTGGATTGAATATAGGTTTATTAACCTAACCCAAACTAGTGGGTATTAGATAAACAATTCAACACAAGGATCCACTAATCCGAAGGGAGGAAAATAGAGATCACAGGAAATGAGACCAGGATGAGAAAACTAATCGAGACAATATCAGAGGGAGTTCCTGGAGATTTGGATCACTTTTAGGAGTGAAATGAAGGAAAAAAAGTAATCTTGGGATCTCCAAGGATAGTTTAAACTGATCTTAGGTTGTACTGGTCCATTGGAATCCTAAAATAGGGGTTCAAAAAAATTTAATAAAAATTTGCATCACTTAAAATCCTGCTTTCACAATTTAGACAAATCGTGCAAAAGAAATGAATGTGTTATAAATGGGCCACATAGTTTCTTTGGAGATGGAACATGGATTGACTAACTATTAACCAACCATGTAAAATCCCACTTCCAGGGGTTTCATATTTTTCTTTGAAAGGGTGAACTGTTTGGGAAACCTGCGTTCTAACCACGCACTACCACAAAATTTTCCAAAATTTTCAACATTTAACCTGGATAAACACCATAAAAAACCCAAAAAAATCTTGGAAAAAATAAGGGTTTAGGAATACTTGAATAATAGTAACACTATGTTACAACCATCCCACTATAGAAACACTCTATCCCAAGATATCCTTATAAGAAGCTTCCATTCCAAAAAGATGATTCGACTTACCACTCATCAGTGCCTCTCTCTCCCACATCTCATAAGAATCAAATTCATGCTACCATAGAACATGAAACAAACATATCATCCTCCCATGAAGTAACTTGTTTTTATAATCAACTATCATAATAGTTTTTTAATTCATGAATAATTCAGGTTCATCTTCAAGATATTTCCAACTCAGAACATGATATGGATCAGATAAATACTTTCATAGCTGAGAAACACATAACACATTATATACCAACATAAAATATGTTGTAAGTAATAAATGATAAGAAAATTTCCCCAAATTCTCAAAAACCTCAAAAGCTCTAAAAATTGATGAGAAAGTTTGCCTTGCCTCCCAAGTCGTTGATGACCTAACTAGGGTGAAACATTGAAGAACACTTGGTCACAAAATGAGAATTCAAATTGCATACAATAATGATCATCATATAAATTATATCATCTCTATGCCATCACATTTATATGATGAATCAATTTAATCTTTGATGTTGTCTATTTCACCAAAATTTTACAAACCGTGTAAATTTCTCCAATCTCCAAACAACACAATGAATGTTTAAAAGGATGACCATAAATGTCCTCAATTGGAGCCATCCTGATCAAGGAATGGTAACTATTGTTATAAGAAAACTCAACTAGCCCGAAATGATCATTCCAATCCACAATAATCTCAAGATAAAAAGTGAAAAGAATACACTAAATAATATGTAAATCCCTTTCTGTTTAGCCATACAAATTTTTATGGTATGAAATACTGAAAAAGACATGAGATCCCAATGCATCCTGAGTGCCTTTCCAAAAATTATAAGTGAACTGAGGATCCCTATCTAAGAATATAGCATATGGAACTTTTTAAAATTTAAAAATCTATTTCACATAGTGATTTTTTAACTCCTCAACTTTGGTTTTACCATGAATGGGTATAAAGTGAGCCGACTTAGTCAGTTAATCGATCACAACCCACATCACATTATTTTTTCTCTATATATGATGATTCCCAACAAAAAATTCCATTTATATCTCACCCCATTTGAAAGTAGGGACTGGAAGAGGCTGAAGAAAAAAACTAAAGGTGTCTAGTGATCGAACTTCTCCTATAAGCATGTGTAAGAACGAGAGACAAACTAAGTGATTCCATGTCCCATACCTGGCCCCTAGAATTATCCCCACATATCATGGAACATATTCATGGTTCCTATGTTCACATCCCACAATGAATTATGAAAATCCCCAATCATATATTTACTTTCTACTAACAACGTAACAAAGCAATTCTGGTAGCATAGACTTCCCTCTTTAGTGAACATGCATTAAACAACAGTCTCCCCATCATTAAGAGAGTATCTAATGATAAAAAAAACTTCATCAAGATGTTGTTACAGAATAATCATCTTGATAATATAGGATTTAAACTGAACACTATCCAAGGAAATGTGGGTCCATGATTCCTATAGTCTTATATGAAACTGTGCAAAGAGATCCATCAAGTTATACTCTTATGATGATTATTTCACTGCTAGGATCGGAAGTATCCTACTCAAATCATCTTCAACGACATTCTATTTCCTCAAGGTATAGGTTATGTAAAAATAAAAAGACCACAGATAGTCCACCCAACGCCTCTGTAGGATATTTAAATATTTTTAAGAGAGGATATAACTCAAGTTATTATGGTCAAAAAACATGGTAGACCTTTCTCCGTTAAGGTATTTCCTCCAACTCTTAATAATGTTCATCACATATTGAATTTCAAGATCATGGGTCATATAATTCTTCTCATGTGGCCTAAGATGATGAGATCCATAGACAACGATGTGATCAACTTACATAAGAATGCATCCCAAACCTAAAACTGAGGTGTCACAGAATATCTCATAGACCTATGAGGCCTCTAGAAGGAGAAAAAACCATGTAGCAGTAAAATGAAATTTCAGATCAATTACGGAACTATGAAATTGATCATTCTAATTAAACTTCACTTATTTATGAGTTAGGGTAGTCATCGGATAATCCAACATTGATATGTTCTTAATGAACCAACAATAATAAATAGCTATACCCAAGAAGCTTCAAATCTGAAAAACATTCATTGGTTGTTCCCATGTCATAATATATTTTACTTTATTATAGTCAAATAAAATTCCATATTCCAACACCATGTGTCCCAAAAATTTTACTTCCCAAATCTAGAAGTAACATTTTGAAATCTTGGCATAAAGTTGGTTATTTCTCAAAAAACTCAGAACTGTTCTTAGATGATGCACATGATCCTCCTATGAAATAGAGTAAATAAAAATCTTATTAACTAATACCCCCATGATAGTATATAGGTACTCA